>CM060258.1:33600632-35028132 GCA_030684275.1 Acipenser oxyrinchus oxyrinchus
TATTTTAAAGACAATATATACGCATGTGTGGGGAATAACGCTATTCATTTAAAAACAAACAGACAAAAAAAAAGATGTGAGCAGTAAGAACACATTTTCCAATTATAAGAAGAAAAGTGCCTGGACTTCACTGTGAAATATATTTATTTATTTATTTATTTAAAGAAATGAAGAACTATGTTCTTTTAACTGACAACCGGAACCAATATAATTTGGAAACATGTTTTGCGTTGTATAATTTAAGTCTTGATTACAATCGACGAATGAATTAGCTTTATTTATTGATAGAGGAACACTGAGACATTGAAAACTTTTGGAGTCGTCTTTTCTTTCCTTGGGTCCCCAGGATTGAGTTGACTATGGCAACATTACACCGAATGTCATTGTTGGTGTTGGGCATCACCACAGTTCTGCTTAGCACTGTAGCTGGTAAGTACAGTAGACGTTCAAATCCCTTTTCAATTGGAATGCAAAGGTGAAATCACCTTGATGTATGATGCTTTGTTACCAAAATGATCAAGTAGACGAACCCTTATTTTCTGAATAGTAAGAAGAAAAATGTTTAAAAATGTACGGTCTTATTCTTAACAACCAAACCAGATGTTAACGTTTAGAACGGTTAAGGGGCAGGCCGTGAAAGCATGAGGTTTGGACTGTGTTTATATTTAATCCATTTTTCATGTGGATGCAACAATAAAACTGTGTCTGGAAAATTGTAATACAGTATGCACTTGGGGCCAAGTGAGAACAGTAGTTTACTCTACCGTATATTAATACATTTTTTTAGGTATATTTTTTATTTTTTATCGTATACGTGTGCTGCCAGATTTAGGCTACTGTTAGCAGAATTGTGGTGTTGGGTTCAGTTTTATATCTCTTACAGTACTTTATGTACCATGGCAGTGATGCACGAGTTCGTGCAGTGTCCGATCACAGTACCACAGATGAAAATTAAGCAAAGGTAACGAAAATTGTATGACCTTTTCCAGTAGGCTACTCAAACACAATCCTGTGAAATAGGTATCTTAACTGGATAAAACATTTTTTCTCATTTTGAATTTAACAGGATCAGTTTGGACTACACATTTAAGCATTCTCTAGCTTTATTTCCTAAACCATTGAGCTTTAAATGACTTAATGTGAGACTAAAATCCAATTTTAACCCAAATGTACAGTAACACGTATGCAGACAAAATAGTCTACCAGATCACCAGCAACTGTGAGTTATGCCACTAAAATAATAATAATAATAATAATAATAATAATAATAATAATAAATTATTATTATTATTATTATTATTATTATTATTATTATTATTCAACAGTCTACTGTCTTCAAACTCTCTTGAGTAGAAAACGTGTTCTCAGGTTTCAAATTTTATACAGCCATGCCTAAGGTTTCACAGACTCCGATTAACCCGAATCGCCCTGCATAAGTGCGTCTGCTAAGAAATAAATAATAATAATCACTGTTTTAATGTTAATTTGGTTAAGGTAGTCCAAAAATAGTATTAAGGGCTCTGTGGAAACCAACCCTAAGAGAAATGTATTAAAACAAAAAAACAAACAAACAAAAAAAAAAAACAACAAACATTTTGGTCATTTAACAATTACTTAATCACTTATTTTCATTAAAATGAACGTGAGGTGTAAGAACAGACTGACCTGTTTTTTAACAATGGCATGTTGTTGCCTGTGTGGGATATACAGTGCCTTGCAAAAGTATTCAGACCCCTGACCAATTCTCTCATATTACTGAATTACAAATGGTACATTGAAATTTTGTTCTGTTTGATATTTTATTTTAAAACAGTGAAACTCAAAATCAATTATTGTAAGGTGACATTAGTTTTATGTTGGGAAATATTTAAGAAAAATAAAAAAACTGAAATATCTTGCTTGCATAAGTATTCAACCCCTGTGCTGTGGAAGCTCCCAGTTTACACCGTTGAAAGAAATTGCCCTAACGAGGACACAATTACCTTAACATTGGCCTCCACCTGTGAACCATTAAAGTTGCTGTCACATTTTCTGGATAAAAACCGAGATTTGCTAGACGGCTTTAATTTGAAATTGCTTTTATTTAGTAAGCAATCCGCAAGATCAGATGTCAAGGGAGACAGGTCCTGGTCCACTGCTAGTAAACTACTTTAGAACAGTATACCCGGATGAAAGAAAGGTGTAAAAATAACTCAAACTCCAAACTTTATTATTATTATTATTATTATTTATTTCTTAGCAGACGCCCTTATCCAGGGCGACTTACAATCGTAAGCAAATACATTTCAAGTGTTACAGTACAAGTAATAATACAATAAGAGCAAGATAAATACAATGACTAGTTCAAGCAAGTACAAGTGTGACAAAATACAATTCAATAATACAGCAGATAAAAGTGACAGTGATAGTTACATCAAGATATGATTAAGTACCAAAAACTACAGATTAGACACTTGGCAGATTACAGTACTCTGAAGTACAGGATTAAATGCAGTAAAATAGAGGGCAGATAAGAGCAAGTAAAGCACATTTAAGGAAGGGTGAAAGTGTCCCAGGGGAGAAACAGAGGAGTTCTACAGGTGCTGTCTGAAGAGGTGAGTCTTAAGGAGGCGCCGGAATGTGGTCAGGGACTGGGCGGTCCTGACATCTGTAGGTAGGTCATTCCACCACTGCGGAGCGAGGGTGGAGAAGGAGCGGGCTCTGGAGGCAGGGGAGCATAGAGGAGGTAGAGCCAGTCTTCTAGTGCAGGCGGAGCGGAGAGGTCGAGTGGGGGTGTAGGGAGAGAGGAGGGTCTGGAGGTAGCTGGGTGCAGTCTGGTCAAGGCATCTGTAGGCTAGTACAAGAGTCTTGAACTGGATGCGAGCCGTGATCGGTAGCCAGTGAAGTGAGCGGAGTAGTGGAGTTGCGTGGGAGAAGCGAGGCAGAGAGAACACCAGGCGGGCAGCGGAGTTCTGGATGATTTATAAGGTAGTTTTATATTAAAATAAAATTACTGATGGCAGAGGGTTTATTTTTAAACTTGTCTAGTATTCTTTGATCTCTTTCTTTATGGATTAATTACAAAATATTTTTTTTGTATAATTTTGTATTCATCATTTCTGAAAACAAATAAGAAAAAATAAATATGCTTAATCTCTTAGACGCTTCAGATTACTATTCCCTCCTGGACATCTTCAAAGTCAGTAGTTTCTTAAAAATAGAATCCCTCGGGGCCCTCAGTATTGGTTGGGCAGAAAACAGACAGGAGTTTAATAGCTTTAAAGAACTATTATATTGTATGCAGTTGTATCAAGGTTTTTTTTACGAAATAATTCTAATAGGATAGGTTTGTGAGGTGCCGTCTGATTTTGCACTTGCAAACAATTTGCTGTATTTACTAGTAAAGTTCAGAGATTTATTTATTTTATTTGTTTATTTATTATTTTATTATTTTTTGGGGGTTGATCTCAGAATTGTAGTTTTGTTTATATTCAATTGCGAAAACAACTAAAGAAAAAAGTTTTTTTCCCCCAAATAGAAATAATCTGTAACTGCTGGATAAGGTACAGTTAGAACAAATCGAGACTCTCGCCCTTGTAAAGGTCAAGCCCTTTGATTTCGTTCAGCGCGCAGGTACAGCACCACAGCCTTTATTCTCCAGAACTTTCCCAATTGATTTCTTTGAATGATGTATGTTTCTGGTTCTGACACAGGATTTATTTTGTTTTCTGAAGCTTAACACACTGAATTAAAGGATTTTTCTTCTTTATCATGGCCTGTCGTCTCTCTTCTGCTGACCAAAGATTTGTAACATTGCCACAGTAAGGAGGTCCTATCATAACATTTGTTAAACTGAGTTTAGGTTGAAAGGATGTGCATAAAACAATAGGACCCTGTTTTGAAACATACTATTCTACAAATAAAATGCTACCACTAAAATAAAATAATCGGTACGCATAGAACTACATTTCTGAAGAGTTACTTCTGGTTTTATTTTCTTGAAGCTATTGCAGGCCTGTTCCTCTTTGGGGGGGTAATAAAAGTCTTTGTATTTGCTTCAAAATACAGCATTGACTTGTTCAACAATGGGGAAAAATCAGCAGCAATTTGACTGAATTGTTTTGACATTCATCCTCATGGTAGAAGCATTTTGTTCCTACATTACAGATAATGATGATTCTCATTCATTGCTTCTGGTATTTTTACAAAAATAATCATCTGCAATACATCAGTCACAGTAGATCACTAGGGGAACGATGTATGTATCTTCCAGTAAAAAAGTGAAAATTACTTTTATTGTTGGAATTAGATTTATTGTTTATTTTGTAGTATTTTAATAGGGGAAATAGATTTTAAAGATGATTCAGGGGCTTCAACCTGCTTGCTTTATCATGTAAAACTGGCCATTTATAGCAGTTGCTATTTGCTATAATACCAGGATAATGGAAGGATTTGTCTTCACTTATTGGCCTGAGACCAGTGTTCAGTCAGCTGCCCTAAGCAATTATTTTTCCATTAGTGAGGCTATTTACCAGAGGATGCATATTTGTAATGTTTTTGAAAGTACTGTACTTCCACCCAGTCATTGTAACCATGATTAAGCACATTGTCTCTTTTACTGGTTGGAGGTATGTAGCATAACAAAGGAATGGAACAACTTCTTGTTAACTTGTTTTAGGTTTGGCATTATGCAGCAAAAGCCACAAATGATAGTTGATGCTTTCAGAGCAGAAAGGTGTGTTTTTGTTTTAACTCGGCTGCCTGTGTCCAATGACCAGCACCAACTGTTTGTTTTTTAACCCTTTCTAGTACAGTATATAACCAGCACAAATGTTAAGGAGTCATGATTCATATCATCAATGATTATACTTTGTATTCAAACCATTCTATTTAAGAAGCCACATATGTACCCATCTTTAAAGTATTTCCCTTTACATCTTAAGTCAAATCGTATCTAAAGTGGTAATTCGTGCTCAATGTGTTTATTTTTACCCTAAACATCAAGGTGTAACAAAGGAGGCAGTATGATGAACCAGGATATATTCTGACATTGTGCGGCTCGTTACCTTGAAGAACCTCCATTCCTTTGTAGCTATACATTTTAACCGATCCCTGCAGGAATTCAAAACATTTAAAATAAAACGAATGTCTAAGTCAGCTTTTAATGTCTCAACAAATATTTTTTAATGTTCAATTGTTTTGGGTAGTTTGGGAAACAAGTCAGTTTATACAGTCAGTCTTGAGAGAGGACATTCTGATTGCACTTGCACATAAGCCTTATTTACAGTGGTGTTGCTTTATTACTAAAGTCTGGCAAAACGCTATTTTAATGGTAAGTTGGGTTTAATATGAATAAATGGGGGTCAGTGCAAAGAGCGGAGACAGTAATGTAGAATTGTTATATTATGTGTAGGAGTGGCTGACACAAAGAACAGACCGCAGATCAACACTGTTCATCACAGAAAGGGTCAGACATGGCAGAACAAGACGGGAGGGTGAGATAAGAGACACGTTCATAAATTCATGGATAAGAACCTGTGGCTGATGATGTATGAAGATGTGGCCCGATACTTGTGAAGTCCAGTAGTGGATGCTGCCGTTATGAAGATGTTTAGGTTTGTTTAAAACTAGTTTGCTTTGTACAACTTTTAAACTGGATTTTGGTGCTGTCTGCAGTTTACGGTACTTTTGAGTCGGTAACAATAATCTGTTAACCAATTTAAATAATGCTTTGAGAAGAGGTTTCCCTTTTAAAAAAAATAAATAAAAAAATCTGTGTACAGTAAGTGGACTATTAACAGGTATTTTTTTTGTCAAACTGTAAGGAATACTCAATTTATATATAATATAATTCTGGAAAAACAATGAAAGGCTGCCCCTCTTAAAGACTATTTAAAGATGAAGGGCAGAGAAAGTGCCTCTAGTTGTGTAAAAACATACAAATTCAAATCACAGAGAGTATAATGTTATATATATATATATATATATATAATTAAGAGTTTTAGTGGGGATTATTCTTAGCTCACTCTGATGAGGTCAAGTCTCGGGCAGTAATTGTGCGTGCTGCGCTTATTCTTTTAAATAATTTATATAAAATATGCAATGCAAATATTTTTAAATAGCATGTTTACACAGATAACCATGAATAAACTAAAATAAGAGAATAGATAGCGTCTTGCTTTGTTTCAGTTGGGCACATTTGTCAACACTACTCTGTTTTAAAGATCGCTCATCTCCAGTACAATTATTCAGAGAAAGTGAATTTGTAAGTAAATCTGCTACGGTGTTTCTCTTGTCTGGTGAAATATATATATATATATATATATATATATATATATATATATATATATATATATATATATATATATATATATATATATGAGAGAGAGATTATTTTTCTCAATAAGTCGGCGAAATTCAGTGCTTATCCGGCATATTAACACCCTGCCTCTGCTCATGAATGATTGGACAGCTGTCAGATCTTTCACTTTCCCATTGGCTACTCACTCACCTTCAGTTTTCATGCAGAATACCGTGAACGGCCTCAGCTTGCTTATGATTGGACAGCTGCGTAAAACTTGGCAGATGTTTGACTCTCCTATTGGTTAAACTTACTGTAAGTGCCTGCAACTGAAACGGACACAGTTTATGTCCCACCCAGCTAACTTATGACTGGGCTACCGCAGACAAAATACAGATATTCAATTGGTTGATCATATCGCAGAGGCCCTTCAGGAAAAAAATAAATAAATAAAAAATATGTAGAGTATGTACAAGCACAGCATAAGTAAGCAGCACTGCCAACAGACTGCTGTGACGCTTTTGTTGGAAAACATGTTTAAAGTTTTATTTATTTTCCCACGCTACGACCTGCCAGAAATGTGTTCACGATCCATAACAGCTGCCGCGGGCACTACTATGAGGGCCACTGCTCTAGTGGAAGTTGGTTTTTACAGCCGGCTTAGCCCAATATAATTTTTTTATTACCCACCCATTTTGCTTGACATTTTAATACATTGCACACTCAGGAGTGTATTCGTAATGGTTAGAGACATGGACCTAAGTACAGTCGGCAACAAGCCAGATCCTCTTTCAGGAGCAAATGGTAGACCATCCATGACTAGACAATAAAGGTATCCTCTTGTGACCATGTGGACCAGCAAACTTAAAATGAAAGCAGCCAACTTGTACAAGTGTTTGCATGTTTGGGTATTGTATGTCAGGACTCATTAAAAACTACCAACATATTGGGTTGATATGTTTCAGGTACTGTTTGAAAAATATGTAATTCAACCCTGATTTAGCTAAGGTAGTCCAGAATTAGTGCTAGTCAAGACGTGAAACCAATCCTTGCTCTTTTAGTGGTGGTGGTGGTGGTGTTTTTATTTAAGGAATTAAATCATCCAACAAACAAAAAATTACCAGTAAGATCTACTGTGTAGATTGTGACTTGATAACAGCTTTGACTTTGCAATTTAGTGTTTTCTAAGTATGTTTGCATTGCATTGTCACTAGCTGTGTGCCTAGCAGGCCAGGTTTATCAGATCCTATTGTTCATATTTAACTGGGAATCCTCTGAATGTGCAGTGAGTAAAAAACTAATAGGGTACATTCTTATCCCAGAAACTGACACTTTAATTACCAAAAGCAGTACTCTGCCCCAGAGAAGACTAGAGCTACAACTATCTGTTGGCACATGTACCTGTAAGACAGACAATACAGGGGTAGTTGTTTGTTTAGTCTTTTAATAAGCAGCATTCAGCATTTCTTTGCTGAACAGTGCCTTTTATTTGTAAACTTTTAGACATCCATTTCTTGATTGAAATTTTGCAGGTATACCAGATAATAAAGTAACCAATAAAGTAGCTTGATAATGTCTCAATTTTTATCCAATGTTATAATTACATGATCCAAAACTTTACGTATTTTGGTTGCCGTGTCATTTTCAGAAACAAATCTCTTTTTTTTTCTTTGATTTCTACCTAAAAGTGTAAATGCTAATAATGTGTACGCATAACAATTCCTTACATTAAGTTGGATTGAGTGAGAGAACTGTTCTCCAGGTTGCATAACGTATATCCTTTCTGGTTTGGTTTAATATATAATAACATCAGGCCTGAAAGCATATTTATAATTGTTATCCAAGAAGAAGCCCTGATAATTGAAAGATGTATCTTTTTATCTTTAAAGAAGATAGTATCCCAGCAGACTAGTCTTCCTTCTAGAGAGCCTGGTTCCTGGTGCAAACCCTGTTACAATCTGTCTGCCATCAGTGCCTGGGGCAGCCAGAGCTAATTATTATGATATGGTATCCTCCCCCAGACAGAGCTGCACATATATCATGGAAGACTGAGCATGTTTTTAATTTATTTTTCTACTCCCCTGGCTTTTTACCAGCTTTATGTAACGACCTATTTTCATATGGGTGATTTAGGCTCTTGCTACACCTTTTTATTCAACCTGTTAAAATTAATAAAATAAAATGCCATCCACCATGTTGAAACAAATGTAAATACAGCGATGACCAAAAGTTTTGCCTCACCTAGAATTTTAGGAGTAAAAGCCATAATAGTAGTGCAGTATTACATGTTAGATTTCTAAATGTCATATTTATAAATTTTTGCAGTTTTTCGTGAAGTAGACAGGAAAACTACAAAGCGGTATGTAATTGAATGTTAACGTAACATTATTCAGCAGGTTTCATTCGACTTTATGAAGCAAAATTGGTTAATTCTATAGGGTGATGCAAAACTTTTGTATTACAGGTGTTTTGCTAGAGAAATGTATAAAAGCCGATTCCAAAACTAAAATGATTTCTGTTCTGATTATCTAGGCAGGATTTTGATTAGCGCTTTCCTGATCCCCTTTTTTTGAGCATTCTGTAACAAAAAGCCTTCAGAGTATTTGTGCAGAGTAGCAGCATTATAAATGGTGAATAAAGGGGTGATTTTATTTATTTATTTATTTATTTATTTATTTAGGATTATAAATAGGAAGGCAATGGATGTATTTTATGTACTGTGTAATTTTTAATCAGGCCAAAGTTATATGAATCCAGGAGGATTCAACCTGCACATGCTTGTCCTTGTTTGACGCTGATACTTAAGGTATGAGGAACATTTGAGTGGGCAAAATAACTGGAAAGAGAAAAGGAAACCATGAAGAAGTTAAAGTAAGTAAAGTCACTTGCAAATTGTGCGTGAGGTATTAAAACCTTTCCACATATTGTGCAGTGCTCGGGTCCAATCCTGGCCGCAATGGTTGCTAGAAAGTAAAATCTAGAGAAGTTCTCAATGATGCACTAGACTGATTTTGAGTTTGTCTTAAGACTAGTGATGGGTACCAATATCAGTGTTTTTATATGGTATCGATAATGATTTCCATATCGCAATATCGTGGGATTAAAAACAAAAAATTCACGTATGCTCACATACTATTGCTAAAAATAGAAATGCAGTATAATCAGATGTATTTTATATTAAGATACATCAAGCCCTATACATACCAATCCTTGTCAGCCTCGTAGGCAACCACCAGATACTAAAGTATTATTTAACCATTTTATTCCATTGATTGGCATTTAGGTACCAAATACTGTTTGCATGCTGCATTAAGCACTATTGGCATTATTTTGAGATAGGCGCATGCGTCAGCGGTTCATTGTATTTTGTCTGTGTGATTTACTTACGCTATTAATGTATTTTTAAAATGTGAACTTTTGATATTATAAATGAGATGTACTTTTAAAACACCAAAACACATCTCAAAATACGGCATGACACGTATTTAATGCTTTTAGAGGTGTCGTGAGTCAGCATTTACACGCAGAGCAGAGATTCAGTTACTTCTGGATTGGCTAAAAAGTTGTGCGCACCACAGTGAAGTATAGAAATATTTCGGTATTGAGGTGGCTGATAGTGGAATAGTAAAACAATTTAACAAGACCTTGTTTTTCTCCATGGGTATTGTGAAGCAAAGCACCACTAAGTTAAAGTAAGTTATTGCTTTTCATATGTAAGTATCTGTAAACGTCTAGTTTTTCATATTGCAATTGTGTTATTATATTTTTCTGTGTTTTGGAAGAGTACGTGCACGATATCGATACTCAATGTTCATATCGTTGAGCACCGCTACATAAGACCACTTCTTGAAGCACTTTTCTTTTTTTACTCGTCTGCATTTAAAACATTTCTTTGAAAGCGTGATGTTGGGATGATTCTGTTTCAGTTCAAACCAGAAGGGAACTGCACTGCACATTATCCTGGACATGTTTTAGGCTACAGTAGGTCTAGATAGGAAATGCTATCCGTGAAGGAGCACATTCTTTTAACAGTGATAACATTGGAAAATGGTAACCCATTAGTCAAGAGCCGACTCAATGCCCAGGTCTGAAATATCTAAAAAAACAAAGTGCTTGAAAATCCATTGGTTTTATGTTCTTCCCCCTTTTTAAAACATCCTTGACATTTCTAGTTTTAAGGATTTGATAGGCTTGTTTTCTATTAGCACTAATGGAATTGATCATAACAGTCCTCTCCAACTGAGTGGTTACCAAGGTGCTGTTTGGCAGAATAGTCTTGGGAGGGGGGAGATCTTGTAACATATGACAATGACATCACATTAAAATGAGCTGTAATGTTTTAATTGTTTATTTAACTAGATGTTATAAACATGGTATAGTGCTGCAAGACACAAGCCTGCCAGGCATCACCTTGTTGTTCTTAACACTTTACACTTTTAAAGATTATTTAACAATGTACATTAATATATCAGTTTGCATGTCAAATCAAATCTGTTTTTGTAGGGACAGCCAAAGTTGCAGTCCACATCCCAGTGTTTATCAGAATGCCTTAGGAAATGTGCCATCATTGCTTCTAGAACTGCACAGCCACGCATCTGTTTTACAGCTGCTATTTCTACAAATTATTTATTGGCTTTTTATTTAATAGGCAATTAACTATGATTTATATCCACGGTAGTAACAGCTGGTCAAATCTCAGAAAGCCCAAACCAAGTCTTTTTAAAAATGTGATTTTAAATAACATTTGATGTTTTGAAATATTTAGGTCCTTATTTAAATGATTGCTGTATTCAGGAAAACCTTGAGGTAGCAGACCAGATTACCCTGCGGCAGCATGGAGAACGTTAAGCACTACAGCACATAGTGTAGCAAAGGAAGCCAGGGTGCAGAATGGATACAGCAGAGCTTATGATTGCACATTACTGAGAGCAGCAACCAACATGGAGTCAGCAAGGTGGTCCATAGCTCCACAGTTTGCAGTGCATGCAACAATTGTAGAGCAACATGGAGAATGTCCACCAGTGATGATGATGATGCCAGAGCATTTCTATACATTAGGGAATGTGCATTGTTTAAGAGAGTAGAAAGACTATAAAAATAAGTGTTTAACTGATCAAAAGGAATTCTAAGTAAAATGTTACTGTATTGGAAATTTTAATTGAAATTAACAAATGTTGTAATCGTAATACAAAATTTTGATTATGTATTAATTTATTTCCTGCAAAACAAAGATGGTCGGTTCCATGAATTACAACATTAGGGTCTGTTTTAATAGTAAAAACTGCATTGGATTCTCCTTGAGCCTGGTAAACTACCCTAATGTGGACCATTCCACTCTTTTTTATGTATTTAGTAATATATGGGTTAATATTTCACACCTAGAAGAAAAACTGTGAGATTAATTTTGAGTTAAAGGAGTGTCAATATTTAGATCCACTGCTGTTTTATATCATTAACAGTAGAATCTTTACATTGTAATTTGCAATCAGCTCAGTTATAGATGCAGTTGAAATTTTATTCTGATGTCCAAACTTAGAAACTTAGTTATAGAAATGGCTGGTTAAAATGCAGACGATTCCCAAAATGTGGGAATATTTTAATAATGTCTGATCCCTCCGTGACTCTCCTTTGCTAAACTATTATGAACTATAGTGCCTTTTCTGGCAAGGCGGTGCAGGGAATCCTAAGGTGTTAATAGTACAATTTAAGGATTTAATACTCAATACCTATATCAATAAATACAAAAATAAAAACATTCCAGCTGACATGGACTAATGCATGTATTAAAGGAAATTCAGTCATATCTTCTTATCTGATTTATAAATACACAATCTGAATTGCCAGGTTCTCTGCATAGTATACAGAATGCAATCTTCATTGCTCTAACATGATCTATGGGTCCATATTGAACATCCAGAGCAGTAACGGAAGAGAACTAATCTTAACATTCCCAAGAGTTCGGTGCATCTTTAAACACCACTAATCAGGAAATGCTGGCTTTCATCTGAACTCCCTGACCTACAGTATAATTACTGAGGGATAGAGAAAATATTTCTAGCAATACAGGCCTACATCTGAAATGTATGTACTGGCATATAGTGCTGTATGTGTAGTGTGGCATGTCTGACTAAACCATTTAAAACAAATACCAAAAATATCATTTGTGCACTTTTTTTTAAATCTAAAAATACTAAATTTTATTGTTTTTAGTTTTCTGCTGAAATCTTCTATTAATTATGGTTTCAAGCTGTATGTCTGTCTGTCTTAATTCTAATACAAGAAATCTAAAACAATCTGTTAGTTCCCAATAAATTCTGTTTGAATCGCAATGTATTCCATCCACCATTTAGTAATTGACGGGCAGTTACATTGTGTGTTACAGCTGATATCCCTGAAGCTTAGTAAGAGGAAGAAGTCTAAATAATTGAAAAGGCAAAAATCGGTTTAAAATCATTTGCTTGCTGAAGCAACACAGGTGGAGGACAGAGTGAAGAGTGCCACTGGGGGGGGGCGAGTGGGTTGAAGGGTGCCGCTGTGGGGCGGGTGGGTTGAAGGGTGCTGCTGTGGGGGCGGGTGGGTTGAAGGGTGCCACTAGGGGGCGGGTGGGCTGAAGGATGCCAGTGGGGGCGGGTGGGTTGAAGAGTTATGGGCCTTGTGTATTTTTACTTTAATATCTCCAAAGAAACTGAACCAGGACACCTGCTTGAGAGCCTCCCCAGTCTCCAGAATGCAAGTTTTGCCGTTTGCAGAAACACCTCTCTGTCTTTGTCTCTCTCATTCCTGGCGAGCTGCCACACACAATCTTTTCATTTTTTATGCTTCAGTTCTTTGTCCTTTTCTACATTTCAGTAAACACAGCGAATGATTTTTAATTAAATGGCAAGCAGAACTGTGACAAGGTTATAGACTTCGTGCTACAGTAAGTGCTGCAAACCCTGCAGAAACAACATAGACATGTATTTATGTGTTTCTGTTTTTCTATAAGAAAATAAAATGTCAACACTTCATATTTCTTTCTCACAAAAGAAACTGCCAATTTGAAAAACAAATCATTCAGTCTTCAGAATGCCATAAACTAAAAGAGGCCTAAACTTGTTCCGGGGGTACTTGCCCAACAAAACGTGTTTGTTGTCAAAGACCTGCTCTGTCGTGACTGCAAAGGTCCAATGTGCATCCTTTTCAGTAGCAAATTTAAATTGTATCCGAAACCTCTTTACCTATATGTGATGTCAGCTTAAAGACATATTGTCATGTACATCTGCTTGTACATCCATAATGAATGAGCTGCTTTTCAGTTCAGGATTTGAATTGCTGGTTCTTTTGTCACGAAAGAACCAGTTGAGATTTGCATTTCATGCCCATGTGGTGCCATGATGAGATCAGCACACATTCCCACTAGGTTACCATCAAACAATTTCTTTCAGAGACAGACCATTTCTAAAAACACTCATGCATTGCAATAGTGAGAGGCAAAAATGAGAGAGCGTTTAGAAGTACAGCTGATGTTGGCTGGGGGTGTGTGTGTGTGTTTTTTTTTTTTTTTCTTCTCTAAACCCATACTACTTATATGCCTGCATCCATAAAATAGTGACTCCACACAAGTTGAAATTATAAAACCAGTTTTTGAAATACCATTATGTTTCTGTTATAAAAACAAAAAAGGATATCTACAACAAAAAGCACACTACCATGTGTCATTAAGCGGTGAACATGGGCGTGGTAAAGAACTCGCTAGAGGCTTTGCAGGATGACAGCATGTTTATTGTTGCTCGGTGCGAAACAACAGTGTCAAAAATGGTCTAGAGGTCAGTGACATTTTTTTTGTAAAAGAGTAGATGTTAAGAAATGAAGCAAGGTTTTGTTTGAAAGTGTTGGAATTCTGTGATTGATTTTCTAAATACTGTATTATAAACTCGTAAAAAACAAAATTAAAAAAAAAAAACCTTGCACTTTTTTTTTTTTTTTTGTAGAGGGAGTTGGTTTTAGTTTTGTGTCAGTCAATGATATATTTTTTACACAGTTAGGCATCAGTGCCATGCAGGTTATACCCATCTCCTTTCCACAGTGGCATGTGTTTTGGTTAATCCTTAGACAATGGCTGTGTTCCAGTAGAGGATCGATTGCCATGGCTATTTGATTACAGCATAAAACAAATCCGGACATGCATTTATGCACATTCAGATGTTGATTCTTTTGGGTATGTTCAGTTAATCGAAATCGTGAATGAAATAATTGGCTTAACAATCAAATATCTAAATGTGTGAGTCTTTAGTGTATAACATACGGCAGGAATCGCACCATGTATGGGTTTAAATGGTGACTAGTTATGCTATTGTTTCGCTCAATTAAATAGACTCCCATGTGTCTAAGCTATTTTAAACCCATTACAATTGTTTTTGTTTCATTTTTGGGTTGACTTAAGTTTTTAATCAACATGCATTTAAACTAAATTACGGTCTGTATTATTCTTTAATGGTAATTTGTGTCTGATCTTCTGATGTACTGAGGAGAGTCCAGGAAGTTAATCACAGCGGGGAAATCTAGGAAAGGAATTTTAATTGATTAATCGACTTCGTTTTTAGCTATTTGTTACTGCAGAGGCAAACAAATCATGTATTATCGAGCTTGATCTTCACCTGGCGACAAGAGTCATGAATTGTAGCCTTCACGTCAAAGTGATTCAGCTGCAAGTTGCTATGGTGACAGTGTTATAAAGAGCCATCTAACAGCTTGGAGAACAAGAGCAGTACAGTGTCTTTATGATTTAACATTCTGTCAGGTGTAGGAGGAAGACAGGATTTGTACTTGATGTAATTATCACATTATATATAGTACTACTGTACCCCATCCTATTTTAATTATCTGTGGCCCCTGTCCGTTCCACACACCCAAATTAATTTGCAACACTGGACTGCACTTAACAAGGTGCATCAACAAACTCTGCATTACCTGTGCAACAACATCCTAGGTGTTATTTATGTGTGAACTCAAACGATTGTGAAATATGTAATATGCTAAAATACTCGATTTGTATTTATGAGCATACAAATTCCAAAATGTGTGCAGAGCTTGAATTTCAGCGTGGGATAGCGTGAAACTGCAGAGATATTTTAAGACACCAAGCTACTGTATTTTTCACCCAATTTAGAATGCCTGAAACGCTACAACAGTCTATAAGGAAGTGGGTGTCAGTGACGAAAGCACTATGAGCTGCATGCTGAGTATTTCTGATTAAAATAAATAAAAGTAGTGCTGGGTATTTTAAGTACCGCAAGACTTTATTCTCTCGTACGGGATTCTTGGCCACTATCTTTAAGGATTATAGAAACTCAGTAGTACACTGCAGTAAGTAAACAGTTTTGAAAAAAAGACGATATTAAGTCTATCTAGGTGGTGTTTTGCAAGCGGTGACTTTCACTTTAACTTTTAAAACTCCGCCCCATTCATTTTGGGGCGCCAGGGCACCGAAGGTTATGCACATATTACACAGGCACCGTAAAAGCCACCTACCTGGTTCATGGCTTGTTTAAAAGTACACTCGGGACTTTCCAAAGACATATTCAGAGTGTGTATGCGGTACTCCTAGCCGGAACTACGATTGTCGGAAGTTAAGCCTCTCATGTGACACAGCTTAGATTACATTTTGAGCCTATTGCTCCGTAGCAGCTAGACAGAAAGGGGCGGTATCGTTGGAAAGCTTAGAAGCTCAGCTTCCTCCCCATGTTCATTTCATTGAGGCTCAATGGTGCAGTGTTTTGTTTTTTTACATATATTCTCATCTCTACCATATATAGTATGCCTGATCCTGTTGCAACTTACATAATATGGAAATAGGGCTGAGTGTAAAGAGTTTAAAAAAGAAATGGAGCGCTGGTTAAAAAGAAAAGCACCTTTTTCTTCTGCATGCAGCAAAAACTTCATGTCATGCAATGGAGAGTGCTCTGTCTCACAGTGATGAACAGCTGTAGGTCTCCTGAAAGCAGCTTATTTTAAAGCAACACCAGTGTGAATGATGATGCAGTAAAATGTATATAGTTTTTATATGCAAAAGTGCCTTTTCTTTTGCCATTCCCCCCCCCCATTGGCTGCAGCATAGGGGGGGAATCCCCCCAGCACACAATGAAATTCAAGCCTCGGTGTGGTTAGTTTGCAATGTAAATACACGTTTATGGCCCCATGTTGATGGTGGTCTGTGGGGAAAACTCCCCCCAAAAATCTTCGGTTGAGAACCTCTGATCAAAACCGTGACAGGTCTGAAAACTACTGTTCTTAAACCCGCGGAAGCATAGTTTTCCTGCCTATGTATTTGGAGATCCTAATAACAAGAGGTGTAACAGTACATTAGTCATGATATGATATTTTTTGCGTTATGCAGGTCGCGATACATAAGAACATAAGAAAGTTTACAAACAAGAGGAGGCCATTCGGCCCATCTTGCTCGTTTGGGTGTTAGTAGCTTATTGATCCCAGAATCTCATCAAGCAGCTTCTTGAAGGATCCCAGGGTGTCAGCTTCAACAACATTAATGGGGAGTTGGTTCCAGACTCCCACGATTCTCTGTGTAAAAAAAAAAAAAAGTGCCTCCTATTTTCTGTTCTGAATTCCCCTCTATCTAATCTCCACTTGTGACCCCTGGTTCTTGTTTCTTTTTTTCAGATCGAAAAAGCCCCTTGGGTCGACATTGTCAATACTTTTTAGAATTTTGAATGCTTGAATCAGATCGCCACCTAGTCTTCTTTGTTCAAGACTGAATAGATTAAACTATTTTAGCTTGTCTGTATATGACATGCCTTTAAAACCCGGAATAATTCTGGTTGCTCTTTTTTGCACTCTTTCTAGAGCAGCAAAATCTTTTTTGTAGCGAGGTGACCAGAACTGAACACAGTATTCTAGCTGAGGTCTTACTAATTCCCTTGATGTAAATTCAACACTTTGATACAATGTGTATTACAATGCATGTCATGTGAAATCAGATGACCTTATTGTGCTTTTGAATCTTTACACCCCTACTAATAACAGGGAGTTAAAAAACAGTACCAGATTTAATATATTTAGAGTGCTATTATTTAGCGTTACGATACTAAAATAGACCCCTTCATGCAAAAAGTCTTTTTGGAAATAACTGGTATTTGTGCCCATAGTAAGCAGAATTCACTGTTTTCATCAACATGAACTTGGTTACAGAACAATGATATAAAATGGGTTGACACGAGGAAATACTTTTCCCTTATTGTGATCTTATATGGTTTAGTATTGCGTTTTGTAATTTGGAGCCAGTGTCAAATTATTTAACAGATATAGGCCTATAAATTGGTAATAGGATTTAACTGGAAGCTATATCTTTGCTTTATTTGCCACTCACTGTCTTCTGAAATGCAAATTCTACCCCTGTTAAATAACTTCATTTTTTTGTTTGTTCCAAATGCCTTGAGCTCTGCAGCCCGTTATACAAGCGGTCAATACAATAGATATGCTCCAGAAGCTTCTGTGACCTTTCAAAAGAATATTCAAAAAGAAAATAGCAATACATGCCCTTGATGGTCTGTCTGAACATTCAAACATTTCTATGCAGCACTCTGACTCGCAGTGCTTTAGAAACCCTGTAAACCCTGTCTCATACTTTGTATTGAATACACTGGTGCTGATTTGAATGTAGCTTTGGAACTGCAGATATAACCTGTAGTTCCATAAGCAGAAAAAGAAAACAAACAATCCACACAGAACATTTAAATTACAGAGGCTGGTGGCTCTTCAGAATTTGCATTTGTATGACTTTATGAGTTTACTATGGTGAAAGCATTGAAATCTATGAAAATGCAATGAAAACCACTGAAAAGAGTGTTAACCCTTTATAAAACAGTTAATGGATACTTTAGGGTAAGCATGGGAAAAGCATGGTAAGCAGTCCAATTACTGTACACATTTACCATAGCTTACAATGTTGAGAGCAATTGTTTAGTGGACTGTACTGTATCTTGGTTTGGTTTATTAGAGCGCCTAGTTAAATTAATTTCAGTATTGAAGAACCTGGCTGATAAGGAGGGGGAGGCAGTTATTAAAAGCTGTCCTCTTTTTTGCAAACCACAGTTTATTAAAAAGGTAATGGGAATCGCACCAGGGAAATACTATTAGCAGTCTGATAGGATGTACTGCACTGTATCTCTTTTCAGAGCATCAGACAGCGCTGGGTGCTGCAAATAACCGATAACTGTGGTACATTCATATTCGGCTTGCATGTCTTTATCAGGACAGTGTATATCTATATATTACTGTACATACTAGCAGGCTGCAAAGGGAATCAACTATTTGAATTGAATAAATAGTGCTGGGACAAATATCCGAAAATTCGAACAAATATTTTTTGACATGTATTCGGATACAAAATTCAGATATTTGTATTCGCTAGAAATTACAAAAATACCTTGCACTTATTTACCACCTCACCAAATGTTGAGCAACAGTTTCAAATATGGCAAATGAAAAAGAGCTCCGTGTGATATGCGAGATTTAATACATGTATAAAAAAACCCAGCAAAAAGTAAACAAACCAGATTATGCGCATGCAAGCGTAGTGATCTCTATGAAAAGCCATATGGGTCAAAAATGTGCTGCTTTAGCGTGAATGAGAATCTCATGACAGAAAAAAGGCAAGCACGTCATTCTGAAATGCCTCGCTTAAACAGTGCCTAACTTGCTGGAAATGTTGTGTAGTGATTTTTATACAGGTTGTACATATTATATATTGTTGGTTGAGACGTTATGTGGAATGTAATAAACGACAACCAAACCAAGTCTTTTTCCCCTTCATTTTACAACGCTATTTCCACGATTTTGTTTTATTTGAAGTGTTTTAAAGTTACATTTCAGTTTGTTTCGTTCAGCTACAAAAAGGCAGAAGTTTAAACCTCATACTATTACTTTATGAAAACGTGTCGATGGCCACTGTTTACTGTGAAGAAACGGCAGAGGTTGCGGCACAGGTCGCACTTTCAAAAAGTGCATTTGTAAAAAGCATACCATCTCAAAATGTACGTTTTCAACCATGACATCTGCGTTTGTACATATTGCATCAACATAAGTTGTATTATTTTCCAGTGTAACTATTTCAGATTAACGAAGTTAACATACAAAACAGTACATGGAATAAATAATGGTAGTAGAACTAGACATAGACAAGCTTACCATGAAAATCCCCCATTCACGACGTAAAATTCAGTGTTAGAACATGAACCAACGTCTCTGCGGATAGCTGTCAACATACAGTTTTGCAGTTTAAAAGTTCTTTTAAATTTCCTTTTAGCACCCCAGTCAAAAAATAACTTGTGCACTTTCCAAATCAAAGTCTTAATAATTCTCAGGAGCAATGATCCTGCACTCTGGACTCTGGACTCTTGACTGGAGGGTCGTGGGTTCAATCCCAGGTGGGGACACTGCTGCTGTACCCTTGAGCAAGGTACTGTACCTTATTTGCTCCAGTAAAAACCCAACTGTATAAATGGGTAATTGTATGTAAAAAACAATGTGATATCTTGTAACAATTGTAAGTCGCCCTGGATAAGGGCGTCTGCTAAGAAATAAATAATAATAATAAAAGATACATGTGTTTTACTTGTCCAGATACTTGTCCAGGTAAGATGCTCTGCTACAGATTACTGAGTCGCTGTAATACCAGGGACGTGCGCAGTGCTACATGGGATACGGAGACCTCCTCTTTTTTTTTTTTTAAAAAGAGGATGCAGGGAGCAGTGGAACAATTTTTACATGTTGCATTGCATAAAATTACTTTGTTATATATATATATATATATATATATATATATATATATATATATATATATATATATATATGTACTGTGCAAAAGTTTTAGGCAGGTGTGAAAAAATGCTGTAAAGTAAGAATGCTTTCAAAAATAGACATGTTAATAGATTATATTTATCAATTAACTAAATGCAAAGTGAGTGAACAGAAGAAAAATCTAAATCAAATCCATATTTGGTGTGACCACCCTTTGCCTTCAAAACAGCATCAAGCATCAATTCTTCTAGGTACACTTGCACACAGTTTTTGAAGGAACTCGGCAGGTAGGTTGGCCCAAACATCTTGGAGAACTAACCACAGTTGTTCTGTGGATTTAGGCAGCCTCAGTTGCTTCTCTCTCTTCATGTAATCCCAGACAGACTCGATGATGTTGAGATCAGGGCTCTGTGGGGCCATACCATCACTTCCAGGACTCCTTGTTCTTCTTTACGCTGAAGATAGTTCTTAATGACTTTCGCTGTATGTTTGGGGTCGTTGTCATGCTGCAGAATAAATTTGGGGCCAATCAGATGCCTCCCTGATGGTATTGCATGATGGATAAGTATCTGCCTGTACTTCTCAGCATTGAGGAGACCATTAATTCTGACCAAATCCCCAACTCCATTTGCAGAAATGCAGCCCCAAACTTGCAAGGAACCTCCACCATGCTTCACTGTTGCCTGCAGACACTCATTCGTATGCGCTCTCCAGCCCTTCGGCGAACAAACTGCCTTCTGCTACAGCCAAATATTTCAAATTTTGACTCATCAGTCCAGAGCACCTGCTGCCATTTTTCTGCACCCCAGTTCCTGTGTTTTCGTGCATAGTTGAGTCGCTTGGCCTTGTTTCCACGTCGGAGGTATGGCTTTTTGGCCGCAAGTCTTCCATGAAGGCCACTTCTGACCAGACTTCTCCGGACAGTAGATGGGTGTACCAGGGTCCCTCTGCTTTCTGCCAGTTCTGAGCTGATGGCACTGCTGGACATCTTCCGATTGCGAAGGGAAGTAAGCATGATGTGTCTTTCATCTGCTGCAGTAAGTTTCCTTGGCCGACAACTGCATCTACGGTCCTCAACGTTGCCCGTTTCTTTGTGCTTCTTCAAAAGAGCTTGGACAGCACATCTGGAAACCCCTGTCTGCCTTGAAATTTCTATCTGGGAGAGACCTTGCTGATGCAGTATAACTACCTTGTGTCTTGTTGCTGTGCTCAGTCTTGCCATGGTGAATGACTTTTGACAGTAAACTGTCTTCAGCAACCTCACCTTGTTAGCTGAGTTTGGCTGTTCCTCACCCAGTTTTATTCCTCCTACATAGCTGTTTCTGTTTCAGTTAATGATTGTGTTTCAACCTACATATTGAATTGATGATCATTAGCACCTGTTTGGTATAATTGTTTAATCATACACCTGACTATATGCCTACAAAATCCCTGACTTTGTGCAAGTGTACCTAGAAGAATTGATGCTGTTTTGAAGGCAAAGGGTTGTCACACCAAATATGGATTTGATTTAGATTTTTCTTCTGTTCACTCACTTTGCATTTAGTTAACTGATAAATATAAACTATTAACATGTCTATTTTTGAAAGCATTCTTACTTTACAGCATTTTTCACACCTGCCTAAAACTTTTGCACAGTACTGTATATATATATATATATATATATATATATATATATATATATATATATATATATATATATATATATATATATAAAAAGTATTGGATAGGGATGAAAAGGGGATCTGTGGTTTTACATCTGTATTTTAGAAACGCACTGCTGTTTTTATTAAAATGTCCTGCGTATATAACACAGAATTCTGCATAAACATGACCTCAAATGCAGTGTCAACTTTATGTACTATTTATTTAGGGAATAAACAAAACCATGTTTAACTTGAACTGCTATTTGGCATCCTTTGTTTTGTAGTTAATTCACTGGGGTAAAGTAAGGCCTACACAACATATTCTTTACTCCTGTGTGTGATATTTTTCTACTTTGACGTGCTACAGTAACGTCTTGCTGTAAAACACAGACACACACACACGACCACACCCCCCGGCCTCTGCTGCTATGCGGTCTCTGTCTGCGTTCTGAGCAATATAATGGCTTTTATTACTTTTTGAAAATGAACGAATGTCCTAATGAATATTTAAATTGAGAGAATATCCGAACATGAAAATCCTGTGTTTGTCCCAGCACCATTTAATAAATAATAAACCACTTAAGACTCGACAAGCCTAAATGACATACAAGAGTTATTATTATTTTAGCTTTTGTACGTTTTATGGGTGCATCTTGAGTAAAAAAAACTTTTAGAATGTAACCCCCCATGTTTCAGAAAAATGGCCAAAACCTGAATTAGACTGATGACACTACAGTATGTTGCACAACTCCCTGCACTCTCTTATTGTACACATCTGGAGGTTTGCAGCATTATTTTAAAAACAGGCAATTAAACTTCCTGTACCATGACCACAAAAAAAGTGGAGGAAACTGCTTTGGAAATGATTGTGAAATAGATCAGTGTGACCTGAAGTGCTGTATATAATGTGTGTAGCTGACATGTGACTTTAGTCAATATGAATAATAATAAGATCAGATTGTGCATGCCTTGCACCACATGTATTCCTGTTCTACTGTCTGGTGCAGACAAGCGCAGTGGTGCAGCAGAGGGGAGGTCTGGCTGCAGCACACACTGCTGTCACTGTGCCTGTGCTGAACATGCTACATTTCTGCTTGGATACCCCAACGGGCATTGTTTAAAGGCTTTCACCAGACCCCACCCCACCCCACCCCACAGTCCCCTCCCCTTCATTCCTCCCAGACAGCGCACAGTCTGGGATTCGAAGATCTCCTGTAGGAATTAGTTTTGAGTTGAGACGGTCGGTAGTCTGAGGTGCTTTTTTTCCCTCTTTCAGCAAGTGTTGTATTCTTAAGAGGTTAATCAAAAAACTGCAGAATGAAGAGAGTATAGACGGACTGCTGTTGTCTCAGAAAGTGCTCTGCTTTTCTACATCTTTGGCTCACGAGGTCTTGCCGTCCCTGCACTTGTACTACAGCACGTGGCATTTAAATAAAGACCCCTTTGCACTCACTACTTTCCTGGCAACCCCTCCCCCTCCTCCCATCTGTACTCCAATTCAAAGCTGATTCTCAGGTGGGGTTGACGTAATGGCTGGCCCACAGACTGACGTTTATATTCTGAATTTGTTTTTTAAAATACTTTTCACGGGCAAAGCCTCTCGGGCCACCAGTCTCCTTTTCAGATGAAGTCAGTCACACGGGCGGTTTTAGGTTGTTTTAATAGTGTAAGATTTCAGAGACTGGGGATGTAACCACAGTTGCTATGAATTACACTGCTGCAGCACGCTGGAAGCTTACTGTACGTTTCACAAAGATCAAAGATCACACCCATTCCAATAATTCTTTAAGTGTTGATTCATTTAAAACTATTAACCAAGGCCTTGGTACTGTTCCTCCTAAAGCTTTCTGTAGGCTCCAGCGTCAGGGTTAAGTTGCATTTCCTGCAGTGGTGGAATGAGTTCCATGTTGTGGGAGTCGAGTGATGGAATGTGAGCTTTCGGTGGATGGCTAATGGTATTTATTGAACCTTTTATATATTGTGTAATGATGTACTGTAACTAGTGTAAGCATGAGAGTTACACATTATTCATGCAGCTAGCCCATTTCATGCCTTCAAACAAAAAGGAGACTCTCTTGTTCACACAGTCAAACAATGATAACCATATAACCACGATTTAAATCAAGTAGATTTAATTAAACACACAGCACAGTTATTTGACCTGCATTATTATTTTCCTACTGTTACAACATTCATAATTTACACTGCAATATTGTCCACATTCAAGCCTCCACATCATGGCTCCCCATTGCACGCTAATGGGAAACCACAGTTTTGACTCGCACTGTAGCAACTGCTTTACAGTAAACTATTGTGAGTAATTGGTTTTCTCTATGCCTTTTAAATCATGGTAAGAAGGCTAAGACAAAGAGTAACTGCGGTTTTAAAAACTCAACCTGTAGAAGCTGAACTTGCTATTGTGCTTGATCCCTCTGCATCTACAGAGAACAGTTTTCATGCCTGTGCTGTTTGCTGGGATAAGATTTGAACCTGCTGACACAAGGTGTTAATGGATATAAATTGTGTGGGTATTAAATGACTAGGAGCCCTTACAATATTACTGAAAATCAGTGGTGAGTGCACGGTCAAAACAAGGATATAAGCTGTAGCAAGGTTTAGTACTGTCAATGGGGTTATAACCAATGCTCAATTTTGTTGTCTGTCTTTTCGTTTTCACCATTTCTCCAGAAAGGTTGAGGATAAACATTTGGCTGTCTTTGTTCCTGCTCACTACTTGAGCTGTAGGTACTGTATGAGTCTGTGGCAGAGCTGGAAATGAACAGGGAGAGGATTTTATCAAACGCTTATCGTCCAACAGAATAGTGTTGATTGGATGTACTGTATGTGCCACACCCACAGAAAAGTGAAAATGAAGCAAAGTGATAGACTTGGGAGACTGAGGTATTGGAACATTAAAAAGCCTGGTTTATTTAATTAACTTGCTATGACAAAAGGTGAAATATGTTCCACTTCATGGGCTCCACACAGACAGTTGTGCACTGCTAACCAGCATGTAAACTTCAAGCTTACATTTCCACACCTCTTCTTATCACTGTTTTCAGACACTGGACACATTTTGAACTGTTTCTTAGCTAGATTTGCCAGAAGGTATAAAATATGGGTGTATTGTTATTGCCCCCCCGCCCCATAGAAGTAATCTCAGCCTTGACTCTTAAAATATATCTATTCAGCTGCAGCTGCTGTTTTGTTTTCAGTGTTTCTGTTTGTAGTTAAATGAATGGGTACATTTGATGCAAATGTACTTCCCACGTTTTGAAACTGCTGGAGAGACGATTTGTTATGAATTACAAACCCTGATGCTTTTAACGGCATGGCATGTGGGGTAATGCTGCACTCGTCCTTTCATTGCCCTGGTGCAATATGGCTTTTGTATTCTTGGGCATCTCTGCAAATCATACAAATTAGAACAGACGTATTTCTGTTTAATAAGTGTCCTTCTGAGCTGAGAGCTGGTTAGGGACGTACCCTTTTCTCACATTTGAGTAAAGTGCTGAAAGAGAAGATAGTCATATGCGTCATCAATATATACAGTCTTTAGAGAGGGACACTATAAAAGGAAAGCTCTAGCCTATCCTTTTCCAATGACTTGTACCAAATGATTGTTTTCAATAAGAGTTTCAAGCCTCACCCCACAAACACTCCACCACAAAAAAGGTGCCAATATCCTTTTACAATGAAATGCCTGTATTGGTTTCTTGGGCCTGTTTTTTGGTACATATTTGTTGAGACAAACTGAACACTGGCCAAATAATTTGCCCTTCTCTTCAATACGTTTCAGGAGACCCAGTG
This sequence comes from Acipenser oxyrinchus oxyrinchus, assembly GCA_030684275.1. NCBI lineage: Eukaryota > Metazoa > Chordata > Actinopteri > Acipenseriformes > Acipenseridae > Acipenser > Acipenser oxyrinchus. The sequence continues at coordinate 33,626,163 of CM060258.1, forward strand.
TTTGATAATGCCAACCCTCTAACATACTGTATGCAGGAGGACTTCCTTTGCAATTGAACAGTTCTTATGAGGATTGGCGGGAGCACAATCTTTGGTCGATGCTATGCTAAACTTTCATGTAATCCAGACCCTTATCCTGTTAATTTGGTTAATCCTGAAGGCTGGCATTTTTTGGGGGTTAACAGCCTCACAGCTACAGTATTTCATTGTGGCAGCACATTATATAACTGAAGTCATCATACACTTTTAAGTCTTTACATTGTACTGGTACTAGGTTTAAAAAAACTATGAAGGATTTCAGTTTAAAACCTGGTAATGGGCTCAAGATGCTTAAATTCATTGGGTTAAGTCTGCAGCCTTTCTGTTTGACATGGTGGAACTGCACTAGACATCTTTCAGTGTCTGAGTCCAAATCCGGCTTGAACACTGACAAGCAGAGAAAAAGACAACATGCATCAAAAAAGTCTGACATTTATTTATTGTTATTTTTTCAGATAAAAATCAACTTCCAGTCATTGGCTTATATCGATCGCTTGCCCAGCTTCCATAAATAAAGTTGGATGCCCTCTCCCCTACCCCTGCTTTCCTTGACTATTAGAGAGCTCACACTATAATATGGAAGAGAAGAGTTGTTTCTTTGTCACCTCTGGAAGTTTTAATAAAAAGTCTGTGTTGATAGTCTGTGAGCCTGCAGTTCCTGTCTGTGAGGCTGGGCTTGTTTGTGACCCAGTAGCATCTGCAGTGCAGGGGAGTTGCCAGAAGCTCATTAAGAGGAGTTTGGAACTGTGCCAGACATTCAGCTTTTGGAGGACAGGCTGCTTTCCTGGGAACCTGAGCTAAGAGGGTGGAGGGAGTAAGGGAGGGTGATGAATAACTGTTTCACTGCTGGAAAACTTTAGGAAAATGGGTACAGTGGCACTCAGAAACACCATGCAGAACCTTTGTATCTTGCTTTTGTGCATTAAAACAGTACTATTCCAGACAATCTAGCTGTACCTCCTGTTGCGTCTTGATCTAGAGGCATTTATGATGATTCCTCAAAGGATACTGCATCAAATTCCTTCATGGAAATTGCTGTCGGTCTCCACAATGGCCTGTATTGTCACTTTTTTGAGGCTGTTCCTCGTGAACCATCAATAATTTAGGCAGTGTTGGAAAGGGAGGCACATGCCAATTAGGCACCTAGTTTCATGGTCCTCTATGAAAGTCTATCAGTAATGTGAAAGACAGGCCAATTATAGTGTACTGCCAACAAAGGAACCCTTTCCTTCTTCTACTGTAGCTTTAATGTATGGAGTATACTGCACGCCCTGTGTATAATGCACAGTACAGTGTGTGCTTCTAAGCAGCCTTGGGTTACCCTGCATTACACTACCTTACTACCGTATTGAATATATCACTGTATAGATTACTATAGATTTACTGCAGCACCTTGTGTATAATGCACAATCCATATACAATATGCAGAAAGTCTCATTACATGTGTAAAAAGGTACATGTTATTTCCTTGCATCACTTCAAAAAGCTCTTTCTGTGTTTTGTAATTTGTGTGTTTTCATATGAGAGAAGTAAAATCCCTATACTAATGGTAACATAGGCCTTGTTCATATATAAATATCTCCAGTGTAGTTAACGTAGTTGCACTGCTGGAGCAGCTCTCATGTTTATATACAGTAGTCTTGGTTAGGAATTGGGCTTGGGGTTTAGAAGGCTGTTAAATTAATCTAAAATAGTGATCCATTTTCTATTTTATTTCTGCCTCTGTCAGTATATATCCTGCAGAGCATCAAAATGAATCTGAAATGATGCTCCTGTTTGATTTATGCTATGCTGGTCTATCATCTCTCTTTTTTTTTTTTTTTTTTTTTTACTCTTTAAGCTTCTCATTATTATTCTGTGTATTATGTGAAAGCGATGCGGAACACCTTGTGACTTTGACAGCATTCTCATTTCTTGCTGGTTTTTGCTCCCAAACCTTTATTGCTTACATCCTATTGAAAAACTCTGGTAGGCAGTGATGTTAACACAACAATCCCAGTTGTGTTAAAAAAAAAAAAAATGAAGCAAACATAAAATGGCAACAATGCATAGAACACTAAGCAGCAACAGTACAGAAAGTTGTGAAATTGTATATTAACATGACTTCTGTACAATTCAATTGGAGTCCAAATGAAACATTCAAATACAGGAGCTGCTATGTGTACACAGTATGCATTTTGCAGAAGGAGAGGGGCTGAAGAAAGAGAGAACTTCCAGTCAAAGCTGGAGCCAATAGTTCTCCAGACCCCCAGCAATGTTGTTGAAATGTAATCTAGTGCAGATATCAAAAGTGCAAGAATGTTGTTTTCATTCGGGCTTGCATGGCACCAGTGAGTTCTATTTCTGAGAGAAATTCATGTTCAGATGTATTAAAAGAAAAGGCCCCGGGCGAACTAGAAACCTGTTTGGATTCATGGTGTCATGAAAATGAAATCTCCATTTGCAAAATGCCTCTTTCCATGGTTCTGCAGTATAGTACATTATTCCTGCCATCTTCAAATTTGAACAGAACTAGAGGGAAGGTGGTTATATCAAGACTCAACACAATCTATGCATGCAGCTTATAAAAATGATGACCCACATATGGGTTTGATTAAACTTTAAACACAAAGGATATGTATTCAAGTTTTGTCAGCTTTATAAAAAATGTAATATGACTTGATTTATTTAGACATTTGAGTAAATCTGCTGCTGCAATCCAAGTTATCAAGTGTATTACAGGAAAGTGATATTTACATGAAATAAGAACAGTTGGCGTCTGCAGCATTGCAGTTCTGCGTCTTTTAGTTTCCTTGGTTCTGTGCATCTGATGTAGTGTTTTGCACAAATGCTTAACCCAGAACTTGCTTTTCGCTTCACGGTCTATATGGTATATTCCAGCGTCACATGTTCTTTGGATAACCTTTTTTAAATCAAGGTTGTGCTACTGTGTTATTCATTAAGCAGCCAACTTCCAAAAAGAATCTGAAGGAAAATTAACAATCAACATTTTTTCTATTGGCTTCACTGATCTCCCAGTAAACCTACTTTTTAAATAATGCCTCCTACAAAATAAACTTTTTATTGTATTGTGTTCGATACAAAGATTTAAGTCTTGAGTTACTTAAACAAATAATGTTTTTTAGATTGCTATTGTTTGATATTGATGAAGCCATCCCAGACTTTTGTTTTAAATGTATTTAAGCATTCTATAAATTACCTCTACATCAGGTTGTATTTTGTAACCAACCCTTTAATTTTAAAAGGGGTGTATTTGTGTGTATTGTGTGCTGTCGGTAGGGAAAATGACAACTAAATGTCACTATTGTGTATTTAAAAGGCACAGTAAGTTTGTAGCGAGAGAGAGAGAGAAAAAAGAGAAAAGGTTGGTAGCAATTTGGCAAGCTAATTGGATATTTCATTCAAGGCCATGCTTTATCACTCTTTTGCTACAGATTCTGTAGGCAAGGCATAATTTCTTTTTAATCCACACATCTGAGTCTCTAATGAAAGGCTTTTTACAGCATGTGTGTGACCTCATTAGAGCACACAATAATTGATCCTGTGTGTGTCTAGGTGATATGGGTGATTTCAGAGTTTAATTGCATCGGTTCTACACAGTTACACAAACTTAACAATTAAGTCCTACCCTAACCAGCTCTGCACTTTGTCCCTCTTTAGTTACAGTATGTCTTTCTGCACTCCTATGCAGTACTTCCATTACTGACTTGGGACCATCATGTTTTCATAGTTTTATAAATCTGTGAAGGTCATGAAACTGTATGACTGTACACCATTTTGGCTTCTGTATAGTTTAGCACACTCTATTGGCTGTATATGTAAGCCAGAATGGCTTCAGTTTTATAACAATCGTAAAGGTTTTTTTTTTTTTTCTCATTTCACCTATAGACTAATCAAATTGGAATTGTAAAATGGACAAGTTTCAACCTTTCTACTAAATAAATTGTGTTTTGCACTTTTAGTTGCCCTTCAACAACTAAAAGCTACTATACCTCAAAAGGTTTTGTTCCTGCTTATATAACACAACACTCAATAGTGCTGAATTTAAGCTTATTTTGGTACTGCTTTAATAATTCTATGCTTTGATTGTGCATTCTCCTAGTAATTTGCAAATACTAGATGGAACAGAATGCTAATGTTCATCATTGTCCAGAAATTTAAATCATAGCAGTACTAAAATAAACACAACCGTTTTATATCCGTTAAGCCAGCAAACAAGAGCACTGTATTTGGTGCATTTGTATTTGTATTTGGTGCATTCTATATGAAAAGTGCAATAGAATATGGAAAACAATATTCCAGTCTTAAGTCTCATACTGTAGTGTCTACTACCTTTCATTTACATGATTGATGATAACTTTCTAGGTACTGTTGCACTGGTTCCTGGAGTGTCCAGCTACCGCATTGCCTGCTATTGACAGAAGAGATTCTGTAATGTATAGAGGCAGTGTCCACACAACATCATGACATATCACAGCAGTGCAGCTTTACAGCAATTTTAAATTGTAATATTCTACAAGTATAAAATAACATAGAAATCCTGGCAATCTGAATGAACAAACAAACTTAAATTGTATAAATGTTGTGTTTTTTTTTTTTATAAATAAAATTACATATGCTGTTTATTGCTTTTGAAAAGTTGTCAAGTTTCCAGGAATTTTGTGTGTTATCTTCGTAAATGATGGCAACACTGCACTTTATTAGGTTTAAAAGTTTGTTTAAATTCCTCGCTGACAAGAATACACCCCCATTGACCTGCTCCTGCTGACATGCAGCAGCAGGGGGTTACATTTCATGTCAGGAAATTGTACATTAAACTTTTTTTCTAAAAGAAAATGGTTGGAAAACCCTATGGAGCTGACATGTTTTAATGCTGGCGTTTTAAAGGCATTACACTTTTTAAAAGCAAAAAAGTGTTCAGTATGTAATGTTGTGAACAATTAAAATAACTCCTGCCGCGTAGAATTGGGAAACCAAGAGTGTGTGTTTTATGATCATCCTATAATAAGGATAGCTTTCGAGGCATGCAGGAATATATCAAGGATACACTGTGTGTGTGTGTGTGTGTATATATAAAATTATTCTCAAGAGAGACACCTTCTCAGCCTTTCAGTATGGATAACACACTCTCTTATCAAGGGTCAAACAAATATATTTATATCTAAAGAAAGAAATTTGATCTGGGTTTAACTGCACCTTTTTAAGTGACCAGACAAGGTCTAGTCTAGTTCAGGGTCCCCATTGTATGTATTTCTGGGAAGGCCTAACATTGCCAGCTCGCCCTTGCAGTCTCTTCTATGGGGACAGCTGTCAGGCCCCTACTGTTCTCTAAACTCTCTATGCCAGTGCCAGCCGCAGCACAGACAAAGAGTGAGTAGTTCAGATAAGGAGTCAAGAGCGCTGTTCAAGTTTTTTTGTCTGTACAAATCTCCCTGACACATGTCTTGTCTTGCAGTTCTGGTTTGTAACAGAATGGGGGTGGGGGCTGTATTATAATTCCACTCATCTCTTTTAAACTGTTAATCCTGCTAAAAAAAAATGTATAATCTGTTGCATAGAAAATGTGTGTGTATGTGTATATATGTATATATATATGTGTGTGTGTGTGTGTGTGTGTGTGTGTGTGTGTGTGTATATATATATATATATATATATATATATATATATATATATATATATATATATATATATATATATATATTACACATACCTACACACACACACACAGTGCTCCCTCGCTATAACACGGGTCTCAGGTTATAACTGAAGAGCGTTATAAACGGGGCAGGGGTGGGGGCCTTGTGGACACAACAACACACAAATGACTAAAATACAAAATAAAATAACTCCGAAGCAAAAATGTAACTTTCCGTGAATTAACCATAAATAAAGCACCATGTAATTAACGCTATATTTTTGTACAAAAAACAAAACAAAAAAAGGTAACAGTCCCACTCGTGGATTATATTCATTAGCAGTTTTTAAACTATAAGTAGCCTGGCTAAACAGCGGTCGGGAGATCAGTTCGAAGCGACAGACAAGCAAACCAAGTGCAAGGAGAGCGGGTCGGGTGAGGGGGAAGAGGGAATGGGCTTGCTCCAGGTTCGGCTGCTGGAGCGAAGCTGAAGCGTCTCGTCTCCCGGAGAAAGCCGCAGCTCCTCTCGCAGCAAAAAAGTAAATACATTAGGAAAGAAACACATAATAGGCCTAATATTTATTTAGTTATAAAGCAAATGCTGAATACGATGTCTGTGTTATAAAGTGCCAGCGCAGCATTTCTTCAGTTCAGATACTGTATCAAAAGGGAGAGACAGAAACGGAAGTTAGACTGAGAAGTTGTTTACAGTTTGAACAACACTGGTACTGTATTTACTGTAGAAATACTGCATGAATCACTAGTATAGGGAATTGGGGGACATGCTGTAGGAGTGTTATATTCGAGGCGCGTTATAACCAAGCACCTTATAGCGAGGGAGCACTGTGTGTGTGTAATTCTATATATATATAATTTATACAGTACTGTGCAAAAGTTTTAGGCAGGTGTGAAAAAATGCTGTAAAGTAAGAATGCTTTCAAAAATAGACATGTTAATAGATTATATTTATCAATTAACTAAATGCAAAGTGAGTGAACAGAAGAAAAATCTAAATCAAATCCATATTTGGTGTGACCACCCTTTGCCTTCAAAACAGCATCAAGCATCAATTCTTCTAGGTACACTTGCACACAGTTTTTGAAGGAACTTCGGCAGGTAGGTTGGCCCAAACATCTTGGAGAACTAACCACAGTTGTTCTGTGGATTTAGGCAGCCTCAGTTGCTTCTCTCTCTTCATGTAATCCCAGACAGACTCGATGATGTTGAGATCAGGGCTCTGTGGGGGCCATACCATCACTTCCAGGACTCCTTGTTCTTCTTTACACTGAAGATAGTTCTTAATGACTTTCGTTGTATGTTTGGGGTCGTTGTCATGCTGCAGAATAAATTTGGGGCCAATCAGATGCCTCCCTGATGGTATTGCATGATGGATAAGTATCTGCCTGTACTTCTCAGCATTGAGGAGACCATTAATTCTGACCAAATCCCCAACTCCATTTGCAGAAATGCAGCCCCAAACTTCGCAAGGAACCTCCACCATGCTTCACTGTTGCCTGCAGACACTCATTCGTATACGCTCTCCAGCCCTTGGCGAACAAACTGCCTTCTGCTACAGCCAAATATTTCAAATTTTGACTCATCAGTCCAGAGCACCTGCTGCCATTTTTCTGCACCCCAGTTCCTGTGTTTTCGTGCGTAGTTGAGTCGCTTGGCCTTGTTTCCACGTCGGAGGTATGGCTTTTTGGCATAAGTCTTCCATGAAGGCCACTTTTGACCAGACTTCTCCGGACAGTAGATGGGTGTACCAGGGTCCCACTGTTTTCTGCCAGTTCTGAGCTGATGGCACTGCTGGACATCTTCCGATTGCGAAGGAAGTAAGCATGATGTGTCTTTCATCTGCTGCAGTAAGTTTCCTTGGCCGACCACTGCGTCTACGGTCCTCAACGTTGCCCGTTTCTTTGTGCTTCTTCAAAAGAGCTTGGACAGCACATCTGGAAACCCCTGTCTGCCTTGAAATTTCTGCCTGGGAGAGACCTTGCTGATGCAGTATAACTACCTTGTGTCTTGTTGCTGTGCTCAGTCTTGCCATGGTGTATGACTTTTGACAGTAAACTGTCTTCAGCAACCTCACCTTGTTAGCTGAGTTTGGCTGTTCCTCACCCAGTTTTATTCCTCCTACACAGCTGTTTCTGTTTCAGTTAATGATTGTGTTTCAACCTACATATTGAATTGATGATCATTAGCACCTGTTTGGTATAATTGTTTAATCATACACCTGACTATATGCCTACAAAATCCCTGACTTTGTGCAAGTGTACCTAGAAGAATTGATGCTGTTTTGAAGGCAAAGGGTGGTCACACCAAATATGGATTTGATGTAGATTTTTTCTTCTGTTCACTCACTTTGCATTTAGTTAATTGATAAATATAAACTATTAACATGTCTATTTTTGAAAGCATTCTTACTTTACAGCATTTTTCACACCTGCCTAAAACTTTTGCACAGTACTGTATATATATATATATATATATATATATATATATATATATATATATATATATATATATATATAATATATATATAAAAATAAATAAAATATTTGATATGAGGACTTTTTATTTTTTTAAATTTAGTCGTCACCAATGGATTTTTTTACCCCATTTTTTCCCCATTTTGGAATCGCCAACTCTGTGTATTGATCTTGGTCCACTGCTGCAACCCCCGCACCTACTTCGCGAAATGGCCACAGACACACGCGTTCTCCGAAACGTGCCCTGCCAAGCCGTCTTTTTTCGCACTGCAGGTCCACAGCGAAGCCATCAGACCTATAGTGCTGGAGGACAACACAGATCTGAATGGCTCCACAGCAGACCCGCAGGCACCCTGCCAGCCACAGGAGTCGATGGTGCGCGGTGAACCGAGGATTACCCTGCCGACCTGCCAATTGTTTGCCGCCCCCTGGGAACTCCCGGTCATGGTCGGCAAATGACATAGCCTGTATACGAACTGGCGATCTCCAGGCTACAGGGTGCATCCTGCACTTCACACAGAGCGCCTTTACTGGATGCGCAGGCTCGAGAGCCCCCTCTCTGTAACAAGAGCTAAAGAGCTGTCATGCTGTTTTTACCAGACTTGTTCTCATCAGAAATAAATAGAAAGAAATCAGTTCTTTGAAAAATTACTTTGATTTACAGTATTTGGAATTATGAGCTTTGTTTTTGTCATCAAATAAGTACATAACAAACATTACTTTAATTTACTTAGGCTTTGATTTGCTTCTGCCAAATGCCCAGCCTTCACCTCCAAGTCAAGAGACCCTTATTGTGGAGCTCTGCTGGACAGCCCTTTGTTCTTACAACAATTGTGGTGTGTTTGTGTTTTATGGTTTTAGTATTTTATTGTTTAATCTAAGTTGTTGCTAAAATTAGACTTAAGATTCAAAAGCTCCGAGGGCATATACCGTACTGGGATGGAAATAAGAATCCCGTTCCTGGTTTTACTATGAGTTTAATAAGACGCACAAGCTTTTTCATACACACAGTGGCTAATCAAGCTTTTATTCAAATCTGGAATGTGTGACACTGCTGTGCAATGGAAGTCTTGTTTCCCTGCCTGCTGTATGATTATGGCCTCTCGGCTTGGAATGTGGCTGGTTGGAAGACCCCAGAGGTTTTATAATTAAACACATGTACCAACTCAATTGAAATTATATATGGGGGAAATATGTATTGTTTTTTTTACTCTGTTTTCACTACATGGTGCTTTTTTATTGCCACTAAATAGCCGACTAGTCACGTGTCCACCAATGGAATGCCTGTATGTAGTCTGCCCCTGAGGTTTATTAAAGGGGTGATCTTGAAGCTTGTTGGGAAATATTCACAGGCAGCTGTACCATTTAATTATGGTGCTCAGCAACCTCCTAATGCATCGTTTTAATGGCTTTTAGTGTTTTACAAACAAACTCAAGAGCTTAGCTGTCATTAACGGTGCAAGTGAATTCAAAGCTGTGTTTGGCGAAATCACAATAGAAAGCCTGGAAATCACAGCTGTTCTTGAGAGCGCCAGCTATATGTCCTGCCTCAATGTTATTTTAAGATCTGCTTTTGTCACACTACAGCTTCATTATTTGGAACGTTAATCCATGTTTTTGTTGGACAGGATAATACTGCCTTAAATTAGAAATACTACAACTTTGCTAACGATAAGTGTCTGGCCTAGATTGTTTCAGTAAGACCAAAACAAATTTACAAACAAAATTTTGGCTGCTCAGTATTACTTTTTTATAGGACTAAATGCTTATAAGTAAATTATACATCCCTTGCTAAGATAATAAAAAATTCTTATATATATGGGGGTTATAAGAATATAAAAGAATCACTTGAAGAAATATATATATGGGAGAGTTACATACTTAAAGGAGACATAGCGGTTGGAACAGCAATACGAATTATAGTTACCCTGTCATTTTGGCAGTGTAAGGCGCTTTATTAGGCTGCGGGAATGTTGCTAAAACCACCTACTTTACTGCATTGATGAAAACTTGATTATTCATTTTTTTAAAGTTTATTTCAAGTGCTTTGCTGTTACTTGATCCCTTTGTAATTTGAATCCCTTTTCAAGACATACTCCAGACACTATCAGCTAGACAAAGCACTAAAATGACATGTCAAAAAATTGTTTTGTTATTGGGTTTGCCCATTTGTTCTCCTTTGCACCACTGAGATTTAAAGTTCCCCCGTGTCCCCGTGTCCCCGTCCCCGTCCCACCCATTTAGGGACATCCCCCAATAGGAAAATATCCTGCTCATCTACAGTGTGTTTTTTTAACTTCTCAGAGAAATGCTTTCGAATCTCATTTCCTTCTCATTTGGATCTGAAATATATCTGAAGATGTTAATATGCTGTAGCTTGTTATCTTTAAATGCTTGCTCTCAATAGAGAAATCAACACATGGGCTCCAGGCACTGTTTATTCTTCAACTAAATATATACCTGCAGTTATATCTGCAGTTTTCTGTACCAGTATATTATGGGAGGTACACAATTTCATAAAGCTCGTTAGTTTTGGATTTTAAGTATTTGTCATGTGTCTTATTTATTTAACGTACATGTACATTAATGTGCTGTCTTTTTTTTATTTTTAGAACTGATTTTGATATAGCATAATCTCAGATAAATTATATAATTTTACAAATATTTCCTTATAAAAGGGTTCTCCTTTTTGAGTTTTTCTTTAAAAAAAATAAAAAAATAAAAATAGCCTAAATCTAATCCGTGAAGAACCCTTCGTACCAATCGATGGTGCCAGCTTATCTCCGAGTGTGCAGTGAACTGCCTTTTGGCGCTTGTAGAGGCAGTGCAGAGCTGTGTATGTGTAAAGAATGTTACTAGTATATCTATAGATCAGAGGTGCCCAAACTTTCATACCCATTTACATTTCTTAAGTCAGAAGGCTAAAAACCCATACCAATTTAAATGCATGTTTAAAATGGAGTCATTTACTATTTATGTATTTTTTTTTTTTTGGTTTAGTAGTGTCATGGCCTTTTCTTAAGATCAGGGGATAGGCCTACTGGTGTTTACACTGAAACCTCAAGACAGCAGAACTACTTAACTTTGTACCTAATTTGTGCGACCGATATATGTCCGGTTTTTAAACAGTTGGTAATTTTTGATCATTTAATGGGGAGAGGTTGTTGGCTAGATTAAAAGTCATCATGAAATATTCAGTTCCATCTTTACTAACCTCCCCAGGAAAATCAATGCAGACTGTATTGTAGATGATTCAGGAAGCCCAAGTAATCCTGCCTTGAAATCCCTGGCATTTTCCTGCCTGCTTCCTTTGAGATAAAGTTTCCCTTCCCATCCACTGTCACAAATAGCCTCAATTTTCAATTCGCTCAGTTGTCTGGGGTTTGGGGGATGGGGGAAGGGCTCTGATAGAAACCGTGTCTAAACAAAGCTTTTAGGATGTACAGTCTCATGTAGGTGCTGTATGGGTTAATATGGCTTCTATTGAAATAGCCCATTCTTGAAGCCAGGCTCTTTTTTTTTTTTTTTCTCTCTCAAAGGCGTGCTTTGTACAAAAACATTTCCAAAGTGTTTCCTCTATGTAACAGGTAAATAGGAGACAAGTAGCCTTGAGAAGTCCCTGGCCTTCTAATTTGATAATAATCTGTGTTAATGGCACCCCAGGGACTTGGAGGCCAACATTCTCTAATAGACGACATTAGCCTGACCTGTGCATCTCAGGAAATACACAGCAGATTTCTGTATAGAATATTTGTGTTTTTAATGCAGAAATGCTTGAAACACCACTGTTAAACCACTAATATTAAGAGAGCAAACCATTTCTGTACCAATAAATACTGCTACTTTTACAGTAATTTCCAACAAAGCTCATTCAAGCATACCCGTTCACAACTGATTTTTACATATAATGTACATCTACAGTACTTCAAAGTGCTTCAAGCCTAATAAACACAGATGGATGATTTTCATTCAGACCCACAGAATTGCATTCATCTCAGTTCACTAGGGGGGGCTTCCAGTATTTGGTTTTCAGAGAAAATCGCATTGCAGATACGAGGTAAACAGCAGCATCCCTGGGTTTGGCAGTCCTCCAACGGAACTTCAGATCAATAGAAAGAGCTTGAATCTGCACTGCAAGATTAAACAAATGAATGTGTTTATGTAAAAACAAAAAAAGTGATGTCCTTGAAAGTTAATTTAATTGTTTTAATTGAGTGTAAAAAACTGATTCTGTCCAAACCACAGTATAAAATTACTGATTCTACCCAAAGTGTGTGTGTGTGTGTGTGTTTTCTTTTGGGATATTTTGTATTCGTCTTTTAATCCACCCAGCTCTGCATAGACACTTTCATAGAATATCAATTCGTAATGTTAAAATGTTTTAATAGAAACTGTTTCCTGTAAGTACACACAACATGTGGGGCAGTGTTACAGTAATAGTAAGTGTTGGAAGTCTTTTTTTTCTTCTTCTCTGGAGCAAAGCTTAGTGAATGTGGCTTGTTAAGTCTGAAAGAGGTGATAAACCTGGAGCATGCTCGCCACCCATCAGGGAGGTAGTGTTTTAATCCTACAGATAGCCATCAGGGCCAGACTGAGCAGGTCAATGTTGCATCTCCAGCTGGAAAGAAGAGAAGAAACCCACTGAGGCTGAAAGTACTGCTGGGGCCTGCTGGAACCCACTGTAGGGGTGCAGGGCTAGATAGACAGGCAGGTGTGCTACACCGCAGGAGACACACGCTTCAAGCCATAACAGCAGGACCCCGCCTCCTGCACCGTACACCAAGATATACGCTTATTGTAGCAGGTGCTGGTGGCTTTAATAATGTTCTAAATTGAAAAAAAAAAAACATGTAGAGATGTAAATTGAAATTGCTAGTTTAAAATACTAACGGCTGGTTTCACCGATCTATATTTGGACTACAGCAACTAAAGTAAGGTAAGGTCGTCCAAGATTAGTGCTTGTCAGAGTCTGTGAAGCCTGATGAACGTGCTAAAAAATGATTGGTATTTTCTCCCAGTTAAATATCGCAAAAACTTCATTTTTGCTTTGATAAGTTTGACCGAAATCACTTTCACTGCTGTTCAGATAATGCTTACTGCTTGGTCAGTGTCTTGGCTTCCTGATTCCTGAAAAACGCTAAAACAGTTTATCGGATTATGCATAAATGCAGTCCGAAAGGTCTCTAGGAGCCTATGATGAGTTTGGAGAAGATTGTTGAAAATTTAAGGCTGAGTCATCATGCTCACTGAATAGAGTGTGACAGGCAGACAGACACAATCAATTTCATTTCAAACCCAAAAAACAAACACAAAACTATAAAATTACATCATTTTTTAATGGTATATATACAGTGTGTCATTTCAGTTCTATCAGAAACAGCTGGTGCCCCTTGGAGTTATCCAATCTGTAAGGTGGTTCAGTCCCTTGAAAAAGTTCCCCTCGCAAAGCTTCATTACTATGTAGGTGCATAGTTTATCAATGTGACTTTAACCATCTTCTACGGACAAACTGAAACCAATCAGTCCCTCCAGCAACAGTTCTGCGGTCCTTGAGAACTGGTAAAATCAGAACAATAGCTGAGGCTTTCTGTGGTCCGTGAACTTGGGTTCATGGAAGATAAATGAGGTCAAAAATGAGGCCTGTAGGGAGCTACCGAGTGGCGCATCCAGTAAAGGTGCTCTGCGTGGAGTGCAGGATGTGCCCTATAGTCTGGACGTCGCCAGTTCGAGTCCAGGTTATTCCTTTGCCGACCGAGGACGGGAGCTCCCAGGGGCGGTGCACAATTGTCCGGCGCCGCCCGGGGAGGGAGGGCTAGGTCGGCCAGGGTGTCCTCGGATCATCGCCCACCAGTGACCCCTGTGGTCTGGCCGGCACCTGCGGGCTTGCCTGTAAGCTGCCTAGGGCTGCGTTGTCCTCCGACGCTGTAGCTCTGGGTGGCTGCAGTGTGTAAAAAAGCGGACGGCTAACGGCACATGCTTTGGAGGACAGCATGTGTTCGTCTTCGCCCCTCCTGAGTTGGCGCATGGGTGGTAGCAGTGAGCTGAGCCTAAAAAAAAACCAAAAAACAGATAAGGCCTGTATATACAATATCTGTTAACTAGCAGTGTCTCTGTAGTTCCAGTTAAGGCACAGCAGCAGTCCTCAAATAGAACAACACTTCCAGTTCTTGGCAGCACTTTAATAACACAAACTGTTGTAACATAACCAGAGAAGGATCGACAGACACTTCCGCGTGAGGGCTTTTGTTGTGCGAACACACGAGTGTGGTGCTAAATAATGTAAAAGATAATATATATATATATATATATATATATATATATATATATATATATATATATACACACACACACACACATACAGTGCTCCTCGCTATAAGGCGCCCGGTTATAACACGCCTCGGATATAACGCTCCTACAGCATGTCCCCCAGTTCCCTATTCTAGTAATTCATGCAATGTTTCTACAGTAAATACAGTACCGGTGTTGTTCAAACTGTAAATAACTTCTCAGTCTAACTTCTGTTTCTGTCTCTCTGTTTTGATACAGTATCTAACACAGACATCTTTTTCAGCATTCATTTTATAACTAAATAAATATTAGGTCTATTCCATGGTTATCTTTCCTAATGTATTTACTCTTTTGCTGCGAGACGAGCTGCAGCTTTCTCCGGGAGAAGAGACGCTTCAGCTTCACTTCAGCCCCGCTCTGGCAGCCGAACCTGGGGCGAGCCCATTCCCTCTTCCCCTCGCCCAACCCGCTCTCTTCTTGAGCTTGGTTTGCTTGTCTGTGACTTCGAACTGAACTCCCGACCGCCGTTTAGGCAGGCTATTTATAGTTTAAAAACTGCCAATTACATTGATTGACGAGTGGGAATGTTACTTTTTTTTTTTTTGTAAAAAATATAGCGTTGATTACATGGTGCTTTATGCATGGTTAATTCATGGAAAGTTACATTTTTGCTTCACTATACATGCATTATAGAGAGGGAGTTACTTTATTTTGTATTTTGGTTGGATGTGTGTTATGTGTCCCGCAGCGCTACAGCACGAGAAATTCCAGGAAGAAATAACCTGCGCATCAGCAAAATGACTGTAGCTCGCCATCTGCATAAGAAAGATTTGACAGCTGAGAGACGAAATCGCCATCTTCTGTGGGCCAGAGAACATCTAAGGTGGTGGCAGAGAGAGTGGTCGAGTGTTTTATTCACAGATGAATGCCGTTTTGCCCTTGACAGACCTAACGGAAGTCAGCGTGTGTGGAGACATGGTGGTGAGCATTATGCTGACTGTTGCGTTGTTCAAGCCAACTGGTGGGGTGGTGGAAGTGTGATGATGTGGGGAGGAATCTCCATTAACACAAGAAGGCCTTTGGTGCAGATTGAGTGCAACCTTACTGCTCAGTGATACATTGACTAAGTCCTTGAGGCAACAGTTTTTCTGTTCCTGCAAGCCAATCCAGAAGTGTCGATTTTCCAGCAGGACATGCAAGACCACACAGTGCTAGGATTACAATTGCACGACTTCGAGAAAACAATGTTGAGGTCTTGCCATGGCCAGCTTTTTCTCCTCACCTGAGCCCAATAGAACATCTGTGGGACCAAATCGCCAGTGCCATTCACAGGAAACAACCGCCAGCAGCCAGCCTTCACCAGCTGGCTGCAGCTGCACAGGAAGAGTGGCGGAGTATCCCACAGCAGTCTATCCAGAGGCTGATCAGGTCTCTGCATCAACGCTGCCAGGACTGTGTTAATGCTCAGGGAGGTCATACCCGATACTAACTTTGAGAGTTGCTGGTGGGGGTGGGGGGAGGAGCTTATCACCTTAAGGCTCTTCGGGGACCTACACCGTTAATTTTGAGTAATTGTTTAAGTAGAGTTAATTGTTTTGTTAATTGTTTTATCATTTTGGCAGTTGGCAAATTAAAGCCAGCTGCCTGTACCTGCTTTTGTGTGACATAAAAGCCTCTCAGATAGTTCATTGCGGGACTGCTGAGTAGAAGGAAGCAGAAGGCTGTGTTTCCGAGCAGTCACAATTATAAGTACTTTGTGTACGGTTCTCTGTGTTTTAATGCGTAAAACTGCATGTTTATTTCTGCTAGTAAACAGCTTAGCTGTCCGGTTTGGTAGTTAGGGTGATCTTGACTTTAGTTAGGGCTCTGAAGGAGCTAGGTGTTTATTTTTTTGTTTTATTTTTGTAAAAGGAAAGTGTGTCAAGCACTTAACTTTCAAGGCTGTGTCAGTGTATTAGTTTGTAAAAAAGGTGCTGAAACAAGTAGTGAAGTAACACAATTGCGTCACATTACCAATAGACATTAGTCCACAGCACCACACAGTTTCACTCCAAAGCAGGGAATGTTGAGGTCAGGACTGAGGTGTAGTAGAACTGCAGGAAAATGAAGCAGAGAAATCAGTATAGATTTTTATATGAGATTTAACTTTTTTCCCCCAATAACACAGACGATTAGTTCTGCCACTGCACTGTATCTGCATGCCAGTCGATTCCATTTCTCATTGCATTTCTTCTGGGTTTGGTTACTATATGCCTCTAACCCAGTGAAAGCCTAGCATATTGTCTGAGTCAATTCACAGGCAGTAATGATTAAATTGACACTTGAGCACTGTAAAGGTTAAAAATCATTAATTTTGTCAGACTTCTCCGTCGTAAGCAAAGTATCATTTCCAACTAGGGATGGAATAATTACTGACAAGAATTGCTTCACATAGCCTTCAGAAATTCCAACCCATCTCTCATTATCGGGATGAAGAATTAAGCTCTGGAGCTACAAAAAATCATGCCTGCTTCATTTGGAGAGCTCTAGAACAGATGCTTTTAAAAATAGAACACTTGGGGAATCTTGGAAAGACATCTGCAAATAAGTATTTGTTTGTTTTTCATTTTATGAAAATACTGAGATTTCTGTAAACCTATAAACAGGGATGCAACTAAGACTCCCATTGATAGCAGTTTGATCCATTCCCGATTTAACTTTGAGTTTAATAAGACACTGCTAAGCTTGTTGCCTGTATACTGTAGCTAATCAAGCTCATAGTACAACCTGTAATGGGTGAAACTGTTATGCAATAGGAGTCTTATTTCCAGTTCTCAATAAATCAGTATTTGATATTCTGCTGATTGCTGAAACCTGGTTAGTTTCAATACCCCCAGCCCACCGTCGCTCTTTTCTTAAGCATCTCGTCTTGCAATCGATGACATTTGAACAGTGCCGGCCGTCATTACGAATGACCCGGAAATCAATTTCATCTTCAAAGCTGAGGCTGCTGGCAGCCTTCATGTGTAAAGTGCTCATTACGCCAATTTCTCAATCTATAATGGAACACACTCCACTTCACTGCACAACCTTTAGAAAGCTGTCCGGCTGCTTTTGTATCGTAACCTTCATCATCCCAGTTGGCAGGACGACGCAGAAGTACAGTACATGGGTAGCGGTTTGCACTACTTACAAAAAATGTTTTTGCTTTGTTTTGTATCCCAGCTCTTCCAGTAGTGCTGTGCTGACAAACAGTGACATACTGCTTTTTCCACCCTTTTAAATAAGAAATGCTGTTGCGGTTGTTTTGTCTGCTCTCATTTATCTGATTGAGATCCAATACAGATATGTGTCTCTATGTGGCAGAGAGGAATTTCAACCCCTACTACGCTTACAAAAGATACTTCTTGGTACTGCTAAGTTACCACTGTGATTACTACTACAGTACTATTTGGTCTGTACCAGATTGTAGCAGCGAGTTGATTTGGAATGTTACAAAGTGCTACATTTATTAATTGAACCTGTCTACACCAATGACTTTTCAGTATTGTCCACGTTGTTTATGTATTGAAGTTGTCTGCCACCAGTAAAAATATTATATGTATACAGACACAAAATCATTGTGTCTGTAGTACTTGGGCGGTACAAACATAGTAACTATATAATAATTGAGTAGTACTCTTTGGAAAGTGTTCATTTTTAACCTGCAGTATCAGAGCTGCAACAGTTCTTCTGATGTAAAGACTGCCACTACTGTATATGATATGGTCCTCGCACCCTTTATGAGGAGGTCGTGGGAGTTCATATGCAGGACCAGAAATGGAGATTATAGCTGTGGACATGTTAGGCCTTTGGCACAGGAGGAATCATCTGTCTGTCCAGACCACTTGGCTTAAATACAGCGCTGAGGGCCCATCTGCTATATTAAAAGTACAGGTCCCGCGATACAATTGAGAGAAAGAGCCAGGAGACTGAACCTTCAGCAGCCCTGTTTTACAACCTTAGCTCGATGTTGTTTTGAAAATTGAAAGGGACTGACAGAAATTGGTCCGATTTGGTGAGCTTGTCATTTAAATGGATCTGGGGATGGGGGTTTGTATGGACAAGAATGATATTTGGTTTAGTAATTTATCATCCCCCACTGGGAAGGCATATCCCGGGCAACAGGAATATAGCGGGGTAGACGGTTGTCATTGCCTACATGAAGAAGGAGAGGTCCACTTGTCCAGTTGTGATTTAAGGACATGGTTTAGCACATGTTAGGGGAATACAGTCTCTGAATGAGTGTCGGCATGTTACAAAGGTTATAGATCTACCTGCAGGTGCGATGTGCGTACTGTGCATTCGTTTTCATGTTTACGGGCGTGGCAGGGGATGCATATCTTTTTAAAGAAAATGCTTGACTCACGTGACCCTTAGTAATATATGTTTTTTGAAAAATACAGATTTTAGCAACATTTTTGTTTCACATTTAACACCAAAATACAATATAAACCAAAAAAAACCTAACAATGTTGGTAATATGCTGTAAAATACAAAAAAAATGTAATTCCCAAGCTGATTAATATGAAGGACTGAATGCTGTTATCTTTGTTGAAAATACTGACAATCTTTGGCTCAGGAGCTCGGCAGACCTTGAGGATGTGGTTAGTGTATGCTAAGGTCACGAATTCGAGATTGTTTCTAATACGGACCAATTTTGTTTAACCTTTTACAAACTGAACCTGGGCTTGGTATTTACATTATGCTATGTACTGTGCAATTCTTTGCAGCAGCTAGTAGACTGTGTTTAAAACCACCGAGTTTGATGTTTACGGTTCATCACGACAACCAGAAACAGGCATATAGCTATACATCTGCAATGAAAGTTTTTTTCTTTCATACCATTTTTAGTCAGAAAACCTCATTCCACAATAGTTTTTTTCATGCTCGTATACTCACATGTCTCATAGAGCAGCATTTCTAGGTTTAGGAATTTAGATTGCTATAATACACTTCACATGTAAACCGATTATAATTGTTGGAGTCACAGATCATACTTCCAATTGGCAGCTGGTACTAACACACTTATGTCATTAAGGCTTATTGTTGAAATGTTGTAGCTTGCATTCGGTGGAAAACAAAAAATGATAGAGAACTGTTTTTCAAGATCATGTTCAATTTATTTAAAATATATATATACAAATAGCAAAATAAAAACAAAATCCATTCCCCTATAACCTATAGGAGCAGATCATTTTGTGCCTCAGTGTGCATTTCTGTTTTTTTTTTTTTTTGTTTTGTTTTTTCTACTGGTGACAAGAAGTAAGAAGATGAACTGTTTTAATCTGTGACCATGGAGGAAATTATTCCAGCAATTGCCTGCTGCCCCACTAATTAACTGCCCCTGTGGAAGCAGAGACTGCAACCCTTCAGTTCAGTGGTGTAATTGAATGGGTTAAGGCTTGGCTCCATCTTACCTGAGTGACTTATTGGTCCAATATGTTCCAGGTCACCCGCTCCGATCTCAGGATGCTGGGAATCTCACCATTCCAATATTTAAAAAAAGACCACAGCTGGTACAGTGGAACGAATTGCCAGTCTCTGTAAGGGAGGCACCAACTATGGCAGCTTGGCTCATGTTGTAAATGCTAATGGATTTTTTGCATTGAAGGGAAATGTCTAAACTATCAGCTTGCTTCACTGCTAACTCCCAGAGATACGCATCTCAAATATAATATCACTTTAAAAACAGACCCTTGCAAAACTAACATGGGTAAAATGGCTTTTTTACTCTAGACTCCCATGTTTTTGTTGTAATGTAATGAGATGTTTTAACATTAGAGAATAAAGCCTCTCATAAAGGCCATGTCTTGTACATTGTTTTGATTATGTGTAGCTGTTTCCCAGGACACTGCTGTAAACAAGATTCAGATACTGTAGGTTTTATCCTGGAGAATCAAAAATAACAATGAATAATAACTACACATTACAAAAGTGGTGAGGGAAATAAACTGAGGTCTCACTTAAAAGAAAGTCTTTGTTGTTTTCAAGCTATTATTGCCAATCTCACCATGGACTTTTCAGTAGCTTTGCAAAAAGATTGAACTAATTATTAGTTTACTTGTCTTCTGTGGAAACAATGCAATGACTCTAGAGGGGCTTTCCCAAGACAGGACTTGTTACCTGTCTACTTTGTTGAGTAGAGGTAGCAGTGCTAGACTGTGCACTAGCAGTCTGCTGAGTGGAGGCATTTCTGCATGACCACTTCAGGTCTGCCGTGTTGAAAGAGATCAATATTATTATTATTATTATTATTATTATTATTATTATTATTATTATTATTATTATTATTGTGAAATTGCTGCTTCTTCTCTCAAAGCTAAAGCAATGCAGCACAACAGCGTCTTCAATGTGACTGCCAGTTCGGAGACACTTTGAATTAATGTAGCTGGATTTAGGGTTTATCTCCTGCAAGACTAGAAGAAGTGATTTGAATAATACAGAAATAAATGAATAAATATTAATGATCAATCTGGAATGCCATAGAGAAAGTGTGTGTGGATTTTAACTGAACACATTAACAATAAGGATCTGCAGGTAATACAAAATGAACACCCAGGAAAAATCTTGCCAGCTCCCCATATCTGCAGCTTTAGTCCCCAACATTTGAATTTCTTTCACTTCAGAGGTAATACTAAAAAAAAACAAAAAAAACCTGAATATCATTGAGATGAAAGGTAATTGAGGTTTCAGATGTCCATATTAACAATCCTGTTATAGAATCTGGAATCTGCAATAGAAGTGAATTCTTCTGGCATTCAGGCACCAGTGAGTGGATGTCTCTTCATATGCTCTAACGTTGATAAATTCCTTTTGGACATCAAGACTGGATGTGGGGTCCTCTCCTCTATATAAAAAGACAATACATGTGTTTGTGTAATTTACAAATAAAAAATATGGAAATGATTCGTTTTAGGATATTAAGAGTATTAAAGGTATTATTACTTTGGGTTGGGTGAGAATGAGCTATGAGTCAATATGAATAAATATTGCAATCTTAGTGTGAAATTATTTCCATCTGACACAGACTGATGCAAGCCATATTAAACAATGCAAGAATACATTTTTTTTCATTTCTTCATTTCTACCTGTGTTGCTTTATTGTCTCAGTGGAAGCAAAGACTGTATAATTTAGTGGTGACAGAATATTACTTGGCAGAAAATGTCTGTGTGGCAATAAATTATTAGTGCAGAGAACTCCTACTGGAGTCTGACAGACAGCGAATCAAAAAATGTACAACCATGTCACAGAATCATACAACTAGAAAATGAAACCTGGGGAGACGTGCTGGAGTCAGCATCATCTTTTAAATCAGTTTACCCTTCACTCAGTTTTAAAATCTAGCAAATGGCATCCACAGAGCTGTCGCAAACATAGAGAAGAGTACAATGTAACGGAAGATGGACTTCAATGGGAAAACGTTAATCTCTTGATTCATTCAATTTACAATCCATTTCAATACTAGAGCTGTGCTCTGAAGTGCTTTGTGGTGTGAGAAATAGGATCATTTTTAATGTGGAGGCTTTATTCTCTCCGATTGTGCAACATGATATTACTCATACAGGGAATGTGATTAAAAACTGTATCAAACTGCATACTATACCATCTGGGGATCCAGTTGAAAAGCTGGAGCCAGACAACAGCTTTCCAACGCACAGACCTCTGCCGTTCAGTATTAAGTCCAGTGCTTTTCATGAACCAAATGCAATTTATTTCCTGTGAACATCGCCCCAGTGTACTAGGCTTTGATTGAAGCATTTTTTTTAGCTTTTCCCATTTTAAAAAGCTGTTTTAAAAAAGAAAAAAGCACACAGTTAAAAGCGACGAGACGAGAACATAAGAAAATAGAAAGCAGTCATAATGTGTATAGTGCTAGTAAGAGGTAAGAAAATTAATTTCAAAGCCTTGATTAGCGCTCCTTCTTGTCATAGCCCCCTGCCAAGTTTGACCAAAATCGCATTTATGGCACCTACGGACAGCATTGATAATTAACAGATCCAGATGAAGTGTAATCTACCACACAGCAGTGTGCAGCAAAATCCACTTTTGGTTGTCTAAGCAGTTTTCAGTTGTGTGCAGGTACAATGCTGTATCTTTTCATGGCAGAGGCTTCTAGTGCAGCCCTGAAGCTTGAAGGTTCATGGTACAATCTGCCATTCAGATTTTGGCATACACTTCACAGCAAGTGGCAGAAATTCTTATGTAATTACATGTGAATTCCAGTGAAGTAAAGGCTTGGGAAGCCTATTGTTATTGTAAAGATTTTTTTTTTTAATGTATTTTATTATTATTATTATTATAATTATTATTATTATTATTATTATTATTATTATTATTATTGTTATTTTTCCTTCCAAAATTTTAAACTGCTCCTGTTCGCATGTGATGTA
Organism: Acipenser oxyrinchus oxyrinchus; assembly: GCA_030684275.1. Lineage (NCBI taxonomy): Eukaryota > Metazoa > Chordata > Actinopteri > Acipenseriformes > Acipenseridae > Acipenser > Acipenser oxyrinchus. The sequence goes on from CM060258.1 coordinate 33,649,029, forward strand.
ACCAATCAACATGAAACTTGGCAGGTATCATCCCGTTACAGTTCAGATGCAAAACAGATTGCGCCTCCTGCGTCCAACCAAGATGGTGACCTGACGCATTTTTTGGAAAAAACCTTTTAAAATCTTCTTCTTGGGAACCGGTGAACTGATTGATCTGACACTTATCATATCATATGTCATCAGCAACCAAACCTGCTTCAAGTTTGAGAAGCAGAAGTTGCTGCGATAAATTTTACTATCAAAATGGCTGCCACCAAATTCGCCAAAACGCACCCAAACATCAAACTGCTTCTGTTTGCAAACTGTTTAACCAACTAACTCCTAACTTGGCATGCGTAATCCTGGGGACAGTGGAATTCAAATATGGCAAAGTGGTGTTCTTTCACAAAAACAAGATGGCGGCCAGACCTACGTATAGGAAACCATATGTGCTCTGTCCAAAAATCACCTTGCCTGTGACCTTTGACCTCTCTAAGGTAAAATGTAAAACTAGCTTATAACTCCTTAGAGTGTACATAGGGTTATGGTTACTATTCAACAGTTTTAGGAACCCATATATGCGCTATTCAAAAATGACCTTGATCGTGACCTTTGATCTCTCCTTAAGGTTAAATGTATAATTACGCCTTACAGCAAGGGTGTCAAAAGTTGCTGGAGGGCCGCAATGTCTTCTGGCTTTCGTTCCACCCGAGCTCTCAGTTACTTAATTGGTCTAATTATTTGATTAAATGGATGCATTTAACACTTCTCTTCAGGCCTCACAATGTTTCATAGGTAGTGCAACTTGAATCAAGTGATTTTTAAAACCATCAACTGTAAAATACCTTGAAAAATATTAAATATGTCAAATTCAACAAATAATTAGATCAATTATGTTAATTGAGAGATTAAGTTGGAATGAAAACCAGAAGACCCTGCGGCCCTCGAGGACTGGAGTTTGACACCCCTGCCTTACAGTGTGTAGATAGGGTCATGGTTACTATGGTGTTTAATGTTATCATCGTGAGATAATGAACTAATGCAGTATTTTGATTTGAATTGAAACTGCTTCATAAAACTGATCTGTTGTTGACACTTGTGCTGCAATGCTACAGCTTGCCAAAATGCCCAACTGGTACTGAGCTTGGAAGACGTAAAACCGCCTGACAGTTCTAGTTCACATTATATTCATAAAGCATTTTCTCCTTAGTAAATATCTTCTTGAGGTCCCTGTGCATCTACCCAGGGGCAAGCTTTATCAGAGCTTCAAAGAAAAAATAATGTAATTAGCTAGCAACTCTTTTTAATTAAGAATTTTGAATTCATTTAATTGCTGAATTATTATATAGCCCTAATATACAGTATATTGATATACTTGAAAATTACAAACAAAGAGAAAGAAAGGCAGTATTATTTTCTATTTCCAGCACCATACTTTTATAATGTAGATATACATATGTTAAAGTACCAGGAGTACAGGGTCCTCATGTAAGACTAGTATATTGTAATGCAAATAGAGGGAAATGTCATTGTCTCCCATTTTGTAGCATGCCTTCGATTTCACCAGGAAGTGCTGATGTTTTACACCTGCTTTGTTCTTGTTGTGTTTCTGTACTGCAAGGCTGTTAACTGCAGTGTTGCTATGGTACGGATATTCTATAAAAGAAGTGTAACCCTTTCTGTGGGCTTGGCAGGTCAGATGCAGTGCACACTAACAAAGATATTAAAGCGCCTCTGACTGAAATGCATTGATTGTTCATGTTTTTGTACAGCATGGGAAAATGTAACCTTGTAAAAGCTGACTCGTGTGCAGTAGCTTTCTTCCCTTACATAAATCATGTTGCTATTTGTAACCTTATTGTGAGCTCAAGCGTAGGATTGCGTACATATAAAAAACAAAAAAAGTGAAATATGGTGCTGGAATCCAGGCTCATTAACTGTCACTGTAGAGCAGGGGAGGGCAACCCTGGTCCTGAGGGGCCAGTACCCCTCCTGGTTTTTGTTCCAACTGTACCCTAAATTAATTAATTGGACTAATTAAGCACCAGCCCTCCAGGACCAGGGTTGCCCTCCCCTGCTGTAGGTTTAACAGCACCCCCATACCCACAATGTCATACTTATTTTTTCAGAGGGGAGCTATTTGCAGGCTACCGTAAAAATATCCAAAACAACTTAGATATATTGTGGTAGAGTAGGTGTTCCCAACCTTAATTTGGAGGCCTTAGGACCCTGCAGTTGGGAGACATCTTCTCCATCTTGCTGAGGGTGGCTGTAACATCTTGGGAAGGTAATAGTTGAATTAGCTAAGGGGTTAATTATTAGCTAATTGAAACACCTATGCACACTTAGCCCCTGCATAAAGGGAACGGAAACCCTGTAGACAGAGGAGAGTGAGATTAAGGCCTAGAAGGAGAAGGAAAGAGAAACACAGTGAGAAGCCAACCATTCTGTATGAGGGTTTGGGTTTATTAGTCCTTTGTGGACTGCAAACTACACTTGTGTGGTATACTTTGGCTGCGTTTGGAGTAAACGGGCTTAGCCTGTCCCTTTTTTAGTTAACAAAAGAGCCAGTTTATTAGTCAGTTCTCGATGGGGGTTTTTGATTGGTTATTTGTTTGTTTTGTGTAAATAATAAAAGTGCGCAAAAGCTCTGAAATATAGTTTACTGGCACACACACAAAAATGGCTATAAAGCCCTGAGCCATTCCTGGCACAAAGGGGCTTTACCACAGTGTGTGTGTGTGTGTGTATGTGTGTGTGTGTATATATATATATATATATAAAATGTGTGTGTGTGTAGAAGACTCAGAGCTAGTTCATTCAAGCTGCACTGTCAAGTGAAACCTCAGTAAATATATGAACATATAATAATAGACCTTGGCAGGATTCAGTATTTTCCATCATGGAGGATACAGCCAACATATATTTGTATCTATTAACCCTTATGGGGTTAAAGCAACAAAGATCCTCCATTTGAATTCCAGCATGCAGCTTTTGTACGAAAGACTTATAGGCCAGTATTCACTAGGAGACAGAACATTGATGAATGTTTTACCTGCTTGTCACCTCCCATGATACCTTATCTCTACATCCCCTCCCGCAGCGGCCCAGAGCGAGGAGAGAGAGTGTGCTTTCAATGACCAGCACCACCAGTTTGAAGAGCAACGTGCCGGTGAGAACGGCGTCTCCAAGGAGAACGGCACTATCCACTGTATGAAAGGGAGCAATTGCTATGGCCTGTGGGAGAAGACCAGGGACGGAGAGATTCGCCTTGTAAAGCAGGGTGAGAAAAACAGAAACAGGAGTTTATTTATTCACTGTTTGTTTATATTTATTATTATTTATTTATTTATCAGCAGACGCCCTTATCCAGGGATATCACATTATTTTTACATACAATTACCCATTTATACAGTTGGGTTTTTACTGGAGCAATCTAGGTAAAGTACCTTGCTCAAGGGTACAGCAGCAGTGTCCCCCACCTGGGATTGAACCCACATCCCTCCAGTCAAGAGTCCAGAGCCCTAACCACTACTACACACTGCTGGTGCATCTTTTGTACCAGCAGAACTGGGTTTTAGCTGTCAGAACAGAGTGCAGGATCATCTAAAACATGACAATTTCAATGGAAGCTCCTGAGAATTATTAAGACTTTGATTTAAGAACATAAGAACATAAGAAAGTTTACAAGCGAGAGGAGGCCATTCAGCCCATCTTGCTCGTTTGGTTGTTAGTAGCTTATTGATCCCAGAATCTCATCAAGCAGCTTCTTGAAGGATCCCAGGGTGTTGGCTTCAACAACATTACTGGGGAGTTGGTTCCAGACCCTCACAATTCTCTGTGTAAAAAAGTGCCTCCTATTTTCTGCTCTGAATGCCCTTTTATCTAATCTCCATTTGTGACCCCTGGTCCTTGTTTCTTTTTTCAGGTCAAAGAAGTCCCCTGGGTTGACATTGTCTATACCTTTTAGGATTTTGAATGTTTGTATCAGATCGCCGTGTAGTCTTCTTTGTTCAAGACTGAATAGATTCAATTCTTTTAGCCTGTCTGCATACGACATGCCTTTTAAACCCGGGATAATTCTGGTTGCTCTTCTTTGCACTCTTTCTAGAGCAGCAATATCCTTTTTGTAACGAGGTGACCAGAACTGAACACAATATTCTAGGTGAGGTCTTACTAATGCATTGTAGAGTTTTAACATTACTTCCCTTGATTTAAATTCAACACTTCTCATGATTTCCATTACATGAGAGTAGATGTTAAAACTTCATGCTGATTTGAACTTGGCTCTCGCCAAGATAAGCACCAACTAAGACGTAGCTTCACAGTAAACTAATGTGATCCATATGTGTCTCCATCCATTTGCGCTTCCTTCCATATGATGATGTAGATATCCTTCTGTCTGGTGTTGATGGCTGAAGTGTAATGCTGGCTCCAGGGATCAGCTTATTTTGCCTCCCTAAGCGCATCAGCACACACACGGCTGCGATGCTGGCTCCGGGGATCAACCATAGTGCGGTCTCCCCAGCGCATCAGCATGACAACCGTCTGGATTGAGCTAAGTAGGGTACATCTCTGGGGTCTTCAAGTGGGCACCTTCCATCCTCGGTGTTTCGTCGACTAGCCCACGACACCTCAAGAGGGCTCGACGGTGATTCTGGCGTCCCAGCATCACCCCCCTCCGTCCCCCCACTCAACTCAGCCCAGCTTACTTACCTGTATATCAGCCTTTCTTTCTTTCTATTGTGCTTGAGATCCCCAGCCAGAATCTTTCCACAATATATCCGAGCATCTTGTTGGCCTTTTTTATAGCTTCCCCACATTGTCTAGATGAAGACATTTCTGAGTCAACATAAACTCCTAGGTCTTTTTCATAGTTCCCTTCTTCAATTTCAGCACCTCCCATATGATATTTATAATGCACATTTTTATTGCCTGCATGCAATACTTTACACTTTTCTCTATTAAATGTCATTTGTCATGTGTCTGCCCAATTCTGAATGCTGTCTAGATCATTTTGAATGACCTTTACTGCTGCAACAGTGTTTGCCACTCCTCCTATTTTTGTGTCGTCTGCAAATTTGACGAGTTTGCTTACTATACCAGAATCTAAATCATTTATGTAGATTAGGAATAGCAGAGGACCCAATACTGATCCCTGTGGTACACCGCTGGTTACCTCACTCCATTTTGAGGTTCTCCTCTAATTAGTACTTTCTGTTTTCTACCTGTTAACGACTCCCTAATCCATGTGCATGCATTTCCTTGAATCCCTACTGCGTTCAGTTTGAGAATTAATCTTTTATGCGGGACTTTGTCAAAAGCTTTCTGGAAATCTAAATAAACCATGTCGTATGCTTTGCAGTTATCCATTTTCAATGTTGCATCCTCAAAAAAGTCAAGTAGGTTAGTGAGACACGATCTCCCTTTCCTAAAACCATGCTGGCTGTCTCCCAGGATATTGTTACCATATAGGTAATTTTCCATTTTGGATCTTATTATAGTTTCCATAAGTTTACATATAATAGAAGTCAGGCTTATTGGTCTGTAGTTACCTGGTTCGGTTTTGTCTCCCTTTTTGTGGATCGGTATTACGTTTTTTTTTGGAAAGTGCACAAGTTATTTTTTGACTTGGTAAGTTTAGTTGCTGTGTCCCACAAAAAATATAATGGGTGAAGGCAGACAAGATACTGCTGAATGAAAGGATTTTATTTCAATCCTTAGGGACTGCAGCGTTTAAGACCTGTTAGCTACTAAATGGCTGACCTCCTATATGAACAAGTTGATAAAATGGAATGCACTTTTACATGTCGGTACAGGTTTTTGGAGTTCAAGACTACGAATTTAGTGAAACATACAGATACGCGCCTATTCCAGGCCAACATTACGCTTGTCTGTTTTTTTATTTCTAGATTCAATCTACATTAAACCACTGCCTCTTGGTGCCATTTTTTGAGTTCAAGCAAAGGCATGACGTACTGTAGTTGTGTTTGCAGATTTTTAGTAAGACCACCGTTTTATCTGTCTTTTTTTTCAGGGTGCTGGGCTCACCTCAGTGACCAGCAAGACTGTCACGACAAGGAGTGTGTGGTGACAACCACCCCTTCCCAGATCCAGAATGGCACTTATCGCTTCTGCTGCTGCAGCACTGACATGTGCAACGTCAACTTCACAGAGAACTTCCCGCCTCCCAGCCCCACCACCGCACAGCCCTACAGTAAGTGAAGCCTGCAGGGGAGAGGGGTGCTGGGGGGGAGCTCTTTTGGAGGTGGGAAACCCCTAATTGTGAGTCCTATGGTGGACAGGTTTAAACTTGTGCTGAATCAGGGATGGAAATAAGACTCCCATTGCAAAGGAGTTTGAACCATTTCCGGTTTTACTATGAGTTTAATCAGGCACACCTGAGCTTGTTAGACACTGTGGCTAATCAAGCTTGTAGTAAAACCTGCAATGGGTGAAACTATGTAATAGGAGTCTTATTTCTATCCCTGCAAATAACGTTTAATAATATTTAAAAAAACAAACAGACAAAAAGAAAGAAAGTATGCAACATGAACTGATACTTGAATTAACAGGGACAGTAAAACATTGTCATCTGAGCCGGGTTGCCTGGGGTTTAGTGTAAGAGCTTCTGAACTGGGAGGTCATGGGTTGGGTCCCCAGCTGGGGTTGACACAGCCCAGGTGTAATTTTGAGGTTTGTGGGGACGGCTGGGTTTAACAGCACAGCCATGGGGAGGGACCATTCGTTGGCTGTCCTGTTCTATCTCTCTTGCTGGAGAGGGGGTGAGGGGTCATACTGGTGCTGAATCACTCTGATACTGTACTGTATTCATTCATTGATTAACTGATTAGTCAGTGCAGTGATGCCCTGTTAGTACACTGCTGGATGTCCTTGAGAATCACTTAGTGCTGGCTTTAGCAGTTCCAGGGCCCTAGGCCCAAGGGAGGTATTTTTGGTTATTTTTTGCCCTGTGTATCTGTAATAGTGTACTGTAAATAACATACTGTATCTCACAAAGCAAGCTCTAGAAAATGTAGTATGCTACAGTACTTCAGATAGCATTTGCTTATACATTTTAAAATATTTTTCAAACACAGAAATATATCCAGGTATTGTGTGTGCAACATAGATAATTATCTTGAACAGGAAAAAAAAAATAGTTTTGTTCACTATACCAATACCAAAAGTTTACATTTCTAATGTACAGGACACTAAATGCAGTTTGCAGCCCCAAGGAGCCAGATAATGGTAAAATACACGCTAATATGTTTTTAAATATATCAGCTGTTAATTTGCTCTTAACCGCTTCACATTTATTAATTTTTTTAAATATATCAACATTTAGGCTACTTATATATATATATATATTTATATATATATATATAGAATGAGAATAGGAGAGCTGAGGGTTGTTGTTGAACAAATGACAAGCTTGTTGCTGTTTTAAAACTTGTGGGGGCCTAATCAGCTTTCCATTCAGCCACTACCCAAAACCAGCAACTTCAATCTGGTGTGGTAAAGTAAGTCCAGGATGTGCATTTGCACTGCAGTGCCTAAAAAGATTGACACTCAGCCTGTCCACAGGGGGTCCTCCCTGCTAATCTGTTGTGTGTCTGTCGGGACAATGGAGCGGGTCGTTCTGTGAGCCCCCCTCCCCCTCCTCCTCTCCCTCTCCCACCCTCCTCTCCCGTTTTCAGAAGGAATGAGCTACCTCAATCAATCCCTCTCCCCACCCCCTCTCGGTTTTCAGAAGGAATGAGCTACCTCAATCAATCCCTCTCCCCACCCCCCTCTCCGGTTTTCAGAAGGAATGAGCTACCTCAATCAATCCCTCTCCCCACCCCCCTCTCCGGTTTTCAGAAGGAATGAGCTTGTTTATAACTGTTTGTATTGAATGGGGTAGCATGAATACTTTTAATGATCCTGTTCCATATTCTGTATAGTACATACTCAAAATGGAGCGAGGTAACCAGTGGAGTACCACAGGGATCAGTATTAGGTCCTCGACCTGAAACAAGGACCAGGGGTCACAAATGGAGATTAGATAAAGGGGCATTCAGAACAGAAAATAGGAGGCACTTTTTTACACAGAGAATTGTGGGAGTCTGGAACCAACTCCCCAGTAATGTTGTTGAAGCTGACACCCTGGGATCCTTCAAGAAGCTGGTTGATGAGATCCTGGGATCAATAAGCTACTAACAACAAAATGAACAAGGTGGGCCAAATGGCCCCCTCTCATTTGTAACCTTTCTTATGTTCCTATATATAAGTGGCCATTTGGCCCTGAGAGCTCTACATTACAATACCAATAATAGTAACCATGTTGTGTGCTTCAGATACAAGTAATAATAAGATCCAATTTCTACATTCAAGAGCACTGTAAGGCGTAATTGTGAAATTATACTATAGAATGGAAGAAAAATAATACTGTAAGAAAATAATGCATTGTAAAAAATCCTCCCTCAAACAAGAAGCTATGCTCTTTGGGGAGCAGTTGATAATGTACAGTTAGTTGTAAAATGTTCCGTCTAGACCAGGACAGATGCAGCATTCAGAGCACTGCCTTATTGACCTCGTGCATAAGGAGTCTCTGATTTCTGACTGTCTGCCAGGGATCCTAACTAGAGATAGGGCACATTTCCTGATTTCCGGACTGCGTGCTGGGGGTCACGTTCTATTGTAACAAGGTGAATGGGTCATGCTACTGAAGGCAGCCAAGGGCAAACCTTCAAGTTAGCACGAGTCATTAGCTGCCATCCAGGCTACTAATGGCCAGGAATTGTCCTCTGCATGTGGAGCTGCAGCCACTTTATTTTATTTTATTTGATATGCTGATTTTTCTGCTTGACACTGCATTGTCTTTCCATTCCAGTAGAAAACAAGTTTATCTGAGTGAAGGAAAAATCCCTTCTAGCCATAACTGGTATCAATCTCTCAGCATGAATTCAGAGTTCAGAATATACAGGCTTTCCTTTGACTGAACTAATTAATTTCTCCTCTGAAGAGATGCTATTTGGAGCATGCTGTAATTTGTGTAGCATAGCCTTTACACAAAATAAATTTTCTTTTATTGTGCTTTTGATTTTTTAATAGCACTCTCACTGTTTGCAGGAACACACCAAATGTACCAATGAAACACCAGAAGTTTTTGTGTATGTTTATTTATTTATTTATTTATTTATTTATTAATATTTGTGTATTTTATAAGTGAAATATTAAGTTGGAGCCTTTTCTCTGAACTTGCAGTCAGAACATTTGAATAGTGCCTCAAATAGGTTGAGCAAAACTGGTGATGTTAAACAGTTTACCAATAACCCAGCAAAATAATTGTTTTTTGTTTTTTTTTGTGTGTGAAAAACTCAGCATAACAATATGCACTAATTATTACATTTCATTTTAATACTTTTCATTTATATAATTTCTATATTATCCTTGGGTCTCTTCATTTTAGTTTTTTAAGGACGGTTAAGGACTTAGGAACGGAAACGGATATGAGTATGGAGAGTACTTCACAAAAGACTAGTTCAAGATCTGCAGTTAGCAAAGACATGGAACTCCAGGTTTGTGTCTCTTGGCTGGAGCAAAGGCGACAACGGTCAGGGTTTGAAGATTCATCAAGGGAGAATGAAATGCTTGAGGGAGAAGGGACAAGGGCCTCGCATTGATCAGTACTTCTTACGAAGTCAGTCAAGTCAGTCGAATGAAATCCAGCGACAGGAAGCAAACCACATTTCGCAGGATATCAGCACCCCTGTCATAGATGTGAGGAGGACTTGCATGGACATAGTTAGTGATGAACCTAATGATCCTTGTGAACCCGGTCAGACAAACCAGCGTAAGAGAGAAAAGAACCTCAACGGGCACAAGCCTGGAGTTAAATGGCCAAGAGCTTGTGAGAAAACTGCATGGGACACAGTAAACACAGATCTTTGCTTTACATTAGAAAGGTTAAGTGGAACAGTTGAAAAGAAACTGGATAAATTTGGGGACATCATCTACGCATATGGAAGCGAGAGGTTTGGAGTTGAAAAAAGGAAGGAAAAAGTACAAACTATTCCTGGAAAGTCTAGACGGCAGCAGGAGATTGAACGCTTAGTTAGAGAAAGGAGACAGCTGAGGAAGCAATGGAGAAAAGCAGAAGAAAGTCAGAAGGAGGGACTCAATCTCTTACAAAGGGTCATAAAAGATAAGCAAACTAAAACTCTGGTGCTTTCAGTTTGGTCTACTGCCAAGGTTGCTGTGGCCACTGACTGTGTACGAGGTTTCTTTGACAACAGTAGAGAAGCTGGAAGCTTTAATCAGTTCACACATCAGGAAATGGTTGGGAGTTCCACGCTGCCTCAGCAGAGTGGGACTTTATGGTAAAGGAATACTGCAGCTACCTGTCTCCGCTCTAACCGAGGAGTTTAAGTGCGCAGAGGTCCGACTGGAAATGACATTAGTAGAGTCATACGACAAATGCGTAAGGGAGGCAGCACCTGTGTTGAAAACTGGAAGAAAGTGGGCGGCAAAGAAAGCTGTGGAGGATGCAAAGGCTGCCCTTCGAATTGGTGATATCATGAGGCAAGTTCAGCATGGAAGAGGGGGTCTTGGTCTCAGTTCAGCTCCTCCTACATGGCACAAGGCAGCCCCAGCTCAACGGAGGAAGCTGGTAGTCAACGAGGTGCAAAAGCAGGAGGAGAGGATGAGGTGTATAAAGGCCATTTCCCAGGCCAAGCAGGGAGAATGGATGAGATGGGAGAGTGTGGAACAACGCAAGATTGGCTGGCAAGACCTATGGTCAATGGAACAGAGCAGGATCAGTTTCCTTATAAGATCAACATATGATGTTCTCCCTTCACCACAGAACCTAAACCCCTGGGTAGGAGAGGATCCCTCATGCCCTTTGTGTTCATCACCTGCAACATTAAGGCACATTTTGACAGGATGTAAGGTGGCTCTTAGCCAAGGACGGTTTACTTGGCGCCATGACCAGGTGCTGCGATGTTTGGCCTTAGCATTGGAAGACAAGCGTAACATGACCAATAAGTTGCCACCTGTTCCATCAGAACATTACACACAAAAGACAACATTCCTCCGCCCAGGAGAGCAACCACCAAGGAAAGGTGTTAAAACCAATCCTCCCAGGACAACTGGAAGCTGCTAGAGACTGGAAAATGCTGGCAGATGTTGGTCAACGGCTTATTTTTCCACCTGAGATTGCCACCACTAACCTTCGACCAGATATTGTCTTGTGGTCTGGATCAGCAAGCCTTGTTCACCTGGTAGAGTTAACAGTGCCATGGGAGGATGCTGTAGATGAGGCGTATGAGAGGAAGAAACTGCGGTATGCTCAACTAGCCACTGAAGCGGAACAGCGAGGATGGAGAGTCCGGGTTTACCCAGTGGAAGTGGGTTGTCGAGGATTTGTGGCACACTCTACAACCCGGTTTCTCAGAGATGTCGGATTCAATGGCCAAGAGTTGCGTCGCACAGTGAAGAACTTATCTGAAGCAGCAGAGAGGAGCAGCAACTGGCTGTGGTTGAGACGGAAAGATTCTGGCTGGGGATCTCAAGCACAGTAGAAAGAAAGAAACGCTGATGTACAGGTAAGTAAGCTGGGCTGAGTTGAGTGGGGGACAGAAGGGGGTGATGCTGGGACGCCAGAATCACTGTCGAGCCCTCTTGAGGTGTCGTGGGCTAGTCGACGAAACACCGGGGTTGGAAGGTGCCCACTTGAAGACCCCAGAGATGTACCCTACTTAGCTCAATCCAGACGGTTGTCATGCTGATGCGCTGGGGAGACCGCACTATGGTTGATCCCCGGAGCCAGCATCGCAGCCGTTGTGTGTGCTGATGCGCTAGGGAGGCAATAAGCTGATCCCTGGAGCCAGCATTACACTTCAGCCATCAACACCAGACAGAAGGATATCTACATCATCATATGGAAGGAAGCGCAAATGGATGGAGACACATATGGATCACATTAGTTTACTGTGAAGCTACGTCTTAGTTGGTGCTTATCTTAGCGAGAGCCAAGTTCAAATCAGCATGAAGTTTTAACATCTACTCTCATGTAATGGATTCATATTTATCACGTGATGTCCCTTTTTTTGAGCTGATTCTGGTCATTTAAACTCTTGGAAAAGTTCACTTCAGTTTTTTCTCCCGTAACTTGATTGAGACTATGATTCTGTTTCATTGATAATGTAAATTAAAAAAAGGCAGCTCCTTATTTTGAATTCAAACTGAACGCAAATAGTGAGTGAAGTTAAATTAATTTAATTAAATCTTAATTAAGAGGAAACTATTACCAGTATTTGCAGATTGACACTTTTGCAACATGTCAGTAAGACTTTAAATCTGGGAAAAGCAATTTATCTGAACTCTCTTTTTGTGTTCAGTTTGAATTAAAAATAAAGAGCTGCTTTTTCTTTTTTTTTTACATTATCAATGAAACAGAATCATCCAAGTTACCAAGTGTTTAATTAAGAAACAGAGTCGGCTCAATATAATTTTAAAGGGATATCACGTTACCAAAAATAAAAACCAGAACTGAAGAGCCCTAATTTATACTGTACACATCACGTTGCACTTATTATACTTCAAAAGGCTGTTGACATTAACTTATAACATTAGTATCATTAACATTGGCTAGCTTAAAAGGCTTTCCTGCAAAAAACAGTTTACTGATGTAAGTCACTGATTTAAGGAAATGAGCAACCCCCTTTGTCCACTTCAGCTAATAGGACCGATTTGCATTCCTTGGCTGGGGAAAGTAATTCCATTTAAGAAAGAAGGAAGTTATTTCCCCTTTATTTTCCTGTTCCGCAGTTTATAAGGTCTCAGGCACGTTATCAGAGATTACAGAACTTCGCTTTGGAGATTTCCGGCCATTCTAAAATACATTAAAGGTAGCACAACAATATGCACATACCAAGGTATTTTATTTTCCAACACTGGCAGTGCAAACAATCAGGTAATACACGGTCTGTTCACTTTCCATTTCTTTTTTGTGTGGAAACCCCACAAATAATGTGTATGATTTGCTGGCAGGCTAGCTAGCTCTGCAGTTTGTACTGGCTGTATATCAAACCTAACAGAGTAGCTTTCTTTGTCATGTCTTTGTGCTGAGAGCTTTGTGCTACTGCAGACTGCAGATAAGCGTCATCCAGACATTACTTCCAGATTTACTTTCCCACTATCTGGGGGCTCAGAATAAATTGACTGGAGTTGAAAATCAAAACCAGGCAGGAAACCCTTTTTTTCTTTTTTTTTTTTTGCTTGCATTAGTCTGCTTTTAATTTCTAGTTGTTTTTCAAATGCTATTTTTATGTTCCTGACTTTTTTCAAGTATGCATTCATTCCTTGCTCATGTACGACTCCTTTTGGACAAGTGCTGCTAGTACACCTACTGTATTTACTGTAGTAACCTTTTTTTAAACTGATTTTTTATTTTATTATTTTTTAATGTGAATTTATTTATTTATGTATGTTAGTTTTAAAGAGTTGCAACAATTGCATATTGTAGAGACATTCATTTGTAAGCTTGGTAAATCATGAAATAAGTATAAACAATATAGAGAATCATATTAAACAGGTTAGAAAATAAACATTAAAAAAATGTAGATGGTGTTAAATAACTCTTTAATCATGAACATGCCCAATTGTATGTTCATTTTGTGAAGTGCCTAACAATAGCCAGAGTCATTGTCCCTCACTGTTCATGAGCAGTAAAATGAACATTTTAAAAGCACCATTAACTCTGTACTGGTTTTTAGTTTCATAGCTCTTTCAAATAGGAGAACAAAGCTGCTAGAGTTCATGATGGCATTCATGTGCCAGAAACCGCTGACATTCCATCTACGCCACATGCAAATTTGCTATGAATCTGAAAGCCACATTTCAGTACCTGGATGCTGTATGGATGCAAATATCGATAGCTGATAGTTTTGTAAATATGTGAAGTGGGTGGTGAAGTCGAGTAAATTTGGCAGAGGACCATCCATATTAAGTACATCTTTGTAAACATAATACAAAATAAAACCAGTAGCTTTTTGTTGTAGTGCTGTCTGGTCAAATCTCTTTTCCATTATTGACTCATGCTTTTAAAATACACCCATGGGACACTCTTTCCTCGGTCTAATGCAGTGGTTGGCAAATGGCGGCCTGCGGACGTGTGTCGTCTGGCCTGCGGAAGCCTCCTTGGCAGGGCTGTATCAAGGGCGAGGAGCGACAGCGGAACTTTATTGTAATGTTGCCGCAATGGGGCTGTCATTGGGGATCCCCCATGTGATCTTCATATATGGTAGCAGCGGGGCAAACACAACAAACTGTATGCTGTACACATAATGTTATCTGTGTTGTCCGCTGATGTGAGTGGGTGTGATGTGAGTCTGTTTCGCCGGCTAATCTCTCTCCCTAGCAGCCTGCCTGCATGTCAGTTCTGCGTGTGTTTGTATGAGTGCGAGTGTATATCGATGGGCCAATCGGTGATGAGTGGGTGGAGTCAGCGTCCATAAAAGGGCATGCTGCGTGCCAATTGAGGGAATTGATCAGGGAAAGAGAGAGAGAGAGAAAGAGAGAGAGAGAGAGAGAGAGAGAGAGAGAGAGAGAGAGAGAGAGAGAGAGGCCCTTTGAATAAAACAGCACGAAAACAATTTGATAAAAATAAAAAAGCAGTTTTACTGCTTTCGCTGCACCCGGTTGTCTGTCTCTTCATTGAACTCCAGAACCCTCCGCACGTAGCCTGCCGCTACAATATATTTCTTGCCACTAAGCAGAAAATGAAGTGTTTTGCAATATTGATTCCAAAGTGCTTGCTGATTGTGGAATAAACAATACATTTGTATGTCAGGTTTTGCATACAACAACATATTGTATTACATTGAAGTCTATGGCATGGTACTGGAACCCTCATACACAGGCAGCACACTTTTTTTTTTTTTAATTCTTCATTGCGTTTCTTTTATGTCTGGCTATGGTATGGAACCCTCATACACACAGGAACGCAGAATGACTTTTTTTTTTTTACTATTTAAGTAGCATACATTTGTATTTTAAATGCTTCATTGCGTTCTAACAAATTCAGTGAGAACAATTGCACTTTCCTTTTGCGATCAACTTTAAAACATCAGGTGTGAGTGTGACAGACTTGACAGTGATAAGAGGCAGTCCTCCAAAAATGTACATGCCCCTCATTATTTTGTTGAAATACCAAATCGCACAATATGTCACTCAAAACCACTTGACAAATGTGGGGGGCACTGGCGGAACAGCTGACATTTTGAGTTACGTTTCACTTTCAACATATCAGAATGTTAAAGTAACCTAATTGGTCTCTTAATAGAT
Organism: Acipenser oxyrinchus oxyrinchus; assembly: GCA_030684275.1. NCBI lineage: Eukaryota > Metazoa > Chordata > Actinopteri > Acipenseriformes > Acipenseridae > Acipenser > Acipenser oxyrinchus. The sequence goes on from CM060258.1 coordinate 33,664,341, forward strand.
TCAACACAGATGCTATATTATTTTTACTGATCTGTATTTGGCGTTTACAAGGACACACTATCACAATTGGTACTTTATTCCTTTTTGATTTGTTTTCAACCGGCCGCAGCTTTTAAATTTTTTTTTATTTTTATTGATGAGCCGGTTGCCGATGAAACAATTTAATTTGCCGGTTTTTTTTTCCATCATGGAACAGATATTGATACATCGATACATTGTATATGCAGGCAAAGATTATTGAAGCAGCATTGCCGCCGGGAATGCAGTTAAAGCTCATATAGTCCAGGGCACATCTTAATGTACACGCATTAAAAATACAGCAGCAGCCATACATAGGTTATTAAAATGTGCCGTGCGCCCTGGACTATGATATGAATGATCGGTCGAAATACACTGAAATTGTTTAGTATGTGTTCTCTATGCCATGCGCCAAACAGCAACACATTTATAGAGCTCATACTTGCGGTGGTGGGAGAGGGGGGTGGGGGGTGAGGTGAGGTTGGGGATGTAAGTGGCCCGCTCTGCGTCTGCCCGCGTGTCATTTGGTCCACTATGAAATTTAATTGCCGACCCCTGGTCTAGTGGGATAAGTGGACAGCGATGTTCTGATTCAGCATGAAAAGAATCATTGTGGATTGTGAGGTTAGTGGGGCATACTCAGTACATGCTTACTTCACAATAATAAAAACAATGTTGATATTACTGCTGGTGAAAAATCAAGTTTGCAGCCATACAGACTCCACTGCTGCAGTCATTAAGACAGTGCAGACCCCATGACTGAGCAACCTTGGTCTTCAAATTAAATAAAAAAATACCATAGTATACAATATGGAATACTGTAATACATAGCCTCTGTGTGATAGAACACAGAGATTCTCCTTAAATGTGTTAAAGTGAGCTACGCTACCAAATGTAATCAGGTGAAATACAGGGAGATAAGAAAGTTACTGATGAAATTTTTCTTTTTTTTATTGTCCCCCAATTATAGAAACCAACCTTGAAACAAATAGTGGCTACATTAAGCAGTTAATAATAATAATAATAATAATAATAATAATAATAATAATAATAATAATAATAATAATCATCATCATCAGCCTAATGTGTTTTTTTTTTTTTTTAAACACAAAAATGGTGCACACATCGCAACACTGATGAGAAAAAAATTAAACATTTCCCAGTGTTTTTGTTTTGCAAAGGATGCATTCTAATGTTATGTCACTGTGTTCCCCTTTGAGGGAACATTGAAGCCCAAGGGAGACACCCGCATCCAGCTCTTAGGTTGTTTATTTAGATTTATTCACTCCTTTTTCCTAGGAGGACAGCCACCAAAGCCAAGGTTTTTGAGCCAACTCATTTTAAAGTGTACTATTGTTGTATTGTTTTAAAGAAAACTCTCTTCTATAAATAGCCACCATTTTAGGGTTTTCCATGCATTATTCACCATTAATGACACTTGTTTATAAGTTACCATAACGACATGCCCTGTATAAGGCTGCCAGGCACAAGAAAAGGGAAACCACATCTGTACTAATCTAGAACTAAGTTCCATTTATGGACATTGCTGTTGAAGTGTGCCCTCTCATTTAGGATTTGTTTTATAATCCTCCCATTAAGTAGTTGTTGTTTTTAGTTTTATTTGAATTCTGGAAATTATTTACCAGTTTGAGTGGAACAAAGTGACCTTCCGTACCCGTCCTCCTCTGCTTGAAAAGAAAAAAACATTTGCAGCAGACCAAAAACCTTTTTTTTTTCCTTTGGCAAAAGAAGGTAAAAAAAAAGCTGTTAATTCTGAACTCACAGTTTCGATTTTTAATGAAATATACTTTATACGAGGCTATAGGAGGCTGTGTGGTCCAGTGGTTAAAGAAAGGGGCTTGTAACCAGGAGGTCCCCGGTTCAAATCCCACCTCAGCCACTGACTCATTGTGAGACCCTGAGCAAGTCACTTAACCTCCTTGTGCTCCGTCTTTTGGGTGAGACGTAATTGTAAGTGACTTTGCAGCTGATGCATAGTTCACACACCCTAGTCTCTGTAAGTCGCCTTGGATAAAGGCATCTGCTAAATAAACAAATAATATACGGAACTAGAATAATAGTTATGTACGCTAATTAAACCTTCACTCCAAAATCACATTGGCAATAGATTTGTGCACAGTTTTTGAGTTGTGTTCATGTTATGCAGTTGGACGGTTGGAATTATAACATTCAATCTAAAAACAAAGTACCTTCCTTTCTTCACACGTCATTTGAATTAATTGATAATCATACAGTACTGAGTTTATTTTCTTTATTTACCAAGCAAAACCCCATAATAAGAACTGCTGTACAAAAGCAACACTCCATAGTAAATGACTTGGTATTTTTTGAGAGGGTCTTTTTTTCTTCTTTTTGATTAAGAACAGTTAGGGGACCACATTTATCAAGGTCTCTACTCCTAAAAGGAAAAAAGAGTGGTGTGGCAATCACAGTTAAAAAAAAAAAGAGTTCTGATGGCTCCACAAAGCAGGCTGCAAGTACGTCTTTTGACACTTCTAGGTGGGGCTAAAGCATAATACAGTAATAGACTTTGCGATCACACCCCCATCAGCATATCTCTTACTACATTGATTAGATCTACTGTACAGTTACAGAAGTAAGCTTGACTTTGATATGTTTACCACTTTTGACAAACCATACATTTATATCTGCCCATGTTACTGATTTAAGAGGAATGTAGGTCTAGGTGAACTTCATTTTAATTGTAATTAAGCGATTCAAGTAAATCCCTCTATTATGGCCACCAAAACTTCTGTTAAATCCCCCTTGTTTTCTCCAAAAGGTGATGTATTGCTTGTCTATTGGCTTTACTAAAGGCTATGAAAACATGGTGGAACGGTGTCCATGTTACAAGAATGGTGGCAGTATTTAACATTTTAGTATCTAGTTTCTGTACCGTTGCATGCATGCCTCTTGTGTTCCAGTTCTTTCCTGCAGCTGTTTCTTTGAACTGCGGCTTGCCTTTTTGATAAGTTGTTCTTTAATTGGTGAACCAAGGACCTCAACATCAAGTCCAGTTATACAGCGCTGTGCTTACAGGGCCAATACCATACATGCCATCAGCGACAGGGTGGAAGAAAGGGAGCCAATCGCTCGCCATGGCAATCCATTAGCAGCAGAGAGGTGAAGGAAGGGTTATCCTGGGCACCAATTGTACTAAATCAACTTTTCAGAAAGATACAATATTGGAATTTGCTGCATCATTTTGGTTAGTTCAAGTTGACTTTTTTTTCTGTCAATTATTCAGCAATTTGAATGATTCCATGAAACTGCAAATTGACTTTTTCATTTTTGAAACATTGTTTAAATTGCTGTCTAAGTTTACAGCACACCCTGTATATTAAACAAAAGACAGAGCACTGGTAATCTGATGTAGCAGCTATTACATCATTTGAAAGTCTGTTTATGAGGCTCTCTGCTTCACCTCTGCAGCAATAGTGTTGCACTCCTGTTTATGTCTCAAGGCCCTCACCTCCAGGGCTCAGAAGCTTGATAAAATCCTTGGTTTTTGATCAGTGAGTTGAGTAGATTTTCTTGAAGGTGGGAATAGAGGTGGTCCACTGATCTTCACTCCTGCAGTGAGGCATTTCAAAAACAGTGTTAAAATTGAAAAAAAAAATACATATGTATATATTTAAATGAAAAGTAAAACCAAAAAATAGTATTTCATCTGTAACTACTGTATAACGCATTCTAGTACAACTAAATGCTGTAAATATAATATATCTCTCTTCAGTGTTTTTTTTTGTTTTATATCAAGGAGCTCTCTATGTGCCTTGAACCCCCGTGTGTCAGACAAACTGTAAACCAGAATGCAAGCCAAGTTTTTTTTTTTGTTTTTTTTTTTACATTTCAGCACATTTTAAGCTACAGGCAAACAATGAAAAGTTGCAGATGAAGTTGCTTTCCGAATCGGATAAGCCCTGTGCGGTATCACTTGACTGCTTGATTGATATTAAAAGGCTCTTTCCCAATATTGTGGCGCTGGCCTTGTTGTCTTTGGCACAGAAAACACAAAACAATTCCAGATTCTATTGTGGCAAAAAATGTTAAGGGTCTGAAATCTTCTAAAATGTCTTCCCACTGCACATGATGGCAATGAGAAGATGCCGATCTTTTTTGTTAACTTGCTGGCTTAACAACCACTCAGTAGCTGTGAAGCCGGCCAAGGACTTTGTTTACACCAGGCTGCGTTAACAGATAAACAGCCCTAGAGTTAATTAGGAAAGGAGTTAACACCAAGGTCAATAAACAGCAACGATACACCCCCTTTGCGAATTACACTTTTTATACAGAATGTTCAAGTGTGCTACTGTACTATAAAGGATTGGTAACACCTTGTTGATAATTAAAATAAACTGGTCTCTACCGTCCTTTAAGCAAACGGATCGTGCTCAGCACAGAGGCTTTAACAATAGGTATTGAAGTAAGTCCTTGTCCAACCCCCCATCTGCTAGTCTTAAATCCACAGAAAGGCCAAGTCGTAATATAAATAGAAGTTTTTATCACAGACAGGGGCTAAGGGAACGCATAGAGACACACCTCAGATGTCTTTAGGTAGACGTTCACGTGTTGTGTTATCTTTTCATTTGGCGCAATAAAACAATTACCTGAGCAGATATGAATGATTTCCATTACATGAGAGTAGATGTTAAAACTTCATGCTGATTTGAACTTGGCTCTTGCCAAGATAAGCACCAACTAAGACGTAGCTTCACAGTAAACTAATGTGATCCATATGTGTCTCCATCCATTTGCGCTTCCTTCCATATGATGATGTAGCTATCCTTCTGTCTGGTGTTGATGGCTGAAGTGTAATGCTGGCTCCAGGGATCAGCTTATTTTGCCTCCCTAGCGCATCAGCACACACAACGGCTGCGATGCTGGCTCCGGGGATCAACCATAGTGCGGTCTCCCCAGCGCATCAGCATGACAACCGTCTGGATTGAGCTAAGTAGGGTACATCTCTGGGGTCTTCAAGTGGGCACCTTCCATCCTCAGTGTTTCATCGACTAGCCCACGACACCTCAAGAGGGCTCGACGGTGATTCTGGCGTCCCAGCATCACCCCCCTCCGTCCCCCACTCAACTCAGCCCAGCTTACAATTAGGAGCTCCCCCTCTTCGAGAGCAGCCCCTCGGGTCATCATTTGCCACAGTTCAGTTCACAGTAGACTTGTCCTATGAAAAGCATATTGCAGGGGGTGCTAGTTTAGGGGGAGAGTGGCCTCTCACCACATCAGGATTGCACTGAATATTTGACGTTGGTGCAATTCCAGCGTGTGCTGTACCTAGCCAAGTGTTTGATGGCACCCTGTTTTGTACTGTAGACTATGCTGCATCCCCAGTGGTGACATCACGCATCCTTACAAGAGCTCAGAGAATGGAAATTAGAAAAGATGCTATGATCCACAGCTTAAGTAGTGCTTGTCAAATGGAAGGGCAGGATGTGTTTGTTGTTTGGGGAGTGGCAAAGATGTTTGTGTTCTTAGCAGACAAAATGAGGGTGTTACCTTATAAAATAGAGAAAGAGGGAAGCCAAGCTGTTTAGTCCTGCCACTCACTCACTTGTTCTGACCAATATCATATAGAGCCGTCCGTGCATATTCAAGTAATTGAAAAGTCACATTCTTTTGAAACCCGTTCTTGACTAGCCTAGTTACCATAAACCTCTGAACGGTTTGTTACTTTGTCACAAACTTATTTCAAGACACACGCACCTACTAGAATAAACTCGAAATGACATGTTCTTGCCTTGATTCACTGTTTCAAAACTAAAGAAATTGAATTTGATATCTCTTTAAAACTGCTTTGATAATTCAAGTGCACATTGTATGAGAATTTGTCTAAATAAATAAATAAATTTAAAATTAAAATTAAAAGTACTGTACTGGTTTTAACTGGAATGACAAGAGTTATGGGAGCTCCTGACATCCAGAAATATTTTTAATGAAATCTTCTCTCTCAGTGTTTAAGGTAAATCTTAAAAGAATAATTCTGGTAGGCAGGCCATCACCACCAGCACAGCGTTGAAAATGGTCAGCCAGTAGTGTGTACGTGCATGCGTGCGTCGCGTGCGCTTGCGATGCAGAAGAGCTAAAACAACAGCAATATTTCCACTTCAGCTGCGATTTCCTTTGCTCTTAGTAACGTTAGCTCTTTTCAGAAAGTCGATCCAATTACCCAAAGAGCTGTCAGAATATAATGAATCCAGTCACATTTTGTTATGTTGAATAATCGCCGCCTTCATTAAAGATATATAGCGCTCTGATTTCCAAGGTGTTATGCAGTCGCTCTCCCGCCTGGGATTCACAAAGGCATGAAGAAAAAGAGTAAAGGGACCAGGAACAAAAAGCCAATGACGAGTGTGCATTGAAATGTGACATTTCTAACTAGATTTTATTTTCCTTTTGTTAACTTTTTAAATGACTTTGATATCTGTTCAATAGCAGGAGATTGCCAAGCAGAAAGTCAAATCTCGGTCTAATCATTAAAACTTCCTACAAAATGTTTAGCATTCTTGACATAGAAAGATTTAAAAAAAAATTTAAAAAAAGATAGTGACTTTAGAATCAGTCCTTTGTGAAAAGGAGCAGATTACGTAGGCTATAGTTTGAAACCCATGTTAATGTTATTTTAAATTAGCTCAATTTTATTGAATTTCAAATGTCACCCATCTTCTTATACTAATCTGTCTACTTTTTTTTAAAGATTCTTGTATTTGTGATTTTCCTTCTCTGAATTAAATACCCTATAGTCAAGTTTAATAGGTATTCAATAAAATAATGAATTCTGGATTGGCTATATTTCTGTGGATTGGCTTGCTCTCACAGTCAGGTTAAGGCCCACATGAGAATAGGCTGGTCTATGTGACACAGGGCAGTGTGCGGAGGGTTAGGGTTAGGACTGAGGTGCATTTACAGGGCAGTGTGCGGAGGGTTAGGGTTAGGACTGAGGTTCATTTACAGGGCAGTGTGCGGATGGTTAGGTTTAGGACTGAGGTGCATTTACAGGGCAGTGTGCGGAGGGTTAGGGTTAGGACTGAGGTGCATTTACAGGGCAGTGTGCGGAGGGTTAGGATTAGGACTGAGGTGCATTTACAGGGCAGTGTGCGGAGGGTTAGGGTTAGGACTGAGGTGCATTTACAGGGCAGTGTGCAGAGGGTTAAGGTTAGGACTGAGGTGCATTTAAGGGCAGTGTGCGGAGGGTTAGGATTAGGACTGAGGTGCATTTACAGGGCAGTGTGCGGAGGGTTAGGGTTAGGACTGAGGTGCATTTACAGGGCAGTGTGCAGAGGGTTAAGGTTAGGACTGAGGTGCATTTACAGGGCAGTGTGCAGAGGGTTAAGGTTAGGACTGAGGTGCATTTAAGGGCAGTGTGCGGAAGAATTTTACAGGGAGCCATTAAAGGGTTACAGAAAACCACAACCGAACTGCTGACGCTTAGCTGGCTCAAAAGTAAATAACACTTGGTTATTTTGAGTGCCGGTGAAGCCATTTAACAGCATGTTGCACAAGTAGAACAGCACTTGCTGTCATAGTCAGGTTAAGGCAAGTTCCAAGAATTCTGTGCAAGAGACCCCTGAATGCTTGGGAGGGACCCCCATAACTTCGCAGCATTCCTTCAGCTGCAATTCAACTTTCCTGCCACTATCATTACAATAAAATTTTTATCCCAGGCAGTTCTTAACAGTAAAATACCTTTTAACTAAATGACATGCAGTTCCAGTGGACCCAGGTCCTTATAAGATCACAGTATATGTAACAGAGGATGACTGAGAAAAAGAGGACTGCTTTAAATGAAATAGTTTCGTTTTAAAGTGGAGTGCTCCTTCAAAGTGGTGTATAAGAAATTCCATCATTGGAGTTCTGACAACCTTTCTTCCCCTAGGAATTCGAAACAGTTGGGGACTAAGTGGCGTTGGCTGTTAATTCACTGGTCTTGGTTTGGGGGTCTCAAGTTAGTCCTTAGTGGAAGTAGACCACATCACAAAACCACCACAAATGCAATATGCACACCTCTCCATTAACTTCCTTGAGCACTGAAGTGAAAGATTTTATCACATTTGTATACTTCAAAGACCTTGTGAAGTTGCCTACTGAACATCAGAAATCAACGATAATCTTCACTGAGTTAAAGGGTACATAAAGACCTTTTTATTTTACTGTGTTACATGTTCCCATTTTTCAACCATGCAGACTGCTTCAGAAAAGACTCCTAAAAACTGAAGTGAGGTGGTTTTAGAAATCACCACTATGGATCTTTTGAATATGAGATCTCCTCATAGTAGCGGCACACATTGTTTAAGAGAGCTTTAAAAAAAAAAAAGGGGTTTAAACACTCATACATTGAATACTATACTTCTTGAGTTGTGAAGGCTGTGCACATTGCGTTTTTTTGTTTACTAAGCATGGAAGAACAAACTGTTTTGTTTTGTGCTCTTAAGTGACTAGGCACAGGTTGTCTTTTTATAGGCATGGAAAAACACAGCAAAACATTTCCAGCTCCCAATTTCCTGTGCTGAAAATATTTTAAAACTAATCACAACTGTGACTTCATCACTCCTGTTCATTCTTGTTTTATTAGCAGATATGTCCGCTAACATTGTTTGCAGAGAAAGCCCGTCGGCAGTAGAAGGCATGGGGGAGGGGCGGGGGTGTGTATATACAGCTACATTAAATAAGACCAGCTAGAATGATTTGAGATGATTTCACTAAACACCAAGCCTTCGTTTGAGTTTTGTTGAGCAGTCCTGTATTTACGGTCAATCAATTCACTCCTCTCTTTTGGTTTTTATCACACTCCGGTTAATATCAATCAGTTATACAACGTTATACATAAAATTTAGATAGGTTTACAAAGCTGTGAGGAGGCTGTGTGGTCCAGTGGTTAAAGAAAAGGGCTTGTAACCAGGAGGTCCCCGGTTCAAATCCCACCTTAGCCACTGACTCATTGTGTGACCCTGAGCAAGTCACTTAACCTCCTTGTGCTCCGTCTTTCGCGTGAGACGTAATTGTAAGTGACTCTGCAGCTGATGCATAGTTCACACACCCTAGTGCTATTGTTTTAATAGCACATGTTCTGTGTTTGTATCCTTATTATGCCAAGCAGTGGTGAACTGCTGATAGTCAACCCTCCTTATTGTCACAAGTAGAAAAGTTTTGTTCTGTTTAAATAAACATTAAGAGGCTTTTACTGTAGTTGTATTTGCTAGTGCTATATAAATATTTAAAAGTAATTGTTTTGTTTTGTGTAATGAGTTATTCAGTAAGTGAGTTTTTTTTTCATTTAATGTGTTGGTTTTCTCTAATGGATGGGGATGTATGAAAGGTTCCCAAATGTTCTGTCACTGTGACTAACGCAGTCCACTACAGGGGTGTACAAGAAGAAATAAACATGCCTGCTATACATCATACCACCAAGGGCAGCCAGGACTGCAAGGTTTTTAAATTGTTCTGAAAGGATATGCGACACCTCCTCAATGAGAACTGACTCAATTTCCTTTAAAGAATTCGGGGGTGGAAATCTGCAGTGAAGTCTGTTCTCCAGAATAGCTTCCAGTCATCACTTTCATTACTCCTGAACAAGTCATTAATTGGTACAGATTCGTAAGAACATGCCAGTGTAAGCCTGCTATCGGCCCGCTAGCAAAGTCTGATTGATCTGCTGATCACAAGTAGTTCAAAATTGTTGTAAAATAAGTAAAAGTAAATAAATATGTTTGTGCTTTAATCAGACTACACTATAAAGCCAAACTGTCTACTTTCCTTAAGATTTACAAACCTTTTGTTCCAGGGCAAAGTTTTATCCGCATTTTCCTAAGCGAAAAAAAAATGGTTATGTTTCAAAACTAAACAGCTCAGGATGTTAATATAAAGGCCTTGCTCGTATCTAAGCGGTTTCTTAGCTTAGTAGTGTTGCACTAGAGTAAAAGCTTAGTGAACAAAATCTAGTCACAAGTGTGAATTTTTCTTTGAATGATAACAAGCTGATCAAAACTGATCTACACTGTTAATTGGTACTATGGGGCCATGCAAAAATAAATAAATTGGAGACGCATTAAAGAAAGGTCAAGCTGCAGGAGAATTTGCTGTAAATCTGATTGAATATGAGGGCTGTGTTGTGTAACAGGAGTGAGAGAGGGAGAGCTGGAAACAGACAGGGAGTCTCCAGGCCCATCCCGGTCTGGCTCCAGTATTTGTAAACAGTGCATGTTCCATGGCACACACACAGGAAGCACTGCCTTTTTCTAAGCCAAGACATTCACCCTGCAGTATCATTCTTAGTCAATATAAGTCTCTCTAGAATACTTTTTTTTTAAAAAAAGAAGAGATAAAGATGGATCATTTTAACAGAGAACAATTTGCCAGAGAGAAAAAAACAAAACAACAAGAGTAGAATTTCCTGTAGAATTTCGCAGCCGCTCCAAACTGCTCTGACTTCAGTATAAACCAGTTTTTTTTTTGTTTTTTTTTAATGGAATGTAATGGAATTGTGTTGCTGGTGAAGTGAAACACGCGACGACAAATCTTCATTTTATTATCTGCTTCTCCCAACGACATTAAACTGGGTTTACTTTGCGGCTTTTCATTTGTACGCCGTCTTGTTTTCAAATGCGAATTGACAGGCACTTCGATTTAGTGGTAATTTATAAATGAAGACACAAGAAAGGCCCTCCGTTCCTTTGAAGCACTTTATTCAAGGTCATGGGTTGGGTGATTTGGAGACCCTGGAATGTCTACTGCAATAATCACTACTTTAGAAACATACACAGTTTAAATGGGTTCAAATAGAGAATTTATGACATTACCCGCTACTAGGCAGTGTCTTTCTTTATGATCTAGACAGTGGCAAAGCTAAATACTGCACTTTTTAAAATGTTAATAATCCTGTGCTTCATCATTCAAGAATCATTTGATGGACTGCAAGTAGCTACGTTATCTAATGCTTTTAGTAATTTATCACGATACACACCTCTATAAAGATACCATGTAGCACGATTCATTGTTACATGGTCAGTCATTACATCCCTCATATACACACATTTTCATTCGCAAGCCTTGAGCCATGTTATCTACATGTTAACAGACTGTCTCAGTAATTGGTTGGTGATGATGACAGTAGGATGACAGTAGGTAGCCCATTTGATTAGCATGTATAACCATGTAATAACATTGCAGTAACTGGATAACTACCAATTGCTCATGCGCTTACATTACAATTACTGGTGTTAAGTGTGTAATTACATGACCTTGGGGTTACCATGTGTTTACATCAGGCAGCAATATGCTGATCACAGAGCCCTTGATGTATAAGAGCAGAAACCAATGTAATTACATGGTTATTCATGTCCTGTTAGCTAAAGTGTTACGGATGAAACTCTGTATTGTTCCAGTTCTTGTTGATATAAGATATAGACAGGGCGTCTGTTTTTATTAATTTCATTTTTCGGTGCTTATTTTGAGACCATTTTTTTCTATCACAATATGTATAGTAACTAGACAGCACTTGCACAGTTAAGTTGTACATTCTTTCCTTTGCTGTCTTCCACAACGAAATCCTTATGGTCACGGGCACAGTCTAGGCAAAATTAGAGAGAGTTGTGAACTGGAAGCCAGGAGATGTTGGTTTTGAATCAAAGCTCAGCTGCAATCTTGGCACGAAGAGGCACAGATATCGCTGTGTGATCCCAGGATGCAGTTGACAGTTTCTTATCAGTTCAGACAGCACGGTACTGTACCACAGGAATGTATCAAATAGGATTTATTTTCTTTGGAGTAAAAAGACCAGATACCCTTAGGGAATGGTTGCTTGCGTGACATTTAAAAAAAAAAAAAAAAGACTTTCAAAAGTGTGAACTGCAGCATGCCAACAGCAACCTTAACATGTCGTTGAGTGTTTCTATCAGGGAAAGCGACCACAGTAAATTTCATCTTCACAGGAGCAGTGGTGGCCAATTCATGGAAGGATTCTTGGTGGATCTCGGGACAAATCAGAACAAGCACTAACATATAAGCATACAACTGTTTTTGTTACGGCTGATGGGGAGAGCCTTCTGTGTCGCCCAGTGGCACAGATGAAAATATCCAGACAGTTTCTGCATATGAGACAAAAAAAAAATGTGCATTTTAATTTAGGCGCACGTGTATGACTAGAAATTCCTAAAGGTTGACTTTAAGAAATAATTGTGATTCCCTCCCAGCTACAAGTATAAAATAAAATTAAAAAACTCAGTCGGATCTAAGCTCTCATAGCTCAATCGTAATGTACTCTGGGAATGTAGTTTATTGGTGTCCACTGCCCACAGTTAATCATACATTAAAAACTACAAATCCCATACCCTGCCAGATTCACTGATTTATCAGTGCGATGGCTACTCGTTTCCAGACAGTTTGAAAACTTGTCAAGTCAAGATTTATTCATTATTAGGGGAGACCCTGTCTTGTTTATATAAGGGACATTTTAAACAGTGTTGATGAAAATTATTATTTAAATACAGATGACTCTAGTACACAATTGCAATGTCAATGTCAGATTATATGGTAATATGCATATCACTGTGTGTATTACATGTTATTATAGTTATCCATATCACACTGTATGACATTTCCGCAATAATAATGAATCTCAGTAGTTGAAAAAGAAGCATATGAGGAACATTTCTGTGTGACTGGGTTCAGAAAAAAAAATGGAAGATTATTTAAATCAATGTGTAGGAGCTCCCCAGGAGCAGATCTTGAAATTGTATTTATTTGAAAAAAACACAAATATTATGCCTTGATTTTGATTAAACCATCATTATTTAATAGGTTGTTTAAAAACATTGTTATTATTATTATTTATTTAGCAGACGCCCTTTATCCAAGGCGACTTACAGAGACTAGGGTGTGTGAACTATGCATCAGCTGCAGAGTCACTTACAATTACATCTCACCCAAAAGACGGAGCACAAGGAGGTTAAGTGACTTGCTCAGGGTCACACAATGAGTCAGTGGTTGAGGTGGGATTTGAACCGGGGACCTTCTGGTTACAAGCCCATTTCTTTAACCACTGGACCACACAGCCTCCTGGACCATTACAGACATTTAGCAGATGAACAAACAAGGAAATAAAACAACTGAATTCAAAGGGGGGGAAAAAAACTATTAAACACAAACAAACATTATTGAACACTCATTGGAAAGAGTTACACATGCCCCCCCCCCAAAAAAAACAACAAACAAAACAAATACCTGTTCTCAGATTTTTTCTGAAGGACTGTAACTGTGCATAGTCCTCTGGATAGAGGCGAAGGTGTTCCACATCCGCTGAAGAAACCCCTTAATAGTCCCCACTGTTCATTTCCCCAACGTCCTTGTACAGAGTCTGTTGCAACCTGCGCACGCATGACTGCACAGCTGGAGGATTCAGGATGCAGAGATACCCCTCTCGTAGCCTCCCCCGTGCAGTTGCTTCGCAAAGCTGCTGTCTCGCAGATGTTGGTATTCCAAAGGGAGATGAGAGATTAATCTTAATAGAGTCAAAAAGTGATTTGAGTTGTTTGCTGGGCTCTCTGCCATTTTCATGAACACGATACTAGCCAAACCAATAAAAATCTACTTTTTTTCTGATTATGGTTTGCTGTGCACAAGATGACACTTATTGCAAAATAACATGTTCGGGAGCATTCCAGAACTGAAAAATCTGTATAATTATCCAGGCAGAGGATGGTAAAGTACAGTAGTTGTCATATTGTTTAAATTCCATTGTGACAAAATGGCAGATACAATTCAAAATGTATTCATGCAAGTTTCATAACTCGTTAAACAAACTGTAGAAATAGTCTTGCTAAAAAATGATGGTACTGGTATCATATCTGTGTTGCTTTATAAGAAGGAACATAATGACACCTAAACAAAGTGCCATATTTCTGCAATCTAGTTTGGCAGTTTTCCCACTGTATTCTTGCCTCTGGACAATAATGACACCTACTGGGAGAATCGTTGCTACTGCAGCCACAGACTTGAAGGCATAGGTGTGTCTGCCAAAGCCCATAGTTCAGCACTAAATGATCTCTTCAAAGTAACATTAATTTATCAAACTGAAAGCATATTCACTTCTGGGGGTTTCACTGACTTAACAGTAAATAGTCCTCATGTTTATGGACTTATTTCTTAATTCATAAAGTGAATGCTGCAGTGATCAACATCCTCTACCCTAAAAAAAATAGGAAGGAACAGAACTTTCTCATCACAAGTTTAGGTGCCCTGTGGGGAATGAAGCCTGTACAAAAAATGATTGTCAATTGTGGTGTTTTATTTTTATCTTGGATAGAGTAAGGCAAGGGTGTAGGTACAATGAAACAGCGTCACAGAAAAATCCCCTCCACTATGATTAATCATCTTTTGCATGCTGGCGTGCTAATTGATACGTATTTACATTCTCGGATGGCAAAACAGCCCTGGCTTGCTTTTACAATTGTTATATGTTTTTCTGGCCAGCATGCTCTATGTAACACGTTTCCCCTCCACAAAATGCATTCCTGGCCTCGCTACTGAAGCAAAACAACACAGAATACTGAAGGGGTGTTTGAGACGCCGAAGATTCAAGATAGGCCTCTGAGGTTGTCTCTGTTCCCCCTTGTAAACTTCTCTTTTTTAAGAATAGCTACCACCAGGCAAGCTGTAAAGTCGCGTAGGTGGTCTCTGTCTTCTGACTTTCAGTGCCGCCGTCTTCAAAGGTTGTGTTTCACAGTCTGGATACACCCTCCCTGTCCCTGTTCACCAGTTGGGAGACAGTGCGACTGGAGCTTTTAATAGGTCCTGGTTTTGGTTACAAGAGAATTAAGCACTCTCCTCATAAGACTTGCAATGGGATTTACTAGCGAGCTGTCAAATGCAGTTCTGTGTTTTTTTTGTTTTTTATATAGTTCATTTGCTGGTGTGAAAGCAGAGAGTTTCAAACAAGCATAGACAAACAATGTGTCATTTCCCAGAATATTTATGTAAACGTGTGTATAAAAAGTATATGTGGGTGTACTGACCAAGTATGTTTCTATGACAGAAATGTAACATACTGGGTGCTGTATCAGATAGTAAATTGCAGTGTATTCCTCACTGGTAGTCTCTGTGTCCCACTGTGTAGGTTCATTTAGTATGCTGCTGTGTTCTCGTATACAATTTTTTCTCCATTCCCATTAATTTAACAGGCAATTTCTTTTTGGTTGATCTACATACATAGATGAAGAAAGATTGCTGTGGCATTTAGAGGGGTTAGCCAACCTAAAATGTATTTTCCTTCACGCTTTCTGTAACAGCAGCTCGCAAAACTACATGAGAAAATTGAATGGACAGACTAGAAAAGAAATGGCATAAAGGAGAAAATGTCTTCTGAAAAACATTTTAAATAGAGAACCAGCAGTATGTAATACTGATATTCTTCTGCTGCTGCTTTTCATTGGATTCAATATTGAAAAGACCTTCACAGCAGTCCTGTTTTCATCTGTCAAGCACAAGGCTGCATCAAGCTTTGTCCAGCCTGTCTGTTTTTGTTCAGAGTTTTCAATATGCTTTACAAAGAAAAAATAATCAAAACAGTTCTGCTTTATGCTATAAAAGGTTGTCAGGCGTACTGAAGCCTACGTTTCTGTTATCAGCATTTTAATTGCTTGATTCTGGCGCTCTGCCTAACTGAAGTTTGATTGACATGTCTAAGCTTGTACAGTATAGGAAACCCCCCTGGCGAGGTCAAAAAGGATGGAGGTTGGGGAGGAGTATGGAAACTCAAACACTCGGCACAGGCTGGCTAGAATATTGGTAGCCGACTGAATTTTAACATAAAAGGTGGAGTTAAGTCCTCAGTCCAATCTCTGCTTGACTTTTGGAGATGGTTGCAAAGATGTTTGCAGAGGTATTTATTTGTTTCCTGTCTGAAACTCTACATAGTGAGGCGTTCCCATTTCAGTTCTTTCTTGGTATAAAGTTGAGCCTGTTTCATATAAAATGGTGCATGTAGAAAACTTCTGCAGATATTGTGATATGAGACTTGAAACAAAAGTATTTAAGTGCTTTGTGTGTCCCTGACTCGTAGTTTCAGTGCAGATCTGCCTTCTGTGTTAAGCCTGCATGACATTCAGAATGGTTTAGTTTTGTCTAGAGAGGTTCCTATAAAAATGTGTTTTTCTTTTTGGTGGCACACTGCTGTGAATTTGACGTCATTTGTTTTAGTTTTGGAGAGCTCACTCTAACAGTACCAGCCATTTTAAAGATATGAAAGTTGGACAGCCCTGTCATGGCATACTGCCACAGCTAGTACACAGTACAAGTCTTTATAATTAGGATTATTTAAAAAGTAGGTATGAAGATTGCTGGCCAGTGTTTGATGGCTTACAGTGTAAAGCTGTTCTAAATTAGAATCTGCTTTTAATAACCAATAATTTCTTTAATGATGTGATTCCCTCTGAAATGGCATCCTGTTGTCCATCAGTTGTCTGTTTCTGGTTTGCTTGCTCTGTGTGTTTGGTGGCTTTGTTCTTGACGTACACATCATTTTTTTTTTTGGTATATAAACGGTTCGCCTTGGCTTTTTGTCTCATTTGCTCTACTGTCTGGAGAAAAGCTGCCACATAGTCGGAAATCAGCTGAATCCTACACCAAGCTTCATCCCTCTCTTTTTTTTGTGTTTTTTTTTTTTAACTAGTCTGACTTGCTCTGTTCATGCATCAGATATGATGAACCATTGTTAACTTAATGATGCCCTGAGGGGGTGAAACGAACAAACTACAGAGTGTCTGCACAGGGCGATTACCAGTAGAAAAAACAAAGATGCAAAACTAACACGATCACCCACCCACTAAACCAGTGAACAACATGGTGTATTGTTTGTTTGTTTGTTTGTTTCTCACTCATTTGGAGTCTCGCTCCTTAAAGAAAGGAAATTGCAATACATTTTAACAGAGTATTCCCAAATCTCACGCCTGATTTCTTCAAATCTGTGAAATATATATTATGGCTTAATTACAAAAATACAGTATACTGACTGGCCAAAATCTTATAGAATGTAAGATGTAAAAATAGAATTGGCCCTATTCTGCAATGTCCGTCATGTGATCCACGAGACCTCTATAAGCTGAGTGTATTGGCTGCATTGAACAAAGTGTCCATCAAGACTCCCGGAAGATCCTGAAATGGCAACGTTTGCAGGAAACCTACGGTTGCAAGCGAGTCATGATGGATCAAGCCCTCTGACGTGTGCAGCGTATTGTGACAAGAAACAGACAGCGTGCTACAGAGGCCCAAATCACAGAAAACAACACTGGATAAGACACATTTGAGCTACACATTGGGGGCTTTGGTAGCAGATCACTGTAATTATATGTTCAGTCAGTAGATGCCTGTGTAAGGAATATACTGTATTTATAAATATCAGCCCTATTCACAAAGCTCTAACTCTAATATTAAATGCTGTTTGTTTTTATTAATTAAATGTCTGGCTTGCATTAAACTTTTCTAGGCCCTTGTTAATTAAACCAGAACAGTCTAGAACACTATCAAACAAAATAAAAACAGATGAAGAAAACTTTAAGTAGTGAGTTTTTATTGTATTTTTTAAAACGAGTATATTTTGAACTGAGGAATGAATCTTGCTAGCTATAAAAGAGAAGTATAAGCATGTGTTTACATGCACTTAATATTCTGGATACTCCTGTATTTGGAATAATTAAAGACATCCCAATCATAAAAAAAACAGCAACAACAAAACAACATTCTCTGCTTATTTCTGTAATGCACCACAGCCATGTGTGAAATAGTGCAGCATCTGATACTAATTTATACTTACACTAATTAGGGTGGTAATTGTTTTGATTGTGTTCTTATTTGATTCAGCTTTACATGGCTTCATCTTTGCAGGCAGACGCAGAGTGGATGATGCGCAGATGTGAACTGTACCATCACACCACACTGCAGCGCTGTGTTAATTAGCCCTGGAGCATCATTACACTCCTCATTACCTTGATCATTTTTTTTAATTTCCTCATTGAAAAAGCGTTCCAAACACTCATTTTCCACAAAGATATAATTTGTTCAACTGATTTGTGTTTAAATTCATTTTAAAAGTGCCTTAAAATAGGGAAATAACTTGGCGCAACGACAATGGTTTTCTGACAGATCTGCTCATTGACTGAAACTGACCTACAACAGGGAGATGCAGCTTTTATATATTGCAGAATACTGATTCATTTCTTATTCAGTTTGCATACCATCTGCATATACCCTAATCCAGGTGTTATCAATGGCACTGCTGAATAACAAATCCTTTCGGAATCACCCTTATTTCCTAAATAATTTATACTCTGTGTGAATTCATGGATTTATTTGTATTTACGGATGACCTAATTGCATTTGTTTCTTTATTTGTAGATCCAAACAGTCGTGAGGAGACCATCGTTATTGCACTGGCCTCCGTTTCGGTCGTGGCTGTCCTGATCGTAGCACTTTTCTTTGGGTACAGGATGCTAACAGGTGAGAGAACAATTGTTTATTACCACACTCCCTTACTGTTTGTGAAGACCTGTCATAGTCCTTTCCACCATGTCATGTCCTATGTTCAATTCAGGATTCAAATGACATTAATCCGAACATCCTCCTGCCATTCATAAAAATATCCTAATCCAGGGATGTACAGTAAGAGCAGGATTCATTCAATACAGCATCACATTCATTGGGCAGCTGTTGCCAAGACAGTCTGAATGTACAACTGAATGTAAAAACTTCAATGAACTGCTGTTATAACTGTGCTTCCAGAACCTATTAATATAAAACCAACCAAAGGACTTTCCTGAATTCCCTGCTAACACTTGCCCTGTTTTGTCCACAGGAGATCGTAAAGCAGCCCTTCACAACATGAACATGATGGAAGCAGCTTCCTCTGAGCCCTCCCTCGACCTGGACAGCCTCAAACTGCTTGAAGTAAGAACTGCCGGGGTACCTCAGTGGAGCCCTCAATGTCTGAACAAAGGAGTTGTCAAGCCATACAAGTGGTGACATACTTTTAGAATAACTACTTTAGAAAAATAGAGACAGATTTCAAGGGACATTGGAATTGCTGCATTCGACTATTAAGCTAGAAGAGCCATTGTTGTGATCAGTGGGCTTTTAAAGAGACAGAGGCTATACTTTCTACCAAAAACAATCAATTGTACTTGCAGTCCTGGTGAGCTCAATGACTTTTAATAGGATACAAATGAAGAGAGACACAGTTTGTATCCCAATGATCCATGTCTGGCTGGCGCTTCTTTTAAGTTTCTTAATGTGTGATTCCTGTGCCCCTTTGTGAATGTTGCTCTCTCCTGCTCCCAGCTGATCGGACGCGGCCGGTACGGCGCGGTGTATAAAGGGTCCCTGGACGAGCGGCCCGTGGGTGTGAAGGTGTTTAACTACACCAACAGGCAAAACTTCATCAACGAGAGGAACATATACCGGCTGCCACTCATGGAGCACGACAACATCGCCAGGTTCATCGTGGGGGACGAGAGGCTCACTGCTGAAGGCCGCATGGAGTACCTGCTGGTCATGGAGTACTATCCTCACGTGAGCACTGTCTACCCGCACTCTTCTACAGGCAGAGCAACCCCCCAAGTAGCCATAAACAAGCCACCCTGACCGCATTGCAAAACACCGGGCAAAGCCCCTGTACATTAAATATGTGAAAAATAATATTTCCAGTGGAACATTCAATTTATTTTAAACTTTACCAGGATGTTTTCCTGACTTGCTGTTAGCACAGATAAGTTAAAATATGTGAAATCACTTCTATCACTATTTATGTAGTGTTTAAGTAAGAGTAAAGGTTTTAAGCAGTGGGTGCCAGTGCTTCCGGCAGTGCAGTTAAATTTACTCCATGCTAGTGCTTTATCAATAACACCCAGCTGCCTCAAAAGGTCACATAAGCTCCATCGCCGTGAAGAGGAGGTAGCTCATTTTGTTCAGCCTGTCATTGATAAACTGCTGTGGCTGTCATTTGTCAAGCCTTAATCATGGCCCTCCGGTGCACACTCCTGTGGCGATGCAGTATTGACCCAGGCAGTGGCTGCAACGCTAAACATTCCATACTTCATCACACTACACAGTAATTCCCCAGTAGTGTATCGATGAAAATATCCACTGCCACAAACAGAACAGACTTTGTTTGAAAATTCTGGAATAGCAACAGGAAGGAAGTTCTATAATTCTTTAGAGTGACGGACTGACGTACAATTTAAGTGAGTCACTGCAGGTTTCCCCCTTTTATCCTGGAAAACACTTTTGTTTGAAGTTGGTTTCATGTCTTCAGTAGAGCTCTGTTTCCCTGGTACAAAACAAACCAGTCTTTTATTAGTCATAGCTCTGAAAATAGAAACCGTAAATACACCTGTGTGAACTTGATGTGCCTGTAAGGTCAATTTCGTTAAAAAATGTACATTCGTTAAAAAATGAGATGACGTTGATTGTTTCCCCCACAAATGACTTCCATTTGTCACAGACACTGTCGTAACCATTGTAAACGGTGTGTTTGTGTTCAGGGTTCTCTGTGTCGGTACCTGAGTCTGCATACCAGTGACTGGGTGAGCTCCTGCAGACTGACTCACTCTGTGACCCGTGGCCTGGCGTACCTTCACACCGAGCTGCTGAGAGGAGGTAAGCTGTTCCATTGACGATGCACTGGGGAGCCGTAACATTCGAATGCAGAACAATGTAGTATTTAGCAATACAATGAATTAAATGATAGTATTAAAAAAAAAAACGAATGTAACTGATAACTATATTATAGTTGACCTAATAGTGATGGGTTTCTGTTTTTGGGATTTGCAAATGTCTGTGAAAGATCCCAGGATCTCTTTGTACAAAAATAGAAAGTCTGTGTGTCCGTCACATAAAACTCTGTTCGTCCCATCCAGCATTACATTGTTCACACTTGGCTGGCTTCCTTGTGAGTAAGTTTTCACTTTTGTCCTTGTAAATCATTAACAGCCGCTAGGCACGAAGACATCCAGATAACTCTCAAAAGCAACGCGGGGGCATTATGGCTTTTTTTGTTGGTCTGCACTCTTCAAACCTTAATTCCTCTATGTATGGAGGAGACAGCAAGGCAAACAAGCAGAGTCCGAATCTGTGCTTAGAGATCCCCTGCAGAGGCTGGTGTTCCAGTCCAGTTGCCAGGCATTAGGCCTACATGCATGAGAACCAGACCGAATCAAATGTCTTGCTTCGGGAGATATGATGTCATCCTTTTGGCTCGACATCAGCGCCCCTGAGCCAGCGGCCTTTAAGATCATTCAGCAATCGGCGCAGTTCCGCAGTACGACAAATGATCTCTTTGTGGAGAACAGAAAGTCAGAAACAAAACACAGCATCAATCTGCATTTTGCTTTGCTGAAGCTCTGTTTGCAGTAAAGAGTATCAGCATGCTTGTCAAGTGTCCACTATCTCCTAGGACAGCTATTCTGTTTTTTATTGTTTTGTTTTCAAACTGGAACTAGATATGATTTTCTAGTGCACTCCAGAGACAGCCTCTTAAGTTTTAAAAGCGTAGGCACTTGCCTTTCTTACTCTAGATGTTTTAATTTAAATATGATCCACAATAGTATTATATTTGTCTTGCAGCATATTTAATTTGAATCTTTGTAATCAAAAGTTTTATGTTTTGTATTATAAGGCCAACATTAAATAGATATATGCCAATTGGGGTTTGGGGGAGGGGGATATTGTTTTTGGTTCTATTAAGTTTAAACTTCTGGGATTCCTCAGGGTTTAATTCCCACAATTTAATTTCATCAATACTGCGTTCAAAGTTACAGTGTTCTCCACAATCATGTTTAATTTTCTGATACTAGATTGAATGTGGCTCCTGGGTGATGGTTCAGCAGAAACCAGATCTTGTGGGGGTTTCCAGTTTGTTTGTGTTCCCAAAAGGCAGTGTCAGCCGCAGGCGACCACACTCTCCCTTGCTGGTAGCATTCTTGCGATTAAACAGGCATACTCCACTTTCTAACTGCATCAACTCAAATTACATCTACAAATTCTCCTGCAGTTCAGGAAGGCATAAAAACATTTTATACAACAGGAGGATTATTTCAGCTGGGGCTTGTATATAAAAACATCATATCATTAATATATATTTTGTGTGGGGGCACTATGCTTCTTAATAAAGCATATGGAAACCCATAAAATGAAATAAGCTGACCTGCTGCTTTTTTTTTTTTTACATGAAATATTTAAATCGCTTCAGTATGAATCGTGCTACGGATGCATAATTGATGTTTTGTGTGTAGTTTTCAGTGGTTTTACAAACTGCTGAGACCCTGCCTTGAAATTCATTGAATTGCAGCTGCAGTGTCTGCACAGTTGAGCATGGTGGAAATGCAAGGCATTCTGTTGTGACATGTGGAAGTGATTTTAGGCCAACAGAACAAATGGGCTGCTGTTATCTAGGCCAAGATTGGCTTGTTTAGTTTTTTTTTTACAAAACAGATTAATTCATTATTTGAATTCAATCCCTGAAAAAGCTGTAGTATTTCCCTGTTGCAAGGTCTGACGGTCTTTGGTAGAGGGATAACTGCAGATTCTGAGTCTGCTGATCTATTTATTAGTGCTTCACTAGGAATCTCAAGAGCAAGGACTCTAGAAGCCATCTTCTGTGCAAGTTGAACTTCCTTAAAAAGTTAATTGTATTTAAAGAAGTGCTAACCAAAGTTTTTTTTTTTTTCATTACTGCTCTCTTTTGCTGTTCAGAATCTTTTGGTTCTTCACCTTGTACATTATGCTAATCGGTGCATGCAAACATTTCAAATGCAACACTACAGACAAGTGTTGCATCCTGGTACCTTTGCTGTTCACATGGTTGGATTGCAGCTAGGTCATTGGAGTCAGTTTAAACTGCAACACAAGTGAATGGGTACTTTGCAGCAGGAAGCAGCAGCAAGTCTAAATTAAAGTATAAAATACAAGCAAAGAATCAAATGACCACATGAGAAAAGGCAAGGCAGTGAAAATACGGTAAGGTACAGTAAATCTTTGGTTGGCACTCCTTTAAATAATATATTTGTACCTTTTTTTTAATCCTGTTAAAATTTGACTTAGTTTTCAAAGCTTTTGCATGGCTGTATTAAGCAATGGTGGTGCATCCTGGAAAGAAGCTGGAAATTGAATCCATAATTCGTACACTGGATTTAAAAAACCACAGTCCTGTCCCGCCGCCAAACACAAGGCGGCATGTGACCAGTGTGCTGGCAAGACTCATTCACAGCACTTGCACCCTCTGATGGAGACAAGGGGATAAAAACTTTGCTACGTATTTGGAATTAAAATGCCTTTAGGTTTTTTAATTTTAGGGTATTTTTCATTTATCATTGTGTGAGACCCTCCATAGCCTGAAAAAATGAACACAAGAAAGCTCTTGTTTATTGAACGAACACAAAGGATGTGTGCTCTGCCATGCAAGATTCAGGAAGAGATGTTTTAAATTTGAATCTCCAAACATTCAGCTTATCTCCTTTCAAAACTGCAAGCAGTCTAGGTTAAAATGGCTCCACTCAAAACTGCACAATGCTAGACCCTGAAAATAACCCCCTATAATATAACGTTTGTATGACTTATTTCCATAGAAAACACTGCAAATATGTAGTTAATGCTGAAAGATTTTCAGTAAACTGGTTTATTTAACATCCTGGCATTTTGGCAGACTTTTTTCTTCTATTTCATTCTGAACTCTCATTTTCATGATGAATTATTTATTTTACCTCATATCTTTTTCCTTTTCCCTAAGGCTTTTCACCACTTCCTCTTACACCAATACAACATATTCATTTTTCAGCCCTAGATACCCCTTCTATTACTTTTGAAACAAAGTGTAATTCCTTGTGATAACAGTAAAGAAAAAGCTGCCAGAAACCATCTTTAATGACAGCTTTCCTAACTCAGACAAAAAGGCAATTGAGGGTGGAATTGTGAGGAGGAAATTACAGGTTTTTATGTCTATCAGGGCCTAAATCTAGTTACCCTATGTTGCCATGGTTTCCAAAAAGGCAAAGGTATTCTGACAAAGCTGTGTCTGTGTGGGTGACATCACCTTCAGACCTTCTGGTTCCAGGCACTGTGGTATAAGGACTGTAAAACCTGAGGCGTTTCAGAAACTTCAATAATCAAAATGAGCATCATTTGAACTCTTTGTGAAGTTTGTCATAGTGATTTTTCTCTTGTCTTCTCCCAACAGATTACTACAAGCCTGCAGTATCACACCGGGACATGAACAGCCGCAACGTGCTGGTAAAGAACGATGGCACGTGTGTGATCAGCGACTTCGGACTCTCTATGAAACTGACAGGAAACAGACTGGTCCGGCCGGGAGAGGAGGACAACGCAGCCATCAGTGAGGTGAGCTGCTGGGGGCCCAGGGAGTTCATGAGCAGGCAGGAATTTTATTTGACTGATTTATTATTTATTTGAAAGATGTTTAATTGTCACATTTATTCACCTAGACCAAGACTTTTTCCACACAACATGGTTTATACAGAATCACTGATGGTTAAACAACAGGGACATAGTGGAGGATCCTATGCCGCTCTTTAGAGTTTTACATGTATCTGGAGAAGCCCTTTTCCAGCTGTGATGAAAGGGCATTTTTTAGCACCAGTAATGCAGTGTCAGAATAATATTTTTAATAGTATATTAAACAGGCCTTTTAAAGACTGACAAAGAGGATTGTATGGCTGATACCTTGTGACGTGTGTTGGGCGGGCTGTCATGGTATCACAGCAGGTTGAACTGAATGCTACCAAGTGGCCAACTCAGAAGCCTGCAAAGCATTTGTCATGCTTTCATTCACCACGAAGTGCTCGCTGTTCCCTGTTGCTTTGCTTCTGTCCCTGTGATGCAAGGTGGCAACCATTACCTTCTTATTCCATTGCTTGGTCACTGTTGCTACCTGCCAAGTTTAATTGCTCTGTGATTCTCTGTTCTTTGCTTATGTATTATGTACCGCCCTATTCAGAGCCTCTATAGCTCTTGTTTGCTTTCCCTCCAGGTGGGAACTATCCGATACATGGCCCCCGAGGTTCTGGAGGGAGCTGTGAACCTGCGGGACTGTGAATCTGCCCTCAAGCAGGTGGACATGTATGCACTGGGGCTCATCTACTGGGAGATATTCATGAGGTGTACAGACCTCTTTCCAGGTGAGAAGCAACAGTATGATGAATTCACAGTACAGTACATGGGAGACTTATTGAGAACATAAAATGAGGAAACTCCAGTCTAATGATCTTGGATGTAAATCCCAGCTGTCTGAACAAGCAGGCTCTTGCTAAGTTACAATAAGTTATTAAATGTATTATAAATGCAAACATACTGTAATAATGCTTTGTCTTCACAAATGTTGGCTCTTGGTCAGCACCTTCTAATCACCTTTTGAAACCTCTTCCCAGGAGAGACTGTGCCGGAGTATCAAATGGCATTCCTGATGGAAGCTGGGAATCACCCCACCTTCGAGGACATGCAGGTGCTAGTTTCCCGGGAAAAGCAGCGACCCAAGTTCCCTGAAGCCTGGAAGGAGAACAGTCTGGTAAGGAGAATGCTTCCTCCTTTATCTCAGGAAATTATAGTTCAATTCTACAAAGGGAGGACTCGCAGATCACCATGCGTTTTTTCCCAGCACACCTGAACATTACTGTCACTCTCTTTACAAAGCATTTTCCCACCAGGTTTCTAGATGGGTGCAATTGACAAAAGCAATTGAGTTTGAAATTGCTCAACTAAAATTGTATTTCCATTCCAGACCTTAGATTAGATTGCATTGTGAACAATCTTTAATGAAAATGTATGCAATTCTTTTGAGAAGTGGCTTGAAATAGCAGAACTGAAAACAAAGCTGAACCAGAACCAGAGTGCTATTGGCATGTGAAGCCTTGCATTCAGCCTTGGTTAGTCCTCCTGCAGTGCTGGGGCTGACACTGGAGTCAGCCAAAGTAAACAGTCCTCAAAATTCACACTCTGATCGCATACCAAGTTATTTATTTGAAGTCTGGGAATGTTTCATTTTTTGTTTGTCATTTTAGTGGTAAACAAGTGCACTTATTAAATGTGACCTTATGTCATCCGTGTGGAGGGCAGGTGTGGGACAGAGTGGATAGCCTGGATTATGGAGTCCTATTTATTTTGATTCAATTAAATAGAATCGTCCGTGTGCTAATTCCATGATGTGCTAATTCATTTATGTCTAATGTGCTCCACATTTGCTTAATTTGTTGCTGGGATATTTTACCAGTTGATGAATGGACATAGGGTGTTTATGTGAGTGTTTCCTTAAAGGTAGATCCCTGCATAACCAAAAAAACAGAATCGGGCAAAGAAATAAATCTTAGTATATAAATTAATTTACCAGTGTTTTGTTTTGAGTTATCTTTCCTATACGCTCTACAGTCCTACAACGGTATATGGCTCTGTAGTCTAGTTTTGTGAATAGCAGTACAGTATAAATAGGTGGGCTATTTTTTTGGGCAGGCTGTTCGCTCTCTGAAGGAGACGATGGAGGACTGCTGGGACCAGGACGCAGAGGCGCGGCTCACCGCACAGTGCGCTGAGGAGAGGATGGCAGAACTCATGATGATCTGGGACAGGAATAAGTCTGTCAGCCCCACCGTCAATCCAATGTCCACTGCCTTGCAGAACGAAAGGTACAGAGCACCAGCTTTCTGTATGTAGAGGATAGGGAGAAAACATATAGGAAACTTTATAGTAACCTCCTGTACATGTCAGAGAGATAATGGAGGCGCAAGTACATACCTCAGTTTTTACATATTGTGGATGTATGAAATTATTAGCTTTTATGTTACTAATATACTGGTTATGAGTTAATATTTATAGTTATTCTATTTATTAGCAGCATTAATACTAATTTGTTCAGCTGTGACCAGCTCAATAAAGAGATCTCAACAGCTCAAGCTGCTAACCAGGTATGAGCAGGATCACTTAGCAAGAAGAGCAGGAAAGAGGCTGAACTGACCGGTTGTCCTTTTTTTTCCCAGGAATCTCTCACACAACAGACGAGTGCCAAAGATCGGCCCATACCCCGACTACTCCTCATCCTCCTACATCGAGGACTCCCTGCACCACGCCGAGGGCATCGTCAAGAACATCTCCAGCGAGAATTCGACCCCCTCAACCACCGCTGGTGGCACGGGGCCCGAGAAGAACCGCAACTCCATCAACTACGAGCGACAGCAGGCCCAGGCGAGGCTCCCCAGCCCCGAGACCAGCGGCACCAGTGTGTCCACCACCACCACCACCACCACAGGACTGACCCCCAGCACCGTCATGACCACCATCTCGGAGACAGCCTTCCCCGATGACGGCCTCCTGCAGCACGGGGCGCCCTCGCTGGTCTGCCTGCAGCTGACGGAAGAAGACCTGGAGACCACCAAGCTGGACCCCAAGGAGGTGGACAAGAACCTGAAGGAGAGCTCAGACGAGAACTTGATGGAGCACTCCATGAAGCAGTTCAGTGGCCCTGACCCACTTAGCAGCAGCAGCTCCAGCCTGCTTTATCCTCTGATCAAGCTGGCCGCAGAGGTCACTGGCCAGCAGGATTTCGGCCAAGTGGGCAGCTTGGCTGCCAGTAACGCGGGCCTGATAGCAGACATGCCGCCCGCGCCCATATACCCCCTCCCCAAGCAGCAGAACCTGCCAAAGCGGCCCACCAGCCTGCCGCTCAACACCAAAAACGTCACCAAGGAGTCTCGCCTGAAGTTCGGCAGCAAGCACAAGTCCAACCTGAAGCAGGTGGAGACCGGGGTGGCCAAACTGAACACAGTCAACGCAGCCGAGCCTCACGTGGTGACAGTTACCAACAACGGACAAAGCCGGGGGCAGATGCCAAACGGCCCCGTGTCATCTTCCTCCTCCTCCACTGCCGCCATGCAGACCCAGTACGCCAGCGGGTCAGTGCCCACCAGCCAGCTGGCCAACGGCTCTGCCCACCATGTCCAAGAGGCCCTGCAGTCTCAGTTCAGCGTGGAGGACAGCCGGCTGAACATCAATTCCAGCCCGGACGAGCATGAGCCCCTGCTGAGGCGGGAGCAGCAGGCTGGCAGGGACAGCGGCCTCATGGAGCGGCTCGTGGACAGGAGGGACCACCGGGCTCTGGACGTGGGCCGGACAAACTCCAATAACAACAACAGCAACCCATGTCCAGCTGTGGAGAGGGCGAGCGTGACAGCAGCCAGCACAGACAATACTGTGGCAGAAACAAATCTACGGCAGCCCCGGGGGAGGAGAGTCGAGAGGCCGAACTCACTGGATCTATCAGCCACCAACAGTCTGGATAGCTGCGCCATGCAGGGTGAGTTACTGAGGGAATGACCCTTGACCTTTTCATGTTTGGGTGGAAGCGTAGTTGGTGTCCCATTCACCTGTGTGTCCGTCACTTGTGCCAGCAGTAAAAACATTAATAATTAGGCATCTGAGCTGTATGTTGGGTACTTGTCAAACCAAGAACCTGTTCATTATTTTATAAAGAATCTGGCATGTAAAACCCATGGCTTTCATTTATTTTAAAAGAGTCAGACTTTTCAGGTAATTGCCCTGGTGACTTAAAATCTTTACGTGGTTAATGATCTTGCATGAAAACTTGTGTAGTTTTAATAAGTATTTTGTCTGGGTTGTACAACACAAATTACATTCCCTGGTAACTTGTCCAAAAAAAATATGTTTACAGTGTAGGATCCCATTTTAATACAGTTTTATCTGAAAAGCAAATCACAGTCTGGTGGCTGTAAACAATAATACAGGATATACCACTAAGGCGTCTTGTGTACAGTAACATCAACAAATTAACAGTACTAACATGAGGTTAAGACCAGTACAGCAGCCCACACTTTTTTAAAAGAGTATTTTTTATGTCTGCCAAAAGTTCAACAGGAACCTATACATCAGCAGTTCAGGAGGAAGGAAATTCAAAGACTGTGAAGCTGGTAATCCAGTGCACGTTAGATTAGATTAAAAACTCTGATAAAGTACTGTAACTTCCCTTAAAGTAAATGAATCGCAGTCTTTGTGAACAAAATAAGAAAAAATATATATATACTGTTAAGCCATAAATATTTGTGAGCCTTTTTATTATGTGTTTTTCGCCTATGAAAAAAAACGCAAACATTTTTGGCACGAATATCAAATTACACTAACAATGCATACTTTGTATATTGCAACAGGTCGCCAACATTTCTGGAGCAAAACAGGTTTTATGGATGTGATTCGCCAAGTATTTATGGCTTTACAATATGTAGCAAAGTGAAGTTCTGTTTGTTGCAGTGAATTCAGCCCAACAGCAACACCTGCTGGGGGGAAATGAAACTGCATGAGTTAAGACTTCACTGGTATGTTCAGGGATCAGAACCATGCACTGCCTTGTTGAGACAATCTGCAGCGTTGTTTAAAAGTAAAGGACTGCATCATCCTGTCCTGCCCTGTTAGTTTTCACAGTGTTCAGAATCAGCACATTACTGGCATTCCCAGGACTATGGAAGTAGTGTGTTTCCTCATAACTAAGCAATAAGGGTTGTATAAGAGTTTCTAGTTAAAGCTTTGTGGACATATATCCACTCAATTTGAAGTTTCCCAATAATGTAATAATTGGGTTCATTGTTGACCTGTACATTTGTTTTGCTTTTGTTTTTCTTCAGGTGAAACGTCACCGGACGTTAAGCCAGGCTCTGGGGAGAAGATCAAGAAGCGAGTGAAGACTCCGTATTCCCTGAAGAGGTGGCGCCCCTCCACATGGGTCATCTCCACAGACCCGGTCAACAGCGAAGTGAACAACAACGGCCACCAGAGGGCAGGCTGCTCCAAGTCCAGCACTGCTGTATACATGGTGGGCGGAGGCACTGCCACGGCAACCGTTCCCATGGATAACGGTATGACCTGCCTGTGAACTGTTGACCTTTTTATTTCACTTCAAGTGACTTGATATGAAAAAGAAAACAAAAAGTATCAAAAATTACAAGCAGCTTAACTTCCCACCTCTCCTCGCTTTAAATAGAATTCAGCTATGCAGCAATTTTGCCGTAAAATGCTTCCATTTTTTATGTTTTTGTTTGAAAGCTTTTTTTTGCACTTTTTTATTTTGATATTTTTATTACATCGTTAAGTCTCTTGTGAAGAAGGATAAAAAGAAAAAAATGACAATGTATTGATTTACAATCAACATAGACTACATTCTTTATATATATATATCTATATATATATATATATATATATATATATATATATATATATATATATATATAGGTCTATAAAAATATTCTTTAAGACAAGGTTGACTGCTATGGATTTATGTTTCGCTGGACTATTTTTGTTTTATGTATACAATGTAGATTTGTATGCGGATGCATTCATGAGTGTACTATCATTGTATTCCTCTTTTTTTATTATGTTTGAAATGTGCAATAGGCTATAGGCTTTAGCTTTGCAGTGCTATGGTTTAAATGAAATGTGTTCTACTTTTTTGCATCAATCTAAAAGCAGTGCACTTACGACTGTGGTAAACCTGCACCGTTCACCCCCCATTCGGGCCTCAGTTCTGGGTTTGTTACAAAACACAGAAGCACAGATGACAATCCTCCATTATTTGCTGGAGCAATTTGTAAGATTTAACAAATATAAAAAGGCTCCCTTTAAATTTCAGCAATGCTGCTGCAGGTCTGTAGGTCACAAATGCAATCATTAATTCTCTTGCAGAACTAATAAAAAAGGTATTAATGCTTAATACCCTCTCCATTTGCATTCTGTTTATTATTGTTCTTAATCCCCATTGTCTGCTGTACTGCAGCATGTTTAAAAAAGATACTGGCCAATTTTACCTTTGGGGTCACAAGGGGTGAGCACCGGTCATCTCTTCCCCCTTGAAACAGTGAGTTGGTTATATATTTTCTTACCCCTAGTCTTATCCCTAGTTGTCAATTTTAAACTCATTACAGAAATCCTTTGCTTAGGTCTGCCCCAAAAGGTATAATATGGTGGTATTAAACATGCCAAATATCAAGAAAAGGTAATAAATGATGATCAGGAACACATAGCATGGGCTAATACAGAGATACAAAAAATATTATAATATGTATTAGTATTGTTAAATAAACATTATGCAAATTCAAAGGGCATAAAGTATACGTTTTTAAGATTTTCAAGACTAAACTATCTGCTTGACCTACAGGAACACACTGCAGGATATTTCCCTTCACTTTATTTTAAGTGTTGACATTACTGCTTGCTGGTCACTCTATGCAACAGGGGTCCCCATGCGTAAGACATCAGCCTGGTTAGTAAGGGTTAATAGTTTCCATTAGAATGGTATGGTCTCATACTGAGAGCTGGTTGTTTTTTTTGTTCTCCGTATCTAAGGATTGTGACAAGTCCAGGCCCCAGAGTTGAGGTTTCTGTGAGGGTGTGAAGCATTGCATAACTAGAAGACTAAATTAGTTGTGCTACATGTATGCCCTAACTTGTTAACCTTGTTAAAAGGATATTTGATGTCATCACCATTTCCCTAATATTCCATATCTTGTTGCTTGCTTTAATAGCCTACTGTGTGTGTGTGTTATGTATGATTTTCTGATGATGTTGTTTCTGCTTAGATCATTATTTGACCGGCTTACTAAACTATTCCAGCAAAGAAAAAGTCTGAAAAGATATGTTGTGGGGAAGTATATAGGCGTCACGCACGAAAGTCCACTGGTGAAGCATTGTGCAGTGAGCCTGTGCAACACTGATATGCTTCCCATAAGCAAACAACAACAATAAAGAATGGTATTGAACACACAGATTAGGATATTAAACAGGCAAGAAATGAAATGTTTAAAGATCACATACTAGTTTGGTGTTCCAGGGATGAATCACGGCAGGGAAGGTGGGGGTGGAGAAGGTTGGGCTGCCAAGTTCTCAATTAATTGTGACTCTAAACTCTACAATGCATACTCTTAACTAAAGAACCTTAATCGCTCTCTCTCAGCCAGACAGGCTTGGAAATTGAATCACAGTCTTGTACTGAACTCCCAAAAACGAGCTTGAACTCTTATTTTTAATTTTTTTGGGCTTGTTTATGTTTTGTTTATTCGTATTGTTTGTGTACAGTACTTAAGCTGTGATTATTCTCAGTCACTGCCAGAAGGTGGCAGCTTAGAAACCATATTTTGCAGACAGCCAAACATTTGTTTTAAACGTTACTTGTATTTACAGTCCATTATTACTACAAAGAATAATGTTTTTTATTATTATTATTATTATTATTATTATTATTATTATTATTATTATTTTGTTTGTTCCATAAGCTACTGTTATCTATATAATAAGGGGACATGAGCTTAAATCATGTCACTTGCTGTATTTTATTGCTTTAATTAGACTTGGCAGTTTTAGGTTTCTAAGGCACCTCATATAAACAGCCACTGATAATGACTTACTCCACAGAACAGAGGTTTGACTAAACTTCTGTACATGATCAGGTGAAACTGGCTAATTAACCAATTGTTTTTAAAGTTGTAACCTATGAAGCGATTACAGGTCACACCTCATGAAAATGTCATTCCAAGTTTCTTCCTGTATCATTCTGACAGGTTTGTCTTGGCCTTTTCTGTCATTTTTTAATGGTTTTCAAAACAAGTTCTGTGAACTCCTTTGTGTAAATATCTCCAGATTTACAGTTTTATGAAATCCGCACTCAGAGCTAGATGTTAAGAGATGGTTTAATTTTTACATTGTAAGACTTGTTGTTCCAGAAATGTGCTCCAAGTTCCAGAAATGTGTTACCAACCTTATGTTACCCTCCCTACCCTATTCTGAGCACAGCACCAGAGAGGCTTACATTAGCATTGCATTAACATGCAGAGAAGACACGCTGATTGATGAGGACTTTAAATGTTTGAGAGAACGCATTGGTTGATTTCATTTTAGTGCTGTTTTCAGGGGTTGTAAGGCAATGCTTTAAACATTAATTTGAAAACTTAAAATACAGAAATGATACCAAGTTCATAAAAAAATGCTTTAGTAGCTTAAACTTCTCAGTACATGCACTACACCACACTCAACAACAACAACAAATAGGGTTATGTTAACACTTTCTGTTAATGCTAAAATGAATTTGTATATCAACATGCATATACCGTATACGTTATACACTTACACCTATTGAGGTAAAGCCATGATGCATGTAGCAGCAGCACAGGATGGCACAACACCTTTTCATAATTTGTTGTTCTTTGTGACAAAGCTTTCTGAACTTCAAGTCTCGTAGGGCAAGTACAGTACAGTTTTAAATGCATTTCTGCTTGTGGTCGGTAACTACATTTGAAAATACGGCGAAGCAAATTCAATAACCTAACCTGCAATTATATTGTAAAAACCTATAACTGCCTATGTAATTATCATTATTTACCAGAGGCAATTAATATCTTTTCAAAAGCAATTGAGTGTCATTGCCTTGAAGAGAATGTTGATTCAGCAAAGAATACATAATTATTTCTTAATATTATTTGACAACACAGTTTACAAATGGTAAAATTATCCACTTTTGTATGAGCTATGGGATACCCAGCTAAGCTGTAAAAGTTGTGTTTTCTGAAATAAGTGTAACTATTCAAGGCTACTTTTGTCTTCTGACTTCACTACAGAAGCTAAAAAATAAAATGAATAAAAGCCACTAAGATGTTTTCTATTGATGTTTGCAAGTGAGTGCTTTGGTACTGAATGGATTGAACTGAATACTTTGTTCAGAAAATTTCAGAGAAGAACACGTGTTAAAATGAAATAAAAAAAATAAAAGCTTGCTGTAAAGTCATGCATTATTCCATTAATTAAAGATTATATTAATGAGAAACTTGAGTCTGTTCTTTCTGTGGAAATGTCGAACTCATAATGTGTATCGTTTTTTTGAAGTTGCACACAAAGCTGCTATGGAGAGAGGCTACGTAAGTCTGGGAGCTCCAATTGTTATTAGAGGGGAATGCACAGCTTGGGATTGTCTGAGACAGATGGATCCAACATAGCAACCCTTTTAAATGTTTACCACTGTTTTTTTGGAGTTTTAAATTGGCACTAAAACACTCAGTTTCCCTGGAGCACAACACACCATTCAGGTTCACATGTAGGGGAGCTCCTGGCTTGAAAAAAGACGCTCAAAACCACCTGAATGCAGACTTGAGGAATTGCAATAAGAACAACTTAGAATGATTGCAATGAGAGTGAAAAAAAACCAACACAATACATTCTGAAGCTATTTCTTACTCTCTGACCGCGTTTTCGGTATGCTTTACTACACTGCTTTGCTTTTACCCTGGTGTGTGCTTCTATAAGGATGTGTACACGTTACACTTGAATTACCATCTTACCATCAAAGCCCTTTCCGTTGTTTCAGTCACTGACCTTCTCCACCCCCTGACCATGCCTTCACCACTTATCAGCTCCCTGCTGTCTCAGCTCATGGTTTTGAGAAGTTGGTCAAGCATATGCAACCTCCGACCTGCCCCCTTGACCCCTTTCTCACTCTGTTAGTGCTCTGGTTGTCTCATCTGTCTCTTTATTGTTCCTTGTGTGTTGTTCACAGCATGGCACAAGTTGATCCAGTTTCCCTAAAGGCAGCTATTGGAACTATCTTTAAAAACAATACCTAAACAGGATGCTCTTTCCAGCTATAGGTTTATATCCACACTTGGTCATTTATGTAACCAAAACCCAATACACGCTGCACACCACGAATAAACAATCTTCAAAATTATTTCCTAAAATATGAGTAATTACAGACTGTGCTACCATACAATGCCGTATGTGTCTTTACAAATAAAACCTGCTACTGCAGAATGAACCAGCAGGTGGTGCTGTCTCACAACTTGTCACAAATCCAGTAAGTTGACCACATGCCGTGTCAGTTACTGATTTTTATAACCTCTGTAAACAAAGAGCTCGTCTATTAAGAGGTAAGCTGTGGTAGATCCGTCACGAATCAAAAATGCTTAGCCAAGATCTGGATCTAAGAGGAGGCAATCAAATACTTGTGCCCGAACATACATTGAAAAGCTCATGACAATCCCAGAACCCTTACTGCAACTTAAAAGACTTAGGCTTGAGTTTTACTCCCACAGTGCACTGCATGGAACTATGCAGCTGTCATTTTTTCCCCCTCAGCTAAAGTGATACAAGTCATCAGCAATGACTGCAGGCGTCAGTTGAGGACCAAGTTAATTTGGCAGGATGAGGACCGTGTATAAAAAAATCATTTGACAGTCTGTTGGCAAAATGTTTCACTAGAGTGCGCTGTTTCCTGTCCTCTGAATCTCAGAATAATTTTACTATACTAGAGAGCACGTGTGCGTCTGTTTCCAAAACAAAGCACATTGGTGCACAGCTGCTACAGTCCAGGTAATTCGTTTTAAAATAAACCAGTTTGGTAACTCCCTTCCCTCATACTCACGTACAGGTATATGCTATGCAATTACTGCCTTCAGTGCCCGGACGGTGCAGCTAGAATAGTATAAGGTCCTTTACCAAGAGTAGCTTTAGTTTGAAAGGTGAAGATTAAACTATTTCATAAAGAAGTACAATGACACTTTATTTATTTAAATATATTCAATAATGCTGCTTATCCCAGATGGCTTGTGCTTCAATCATACAGTGAAGACTTGATCCTAGATTCTAGAGGCTAAATACTGCGTACATTTACCACCTATGACTATTAATTTAACAACTACTCAGGTAGCAGATACGTAAGTATAGTAAAGTAACATAAACTAAATGGAACCAAGAACAATAAATCGGATTTATAGGTTATAGCTCTTTTGTGAATAATTGACATGAAGATCCGCTAGAGTGTGCCCTGTTCCAATCTCAGCACCAAGCATATACTTTACCGTGACCATTTCAATTCTTGCACCTCTTAATTCTCTCAATCAAAACTCGGCTGTCCCTTTAAATGAAGGGGGGTTGGACTGTATGACGGTCGCTAACCAATAAGAGGCAGCGCTAAAACGGCAAAGGGTTGTGCTTAACCAATAGAGAAAGCTAGGAGAGGATCAGCCTTGCGGGGATGGCATTGTGAGCTCTGTAATGTGAAGGCGAGCTGGAGGATGAGAGCAGGTCAGGCTGGGACTCGGTTTAAACACACTGCAACCCGATTGCAGGGGTTATACAACTGGAGATAATAATATAGGAAGAGCACGCAGTACGGACATCTTTTGGATTAACTTACGAATCTATTTTCTTTTTAAAACCGTTTTTTTGTTTGTTTGTTTTTAATTTTGTTCCATTTTATTTCATTATTTTTTTTAAACAAAACTGGCGTGATAATCGTAGAGAAATGTCTCGTAGAGCAAGAAGAAACGGTTCGCCCACTTCAAGTAGTAATTCATCTTCAGTCGGCAGTGGTGGAGTAGGTAGTAGTACCATTAGTAGTAATACTGGTGGTGGAGGAGGGGGCACTGCTGGGTGTGCGGGAATGGGGACGGGTAGCCGTTTGCTACCCATGAAAGCGACGGTCCCTTTCCAACTGAAGCCGCAACAGCAGGCACAGCCAAACCAGCAGCAACAACAAGGCAGCAGCCCCACGCGCAACAACAACAACACCACCAACAGCGGGGAGACTGGCACGCGCACGTCCTCGCGCAACAGCAGAAGCCCAACTCGTGCTGCCAACCACTCCTCCTCCTCCTCCTCCTCCTCGTGCAGCAGCCCCACAGTGGGCACGCAGACTGTGACGTCTTCGCGCAACAGCCCCACGCGAAGCTCGAGTGGAGGGGGTGGTTCCACTTCTCGAGGCAGCCCCACGCAGCACGCGACGTCAGGGTCTACTCAGGGTAGCCCTACGCGACAACAACAAACATCGCAGCAGCAACAATACAATAATAATTCATCCTTGCACCAGCACGCGGTTCAACCACAAGGCTCCCCTTGCGCTTCTCCCACCCAATTACTGTGGGTCCCGGATACACTGCTGTCAGCATCAACGGTATTGGCTCCTTCGTCATCCTCCTCCTCATCCTCATCATTGTCCTCATCATCAGGTGGAAGAGTCAGACATCACAGGAGGTCTCCCGAACACAAAAGCTCCCCCGAGAGGAAAAGCCCCAGCTCGCCAGGGTGCAAAGGTACGTGTGGAAGTGAGAGCTTGCGTGTTACTTACATGTTGCTGTCATGTCATGTCATTGTAACCTTCCGGTAGACTGGGTTTATCTATATACGTAATAACATAATGTTGCATAGTAAGGGGTGCTTTCAAAAGCAAAAGGGAGGAGTCTACTGCACTGATTTTATGCCTTTGGTCCTTTTCCAGTTATTAGTACTGTAACGTTACATGCTATGAATGGGTTCCCTTGTTGTCAGGAGTGAAATCTGTGCCAGGCATTTATGCCTCCCGAGAGAGCAAGCAGCATTTGGAGGCACCCTGTTAATTGAAAGAGTGGGTGATTTGACACTCCTAGTCTGCTTGCACAGTAAATGAACCAGTGTGTTTAATAGGTGGAAGGTTTGGAGGTGGCTAACCAAGCCTAAACCCACTAATGATACAGCATTAAAACCACTTCTGGGGGGGAAAAAAAATGTTGCTGCCATTTCCAGGAGAGACACAGTCTGCTGATTTCATTACATTAAAGGGCATGCCTGCAGATTACTGCTAATGCCAGCATTGCCTCTAAACGCCTTTGGCTACTCGCATCAAATTCTGATTAAGATTAAACCTTAAAACCTTATTTCCATTATTGCAATTGTGGCACGAAGCATAAATATGCAGCTGCAACTGGCCGTATATGGTGATTTAATCTCCAGAAGAAAATGGTCATGCGCTGCGCAGATGACATTCAGCTCAATCTGTCGCAGTCCATTCCTAGAACTGCTGTTTCTAAAGCAGCCAGCACCATCCAGATAGTCAAGTTGGAGGCCTGACAACAGCTTTAATCATGGTTAGGGGAGGGATATTGTTTGTTGAAGATTAACTTTTGTTGTATAAAAATACACCTCTTTTAATTCCTGTTGAAATGTTTCATAATTTCCAAAGACTTGGAAGCCATCAACAAAAACTTTTATTTTTTTTTCCACATCAGTGCCCAGAGGAGCAACCTGCTGGGCCTGGACCTTTCTGAACTGTAAACTGTGAATTGGAGTTGGCCGATTTACAGGGTTACAAGATCTCTCTCTCGATTCGATTGCGTTTTTCTTTTTTTTGTTGTTGTTTATTTACGATTTATTATTTATACAGGATTGTGTTATGAGTTGCAACATCTGGTTCACTCAGAACTGCAACTCTGCAGGGAGGTCACAAATACAGAGCAGAACTAAAATAAACTACTAACATTCTTTGATAAACAAGCAACATAGAAAAATAATTGTAGTTTAAACTTTAGTGTGTTTACTAGGGCCACCCATAGAAACAATTTTGCTGTAACTTGACTCAGGTTTATAAAGCTGAGAAGGCTGTTTCTTTTTAATTTTTTTTGTATTATGGCCTAATTTCTTTGAGTATTGGTACACAGGTCACAGTGACATATGGAATTATCCATTTAGTCATTGTCAGTTAAATGTCAACTTGCAAAGACCCTTTTCCATGCAGGTATTTGAAAAGTTTGAAATAAAGCTGTAAAACCTGTCTGCATGGATCATGTGTGCTATCCCTAGGCAATTTCTATGGCATTGAAAGAAAAACATGGGGAAACTATGCTGCAGTAATCAGATTAGCACCATGTAACTTGATATGGCATCCCAACCTTCCTGAATCAGGAATTATGGCTCTAAGCAATTGAAAAAGACATAGTCAAATTGGTTGTCATTGAATTTATTATGTTTTTTTTTTAATGTGTGTGTGTGTGTGTGTGTGTGTGTGTGTATATATATATATATATATATATATATATATATATATATATATATATATATATATATATATATATATATATATATATATATATATATATATATATATATATATATATATATATATATATGTATATATATATATATATATATATATATATATATATATATATATATATATATATATATATATATATATATATATATATATATATATATATATATATATATATATTACCATATTACTTTGAATTAACGCCTCACTTAATAAAGAAATGTAAAGGTATTTTTTTCTACCTGCTCAAAAAAAGAAAGAAACGCAACTCTGCCTATGTACATGACACCCCCGAAGAGACTGCAACCTCAATCCAGCATGTAATACAAACTAATGTACACCCACAGTAAGGAAATGTTATTTTATGGTACAGTCCTGACAGACAACCCAAGATGAGCTACTTACAGCACAGCAGGCCTTCACGTCCCTTTTTTCCCAGCAGAGTTCAGTGCCAACACAGCAGGGGATAAAACAAGGGCTGTCTGTTTACCTCGTCATCAGCTTGATTGGTGAAAACTTAAACTCAGAGGAACTTAGAGTTTTGCCGGTCACTCTAAGCGCTATCCGAAAGCTGACTGAAGATATCTTCTTGTAGGGGGTTTAGTTGTTTTGTTTTTTATTCAATTGGAATTTTACTCTGTCCTGTACAATTATATAATGTTTACTATCAATGCTTACTATCAATGAGAAGATTTAGTTTCAGTTCTCATACAGAGAAATTACAAACAAGCAGGTAAATTACAGTGAGAAAACAGAGTAGGATATATTTTAGTTTTAACAGAAATCAAACTGATATTCAGAGGTAATATTTTTCGTTAAGAAAAACAACTGCATCACACTCAAATACCGTTCTCTCTCCTCTTCTTGTCCTGCCCCATAGCAACCAATACACAATCCTGATTCGCTGGTACAGTACTCCCCTGACCTCCCAACTCCCACCTAATAGGCTGTCATTAACTGTCAGTAAATGTACTGTATTCAAGCCCCAAAAACACACAAGAGTATAGTGCTGCAGATCGGAGCCTGTCATGGCGCCGTTTCTAAAATGCCTTAAATAATTTAATAAAATATTGCAGCATTTGTAAAGCATAGTATTATTAATAAAGGCCACCCTTGTATAATCGGTGCCCTCGTTTAAGGGCTGCAGTCATTTTGATCAATTTAAAATAAACGCTGCCGCGCCAAATTGAAGTAATATGGTATGTGTATGTATGTGTATATTGTATTTCTAAATTATGTAGGGTAGGCTATCTGATCAATACTCATCAATACCTGTTCATGTGTTAAGCCCATTTGAGGATCAATCCTCATTATAAAATGTGTCTTTTATGTACACAAGCTTGCAGCACACGCTTTTATAAGTTTTCTTGTACAGACGTTTGTTTCAGTGAGAGCTTGAGACTCCTATTACTTGCGAAGAGTTTGTAAATCTGTATCGAGTCCTTCAAAAGGGTGGGGGAACAGGCCACGTACAATTGAACATTGTTCCAAAACAGCCCTGAAAAGCTGCTGTAACCTGTAACCTGTAACCTGTAACCTGTGACAGTGAGACACCAGAAACCCAGAAATCTGAGTTCTGTATGAATATGCATTCCAGTTAAGTATCATTCCCTTTGGGGTCAGTCTGGAGGTGCAGACTAGCATGGCATAGCATGTTACACTTCACACTTCTCCTCAGTGGCTTACTTGAAAGAGCAGGTAAATATTACCCAACACACTTTTCTAAGAAAGACCCACAGATTTTTTTTTTTAAACAGTTGAAAAACTGGCCAATCAAATTTGTAAACAGTTGCCATTTGAACAAAGTTCATAAATGGCTCATGCTTAAGCCCAACTTACAATAAACCGTGTTTCCAGAGTGGACCTGGCTTCAGAATTGTCTTTGGCTATTTATCAGGAGATGTTCCTGAAATAAATACTTTTTTTTTTTTTTTTTAAACATGCTTCAGGAAACCTCTTCCTTGTGAATGCCTCTGTTGGGAGACCATATTGTGAATAATAGCGTGATAATTGTAAAAAAAAAAAAAAAAAAAGAAAAAAAAAAAAAAGAAAAAGTTAGTCATTTTTATCAACACATCTTGGATTGTTTTCGAAAGACCTACTGTGACCGTCTCCCTTTTAATAATACCAGTGCCGCTTGACTGTCACGGTAAAGCTTTTAAAATTGCCGTAGTTGGCCTAAAGATACCAAGGTCAGGTTGTGCAGAGTAAAGTTTCACTGTGCAAGTTGAATCTATATTAATATGTTGGTGTTTCCATAAATAAAAATTTAAATCAAGATTTACTGTATTGCTTAAATGAGGGTCATACAGTGCTAATCAGTTTTAAGTGATCAGTTATACATTTCCATGATAACCACTTTATGATTTGCTAATTAATCCGTAAATAGGATTCTGGTCTTGCTTGCAAGACTGCAGTCAAGAAGGTTAGGAGACCCCTGATTTACTGTACAGGATATAGGCCTAATTAAAGCTTGCATTGCAAAGCAGTTTAAACCAGGCATTTTTTATTTGGGGATTTTAATAGATTAGACACCTTTTATCGATTTTTAAAAAATATCTAACACAATTACATACTTTTTAATCACATGTACTGTATGAATTTTCTTTAGTCGACTATGATTAAATTGTGGTGTCTAAGCAGTAATTGTATATCTGCAATTAAATCTGCATTATATACAGCAATTACCCTATTTTCAATACATTGGTATGCACACATATCTTGGGGACAGCAATATTGTACATGTGGGCAATGAGGGATAGATTATAAATAATGGTGATGATTGATTGCGAGCTGGAAAGGAGATGAGGTCACAAAGACTACATTTTCCACTGTTGGAATGCCATCAATCCACTTGCATTGCTTGAAACCCTTAGCTTTACTGCAAAAAAAAAAAAAAAAAAGAAAATGCTTTTTTTTTTGTTGTTTGTTTGTTTGTTCTTTTCAGATTTCAATCCCAGCCAACAACATTTTGTGTCATTGAGCAGTTTGGCCAATGGTATTATTTTGTGCTTGCAACATTGTACACTGTACCATTTAATATAAAAAAAAATGTTGATGATGCACAATGATCCAGTCGAGTGACTGGATTTGTCTGGATATGCGCAAAAGGAAAATGTTACTGGTAGTTTTTATAAAGG
Source organism: Acipenser oxyrinchus oxyrinchus (assembly GCA_030684275.1). NCBI lineage: Eukaryota > Metazoa > Chordata > Actinopteri > Acipenseriformes > Acipenseridae > Acipenser > Acipenser oxyrinchus. Next base: position 33,706,419 of record CM060258.1, read on the forward strand.
TGAACTCAACAAAGTAGGCAACATCATTTTTTTTTTTTATATATATATAACGTACCACCAGACAGCACATTAATTGAAATACTGCCTTTGATCCCATCTTTCAGCAATACAGACTAATCCCTCTTTCAGGTTAGCTTTAAATGTGTCCTAAATGACTTGCACACTTTATAATTTGGGGGTGGCGGACAACAAAACCATTGCATAAAGGTTAGCCGTAGTATAAAAGATTTTCGTGTAATTTATTTTTACATCCAGTCTGGTAGAAAAAAAAAGAAATCAGTTTTACTGGATGTTTGACTGTCTTCTCTATTTTCTTAGTGAGTAAGCTACACACACACACACACACACACACACACACACACACACACACACACAACTGCAAAGAATTGTATTTTGTAAGCTTACTTTGAAAAATACTGATGTCAGTTTTAGATTAAATAATGTTTTATGTCTGCAGTTCTGCATCCTCCCTTGAAATGCTGTACTGTTTTCCAGAGTTGCAATTTAAATGGATTACTTGTTTGGGTACATTTTTCCTGATCTTGTATTACTACTAACTGAAATTGTCTGCTAAATAAGTTCTCTGCTTTGCATAGCCTGCAGGGACAGAAACTCCAATAAGTATTTGTATTTGCCAGAAGTCTGCCGCTGCTCTTCATTCGTAACCCTAAAACACACACAAAAAAAAACAACAACTCATACTTACTAAAGGGGTCAGCTACTCTTCAGAAGCCAGCTACCTTCCTGGCTTATATGGCTGAAATCTGGAATGCTGGGATGCCAACTCATAACCTGTTGCTACAGAGCTCTGTGTTCCAGTAGACATGAGACGGGGATTAGAACAGACTCTTCTTGAAGGCCGACACAGTGTTTTGTGGTGGGAGCATTCAAAATTGTGGTAGACTTTTATTGTTTCTGTGTCAGTTTGGTTTTGATTAAATATTTAGCTTTCATTAAACTGGTGTCACTCCACAAATCACTCTTCTGTACTCTTAAAATGATTGAAGTATACATGTTGCATTCATATCTATATATATATATATATATATATATATATATATATATATATATATATATATATATATATATAATATATATAAATGCCCTGAATTTGCACCTTTTCACTATGTTTTGTGACGTTCTTGACAGAGATCTGCATGTTTAAGGTTGCCTGGTAGGAGTTGACAGTATTGGACTTTGAAGAATTATTATATATATATATATATATATATATATATATATATATATATATATATATATATATATATATATATATATATATATATATATATATTTTAAACCTTGCTCTTCAAAAAAAGAAATGAAAAACACAGAAGTTCCTGTTTCAACAATGCTGGTTCATATTTCAATGATGTAAGTTATGTCTAGTTACAAGTTATCCTCTTTTTATATATATATATATACACACACATAGAGCGTCACTATTATAACATTTATTTTTGAGAAAAAAAAAATGTAAATGATGGACATTGACAAAATCATTCATCCTTGACCATGACACGCTTGAGTGACTGATTGAAACATATGCACTTAATCACCTAATTAGTGAGACAGTTGATTGGACACTGGATATGGAGTGATTTCAGCTGTTGACTTGCAAGCTTGAATAAAAGCAATAAAGAAAATCACAGAAAATAAAACAATGTGCCACGTCTGTCAAGAGAGCAGCGCCTTCGTGCAATCGGCATGTTGGAGGCTGGACTAGGGCAGCGTACTATGGCTCGCCGTCTTGGGTGCTCACAGCCAGCAATTTCAAACCTGGCGAGACGGTATAACCAGACACACTCTGTCAATGACAGGCCACTAACTGGGAGACCAAGAGTCTGCCCAGGATCGACAGATCATTTTGCAGCATCTTCGTGATGTCAATTGTTAATCAGCCCAATAAAAAGTCACTGCACCTGCTCTAAAACAGTGCACATCTAGTGAATTTTATCCAAATATAAGTGAAAAGTTTCTTTTGATGCTGAAATATAAGTGATACGTTTCTTTTGATGCTCTGTGTGTGTGTGTATACAGTGCCTTGAAAAAGTATTTGCCCCCTGTCTGATTTTCTGCATTTTTGCATATTTTTGAGACTGAATGTTATCAGATCTTCAACCAAAACCTAATATTAGATAAAAGGGACCCTGAGTGAACAAATAACACAAAAAATTGATACATATTTCATTTATTTATTAATGAAAGTTATGCAACACCCAATGCCCCCGTGTGAAAAAGTAATCGCCCCCTTAGACTCAATAACTGGTTACGCCACCTTTTAGCAACAATAACTGCAACCAAACGCTTCCTGTAGTTATTGATTAGTCTCTCACAGCGCCGTGGAGGAATTTTGGCCCAATCCTCCATGCAGAACAGCTTCAACTCAGTGACATTTGTGGGTTTTCGAGCATCAACTGCTCGTTTCAGGTCCTGCCACAATATCTCAATGGGGTTTAGGTCTGGACTTTGACTAGGCTATTCATTCCAAAACTTTAAATTTCTTTTTCTTCAACCATTCTGATGTAGACTTGCTTGTGTGTTTCGGATCATTGTCTTCCTGCATGACCCAGCTGCGCTTCAGCTTCAGCTCACGGACGGATGGTCTGACATTCTCCTCTAGAATTCTCTGATACAGAGCAGAATTCCTGGTTCCTTCAGTGATGGCAAGTCATTCAGGTCCTGATACCTGATGCAGTAAAGCATCCCCAAACCATGACACTACCACCACCATGCTTGACCGTTGGTATGAGGTTCTTACTGTGGAATGCAGTGTTTGGTTTTTGACAGACATAACGGGTCCCATGTCGGCCAAAAAGTTCCACTTTTGACTCTGTCCATAGAACATTGTTCCAGAACTCTTGAGGATCATCCAGGTGCTTTTTGGCAAACTTGAGACGAGCATTCATGTTTTTCTTAGTGAGCAATGGTTTCCGCCTTGATACTCTGACATGAATCCCATTTTTGCCCAGTGTCTTTCTGATGGTGGAGTCATGAACACTGACCTTAGCTGAGGCGAGGCCTGCAGATCCCTGGATGTTGTTCTAGGGTTCTTTGTGACCTCCTGGACAATTTTACGCCTTGCTCTTGGAGAGATTTTGGCAGGACTGCCAGTCCTGGGAAGATTCACTACTGCCCCAAACTTTCTCCATTTAGACAATATGGTTCTGACTGTGGTTCGGTGGAGCCCCAGAGCGTTAGAAATGGCTTTGTAACCCTTTCCAGACTGATAGGCATCAACAACTTTTTTCCGGAGGTCTTCAGGAATTTCTTTTGTTGGTGGCATGATGTGCCTCTAGAATCTGTGTGCTGACAACGTCACTCTGTGGTAAGGGCCAAAGTTAGTCACATTTATATTGGGCAGGTCTGGCCCAAATCAGGCCTGGTTGTTAACCAAAGCACTCAAACAGCTGACCCTAATTATCCCTTTAATTGGGTTGAGTTAACTAACTTGCATGTTTGATTACCTTCCACACCAAACAAATGAAAGAAGCACCAAACTTTGGTGTCATTTTCTTCTCTCAGGCTCCCCCTATATACTACTACAACCCACAAAAAATCTGACCAAATACAATGTGAAAAATGTGCAAAAATGCAGAAAATCAGACAGGGGGCAAATACTTTTTCACGGCACTGTGTCTCTCTCTCTCTCTCTCTCTCTCTCTCTCTCTCTCTCTCTCTCTCTCTCTCTCTCTCAATATATATATATATATATATATATATATATATATATATATATATATATATATATACAGTACTGTGCAAAAGTTTTAGGCAGGTGTGAAAAAATGCTGTAAAGTAAGAATGCTTTCAAAAATAGACATGTTAATAGATTATATTTATCAATTAACTAAATGCAAAGCAAGTGAACAGAAGAAAATCTAAATCAAATCCATATTTGGTGTGACCACCCTTTGCCTTCAAAACAGCATCAAGCATCAATTCTTCTAGGTACACTTGCACACAGTTTTTGAAGGAACTCGGCAGGTAGGTTGGCCCAAACATCTTGGAGAACTAACCACAGTTCTTCTGTGGATTTAGGCAGCCTCAGTTGCTTCTCTCTCTTCATGTAATCCCAGACAGACTCGATGATGTTGAGATCAGGGCTCTGTGGGGCCATACCATCACTTCCAGGACTCCTTGTTCTTCTTTACGCTGAAGATAGTTCTTAATGACTTTCGCTGTATGTTTGGGGTCGTTGTCATGCTGCAGAATAAATTTGGGGCCAATCAGATGCCTCCCTGATGGTATTGCATGATGGATAAGTATCTGCCTGTAATCCTCAGCATTGAGGAGACCATTAATTCTGACCAAATCCCCAACTCCATTTGCAGAAATGCAGCCCCAAACTTGCAAGGAACCTCCACCATGCTTCACTGTTGCCTGCAGACACTCATTCGTGTACGCTCTCCAGCCCTGCGGTGAACAAACTGCCTTCTGCTACAGCCAAATATTTCAAATTTTGACTCATCAGTCCAGAGCACCTGCTGCCATTTTTCTGCACCCCAGTTCCTGTGTTTTCGTGCATAGTTGAGTCGCTTGGCCTTGTTTCCATGTCGGAGGTATGGCTTTTTGGCCGCAAGTCTTCCATGAAGGCCACTTCTGACCAGACTTCTCCGGACAGTAGATGGGTGTACCAGGGTCCCACTGTTTTCTGCCAGTTCTGAGCCGATGGCACTGCTGGACATCTTCCGATTGCGAAGGGAAGTAAGCATGATGTGTCTTTCATCTGCTGCAGTAAGTTTCCTTGGCCGACCACTGCGTCTCGGTCCTCAACGTTGCCCGTTTCTTTGTGCTTCTTCAAAAGAGCTTGGACAGCACATCTGGAAACCCCTGTCTGCCTTGAAATTTCTGCCTGGGAGAGACCTTGCTGATGCAGTATAACTACCTTGTGTCTTGTTGCTGTGCTCAGTCTTGCCATGGTGTTTGACTTTTGAGTAAACTGTCTTCAGCAACCTCACCTTGTTAGCTGAGTTTGGCTGTTCCTCACCCAGTTTTATTCCTCCTACACAGCTGTTTCTGTTTCAGTTAATGATTGTGTTTCAACCTACATATTGAATTGATGATCATTAGCACCTGTTTGGTATAATTGTTTAATCATACACCTGACTATATGCCTACAAAATCCCTGACTTTGTGCAAGTGTACCTAGAAGAATTGATGCTGTTTTGAAGGCAAAGGGTTGTCACACCAAATATGGATTTGATTTAGATTTTTCTTCTGTTCACTCACTTTGCATTTAGTTAATTGATAAATATAATCTATTAACATGTCTATTTTTGAAAGCATTCTTACTTTACAGCATTTTCACACCTGCCTAAAACTTTTGCACAGTACTGTATATATATATATATATATATATATATATATATATATATATATATATATATATATATATAGTTCTATCTAAGTTTTGTTTTGTTTTTTTCCTGGGAAAGACTATCAGGTGTATTCCAAGCTAAATGCCTTGCTATGGAAATGGCAAGCTTTATTATCGTATGTTTTAAATCGGTGCCAGAAGGCTGTAGGAATATCAACACCAGAAACTTATGACCATTTTCAATTCTTGTTGTTTCCTCATCATTTTGTTTCTGTAGCAATCAACAGGAACACAATTATAAGGGTTTTGTTTTTTGTGATGTATCTCTATAGTTAGCCACACTTTTCTGATCTCCATGATTTGGACTATATGGTATACGTGGTCAGACCATATATAAATTGCGACTCCATAGCCATTACAATGTATACTGTAGCTACAGAGGCGCCATAGCTTTACTTTGTATTATGGCTATGGTGCTTAAATCATTTTGTAAACATGAAGGCACTCGACTAGATGAAATGCTTGTCTACTTGACTTGTTTTCTTATAAGGTTTTGAAGTTTATGAATGGGTTAAATATTTCGGCCTGCTTTTGACAGGCTCTGCACATACTACTTCCATATGGTTCCCACATCTACAGTATTGGGCTAACAGTACACTAATGCTCCGTTATGGAAAATTATTCAACCTTCAAGTTTAGGATGGAGAACTGTGTCAACACATCCCACAATGGACATCACATGACCATGTCTTTGTGCTAAATTTCCAAATGTTTGAAGGCTGTGCTAGAACTTCTGTTTTTGTTATGTTTTTCTTTTTTTTTGTTGAGGGGTACTAAAAAACTATGAACTGCTAGTGTAAATGTGCAATATGAACCTACCTTACAGTATACTGTACAAGTACAGTTTAACCATTAAGGAATAGTCATAAATTCCTCCAAAACCATTTAAAACTCCTTGCACACTGTTATTGGATAAAGTTTCCCCAAACCCTTGATTTCAATATTGTGTCTGCTGTGTAATCATAGCCTTAATGAACTGAACCCTTAGAAATGCCGGATGTATTTATGTTTGTGTTGTATTCATCACAGTGAAAGCCATTTAGAAACAATGTTCAAATCATCCCTGAATTAGATCATGGTTCAGTCTGTGTGCAATTGTATTGTATTGAAGCCCTTGAAGATGACATTGATTCTTAGAAAAATAAGAACAAAATGCTCCCAATTGCCCTGAGACCTCACTGAAAGCAAGACATTGTCAGAGGTGAGGAAGAAGTGAAGTGAAGTTATGACTGCCTAAAATGAATTACCGGTAATTGGAGGGGAGGGGTTGGGGGGGTTAGAAACCAATGTTCCATAAAGAGATGAGTGCAGCTGTAGCCACACACAACACAAACAGGTGTATTTAGGAGACTGAATTCAAAAAGTGTTTAAGAGCTTTTCTCACGGACTGCTTTTGGCTCGGTATAATGAAACTATCTTTCAATTTCAGTCAATGCACCTGCAGGGGAATGCCCCTACCTATTACTACACATGTTAGGGGAACTTAACAGCTGTGTCTAGTGAATTGGAGGGAACCCCCCTCGAACTGAAATCTATTGAAGATTTAAGGTGGAAATGCTTACTATTGTACCAGCGCAACTCAAGTACAAATGCTACATACTAACTGAAACAGTGCTGTTGTGAAGTAGATATTAGGTAACCCTTGAAAAGGATGGTAAGTGCTGTAATTTTAAGTGATTCATTCTGGTGTACAGTAGCTCACAAAATGTATAGTTCACAAAGTAAATTAAATATTAAGAACAACATTAATGATTAATCAAGTTCATTTTTCTTTCTCCAGGATATATTATTCCTGAATTGCTGTAAAAGTTAAACAGGTGTATTTCATGAACATGCTTTAAGGTGGCCCTCTTCTAGTGATTGTTGATAAAGAAAGCTTGGGGAAGACTGGTCCGCAGATTCAATGTGCTTTGGTGCATGCAAGTTTCTTTTAGTGTGTATCTGTCTGTAAAAATGTAAGGGTAAGGGGCCTAATAAAGATTTAAAACCTGATGGTATCCATGTCCGCATCCATATACATTTAAATCAATTGAATACACCTTATTAAGCGGCAGAATTAGGCAATGTGTAATACAGTATATACACTGTATAGAGCTTACACATGCACAGCATCGCAGTGCAGTGTCGGCAGCAGACGTGTGATCAAATTAATAAACTAGCACCATACCAGGCTTATAACTTAAAAACACTCAATGGTGGCACGGTATTACTACTAAAATAAGCTTCAATGGATTCAGTAGTTTTGGGTCTCATTCTTATATCCCAAGGTTTGGTGGTCTTCACCCCCAGATCTAAAGTGTGAAAATCTCTTAATGGTCTCTATATTAAGAGGAATGAGACATGCTGTTTTTTGTACGTAGCGATAATTGACCGATTCACACTTTATCATTTGGGGGAGGCGACCAAGAGATATAACAATGTGAACCAAAACTCTTTTCAACAGATAGTGGCAACAAAACCAATTCATAAAGGTTAACCATGGTATGAAATATTTGCATGCAATGTATTTTACATCCAGTCTGGCAGAAATAAGTAAATCAATTTTATTGGATGTTTGCCCATCTTCTCTATTTTCTTAGTGAGCAAGCTTACATTACGATTGACAAAACTCATATATGGAAGCTTAAAGACAGCAAAAAGATTTAAGTCTTCATGTGGTTAGTGATGCAAATGTTAAAAAAAAAAAAATGGTCAGATGCCGTTTTAAAGAAAAGAACTCTGTACTGAATGATGAAATGGCTAATTAAGTATGTAGCTAAATAAGATGGCTTTTGTCTCTTGGTTAGGACGGGAAGTTGGCATTAGATCATGCAATTGTGTTTATTTTGGTGACCTATCGCTGAAATGTTATGTAATCCCGTGGAGAGGGACACACTGGCTCATTCTTGGAAGAACAAAACCAGACAATGGGAAAAGGGAATTTAAAGATGACACAACTATCAGATGCTGTTGTGCTCTGGTACATCTCTAACTGTTTACAGTATTGCCATAAATAGCTTACTGTACTGTATGAATGTGCAAGTCGTCAAAATAAATGGTGCTACTTCTGCTAAAGTCACATTGTGACCTTCAGTTCCTATAAGCAGTTTATTTTGTAATTAGAAAACTACATTATGAACTTTTATCTACTACACCAAGGGTCTCCAACCCTGGTCCTGCGTAAAATGTAAGATTAAAATAATGGTTAAGGCACTGTTTACTGGTTTCTAATCGCAATAAAACCCTGATTATCATGCAACAAGGTCAGCTACCACATGGTAATGCCCTCTGATCAGTGTTTTGTTGCGTAATTACTGTAGCGATAAGTAGCTTTAGACTCATTAATAAACAAAAGCAATTCAGTTATATAAGCTTTTTTATTTTTGTCTAGTGACACTTTGGAACCTCTGAATTGATCAGCTTTTGCTAATTCTTACAGTTCCACTTGCAATTACTGTTTTTCTGATGGCTGTTCTGCTTCAGTAACATGGTTTCTTGCTTGCTAGTGAAGCAGCCATACAGCTTTTGTGGAGACGACAGGGTTAAATATTTCTTCCTGTCTGTTCAGAGGAAGCAGGTTCTCATTACCCGCTGAATATTCTGCTCCCTTTTGAAACCACTCCTTCAGGAGCTAAAGAGTTTTGCATGCTGTAAGAAGGTACTGTGTGTGTGTAATAAACCATTGCCTTATGCATTGTTTCTTAATTGCATCTATAAAGCGGAAGCTGTCTTATTCTAGCTTGTCTGATGGAGGAAACTGTACCGTGTAGTGTAGCATACATGCATGTCTAAAAACCAGGGCACAGCGCCCTTTCAAATTTTTTTGTCAAGAGTGCAGAAACCAGGAGCATAAAAAATAAAATAAAGTTTAGTTTTTTTTGTATTGGTGTAATAGGATTACAGCGGATTACACTGATACAGGAAGTTGTTCCTGAATATTCAGGACCTAATTCTGAAAGCAAGAACAATATTGTTTCTGTCTGGTCCTTTATCCGTGGCTACAGCAGAGGTATAATAATGTGTTAATTGTAAACACTGCAGAGTTCTTTAACTGTATAAAACTAGAAATAATCTAATTTAACTGCACAATCCTGTAACTAACCAAAAGATTTAATTATGCAGCTGTTAACCTTATGCAGCAATTTAATAACAAAAACTATGATAGTGTACAATTATTTAATGCCAGAAACCATCAGTTATCTTTTTCAATATTTTGAAAGCTATAAAAGCAGCTTAACTGAAATTCAGTCATAAAGTATGTTGTTTCTTAAATCTAACAACACCCTTCACTTTGACCTGTGACCTGAGATGGCCACCATGACCTGATGGAATCATGTTTACAATATTCTTTTCCTTGATCAGACTGGACTCCCCTGTTTATTCTTATAACCCCCTCTCAAAGACTTGATATGAAAAGCTTGGAGGGGAGAATAAAATAGAAAGGTTACAGCAAATTAATTATACAGAGAATTATTATTATTGACTAATAAGTACATTTGATGAAATACAAATGAGTCTGGGTAATCTTCAACATTCAGCTGTGATTTAATGCATTGGCTCCATTCAGACTAGGGGAAGCACACAAGACATGCTTTGTTCCTGTGTTGCCCTATTGACTTCTCAGTGCTGGTTGTCGTGGTCAGTACTCAGTAGTGGCCTGTGCAATTTATAGTGAAGTGGTATGGATTAACCCTGCCTCTGGCCCCTTTTAATATCTGCAGTCTCATCTTTCAGACAATCGATCCATATCTGGCACACTGAGCGGATCTGATTTGCGGGCTCTCGTTTTTGTCCTTCTGTTTTGGGGACCATCACCTCAGAGTCTTCTCTTGTTTGGTTTTAAGGCACAAAGCCTTAATGCGAAAGCAAGGGGTCGTTACCTTGGTCAAAAGAAGGATGCTGAATACATTATTACCTCAAGATGTTATTGTCTGCACAAAACCATTAGTTCTTAAAAGTAAGGGCAAAGCTTCCCTTTGTCAAGTAAAAAGGCTATTTTCTTTTTAACTAAGAGATAAGACATGCAAAGAAACTGCACAGAGAGTAAGCTGACCAGTGAGCTGGGGGTTTAAAAAATAAAACTGCTACAAGGTGCACTGACTGTGTCGTCTGTTTTTGTGGCCACATTTGTTTGTAATTCAGTGAAAAGTCTTTGCTCTGCCTGCTGTTGGTGAATATGATATCGGGCCAAGGCCAGTTATGACAGTTAGGAAAGGGAAATGGGTGTAGCAAGCGGTCTGCAATTGGCATCAGTGTGTAAGAACACATTTGTTTAAATCTTTTTATATAGGTGGGGGCACACCAGTTTTATTTTATTCTTGTACATTGTAATATGAATTAAAAAAAAAAAATAAAACTTGCATTTCTTTTTGGGTGCTTTTGTGTGATTTGCAGAACAGCTTTTGCTCAGGCGATTTGAATCACATTTGAGAACTGTTTTTGACCTTTTTGAGGGTGACCTCATAGAGTGTGTGTGTGTGTGTGTGTGTGTGTGTGTGTTTTAAATGGGTCATTAGTGGCATACCACATTCATAAACTGGAGCTGAAATTGAAAATACTGTATAGATGGCCTTTCAAGAAGAGCCTGCCTTGGCATGGTGCACACAGTCAGTGTCTCCATATGCCACAGTTACAATAATGTACAAAGCTTGATATCTTCTAGATCTTGGGCAGGTGTCTTGTGGTGCATTACCCCTGACTCGTCTAATACACCAGGCAACCCCCCCCCCCTCACAAATGGAAGGATTGTAGAGCACTTTAAAGTGGCTCTGTCAGATACTGTGTAGAATCACAAGGTTGTATCTGTAGTATGATTCAAGTCTGTTAAAAGGCACTGTTGTGTGGGCAGAGCACCTCCGATGTCTCACTGGGGAATCCAGGTCCATATCACCTCCTTCTCCTTCCAGGGATCTCTGCTATCAAGACTAAGTTATGCAGTACTGCGTATAGGCTACATTGACAGCCATCAAACCATTCTGATTTCAGTACTCTGCTGTGAGAAGTGTAAAATATCTATTTTGCCAACGTAGCAATGCAGTACATGGTAAAGATTTGATATGTCTTGTTTTGTGATTTTAAATAAAATATTTCACACATATTAAATGTTTTTATTCATAATTACTTTATCTTAATTCTTTCAGAGAAATCGACAGGGGTAGTGATCCACAGTATGTTTTCTAGAATGGGCCCATAAGTTAATACCTTTTGAGACTGTTTGTTCGTTTTGTAGTAATCCGTGCAGTTCATACCCACAGAGCCCTTACTATGGGCCCTTTATCAAAGTGCAAGCATTTTGATCCACTCCAATGCATGTCATTTATTTTTACATGCTCTATAAAGTTAAATGGGGTTGTTGCTGAATATACACTACTTGCATATGTGGGATTATCTAGAAGACTAACTTGACTTAATAATAATAATAATAATCTTATTCCCATCCAGACAAGTAAAAAGAAGATTGGAGTCAAATTTAACACTGACATTTTGGGGCATCACTGCAGTTCAATTCCCTAAGTAATTACAGCCTGACATTCAGCTTTAGTGCACAAACCAACAAACATATGAAAAAACATGTTGAAAGTGTTGGAAGTGGGAGCAGATGAAAGCGCTGCGAGAATGTCAAGTTGTGTTCGGATTGTGTGATGTGGAAAGGATTGTGCCCTGTAGAGATGTAGGGAATATGACAGCCAACTGGTATAGTCCCAGGCTGTCTGAGTGTCAGGGGGAAGGGAGGTTACCAGAGTGTCTACCTCAAGTAGGTCAAGACAATCCAAGTGCATTTAAAAGACAGTGCCTGCCAAAGCAGATCATTGCTAATCAGTTTTAAATACAATTAACAGGCCCTTTTTTTAAAGTAGTGGGATGGACTACAAGGAACAACAGACATGCTACAAATTAGTAGTTTGACAGGATAAGATCATAGAAAGAGAAATCTATAACATTCCAGTATAGCTGTACGCACTCATACTGTACAAGCTCTTAAATTATGCAAGAGAATTGCACATCCATGATGCACACAGAGCTTAATAAATTGGAAAAATGCACCCTCTATTATTCCATGCAGTACATGGAAATTGTAGTAGAATGTACAGTGGAGACTGTAATAGAATAAACTTTAAGTAAAGAAATCATTCAGTGTTGGAATTATGCAATGTGTTTTTTTTCCCCTTTGCATTTTAATATATGAATAGCCAGTTTATAGCCATACACCTGTTTTTCCATTGACTTTTTCAGTGAACCAAAAAACAAGCAACTGAAGACTAGACTAGAAAAAAAAACTACAAACTAGGAGAATTTAAGAGCATGAGCTTTAAAAAAAATATTTATTTAAACAGTCTGCTTGGTAATGAGATGATCATAACTGCCTCCTTAATTGTGCTGATCTGTCAGCATAAAAAGGACAGGAGATCTCATCATGGAAAAGATTTGTAAATGTAATGTTTCTTTTCTTTCTCTTTTTTTATAGAAAGACCATGGCAGCCTTCTGTCAGTCCCTCCAATAATAATATCCGCCGCACCTCCTCTCTGGACACTCTTGCTGCCCCCTACCTCTCCGGACACTGGCCACGGGACAGCCAGGGGCAGTGCGCACCCTGCATGAGGGACAAAGCCACACAGGTACCTGCAGCCTCTACACAGTACACTCTCCAATGGACCAGGCTCTCTAAGATCGGTATTGTTCCTACAAGTGGTGGCCAAAAAAGGTTTACCTTTTAATGAAACTACAATGGAGGTATATTTGCAGAAATGAACTTGTCTAAAGCCATCTTTAAAAAATGTACTTTAAATAATTGTCACATCATGCTAAGCAACATTCTGAAGACTGGCATTGTTTAAGTTTAGTTGTTTTTGGCTGTCACTTGTGGGCATCTAATTTTCCTTTCAGGAACAATGCAAGGCCAGTCTCTTTTTTTTGGGGTTTTTTTGTGTGTGAGTTTGAACTGCAGCACAATAAGTGATTAGGTACCAGGAAGCATCAGCTTCTGATTTGTAGCATTGTCTTTGCTAATATTTTATATTTTAATTTGCATTATTTAAAAGATCCAAAAGATCAACAGTGGGCCATTGATTGTATTGCTAGTGCTAATAAGAGGTAATAAAGTAGATTTCAGCACTCCTTTTAATATACCAAGCATTGGCTCATTAAATAACATTAAGTGGGTTGTTAGTAAATGGTCTCAATAAAAAGAGAGACTACCAGAACTGTCTTTTTTATTTATATTAAAATAATGCAAGTGAATGACAGAGGCACTGTGAATGAGCTTGCTTTATTTATTTATTTATTTATTTATTTATTTATTTATTCATTTAAATCGAGGCATCCAGTATTATAGGTCCTGACTACAAAATGCAGTATCTGACTTGGCAAAGTGAACACTACTTAGCTGGTGGCTTAACTGTCTGGCCAGCTTCTGCTTCTGGTTTATATTGTAAGAAAACAAACAAGTTTTTAGTATTCTTTAAAAGGAAATGGAAGATGGTGAGAATCTGTATAAGTGATTATTAAAGGAAAAAAAAAAAAACCTGCCATGGCAAATTGTTATCCCAAGTGTGATATATATATATATATATATATATATATATATATATATATATATATATATATATATATATATATATATATATATACAGTACTGTGCAAAAGTTTTAGGCAGGTGTGAAAAAATGCTGTAAAGTAAGAATGCTTTCAAAAATAGACATGTTAGTAGATTATATTTATCAATTAACTAAATGCAAAGTGAGTGAACAGAAGAAAAATCTAAATCAAATCCATATTTGGTGTGACCACCCTTTGCCTTCAAAACAGCATCAAGCATCAATTCTTCTAGGTACACTTGCACACAGTTTTTGAAGAAACTTCGGCAGGTAGGTTGGCCCAAACATCTTGGAGAACTAACCACAGTTCTTCTGTGGATTTAGGCAGCCTCAGTTGCTTCTCTCTCTTCATGTAATCCCAGACAAACTCGATGATGTTGAGATCAGGGCTCTGTGGGGCCATACCATCACTTCAGGACTCCTTGTTCTTCTTTACGCTGAAGATAGTTCTTAATGACTTTCACTGTATGTTTGGGGTCGTTGTCATGCTGCAGAATAAATTTGGGGCCAATCAGATGCCTCCCTGATGGTATTGCATGATGGATAAGTATCTGCCTGTACTTCTCAGCATTGAGGAGACCATTCATTCTGACCAAATCCCCAACTCCATTTGCAGAAATGCAGCCCCAAACTTGCAAGGAACCTCCACCATGCTTCACTGTTGCCTGCAGATACTCATTCGTATACGCTCTCCAGCCCTTCGGCGAACAAACTGCCTTCTGCTACAGCCAAATATTTCAAATTTTGACTCATCAGTCCAGAGCACCTGCTGCCATTTTTCTGCACCCCAGTTCCTGTGTTTCGTGCATAGTTGAGTCGCTGGCCTTGTTTCCACGCCGGAGGTATGGCTTTTGGCATAAGCCTTCCATGAAGGCCACTTCTGACCAGACTTCTCCGGACAGTAGATGGGTGTACCAGGGTCCCACTGTTTTCTGCCAGTTCTGAGCTGATGGCACTGCTGGACATCTTCCGATTGCGAAGGGAAGTAAGCATGATGTGTCTTTCATCTGCTGCAGTAAGTTTCCTTGGCGACCACTGCGTCTCACGGTCCTCAACGTTGCCCGTTTCTTTGTGCTTCTTCAAAGAGCTTGGACAGCACATCTGGAAACCCCTGTCTGCCTTGAAATTTCTGCCTGGGAGAGACCTTGCTGATGCAGTATAACTACCTTGTGTCTTGCTGTGCTCAGTCTTGCCATGGTGTATGACTTTTGACAGTAAACTGTCTTCAGCAACCTCACCTTGTTAGCTGAGTTTGGCTGTTCCTCACCCAGTTTTATTCCTCCTACACAGCTGTTTCTGTTTCAGTTAATGATTGTGTTTCAACCTACATATTGAATTGATGATCATTAGCACCTGTTTGGTATAATTGTTTAATCATACACCTGACTATATGCCTACAAAATCCCTGACTTTGTGCAAGTGTACCTAGAAGAATTGATGCTGTTTTGAAGGCAAACGGTGGTCACACCAAATATGGATTTGATTTAGATTTTTCTTCTGTTCACTCACTTTGCATTTAGTTAATTGATAAATATAATCTATTAACATGTCTATTTTTGAAAGCATTCTTACTTTACAGCATTTTTTCACACCTGCCTAAAACTTTTGCACAGTACTGTGTATATATATATATATATATATATATATATATATATATATATATATATATATATATATGAGAGAGAGATGTAATACATTCTGTTTACAAACTTCCCCATTTGTAAGCATGTTTGTTTGAACACAAATATGTCAATTCTAAAGAAATTAAAAAGCAAAGTTCTCTGTACAGGATATATTGTCTCTATTTAAATAGATGGGCTATTCCATGAAAATGGTACATTTATTAAACTGATTGACACTAGTCATCAATAGCACAAGATTTTTATTTTTATTGTTGGAGATGGGTGAGGGGGAAAAAAAGACCTGGTAATAAGAAGAGAAAATACAATTTCATGATTAATAATTCTTTGGAGGATGCATTGCTGAATTGGTTTAGCTAACAAATCTCACTAGTGATGTACTGTAAATGAGATATGTTAAAAAATGTAATTTAATTTCTGATTTAAAAAAAAAAAGATTTACAGTTGCAATGAAAGAACGTCACAGGAAATGAATACGAGGGCAATCTTCACACATTTATTTAGATATACAAAATGCGTTTTAGAACTGGTGTTTACTTGGCACAGTAGAAAGACTTACGTTGTATGTTTTCTGACAAAAAGAACAAACATGAAAGATCCCTGATCTCTCAGTCCAAGTGACTTCTATAAATGCTGCTGTGAAAATATGTAACATTATTTTTAATAATTGTGCAAATGGTATATTAAAGGAAATAGATTAAGCTCATCCAATACATTATCTTTCACCATCTCTTTGTTCTTTTGTAAGGGATGGGTTGGGTTGTTAAAGGGAAGTGGGGTGAAGCGCGTAGGTTTTGCAGAGAAACTATTTTCGGCAGGTTCCACTTCTGAGGGAGAAAGCAAAATCAACACTTTTTCAAAACAAGTTGCCAAGTTGGTGTGGGAACCAAAGTAGTATTCCTGTGCCAGTTGACGTTGCACCAGACCCAGAAATGTTTCTCCAGTGGGTCAATCGCCAATGTAAATAGCATTCTTGTCAAATCTGGTCAGGCACCGAGAATGATGAAATTAAATGCTAAATGTTGTTCACTGCTTTGGATTCGTCTGCTGTTTAACTCCCCTCCTCTTGAGAAAACTACAAAAGCTTGAACACAAAATAATTATTAAAAAAAAAGAATCAAAAGTCTGTAATTTGTTGTCCTGGCACACAAAGCAGCAGAAGAGGACAGAGTTTCATGCTCTGGTATTTGATAAATATATCCCAGTTAGCTTCTATCATTAAGCCTTTTTATGATACAGAATATTACTTTTTTTTAAAAAGTTCAATTATCTGTAACACGCTAACAGATTTATTCAGCATATCCAGTGCTGACTTCCTTGAGCATTTTGTTTAACGTACAGTAGAAAATCCACTAGGCCCAGCTACTGTAAGTATTTCCAAATGAGAATATCTTGTAGTAAAACAAAAGGCTGGTCATGTTACTGTAAATACATTTTCAGTTAGTGGAAAAACAACACTAGAGCACACTTTATGATCACCCCTCATTTTAAGAAAAAAAAAAAAAAGTTTCTATTGCTGTGGATCCATAAAACACAGTTGTGACGGTTGTTTGTGAATAGTGTACTCTCATTGTCTGGGAGGAATGCTAATATAAATAACAGCTGTTTACAGTTGAATAACAAAGACCCAACAGAAGCCGTCAATAGAGACTGCTGCTTCTGATCCCTGTGAAAGTTGTAATTTTTTTCTAAAAGGTGTCTTTTTATGGGTGCCGACCTAAGGGGAACATCTAAAAGTGTTTGCGAGGAGGGGAGGGGGGAATGGGGCTGAAATGCATCCAGAGCAACAGATTGGGGATAAATAAGAGGGGGAAAAACATCTTGAAGCTTTTAATACCATATTTAACAGCGAGTTAATGTTCAGCCTTGTGGAATAATCCGGTTTGGAAGACAGCTGCAAAAGGGGCTCATGCTGACAATTAAATAGCTTGTTTTGTCTTTTGTTACTGGTTTGAAGGCTCTGTGAATGCATTCCCCCTCTCTGCAGCATGTCTCTGATTTCTGTAGCACACTTGATGTATGCCCACCCATTTCCCTCTCCTTGTTGTACAGTGACCCTGTGGCCACTTTGAGTTTTGCAGTGATCATTTTTCTTGGGTATCTTACCGGCTGCAACATAATCACCTTCACTCCAAGGCCAGGGAAGAAAAAAAAAATGACCAGCCTTTGAAAGGCTTGTGATAAATTTTGCCCATTTATTGGATGGGGGTCATTAGTTTGTGCTCTATCAGCACTGCAGAGCTCCTTCTTTCTGAAAGCTAATGTTTCATTAAAAATAATTGTTGCAGGTTTTGCTCTCCACAAATGAAGTAATTGTGCTTTAGTGGTCTGCCACACAGACTGTTTGTTTGTTTGTTTGTTTGTTTGTTTGTTTGTTTGTTTGTTTGTTTGTTTGTTTGTTTTCATTGTCACGTGACGCACCTCTCTTTACCTGACAAAAAAAAAAATAGTTACAGTATTTCCTTTCGTAACATATTTAGTGACTTTTGTAATAAAAAGGCAATACTGTTTTTTCAAAGAAGTGTGATATGATGAAACATGGTGGATGTTTTGATTGTGAAACTGAATATCTAGAAATAGGTCAGCACTTCACATCCATGACTTACCTTCTCTTAATCCACAAAATAATGCACACATTGATCAGTTAAACTTGCATAGACAAGCACATGCACACCAAACTGTAGCAATAAAAGCAATGTTATGATTTATACAGCTGCAGCCACTATTCTATATTTCGTTCAATACATCAGCTTGAGCCGGCTGACCCCTTGGGGTGTGGACACCAGCGGTACACCTTCAAGCTATTCAAGACTGAGACTACCACTGACTGGGGACAGTGAATGACTGTGAAAGCTGTTTCAATAAATTATGCCCTGAAGTGCAGAAACATAATCCAGATCCTGTGAATAGGCTTATAAAGAGGTTTGTGATTCATGCATTTGTAACTCTTCCTGTTTCGAACACGGTCTATAGGCCAAAGGCTAGTTCTGTGGGATATGTTTTACAGGTTTGAGCTGGCTGGTGTAGTATTTCTAGGGTAGATGCTCACCATTTGGAAAATGTAAAGGTATGGGTTGTGCGTCTATTCAGGGTCAAAGGTGATAGGACTCAATTATGACAAGCTTTGTCCATTCTATGCAATTCCCAAGTTAGGACATAACACTTATTGAAACTATATTGTTAATTTATTTTCAGAAATATGTGCTAGCCATACTACACATTGCAGACCCAACACTGTCTGTCTGTTTCACCAAGTAACTAGGAAAACGTTTTGATATTTCCAATTCAGGTCAGATGTTGTGAAGCAGTCTTTCATCCTGAACAGAAAATGTCTGTGTAGCAGGCATCTTGGCATCTTTTTCAGGGCCACGTTTCCATTTTGCAGCACAAGGCTCTAATTTTCAGAGATGTATACAGGTGTGAAAAACATCAGTAAAAAAAAAAAAGTTTTGGTAGAATGTTTTACTGCTTCACTTTATTAAGTAGGGTGACCTCTGTTGGCAAGCTGGCAAAACAATAGGGTCTAAAAGAGGTAAGGTAATTGGGTGGGTGCTTGTCTTAAAAAAAAAAAAAAAATGCAGGAATATCACACAGTGGAATATGTAACCTACAGGGGAGCCAATGGTATGGAGTTTTCATAGGTTTATAGTGTGATTGATACATCTTTATCTGACTGTCTCTTACACCGTGGCTACTTTATTGTCTGATTTGTCTTTTAAACAAGGAAAACTAAAAGAATAATGGGAATAATTCTTAATTATGGCACTGCTATTTTTATAATATATATATATATATATATATATATATATATATATATATATATATATATATATATATATATATATATATATATATATATATATATATATATAAGGAAAGTCATATGTGCACTCCAATGCTTAGTAATTAATTGTATAAAAAATGTGTATTATCGGCCGCACACTCACCATGTCATTTAAAAGATGGACATGACCCCTGTTATCTTCAAAATTCAGTTCATTTTATTTATATAAAATTCTTAAAAAGAACAAACAAACAAAGAAACAACGCTTTTCAGCACGTCCGTGCATTCAGAAACCTGTTTTTCTTCATCGGGTTCTTAGAAAAAAAGAAGCGCCAATCAATGGAATAAAATGGTTAAATAATACTTTGTGTGGTGTTTGCCTACGAGACTAACAGTGATTGGTATGTATGGGGTTTGTTATATCTTAATATAAAATAAACTTGATTATACTGCGGTTGTATTTTTAGCAGTATTAGCAATAAAAAGTATGTTTCGGCGAGTGTAGGTGAATTTTTTTTAATCCCACGATATCGCAATATGGAAATTATCGATATCTAACGATATTTAATCAACCACATAAAGTTTGTATTTTTCTTATTTAGAAATATGAATGACAATTTGACTCGGAAGAAAATGTTTTCTTATAAAATGTTTAGTTTTTGTTCTGTAGAAAATATTTTTTTACACATTCAAACAATATTATTTCACGTCTAACATAAGTTGACATCAGGTCTCAGACAATTAGACATTTGCCTCAGCATTTCATTAAAATAAATAAATAAATAAAAATAAATATAAATGATTCAGTTGATCTAATGATTAAATAAAGTTATTTGACTGATGAACTATTATTGAGAACTGCAGTAGATACCCAGAGGATGAACACTGCTGTGTTACTTTCCATTAACCTTTCATTTGTTACAACAGGGCGCACTAAAGTGTTTCTTCTGCATCAGCCCAGGTGACTGTGGGCAGTTGACGAACTTTCCGGGCAGATGCCGAAATGACATAAAATTCAATGCTAATTTGGCATCTGCCCGCTGCAGCTGGGCACTTTGCCAACTGCCTGGGCATTACGGCAACTGCCCGATTTTTGCCAACGGTCCATAACATATTATATTATATTGTATTCTATTATATTATATATAATTTATTTATTGGTCCTTATTTAAAGCTGCTATGTTAGCCCTACCATAATCCCCCATAAAAGGCTAGTGCACAGTAAGTCAAAGTTTCTGTTTGGTTTACTTTCCAAGGTCTTGTGCCCAGTATGGTCATACTTTTACTTTTTACTTTTTTTAGTTTTTAAAACAGTGGCTCGGCAGAGGCACAGGAAGGGCAAGTGGCTTGCTGAAGGTCACAGTGTTAATCTGGGGCTGAGCTGGGATTTGAACCCCGGGTCTACATGCACCCCCTCTGTTTAGAGCATTCAACCACACTGCCTTCTGTTAGCATTGGCTTGGGAGATGTTTTGCTAAAGGACAGCTGTTCTTGTTTTTAACCTGTATTTAGTTGACACCAGATATGAATGTATCTGTAACTTGAATTCAGTAAGCTGCCCAGAACCAACCTTCCCCACCATGTGGCCTTTGAACACAAGGTGGATGTAGATCCTCCTTGTGGTGGTTTGGCATTTCTAATGAATAAAAGCAAGAATTCCTGCCTGCCAGGTGTGTGTCGCTGCCAGAAGGTACTTTGTACCTCTGTGACCTGTAGGTGCTGAGGGTGTTCCTTCCTTCAGCGTGTTTAACTCCGGCACTCCTTTGATACACTGCTTTAGTAAAAGAGCTCTAGTAGACCATATTTGTGGGTAAATGGTTTTTATTTACAAATTATTATAAAGCTACCTATGTTGGCTTTACTGACAGAAGGACAGCTGGTCTTCACCGGTATTGTTTTTTATTATTCTTTACTGTGTTTGCTTCTGAATTTTAGTTTTAATATAATATGTTTGAAAATAGGTTGGTTTCCTGTAACCCAAAATATTTGTATGCACATTTCTTTTACTGTATTTATTACAACTAAAGTTGTTTTTAAGTATATACTGTAATTTACTTCTATAATAATAATAATTAAATGAAGAAAAAAATGTATATTTTTGTTAGTTATGGCTAACTTAAGATTAATTTAAAGACCTTGAAAGATACTGTGTTTTTATTTATTTATTTTTTTAATTACACACGAGTAAACTCCTTGAAAAATGCCAATGTTATATAAAAGTTTTGGAGAGCGCCGTAAAATGGTGTGTGTGTGTGGTGTGCTTGGTTAATTTCTGTTGCACGCTGTCTTCTTAAAATAGACCAGTGTGGCACGATATAAAGACATGTCAAGACCACTGCCTAAGACAATATGAGCCTACCTGTTTTAACATGTGTCAAGTTTGGAAAGAATGCACAGTCATTTTATAGATGGTATAATCAGCTTGACTAATCACTTTTGTGTCATTTATCAAATATTGATAAACTGGGCCATCCGAAAACTGGAGGTTTATTGTTATGGTTTTATTGTAAACTTTCAATGGGGAGCTGTAAAAGAAAGTCTGTAGGCTTCGATGCATCACAGTGCAAGGGGCAACTTGCCTGATTAAGTAGAGGAAAGATGCCACATATCGTCTTCTATTGTTCTGGCTGCTGCACAGTCCTTACTTGAAAGAACATCCATTGTTAGTGACTGGGGGAACTTGTTTCCCAGTAACCTGTAAGGTCAAGGGCTGGCACACCGTATAGAATTAAATCTATTCCTTTCTGCCCCACTGTAGAAAGTAGCTCTGTGCAAGTGGAATGCAAATTGATTGCTTTTATTATTATTATTATTATTATTATTATTATTATTATTATTTGTTTATTTAGCAGACGCCTTTATCCAAGGCGACTTACAGAGACTAGGGTGTGTGAACTATGCATCAGCTGCAGAGTCACTTACAATTACGTCTCACCTGAAAGACGGAGCACAAGGAGGTTAAGTGACTTGCTCAGGGTCACACAATGAGTCAGTGGCTGAGGTGGGATTTGAACCGGGGACCTCCTGGTTACAAGCCCTTTTCTTTAACCACTGGACCACACAGCCTCCCACACAGCCTGCAGCCTCCATGCAGTAGTGATGGCGCCGCTCTGTATGTACGCACTTATTTCACAATGAGAGTTTAAATATACAGCATCTAAACAACTGTAATGAAACTTGCCCAGGATATTCTTTAGCTCAAGGTATTGAGAATATCAGAATTTGGGTGGATAAGGAGGCACCCATTCTGTCGGTATGTCACGCTTCCATTTTGCATGTATCAACTGCTTAGTCACTTGTAATGAATCTTGCCAAGGACATTTTTTATCTCAAGTCATTCAGTGTGTTAGAATCTGGAGGCAGATGGAAGCATCTGTCTTTGTCAAATTTACATTTGACATACACACAAATTATGCCTCCGTATACCCCATTAGACAGTGACTCTTCCTATATGTTTCTCCAGAATAAAATACTTTAAACAAAACATTGTCAATGATTTCCATTTATTTTCTTTAAAATAACTCAAACTCCCGGAAGCGTTGGCACGCCTTGAGTACCAATCACCGCTCTTCCTGTGACCTGATGTGTTTTCATTATCGACTTCATAGATGCAGCATCTCAAAGTTGATCGGAAGTTTACCACTGAAGTATCTGCAAGGAGCGTTCAATCATTTTTCTTCATTAACAGCTTCAGATGTATTACCATTAAAAGTGTACCAGAATATGTGGATTTTTCATATAGGACCTACAAATTGTTGGCAATATGTGTTGGGTAAGACTTACGAGAATTATTTTGTGAGCACTGTGTTCTCTGTAGTCAATACTGTAAAGCTGGTAGTGATAGCATTCTACAGTAACAACAAGTTTATTTAAAAACTCAGTATTGGGGTAACAGAACTCAAACCACTAAAGTGTATGTGCTATTGCCAAATTAAAGGAGCAACTCCGTTAATCTCACAAGAAGCATTTATAGTAAGCAAATATCAACTGTGAACCGACATTGCTAAACAGCTGAATGGAATCAACCACACTGAAATAAAAGATGAAAGTAACACAAGTCTGCAACAAAAACGCAAGCATAAAAAACCCAAGGTTTACACTTACTCCACAGCCAAGTCTGGGTCTGGCCTAAGAAGGTGCTTCTTTTGCTATGCCTCATTATTAATTCCAGCTTTTTGAATTTACCATCTATTTTCTGAAACATATGCAATATGTAAATAGCATGAACATTTTATTAGATCACCCAAATGTATTTTGGTGTGTAACAAATAATTTTTAAAAAAAATGGTGGTATTGGGATCTGCTAATGTTTTAGATCAATTGAGTAGCTCTAACTATTACTGTCTCTTATGAGCAGTATATAAAATGGGTTTTACTTATAGTTCACAGTAAAACCCATTTTATCCTTTGAAAACCGAAGCCTCAGAATTCCAATAAAGTGTGTGGATCACTGTCAAACGTTTTATAACATTTTATGATATTGTTATTATTGAGTTTGGCTGTAAAGAAACTCCTCCAAATATCCAGCTAAATCATTTATTCACATACACAAAAGTGGTTTAGAGACAAATGATTGCATAGACATCTGACAGAGCAATTCAATGATTAATGCTGTTGCAACTTTAAAAGTAGGAACTGATGTGCTAATTCTTACATTTGATTATTTGAAAGGTTGAAGTGGATCCTTGGGTTGGCCCACTTTTGTGTCATACAATAAAAGCCTGCTTGAAAACTTTTTTTTTATGTTGGAAAAGGCAAGCTATTTACCACAAAGAAAAGTCTTTGTAGATCTTATACTGTGGATGCAAAAAGCAAATAATAGACAGAGAGAACATCTTAAACCTGGTAATGAATACATTAAAGGTACATTTAATATTTCATTACCTGGAACTTGTGAATCATCATTATTTTGTTCCGTAAAAAGGCATGCCTTAGCCATCTAGCCTAAGGTCATTTAAACAAATAAATAAATAAATCCTGATTTTATCAGTGGGCCCTGCAAGCTTCAGAAATCTTCTGTGAAACATACATGTCTACATTTATTGTGCAGGCTCATCTGATTGAGGCGTAGAGGAAGGAAACCCATTCATTTCAGAGCCTGTTTTTTTTTAAAGTGGATTGTAACTTGAGTTTGAAATCACATTTCAGCTTTAAGAATTGAAAAGAACAAAACTATTGTAATCTATGCAAGATCCAGTTAGACAAAGGGAGGTGTGGCCTCCAGTATGATACTAGTAAGCTTTGGTGCCCAAACTGTTGTCTGTGTAGGCAGTAAATTTATGCACGCTTGTGGAAGGATTATTGTGCAGTTCTATATTGCGTGGTACTGGAAGTGTTACTTTGTTAGCTCTTGCCCATATTGATACTTTTTCACTTGTTCTTGTATTCTTATTATAAAGCAGATGTTAACATACTATCTGAATGATAGCTCCTGACAACCGCGTTTTAATGAAGGAGCTCTGTAATTTATCTGGAGTCGTGAAGTAACTTGATGAATTGTATTGTGCATTTGTTTGTCAAACGTCAAAGCCTCTTCACTTCATTCATTTCAAGATACATCCATATCTAGATTTCTCTTGTAAGACTTGATTTGTAATATACATTTAGAACTAGAGTACTTGATCAAGACATTTGTGTTTTTTCCCCCTTCTATTTTACCAACAATACAGTTGTAATATGTAAAACAAGTTTCTGTGACCTCTACTAGAGCTGTCCAGAGGTAGGTGGTTGAGCTTATTAATGAGATAAAAAGGGTAATATGTTGCAATTGATAGTGTCGTGAATTTATCACTGTTTCCACATAAAGGATGGCATAAGCGATGCAGGAGATGCCAGGGCATGTAACTGTGGATACAGTGCTAGAGAGAGAACAATGCCATGACACAGAGTGATTGACAGCGTACCCAATCACTTTATTTGCTCTTCTGGAGCTAAGCAAGGAGTTCTTCAAGGCCAGGTTAAGGTCAATGTTATTGAAATGCTGAGGGCATTTGATTTGTAATTCAGAGAGCAAGATGAGACAGTTGCCATTTCCTGCTGTGATTTAAGAAAGCCATTTCTCAATGATGGGACTGTCCTTATCTTGGTATTTAGGTTTATGCAAAATGCTGTATAGATTTATGCATAAGACCTATCAAAGTACACACATCTTAAAAGAGGATTGGGATAAACAACAACTGTTGAATCAGTAAAATGAATTGACTGTTTCGAGGGCTGTTAGGCACTAGAAACTGTGGATTATTTTCTTACCAATTTCAACACTTTTGAGTTGTTGTTTGTCACATAAAACATTTCTTCCTAATTGATACATGTTCGATTTAATGAGATTCAATTGATTGTTAATTTGGAAATTTAATTTTTGGTCTTCTTGTTCTGCTTAGTTCAAACCGTCAATGTTTGTCTCAGATTGTGGAAATGTTGTCATGAGTTTCAGTTTGAAATCCCACTTACACAGACAAAAGTATAAGTGAAGATAGTAGCAAGGACTGTGTTTTAGATGTCGAACATGACAAAAATAAAAATGCAAAAAACAAATGAATGGAACCAGGAACGGAGAGTAAAGTTATTTATCGTTTTGCCAAAGGACTGTAAGCTTGTTTGAACAATGGCTAAACTAAAGATATGCGAATGTGAAATGCTATTACGCTATAATATTATTATTATTATTATTATTATTATTATTATTATTATTATTATTATTATTATTAGTTTATTTATGTATCATCCTGGCTGCTTCCCACTAAGCACTAAATGCTGTACTGGGTGGAAATGTCTTTGACGAAATGTCCGTGAATTGAGGTCCAGTGGTTTCATGGGTGCAAGTGGATTGCTGATTAGCACATTATGGCTGCTGCATTAGTCTGCTGCAGTCACATGCACTTAGCTCTTATTTTTAAATCACTTTAATGT
This sequence comes from Acipenser oxyrinchus oxyrinchus, assembly GCA_030684275.1. Taxonomy (NCBI): domain Eukaryota; kingdom Metazoa; phylum Chordata; class Actinopteri; order Acipenseriformes; family Acipenseridae; genus Acipenser; species Acipenser oxyrinchus. The sequence goes on from CM060258.1 coordinate 33,732,706, forward strand.
TCTTTAATGTTCTCTCTGTCGATCCTTATCACCCATTTTGTATGTACGCACAGCAGAAGTGATGCAGTTTGTGATGGGACGGTGATCTACTTATTCTTATTTATATATTACTGATGGCTCAATGTTTATTTTTTGCTTCTTGCAATTTGCAATACTGGTCTGGAGTATTTCAACAGTTGTTTGAAATAATCCTTTAAAAAAAAGCTTTTATCTTTAATCTTCTCACAGCAGTTCTTCTAGAAATGTAGCCGCTAAATTCAATTTAACCACCTACTGCTGCAAGTAGTACAGTGCTACTTTGTTATAAGCTGGCCCTTCAATGTAACTGGTTATAAGATCCTATGGGCATGGCTCCTATTTGCCCCATAATGCCATTACACTAACAAAAATTGCAGTCTCTTATATATGACTGCAGAATACAGAGAAAGGGGAGCACTGTAGCGGGAGCATGCTTTTTTGGCTGACGGAGGGAAGTTGTGGCAATCTTGTTTTCAAGGGGTGTCTGTACAGATACAATTACCTTTGGGGGATTTAAACAAGAGGGAGTTTCAACTGGGCTTTATTTTTTTAGCAGAACATGAGTGAAAAGAAGCCTGAATTATAAAAGAATGTAGTAAACTTATACCAGAGAATTGTATTGTTATGTTAAAATGCAACAGGTTGCAGACTGCTCCTCATACTGTGTGGTATCATTTCTTTGAGTCTTACACCAGCAGTCTAATAGAAAGTAACTTCAAAGAGAGAGGGGGTTTCTGATGCAGACTGGAGATGTAACTGTTTTCAATGTAAAGTTGATCTTTTAAGTCGGATTTCCACACATACAGTACGGGTGTGAGATTGAACGTCTGGCAGTAGGTTTGAGAAGCTGTAAATACCAGTCTAAAACCACAGATAGTATTCCACCCCCGGGTCGGTGGGCTGTGCTTTTGAAAGCCCAGCCAGGCCATTTATACTAGATAAAGGGAATGTTTAACCAGTAATTTCTGCAGGTATCTTTCATTGTCTGGGGGGGTGGGGGGTGCGAGATGGTTTCAGTGGGGCAATAGCACAAACAGGAATATTCTCTCCTAAATTACCCTGATAAATGTATGTACATCAGTGGTGCTGTTGGGTGCTTCAGATTATTTCAGATGTAACACGTCCGTGCTATCATGCATTTAGTATTTTTCAATTGCCACGCTAACAGTATGTACCAGTATACAAGGGGTTTCATTGGATAGGGGTCCTCAGTTAGAATACCTTATGTAAAAAAAGTTCTTAAGGCTCTATTCTATTAAACTTACAAACTGGTGACATTTGATAAGCACTTAATTTATTAAATACCCCTCTAAAAAAATGTAATGTCAGTGATGAATTATTTCTGTTTTATTTTTGGTTGAGAATCCAAACCTAACTGGTGACGTTCTACTAATTGTCTATCATTAAGCCATCTATTCATCATTGCAGAAAATATTATCACTATTAACCACTAACAATTTTACCTTTTAAATTGTCACTGTGTTGCTTTGGTTAACATCATATCTTTGTTGCATGTGGTGTTCATTGCACCATGTTCGAGGTACACAAGAACATTTACAGCAATCCAGAGTTTTTAATTTTTTTGTTCATTTTTTATTAATTTTTTTATTTTTTATTTCATTGATACAGTAAACATGTGGTGAGTTGAGAAATACTCTAGCCTGGTACGCCTTGGAATAATCTGGAAGTCAATATTACACAATGTTACAAGCACTTTGAGTTACACAAGAAGGCCACATTTTGATGTTCTGATTTATGTATGTAATCCTAAAGTTGTATTTTGTGGATAATTTAGATTTTGTATATAGGCCTACCAATTAAGTTTTATTTTAGCATACAGTACCTCTAAGTCACTGTGCTAGAATGTAAATGATTGTTTCTAGTCTATTGTATATATCATTTGCAATGCAAACTTTAAAAAAAAATATATCATATGCTTTGGCACATGCTCAATTTAATTTTGTTTTAATTTCTCCTTTTACCTTTAAAATATTTTTGCCTAGCAATGACATTTGAGCCAAAGATGTTGGGAAGGACAGATACATTTGAGAAGTCTAGTTTATTAGTATATTTTAGGTCTGTGCCTATTAGGGGTCCATTTCAGATCTGTCTAATTATCTAAAGTGATCTGTTGTCCCTTTTAGTTTCCCTCCAGCATTAACATGTGAAAGGGACATTTTTCATTAGACCCACGAAATGGGTGTTTGTATTGCCTAAATAATCAAGTAGGCTTTAATGACATCAGTTTTGTTGTTAATGTGTTTGGTTTGAGAAATCACATGCAGCACACAACCCCAAATATGTTTTGTCCACAGGCAAGAATGGATAATTAGTCTTAAAGTGACATAGTATTTAGAAGAACACAAAGAGTGACACTGAACATTAGTCAAGTGTTGACTTCCTAAATTAATTTACAAGTTCTCATTGAATCTTTCTTTTCATGCTTGTAAGGGCAGCCATATTGACACTCTGGGACTATGCTTAACTCCAGTCTTATGGAAACAATATGTTTGAAGCTTGTGCACCCCTAGTACTTTTGGCTTATCAGTATTCCAAGTACATACAGAATCTGCCAACGAGGCTCCTGTGTTGGAAATAAGACTGCCATTGCAGGCTTTACTGTGGGTTTACTTAGTCAAAGCCTGCAGTGTGTGTGAATGTTGTCTGTGGAGCCCCATTCATGTAATTCACAAGCTCCAACAGCCTCTGTAACTTAAAAAATAAAAACAGCATGTATTGTTTTTTTATATATTACGTAAAGTAGGCAGCTAAAAGGGAAATATATTTGTAACTTTGTTTTCCAAAAACCTTTTTCTCTAGAAAAAAAAAAATGTGGTGGCTTCATTGTGTATGTGCTATATAGACTTGCTAGACATGTTTTTGTGTGTGTCCCTCAGACCAGCTTTCAAAACAAGTAAGAAAGATGAAATCTTTGGGGAAGGAAGAAAAGCAATACAGTAATATTAAAACTAACGGAAGGTAGAAAAGTGGCTTGTATGCAAGGGATAAATTAATAATCCACTGTCTCAAGTTACGTTAGGCACCCATTAAGTATGGTTGTTATCCCCTAAAATAAAATAGAATTACTGTATATGTTTGGAACTGACTGACTTATTGGTTAGAAAAATAGCAATTAGATAGAGCTGGTTGCTGTGTATTTGTTTAATGTGGTTTCTTCGTTGAAGACTTACATTTTCAGTAGAATTGTATTCAACTAGGAGATTTAAGTGTGGCATCAACTAAGCTTTCTCCATTTATATGATCTCCTTGTCGGAAAATATTTCACTGCAGCTCCGACTGGTATGTGTTTGCACTTTATCTAGTAAACCATTGCTTTACCTCCCACATACACACTTAGGCAACGCTTTGATAAGGATTGGAGCACAAAACAGCTGCTCAGTTTGTGTGGTTGAGTTATTTTTTGTATAAGGGCTCAATATATACTGTACTGACTTTCTGCTGGGCTATTGTGATGAAGAGGGGATGAAAACTGAAACAAGAGCTGCACTTTTAACAGTGAGTTAAATGATAAATAGTTTTACTGAGATATACCAGCAGCACTTGTTAATATACAGCAAATTGTACAGCCTTGCAGTAGGGGGTGATTTGGAGTACTCAAATACTTGAGTTCTGGAAATGGAATCATTCTTTAAGTACTTTGATAAATATTTGTTGAGAGAGTTCAACTCTCACGCTACTCTCACGCTACCCCTCTGCTTCGCACTCTCCACTGGCTACCTATCTCTGCTCACATCCAATTTAAGGCCCTTGCTCTTGCCTATCGCTCTATTCGTCATGCTGCCCCTTCCTATCTCCAACCCCTAGTGTCTCCTTGTATTCCCTCGCGGTCTCTCCGCTCATCCTCTACTGGCCGACTTGTTATGCCTTCTCTTCACTCTCCTTCCTCCTGTGCTCGCTCCTTCTCTTCCCTACCCCTGCGGTGGAACCAGCTACCGGTTATCCTCAGGATTGTCCAGTCTTTTACTGCTTTCTGCCGTCGTCTCAAAACCTACTTATTCAACCTTTTATTTGTAAATTCCTATTTATATATCTTTTTGTATTTTATTAATATTTATTTTGTATATATGTGTTTGTTTTGCATTTTTATTGCCTGTAACTTTTAGATACTTTTATGTTTTGTTTAATTTCCATAAGTTGCTTTGGATAAAAGCGTCTGCTAAATAATTAAATGGTAATAATAAAAGAGTTAAATATGTCAATCACTCCCCTTGCTTCTGTATCCCACTGGCTTTGGATTTACTTAGTTTATTGCTTGCCCTTATTACTGTATGTGTTTGGAGTAGTTTTATGTATTGCAGCCTGTTAGTCGTACAGGTTTTCCTCTGGCGGTCCATGGACTAGCAACTAGTCTTGCCAGACATGGTTACAGTAGTTTAATCATTTTTTAATTTGTACTCTTGGATGAACAAGTGAAATGTGTTTTCAGGGTTGTCATGCAAGAATTTGGCCCTAGCAGCTTAAGATAAATCACTTCTTCGTAATGCTATACCTCTTCCTTCAGCACAGCGAGACAGGTTGAAACCAATGATCCCTTCAATTTTGCAAAGGCACAGGAAGGACACATTTACTGCTGCTGTGTACCAGTTCAAGTTTTTTTTTGTTTGTTTTTTAACTTGCCCAATATAGTACCGCCTTGTACCATGTGAAAGTACTGCAGCCAACATTCAAACTCCAGTGAACAACTGCTGTAAATTCAAAAGGAGCCAATATTTGTCAGATGTAGAAGCCCATGTGTTGCATTGACTGCTCCAGAGTAGAAATAGGGATAAAGTAAATATGGCTTAATTAAAAACCTTAGATAGGGTCTTGTGTACAGTACAGTAAACTGTTTAAGTTGATCTAGACTTTTAAGTTTGTCATTCTGTCTAAAAAGGCTCCCTAAATGTAGTTATCAGAAGTGGTTCAGATAGCAAGATGGGCCTCCTCTCGATTATAAACTTTCTTATGTTCTTATGACATCCTGTGTTATGAAGTTGCACCTAAACTTGTTAAACCCAGGAATCTGTATTCTCGGATAGCACAGCTGTTGCAGCCGTATCATTTTTGTATACAGACACCACTATATACTGTAGTATGCAACACAAACCTTGGACTTCAGATGTTGCAGTAAACAGAATGTATTGCTCTCCTCCACCATCAAATATTTTTTATTTATTTATTACCAGACGTCAGTATGGAGTAGTGGTTAGGGCTCTGGACTCCTGACCGGAGGGCTGTGGGTTCAATCCCAGATGGGGGACACTGCTGCTGTACCCTTGAGCAAGGTACTTTACCTAGATTGCTCCAGTAAAAACCCAACTGTAAAAATGGATAATTGTATGGAAAAATAATGTGTAAAAAAATAATGTAACTATATGTAATAATAATGTGATATCTTGTAACAATTGTAAGTCACCCTGGATAAGGACGTCTGGTAAGAAATAAATAAAAAATATTTGATGGTGGAGGAGAGCAATACATTCTGTTTACTGCAACATCTGAAGTCCAAGGTTTGTGTTGCATACTACAGTATACAGTGGTGTCTGTATATAAAAATGATACGGCTGCAACAGCTGTGCTATCCGAGAATACAGATTCCTGGGTTTAACAAGTTTAGGTGCAACTTCATAACACAGGAGGTCATAAGAACATAAAAAAGTTTACAAACGAGAGGAGGCCATTCAGCCCATCTTGCTCGTTTGGTTGTTAGTAGCTTATTGATCCCAGAATCTCATCAAGCAGCTTCTTGAAGGATCCCAGGGTGTCAGCTTCAACAACATTACCTTGGGAGTTAGTTCCAGACTCCCACAATTCTCTGTGTAAAAAAGTGCCTCCTGTTTTCTGTTCTGAATGCCCCTTTAATCTCTATTTGTGACCCCTGGTCCTTGTTTCTTTTTTCAGGTTGAAAAAGTCCCTTGGGTCAACATTGTCAAAACTTTTTAGAATTTTGAATGCTTGAATCAGATCTCCGCATTGTCTTCTTTGTTCAAGACTGAATAGTTTCAATTCTTTTAGCCCGTCTGCATATGACATGCCTTTTAAACCCGGAATAATTCTGGTTGCTCTTCTTTGCACTCCTTTTTAGAGCAGCAATATCTTTTTTGTCATAACAGGAAGCCATTGCTTTACCACTGAAGAGCGGCTTAGCCTACCTTTTTAAAGATGCTAGATTAGATTCACCTTTTATTGTGCAACCACCTGCATATACCGGTGTATGCTTTGCTCAAGGTTGTTTTAATACTTGACAATGTTTTTGTACAACTCAACAAAGAGGTGTCCAAACAGGAGAACATTCCTGTCAACTGATGTGTGAAAATTCACTTGAAAATACTTTTGAACATACTTTCCCTCACATTTACACATGCTTCATCAGTAAATGGGGAATTTAACCCAGTACAGAAAATCATATTTTGGGTTTAGCCTATTACACATAGATTTGATACTTTTATCAAAAGTACATTTTCTTTGTACCCTAAATCAGAAAAATGAAGTCCATGGCATCGAAGTTGGGAATTGTGGAATCTAAAAGGACCACTGTAATTCTTGCAGTTGCCAGTGGCGTCTAATGTTTTTTATTGTCCAGTGGCTTCAACAGGATTGTGTTCATTTTCTGTTTTTTTGGTCTCTGAGTTTATGGTATATTATAAACCTCACTGATTCATTCAGCCAATCAGGTTCCCCAGTAAAGCAGTCATTATCCTACGGTAGACACCCTCTAAAATCTGTCAGGACTTTAGAATCGTGAAACTTCCTTTAAACTGCAACATGAATTTCAAGCAGCCTAAGAGTAGTCCTAATATAACCTAAAACACAGTTTTACCCTAAAGACATGTATGCTTAAAGAGTAAGTAGCAGGTTTTTGAAAAAATATAGCATTATACTTCCCTACGTGTTGCTACAACTGTTTAAATAATGTACCTGTAATTTCTCTTTTCATTACATCCTGACAACTTTTTACGCTTGTAACTTCTGTTTCAAAGCTATTTTCAAAATGGCCTCTCTAGTGCGATCTGTCCTCCTAAATCACTGCAGGAAGAGTGATTAAAAAACAAAAAACAAAACAAGTGCTCTGGTTTTTCTGTTCCGTACCACATCATGGATCATTATTGCTGTTACCTGTTTGACAATGTGGGCAGTAATCCTTACACTATCAGTGCATTAGAGCTGCCATTTTGCAAAGAGCTTTGAAACAGAAGTTATAAGCATAAAAAGTTGTCAGGATGTTAACAATAAAAATAAAAATTACAGGTATGTGTAACACTATATTTTTCAGAACCCTGCTACTTACTCTTTAAGAGGTACCATTCTACAAATGGTGTATTGTAGATCCCCCTTGTATTTTTTTTTTCTTGGGGGAAGTGTAGTACATCTGCAGCCTTAACTGCTATTACACAACAGTCAATGTAGAAAACAAAGTGACATATTTGAGTCACGTGTATTCAGATAATGGGGACGCTCAGACTGCACAGAAATCTCTAATGGTTTTATCAAGATTTCGTCAAGGGTTTTAATTAAAATCTTAATCTTTAAAAACTCCCTTCTTTTTATATCAGTCAGGAGGCTTTGTGGTCCAGTGGTTAAAGAAAAGGGTAACCAGGAGGTCCTCGGTTCAAATCCCACCTCAGCCACTGACTCATTGTGTGACCCTGAGTAAGTCACTTAACCTCCTTGTGCTCCGTCTTTCGGGTGAGACGTAGTTGTAAGTGACTCTGCAGCTGATGCATAGTTCACACACCCTAGTCTCTCTCTGTAAGTCGCCTTGGATAAAGGCGTCTGCTAAATAAACTAATAATAATATATGAGCTTGTTTTCCAGCTATGTTGGCACATGAAAAGAAAGGGTGACTTCTTCCTTTACTTGAACCTAATGCTTCGTGTATATATAGCAGAGGCCGTTGTTAGGGAGACAGAGGGTGGAAAATCTCCCAAGAAATCGTAGGACTTTGTTTACAAGAATTTTCCAATTCCAATTTTCCAGTGATGTGAACAATTCAGTAACAGTTTTATCAAAACAGTCAGGGAGGCGAAGTTTGTACTGAATGATGCACTACATCATTTTAATAAGACCTTGGTGTTGCAAAGCTAAATATTTTTCATTTTTTTGTATTTGTGCACAAATTACTTGAAGGTATTGAATGTTATGGTCTTCTTTCTTTCTTTCTTTCTTTCTTTCTTTCTTTCTTTCTTTCTTTCTTTCTTTTTAGTTTGAAAACCAGTTAGGATATGAATCAAAAGCATAATAATAATACTTGTATACACCACTTGCCAAGGCCAGACAGTGAGTTGAGGTACCTGTAACTGTACTTGTACTTTACAGGTGCTTGAAGCCCTAACTGAGTTCACTGGGGAAAGTCAAGCTCGCATTCTTATTTGCTGATTTAAGGTGTGTCAGATAATTTACACTGAAATTATGGATGTGGTTTGAAATTGTATTTGTACCGACTGATATGACTAACTAACTTGATCTCAAGTTGCAAAACCAACTGTGAAATCAATGTCTTGTGTCTGCTAAAGAAATGTATTTTATAGGCGCTATTCCAACTGAACCATATCATTTCGCAAACCTGGCAAATATGTATGGGGTGTGTACTTATACACAGAAAGAAAAGAGATGAAATGAAAGCAATATTACCAATAATAAGCTTGTACTCCTATTTGTGCAATTATAAGGTAAGGCCCTTGCTCTCGCTTCTAAAGCGTGGTAAATACAGTAGGTTTCCCCAACAAAGTTCAACTTTACTTTCATACAGGATCACTTTTTTGCTCGAGGTTTATGAGAGACTGTACACATCACTTTTGTTGTATTACAGTAGAGTGCTTTAAAATATCCGATTTTAAATGATGGGTAGGGCAGCTTCCATCAAACTATTAAAACCTTGATTTATCATCCAAACTATGGTGGAGTTGTGGTGTCCGGATTACTCCTGAATAAGATCAAACATAATCAAGACAAGAATCACTGCTCCTGAGGGTGTAATGTATGATGTTCTCATGAGATTTATAAAGTATGTGCAGAGACCAAAGCAAGCATTCCAGTTTGGCATGAAGCGGCTGGTTGGTGAAAGACATCTTATAATCTTATCTGGATATCAATTAAAGGTACTCAAACTACTCAGAGCTCTCATCTTTGGACCAGATATTATGCATAAAAGAGATATTACCCAGTAAGAAATGTTAAAAGGAATTGTACACACTAGGAACCTGTTTGCAACTCCTATTGAGAGATTTCTTTTTTATATGCATAATACAGCATAGTCTGTGTCTTGAAAATAAAGGAGACCTGGTAAAAAAAAAAAAAAAAAAAAATCAAAATTATTTTTATGAAGATTGTATTTAAATATTGTTTACTGTGCAGGTACAGGAATGTTACCTAATTTTATTTTACAATTGGAGTACATACTGTATGGAGAGTAGCAGCACTACCAACAATTCAGTAGGATATTGTGGTCTGTGCATTGGCATTTAGTAACCCTGGTTACCACAGTTTGAGAACACACCAATATAAAGAGCTCTGTTGTGTGATGTATTACATTTTAAAGTGCTTGCCTAGTTTCCAATAAACTGTCAACCTGGGAGATACTGTATTAATGAGTAAATCGCTTTTTCAATATGATTGTGGCATCTTTTGGCTTCTGCAAATGTGTTAATTGTGAGGATTACTTATTTCCTCAAAATGTAAACACGAATGTTGAATAGGTTGCACTACCCCTGTGTCCCGATTTACTTGTTGCAGGCTAGTGTGTGTTTTCTTGAAGAACATCAACTGGGAGATGATTGTGAACCTGCACATAATTGATATTCATCATTTAGCACATGGACCTACCTACTGTAGGTGTTTAATATTGTTTTGCAATTGAACACACGCTAAGGTAAAGATTAGTAATATGTATTCTATATATATATATATATCCTGGATACAGCAAATGTTATCTACTTCTTTTGTAGATAATACAGATTTGCAGTCAGAAACTAATAGATTTGGACCAGTGTCTGTGCATTAAAGATGAGGGGGACGCCTTAGTTCCTCAGAACAGCATCGTGAATCTCACGAAAAACCGAAATGGAGAGAATGCAGACAGTGAAATGAATCCCACACACTGGCACTACCGAACGCAGACTGTTTTATGTTTTACCCTTTGGATAGAAAACAGCAGTGCCTACTGCCACCCCCTCAGTTCTGCCCCGTAGTTCATGCCCTGAATATTGTTGCCATTGGCTAACCATTATCATACCCACCTACACCAGCCTTGGGCAGAGAGAGTGTACCAAGGGAACGTGTGCTGACAGAATATATAGCTCTGTTCATCTTTGTGATTCATATCTGTGAAATGTGTGAGTTAGGTGCTGCAGTAAAGCACTGTCAAATTTATACACACACAAAATAAATAAATAAATAAAAAGAATGTGCCCGAGTCTTGTCACTAACAGTATTTAGTCTTGACTCAAGGCAATGCATTTGTTTCTAACATGGTGGGCAATAGGTTTTTGCAATTTTTTCCCCAATCAGTCATTTGAGATATATATGTAATACTGTATAGCTGTCTATTTTTTCTCTGCAAAAGTCTTGGTTATACAGTAGCGCTGTATTTCTACATAATTGAAGAAAAAAAAAATATATATGAAATGGATTTGAGTAAAACAGGGTGTGGTCTCACCTGCTACTGTATGGTTAAAACCCATCTGTCTAACTGCCTTTGGTTTATTCAGGTACATGTGTTCAGTGTTTGGATTATTTTGGGTATTAACGCCTATCAGAGTTTAGCAGATTGATCAGCATTGGTAGTTGAGTGGCTCATCCAGTTAAAGGGCTGCCGTTTAGAGTGCAGGATGAGTCACACATCTTGGACGGCACCAGTTCACGTCCAGTCCTGTGCAAAGAGGCCGAAATTTGCTGGGGACCACGAGGGGGGCGTCACATTGGCTCTGACGCTCCCGGGGTGGGGGATGGGAAACCATCAGGGATTGCCAACAGCGAACCGTACTGGCCAGACACCGAGCACATTCAGAGTGCATAAGAGCCATTGCTCGTCTCTGTTCTCCAGGGTCGGTAGCCCGCCCACCTCTGCTCTGGATTGCTCAGCGTAAAAGTGATTCTGGCTTTGGGCTTGTGAGATCGGAGGACGCTCACACACCCTCAGAACGTCTGTGCTGTGTGGAGACTTGCTGCAGTGAGGAGAAAAAACATAACTGGACATTCCAAATTGGGGGGGGGATAAATAAAAATATTAATAATAATTCACTAAATTAAAAAAAAGAAGAAATAGTTTTCCAGGAAAGGAAATTACACAATGTTAGAAATGGTTTAAAGAATGAGATGATTGGGAATAGTTATAGAAAATGGCATTTATTGTTTTCTGAGTGAAGAAGCCTGGTGGTTAGAACTGAGGACTCCCACCCAGTAATAAAAAAGAGAGGAAGATTTGCATGGGCAGAACTGAGCTGCACCTTCAGCCCCTAATAAGACAGCCCTGCAGACTTGTGGAGCGATGGCAGATTGACGTTGCTTGCCCTACCCTTGCTCTGTTGATAAATAGAGAAGGCTTCCAAAAAGACCTCCAGTGCTGCAAATCAAACACCCTTTTATAAACAAGTAGAGCAAACCCAGGTTTTAATCTTTTTCTTCTGACTGATTAGCACAAGCAATATTATCACTGGTCCTTCTGTTGAAGATATTTTCAGTGTTTAACTCTATAGATGAAAAGTTTCTCCTGCTTCTTGGTACTGTACCTAATAATTTTACCACTTGCTAATGGTCTACTGTAGCTGCAATCAGATTATATGACCTACATAAAAAATTTGCGAATTTGGGTCTGTGCCTGCATACTAATGCTAATAAGGTATTCAATAGGTGACATAAAAATCCCAGATCTTTTGTTTCAGACCATATCAGGGGTCTGTTTAATTACTGTAGTTATCTAATGGTTATCTTTCTGTTTAGAGTTGTTAGGCTGTGTCTTTGTTTCAGCTACCTGTCCAGTATATAGAATGGTCTAGGGCTTCCTCATTGGCAGAAGCTCAATTCTCGGCTGTATGCCCTGGTGTAAAAGTGGGACTTGTGAATTGTTCAAATTCCTTCACAACAATTCCTAGTACTGTACTGTGTAATCCTGCAAAAAGACACTTTGATTTGATGGTGCTGAATAAGTATCTGTGAATAAGTGTCTGCTTTTACTGGAACAAGTAGAAAAAGTACCTCCTACGCAGAGGCACCATGTCTATTCCTTCTGAGTTCTGCAGCAGCCACTATGACCATTAAGCTCCTGAAGGGGTACAGTACCTGGTTAAGTCATTCAGCCCTATGACAATACATGTACAAGTAGAAATGCTGTAAAGCACTTGCAGTAAGCTGGCCTAGCATAAAACATAGGGGAGAAACCATTTCAAATTGGCAACTTCATTTTCAATGCATAACATCAACATGAAGAATATTCCCTTCTTCCACCAGCTTCTGGATTGCCTTTCCTGTTTCCCTGCATTCTGATCTTTTTTTTTTAAAAGGGACTATGCAATTCAAGGCAGTTGAAAGTGCAGCTTAAAAGCAACCTTAGTGAACTCGCTGAACTATTGCAGCAAAACAAGCATCCCCAATAATGAGTTCAGTTTCTGGGATTCAGTCTTGTGACTCTTAATCATAGTAATCAAAAGTTCACTGTAGCCCAAGTCTTGCAAAAAATGTTGGTAGGTACTGTGCTTCCCTCAATATGGAAATGTCCCATGTGTGGCAAATTTGCTTTATTTTTTTATTTTTAAAGACATTAGAGTATGGGCTTTTCATGGAGTCTGTTCAATTGATATAAACAGCGACCTGATCTCTTGTTGCTTTACATGCTTTTAAAGTCCAAAATACACTAAAGAGACTATTGTACACTGTAAGAGACTGACTTTCATAGCTTTGGTATGGAACACAAAAGGGACGATTTTAATGACCTCTTGGGTGGCAGTATTTTTAGATCCTCCATTGTTTAAGCTCTGCTGACCAGACTGATTTCCAGCGCCAGGGTCAATTAGAACAACTGTGTTCTGGTTTATCCTGTTTTCTTTGAATAAGGAAAACCAATTAACAGAGGGCCACAAGCCCTTGGTGTGTTGGCTAAAATGCAGCCGACAGTAGCCTGTTCCTTTGTGTAGAGTAAGCAATATTTTACCATTGTAGCACAACTGTACCGTTGTACTACAGTGACGTTTTGGCCTCCCCCTTATTGACATTTGATGCTGCCTCAGCGGGGATTAATGCTTAAACATCTGACGTAGTAATGACTTGTGATGGCTCTACAAAGTTGTCCTCTAGGATCCCATCTGACAGCTTTGTGTTGTTGTGCGCTGTAAATAGATGCTGTTTCTAAGGGTGAGCCTGATTTTGCTGCAACGCTGTCTACGGAACAAACCACGAAGGTTGCCTCGTATTGCATCATGCATATCCAGATTGACTAGGGATTTTCTACAACAACTAATTCCAAGTAAACAACACTGATCCACTGTTTTGGTATTTTTTCTTTTCTCCCTGGGGTATGATGATTAGATTAGATTAGATTATTCTTTTCTCGACACAATGATGATTTAGTTTGCTCAAAATACAGATCTTTGATTTAAGAAAAAAATAAATAAACTGCAAAACAATAAGACAGTGCCGCAGGATAGGTAATATTGATACTAAATTGCTAAAAACGAAAGCAAAAATGTATTGGGGTAAGCATAATGAGTTCCAATATAGTTTTTAGCTTTCACTTTGTCAACCCAGGACATCCACATTTCAGCATATTTGTGTTACATGCATGTAAACAGTTTTCTCTCTTGGAGAAATCAGAAAGCTGCCAAAAGGGGGCTGATTTGAAGTGGTTATTGCAGGATCGTTTTATTGGTTGACAGTAACCCCATTTATAGGATCATGGCCTGGTCACTATGTTTAAGGAGAACTGTTTTTAACAAGTTCTTACTAGATTAAATAAAGGTTGTGATGGAATAATTGATTGTGTTAACTCAAGCTTGATTCCTGACTTCTGACTGTCCAGAAGTCATCTGGAAAGGTTAAGGGGTTAAAACAAAACTGCAGACAACAGGGCGAAGATCTACATATAGGGTCTGAAGGGGCAGCACTTTAAGTGTGTGTGTGTGTGTGTGTGTGTGTGTGTGTGTGTGTGTGTGTGTGTGTGTGTGTGTGTGTGTGTGTGTGTGTGTGTGTGTGTGTGTGTGGTGGGAGCGGGGGGGGTTTGAGGTTCCCTCACAGACGCGCACACACACACACACACACACACACTGGCATGCTGAAATAAAGCGAGAATAATGAAGTGTCAGTTGAAATCGTTAAAGCTCATTCTTTGACTGTCTTCCCTGCAGACTCCCAGCGCCTGGGCAGAAGAATGTTCCGAAAAGAAGAAAGGCTCTCACAAGCGCTCGGCATCCTGGGGAAGCACCGACCAGCTTAAAGAGGTCAGGAACGGTTTTCTTCCCTAGTGCTTTGTTCCATTCAAATGGGGGTCAGGGCAGTTCCTAGCACTGCTTCTATACATTTCAGCAGGCCTGTGCTTTTACAGATTTGGAATCATTATCATATGATTCTCGGTGTGCAGTGAACCACAATGGTACTGGTGTCTTGTCAAATTAAGACCCCCTGTTAAAACTGAGGTTTTTATATTGCACTTGCTAATGGCTTACCCCAGATGTTTGTTTTTGTTTTTTAATTTTTACATGCAATTGCTGAAGACCCAGCACACCCCCACCACCGTAACTACCCGTAGCATATGGGCTGCTTTTCATACCAAAACCACATGAGATGAATTCCATTTTCTATTATAATGCTGTTGTGTTTTTTTTTTGTTTTTTTTTTAATTGAAAAGGGGTTAACTCCGTAAGCAAACAAACACTTTACAAGTGAATACATTATGATTGAACGAAGCACATTGCCCACAATGGCTGTGCTATGCGTTTTTGAGATGTGTTTTTTTTTCCTTTCATTTTTTGCAATGCACTCCCCCTCATACCCTTTATATTGGAATTGTAGTATTGTGTCCAAACCGCTTTACTGCTCTCTCTCTCTCCAACCTGATACGATCTGCAGCTGCAGCTGTTTTTATTCCCCCATTTTAATTCCCTCTTTTTTCAGACATTTTAATAAATATTTTATAAAATACAGTTGCTTCAAATGTTTATGCCATTTAAAAAATTAAATTAAAAAATTAACCCTTTCTGCCAGAGTCCAATCCTACTTACATAGTGCTTGCGTGATGACACTATATTCTCAAAGCTATTTACTCAATTCAGATAGTAAAAAAATATTATTATTATTATTGTTATTGTTATTGTTTTTTGTTTTGTTTTTTTTGGTTCTTATATAAACAAACACCCCCAATAACAATTTGGAGTAATTAGCTTTGGAATTGGAGCCATGTATAAACTGATAAAACTACAGCAACCGAAAGTATGGTTACACAGTGTTTTTTTTTAGCTTTGGGTTTTCCATTATACAGTCCTTAATGATAGAAATGAGCAGACAGAACTAATAAATGTAAGTGAAGAAAAAAAAAAAAGATTTGTGGAATTTATATTCTGGTACAAATTATAGTTGTTACTCCTACACAAAAATGAAACCATTCCTTTCCCTGCTGCTGACAGCCCACCTCTGAGAACCCTGTGAACAATGCAATCTGTCTCTGTGCTACAGGTTAGAAAACAGGGGGTATATGAAACAAAGATATTTCTTCATTCTGGTTTATTGACTGCAAAGTGAAGTTAGCTTTTATTTAGCTTATTTTTCTTTTGCATTCTTCCTCAATTAGTATTGATTGTGCACCAAATCGTAGGATTTCCATTTGAGACACCAATTGGTTTTGAATGGGATTGTTTTCATATTTTTAATTGGCATTTGATAGTCTATTTATCCATGGGGTTGCATGTCTGCACACAAACAACATCTACAGAAATCGGGTATTTAAAATCTCAAAAACTAGATGTACCATCCTTTTATATTATAGTACTTGCAGATCCAGAGCAGTTAGTCATTCCAATTAAGCCAATTTGTAGTGATATAAAGTAAAAATACAGTATAAGGTAAATTTGTGGCTGCACTAGCTAAAACTGCAGATTTAAGTGCCATGGTCTGAAATGCTCTGCCGGTTTAGTAATGGGATCCAGTAGTATCAATAAACGCTATTTATTTTACGCAATAACATTATCAAACAATTAAAATAGGGGACAGAAGTGTCCCTAGTCAAAATATACTGTATTCTCAGGACGTAAAACTAAATCTAGATGAACCCGTTTTTATATCGCCTCGCTTAATATCATGCCCCATTTATTAACACGATTTTTCAAAAACCATTCGCTGTGCACCATAGGTTCTTTGAGAAATTACCTTTCTTAATATTATCTCACAAATCCCCTTATTGTCACGTTTGCTGCATGGCCAGGCTTTACCAGGTAACCACAGGATAGAATTAAATACCAACGCTATTAACAACCAATAATCATCTTGGCTGATAAACTGACATTTTGTGCAGCCTGTCAAATGCTGCATGGCCAGGCTTTGCGGGATACAGTTCAGTTACAAACACCAACATCACCAAATGTTCCTTTTTTAACATAGGGTCAGTCTTATTCAAAAACACAAATAAAACCAGCAAGTGCAACACCTAATTGATCGCTCTCATCAGTCGACAATTCATGCCTTTTTTAGATAATGGCACAAACGGTTTCGTTCCAGTTAATGATACAAAACGTATTGGTCCTGTAGTAAACTATATGCTTCTATTTAAATGTATAGAACAACTAAATATACAGTATTAAATCACTGCTCTTTAATTCATTGCTGGTTTTATTTGGGGTTTTTTTCTTGTACTTGTAATGTGCCATCATCATAATGTGCCACAGACGTGAAACCTGGTTTATATCATGACCCACTTTTATATCACGAATTATGCCTGCATGGCAATCATGATATAAAGCGGGTTCATCCGTATTTGAATTGTTAGTAAATGGATGTATTAATATATATCATAGATGTTTGTTTCACCTAATGCTGTGGTCTTATGCAATTACTTCCTCCAAGCTGAAAGAACCAGAATAACCACCACTATTCACATGAAATCCTTGACTCCACAGTACACTGCATGTACACCTTGTGGAAAAGGCGTGGGCTAGTTTTAGACACTACCCAGAGATAATATCAGCTTTATCATCTGTCTATTCTCCCTGGCTTGATAACAGGTGGGCCGCCTTGGAAAGACACATCTAGAATGTATTTTAATCTTTGCCGTTCCTTGCAATCAATTTTGAATTGTCTTTTACATATCAGCCTCCTTTCAGTTGTGTGAACCTGTATTATAAGAAGAAGGAGCACTCTCTCCACCTGTTGTTCAAAATCACTGTTCCTTTCTCATATTACCTTCTCTGAGGACACTTGCGCAATGTGCTTATCCTGTGTTCACTGAGTTCTGCCTGGGCTGCTTTTAGAATCAGCAAGGGAGGAATTTAACATCTGTCTTATTAGCTTTCTGCTGATAAAATTTTTAAACCTTTTAACATGACTACTTTAATGTAGTTTTCATATTTTAAATACAACTCTAGATTACAAATTGCCTTTGCTTCTGGTACCAAATCACATCATACTGTTTAAGTTGTGCAGTTTTTTTGTGGATTTATCTCGAGTCATATAATCGTGTAATGAATATTCTTAGCCAGTCTAACAGATGGATGTGAGGTTCTGTGTTCAGATTAAGGGGATGGGTGAGAAAATAAACCCCTGACCCATGTGGAAATAGTGGTCAACAAAATAATTCTGTAATTCTGTAGTGAACAAAAGAGGTACCAAAACGCAGTTTGATTTTTGGTAGTGTGTAGGTCAGATGCTCCCACCCTCTAGAGTGAATCTAGGGTCTTAGCACCATTACCTGCTGTGTTTTTATGGGATAACAGCCCCTGTCTCCACTCAAGCAGGAGCTGTTCCATATGAAGCTGCTACATCTGCTTCCTGTGGCCTCATAGGATTTAATCTAGCTTCCCCGTCTAAACAGTCAGAGAACTCATTTGTTTTAAACAGGCAGTCCCCTAGGAAGGTGATCTAATCGGTGACATCCCACTGCTCACACTCGGACACACATGCAGTAAAACACACACCTGCGATAACAAATAAGTAGGGCTCTTCGTTTTCGGTTTTTATTTTTGGTCAAAGCATTGATTGTGAAACAAGATCACTTTTGTTTTTTCTGCCATAACTTCAATGAGATTATGATTCTGTTTCATTGATAATGTGAAAATACTGGTAATAATAGTTTTCTCTTAATTACTATTTAGTTAAATCAATTTAACTTCACTCGCTGTTTGCGTTCGGTTTGAATTAAAAATAAGGTGCTGCCTATTTTTTTTTTTTTACATTATTAATGAAACAGAATCAGTCCCAATCAAGTTGCAGGAGAAAAAACTGAAGTCAACTTGTTTCACAATCAACACTTTTCCAAGAGTTTAATTGAGCAGAGTAAAGGAACAATAAAGGAACATCATGTGATCAAATAAAGAAACATAAAGGAACATCATGTGATAAAAAAACTAAAACGAAGAGCCCTACAAATAAGTCATTTGGTGTACATGGCATTGTGTGTTCTTAATAACATATCCTATATTTTTAAATATCTAAATCCTATATATCTCTCTAAAATCTAAATTCTCTCTCTCTCTCTCTCTCTCTCTCTCTCTCTCTCTCTCTCTCTCTCTCTCTCTCTCGGCTGGGGGGCAGGGGGGGGGCTGAATGCACTTACAAAGCCGGTGAGTTTTGTAATCCAGCCTCCCAAACCTTATTGCAGTTTCTTGTTTCTTCCGGCAGATTGCAAAGTTGCGTCAGCAACTTCAGCGTAGCAAACACAGCAGTCGACACCACCGCGACAAAGACCGTCAGTCTCCTTTCCATGGCAACCACACGGCTATCAACCAATCGCAGGTGAGAACACAGCACTCTTCTTTGGTGTCATGTTAGCTGTAACCACGGTAATCTGGAATGTCTTCCAGGTAATGATTTCAATGAGCCTGAGAGAAGCAGGCCTCTATTGAGGACTATGAACTGTGCAGCCTGGCTATCAGATGTACTGGAGGGATTTGATAACTAGGTCAGGTTTCATACAGCAGATGCTCCGTTGAGTCATTGCAGCATGTTGAGGAAGAGAGAGACTGAAACTTTTTTTATTTAAAAAAAAAAAAAATGTATAACTAAGAATAAACATACAGTAGAACCTCAGAGTTACAAACACCAAACTTAGGAACTGACCGCTCTACTGAACACCCCACTTTCAGACAGAAGTATGCAATCACTCAACCTGCGTGCAATGCAACCACTCCTATAAGTGGTGTGCTGGTCATGAAGAAGATAAAATTACTTGACCAACAAATGTATCCAGATAGAGCTGAGGCAGATTCCAAAGTAGTATAGGCAAAATGACCTATAAAACAAGCACTATGTTAACCCAGGTTTTCATGTATGTTTAAATCTGTGTTTTTGCTGCAGTTACGATTTCAAAGGTATCTTAAATGTAGCCTTTTTCCATTTTATAGTTTAATTTTAAAGACTTTATAACTGTAACAATATGAGTGTTGCATTACTGTCCTGTATCCCTGCATTATTCGCCAGATTGAGGGTGTAGATAGCAGGTGGACACATTTATTAAAACCATTAAAAACAAGAGTTACGGTCATTTCAGACTTATGAACTGGCTCAATATACTTATCCCTAGTTAAAGTCAAGTAAAAAAGCAAAGAGCCAAAAACATTATCATGACAATGAGGAGGAAAACAAGGATTAAAACCTTGGTTATCATTCTAAACAGTGGTTAAATGGGTGGTACGGGATCTTGTCTGAGATCTGTAGTGTTAGATTATGTTTTTAATATCCTGTTGGCAGTAGTTATTTTCCATGATTCGTTTTATTCATGCAGAACTGATTTCCAATGAACCTTGATGATTGATTGATCTATTTATTTATTTATTTATTATTTATTTGGATTAAGCATTCAGCAGCCTACGCCATATCTACTTATCTTAGCTTTTTACACTTGACAGCAGAAGATTAAATGTTGTTTTAGGTTTAATCTGATTTATATTATATGTGTGCACTGGCAGCCTTAACTGCTTATTAAATGGTCTGAACTGCTCATGCGCCTTTCAAGTGCTTTCTTCTTACTCCGGGAACTGTTGTCCCACTGGTTGTTAATGTCTGGGTGTGGATGTAGGTGTGTTTTAATTTCACCAATATGTGCCCTTGTATAGCCATATAAGTTTTGGCAGTTCTTCTAGCGTGGACTATTTTAAGAAACCTTAAAAAAGCATTTTTGAATAGAAGTTACAGAGTGTTAACTGTGAGACCAGTTCAAAACGTAATTAACTTACATTGTTCGAAACCATCCGCTAGTTTTACAACACCAGTGCAGCAGCTCAATTGTAAATATTTGTTAATGTTTGAAGATCTGAATAAACTGTTTATACTCTTACTGTGACAGGATGCTGCTTTTATCTTGTAAACAAACAGGCATGTATGGGGAATATCTACAAGTCCTTCAGTCATAGGGTCTTTTATTTTTGTATTCATAAAACTGCGGGTTGTTTTTTTGGTCTGATAAATGAGGATGGTTTGTGACCCCTCACCCCCCTCCTTCTCTATCTTAAGTTCCTTGCATAAACAACCCTTGTTGTCCATTTCCATTTCCCAAACCCATGTTGGCATTTAAATAAATGAATAAATAAATAAGTAAATAAATAAATAACTGGTTTACACTTTAACCTGGAGTGTCTTTAATGGTGGGTCCATTTCAGATTTAAAAATTGACTTTCAATATTTTAGAAGATTACCTTAAAGTCACAATGTTAACAGTATAGCAAAAACAACTTTTCTGAGCTATAAAATGGCATAGAGAAGCCATGTAAAACTACCTGCTGCTGCAAGCAGTAGCGGAAGCATTTTTGTTCATTAAATACAGTGATAAAGGGGCAGGCTGGTTTTAAGGGGGAATTGAAGCTTGTGTCCCTACAGTTTCAACTACCCTTGGCGATAGTGTGCACAGTAGACTAAACTGTGGGAGAATACAAATATGCAGTATAAGGCATAACAGTGTTTTTTAGTTTAGCTTTAAATCAAGAGGGAAGCGTGGGAGGGAGCCAAGTGTGGGAAACTGTCTTGCTTAATGTCCTTCTCAAGCTTTATTTTACAATTTATTGGACTTTTTCCCAATTTGTCTTAATTCATCCTAGTATTCAGATTCCCCATCCCAGGTCACAACCACGTAAGGTCATTGTCTTCCTGGGTCCAGACCTGCCACTGGCAATGTATCCTTAGATAGTTCCTCTTAATGTACTGTATTGTGTGTGACCCATGTCACCTTGGTAAGGCTCACAAAGAAAATCCTTACAGCATGCCACCGCCCCTGTGTCAAATGTAAATGTTTTAAAAGATTCACTTTAAGATAGTCATGGGTGTGTGTGTGCTTTATCACTTTTGTGTACAGTTAGGCCTCTAAAGTAGTCAGTGCTGGATTTCATATGAAGCTGATACCAACCCAGTTCCACAGCAGGTCACATAGAAACTAGAAATCCTGTTTTTCTGAACAAAAACAATGTCTACACCTTTTTATTCAGCTTCCAAAAGGGCAGTGAGTTTCCATGCAACAAAAATAACCTATTCAGACAGAGAGTGAGAAGTATAAGGCTGACAAAACAGCATGTCTTCCCCTTGACTGGTTAAACATAATTAAATACCTTTGGTCCACATAACCCTACAAATTGCATTTTTTGCTACCCACTATTTGCCATTTGAACAGCTGCCTCTTTACCAGACTGCAGTTATTACCCATCTAGGTCAGGGTTGAGCTACATAAGGGTTGCAGTGTATCTGCATCTGGCTGCCTACATCACACTGTACCTGATCTGTGGTTTAAACAGAGATCTTCAGTCACCAGTGCTCTCAATCTACTGCTTTACATGAGGGGAATATTTATTGAAAGGAGAGAAAAATTAATTAAATGCTTTCTAGAAAGGGGGAAAAAATGTAAAGCCCAAATTTGTACTTCAGTAGACTTCACATTTAACTTTGTCACATACCAAGATTGGAATACATTTTAGAAAAGCAGGCATCCCCATACTAAAACCACTTTCAATTTTATGTCACAAAAAATAAGAGATTATATGTCCATGTGCTGGTGATCTTAACCTTTTGGCCTAATAGGACACTACTGTATATTGCTTCCACAGTGGCTTGCATACTTCAGATGACTCACTAGATAAACAATAGTTTTGTTTTAGTGGAACTACTGGGTGTATAAACATTACACTATATTAAATACCTGTATTTTTAAAACCTTGTCTGTAAATCAAGAGTTGCTGTAGCTTAGTTGTTGGTGCTATGGACCAGGTCATTCCAGTTAGAATTCTTAGATCAACCATTGACCTTCAAGGCAAGTCACCTTAATGTCTCAAATTGCCCGGCTGTAAAGTTGTATCCAGCAGAATGCTGTTGTTAATGAAACGTGGCACATCCGTTTTGCTGGTTCCTGTAAATTAATTTATTAATCATTGCACACTTAAAAAGCAACACATTTTCAATCTGGTGGGCTTACATCCAGGTGTATTCAACTTTAGAAGCCCTTTCATGTGTGATTGTTTGTTTATGTATGCTAGGTGGAGTAACCAAGGAGACTTGATGTAATGCACTCTTCTGATTTCCAAAGAGGCACTTCAGAACATTTTGAGTAAAATAAAATTAGAGATTCATAATTGGCGACTTGCCTGCTGAAATGCAAACATGACACAGAACAGGAAGGCAGTGTTTACAGTATATTTTCTTTATGATCTATAATCACCTTTTTATGAGCCTAAAAATGAATCTTTTTGAGGAGCCAGGCAGGGTTTTTTTTATATCTGTATTCAGACACAGTGTATTAACTGCTATTCTGTTCTGTGTGCAAACATTAATGGTGATTTCCTGCTTGGTGCAATGACTTGACATATACTGTATGTAGTTGTTAATTTTGAAAGAGTATAACTTTGTTTTCATGGCTTTGTTAATAGTACTTCAATATTAATATTAATACAAACCATTCCAGTGAAATGCTCTGTCTCTGCATGTCTGCTATATGTATTTCTATTCAGTCTTTCCTAAATGCAGCCAACTCCAATAGCTCTCTTGCACTCATAATCTGTAGGAACAATGGACAGGCAATTGCCTGTTTTTGTCTTTTGAATGGGCTGGCAGGTGTTGACTTTCTGTTGGTTCTTAAGTATACTTCCAAATGTGCCTCCTTGCCCTACAGCTTTCAGCGTGGCTGTGGGTCTGTAGCATCTCCGGATGTCAGACCTTATGAAACAATCTTGAAACAGCTGGATCTCTTGGCAGCATTTGCTGTTTAACTCTCCTTTTGTTGGGTTCCAGCACACTGGAAGTGGTAGTGATCTTTTAGAAGGTTTACATAAAACTACTGCAAGTTATTCATATTAAAAATCTTTTAAGACTGAAAAAAATACCACGAAAATGTGGAAAGTCTTAGGAGCTTGAGAATGGAGCTGCACAAACCGATTGTTCGATAAATCGCATTGCACTGTCCAATCGCATTGCACTGGTCGGAAATACGCTCTTCTGCCACAGTTCTGGTTGCACAATGGTATAACTGCTGTTTTCTTGAATAAGAGTTTAACTTGGCACACTTCGCAAAAGGAAATCATTTGAATTAATTATAGGAAAAAAATATATATTCTACAAAGATGCACTTATACTGAAATTCAAGTTATTTAGCATGTTTACACTCTGTTATACTGTACTGTAGTCCCTACATGCAGTGCTACTCTTCCCCAAGGTTTTACTTACACTTCTTTGCAGTTGCACAAAAAGTATAGCCTGAGTGTGTGTGTTTTATTACCATTTTCAAAACCTTTTTATTAATTATTTATCTTGTAATTGGAAAAAATAATGGGTACTGATACCCTCTCTTTTAAAATGTTTAACCTAGAAAGGATTATGTCATCTGCACTGCTTTTATTTCAGCATCTGGGTGTCGTACTGCATTGGAATTTGAGGCCCATTATAGCGGGAAAGAATAATGCACAATGTCCTCATTGTTTTAACCTGTTACACTGTATGTCAAATAAGAAACTGGAGTGTGTGCAGAAAGCAAGTGGCAGTGGCACAGAGTCTGGTGCTGTGCTGCTGTGGCAGTTTAGAGCGAGAGGGTAGAGAGGAAAAGAAATGTACATTGATGTTCTTTATTGTGGGCAGGACCTTCACAAAGGGATTAGTGGTCTGTTGCTATTGTCATTTGTTACCCTTGACATCTCTGTACATAGGTAAGACATGCTGTACTGTTTGGACATGTACCGTAAGGGAACCAACATACAGCGCTGGTATTTGACCTTACTGGCAACTTGATTGATTGTTTCTGTTTTTAAATATTTTTTTTTTTAAAACCTACAGTACTTTAGACTACTTTTTTATTTCTCATTTTATGTATTTATTTAACATCAATCAGACGGATGTCATTTTGGTTGCATTTGGGTATGGTATTGGTATATTTGCATGAAGGAGGTTATTCCACTTGACATACTGCATGTTACTACGTTTAATTTGCTTTTTTACGTCATTTTTAAAAATTGTGGTACATTATGTAAGAACAAAATGTATTTATGGATTTAAGGTCTTTTTCAGTTGAGGTAAGTAAATATTTTAGTCTAATTTATTTTTTCAGTAAAGAGTTAGAGTACCAGTATATTGCTGGTAAAGACCTTGGGTGTTTCAGTAGGGAGGTTTTTGCAAACCGTTGAATCGTCATCATTGGTAAGACAATAAAAAATAACTTGGAAATGTGGCGTCTATTTCTTACGATCAAGGTAATTAAACATTAACCTCAAGCACACTTTTTTTTTTTTTTTTTCGCTGGTTAGTTTAATACATTTTATATGGAGCTGTTGGGATTAGTCCAGTATCTTGACAGAGCCCTCTCTTTTGAATCTTTCGAGGATTGTACAGTGAGGGGACACCCCCGGTCGGCTCAGAGAAGGCAGATGGTGGGCAACTGGCAGAGGACTTGGCCCTGCAGAGAATGACACGCATGAAAAATGGCTCAGCAAGTGCAGCCACTCATTAAACAAACCCATTTGTGCAAAACAAAACTAAATGGAGCCGCTTTGCACTCTGAGAAAAGAAAAGGAGCTCTTGCTTTGCAGGATGGGGTGTTTGGTCATCTGGGCCAGGTGCTGAAGAGGGAATCTCATTTGGGTTTATAAAAGACTTTAGAAAAGGCACCCATGAATACAGTATGTGAACAAAAAAGAGCGTGGTCAACTACTAAACTTGTTTTCTTTATCTTCAGCTCACAAAAAAGCTTTCAACGTTTTTTGGCCGTTGTAGGTAAATACCTACCAATCAAATTAAATGCTTTTTGTGTGGTAGATTAAATTATAATTTAATCCAACGTAACACACATTATTGCAAGTGCAGGGCAGGATATTCAGTACAGTACATTACGGCAAGCCACTTCCTATCTTACAATAGTGTGTTGAAGATTGTAAACCAGTTGAGTTGATCATGGAATAGTATGGCATTGGTCAGCCTAAAGCAAAACTTTAACTTGCCCAAGTCTGTTAGTCCAAACAGCATGTTCTGTTTAATTTACAGGTCCATATAGTTACACAAAACAAAATTGTATTTTAAAAGCTTATGATATCCAAACCTACCCCCCTTGACAGTATCAGCTGCACCTTTTTACTTAACACAGGAGGCTTTGGAGGGAAGAGAGAAAAAAAAAAACTGGCTTCATAATCCTGGCAATCTAAAAAAGCACAATGTTAAATTGAAGCCCTGAGAGCTAGGACTTTATTCCCTTGTCCGACTGCCAGAAGATCATTTACTTGATCTTAGAAAGCATGAATGACACTCCTATTTACCAGCAGGCTGGGCGCTCCGATGGCAGGCGATTTTTAACCCTTTCAATGGGAGCGACCCGCTTTGCGTGAGTCTTTTAAAAAGGGGATAACATTGATCTAAACAGTAACAAAAGCCTCTTGCAACCTTTGTGGCAGTCATTGCTTGGCATCCGTGGTTATGGATGGTGCTTTTATGTACAGAGAACGAGGCAGCCGCAAACTTCACTAATTGCAAAAGGTGAAGGGGGAAACGGCTGGAATATAACACAGGCATCAAGGCCATTACCCTGTACCCCACCCTCCCCCACACAAGCCATAAAAAAACAAGTTCAGTGAAAAGAGATAATAAATTCTATTTGGGGCTGGCTGTGACTGCAGTATCATCTATAACTCTTACCATGCAGACTACTAATTGAGATCAAATGTTAAGCAAGTACTTCTTCTTTTAGTGCAGGGGTCAATACTTTTTGTATGTACTGTTATGTAATGTTTTCCTTGTGGCTTGATGATGAAAAAAGCATACAATTCAGTTGATTTGGTCCAACCTCTGTTTTAAAAAAAGTTACAATAAATAGATTAAACCTGTAGCCCATGCCAAGTTTATAGCAGTAGAGGATTGAATGCCTGTTTTTTTACAAATGGATTACAATACAGACTAAAAGGTTTTTAATTATTTGTTTTTCATTTCCATACAAGGCCAGTGGAGTGCAATGTGGTGTATAACCTGTGGCGTTAATAATTTTTATTTCGGCAGCCAATGATTAACTAGTAGACTTGTTAAAGGACTGATCCCATTTATCTGCACTGATAGAGCATAATTAGACCATGTGTTATGCAATCAAGTGACTCCTCCTTGACATCTGGTTGTAGTAAAGCATGAGGAGAACCACGCATAACCAGTTACACTGTAGCATTTATCTTTCTTTCCTAAGCCTACTTGACCTCATAATATACACCTTCCAGATCCCTCCATCTTGGATGTAGTGTTCTTCAGTCTGCAGGAAAAATGATAGCCAGGGTTTGGGTCTACAGTGTGTCTGGAAATAAGCCTAAGAAAGGATAGGTGGGGACATTGCATAGACAACTGTTTAAAAATCACACAAACTGCATTTTATTATTTCTGTTAAAGTCATTAGCCCACATACAATGCAGTATCTGCTTTGATCTTATGGCTGTGTAAAGACAGACAGGAGCAGTGTTTGCATATAAGAAAATAGATTTTTGAGCTAGCACAGCATGGTAAAAAAAACTTTTGGAACTTCTCTCAATAATGATGACCGAATACATTAAAATCTGCTTATTAAATGCATTGACCCGACCTACAGAATCCTATGACTTTTCTCTTTCATAAG
This sequence comes from Acipenser oxyrinchus oxyrinchus, assembly GCA_030684275.1. Lineage (NCBI taxonomy): Eukaryota > Metazoa > Chordata > Actinopteri > Acipenseriformes > Acipenseridae > Acipenser > Acipenser oxyrinchus. The sequence goes on from CM060258.1 coordinate 33,759,953, forward strand.
ACTGGTTTTGTGTTTTACGCATCTGGAAAATGATTCAGTCTATTTCCCTGCGATTGAAAAGAGGAAATAAGGCAAGCTGTTTAATTTTCTGCATTTTATGGGGCCGCATTTTCTGTTTTGACAGATTTATAATGATGGTGTTTTAGCAATATAGATTAGGACCCACTGTCATGTGTGCTTTAAAAATGTCATGGGAGAATGGTTGTTTTTAATTGCTCCTTGTGGTGTGAAACTCCTTGTATATTCTGGCATCTGAATTAGTTTTGTGCCCAACATTTATTGACTGGATTTCTTGACCTTTGCATGCACTGTATTGGGATTTGAAAGACATTTTTATACTGTAGAAATGTGTATATCCTGCAATATATCCCCCCATCTTATATTTCAACTGTATACATCTCTAATTTAGGAGCATCAAAGCTCTTAGTTGCACTGGCAGAATATTAAAAAAATAATTCATATATTACATAAAATACTTCAGTATCTAGTGGTGATCTGCATTATTTTTAATTAACCAAGCAATATATAATACACATTTTATAAATAAAATAAAAAAGTAACTAATACAGGGACTAATCAAGCTCTTTGAGTTTTTAAATGATGAATATATCTTTACAAGTCCAACTACACACCTTATCTTGGCTTGACCACAGTATGTACTCCTAGGGAATTGTAGGAAGCTTAATATTTCTTAAATAGCAGTGAACTGCTAACCCCTAGAGGAGCTGTAACAGAGGTTATTAAAGACTGCTTTGTGCATCCAAGTGCAATCTGCTCCCATCATTTAGAAAACACTGTTTACTCAGTGTCTGAGCACAACCCTGACTGAGGTCCAGGGAAACCTAAAAACTGTAGACTGCTTGTGCATTCCACGAAAAATAACACTAAACACAGCAGACTGGTTAACCAGGCCCGAAATCCATAATTTGTGTATGCCTTTCCATATTTCAAACACTGACATTTTTTAATTAGGGGACTGAAAATTAGAAGTGACGATGGAGTAAAATGTGAACTGTTCCTGCCTGACTGTCTCGCACATGGTGGTCTTAAATGCCTTGAATACTTCTAGACCCTTTAGATTGCACTCGGTATTTTAACCAATCTCTCAGTTACTTAATTGAACCAATTATTGGCTTAATTAGTCAAGACTAACAGGTGTTCTAGATCTTAAGTCACTGATGATGTAAAGACACCTATAAAACCTGCTGGATAGGGGCTCTCCAGGACCAGGGTTGGAGACCCCTGATGTAGATGAATGTAGTCCAAGATTATGAAGGCCCTATGGGTGTGCAATGGTTTGTTCTTGAAACCACCCTGAGGTTGGAAACTACACATAATTCTATTACAAGTTACAGTCTGTGAGATGAAATCATGCAAATTTTGAACAGCCGTCACGACCTGTCTGGTGTTGCCTACAGCAACCCTCCACAAGTTAATCCTCACACCACCTAGTGTTCACAAATCACATGTCTGGCAGGTAACACTGGTCTGTGATTCTTTCTTTCTTTCTTTCTTTCTTTCTTTCTTTCTTTCTTTCTTTCTTTCTTTCTTTCTTTCTTTCTTTCTTTCTTTCTTTCCATACACCAGCTGTAAAGAGGCCTTAACTGCTGTGCTAGTGACCAGACACATTTCTGCCCATTGATTTCCTGAGAAACATCATGAAGTCACATCAGAATTCTATCAAACACATTACAAAAAGTGGTTGGTAGGTTTGGTTGCCCTTTTATTGTGTACTGCAGGGGGCTTATATTTCCACAGTCAAATGTTCTCCAGTTATTTGATTTTGCAACACCAACAGGGCTCCTCATTACTGATAAATGAATAATAAGAAATAACGTAGAACAGCATCTAGCATTATTACAATCAAATACGATCTAGCATGTTCTTGCCATGCTACCTTAAATCATGTCGACATGTCCAGAATGTCAATTTAATGATTGATTGAAAGATCTGGGGTAAGAGTCAGTCAACAGATTTTTTTTCTACATCAGACATAAGCACAATATAAAAATACAAGTAAAAAAGAAACATTACAAATGTAGTTACAATTTCAGATCTTTAAGGTTATCACACAGTTGTTGTTTAAATGTAGGAGCACCTACCAAAGAGTTTATTTCTATTTCATACTCTCCAGATAAAGCTCAGTGAGTGGTTATGATTAGCTGTCTACAAGTTGCAGCTGACATAGTCCGGCAAATTCACCACCAGTTTATGGATGTGGATACAAATTAAAATAATTGTCTCTTTGATAACAGTTTACAGTTCATAGCACTACCACTTTTAGTTGCCCTTTAGGTCAAAGCTGTAAAGTTGTTCCATAGGAAAAGAAGATTTTGGACAGGTTCCCCTAGTAATTTGCAGCCTGGTTGATAAACCGGTCCTGGCTCTTATTACACGGTACTAATATCAATGTATTATTCTGCGAGACAAAGAAAGGACAACTTCACTTGCTGTATAGTGTCAAGTGTAGACAGCTGTCTTAATGTGTTCATTCAGTGACCAATCACCTGGAATATAGCATTCTACACCTACATGTTAAATATCGCAGAACCCACTCTTGAAAGTCTTGTTGACTTTCCACAGAAGCCTACCTGCCATCAGCAAACTGCAAGGAGAGTACTCCATGTAGCAATAGCTGTTTTTCACTCTATGTACCCCGAGCTCTCTTCTTGCATTTGGAGTATTATTTTATGTTGTCTTGTTATATATTTAGCTGAGGCATGGACCACCCCTTTATTAATAATGAATGCAGCTGTCACCTTCAGCTGGGTATCAGCAGCTATAAACTAGTTAAACAAACCCTTTACAATGAGAGCTTGCAGTACCACCAGCAGTGTTTAATCTGGCTCTCGGGCTAATTAAATTTTCTCATGTATTTTATATAAATACTGTAAATGTGTTTTATTTCTGTACATCAGTGTACCTTTTGGTACTGTAGACAGCATAGTTAGAGTTGATTCTTTGTACCAGGTACACATACTTATTGAATTGAAAATTCCTTTTAAAATTATTTAAGAACTTGGAAAACCAAGCTCTTGACATATTTTAGATTCTTTTTGATCACAGCTTGCTTCCTACACTTGTTAGAAAAGCTTGGCCAGTGGGAATTCTGTGACAAAATAGAAAAAAATAAACACTAAATCAGAAATAGAAAGAAACACTTGCTGGAATGTTATTAGAAGATAAGTTTTATAAACCTGGTTTCCAGATGTTATCCAGTGGTTTTCAGTTTGCTGTTATTGTAGCACTGCTGCAGTATCACAGTGTCAGTGTGGTTTTATGCAAATATAGTGCAGTACATTTAAAAGAATACACAGTTTTACTGTTGATTTACATTTAAACTTCACAGTTTGGCTCTGTTTCATAAAGGAGAGGTCATCTTAAATATCAGATTTTTATGCATAATAATATATAAGGGTGACAGCTAATAACAACAACAAAAAATCTGTGGTTTCTCAAATAGTCAGACAAAATGAGGTTTAGAAATAAAAAAGCTGTGTTTTAGAAATAAACACAGCTAGCTTTATAACCTGTTCTTCAACAGTGTTGCACACCTGAAAATATAGTGGTCAATGTTTTCATACCAGCCACTCGAACTGTGATACTTTTACTGAATCTTCTAGGTAAGATTTGTATTTTTTTTTTTATCCTGGAGCCCCAGTGATTGTAGGGGGTGTTAGTCCAGGATACAAACTCAAGTGGTACTACTGAAGAGGAATCAATCACACAAATGAAAGGTGTTGGAACTACAGATTAAACTTGTGCCTACATTTTGAAACGTGCCGATACGCAAAACTCACACATACACATGCACTTTTCTGTGATTCAAATGCCCAGAAACACACAAAATAGTCACTCTCTCTCTCTCTCTCTCTCTCTCTCTCTCTCTCTCTCTCTCTCTCTCTCTCTCTCTCACACACACCCTACAGTATGCTGTTAGTTTAAATGCCGTTGTCCTCCCTCTCTAAGGACTCAAACCTTTGACCTTGTTTTAATATGCTGCTTACAGAGCAGTCAGCACCAAATATTCCTTACCATTCTTGAGTATGGAAAGACATTTAAAGCTACACTGCATGTAAATATATTTTCTTGCAAAGGGTCTGAGGAGCCCTGAGATGCCCTGTTTTCTGAGGCACAAAAGACTTCAATCCTGCAATTCCTTATCCCCCCTCACTCAACCGGTAATTCGATGCAGGCTTCTGCTGGGTAGCTTATAGCTGTTCTGCAGGGTGTGCTTTTCCTCAAGACAACATAGACGTGACCTCTTGGCCTTATACAGGAGAGACCCATAACTGTTTTGTTACCAAACACATATGTCCTGCCAGTAAAAACAAAGCACTGTGGGCCATATTTATCAATGTCTTCACACCAAAGTTCAATTGAAAGGGATTGATCAAACTGTTACCGTTGCAAAATTGGTTGTACCAAACAACATTTAACAGTTAAAATAACTCTAAAGTTGCTTCTTTACTATCTTAGTCCTTTGTTTGGAACTGCAGACTGTTTGACTGATTAACATGAGCTGTAAAATGTACAGTGGTATGTGCAACAATGTATAAATAAAGAGTGCCAGACACTGTCATGAGCGCAGTCTTAATTCAATTACTGTAGCGTTTATTTCAAATGTACTCTGCATTGTACACTATATCAATATAGCTTTAGGAAGAAACAAGTTATTGGTTTCAGATGGTGTCTTCAAATCGTGATCTTGACATCTAGTGCTGTTTTGAGCTGAAAATGTAGGCCTACTCAAATATAAATTGCACATTTGCATTTTCCTTACTAACAAGCCTTGCCATGGGGTGGTAAAGTTATTAAAACATAAAAAATGATAATAATAATTTGTAAACAGTGGGCTAGATTCTCAAAGCTATTTACTCCAAATTGCCATTGGTGCTTTTTGTTTTCTGTATGACTTGCAGTTGCTGGAAAATCTGTATCAGAGTTTATCTTCTAGAGAGCACTGCATCACCAAAACCAAAAGCCATTAACTTTAAAGTTTCACAAGCTAGTGTCTTTCTGAAATTCCTGTCTGAGGTTTTATTAACTTCAGTATATTCTTTCTTTTAATATTACCTTGGCAGGCAACCAGTGAACACAATAATAGTGTTCACTTAAACTTCCCTGACAGTTGTAGATCGGTAATCGGTTAAATTCACAACGTCCCTGACCAGTGTTATGTCACCTGAATTAAGTACCCTAATCCAATTTAGTACCCTATAATCTCGTAAATAGCTCAGGCACGATCTTCTTTGGACCAGTACTGTATTGAGCTTACCCAATAAAACATACAGATACAGTAATCCTAATGATGGATCTGTACAAAAACAATGTCCTCCAGTATTTGGTAATGTGTATCCACTGGTACTATTGGACTGCTGCTTGGTTCTGGACCATTCTAAACTAGTAATAACTTTTTTTGTTGATTTTCTTTAGTTGTTAAACAAATAATAATAAGGCATATCTGGCTGTAGGTCTTGGTTACATGGCTAAAGTATTGTGTATGCAAGGCCATGGAATTACTTGTATAAGCAATACCATAAATTCAGTGTCTATTTCTTAAGTATGGCCCTGTTCCACACACACACACACACACACACATCCTCACTCAGAATTAGCCCCTTGTCAGGATTTTCAACCAAGCATAATATTTTACCCCAGTAAAACTGAAAATAAAAAGTAAAAATACATCTACCAAGTTACTGCGACTTACCGATTTTGCTGACATAACTCCCTGTGCGTCTGCATCCTAAACTGGGTGTGGAGAGGAAGGCGCCTATCTCTTATGAATTATGCATCCCTAAGTACTCTCCCACCCTGTTGATACAAGTTTCTTGAAGAGCATAACAAAGAGTTATCAAACTGGAGTGACACCCGTCCATGGGACTGACACACTGAGAGATTGCCACCAGTCGCTTGTTGAGAAGGATGGACCCTTCTGTGCATTTCAATATGCCACTGGTTCATGACAGTGGCCTATGAAGGATTTACAGCAACTCACCCTGAGTTATTGTTAAGCATTTGTAATTTAAAAAAAAAAGGGGGTTTATATGTACCGCCCCTTATAAAAGTTTACCACAGTAACTTTGCAGTTTTCCAGTGGTTACACTTTGTGTTTTTCAAGTTTTTTAGTTTACTTTACCACACCTCTTTGTGCTTTACAATGCTTACTTCTGCTTTACCATAAGGGGTTGGCCCAACTCCACAGGTCTGTAAATACTGTACTTTTTACTCCAGTGTCAAACCTTCAGTGCCTAAACTATAGCTGCTGAGAGAACAACATCTCCTTTTTCCCCCCATTTACTATGATTCAACACATAGAAAACCTTCCCCTCTGGAATAATTTAAAAGGTATTCATTTTGATCTCGAGCCATTGCTGCAGTGCTATAAGTGTCCTTGTGATGTGACACATCTGCTGTAAAATGTAATTGGCATTTTATGCCCTCATAGGAAAGTTCCAGCATGTCTTTAACTGAAACAGCAACCATTGCTGCACATTTCAATTTTCAACCTCGTGGCAGTATTGCTCCCTCTAGTGGGCATTATGATATGCACAATGCATCACTTAAACTAGTTTTTCCACATCTCCGCACATTCTGCAATAATAGAGATGGCTGACTGTGGCAAAGTGCCCCCCCTGTGTGTATTTTATATGTTACGTGTTGTGTGTAAATGTTGGTGTATAGTCATCGGTACACGGGATATAAACGGGTCTGTGTTTCACGTGTGGTTTAAAAATGTAGATTTGTATTTAGGCACGAGGAGGGCACAAATCACTTCACGTGCTGGTTAAAGTAATAATATGTGAGCACGGGGAATTGCACTTTAATTAATTCACGTGCAGTTGTACCGAGATTCCAATTGAATGATTGACTAGCAATCGAGTCTCGGTACAACTGCATAAAAGCTGCATGTTTTCACTCACTCGGGGTGGTGTGTTCGTTGAGTGGAGAACGGGAGAGAGAGAAGGAGAGTAATATTTAAAACAATTGCTATCGCGTGCTGGAGGACCAGCACGATACTTGTTTATTTATTTACTCACCGTGTTTTGTGTTCTGTTACAACCGTTTATTTTCTGTCTGTTAATCTATTAAATGCTGAGCGAAAGCATTCGCTCAGCTCCACCAAACTCCACCTCTCTCTGTTGTTTTTGTTCCTGCTTCTGCCGTGACGTCACCGCCCAGTCATCTTGTCACACTGACACAATTAAATTACATTAATTGTAAAACAATGCACGTCTATTTCTGCCTTTTTTTACATAATTTGTCCTTCCTGCTATTCAGACTGTATACTGAAAACACATTGTTGTTGTCCGCATGTGGTTTCTGGTTAACAGTCAAAAGGTTAACGTATTAATACTTTTTTTTTTTTGTGAAGCATGCACAGTGTTTAAAACTTCTGAATTTAAAATGCAGCCGTTGTAAAAATGAATATATACATATAGATAGATTTTAACTGTTGACTTTCACATATATTGTTCAGGATTGATATTGATGGGAATGGGGCTGCAGAATCGGTGTTTGTATTCAGAGACATATCTGCATGGTACCTACAGCTGGATTCATGTTGCACACGTAATGTCTTATGTGTTTCAATAATCTGTAGCAGTTTTCTTGTCTCAAAGGTCAATGCATTGTTGCATAAAACAGGTAGTACACCCAGGGAAAAAGTATACATTAATTGTCAAAACATCCAAAAAGATTATTTGTAAAGTATATGAAACATCCTATGAACATACAGTCTTAGTGGATTGGAGAGACTTCAATAGTACCTTAAGAGTACAATATTTAAACAACAACATAAAACAAGTCAATGAAAAGGTATTACTGGGCTGGAGTAATAACTCCAAAGGTGAAAGCAGAGTTGCTCATTAACAAGCCTGTAAAAGACAGGTCCTATTTCCTATGAGACCAGCATTTCCCTCTTGATGGGAGTATAGTACAGCACTTTTAAATTTGTATTTCTTGTGGTTCAGTGTATCCCCCCCCCCCTTCCAATCCTTTTCCATTAGGTGTGATTCTGCACTTTACAAATCAATGCTAATTTAATCACCTCCACAGCTTTTAAGAACGGGATCAGTTTAATGTTTACTGTGATTTACTGATATTGTACTGAAATAATACATAGGGCAGAAGAAGAAAGATTAAACACTGCTGATGTTTTCCTTTTTGAATGCAGCTATTTTAAGAACTCAATAAATCTATAGGGCAATCAATATTATCCATTATCTGGGTGCTTATAACATCAATGTAATGTCAAATAAGACCCAATTTAAAGGTTGCATTCTATTGTATTTGTTAAATGCTGTACTAGTCACTGTTACAGAAAGTTTGAATAAGTTTGGATTAAGTTTAGGGTACCACTGCATTGATTAAAATAATTGTATTGATTTGTCTAATGCGATCACTCCCAAAACAGCGCAGGTTTTTATTTTTTGGTATGCCAGAGAATAGCTTAATGGTAATTTTAAAGTTGGGTTAACACAGGAAAGTATGATGAGTAGAATCCATTAAAATGATTATAATAGGGGTCAAGGGTCTGTTGTGATGGGCCAGCAATCTCAGTGTCCCAGTTCAGCAAAGAACTCAATGCACCTACATTATCTTCTCTTCTGTAAGACAGGCCAAGAACAAGCTGACCTCAAGTTTCTTATTTAAATTGTTCTCAGATTTGGGATGTTTACTGTACAATAACTCTTTGTACCTCACACTGGGTTTGTTGAACGTATTCACCTATTGCTTCAAACACTGTTGTGAAGATTACATGTAGCCAAATGTTTTTACTGTTCAAACATGTTTTTTAACTAATAAACCAGGTTGGCTTATTGCATCTTTGGAATCCTCTCAAATTGCAAACCATTTATTTTTTTACTTCGAATACATACCATACATAATTCAAAAGCAACTGAGGCAGTTAATTTTGAAAAATGTATTTCAATTCAGTATGCAAGTTCCAAAGCAGAACAATATAAATCAAGCTACAAAGAAATTGGCCTTTTGAAAGCTGTGTTTGAATTCAAGCATTGGCTACCTGTGATATACGGAGGAGTGGGGTGAACCTGGCAGAAAACTCAACCTGGCTACCATTGCCTGGAAATAATAAAACATTTTATGTTATGTGTTTTTACGATTTTGTTTATTAGAACTTTCTTAGAAATTGCAGTACCCATCAGAGGGCTTTATAGAGGATTCAGACTGTGGCCCCCCCTCGCACTAAATGGACCCCTGCAGTGCAGGGGTGGGGGGGGGGGATTTCGGCTGCTGTTGCTTATAATTTTCATTTAAGATGGTGGTGGTGGTGGTGATGTGTGTCTGTTTGTGGAGGGTGGTGGTGTTGGTCTGGACAGGAGCTGAAGCTTGGGCCGTCTGGCAGACTCCAGCAAGGCACATGGCGCATTGTATTAAACTACTGAAGTAAAACTCATAGGGAGGGGGGAAAGACACACACAGGGACAGAGTGAGAGAGAGAGAGAGAGAGCAAGTGAGAGGCAGGAGCATTAGAGATGCAGGCTGCATTTTGCTGGTGAAAAACGGCTGAATCTCCAGGCCTCCATTGATATGGAAATGAGGCTCGCAGAGGAGAACGCACTGCCGTGCCGCTCAGAAGCACGCCAGGCAGGAGAAATTTGCATCCCCGGAATGCCAGGATATTGTTCCTCCACATTGTCATCTTGTTAAAGGAGCTGTGAAAAAACAGCGTTCAGAATGACTCGCAGCGGGCTGTCAGGCAAGGTGGGGAACGTTATTATAGAGGCTTTTCTTTCCTTTTCTTTTTTTCTTCATACTAATACATTTTAATTGCTTTAGAGAAAAATCTGACAGTTGGGAGCTAAGAGGAACATGCAAATGTGTTGCTTTTGTTGGAAGTCTGCTGTTTGTTTGTTTCTTAATTATTTATTTAAAGATTTGTTTTGATGGAGTGCTGTGTGACGCTGTGCCTTCAATTTCTCACGTCCTTTTTTTTTTTTTTTTTTTTTTTTAAATGGTAACATTTTGTTACAATAACTAGAAGAATAATTGATGCCTGCAGTTAAGTGGCGGCTGCAATTAAGGAAAGGCTGGAGAGTGAAAATGTTGTTTATCATTTGTGGAAGATAGCTGGTTATCATAATACAAAATCAGAGCCCTCATCAAAATAGTATCACATAATGGGGTGATCTTCACGGCAGGATGACTGTAATCCTGGATTTCTATAGTAGTAGGAACACAATTGCTTCTTTACGACTGTATATTAGATTATGAAAAGAAATTGAATAAAACTGTCTGGTCATCTCGTTATACTTACTGTATACTGTAGTCAGGGAACTGGTGGAGTTCATTTATTATCTTGCCTTGTTATTACATAAACGAATACTGGGAAAAAATGATGCCAAGATATTGCCTGTTACTTGAATGCCTTGTGTATAAAGTAAAAAGGAGAAGGTGAAGGTGGAGAGGGGGGTTTAGGGGACTTTTATGTTCCAGCAGTCTGTAGTTACGGAATGTAATATACAATGTTGAAACAGTAGGGGTTTTATTAGTGGCTGCTGTGTTGTTAGAGCTGAGCTGAAATGAGTACTCCTACTGAATCTGGTGGTAGGTTTTTACAGATGTTTACAGAACAGAAGCCTGGCCTGTGCTCTTAACATATTAGTGCATTCTGATGTCAATCCTAATAAAAGGTTACTTAGAGTTATGAGTATGTTGTAAAGTGTGAAGGGAGGATAGTTTTTATATATATATATATATATATATATATATATATATATATATATATATATATACACACACAGTGGGTGGGTCTGTGTTTATTCTCTCAGCAACAGAGGTTAATAGCTTTGACATTGGAACAAATGACAGACCCCCTCTGCAAGCCATTGCTGATCAGGAGAGAGCACTGCCTGTGGCAGAGAAGTCGTGGCTCCTGTACTCCAGCGCACCTCTGCCTTTATTTCATTTTATTAGAGGTCACACATTCAGTTCTGCCTCTTGGTCCCCTTGATAAGTCCCACCAGCACTGCCTGTCCTGATGAGGAGTAACAGAACTTCCCCCCTATAGCCAGAATCCCCACCAACACATCCCCCTCGGGTTCCTTCTCCTACCCCATTAACAGAAGTAGTGACCTGGCTTCACTGTCCTGCACGGTGCATCCGTAATGAAATTACTCAATGTTCACTAAAGGAGCCAGAAGTCACATCAACAATATGTAAAAAACACACACACACATGTGGCTTAGAAGGTAAAATAACAGCAACTCATAATATTGTTCCAGAGCTCTGGTACTGTTGCTGAATGTGTTCTGTGCTTGAAATTCATGTATTGGGCTCTGCTGTAAAAGTCATTCTACCACATACAAAAACATTGAGATCACCGAAAGTCTGAATATCCATGATAGTGCATGTTTCATATGGATGTTTAGGTCCCTCTAGAAATAAAAACATGAATACAAAAAATTGAGTTGTGAACTAGTTCTCTAAGATGGATCTACCTTTACTGAATAGGGCTAAAATCACCGAACAGTCCTTTTTCAAAATAGAGAATGGAGAATACTTGGTAAGTCTGGTAGGAATCTCCTGCTGAGTTATACTACGTTTAATTGTTTTTCATCCAAATCAGCATGTCTGCTTACTACTTTGGGATTTTTTGCGGGTAATTGGCCACTCAGTTTCATAGTTACAGCTGTACATCTGTAAGTGAGTATAAGCAAGATGGCTACAGATACTTAGTTTAAATTCTGTGAGGCAGCGTAGTGATTTAGAATATGTGACAAGGCTCCAACTGTCCATATCCATCCAATATAAAGACAGCTGGAACCTTGCTCAACCAATTGGCAGATTACAAAAAATTTAAATAATTAAATCACATATTAATGTTTTAAGTGCATGATGCATATCTAAACACTATATAGTACACATACATTTAGTCCCATCAGATCGGTAGACTTGTGTAACCTTTTTCAGTACTGGAAACATCGAAATAATAATAATAATAATTAATAATAATAAAATACCTCCATTGCTCATTTCTTGTAAAGATTCCGACATGTCTGAATTTTGTTCATCGCGGTTTGACAAGTGTCTGGAAGTTGGCGGGGTATGGGATTTGTAGTTTTTAATGTATGATTAACTGTGGGCAGTGGACCCCAATAAACTACATTCCCAGAGTACATTACGATTGAGCTATGAGAGTTTAGATCTGTGTTCTGTGTTTTACCTGGGTTTTTGGGTACCTGTGCCAACCTCTAATAAGTTGATGCAGAATTTGATGAGGAAATAAAGGCAGGTTGTAGTGTTAAGTTACGTAAATGGTCCTGTTCTCTTCTGTATTCCAGGCTCCCATTCCAAAGAGCGTTCTGATCCCCATCCCGATTTCCAAGACAACGGTGTCGAGATTCAGGAACAGCGTGGAGGGCCTCAACCAAGAGATTGAGCGCATAATCATCAAGGAGACTGGGGACAAGGATGAGCAGCTTATTGTAAGTTACATATATAATAACCCTACCCTTTCCACTAGGCACAAAGCCCTCAGTCGCCTTGTGGTTCTGTCAGTGTATAGTACCGCCTATTTGAACCTAAACAAAATAAAAGAAATAAAAAAAAAATTATATATACATATATATATATATATATATATATATATATATATATATATATATATATATATATATATATATATATATACACACACACACACACACACAGTTGTTGTCAAAAAGTTTACATACCACAATGGAAATTTGTAATTTCTAGAAATTTCTCAAACAAATATACAGGGAAAGTCTCTTGTAGCAAAAGTTTTGCTTTTGTGGATGAGGGAAATTTTTTTTACAAGAAATAGATGTCTATAATTATTTATTTCAGCAATTCTTTTGCAAAACTCCAAAAATGCTAATTCAAAAGTATTCATACCCTGACCAGGAAAATGAAATTAATAGCTAGTTGAGACACCATTCTTCAATGCAAAATTGTTCCAGTTCATTCAAATTCCGAGGACTTCTCTTGTGCACAGCCTTCTTCAACTCATACCAAAGATTCTCAATCAGATTTCGATCGGGACTTTGACTAGGCCATTCCAGAACCTTGATTTTATTCTTCTTTAAGAATTCTGAAGGAGATTTTGATGTGTGCTTTGGATCGTTGTTGTGTGGGAACATCCTGTTGCGCTTTAAACCAAGTTTTGGAGGGTTTCAGGTGAAAGGCCAGTATAATTTGGTATGCTATGGAATCCATTTTACCTTGTATTGGAACTAAATGTCCTTTGCCATTAGAGGAAAAACAACCTCATAGAAGGATATTACCATCTCCATGCTTGACAGTAGGTATGGTGTTCTCTGCCTCACCAGACTTTCTCCAAATGTAACGACTGTCAGCGGGGTTTTTTTTTGTTTGTTTTGTTTGTTTCATCATTCCACAAAACCTTTGAACAGAACTCTTCCGTCATTCAAATGCCGTATTCCAAACTTTTTGTCCTTGTGACGTTTTCCTAAGAGTGGCTTTTTCCTTGGCCTGCGACCATTGAGACCTTGACCATGCAATACTCGACCTATGGTTGAAATGGAAACCCCAATCCCACTTGCAGCCAATTCACTTTGAATATCTTTGGCAGTCAATCTTGGATATAGACTTTCCTCACAATTCTTCTACAATTCTTCTAGCTCTTGGTGAAAGAACCGTTTTTCTTCCAGACCGAGGGAACATTGTGACAGTGCCATGAGTCTTGTACTTCTTGATAAGTAGAAACAATAGTTTAAAGTAGGATACTCAAATGCTTGGAAATCTTCTTGTATCCTTCTCCAGCTTTATGACAATAAATAATTTTCTACCTAAGGTCTTCAGATAGCTCTTTACTTTTTCCCCCATATTGACTTATTGGTAATGACAGCAATCATCCTATGCCTAACCCTTTTATACTCTTTAAGAATGTTCACCTACAATTCAGCATTTTGTAGACTTTTCTAGAATTAGGTTCTCTATTATCATATTGAAATTTCTAGCACCTTGTAGACAATACTATCATAGCACCTAGGATATGAATACTTTTGAATGAGCATTTTTGGAGTTTTGCAAAAAAAACTTTTTTGTGTTCTTCGTTCTCTTCATTTAAAACTTGTTTTCTTTAGAGTCATTATGCAGCAGTTATCCACCAACTCTTAGCCCTGTTCCACTCAAACCAGAGAGTATGGGGAATATAATGTCCTAAAATGTCCCACACAGTAGGAGAGTTCAGCCCCCAGACTCAATCCTGTCTCCTCCTACAGGCCCAAGACATCCCGGATGGGCACCGGGCCCCACCCCCCCTGCCCCAGCGCAGCAGCAGCACGCGCAGCATTGACACGCAGACCCCCTCCGGGGTGGATAGGAGCAGCAACAGCAGCAGTCGCTCGCAGTCCATCTCACCCACCTTCTTCACCATCTCCAACGAGGGCAGTGAGGAGAGCCCCTGCTCCGCCGATGACCTGCTCACCGACGGCAGGGAGAAAGGTACCCCAATCAAATCCTAGCTCCTCGGCTGCTTCTGTCTTCCAACATGCACGTTTACAGTACAAGGTTGGCTTCAAGTGCATAACTGCTCCCCGCCCCGCACGTCAGTTTCGAGTGGTTCAGTTTATTTCCTAACTACAGTTCGCTGGGTGTGCCAATGATTTAATTCATGTACATCAAGTCCATAGTAGATCCATGACTGAACTAAAGAATTAAAACAAATACATACAAAAACAATTCCTTACAGTATGCTTTATGAACACTAAACACACTCTCATGACAGCCCTGCTCACCTTGACCCACAGTACTTGAGCTCTGCATGTTTTACCACAACCTTCTATTAAATGATTATTTGGTATAATCTTTGCAATGGCTTATCATAAACTGCACTGTACCCTTCTCCTGTTGCAGACTGTGGAAACAGTTCCCCGCTACCCAAGTATGCCTCATCCCCAAAGCCGAACAACAGCTACATGTTCAAACGGGAACCACCGGAGGGCTGTGAGAGGGTAAAGGTCTTTGAAGAAACACTGTGAGTAGCTCTTAAGAATTCCATTATTCAGGAGGAAGATAAATTGATTTTGTATTGGCATTTTGATTGTAAATTGCTATGAATGTGCAACTTTATAATTTTTACACATATAATGTACCATAAAGGGTCATTTTATTAACTTTGTGGGAAATATGTATTACATTTTTAAATTAATGCATGCACAAACATCTTTAAGGGCAATTTTATCAATGTAATTCTAGTTATTGATTCCAGGGTAATGGGTTAGAAAACCTGTGTCAATACAGACCCCATGGTCTCCTATTGAGAATATTTATAAATCCTTGCGAAATGTATTTAAAAAAAAAAAAAAAAAAGTTTCACTCAGCATATGGACCAGCACAGCTTTTTCATTCATTCATATATATATATATATGTATGTAAGTATAACATTTTGATGACTCAAATATTATTTTGTTGTAGGCCCAGGCAGCTACACGAGATTCCTCCATTCTACTGCCCGGACAAAAACAAAGTGAACTTCATCCCCAAGAGTGGCTCTGCCTTCTGCCTGGTGAGCATCCTCAAACCCCTCCTGCCCACACAGGACTTGACATTCAAGGGCTCCAGCCACGGCCTGATCCCCACAGGCATCATCCCCACTGTGATGCAGCCCATTCCCATGGCAACTGTGCCCAGCAACGGGGAGCAGGAGCGCATCTCCCGCGGGACCAGCACAGCCAGCCAGAAGCCTTTGCTCCCCAGGCACATCGAGGAGCCAGAGAACTAAAATACAGCACCCCCAGCAGGCAGAGCACCAGAACTACATTTCATCAGCATCACCTCTCCTTTCTTAACATGTTGCATATCACTCAACTGAATGTACTCCATTTCCAGGTGCTGATACCTGCGGTTTCTTTCTTTAACACGTACACTTGCTGGAAGATACTAAGGAAGTAATAAGTGGCTTTAAGTGAATAAAGCATTGGGTTTCTTAAGTAGGAGTACTACATTCAAGTTCCTCAAGCTTAGTGTTGTCCTTAAGAGACTATAGTGTTAAAATAATGTGTATAATCTCCAAAGTGCTTTCAATTAAAAACAAATTGTCGCCTTTTAAGTGAGTTTTGTGAGGCCGATGCAGATACACAATGTCAACACATAAGTATAACAATAGTGTGCAGCGTCTTCAGGTAGGGTTTTAAAAAAATCCCTCTTGTTACAATTCGATCCATTGATGTTGAGGTTGGAAAGTTTTAAACTGAGATGAGGCAAAACATACATGATCATAATTGGCCAACAATTCCCTTTGAACCAAAAGCACTCTGCAGAACCTAATGCACTCTGCAGAACCTAATTTAAGAGCGTCACTGTATTCAAATTAAACTTATTATATACACACAGCACAACCTAATTGTATGATTTAAAAGTTTAACTGGCTTTCAATTAAAATGTCTCGGTTCATATATATATATATATATATATATATATATATATATATATATATATATATATATATATATATATATATATATATATATATACAGTACTGTGCAAAGGTTTTAGGCAGGTGTGAAAAAATGCTGTAAAGTAAGAATGCTTTCAAAAATAGACATGTTAATAGTTTATATTTATCAATTAACAAAATGCAAAGTGAGTGAACAGAAGAAAAATCTACATCAAATCAATATTTGGTGTGACCACCCTTGCCTTCAAAACAGCATCAATTCTTCTAGGTACACTTGCACACCGTTTTTGAAGGAACTCGGCAGGTAGGTTGGCCCAAACATCTTGGAGAACTAACCACAGTTCTTCTGTGGATTTAGGCAGCCTCAGTTGCTTCTCGCTCTACATGTAATCCCAGACAGACTCGATGATGTTGAGATCAGGGCTCTGTGGGGGCCATACCATCACTTCCAGGACTCCTTGTTCTTCTTTACGCTGAAGATAGTTCTTAATGACTTTCGCTGTATGTTTGGGGTCGTTGTCATGCTGCAGAATAAATTTGGGGCCAATCAGATGCCTCCCTGATGGTACTGCATGACGGATAAGTATCTGCCTGTACTTCTCAGCATTGAGGAGACCATTAATTCTGACCAAATCCCCAACTCCATTAGCAGAAATGCAGCCCCAAACTTGCAAGGAACCTCCACCATGCTTCACTGTTGCCTGCAGACACTCATTCGTGTACCGCTGTCCAGCCCTTCGGCGAACAAACTGCCTTCTGCTACAGCCAAATATTTCAAATTTTGACTCATCAGTCCAGAGCACCTGCTGCCATTTTTCTGCACCCCAGTTCCTGTGTTTTCGTGCATAGTTGAGTCGCTTGGCCTTGTTTCCACGCCGGAGGTATGGCTTTTGGCCGCAAGTCTTCCATGAAGGCCACTTCTGACCAGACTCCTCCGACAGTAGATGGGTGTACCAGGGTCCCACTGTTTCCTGCCAATTCTGAGCTGATGGCACTGCTGGACATCTTCCGATTCATGAAGGGAAGTAAGCATGATGTGTCTTTCATCTGCTGCAGTAAGTTTCCTTGGCCGACCACTGCGCTCACGGTCCTCAACGCTGCCCGTTTCTTTGTGCTTCTTCAAAAGAGCTTGGACAGCACATCTGGAAACCCCTGTCTGCCTTGAAATTTCTGCCTGGGAGAGACCTTGCTGATGCAGTATAACTACCTTGTGTCTTGTTGCTGTGCTCAGTCTTGCCATGGTGTATGACTTTTGACAGTAAACTGTCTTCAGCAACCTCACCTTGTTAGCTGAGTTTGGCTGTTCCTCACCCAGTTTTATTCCTCCTACACAACTGTTTCTGTTTCAGTTAATGATTGTGTTTCAACCTACATATTGAATTGATGATCATTAGCACCTGTTTGGTATAATTGTTTAATCATACACCTGACTATATGCCTACAAAATCCCTGACTTTGTGCAAGTGTACCTAGAAGAATTGATGCTGTTTTGATGGCAAAGGGTGGTCACACCAAATATGGATTTGATTTAGATTTTTCTTCTGTTCACTCACTTTGCATTTAGTTAATTGATAAATATAATCTATTAACATGTCTATTTTTGAAAGCATTCTTACTTTACAGCATTTTTTCACACCTGCCTAAAACTTTTACACAGTACTGTATATAATTTTTTTTTTTTTTTTTTTTTTTTTTAAGTAGGGCATTCATTGGATCAGTTTGATTTTGTTTTTGACCTACATATCCCAAATCCTACCAAGGACTGTATTACAACATCAATTTAGCAACATGGCCAATGTATTAGGAAGACTGGTCTTCATTTAGCAAAAATAAAAACTCAGAATTTTTGGAGGATCCGCACCACAGAGAGTAAGGTATTTGCTTTGCTGTGTGTGTTTCTTCAGTTCTGCAATGTATCAGCTGTCACCGCTGGTAACCATATAAATTTACTTACTGGCTTTAAAACAGTACAGAATACCATGAATCAAAATGGACTGTCTTCTATCTCACTGTCTTTTTGTATAAATGAACAAACTGCACAGAGAACCAAGAGCAAGTGGATGTTTCATGCTAAGACTGCTACTCTAAGCCAACTGCTTGTTGATACCAACTGAATTGTTAAAGCACTCTTTGAATAAGATTTTTTGGGGGGAGATCTATCCCATGATAACAAACATAAAGGTTACTCCATGTAAACTACATCTTTTTTTAAAGTTGCTCACCAGCCACTACTGAATCTGTCTTTGCAAGATGTTTTGTATAGTCTTAATCGTAGGTTGAGCCACTGGTTGTCAAAAAAATCAGTCAGTGTTGTTTGCTCCCATGAGATAATGAAACAGGAAACAAGAGAAGGAATTTTGAACCTCAGATTAGCCAACCATTTAAAAAAAGAAATTTTAAACATTGCACCAGGTGACCGTCTCGATTTTTCAGATGTAGAGTATGTCAGACTACCAAGTTTTCTGATCATGTGCAAGTTTGGTTGTACTGTGCTATAGCAGAGATGGACAAATAGGTATACAGTAATACCCAATTTTTCAAATAGGGGATAAAATCATAGTTAAGCCTATTTGTATAAAATAGTTGGTTATATAACTTAATTTGAGAACAAAAAAACAAAACAAAAAACTCTTGATTAAAATAAATCCAAATGCAACTGTATTATAGTCCTTTTTCCTGTTGTTGATATGGCCTGTTAATACCAGCGTCCCAACTAACTCAATTAAACCAGTGGCCAAGATGTTCGGGGCATAAAATCCATTTGCCATGGCAGCCTGGCATTGTAGTGCTCTCAGCTGAGTCATTGGGTGTTGCTAGGTAGAAATGGCAATCAAACATTCTGCAGACCACTCAATTTGGTAAATCAGCCAGCCTGGAGAATCCATGATCACTAAAGTGTTGGCACTCCCCTGGAACACAGGTAGTGCTTCTAAATATTCCCTACCTAAATAATCTGCCTGCCGTGACTTGTAATAAAATCTAGGCAATTTGTAACCATCTCATCAATGTAGGGCTCTGGGTGCTCTTCCTTCTGTTTTTACTACCTGGGAACAGGCTGGTGATAAAGCACATCAAGGATTAGGAGGCTATTTTCGAAACTTTCCACTCCAAAATGAAATTGGCAATATTTTGTTCTAAAGAACAAGAAAAACACATATTTAATGCAACAAAATGAGTGACAAGTAACTTAAAGAATACTGCAATGCCACTCAGCAGTATTTGTGGTTTTCCATAGAGTAAAAAGCCCCCACAGTACCTTGATATCAAAAAACAAGTGCTTGACTATGAATAAATATGTGGTCATTATACCTATACAAACCTGCACCTGATTTGATTTTCTGACAACCAATGTAGAGAAAGTCTTTAATCATGGCTCTTTACTGCCCTGCAGCTGTAAAACAGGTGTAATTTGGACAGGGAAATATTATTGTAAAGGTGTGTTACAGGTACTGAGGAAATTGTCTCTATGAAAGGAAATCCGTCAATAACTGCTGCATGCCGTCATAATGCCAAGGTCACAATTAGTTTGATTCTGAGGGTAGGCGGCCTTTTCACAACTTGAGTGAAAAAAACTCTGGCCTTACAATCACGCCCACCCTCATTACTGTATGTTCAGTTCACAAGATATACAAGAGCTTGCTTTTGTACTAGAGAAACATTCAAGTTTTTCTTAATTATGCAGTGGAGGAATTGTGATGCCAGAAATCCAGCCTCAAAGTGTCTTATCATGTTGTGACAGGGATTCTTAAAATATCTTCTAAATTATACATTAGAAAAACAAAAAGAAAAAAAACCAAACAAACAGTGCATCTTGTTTCCTTTTGCCTGTCTCTGAAAGGTAGAATTAAAACAGTGCTATAACGAGTAACACTCAGTTCAAGGAATCAAGAGTCGTCCCACCTTTTAGAATTGCTGAAGAAAAAGACTGTTCGGGGGGCGGTTTTATTTTGTTGGAGCAGTTGCTGTGGGACACGAAGTCAGTGGAAATTTCCAGTTTCATTCATCAGCTGGCTGGTCTCTTACATTACAGTGCATTTACACTGTATATTGTAGCAAATAATTAAGGTAGCCTACTGATTGTAACCATCTAACCTTGAAATGTCTTGCTGAAACCTTAACTGAATACACACTTTCGTAAGTTTCATAAAATACCTGTTTGAACAAAGTACAGTATACAGAATTATATTTGGGTTCATTATTCACATTATTAAGGCAATATCTACTGGATTTAATCCATCTTTTTTTGATAAAAGTAACAGGTCTATCAGGTCTGGATCTGGATTCTAAACACAATAAAATGCACTGGATTTAAAATGTTCAAATGGATCCTTTACACATTTGACAGAGCAGAATTTGTGAGCAGAATGCACCTATTCCAATTATGTAATTGGTCTTTTTTTGTGTGAATTTAACAGCATGGAAGTGGGAATGCCAAAATGTTTGTTACCAGTCCTAAGTTGATCATTTACATTCATACCAGTCTTATTATTTTATGCTACAATTATCCACATTATAGGTCACAGCTAGGCCTCTTTTCAACGACAATAGCATTCCTGCTATCTAAATTATATTACATTTAGAACATTTCAATCGATACTAGCCAGAAAATACTGATCCAAATGTTGATATTTATTTCTCATAGCTCATTTATAATGCTAAATCTGTGACCCTGACGACAGACATAATTCAAGTTTGGTCTTGTGGTTTCGTACATTAGCAATAAACTTAAACGGTTACATTTTAAACAAGAGACGATTTATGGTGTTGGTCTTATTGTTGTAGAGTTCCTCTTTGGTAGACCTTACATGGTTATCAACCAGGCCAAATTCATCAGTGTATGAAATGTTAAGTTCTCTATACAGTAAATACAGTCTCTAGACTATCTAAAATACATTGCTCCTTAAATAAACAAACAAACAAACAAACAAACAAGTTCCTTGCCTTCAGAAAGATAAATACTTTAGCATGTAATATGTTACCTTTTAATAGTGGTGTTCTAACTTGACAACATCTTTAGGATATCGAATTGGCTGAATATTGCAATTTACCTTACTGCTATGAAAAAATGAATAGGTTGAGGCTTTAACTAGGGTTAATTCAAAACCATCTGCAACTGATTTTCTAGCTCCACTGAGGACTTTTGCAAACAACTTTTTTTCTGCAACAAACTAGAATCTTAATTTTTGAAACTTTACGCAAAGAGGGGGGGTTCGGGGTCCAAAAGTGGCACTCTGAAGGTACAACCTCTATTAAATAATAAGTGCAATTCTGAAGATCATTGGTGGACAGTCATAACTTTACTTTGTATTAAAGATATAATTTGCCGGTGACATTACTGAATGGATGGTTTAGGTAGCAGCACAAAGTGACACTCCTGAGGACACCAGCAAAGTAACTGAATTTGTTTGTTAACATCTGACTTTAGATGAACACAGCAACAAGTGTTACTTTAGACCATGGCTTCTGCTGGTTTCCATTCCAACTGAGATCTCAATCACTTGATTATTCCCTTGATTGAACTGATCATTTGCTTAATTAGACATTTTTACAGCTCTTAAACAGTTGCAGGTTTCAAGTTAGCTATAACATTGTGTAAGTAACTTGAACTCTGCAACTGTTTAAGAGCTGAAAACAATTTCAAAGGTCTAATTTAAGGAAATTATTAGTTCAAATAAAGGTTTAGTTAAGTGATTGAGAACTCAGTTAGAATGAAAACTAATAGACACAGGGAGTCCCCAGGACCGGATTTGAGAACCCCTGCTTTAGACAATGGAAAATACAAACCTCAAAACGCTGTACAGGATACTACTGAGATCGCTTGGATAGACCAAAACCTCACAGAAGGGGATAAATAAATAGTTGTTTTTGGAACTGCGGGAAATTAAACTGAAATGCAATTTCTCAGACAATTCAAATGTGCCTGCCAGCAAAGAGTATGTAATTTCCAATACAGAGGTATTGAGTGTGCTGGAAATGTTGTTTTTTTTAATTTAATTTATGCAGTAGTAGGTTTCAATCTGTTAGTAAAAGTACATTCCCAGACAGTATCTTTGCAGGACAGTTTTGATATCTGTTCTTTCGGGCCGATGTTCAGTGTATGTCTGGTATGGTGTTGAGTTACTGGTGGTGTCCTCAGTCTGCTTCAGTTTGAAGCCAAACATACGATCAGTCTTTCTGAAAGAGGGCTCAGTACTGTATTAAGTAAATTCAGGTATGGGAGCATGATTCAAACTGAAAAAGCATTTTGTTAAGGCAAGGATGGAAGAAGCATAATAGTGTGTTCATTTTTTGTTAAACATTTTTTAAAATGAAGCTATTATGTTGTGCTTTATGGACACTGCTCTACAGTATTGGACTATGGCGTCTTACTTGTTTTATGAAAACCTGTTAACATTTCCAAGGTGACAAAAAAAAAAGTAAAAAAAAATAATTGTAAAATAAAGTCTGCTTGATTCTTATCACTTGTGACTGCTTATGTAGTTCTGTTCTCAGGAATATAAAAATAACACAGAAAAACAGCATTTCACTCAAATATGTGTACAAAAAACCCCCCAAAATTTATATATATATATATATATATATATATATATATATATATATATATATATATATATATATATATATTACACACACAATACATACACAATTCCTGAAGGGCGATTTAGACATCTGTTTAACAATTGCTTCTTTTGCATGGTTTCGAATTTTGAAAAATAAATCTATCTATATATAATCTCTCTCTCTATCTATATCTATATATAATCTCGATTTAAATGAGAAGGATGTCTTCTGAATAATTACACTTTTAAAGTGAAGGGCTAAATGTGAGAGAAGAGGGAATCCTGTTGTAAGAAATAAGGATATACAGCTTTTGTACACGTTTAATAACCAAGATAGATTTAGCTTACCCCAATTACCATGAGCTGCTCCGCTGTGCTGTGTTAACCTCATCCTGCAACCCAGACTCTATAGCCCCTCGATACCTGGGCAACAGTCCCCATGGGTCGCTCTCTAAATTCTATTAACCAAGGCACAACTGGGAGGCTGAAAAAAACACAGCAGAAATGCTTGTCGTTTTTGTTCAGGGAATTTAAAACATTCATGAATACAGTGCAATGTTACAATTTAAAATCAATGGAATATTTTGTAGTGTTGTATTTTCCCCCACTGCACTTTTTGCTTTTATTTCAATTTTTAAAAAATAGATTTTGCTGAGACTAGATTTTCATTCTCCTGTTATGTATTATCATGAGAGCTTGAATAGGTCACCTTGCAATTCCATATTTCTCTGTACAACATGGAAACATTCAAAATTTGTGCCTTTCAATGCTTTCGCTAAGAGAAAGGGGAGAGCTAAATCATCCAATATCCAATCTATTTCAATTAAAAAATATCATTCAATGCACAGCAGTCAGAGTAGACCAAGTAGCTTTTGCCAGAATAATAAATAATGACACTTCCTTGAAGGTCTGTTTCAGTTGTCCTTTCAGGTGTAAGCTGAGAATTGCCCTTTTTTCCACTTTTTCAGCTGGAAAAACTACCTTCATATGCATGATATTGTACATACATTTAATGAGAAGTAAAAGTAGACTGGTTAGCAAACTGAATGTGTCTGATGTTTGTTTTACACAAACATGACTTGGGTACTACATGGAACTTTTGTATGGTACTGCACAATGATTTCACATAATGCAATTTATTGTCAGAGTGTAAAATGCAGAAAAAATGCCACAGCATCAAAGAATATAAAATGTAATCTCTGGTGGTGAAAACTGCACTCATTATTGGCTCCCTAGTGTCCTGCTTCAGGTCAAAGGTCACTTCACTCCCAGGTACATGTACAGCAATCAAGTGCTTTTTCACTCCAATAATAGCTACATGACAGAAAGATACACACTGTGTAGCATGTGGTCGGTGGAGAGTGTGTCCTCCCAGGCCAGCACAGTTACAGTTTTTGATTGAGATTTCCTGTTCTACCTCTTTCCACAACCAGACCCATGTCTGCCATCTCTCTCTCTCATGTCTTCAGTACCTTCTGAAAATATTTTGATAAGGAAAATGCAGTAACGGTTTTGGGTGCACCAGCTATGAAAGACCTAACACCCACTATATTTTTTCTCTCAAGATTTCTTTTTAGGGGTGATTTTACTTCACACATTAAGCAGCCAGGTAACCCCTGTGTGCATGCATTGATGTTATACTTATCACACACAAAAGGCATTATTCACCTTATTTTACCTTTATTTTACCTTATTTTCTATTTAACCTGCTTATTTTAAGCAGGTTAAATAGACTTGCAACATTAAGTGAATGATTATACTAGACTGTGAAAATAATTACTGTGGTTAATGGATGTAAAACAAAATGTAGAAAAACAACATACAATAACATTAGTCAACTCAAGTCACCAATTTTGCAAAGTAAATTCTACATTAAAATATTATGTTTTTTAATTCCCATACTAATCTGTATTTGACTACCTACTACAATCAAAGCAATTTCCTAAAAAACTAGAGAGACTGGATCCAGTATTCATGTACTGAATAAATAGCAAATGAAGATAAACTTATTGCAGCCCTGAAAAAGCAATGTGTTTTATTAGTCTAAAAACTGGGTGGTGGAGGAGAAAAAATAAATAACCTGCTACTTACAGCGCATTCCAGCAGTAGACTCTACATCTCAGTAGACACTGCAGGCAAAGGAACATTGTAGTCTGATCATTTCAGAGTGAGATTATACCTGAAAACAATATCCTTGAAGTCAGACCCCAAGGCAAGGACATTAGACAGACAACAAGATCAAACAGTGTCACATCACATTAAATAATTTTCAAAACCAATGCACACTAGAGACAAATTGTGAAAGGCTTACATTTTAATATATGTATACAGAGAATCCCAGAAATTATTTACAAAGTCGAAGAGCTAAATAAACACAGGCTGTTTGATTTAAATAGGTATATAAATACAAGTGTTAGAATACAGTTTCCATTCTTTCCAGTGCTAAAAGAAAACCACCGCAATTTGAAATCTGCAGCATCCCCCTTTCTAACCAGAAAAAACATCGAAAATGGTAAACACTACAAGAATTAAGAAATAAAAGAAAAAACAACCACACAGTTTTACTTTCCAAACACACAAAAGAAAAAGGAATACTGCAGCTTTAATTGTAGTTGCACAACAAAACACTTGAAGGGTCAGCTCTTTTTAGAACATGTTCCACTAAGAATGACAGTGTTGAAGAAATAACTGCATCAAATGAAGAGAACGTGACATCATAGACACCAAGAATTCTGTGTTCACTTCTAAATCGCTGCTGCAGGGTAACTACTGGGGTCAGTCTTTACATGCGCACACATTTTATTTGAAATGGGTCCAGGTTCAATGCAGCCCTCTTGTGAACCTGTGGTGTGTGACTGCAGATACTGCTGTAAATCAGGTACATGCAGAGGACTTCATTTTATATGAAGTCTCCAGCAAACTTGACTGTAGTAGTACATAAATCCTCCCAAAAATAAAAAAACATTTTAAAGTACTTTTATTATACTAGAATAGTAAAGCATCTCTAATATGGTGTTATTGTCCTGCCTGCAGCATACAAAAAGTAATAATGTGCCAATTTAAAATGGCAGCAATTATGCAGAACTTGGTCAGACGTTACAAAAGGATTTGGAATTTTTTGTGGAATTTTAAGTAATCCTGGTCGTACTTAAAACATCAGAGCACAAGTACAGGTAACATTTAGTGGTTATACAGTGAAAACATGCCATTTAGTAACAGTTTAATGGATTAGGTAGTGCTACAGAACATGTTTTATAAATATATGCTGTACCTTCAATATTTCTTCTTCAAGCACCAAAATTACAAAAATAAAACACACAACAAAAGAACATTTCTAAATACACTTCAAAACACAAGTTGTTGTTCCTAACTTGTAACAGCACAACATCCTTTAAAATGAACCCTCTCTTTTTTTAACCAATAATATAATGTAACCAAACTTCTAGGTTGTCTGTTTGAACAGTAATATAGTCAGGAAAGATGCCTTTGACAGTGTGTTTGACATATGTAGAACTGCTGTGCATTACTGACTAGTGGTAAGAATCTAGCAGTACACACAGTTTCCTTGTACAATAGGTATATTTGATGTTTTCACAAAATTCATGACTTTAGTTTTAGATCCATTATTGCCTTGAAAAAGCACAACAAAAAAATGATATCTATAAATTAAAACTATGACTTAACAGTGTCAATTGCATCAATGGCCAAACATATCTCTTTAAAACATCCTTTGCCTGAAGTAAAATTTTCATCCAAGGTCCACGATACTGAAGAAATCATATTGTTACGGTTCACGTGTAAAATTGGTAAATCTGTAGATTAACCAGTAAATGTGTAGATTTACCAGCTCAGCGGTCAATGCATAAATAACTAAGGAGATGGTAGTTATAATAATTCAGCGTTTGAGGTGAATTCGGAAATAGAGTAACATCAGGGAGCTTAACGGCATAAAAATAAATTTTAAAAAAAAGTACATTTCTGTAAGATCTTTTAGGTACTGTACGTGGGTAAATTAACTTCACTACATCCCTTCTTCCAATACTATTATTATTATTATATTATAATAATAATAATAATAATAATAATAATAAATGTATTTAGCAGAGACCATGTATTAATGTTTGGTCCTATATACAGACATGATTAGAGACAGATTTCTGGTTTTATTTCTAATGATTTTTTCCCCACTTGTCTTTCGCTTTATGTTAAAAAAAAAAAAAAAAAAAAGCACTTTCCTGATTTCATTTTAAAATTGACCATAGGGCAACCATTAGGTATGATAATAATTACATCTATTCAGCAAAACCCATGCCTCTACTAAGTGTGATTTGGTATTATTAAGTTGAACTCATTTAGAAAAAAGCATAACCTAAGTGCACACATGTTTTGCATTTCAGTGAGAATCATATAGTGGGCTACGTCATTTTGCCGGCAAAACATTGTTTTGTATTGTGAATTGTTGTTGTTGCCAGACAGTGATCGTGGATGTAAGTAAAAATAGATCGTTTACTACCATCTCCTTATTTATACATTGACCGCTGAGCTGGTAAATCTACACATATACTGGTTAACCTATAGATTTACTGATTTTACACATGAACCATAACACACACACATACATATATATATATATACACACTATCGTTCAAAAGTTTGGGGTCACTTAGAAATTTCCTTGTTTTCCATGAAAACATACATGAAATGAGTTTGAATAGGAAATATAGCAAAATGAATAGGAAATATAGTCATTGACAAGGTTAGAAATAATGATTTTTAATTGAAATAATAATTGTGTCCTTCAGACTTTGCTTTCGTCAAAGGATCCTCCATTTGCAGCAATTACAGCCTTGCAGACCTTTGGCATTCTAGTTGTCAATTTGTTGAGGCAATCTGAAAAGATTTCACCCCATGCTTCCTGATGCACCTCCCACAAGTTGGATTGGCTTGATGGGCACTTCTTACGTACCATACGGTCAAGTTGCTCCCACAACAGCTCAATAGGGTTGAGATCCGGTGACTGTGCTGGCCACTCCATTATAGACAGAATACCAGCTGACTGCTTCTTCCCTAAATAGTTCTTGCATAGTTTGGAGCTGTACTTTTGGGTCATTGTCCTGTTGTAGGAGGAAATTGGCTCCAATCAAGCGCCGTCCACAGGGTATGGCATGGCGTTGCAAAATGGAGTGATAGCCTTCCTTTTTCAAGATCCCTTTACCCTGTACAAATCTCCCACTTTACCACCACCAAAGCACCCCCAGACCATCACATTGCTTCCACCATGCTTGACAGATGGCGCCAAGCACTCCTCCAGCATCTTTTTCATTTGGTCTGCGCCTCACTAATGTTCTTCTTTGTGATCCTAACACCTCAAACTTAGATTCGCCTGTCCATAACACTTTTTTCCAATCTTCCTCTGTCCAGTGTCTGTGTTCTTTTGCCCATCTTAATCTTTTTCTTTTATTGGCCAGTCTGAGATATGGCTTTTTCTTTGCAACTCTGCCTAGAAGGCCAGCATCCCGGAGTCACCTCTTCACTGTTGACGTTGAGACTGGTGTTTTGCGGGTACTATTTAATGGCGTCTGTTTCTCAAACTAGACACTCTAATGTATTTGTCCTCTTGCTCAGTTGTGCACCGGGGCCTCCCACTCCTCTTTCTATTCTGGTTAGAGCCAGTTTGCGCTGTTCTGTGAAGGGAGTAGTACACAGCGTTGTACGAGATCTTCAGTTTCTTGGCAATTTCTCGCATGGAATAGCCTTCATTTCTCAGAACAAGAATAGACTGAGTTTCAGAAGAAAGTTCTTTGTTTCTGGCCATTTTGAGCCTGTAATCGAACCCACAATTGCTGATGCTCCAGATACTCAACTAGTCTAAAGAAGGCCAGTTTTATTGCTTCTTTAATCAGCACAACAGTTTTCAACTGTGCTAACATAATTGCAAAAGGGTTTTCTAATGATCAATTAGGCTTTTAAAATGATAAACTTGGATTAGCAAACACAATGTGCCATTGGAACACAGGACTGATGGTTGCTGATAATGGGCCTCTGTATGCCCATGTAGATATTCCATTACAAATCAGCCGTTTCCAGGTACAATAGTCATTTACAACATTAACAATGTCTACACTGTATTTCTGATCAATCTGATGTTATTTTAATGGACAAAAAATTTGCTTTTCTTTCGAAAACAAGGAAATTTCTAAGTGACCCCAAACTTTTGAACGGTAGTGTATATACTGAGATTTAAGATCCCCTTTTTACCTGTGCATCTATACAGTTGCATTATTTTACGCTAATAATAATCTATAGAATTGATTGGTGGTGTTTAAATAAATTACAGAAGAGTACATTTAATTTCTTGCTGCACCCTGTCACTTGTTTCACAGTGGAAGGAACATTCAATTTCAAGATTGCAGCAGCCAGGTAATATCTGTGTCATGAAATAAAAAGCAATTCCCACAAAAATAAGGGCTACTGTCCTAAGAATAAACTGTTGGTCTTCTGTATGACCACCCCCCACCCCCACCCCTACTACTACTACTACTACTACTACATCATCTAGCTGAGAAGATACAAAAGCAATGATATTTTCATTGCTCTCAGCAACGCTGTCTTGTCTAGCCAATATTTGTGGGTTTTTTTCTTCCCTCTTTATATAGAACTAGGAGGTACTCACTGATGTAAGACAGTATTGAGTCAGTGTCTGTCTTTGCAGAGTGCTCTGAAGGAGTCATCAGAAGCCTGTACCTGCAGATGTATTACTGAGGGATGTAACATGTATTTTCGGTAAAGAAAACAGGGAAACGGTTAACGTTGATCACAAAAGTTTTCTTTTCTAAAATACCATTTTAGCTATTGTATTCTTCAAGTTCTATTTTAGTGAATTGCTTCATTTCAGTTAAAATCACAGTTTCTCTGTTTGAAGACAGAAGAACAAAAAAGGCAAATGATCCATAAACATATCGGTATGCCTTTTCAGTCCAGTGTTTCGATGTCTGTTATGAGACCATGTTCCAGTTATAGTTAATGCATTATGCTATGACCTAGCGTGTAATATTTTATTGATTGATTTATGGTAAGTGATTATTTTTAATTAGATTTATAAAAGTATATATACACACACAACAGAGAGGTTTAAATATTAAGCTAGTAATATACTAAGCCAGATGTTTAGCCAGCCACTGTGCATTCTGGAAACTTTCCTGGATAAATCTGAGTAAAAAAAGTCATCTACATCAAGGCAGGTTTCCTGAAAGAAACACGTTTTGGAAGGGATTAGAGAATCTATACCGATCCTCAACACAGATTGGACAGGCAAATTCAGCCAGAAGCTCACCTCTGTGGTAATGCGTGAAGCTCGGAGAGCTGGAATAGCCTTGCCTCACACTAGCAAAGCACCCCATGGACTGAAAAGGCATAAAAAAACGGCATCTCTAAACAATACAACATACACACATGAAAGTGTAAATAACTCTGCAGATAGACAGACAACACACAGGCTGTGTACCAAGAATACCACTTCTTAGGGATGCGAGTGTTTCTTTGGGTTATTAGTAGAAATAAGGAAACCTCAGTGATAGGGGTTTAATTCATCCCTTATGGGGGCACTTTCTTGTTCCTAGGTTTACAGATGGGTGGGATAGATCAAAATGGCTTGCTGGAGAACAGCTCTCTCAGTGGCAGACTTACGGATCAAAAATGTTAACTGTAACCTCTTCATGAAAGCAAGACATTTGCAAGGTTGAACATCTTAATTAGCAAATGTTTCCCTTTTGTTAACTACATTATATATTATATCTTCTACCACTACAAAGATAGTATAGGGAGAGTATAATACTGAAGGTTGTTAATTTGTTTTTAAAAAAAGGTTTGTTTTAAATAATAGCAATCCATTTGGCATCTTGATTACACCAGCATTACTGGTTTCAAAAAATGCTCCCACTCCCAAAGAAATAGATTGATGTCTATTTGTGCAATCCCCTCTGGAAGGCAGCGATACCTGTGGTACACAGCACTGATGGTGTTAAAACAGCAATCTCACACACGCCTGGCTGTGAGACACAATCTTCTTCAGGCAGTCAGCAGCTCATCATCAGTGCGGCCAATGGCATCCGGGTTTGAAAGGGGGTCCAGGTCAGCAAACAGGTTAAACCAGGCCGACATGTCTCGAGGAGCGGTCTTTGAGGCTATGGGTGGTAAAAAGGGGTGAAAAAGCTGGTTAGAAATGTCTTGATCAAATACACAGGTCCTGAATACACATTTTTTCAGTTGAGTTGAGAATGCACTCCAATCCTACCAAGAGAGAGATCTAAGAGTCTATTCAATTGATCTAAACATGAAGACCATGTATATAGTACCTCTGATACCTGTAAACCAATGCTGCAACAACCAACATCTCCAACACTGCTTGGGATTCCTTTTCTGTCTGTAAAATGCTAGGGAGGGTTCTGTTGTAATGTTCCACAGCCATTAGAGTAACTAAACTTAATATGCATGACCTCTATAAGTTCTTTCCGAGGGTTCATTGAAAGGAAAAGGCATCTCCAGCCCTAGAGTACAACAAACTGTCTGGTTTTTTCATTTAGGAATGACCTATTCCTAGATGATGGTGTCCATTTTAATGATTGAATCTGCATATATATAGCATTGTTTAAGAACATAAGAAGAAATCCCCATATATATAATTTCTTATTAACATTGCTAAATACAATAAAAAATATGCAGTTAAAATACAAAACAATTACAGCTAAGTCTTGACACATTCACAATGGAAGACATATCATTACACAGAACATGTAGTTGGCCATTCTAAAACAATGAACTTTCATTTTTCAGCCATATCACCATACTATGTTAGACTTTGGCATTTGAACTTGTAGTTTATTATTATTTTTCATAAAAAGCAGCAACAAAATGAACCATTTCATCAATATCATCCATTTAATTAATCGAGTAAACTTCTGTATAGTTTAATTTTGGTTTGCATTTTTCACTGCATGAGAAAGTCCCTTGATTTTATTTTGTAAATTTTGGCACAACCAAAAGTAAACAGTACAGTTTAATTTACTGCAGTTAACACACATTTTACAAATACTTACAATTCTAGAAGCCCGAGTGTGTACTTGCTTCTCTACACAGACTACACCTAAGTATGGCAAAACCACTTACCAATGAACTTTTACAAACCAAACTTTTGATGCTGATGTTATTTGTGTGTGTTACTCAGAACAGTGTCACACCCAACCAAGTTTTTCCAGATAGAACATTAACAGATTCATAGTACTTAAGCCTGGACTCGCAGCCTTTAGGGCTGTCTTTTAACACTTGTTCATTCGTTACACACAATAAGTTAACAATTAAAAATGTGAATGTTTAAACTTGTGTACATCATGACGGGCCTCCAGAAGACTTACCACTAGTCTGATATTTGATTCTTAATCAAGGCCTGAAACATCACCATGACACCCTGGGCTCTCCACAGCTAGTACCTGCCGATTTGTGCCCCTGATCCTTAGCCAGCTTTGTGGTTGCTGGTGCAGGATCTGCGATACCTTGTCTCCACCCCGGGGGCACCTCCTATTACTGAGGAATCTGAGAACACGCCCCACTACTTGATAGCTGGTGAACAGCAGAATATCTTTAGGCTGAACTGAACTCCCAGGCAGGCTATGCCAGGCACAGTAAAGAGCATTCTTTCTTTTTTTCCCCCCTGTTATACAAATACACTTGGCTCCCCATACCTTCACAACAATCTCCGTTTAAACCTATGGGGTCAGGACTAAACAATGTCAATAGATTGCAGGCCTACTATTGGAAACCAAGACGACACCAATTCAATTAAATGCAAGGCCTACTGTACCTTAACTATTCTAAAAGCATATGTGACCATTCCTCAATGATTAACGTCACATGAGTTTCTTATTTCTGGTCTAAGCCCAGGATAAATGACTATTGACAGCAAACCTTTCAGCACAAAAGTTAATTCAGACATGTAAGGTCTATAGGAGGACACTATCTATCTATAGCTGTTCGTGATGTAATATATTTTATAAAAAAATGAATTATTTCCTGTAAATATGATGGACACCAGCTTTCCTTAGCAAATGAGTTTCATTCTTCAACAGTTTCTAAAGGTTATCAAATCCATTATGAAGACTGAGAGACAAGGTAACATAATCTGCATAGCTGCACTGTGCTGAGCCCTTTCAAAAGTGAAATCTAATGACCAGATTCCCCTCCAGGGGATCCTATGTAATGCTATTTCCCTCTGCAATTCCAATAAACCCCTAATTCACCACAAAGAGATGAGATCACACACCTAAAGATTGCAGCTTCGAATCCCAGCTTTCACCAATTCCTCCAGGGTCTGCCCCTAATCCTAGAGATGCAGTCTTCTACTGATCTTCATCGCCATTAGTAGGAAAGGTAACACTCCTCGCTCAGTGATAGTGAAAGTAGGAGACAGCTGGCTGCACTGTGGAGCCAGGGCACAAGATGCTTGCACAGCACTAGCGTCAGTGAAAACCAAAGGCTCCCACTGAAGCCTCTCCCAGTGACTGTCTAGAGAGCAATCAGCTGAACCGGTTCAAATTTGTTTAAAATTATGCCTGTACCAAAATGTACCTTTTCTAGGTATCATGACAGTTAACAAGCAAAGGCATGATTTTTAACAGCACTGCTTAACCCAAGCTGACTGATTTCTATACATGCTGTAGTGCAGTAAGCTATAAAACAAAGATTAAAAAACAGGGCAAATACACAAAATCAAAAGGCAGATCTCCTTGTACAGTACAGCGTGAGAAATGGCATACAAAATATATACTAACCTCAAATGAGAACTTCCCTTTAATACAACAGATACATCCAAAACATATCCATCTGCTATATATATATATATATATATATATATATATATATATATATATATAGTCTTAACTTGCAGAGAATAACCAACTAACTCAAAAAGTCTCCCATTAAAATACCAATGTATCCCTCAGCTAGCCTTGAAAAATTAATGAGAGGAGAACACTGACAGAGCATCTTGGAAACTGAAAGGTAGGGGTGAGTTTTATTGCCAACTGTAACATTAATACACCAATCCACTGAACAGTTTTTCATTTTGGCTGTATCAGTTACTGTTAGACTAATGAAACCTGTTACTTGCGTGTGTACATTATGATTTAGCTATGTGGGGGTTTATTTTTGTTGTACATTTCATTGTTCTACTGAGACCGACATTAAGTTCTTTCTTGTTTTGCTCTAAAATATGAAATGCAGTCTCGTCAATTTCTGTTTGCAGTAAAACAGATATTGCAAAATGTGTTTTTAATGTCATGGTATTCGGGTTACAGAGTATTGGTTCATTAATCCAAGGAAGAGGTTTATTGAACTCAGAACACACACACACTACTGACAAAGAAACATGCATCTAATTTTAGTGAAAAGTTCATTAGAGCAACCCTGCTATTCTTCGAAAGAGTGCCATGTGATGTCTGCAGGCTCACTTAGATGTAATGAACGAGGAGTGGGGGGGTGTTTGAAACTGTGCGGCCATGCAAGCAGCCGACAGCAAACACAAACTGTGCAATGTTGCTGCTGAATAAACAAAACTCCTCCAGTAACGTGGTGCTTTTGTGAACGTGGCACAAAAATGTTCACACGAACTGTCGAGTGGGGCCTTGTTGAAACCAGCATTCACAGCTTAGCCTCATGAATAACTCGCAGCGATAACAAACTGAAGGGTCATTTCTCACCCCAGTGGGCCCATGTTACCATTATGTAACAAAAAGGTAAATTTTAAAGAATCTGCAATAAGATGAGGGTACTATTTTATGGGCCTATGCAAACACAGACAGCTTATTAAGACACATGAACTGAAGGCTTAATTATGAACTGACTGATTTGACCCTTTGCACTCCTGTTCTAAAGGAAAAGGTAACAGATGCTGCTGTTGTAAAGAAGTCAAGCTCGTTTACACAAGGAGCTGGGCTTAAAAAAAAAAAGCAGTGGTCTTGTCTGGCTGCTGGAATATATGACAAACCTCTCTCCACTTCACCAAGCTAGT
The DNA here is from genome assembly GCA_030684275.1 of Acipenser oxyrinchus oxyrinchus. Lineage (NCBI taxonomy): Eukaryota > Metazoa > Chordata > Actinopteri > Acipenseriformes > Acipenseridae > Acipenser > Acipenser oxyrinchus. Next base: position 33,794,989 of record CM060258.1, read on the forward strand.
ACATGTGGACTACAAATCATTATTCATGATTAAAGGCCTAAATGTGCTCCAAGATAATGGTGTCAAGTTGAACACGTGTACACGCTTCAGTTTACTTTAACCGTTTAAAACGGCTGCATTAAACTCGGAGTAAATTCATTCAGGTTATGTTGGTCATTTGCTTTCTTGTTAATTGAACACTTTTTTTTAAAGTTTATACTAGAAGCATCTTTCTTTTTTTTTTAAATGAAACACAAATTTTGGAATCAATTTCGCATTCGTATTTTAGCAAAGCACAGTTTAGACAACTTTTTCATTGAGTGAACTAGATTGTGCTTTTTTTTGCAAATGCATTAGAATTTTTAGAGAATATTCAAAACATGAAAAATCTAAGGTTTGTCCCAACATTTTTTAACTTAGGCTTTCAAAACCTGCCCACCCATCAAGGCTATTAATCAAAACCATTTTTAGTACAATGAAGTCAATATTAGGATTACTTTGGTGCAACCTACAGTATATCTCACTGCAAACTGACAAAAAAGCAAAAATCCATTTCCTTTACAAGTTAGATGTCAAGAGCTTTGATGTGATACTTCTCAATGGACCCTTCTTTGTCAAACCATGCTCTCCTACTATTGAGCAATGTGCCAATTAACTGCAGCAGGAACTATTTTAAAGCTTTGAAACGATACAGTATGGTAGTTTTGAGAACCTTAATAACATTTAATACCACAACCATTGCAATTAGCCATGTGCATCCTCAATAAAAATCCAGCTAAAAGAGTCCCTGTTGCCACCTTGTGGTGAAACAGCAATAAATCACTCAAAATAATGGAATTGCGATCATTACCGTATTTGCTCAAGTTTAAGTCGAGAAATTTAAACCTAAAACCCAATTCTGTGACATTGTCTATATATGAAAAATGAATCCCAGGTTTGTTTACATCCAGGAGTTGTCACGTAAAATACAGAAGCAGTTTCATTGAATTACAGCAGACGACACCGTCCCCCACATTCCATTGAAATACATACTTCCGTGTGGGCTAGGAAGGACGCGGGGGTGGGGCTTGTATACTAAAATAATACTATTGTATGCTTGTGGCAGGATGGACACAGACAACAGACTGGGGTAATGAAAGCGCTGATACACAAGTTTAATCAAAATAAACAAACACGGAACAAAAAAAGCAACAAGTAGTATGCTGGTTGCAAAACCAGCATACGCAGCAATTGTTATATTCTGTAGTAACAGTTTTCAAAGCTCACGCTTCATTTCGCCTGTACACACTCCTCCGGTGCAGCCAAAGTTGCAGGACTTTTATATTATGGCCGAGGGATCAACTGGCTTGTAATTATCTTGTTAACCCCTCGACCACAGTTTGCACGAATTTAATAAATGCGTGTGACTGTCAGCTAATTAAATAATTACCAGCCAACAGTCACGCAGTCTCACAAGTAAAGTACAAATAACAACAGTAATGGCGAACAGCTTTTTGTCCACCCTGCATTTTAAATAATAATAATACAAAATAATACAAAACATGCACAGGGACAAGGAGTACCCGGTCACAAGGCTATACAAAAAAAACACGTACTGTATTGGAATACGCGTCAAAATGATGTGTCTATGCGGTGCTAGGTAGAAGTGCTTATAAAATTGTTATTTTTGCAAATCTGCTGCTCAAACGCCGTCAGGATATCTAATACATATATTTAGGTAAAAACAAAATGTGTACCCGAATCTCACCCTCACAATAGGGGGTTCGCCTTTTACACGAGGTTGGCTTTTACTCAAGCAAATACGGTAGTTATGAACCGCTATTCTGTGTTAAGAGTGCAAGTGTCGTTGTTAAAAAATCTCCCAGCTTCATGTAGATTACTGTTCTACCCACCAGTGTTTTTTGAAAAAACAACATTTATAACAATTTAATTTAGGACTAACTACTAAAGTGATACAATAAATGTCCTAGTTAATCATTTACAGATGTTGACCTCAGCCACTGGTCTCATTCCAGTAGACATATCAAATACCACAGTAAAGCAGTAACCTGGCAGAGCACATCTCATGCTTACAAGCACGGCCTCACTTACTCACCAATGAGGCAATTTCTGGGATTTACATGAAGGACATGGTGACAGCACAGGTAACACAGGTAAGGATGATCTTGTTAATAACCAGAAAAAGGGGGTCTGATCATCAGCAAGCTTCTATTATTATCATTTTCATAGTATAACCCAGGCTCTCTACAACCATGTATTCTGTTTAAACAAACTGATGTTTGAATTTTGATGCATATTAGGTCTAATTCTAAAACACTCATAGAAAAAATTATGAATTACAGCACAAGAAACATTAAATCATAATGGTTTCTTAACTATATGCACTGTAGCATTTTCCAATAAATCACATTATAATGAGCCTAAAGGATTAAATCAGCCTAATCAGAACATACTACACTCTGAAAGGATTACCAGGCCATCTGTGGCCTGTATTATTTTTACATCAGACTATTTTAAAACTCACAAGAAAAGTTAATCTGATGCTGTTTGCATGGGGGATATCTTTTGTTCTCTTAACAATACCTGATAATTAAATCAACATCTATCTCTCAAAATATCATCATCTAGCTTACTTAGACATCCATCACAAACTTTAAAAGAGTTATTATAGTACTTGGAAGTCATCAATAAGCTCTTACCCTTTTGTGGCATCTTTGGCAAGTTCTGGTGAGGCACTGGCAGGATCGCCTGATGAGACGAGGGCTGAGGGGTCTGCATGGGCTGTGCTTGAAACATGGGTGGTGTTGTCCAACCTACAGGAATAGCAGAAAACTCTAAGAAACATGCACATCCCAGCAGGCAAGGGGCAATTGTGCTCACAGATTCCCATCATTGTACATTTGATTTTTAAAGTGCAAATTCCTTAAATATATTATTGATGCCAGACTGCTATATAAAAAGAAGAAACTGTTAGTTTACAAGCCTGGCAAATAACAATCTAGGCAGACAACAATGGAGAATCACCTGTTGCGCTGAGGCTGTGATCAAGGAGCTGGGAGGGGAGGAATCCAGTCGGGCTCGAAGGCTGCTCTGGTGATGAGGCTGGTCCAGATGCTGGGGCTGGACTGGGCTCAAAGCTTCCAAATGCATTATTCCACTCCCTGCTGAACTCCTCAGACCCCAGAGGCCCTGGGCTCAGCAGGTCCTTCAGGAAGGACATGTCATTCCTGTCGGAATCCTCTCCTTCTTGGAGGTCAGCGAAATGGTCCTTTGGGACTGAAGAGACAAATCAACATGATGTCAAGAAGTATACACAGGGTGGTAGCTTCAATGTTATACAGCAGCAGGGGCCCAGATTTTTAACCTTTGTAATTAATAATCTCCACCCCAGGCCCCAGTCAAATTATCTGCTGATTAGCTTAAAGTTGTGTCTCTTATTTTCCTGAAATAGATTTTTTTTTTTTAAAAATACAGTTTTTATATTTTTGGTATAGAAAATGGGATTTAATTTTTTACAAATGAATTGTTTCCATTAAAAAAAAGACAAACCCTTGAAGTCAAAGCAAGCTTCCAGTTGTAGTAGACTGGTGCTAAGTTTCTGAAACCTGTACACACTGGGGGAGGTAGATGAAAACTCCTTTGAACCAAAATGCATTTTGCATCTATATCATCAGGGAGCTGTTAAAAGTCTAAAGCCTATAGTTTATGAACTAGAGGAGCTTATTTGACCATCAATGGTTTTTCAGTTCCTAATAACTAAGTTCTCAGACCCGCTTCCTGACAGATCCCAATGGATCATCAGCTACAACATCTCTTGGCAGCACATTCTATACATACACTCGGTTAAAAAATACTCCCTGCCTACCCACAATCATGAATGCTGTTAAATAATGACTGGGGTTGACCTTCTTAATAATCTATTTAGTTTATGACAAGAAAATATGTTATTCTTTATACAGCTTTAGAGACTGGGACCAAATCCATACTAAACTGATAGGACAGAACTGTGTGAACACTTATATTTTGCAGAGATTATTCTGAGCCAAGTGCTTAGTTTGTAGTACTGTATATAGTTACAAAACTGCTCTCTGTCCAACCTGTACCAGACACCCTGGAGATAAGATATAGCGGTATGTATTTGGGATTCATCTCCAACAACAAAGAAACAAGTGCAAACTTTATGTTGATTCTTAATAATGCTTTGAAGAGATCAAAAAATCCATCCCACAGCACTGAATTTCAAGCAACAGAAAAAGAAGCAGCATGTGCCCATAAAGCAGAGAACCTGATCAAGTAGCACCAGTGCACAGTATAAAAATACTCTAGTCTCTACCCATCTCATTGAACTGCTTGATCTCACTGCTGGATGCCCGCTTTGCCTCAAGTGATGTGGGGCTCAGGGGCAGGTCCTGGTCAGCCTGGCTTGCTGTCGTCTCCCCAACTCCACTCTGCCCGCCTGTTCGTTTAAACCAGCAATAAGCAAGGCTCCTCTGGGCTTTTAACACACTGCTGCTATCATTACATCTGCACTAGAAACCTGCCTGTAAAACTAAATCTCACTGTTCTAATTGATTGCAAACAACATTGCAAAACGTTAAGGGAACAGTCTTAAACCTAAACAAATTATTTTGAAGAAACTTACTCTTTAAACGTAACCCCCCCTAAAATAAAAAAGCTCATTCGCAGGAGTTGGCAGTCACAAGTAAGGTTGTTTAGTTGTTCCATAATATATACTCCACATGATAGAAATTATTATTATTATTGTATAGCTTCAATGTGAAATTAAATACACATACACGTAAACAAGTGCTCTATTTAAAGCAAGCAAGATTATGTCAGCTATAAATTCTGGCTTTTGCTGCATTGCTGATTTAGCATTTCTCGATACACAACCTAAAAAAGTCAACCCACAAAGGCCATGCATTTCTGATGCATACAGATATTGTGGTTGTCAGTCACTTACCACTGTCAAGGCTTGGGAATAAGGAACTGTCACTGTCTTTGCTTTGGGTGTCGGCACTTTGGGCTACAGCACACATAGAAGGACAAATAAAATAAAATGGCACACAAGCAAAGCAATACTAAAACGATCATAAAGTGGTCTATATTTTTGCTGAAATTCTTTAGTCAAAATATATTATAAAGGCAAAACTTGGTGCTTTTCCTCTTACCATCGCTTCCAGATTTTGTGGGATTTTCTTCATCCAGTGAAATCAATCTGCAAACACAAATGTCAACACAAAGGTTATTCCAAGTTACTTAGCTTATTTTCATGCCCTGGTGCCAGGGATGAAGTTGGCAGTAAGGCAACAGCCATCAAGAGAAGAGTTTAAAGTTGTTAAAAGAAGCCTTAATGACAGCCTGTCAGTGACAGTTTCTCTGGTAACAGTTTCTCTTTAACTCTCATTTTCAAAACTGATTTATCCAATAATACTACTAACAGGTTAACTGCTGGTAAAAGACCATCCAGCATAGTATGAACTGGATTCAACTGCAGAAAAAGCTCAAAGGAAATGGTCGGGCAACTGTCTCACTGTGTAACACTTGGCATAGTATAATAATCTGATCAGCAAAAAAGTAAAAATAAATAAATAAATAAATAAAATGATTGTTCTAAAAACAGGAAATGTAGGATTGGAATACAAAACACCAAAGGAACATTACTCTGGGTGAGATATGTCTTTAAAGTGTCCTCACAGTACGTTCATTTAGTTACTATGGGTTTGCATACACAACCAGATTTAAGATAATAAGTATACATGATGTGCCAATAATGAACTGCAGTGGTCTCCTTTGGACTACTGTATTAAACAGTTCAACATCAGCTACCCCAAACTAATTTCATCTTACCTGAGAGACATGATATCTTTCTACAGAGATGGCCAAAATTTTTACATCACCTAGAATTTTAGGATTGAGACAATTAAACAAAATAGATTCATATATATATATATATATATATATATATATATATATATATATATATATAAATTATTTTACATCATGTAAGCAAAGAAACTACAAAATGAAAACTCTACTGGAAGCCATAATAGTAGTACAGTATTTCATGTTAGTTTTTTTTTTAATTAAATGGAAAACTACAAAGCAGTACGTAATTTAATATGTCAACATGACATTATTCAGCAGGTTTCATTCAACTTTTGAAGCAAAATTAGTTAATTTTATAGGGTGATGCAAAACTTTTGGCCATAACTGGATATTTATAGAAGCTACCCCAACTAGTTTTGTACAAAGAACATCGCTGTGCTAAACAGAAATAACAACATGGGTGATTTTTATGAAAGACTGATCTAAATGGTGGAGAACGCAAATAGCATCACCCAATTACTTTATTAATCCAATTGTTTATACCTTCAGCTAATATTTATTCAAAGTGAAAAAAAGGTTTAAGTGCATTAAAACAGACCTCAAAAGAATCCAAGCAGACAACGACCCCTCCCGAATCCTTTATGGACAGCCCTTTAGCTAATGGTAGAAGCTACTTACGTTTGATTAAATAGCACTCTTAAATGAACATCATCTTTGATGAACACAGAACTGGAAACAAAGTCATAAAAGCAAAGGGAAGGTGATGAAACGAGTCAGGCTATTGAATGTATAAAAGGAAGCAGTGTAAGAGAAATAGGACAAAGAACAATGAAGTCTCCTTTAATGATGAGCACAGTCCATCACAAATCAAAGAAAATGAACACATAAAAAGTTGTAACTCAATATATATTGTCTCTATATAGCAAAAACAAAGTCACATTTAGGTAAATGGTAAATGTCACGGTCACTGTGGCAGGGTAGAACAGAGCCCTGCACATAATTAGGGGGCAGGGCACAGCCCTGCTTGCAAATAATGCATTGTGTTGTGTTTATTTAGCATGGGTGAATGTATTGTAAATAATGTATTGTTTTGATTTAGAACGGGTGATTCGAAGGTGGTGGTTTGATGTTATTGTTGTATAGTTTAAGTGTGGTCTGGCAGAGGCAGTGTTAGCAACTCGTCTCTGCCAGACAGCTCGTGAGAATGCGTGGCTGGCAGTCAGTGATTATTGACAAAGTGACTGTCGAGCACGCAGATATAAAAACCCTGTGCAGATTGTGACCATCTCCAGGTTGATTGATTTATTGCTAATCTGCAGATGGTCACATGTATAAGAACCCACAGCTTTTCGTTTTTCAGTGTGGGTGTTCAGAAAGGAGAACGATTAGAAAGAGAGAAATGTAGATTTATTTCTTGTACAATACCCACGATCTAACTTGACACAGAGTATCACAGACTAGTTATGTACGGAGTATGACGCCGATATCTTGAAGCGTTAGGTGTTTGTCACTGAAATGCTTTATGAGTAGGCTTGCTACTATTCGATTTTTATTTTTTTGCCAAATCGACAACTAATATCGACGTTTACTTTTTAAAGAATTTACCGTTTTTTTAAAATTTATTTTTCAATTCAAGCAGAGAATGGGTGAAATCGACCTTCATTCTTTAAAAAAAAAACAAACAAAAAACAACACCACCTGACTGTTTATGCCACTGCAAAGCCCCTTTATTATTCAACATGCAACCAAACCCTGGTCACCAACATTCTAATAGAACAACATTCAAACTGAAATGATGTTTGGTCAATGCGGAGCTATGCCTTGTATAGATAAAGATCCTACACAATTAAAAAAAATATATTCCCAAATAAACCACAGTAAACGCAGCATATAAATGTTTATTACGCAGACTTTTATAGCATACATTTATTTACTAGTAAAAATATGCACAGAACAAAACAGACAGTTAAACAGAACTAACTTGCACTTATTATTCAGAGTCTGAGCTTCCCTCCTCTCACAGCTGGACTCAGATACCATGTTTCCAGGACACATCCCTCAACTAGTAGCATTGAGCAGAATCGCTTCAAAACACACACCACGCATTAAATCATGAGGGAAACCACCACCGGATTCTTGTTTTTTTCCTGCATTTTCAACAAGCAAGCTTCCATTGTACTTCTTTAAGACAGTTTCATATTTTTATTACCTTGTGATTGCATGTGTTCAACCATTCTGTTTGCCTGCGCGGTGACTTCTCCTTTGCAGTTACATACCAGTTTACATACCAGGATATGTTCTTCATCTCCTGTCCCATGTTTCTTTACAGTTTTCACTTCAAAGTCAGGGTATTCTGCACATTTTAAAATCTAACAAGTAACTGTCACCGTATATTTAGCAAAAGCTAACCTACACCTTACCTGTAGCTGGCAAATGAAAGTGCACAGTTGGTGCCGGTCTGATGATTGACAGTCATTTAAACAAATGAGAGCATTGTAGTGCTGCTTCAGGCAATGAGATCTGTCTGAACAGGGTGAAATGACAGTGACAGTGAAACCACAGTACTAACAGACCACTGACTGACAGCGATACCTAGCCATTCAGAGCGGAACAGAGATGGGACAGACAGTAAGTATAAAAACTGCACAAAGATGATTTCTAAATGATTATTTTGGTAAGAAAATAAAAAATAGCGAGTGGTTTTACCGACGTTTATCCTATATAAATCTATTTCAGTTGAACTCATATTTTTGGGGGAATTCGACGTTTAACAAGCTTTACCGATTAATATTGAAAAGTAGCAAGCCTATTTATGAGATATTGGCAGTTGAGGAAGTGGTGGTGGCAGGATTGCAAACACATACAATTTCAGGTTTCAACAGAAATTTCTGTCACTAATACGCAAGTACCCAACTTTCACAGCCATTTTTAAAATAGTAAGGTTTTTGAGTGCTTTAGTTGCTTACTTATCTAGGTAGTTAGCTTTTGAATCCTCGGTCTTCTCATTTTTTTGATCTTCTGTTAACTGGCCCAGTGGGTCTTGTAAACCCTGTTATTAGGAAGGAATAAAAAGAAAAAAGACTGGTGTCAAAACAATTTATTTATTTATTTATTTATTTTTTAAAGCCTCTGATATTATTTTCAAAAACCAAGCAACACCTGAATGAACACCCACTACATCCCTGACCCCAGGTAACATAGCATTGGCTGGCAGTGGCTCTTCATAGCTTCAATCTAAAGCTGCTTTTAGTCAAGGTATGTTAAAGAGAGGCAGCAGTATTGGGACAGTGTGGTGTTGTACAGGGCGTTTAGAAAGATATATATTAATTTAATTATGACCATTTATATTCATATTCAGCGTCATATTTCTCATATTACCACCCCAGAAATTATTTGTCAAAAAACAGTTGTGCAGTAGACTTGCACTAAAAGCGTTTTATACATATATTTAATCCACAAATCAGTAAAGCATACAAAGACAGCTGTAAATGCTTCACACAGCATGCATTTCATTATGACTGCATAGTTATTATTGGTCAGTTGGGATTACCAGGGTTTGGATTAACAAGTCTATCTAAACCATCTACATTTTAAATTATTCCTATTGTTAATAATGCATTACTACCAACACTGCGGCTTTGGGTGGCCCCTGATAACTCAGACGACAGGATAAGTGCAATCTCATTCAGACAAGGAGTGGACAAACTGATAGCTAGCACTAAGAAAATAACAATGTGTTTACTGTGGCATCGCTGCAGGCACAAACCACGGCATTCATTAAAGTTTCAGAAGCTGGATATCTGACTTAATAAATCTTGCTTTGCTATGGCTGTACTGAGCAATGCTCACTGAAAACAGGAGTCTCCTACGCCAGGCACTACATACAAAGGGCTTGCTTGGCAGCATCATCAGACATATTTTATTGGGTGGATAATAGATTTAGAAGGCTAGTTTCAGCAAATTACTATAAACACTTAATTTGTCATTTTTCTCTGCCATTGCTCATATCACATTTAAAACATGGCCATGGCTCAATGTTAACTCAGGCCACTTCAGTTCAACCCACAGTCCAACAACCATTAACCCTTTTAGTCCTGGTGGGACCTCAAGGTCCCACCTTATCTTAGTGCTGTTTAGAGTTCTTAAAGTACTGTTCTTCAGCTCGACAAAAATAATTCAGGACTGAAAGGGTTAAAGTAATGAACACTTGAGTGTGCCAGGTTAATGGTTGCTCAAATTGAGAAAACACCTTTGTGTGAGACCCAACACTCAAGTATTAAATATGGACAAAAAAAAGTATTAATCTGGCACTCAATGGAGCCCAGTTTTGTAAGACACTGATGCATTCTTTTCATGCAGATACCTGCCATTTTTGTCTAGGAACAATGGGCATAAGTTAACATTGCAGAACGAGAATGTATACTAACATTGTGCTTCAAAACATCACAGATTAAAAGCATGATGGCCACATCAACCCTAATAGAGAACATGATGCTACACTTTGAAAGTCAGAAAAATAGCTTGAGTGTTACTTCAGCCAGCCACAAAAACTAAACAGCATTCCAGCCTATTTATTGCAGACATTGAGCCAGCCCATAAAATGCCCCTTAACAGCGTGCTACAACCCAGAAACACTAAGAAGAAAAAAAAGGTCCTTTATCCAATTTGCGGCATGTCTAATTATGGTTTATTTACAGAATGTCTAATTAAGGTTTGGGCTGCTTAGCAACCATCACTACATTTGACAGCTTTCCACAGAGGGCAATTCTTTCAGCCAGCACTGCTGATTCACACAGTGACTGTTAACAGATTCTGCATGTTTACCAGGAAACTGCCAGTCATGAAAATGTTTTCTTTAAATTCCAGAAGTATATAGGTTATTATAGAGAATAATAAAGTTGTTATTTCTTAAAATTGCACTTATGGTTTTTGGAGTATAATTGTGGGTCACGTATGAGTGTTTTTGTAATAAGTGAATATACTGTGTTTATAGGTTATTTTTCACAGCAAGCGGAATAATATTTTAGCTCTCTCCAGTGAATATCTTTTAATTTTATTTGATTTCCCCGTAGAACTAGCCCATGGTGAGGAGTGAAATGGCAAAATAAATGTTATTATCCGAAGCAGGGTTTCAATAAGAAAATGGAATTACACTGTTTTTTTTAAATCTGTGTTTAGAGTAATTTTTTGTAGGACTGTAAACTGTAAGTATAAAATGTAAGCTTCCCTCCCCCTTCCAATACAAAGATCTAGAGCAGGGTCTATGATTACTGTAAGGGTCAAGCCACATCAATCATGTTACATGCAAGCAAACCCAATTACATGCCAATTGAGCCCTTGCCAATAGTCCTTCATTCACTCTTAATGCAAGAGAAAGTAGGCCTGCTATAATGTTACACAAACTAGTTTTAAATGCAATAGGCTGCATCATACAAAACTTAATACATGAATATGTCATTAAGACCATATTTGCACAAAAACAAACTGTGAAATCGGCTAAAAAAATTAAAAGATGAAGACACTTTTGGTGTAATTGTAAAACAAAGAAGTTATATAGTGAAAGCAACTTCCCCCGAAACAATCAGAACCCATACCCTGGAGATTAGATACAAGTTTGGAGCAAGAGTTTGAGTCACTTTTTTTTTTACAGTATTAACCCTTAGGTGCATTTTTCTACAAAAAAATGCTATAATTATCAGGGCCATGCGAGAAGGAGAGACATTTATTGCAACACAGAAATTAAACTTTTCATCTGGGGGAAAATAAAGTTCTGCTTGTAGTGTTCAAAATAGACATCCACCCATGTGCATGCAACCTTCAGATCAGAATTGTGTCCTTTACCCACCAGAGATTAGAACAGCCCCAGCCAAGACACATGATTTAGTTATTTTTTTACCTTCAGAGTAGTGAACTCATACGGTATGTAATCTTTAAAATCTTCTTGGATTTCTGACATCATCTGGGCTGTTTTCTCCCAAAAGTGCAGCTGTGCGGTCTGTGAGGGGGAGGAGGAGTGCAAGAAAAACAACACGTATTTAATATGTACCAGTATATTCTATCTGGAAGATATGCAGACATGCAGCTTCCTTTACGCACTCTGCCTCCTTAATCATGCTGCTTTCTGCAATGAAAACCACTTCATTGGTCGACTAGGGTGATATATCTAAAGGTTACGCTAAACCAAGCAAAAAGTCTCCTGACCCTTACATTAGATTTGTACCCATACGTATGTAATTGTGCAGTTTTGATGTCCTGTGAATAGACATTGATAGCTTACTCTTCATGCTATGCATACTGATTGTGGTGAAGTACTTTATTAATATCCTGACACTAGGTATATATTACAATATGTATTATTACTTTTTCTTTCAGGCTTTTGTGCAGTATAGTAGACACTCTAGTTGGTTATAAAAAATATATTAAAATTATTTAGTTTTAGAGTATTTCACAGTTATGGTTTCATGGTATGCAACATAGGGATAAAATACATCTTTCTGAACAAGATTCCACATTGGAGAAAACCCCCATCAGTGGACCAAACAGATAAGTTTATTTATTTATTTATTTATTTATTTATTTATTTATTTTTTAATTCCAGATAGCAGACACATTTTTCAAAGCCAGCTGCACATGATTCCACAGTGCTTGTGCTTTACATGAAAAATTCAAAATTATAACCTTAATTAGATTGATCACACTGAAAAGAATTTGGTCAGTGAATATTTGTTTTGTTTAATTTGTAGTCAGATATGTACAAAATAATAATTAAAAAAAAGCAGATATGGAACATATTTAAAAAACGTGTCACTCAATGATTAGAAATGCTCCTGAATTTTCCAGTTGTCTGTTGCCAAAAAGCTTTAAATAATGGAAGAGATCACTGAGGCACCAATACCTTGAATTTTAATAAGCTTACTGTTTTGATCGACAAAATATATTTTGCAGTTCTGTCGTGGTGTGGCTACATAGTGAACGGAGATTTGAGGAAAGTACCAGGTATCTCTTTGTGACAGACATTTTAACATAATGACAATAGTATACTTCTATTCAACAAGTCCTTCTACTACTCAGATTAGACAGGGATTTTAAAGTCTCTGTGGCAGAGTGGTTGCAGTGCTGAGTGTGATGACGTCACGGACCAGGAAGAAACTGAAACCACAACAATGGATGGGCGGGCGAAACTGAACGCAACGGCGTTCAGTTGATTTTATTAATAAACAAACAAAACAAAAGATTTAAACAAAACAACAAAACAAAAGGGCACGAGGGCCAAACGAATAAACAGACAAACAAGTAAGTGGCGTGCTGGCTAAACCAGCACGTTTTAGCAATTGTTTTATGTCGTCTCTCCGCTCTCTACTCCAAAACTCCACCACCGCAGCACAGACAGCTGTCGGTTCTTATACTCTGGTCGAGGGGTTAACTAGCTATTAATTATCTTATTACCCTCGCCACAGTCTGCATCGTTTGGTAAGGATGCATGACTGTCAGCTAGTTAAATAATCAGTAGCTGATCAGTCATGCATCCTCACGGGGTTTTTAAATATACATATAAAAGACGCGGCGCTTTTACCCGCGCCGCAAACAAAAATACAAATAATAATAAATAGGGGCGGGACGCTCCGCCACAGTCTCACAAAAGCATTTGGTTTTATTTTATCCCGTTTGTTCGCAGGCAGAGTTTGCACATGTGATTTTCTGGCCCAGAGGACAAAGCTTGCTATTTACTGAGCAGCAAACAAAACTAATTGAAGAAATGAAAACCACCATGTTAATTACCTGGTATGTGCCAAGGGAATGTGAAAGCATGTTGCAGCGACTTGCTCCCAAAACGTCTACTTTCTGGCACACGTCGTTCTTCAGTTTATCAAACTGTGTCTTGGTGTTTCTCACCTGCGCTTGGACCTGTAGGGAGAAACAGACCAACGCCACAGGTGCTTCTTAGCAACGCCTTCTTGTCTTATTTGCTTATTTGGTGCTGCAGTAAGCCTTTCAATAAAACTTAAACCATAAAAGCTTGACGGGACATGACATTTATTTAAATAAATCCAAAATGGTGCAAGATCTAAATACTGCTGCTGTTTAGATTTTTGCTGCATAGTAAGGTTACTAAAATCTAACAGTACTTGTGAGCGTCTATTTTGTAAAAATATGTAAAAAAAAATAAAATAAAAAAAAGCAGTAAAGGATCCATGTTATTAAATAAAACAACATTCAGCTTCATTTACATTTTTTACAGAACCTTATAGGTCAACCCATCCCTCAGAAAACCATTATAAATTGTAATGAAGCACCCCCCCAAAAAATCAATGCATTCAATACCATCTGATGTACCAAACCGTAAAACAGAAATTGTTGTTATTATTATTTATTTCTTAGCAGACGCCCTTATCCAGGGCGACTTACAATTGTTACAAGATATAACATTATTTTTGCATACAATTACTCATTTATACAGTTGGGTTTTTACTGGAGCAATCTAGGTAAAGTACCTTGCTCAAAAGGTACAGCAGCAGTGTCCCCCACCTAGGATTGAACCCACAACCCTCCGATCAAGAGTCCAGAGCCCTAACCACTACTCCACACTGCTGTCCTCATGCTGTATGAAGACTACAGTATACATCTGAGGAAGGTGGACTAGGTAGTACTGCACTATAATGTATTCCATTACCCTACCTTCCTATGCAGTACTGACATTTAAAAGTGCATGAAGGGTTGAGATATCTGAAGGGCAGACCAGGATTACAAAAACTGACACAGTTAGCATTCATGAGGCAAATCTTATCTTCAGGGTCCTCACCCCTAATTCAGAGGGTGTTTTCTCCAGCAGAGGGGTTATCAGAGTACTTGGACTGGACAAGTGTACAGTATGGTAGCGGGCACAGGGTGGAGCAGGTGGCATTTCAGACAGCACTGTTCAACACAAAATACATTACAGATACGTATGAATATACAGAACCAAGGCCTAGGACCTAGGAGATGGGCACACCTTTCACTGGAGTCCCTGCAGAAATCAACTATAAAACTTGGCATAAAAAGGAACCAACTGGAAACAATATATTCAATCGGAGACTCTCAGTTAAAACATTTATACAATTTGTGTATTATTATTATTATTATATCTATTTATTTATTTATTTAAAAGACTCACACCCCGAAGCTTGACTGCCTCATTTATAATGGACTACCAGAGACAGACTGGCATATTATGTGAAGCATTTCTTTGGAGTGTGTGATATGGCAGTGAAGCAAGATGTGATGTCTATGTTGACTAAGCGCCACAGTTACTTTGTACATTATATTATATTTCAATACATGGATCATCAGTGATCAACAGTGAAAGATACATTATGAAACCAACAATGAATAAATATATCTATTTATAGAACTGGGTTTATATATATAAAAAAAACACAGCCAGAGCACAAAACAGTGCCTGAAGCTAACCTTAGCAATACCCTGCACTCACGTTTAATAATCTGCAGCAGCCTCGTACATATTGATTTTCCACCTAAAGGGAAGTCCAATGGAAGATCTGCGAACAAGAGCACAGTCTGGCTTCAGAGCTGCAGGAACAAAGCTCAGTCAAAACATGGAACAGACGGAGCGTGAGGGGAATAAAGATCCCACAGGGCAACGAGTTCTGAAAAAACTGTGTTCCCCCAGTGTTTTCACAAGGTGCACTGCCATTCTGGGAATATGAAAGGGAGAGAGAGTCTTGCACAACCGCATGAAGGAACATCGCTCATATTTTACTGGCGGTTCACTTTGTTTCACAAGAACATTTTTTTTTTACTTCTTGGTTCAATACAAATGACATCCTGTGTTGTTATTGTTTTCTTTGTTAAATCAGGGAAATAAAGAATATGATGTACACAAATATATACAAAATATAAGGTACAGCATACGTTACATCACTTCGAAAAATATGGTTTCAGGCACAGCATTGGAATCTATAAATACGGTTTGCGAGATCTGAGGTGTTTCACCTGAAGCAAATAGTCGCTGAATTAAAGAATACAGCTGTGTGCCAAAACAGAAGTCAACATTTAAAAAAAGCATGTTCATCCACAAACAAAACACGTAACTGCAACATGGCAACCATATTAGGTTGGAAGTCAAGGCCACCATCAAAGACAACTCTTCAAATATGAAGCCTGTATCTCAAGTGGTTTCTGATATAGGCGTATAAAAAATTTGAGATGCTTAGTTTTGCCGGTTTCATTACCACACAAATGAGAATAAAGTTGTTTTTTTTTACAGCACTAACTGAATTTCCTTCCAGTTACCAGCACACATGATGAAATGAATTGATTGCAGAGGGTAGAGAAAATGTATACCTTTTTATAAAGCTGTCTACTTAAGTTTGTGGAATCTGACCACCGCAAACCGTACCATTGGAGGGAGGCATTTTGCTTTTGAATGGTCTGAGTGACTTCAAACATCTCTGCTTATTAATACATACAAAAAGTAAGTAAATGGGTTTAAATGTCTACCAGCAGTCACATTAAGTCATCTGGGGGTTAAAAGATACAACCTGTGGATCAGACCACAAAATGAACATCAAGACAAATTCAGTTCAAGTGCATAGAGTATACTTAGCGAGTGAATGGGTAACTGTTTTATTGTGTTTTGTAAGAATCTAGGGGACGTGTCATATTTTCCAGCTGAAGAGGATTACCATGTTGAAATAATAAGTCTCTCATGCAAGGAGAATTCAGCGCACAGAAGGGCTGAAACACAAGCTTTTTAAACAGATTAGCAAATTTGTTAAACATCCGTTGACATATAAAAAAAACATGACGCATCCCTCTCCTCTATTTCATACTGCGCTTCTGAGAAATTCCACCAATGCGACAAAGTATAAAGAAACACTATATAACTTTACATGTCAATGCGAAACAGTATTTTCTTGCATAGACTGCATAGACTGTTCCTAATGAAAATAGCATTTTTTTCATTAGTCAGAAACACCACTACCTAGTGGGATCATCAGAAATAGCACTACCTAGTGGGGCAATTATAGAAACATCCCCCAACCTATGAGTGACATAACCACATATCACATCTATGGTTCCAGGGCCTAAAGATGACAATATGAAGTTCTTCTGGTCCCAAACCTCTAATTAATACTACTGCTCAATGTGGCTCCACAGTGTTGTACCAACCTTTCTGCATTTTCTCTTAGGGCTAAAACACTCCAGCATGTTGTGCAATAAAGTATGGCATCAAACTGCTAATAATTGACTTGGAGAGATATAAATAAATACTGATTAGTATACATTTCTTATCAGTCAATTTCTCTCAGCTTGACCCCTTTCCTGGTTAGGAAGGGAGGTTTTTAAAAAAAAATCAGTTTACTGGTTTACTGTTACCAGGAAACAAAACGATTATCTTACAATGTCTGAATTAGTGGCCTGTGGTCTGAATTAAATTTAAAGGCAGCATCATAATTTAAATTTAAATCATGCCTTTATCAATCTACCAGGGCCAAAAGTAATGAACTAATTAAACAATCATAAAATGTTTTTGTTTTCCTCTGTTCACTACTTAAAAAAAAACCAGCACATTATACTGACTGCAAAACTGAAAAAGGTCAAACATTATCAAGGTAACTTTAGTTTAATGCTATTCAAATAAATGTTAAATACTGGCAAAAAACATCTCCAACATGGAAAACCTCAGCTCTACCAACTATACCTTTACAGACAGCTTTTTTCAGGCCCAAATTCTCAATATTGCTGTTGGAGAACACAGGAACTCCTTTAACAGTCCCATGTGAGAATCAAACCCAAATCTTAAACCCTACACCTTCTGTGAGGAAAATGGCACAGAAGTGCTTACCTTCCTGAACTTCTCCAGCTGTTTGTAAGTGTCTGGATCCAGTTCCTGAGAGACATCCTTCATCCAGAGCAAGGCGCCCCTGTATTCGGTGCGGGCCTTTTCCATGCGGTCCACAGTGATCAGGCTGTCAGCGATGGCGCGTCGCCGGAACGTCTCCACTTCCTGTTCCATCCGGTGCAGTGAAGTGCACAGCTTTATCCTGTCACAATGCAAGCAGCACATGCTTATTCAGGCAAGGGGCCTTTAAAATAGGCAGGCTAGTTACTTTATCTTTATTTTTTTCTGTGTGCTCTCAGTACCACCTCAAGCTAGGCATGCTAGTTTTCTAAAAAATAAAACGAAAACACTGTACAGCATTATACTGGGAAAACATATTTTATAAGTTAGGTTCTGTGTTTCCAATGCAGCTGCCGCCCTTGCCACATAATGTCTGTGCTTTGAGGCTCGGCAGCTTCTATCGCCTATCTGACCCAGAGCAGCAGTGCCAAAACATGGAATTTGTATGTAAAAAGGAAACACAAGTGTGCTTTCTGCTTTGCTTGGAGGCAATGTGCTTGGTAAAGGTCATTATACAGAGTTTAACTACACTAACTGTATTTACCCTCAACACTAATATACCATTCTGGACTGCAGAATAATGCTTTGACCTCAAGCACACATGTATGTTGTAAGGTAGTGCATGAAGCAGTCTTTTAGTTCAATCTCCCCTGATTACGAACCAAAGACCTTTTGTATGTAAGATAGGACGTTTACATATTTTTTTTTCTGCTCAATTTTCCCTTTATTTAATGTATAGTGACACGATTTGTGTGGCACAATGCTATAGATAAACTACTGCAGGCCACATGGTCTAACTGCAATGACCATTGGAATGCGTTTCTAGTGCTAGTCCTAATATGGTGCTTGAAAATGGATTCTGAGACTTTGGTTAGTACTCCTTTAAAGGCACTGTTTATGATGCATTTTGCAGCTGAACACAAATGTACTGTATTTACTTACAGTATGAATCACCAGGGGGCTAATTTAAGCCTGACTAAAGTCTTTTTTCCAGCCCTATCATTAAACTAATGATACAACAACAGTGGTGTTTTAATGCTTGAGTGGCTACATAAGAAAGAGAAGCTCAATATACAAAATAAGAAACACCTATTCTTTAGTGCTAATGAAAAGTTTAAACAGAAAATATGTTGGAAACATGTAAAGTCATCTAAAACAATACAAGCCTAGCAAGACAAAGCACTGTCTCCCACTCATACACACTGTTACTTAGAAAGGGATGGGGAGGACAAACTACAGATAACATGAATTTCACACAAAATATTATTATTAAATTCATTATCCTTGAAAGGAGTAGTCTAAAGTGCTATTATTATTTTATAATGTTTCAAAATTAAAATAAGCTTTTATTTAGAATAGAAAATCCCATTAAATTTAATTCATTATGCTTTGTCCAAAAGAATAAACGCCATGTGCCTGCCTGCAACAGTGCACTGATGTACAATGTTAAAAGATTACATTATAATGGTAAAAAGCCGTACCTTTGCTTTGCTGATGCACACAATGCCTTGCTGGTGGCATCCATAATGTTTGCAGCCTTGGTTTTGTCCCGCTCTGCCTGAAACCTGAGAAACAACCCCAGCTCGTTCTCCTCCTGGGATAAACCTGCAAAAGAAATGAGCAAAATTATTACTTATACTTAGCGTTCCGCATTTTCGTTTTTTATCTTAACACATTTTTACTGGGAATTTTTCGGAGTTTATTTTACAAATATTAAAATAGGGATAAAATCGATAAAAATGTGTTTTAATCAAACATCTGTAAAATTAGGGAAAAATTCTCGGTATACACACTTTACATGTGGAATATGATGCGTAGCAGTTCTGGTTTCTGATTAAGTTTAATGCCCTTGGCAAATTGTGCCATGTATGATGAAGCAGAATCTGTGCAAGTCAAGGCCACATTTTCCCAAGTTAGCTGGTACTTTGCGAACGTTTGGGCAAGCAGCACATCAGCACAAAACAAGGCAGGTTTATTTGCCTTAAAATGATCAAAAGAAAGACATTTCACAAAACTGGACGGTCCAAGGCATCGGGAGACATGTCAAAAACCACACTGAACATCATCAATGTGTTCCGGGATAAATTTACCAACTAAGGCATCATCATTTTCTGTAAAATATTTACAAGTAAGATTGTTGGCGTTAGGCAGTCGTTTAGCTGATCAGCAGTAGTCACCATACCCCTCTGCAATAAACAGTTGGCTGTCCAGCAAAGTACAGATGTCCGAGAAACTCATCAACACAGTCATTTTGCACTCTCTCTTTCATTAAAGCATGTGTACAAGCCGCAGAAATGGATTGCTTGTCTCTAGTTCACTTTCTTGTTTTAGTTTAAAGTGTCGCTTACTTTCAGTATGCTCTTTTATTCTGTCAGCGCGAACATGTACCTCAACGCAGCAGTATTTGCAACGCTATGCATCCTCTGCCTTATCTTGTCCACTACTGCTATTTGGCTTTTTGTTTACTTTGAAACCTTACGTTTCTTTTGAATATTCATAAACTGATTTACATTTTCTCCCGATTCTTCATACACTCAAAATATTATATTTGTGTACTTCAATTTGTTTTTGATCAAGCTAGTTACTACGCACAGCACTTAATAATCTGACTGATTGGCCAACAGAATCAGGTGATAACGTGTTTGGTTCTTTGTTGCTTCACAATCACGTGCGACATTTGAACATTATTTGATCCTCTGTCCTCTAAACATAGCTGCTGTATTCTAGGATACAGTGTAGGACTGCTTATTACAATGTTATATAAAATAAAACAGCATTATAATCAAAATACTGTGTATTTTCTCGAAAATAGTACCGGGAAAATAGGTTCCGTTAAAAAAAAAATCCTGTAATTTTTTGATAAAATTCTGAATAAACTGGAAATGTGAAACGCTAAGCCTACACTGCACCTGGTCCAATGCATCTTGTTTTGCCATTATTGTATACAATTTTCCCCACAAAAATGTAACTGGTGGCATCAGCTAGCATGTGCAATAAGAAACATACAGTTGCATTAACATATGTGTTAGGCTCATTATAAGGACTGATGATGCATATGGATTGATTCCCTTAGGGTTGTGAAGCAAAAAGAATGCAAATACTCACAGTTTATTCTCTGCTGGTACTTCTCAATAACCCTCAGAAGTTCTGTGCAAGTCGTCTGAACAGATCCAAAAAACTAAAATAAAATAAAAATACAATTTCAAAAAAGTTAAAATATAGTATTTCTTTAAAAAAAAATCCTAATAATGAAGGTGTAAAGTGAAGTCACACTGCATCACTTTTGTCTATAAAACTAACTCCGACAGCAGGCCAAGCGCACAAGGTGATATAATATTTATTACTTTGGCAGCATGGTACGATATTGCTACTGGTTGTTTTGTGTGTTGTAAGCACACATAACAATGTCTGGCAGGTGGTATTAAATTACCCTTGATTTTCTAGGTTGGGAGTACACTTGAAAAAACTCCCAATAACCTTAAAATATTATTATTCTGAATGCAGCCTACAACAACACTACAGCATGTTGCTGCTTTTCTAGTCAAGCAGCCATTCTTTTCGTCAATCATTAGACAGTGTAAACTCAGCAAGTCTGATTTGGTTTCTGTTTGTACATTTAATTAAAAAAGCAACCGTGGAATTCTATTTTTAGTACTGGCAAACCAAATACTCATTTTAGGCTATTAAACCAATTTAATATCTGCCTAACTTGTACAGCCAAACTGTAATCAACTATAGTATTTTGGTGATCTTGATCCTGATGTGCTGTTGTACACCACTGTAGTTTAATACTGTATGTGTAAATTAAGGTAAAGCAAGACATGAACACTACTATGAAATGTACCCAGTAAACAGCAATATACTCAAAAGGTTTAAATGTTTCTTCTTTTAAAGGCAGAGTTACAGCCTTTGTTACAAAACTAAAATACTTTGTCCCTAAATTAACCACTGGAGATCATTACTAGTAGTTAGGCAACATTAAAAAAAACAAATTCAAAAACAAAAAAAGTGGAGATAACTGAAAAAGACCTTGACATGCCTGTCCAAAACGTTTTTTGTTTTTTTTTGCTGATCAGCTGGTCAGAAAACTACTGCCATTAAAAGTATTCTGTTCATTTCAGTATTTCATTTTTTAGTATATTGTTTTAAAACAGTTGCGTTTGCACTAGCAAAATTATTATCTAGGGCAAGACATATAGGCCCTGTACCTAATAGCAACCACAACTAATATTACTTAAACTTTGGGCTCAAGGAAGGAAATGGGTGGAGTAGATGCAGGTATTCCTAGTACTGACATTTTATCCAACTTATCTAATGGAATAGAAAGACCTCGAGACAGTTTTAGATTTCTGTATTTGTTTTGAACAGCTGCTGTTTGTTATGTCGCCCCGAGGAACTGATTATCAATAGTTAACATTCAGCAGTTTGCAATGTGTTAAATGTTTTTGCAACAAGCCCTAATTCTTGGCCTTTAAGTCGATTTTCAGTCACATCCTGGAATCATTCCATTATTTGTTTTGTGGAATTATCTGCTATGAATCACCATGCACAGCAGAAACTAGCCTTAAAGGTACACAGTGTCCTTGGTAGAACAAAAAACAATTGTCTATCTATTTTCTAACCTACAAGGAAAACACACCACTGTAGCAGACAGGGTTTATTTAAAAAATGGTTAAAAGCAGAACAAAATCCCATATATGTCCAGTATTTACTAAATATACATTTGGAGCATTATGGCATGGTAATATAATGCTGTGCTGCTTTACCGATTGAAATGGGTGGCATTTCAGATGTAA
This sequence comes from Acipenser oxyrinchus oxyrinchus, assembly GCA_030684275.1. Classification (NCBI taxonomy): domain Eukaryota; kingdom Metazoa; phylum Chordata; class Actinopteri; order Acipenseriformes; family Acipenseridae; genus Acipenser; species Acipenser oxyrinchus. The sequence continues at coordinate 33,817,494 of CM060258.1, forward strand.
CTTCAACATAAATAAACTAAACCCTAATTTAATTTAGACCTTTGCCCTTCTAGTCATGTGTTAACCTTCTTAAAATGCTTTTAAGTTAACACAGTAAATTGACCAGAAATGCAGCTTTGTTCAGTTTTCCACATACAAACAAAAAATTAGCTACATATTTAGTTAAACAGCTATAAATCACTTATGTTTGATACACCAGGTCAAGTTTTAAATAGGCTACATTCCATAATGGAGTACAACTTGGAACTTCCACAAGTACAGTTTGATTGATTGGATGAAAAAACATCTTTAAAACATGGTCCAAATCACAGAGCTCCCCCCAGTGGACGAAGCTTGTACACAAACAAAGCAATGTCATCCCAAACTCCTCTTCTAACCTTGCATTATTACTGTGCTGTGCTGTGCAGTCTACATTTCAGCTCAGTCTACTTTCCTGGGTTTACTGGGTAGCTTTTGTTTTTAAAGCCATGTTTCTTGTGGTTTATTTCAAATTTTTAAACAAAGTTTTTTTTTTCTTCCAGAAATTTGAAGCTTTATCAAATTTGACCCATTGTTGTTTTTGAGTATATAAAAAACAACAACCCCCAAAAAAACTAAATTTACTGTTGCTGCCTTTTTTAGTTGAATTGTATGCAGCGAGGTCCTGCAGCAATAGACAAAGCAGCACTCTGATGAGAATTCCTTGTGGCTGCTTATATACTGCCTGGAGCATCCCTTCATGATGTCAACACATTCAAATCAAAGTAGTACTTTGTACCATTTTAAAAAAATAAATAAATAATCCCCCTGCAATATGAATCATTCAGTAAAAGGCTGACCTCCAGTTTTGCATCTAGGTCTGCATCTGATGCCACCACATATTCATCTTCTTTCTTCCCCGTTACTTTGATGAGAACCTGCTTGGTTTTCCAGAACTTCTTCTGCATGCGAGCCATTACAGAGCTGTCCTCCCCGAGAACATGCCGATTGTACGTGTCCCCGGAACACCTTGAGAAAACGTATTACAAATCAGAAGCAGCAAACACATGTGGATCCTATGTTTAAAACCTGTAAGGATATTGTATATACCACACTAAATAGAGTAGACAGCACGATTCTGACAGAATCTATTCAAACAAACTCCCTAAAATATTATTGGAAGCAGAAGGTTTGTAGGTCTGAAGCATAAAAAGCAAATAACCTTCATTCAGCAAAGATATAAATTAGTAAATACATTTAACTGTGAGAGGCAAGGATCAAACCAAGTGGTTGGGAATAACAGATGAACCACTAATCCAGGGGAACCTGGTTTTAATCAAGGAGATTCCTCATATTCTCTCCCTGTGACCAGGCAGGCAGGCAGGCAGGCAGGGGGGTTGGTCACAGGCGGTAAAGAGCAGAGACATCCTTACTGCTTTACATTTCTAAACTGGGTAGCACTAAGTGACCCCGGAGCTGAGACAGTCACTGAGTCATGGGTTGTAGAGCAATGTCACTCCCTTGAGCCAAACAGCAACTTGCTGGACAACTCTGAGTTTAGATTCAAGACCATGATTTTCTGGATTCCAATCCTCATTTTTAGCCTTTTGACCATGTTGCTTCCACCATTTGGCTACTACAGTTAAGGCAAATTGATGAAAAATTGTAAATTTCTTCCATAAATGCATGCAACCACACACAACTTACCCATATTGATTATCCATGTTCTATGTACTGCAGTTTTTCAACTCTGTGTAGGAAACAATATTACTATAATTTTTGAATGGCTAATAAGAAACTCAAAATCATCAAAAGGAATACTTGTACCACACATTACCTACAAAAGTAGCTTTATATCGTCAAGTTACATTACGTACTTCCTAAAAATAAAGAAACATTTTATTACTTTGAGTGTATCAAATCCAGACTGAATTCAACTAGCAAAATATACTGGTTTGATTTTTAATATGCAATCACGTTTTATTTATTTGTACATGTATACACTTTCCATTGTATGCAAAACATGAATAAATATTGATAATTCTAAAAGAACCCAACGACCAATTAAGAGCTTCCAGCTTTTGGGCATTTCATGTAGCTAGAGGGAACAAATATAATTGTATATACAAAAATATTGTTGTTTTACAAACTGTCAGATTTTATTATTTTTGCTTTTTAAAAAAATGTATACATAAATTAATATTCAGATTCATTTTGTAAATATTTCACGAACAGTAATGCACTTTTACCACATCTAGTTACAAAAATGAAGTAAATATTACACCGCAGAAACACATTGAGTTAAAGTAAAAGATTACAGGTCAATTTAAATGGTCTAAAAATTGATGTACCTGACTCGGTCTGCTATACTCCTCAATCCAGTGTTTTTTTGTTTTTTTCAGACCCTCTGGAATAAGAATCTAGAGGCCTTTTGGTGACACGCTAAGATGCTTCATCTATAGATATGTCCATATTAGTTTCAGAAGTCTTCTGCTCTACAGTCTTTCGGTTTGTGTCGTTGTTTCTACATTTAGAATGCCAAACTGGATGCTTGCCCATTAATTCCTCCTGTACAATTACATCACTGAAAAGTCGGAAAGTCGCTTTTGAATTGCATAGAGCAGGGGATAGATACCCCACATGGTAGCAACCCCTTTTCAGTCCCATACTGACAAATTAGACATTTAGAATGGTATGTATGAGGCCTAGATCCATTTTGACTAATAGAAAGTGCTGGTTCCATACTCATGCCTCACGTACTCTGATCTGTGTAGAAAAAAACTGATGGGGTCAACTGGTATTAATAACTGTCAGCCACTCTGCAGTACAAACACACTGGCTGCATTAGTAATTGAATTAGGGGGCTTCATATACTGTCTTACTGTCTTAACCTTGTTTGAGATTACAATATGCTTGTAAGAGAGCATATAGTAATAAGACTCTGCTAAATGGAATAACCATTTATATACATAAAACAAGTTGATTAAATTTTACTTTCTGAAAATAAAGTCTTTATTAATTTAAACAGACCTATATTATAACAAATCTGAACAGCTTGTTGCTAAGGAATGCCCATATCAAGTTTCATTCTAATTCAATGACCAGCTCTTAAGATATGACTAAATATGTAAGTGTGACATGTACCACAGGACATATGGAAAGACCCCACCACTATATCTCCCAAGCTAGGGAGAATAACAGTATACTTGGTTTCATAAACTGTCGGGTAGAATGTTCGGTTTAAATCAGCTTTGAATTCCACCCTACAGTTCAGGTGACTAGGACAGCAGGTTCCACAGTGCAACACATTGGTGTTTGTGGTATCAATGTTTAAATGGGTTATGTAACCAACAAGATATGTGTAACAAGATACAAATATGTCATCTCTTGGACTATGCTACCGGGTATGTTTTGTTTTTTTATTGACACATAGCTTGAAAACCATGTATATCTGAGATTTCAAACAAAGTTGAAATAAAAGAAAACCTATTTGCCTGCAAAATAAGACACTTCATTTTTTTTTTTTCAGTATATTTTTTTAATAAAAAATTTTGACTTCTAAAACAGTGATTTTTTTTCTTCATATTTTGCAAGTTCCGGCAGCGCAGGCCTCTCGATTATTATTCCTGAGGGTCTAAACTTAAAACAAAAAACTGGATTGACGAGTACAGCAGCCCGAGTCAGGTACATCCCATTTCAGGCTGTCTGGATCCCCGGCTATAGGTTTGGAAAAGATCATTGACTTCGAATCAACAACATAAATGGCCTGCTACGCAACAGGTATTGTTGTGAATAATTCGGAATGGATTCAATTATCTTATCGCACAGAAGATACGTCAGCGGTGAACCAACTCCCAGGAGTCAGGACAATGACGTAACCTGCCAACCCTATACGAGCCTAGCAACGCTGAAAAAGGCGACAGGAAAAGCTGATCATTAAAGGCCTCGGCTCAAAACGAAAAATGATCTATATATATATATATATATATATATATATATATATATATATATATATATATATATATATATATATATAAATTGCACAACCACCTTGGCGTCTTGCTGGCGTATATAAAGACTACCTGTTCTTAAGGCCCACAATGTATTTACAGTTATCGTTTTGATTACAACCTACTTAAAACAAATAAGTTAAATAATTAACATAGCAATACAATTGTCTAACATTTAAGTTATGCAGTTAAATAAAACCAATGTTTACATTGCACTGTTTTATATTATTTTATTTGTAACGAAAAAATATAGCTGTTTATTCAGAATGCAAAACTGTACCACACCGGGCAGTTACTAAACCAATTCTGACAGCTTCACGTTAACGTCAATATTAATAAACTGCATACACATGTTATCGGTTGCATCGCTAATTATATGTTCATATTTAAGGCTGACACAAAGTAATATTTAAAGATATTACCTATTGTTCTGTAAATTGATACAATACCTGCCTGTTGTGTATCCTGTCCAGTCAGTGGCAGGATGTAGGCAATGATTCATCCACACCACTAGGTGGAGCCCTGGCTCGGATATTCATACAAACAGGTGAATTGCTGTGAGCAGGGAAGAACGTTCAGAGTTATCTTGTTCAGCAAGGGTGGCAAAAATTATTTATATTTTAGGTTGATAAATAAGCACAAGCTGAAACGGGTACTTAACCAAATGATTAACTTGGCTATTCAACATAAAATTAAACTTCAGTCCGGGAGAAGTTACCTACTACTGACCTAGAACAGTTTCACTAATATCAAACTTGAATTCATAAAAACGGACTCATGATTTTGCCAGTGTTGTCTACATGTAGTTAAAATAATAATAATAATAATAATAATAATAATAATAATAATAATAATAATAATAATTCATAAAAGGTTTTGGAACCTACGGGTCGAAACGCGTAAACCATTATTATGTTTACTGTGGTTTTAAACATGTTTAAATAAAGACTATTGCTTTTGAGAATTCCTTGGGTCTTTGGACTTCATTGAAACGGGAGTTGCTGTCTGTATTTCTCCTTCGAGGGGATTTCTCACTGGAGGAGACCCCTCTCTCTCTATAGATTGTTTTTCTTTTACTAGATATACTGTATTGGTTCATACAATCCTTTATTTCTCCATCTAAACATTCAATCAATGAGTCAGGCACATAGCTCATTTTCAACTTCAATTCTTTCAAAACATAATTGAATACTGTAACAGGATCAATTGATAAGAAATTAAGCTCTAGATACAATACCAGCATTCACAGAAAAGTTCTACAAAGACACTTATTTTGTACCCTAAATATATATTGCCTTGTGTAATATTACCTAGTATTAACCTATCAAATAATTTAGAAACTTAATATGAAAACTGTCAATAGACATAGAGAAAGACAATGCAAGAAGCAGCATTTCTGGGTAAGAGTCAAAGCAGGGCAGCATTATAAAGGCCACAAAATAAATACACACACAACTATGTACACAGTTTATATAACATGTAGAGATCTAAAATGGTAAAAGAATGAACCTTTACCAATACACCACTGTATAAATAATGCATATACAGCCATACAAATAATAACATTGATGTAACCGTATTACACAATATTTAACACAAAGGTTACATTACAAAAATACTAATACTTCTATGTAATTGTAGCTAACAAAAGTTACATACAATTTCCCCACCATGCTAAGCCATTCATTTTATAGGTCTCAAATGTACAGTTTTAAAAGAAACACATGTTTTAACATATTTTTTTTATTTGAAACATGATACTTGGAACTTCTCTAGGTTAAAGAAATCTGTTTGCAAGCAATGCTTTTAGACCACCTTGTACTTCCTGGGTCTTTCCACCTGGAGGGCGTTCCAACCCCCTCATTGGCTTCTTTCCTGTCAATAACCAATCAGCTGCTTTCCCCTATTTATTGGTATGTTTTGACCCAGAATACACTGCTGAGATGAAATTACCCATGAAGTGCAAGTGCAAACAGATAAAGAATAAGGCTTAGAAACTGAACTTCCTTTAACCTAAAGTACAACCAGAAGTCAGCTTAAAAATGAAAATACAACATGTTGCAAGGGACTTGTAAAAATTGTCTACTAATGAGAGGCTGGCATAATCAACACAAGCTTTTACTCAACATGTAGAAATAAAAATCTCTCTTTATTCATCAGACTGGACTCACGCTTCTGTGAAAATAACAGTAACTATTTTCTACACATACCATTGCTGATGAGATCATTAAAAGCCTAATTCTTTAAAAAAACAAAAAAACAACAATTTACAAAAGGTAACATTTGTTACCTTTGTAAAGTCATATTTAAAAAAAAAAAAAATCCATTACATCTGTAGCCAGGGGACGTGTTCTCAGTTTAAATGGCCTGTTTGGTTGACCAGCCAGTAAGTGTAAAGTTTGCAATTTTGAGGTTCTACTGCATAAGCTTGAGTCTTACAAAATGAAAAAAGGATGCCTTGTAACATTTATATATAGGCTTGGGGGTGGGGAAAAAAAAAATACCATGTGAGGTTTCTGTGAAAACGGCATTTATGTATAAGGGCATTACAGCTCAAGTGGACCGTGGTTAACTGTGGTTGATGTGACTGAGCTAATGGTTCCAGGGCAGATGTCCTGTGTACGCAAAGGAGCCGAGTAACTTGCTCCCTGCATGGTGAGAACTTATCTGAAGGTGGTACAGGGTGGGAAATAAAGACTAGGTCTTACTACAAACCTGATTAGCATCAGTGTAGAGGTAGCAAGATCAGGTGGATTTTATTAAACTCATTGAAACCAGGAATGGATCAAACTGCTATGCAAGGGGTCTTATTTCCATCCCTGTGAAGAAAGACTTTCCAAAAAAAAAATGAATTGATGTAGAAGGTTGAATAACCATTGAGCCACTTGAGCTTGAAAGACTAGTCTTTTCTAATAAAAATAGCAAGCAGGTACAGTAAATAAAACATTTAAAAAAATCAGAAATCTGTTCACATGGGTCTGAAAATCCAAACTTAATTTTGTTTGGAAGGCCAAAATAATTGTAATTTTTTTTTATTTGGTAAATGCTTCATGTTTCTTTCAAAGTTAATGTGTTCTAGAATCTTCTGTTCCTACTGGATAAAAGCCACATCTGGTTCAGTCAACAGGCACGGGCCTCCCAGCAACCTCCTGACTGCTTTACGCGCTGTCGTCAGAAGGGGGAGCAGAGTATTTGTAGGTGTACAATTTGTTGTCTGCTCCTCCGCTTAGCAACAACTAAAAACCACAAAAGAAAAAGCTTGTTAGAAATGTCATAAGCCATTTCATACCATTTACCATCGTGCAAATATGCTTATTTGCTGGACTAGTTTGTAAAGAGTTGCATAAAAAGATAAAAGTGAAAATATTAGAAATCCACATACAATATTTTAATATAGCCTTCTATACATGTTTCTAAACCGCGATATAAATGCACTTATCTTCAGTTGTGGGGCACTTGTATTCAAATACGGATGCAATGGCATATACTGTATATGAAACCAAATTAAAACAGTGTATACCCAAGGATGAGCCCATTCTCCTATTTCCCAACAATCTGCCGTGGTTGACCGATATTAAGGATAGCACTCACACATGGGCTGCAAGGTTCTGATCAGAGTATAAGGGAGTATTTAAGAAACGTTTAAGTCAGCCATTAGACTAGTAACTGGTCTTGTGCAGACAAGGATTTAAGGGCAGTCAGAATACTCCCATCATTTTGGGCGTATATGCAAAGCAAAACAAGGATCTCCAGAAAACGACAGCAACACACTCAACTAGCTAAAACTCCTGATAAAACACTGTGTCCTTACCCCTCTCTCTGTCCAGTCCACACAGAGGACTTTGTCATCGTGAGCAGCCAAGTCATACAGAGGAGCCTTGGAACTGAAAGAACAGCAGAGAGCAAGAAAACTCTTAACAAATCACAACAAACAACATTTAAGGGGTCAGTGCTGTGGTAGATCACCCATGCTTCTAACAAATACCTACTCGCAGTACATACCACACACATTTTATCCCCCAAAAGTTACTTTACACTTTCAGCATTGCAGACCTATAGAGCTATTGGTAAAATAACTCAGGACAGCAGACCTGTTAACCAGGCCCAGTCTTAGGTATGCCCCTATGTACAATTTCTATGACTTATTCCATAGAAGACACAGGAAATAATCATTTGTTTTATCGGAATTGTTGCTTTGCAGTTGTCCTTTCATTACACAAATGCTGGAACTGAGCATGAGTAATGGTAATTGCTATAGCTTTCATTTCAACCCATTTCATTGCTGTTGTCATGGTTTGGGGTTGCATTTTGATTCCTCCTCCTGCTACTTCCCTTGACATTTCCTTTTATTAGCCAGCCATAATAAAGTATGGAGTGTTGCCACCAGTAAGCAGATCCTTCAGTATGCTTCTGCCTAAGCAACGTGCAGTTAAATTTCATCCATAACTATAAAACAAAATAGTGGTAAATAAAGAAATACCTAAAGAAGCTTTGTAAAATTCAAGGCCGGGTGTCTCTCATTTTGTCACTGAGTTTTGCTGAATTTCTCTTAGACTTTCAATATGCCGTTGAACCCTGCTAGGTTCAATGAGCTGAAACTCAAGATTTTTCTATCACTGCATTTTATTTTATGTTACTTTAATGCAAGTGGCTGTTGTCACAGGATTTGCACTTGAAGAACAGGGTCTACAAACCTCCTTGTGTCCCACAGCTTAACAATGTTGTCCAGAGATCCTGATACGAGCTGATGTTCGTGTGCTGGTGACCATTTCACTGCTGTAACCCAGCCATTGTGGGAGGTGAGAGAGAGCAGCACCAGGGAGCCATCTAAAGAAACATGCAATTAAAGATTAGCAAGGACAAAATGGTTTTGAAAAAAAAAAATACAATCATATACATGTTTACTTTTAGATCTGAAAAAGTCCCTCAAAGTGATGGCAATATATTGTATTACTTTCAAAGAACCCGCAGCGTTTATTTTAAATTACAGCTGCAGCGCTTACTCAAGGGCAGTGGTAATTAGAAGTACTACGGTTTTGGAAAGGCGCAATTTTGTTATTGAGGTTTTTACAGTGTTTGAGGGAGGCGTATGTTGAAGTTTATTTCTGCGGATATAACTTGATCAGGATGGTGAAGAAGTCCTACAACTTTAAACTGAACGCTGTTGAGCTCGCAGATCAGATCAGTGTTTGACTACATGAGGATATATACCAGTATCAGTACATAGTGCTGTGTACCTATACTTTTTTTGCTTGTGTTCCATAAACTTTACAGTAAAATACCGGCATGCTCCAGTGTGTAACTGTATTATTTTAAATAACATTCATTTTGTTTATATTTGTAATGTTTTGCCATACTGTGTTTTGTATGCATTTCTTTATTAAGTGCTCCATTTATTTGAGCTAGGGTAGGGAAAAATGTACATGTTTCATTACTGAGAGTGGCGTTTATTCGAGTGCGGCGTCATTTACAAATCTGATATCTGAGTTTGATGCTTATTCAAGGATGGCGGTAAATCTAATATGGTATATTAAGTAAGATTCATGTCCTTTCACAAAATTCACAGATTATGATGCTCAATAAAATTTGTTAAGAATGTCCTAACCATATATGCAAAAAGTGTGGCATACATATGTTCATATAGACAGCATCCCTGTATTAAATGGAAAGTCCCAATATCTGGTTTGGTAATTTCAGTATCTTTACCTAGTTTTAAGTGCAATACTTAAATGACATAGCAACATCCTGCAGTGTGGTGTTGCCTTGTATTGCTGGACACAGTGTAAGAATTCAAAGCTGGTAGCAGTGAGGAGGAAGACAAAACAAAACCTCTTGTGCGTGGATCCCAGAGCCGGATGTGTCTGTCTGTGCTGCCTGAAGCCAGCCTCTTGCAAAGTGGAGAGAAGGAGATGCAGTTGAACACCTTGTTTCCTGTCTGCAAAGGAAAGGAAACACAAGTGTTACAGTAATAGGATTTTGATGGAAAACAGAAATCGAAATGCCTGGAATGAAAGCTCAGCTTTAACTAGGTACCCTTCCAGATCTTAGTTTGGTTTTCATTATTGTAATTAAATCAGTTTATGGTGACACCAGTTTTTTTTCTGGTTTTATTTATTTTTAAGCACCTCTATCCAGTGTCAAATTCTTACACACAAAATTTATTTTAGAGGACTTTAAAGCAAGCCAAGAGAAGATTTCTGTAGCTCACCAGCGTGGATTTAAGCCCTCCAGTCTCTGCGTCCCACAGTTTGATGGTGTGATCCCATGATGCACTGCATACTTCTTCAGTGTCAGACCAAAGTACTGAGGAGACGGCTTCGCTGTGGCCAGACAAGGTCATCAGGGGTGTCTGGCAAGGTTATAAAAGAAGAACACTGTCTTTTTACATGTACCCAAAACCTACCATATAACTAAATAAAGCCCAGTTTACTTTAATAATTTTGGTCTGTCGGATTTGAATTGAGCCATTTCAGGGTTTTTTTAATGAGGCAAACCATACAATAAAAATAAAAAAAAAAACCTTAATATTTCAAAATGCTATGCACTGCCAGTCTGGCAGTTAAAGTACTCTACATCCTTACCCTAGTTAACCCTATTTGTTTAATTTTCTGTTTCTTCCTTGGTCTGGCTGCTGCATCTTCTATGTCATCCTCTTTATCTGTTGGAACTGAGGCGAAAATGGAGACAATCAATGAGAAATGATACCTTTATTTCATTTTAGAGTATATAATATTTTTTTTTCACCCACCATCCTTGTCAGCTGTGACCATACTTTTTACAGACAATTAATTAAAAACCGTAGTGTTTCCCCTTTCCTAGTAAATAAAATAACACGCCAGAAGCTGCAAATTACACTTAATGTGCCATACTGATTTAAAATGTAAACTGATTTGGGTCCGACTGCCTTAATAAAGAGATATAAAAAATACCTGCAGACCAAATCTTGAGCATTTTGTCCCAGGATCCACTGCAAAACTAAAGAAAAGAAAACCTTCAGTACTAGGATTTTTAAAGAGTAACAAAAAATATATATCAGCATAGGTCCTGTCCTAATAGAAAACCTACTTTGGTCCTGGTGCTGTCGACGGCGATGGAATCCACACTCCCTGCGTGCCCTCGACAGCAGTGCAGAGCCTTCACCTTGTTCCTCTCGGAATTCCATTCCCACAGGATAGCGGTCTGATCCATTGAGGCGCTGAGGAGCAGGGAAGTGAAGCCGTCTGGTAGAGACAGGGGGAAGGGGTCAAAAAAAACGGATATGACACACTACGAAACTGATCCACCTGTTTTACTTGATGAACACACCTTAAAAGTTATTTTAGTAATGGTATATAACATAATATTAGTGCTGGGACAAACACAAGATTTTCATGTTCGGATATTTCCTCAATTTAAATATTCGTTCGTTTTCAAAAAGTAATAAAAGTTATTATATTGCTCAGAACGCAGGCAGAGACAGCATAGCAGCGGGGGCAGGGGGGCGTGACCCCTGTGTGTGTGCCTTTATTTTATAGCAGTTCAAGTTAAACGTTGTTTTGTTTATTCCTGAAATAAATAGTAAATAAAGTTGACATCGCATTTTTTTTCATTCCTTGCTATTGTCATTTCTTTGCAGTAAACAGTGGCCATAGACACATTTTCATAAAGTAATAACATTTACTTGTGTCTTTTTGTAGCTGAACAAGCAAACAAAGTGAAATTTAATTTTAAACACTTCAGATAAAACGAACGTGGAAATGGCGTTGTAAAATGAAGGGGGGAAAAAAAACAGTTTTGGTTCGCATTTATTACATTCCACAAAACCAAGTCGCAACTATATATATATATATATATATATATATATATATATATATAAAATATATATAAAAATTTATCTCACACATCATACAACATTTCCAGCATGTTGAGCAATGTTTAAGCGAGGCATTTCAGAATGACATGCTTGCCGTTTTTCTATCCCATGAGATTGTGACTCGCTCTAAAGCAGCACAATGCGTTTTTGAATCATATGGCCTTCCATAAAATCACTATGCGTCGTCTTGCATAATCTGTTTTTTTACTTTTTGCTGTCTAAAACTTTTAAATAGAGGCTCAAGATCTGCTGTGTTTATGCTGTGTTTTTATATATTTATCTCACACATCATACAGAGCTCTTTTTCATTTGCCATTTTTTAAACTGTTGCACAACTTCTGGTGAGACAGTAAATAAGTGCAAGGTATTTTTGTCATTTGTAGCAAATACAAAAATCTGATTTTTGTATCCGAATACATGTCAACAAATATTCTGATATTTGTCCCAGCACTACATAATATGTTTATGAAGTCAAATGAATGGAAATAGAAATGTGAATTTTTTTTTTTTTTTTTTTACACTGCACACCTTCACATTGTATGCTACCTTAAATTGAATTACTTTAAACCTATTATTTTCATTATTTTATAGATTGTTGAGAGTAATTTTTTTTACAACAGAAAATATACCAGCACCACAGTGACTGCTTAAGAAAATGTGATGACAGATATGATACACCCTGAACAAGTGGAGTCTTCTTGAGAGGAATGTATTATTTGTTTGAGATGTTCAAACACCAGTTAATGCGATTTGTTAAACTGCGGAAGCACAAACAGGCTTTTGCATGTATTTTGCAAACGTCTGTATTTTGCTGCTTATAAAATAAAAATAAATCATTAAAACAATGAATTATACCTCGTTTAATCCACGCCACATCTTTCACAACCTCAGTGTGCCCAGCGATCGTCATAATAGCCTTTCCTTCTAATGACCAGATTCGGGCAGTTTTATCATAGGAGCCAGTCAAAATCCTGACAAAAAAAGTGGACACACTAAACTTAAAAACTTCTACTGCTTTGAGTTTAAAAGAAAGAGGGGCTCCAAACTGAAGAACTAAACACAAAAACAACAGAAGGTGGAGGGGGGCTGATTAGATTGTTCATGCTAACAAGTGGTAAGGAAATGGATTTTTAAATACTTGGTTAGTATTCCTTTAAAAAAGGACAAACGGATAACACATGACAAACTGATTATTAACAGTAAGCTGGGGTTAATTATATAAAGAAAAACAAGAGGATCATTGTACTTACCATTCTCCATCAGCCTCTACAGCACTGACCCAATCATCATGCATCATGCACTGCTCCGGCTGAGGGGCTGTGTACTTCTCCACATACTCGATCTCAACCACGTCTTCCTGGAACAGCAAAGCACAAAACAAGATAGCCCTCAGAGTAACACAGCATCCAACACTTCAGATACTGTAGCCAATGGGACGGTTACCACACACAGAATTCAATAGCATACATCTAACTTGAAATTCTTCAGTGAAAAATGTTTCAGATGCATGCACTAAAGCAAGAACAATAACAGTGGATAAAATCAGACGGAGTTAAGGTTTTTATACCAGCGTTGGAGACGACTGTCATCATGTACACGTGATGTGTCCTCTAGTTAGAACCATTACATGACATGTATTTTGGTCTGTCCTTTTTCTTTTTTTTAGATTCTGGATTTTATAGGGGTTTTTTTTGGGTTTTTTTTTAAAGACGTGTGCTGGTTCCGCTACAAGTCTGACTTCAACCGAATCGGTCATTCAATGACAGGCTGCTGTGCTAACCTCTATGCTGTCAATGGGAGTGTCTGTGCATTGGTTAACCCAGGTTAACTCCATCCAAGAAGACAAGACCATTGACTTATATGCAAAACCTAAATTCAATCCATTAGCTTTCACTGGGAGGTAACTTTTTATTGATCTCTAATGATTTTTAACATCTGGCTGTTAATACCATGAAGATCTGTGTTGTTTTTTGTCTGGAAAGATTCCATGACGCCATGCAAAAATCACATCCTAATCCGTGTAAAGGAACGTACCGTTGATATGCTCTCAGTCTCCATGTGTTTGGCCAGACCAGTGCGCAGGAACTGACCCTTGATGAGAAAATCAAACTCCACATGTTGGTGGACCTCTGAAGCAAAAAATAATAGTTGTTATGAAGACATTCTCCCTCTGTCCCATGTAAGTTTCACCTTATGTTAAGCTCCAAGTGTTTAATGATAATTGTATCTAATTGTATCTAATCTTTTTTCACATCATACAATGTAGCTTTCCGTTTATTTTGATCTGCATATCGTGATGCGCATCGCGCCCTGGTTTAATACATTGTTCACCCCTACTTTAATTCAAAATTCATTTTAACCATTTTTTAAGATAATTATTTTAAAATGTACTTATTTTTTTTTTTTTTAGAATGTATGTCACAACTATTAAGTATTAAAAAAAAAACATTTTATACTTTGTCATTATTTTAGTATTAATAAAAAAATACTGTTTGGATAACAAAGACAATATTATTTTTTATTTATTTTGAGCTTAAATATAACCTCCTACTGCTGAAAGTTGTATCAGGAGCATAACTTTAATGTCCCTACAGCAAAAACTACCGAACTACTACTGCGCTGGCTACTTTCTAGACCAGCTTCCTGGAAAACAAGTACAGTGGAATCCACTGCAGGTTTAACTATGAAAGACTTCTAAACAGTCACAGTTAAGTTACATTATATACATTACTGTGCACATTCACCGGGTCAGCACAAACTGCTCTACTGGAGTGAAATCTTACCATTTTTCGCTTCCAGGAGTTTGTTAATGACGTTGCTGAGATCCACAATTTCAGAGGAGGCTGGGATTGAGAAGGGGACATCATCTATTGCATACCTTAAAAGAAAACGTAATACAAAAACAAAAATAAACTTTGCATAAGTGAATCGCTGCGATCACAGCACCAGCACAGTCCTACCTCTCTGCTGGACTGTAATGTCAATTTGCACTGTATACACAAGGCTGAACGTTTTACATTTTGCAAGATACATACTATGTAGATGATCCTTAAACAAAATACATGTTAAAATCACAACATTAATTTTGCAAAGCAGAGCAGCAAAGGTTATCATTATTTAAAAAAAAAAAAAAAAAAAAACTTTTGCTTGTCATGTTAAAAACGTACAGCTCCCAGGGCAGTATCAAAACACTGTCGTTATACACTTACTTTTTATTTTCTGTGAAGAATCTAGCTTGTACCTGCGACATTTTCACTATGTAGATGGAAACCTCTTGTTTATAACGGACTCTTATTTAAGTATACCTATTTATGGTAAAAAAAATTACACTGCATATAACTGTACGCAGCACTACACCAGAAGAGTGAGACCATGTGGTTCCCCGACCAGCATGCGTTGCAAGCGAATATACATCCAGCACAGAGCTATCGATCGATGGAAACTGTTGATTAGTACAGTCTGGTCTTAAGGGGTAAAATATATTTTTAGGACTTGGTTGCATTTGTTTGAAAGTTCGTCTCAAAACCGTGTTTCTTGTCACGTGTTCTACAAAATGGCATTGCACAATGACTTAACTATTAATGCCGAAAGGTATAATTATTGATCTGATTCAATAAAGTCAAAAGCAGCTTGACTGATGTGTTTATCACGTTCCGGATCGAATTACGGTGGCCTGCGAGTGCTTGTGTTGTGCACTTTGCCTGCAGTACGGTGCTCGCGCTTTGTCTCCATGGTGGCAGCGAGTAAAGTCCGGATTGAAGACGAGGTTGAGTAGACTCGTTTTGAATTTTCTGTCCTTCCTTGGTTTAATTCCATTCTGGAACTCCAGAGAGGAAGCAATTTAAAGAGACAGGGCATGCTTTGAATCGATCACAGCTGTTGTTTTCTTGGGGGAATTCGTTTTAATTCCAGCATTTAAGAAAGTCTTTATTCCTGCATCATCCAACATGGCGTTCTTGTAAATGCGTGGTGTATTAAATGCAAATAACTAAGGAGCTTTTTTTGGTTAACCTTGAGTACAGGATTGAGTTATTACGACCTTGTAATAATCTGCCCCCCAAATAGTGTGTTGTATGTCAATTATATTTCATTGACTTTGTTTTTTAACTTCCCTTTTATGTGAGGCTTCTGTTTCCTTTATTTAGTATGATTAAAAAAATAATAATAATCTGCCGTTGAAAATTAGAATACAATTAAAGACAGGAAATAAGGTGCTAATTTAGTTTTTATATCTATTAGTTTGTACTGGTATGTTGCTACAGCATTATTGTGTACCGGTATGTTGCTATATAATTTCAGGGATTATTATTAGACATAATTTAATTACTAAGACCATGTAGGTCATAACTGATATTTTTAACAACCTTATTGACACACTGATGTAAATGATCCTCGTGGCTTCAGATTCAGTTAGACTGCCGTGTGTAATCAGCGCGTGTGTCTATGATGTTTCTCATTTTATACAGATTTTCTGTAAGTAAGTAGCTAACAGTATCCTTTGCATAGATAATTACTTTACCTAAAAGCTACAGTTGCTTTACGAGTCTATTACTGGTTATTAATGTAACCAATAGCTGTTTCATTTCGTACTACAGGGAGACACAGAACAGTTTAACACAGTTAACTGTGCGCCTCATTTATGAATGGTTAACTTAATAAAACATTGGAGACACTTAAAAATTCAAATACATGGTCAAATGAATTACAATTCTATTTGACATCACCCATCCTTTTATTTAGTTATTTTTTATATTTGAAATTACTGAGATTGGACGCATCAATCTTTATGACTGTGCTGTGTTTTGTTGTTTTTTTTTAGTTCCCAAAGCAGAATTATTTAAAGGTCAGACCCCAATCTAACCAGTAAATCCAAGGTTTAAAAAAACATTTGCTTAGGACACGTCACACACACGCCCTATTGTGTTGGTGGGGGCCATGTGTTACTTCGTATTAGTCAGAATTGCTTCCACATTCACAAGGTGTAAAACCAACCTACTGAACCGTATTCTTATTGTTGTACTGGATCCATGTTCAGGGGTGTAGTAAAGGGTGGAGACCAGCAAGAGCTTTTGTTATTCCAGTTATTAAAATAGCCAGGGTTTTCTAATAATTATTAAAATAGCCAGGGTGTTTCTAATAATCTGCAGCACTGGGGCCATGCATTGATATAGTCTAAAACGTCTAGGTTCAAAATGCTGCAGAACTGCGACATAAAAATCTCTTAAAGCAGTCAACAGCATCTCCTTGCCGTTATCTGCACAGAGACAGGTGTGTGTGTGTGTGTGTGTGTGTGTGTGTGTGTGTGTGTGTGTGTGTGTGTGTGTCTCTGTGTCTGTGCACAGTGCTCAAACGGTGTGTTTATCTTTGCCAGGTTCATGGGACATGGAAGAGAATGAAATCTGTATGGAGAGAGTACATGAATTACTGGGAGCAGAGTCCAACATTGCAGAGGTACCTGAGGGTGCACAGCAGGTTTTCCAGGTGTGTAGTCAGAGTCAACATCTGGACAAAGACCTGTGATGTCTAGCACACACTTTTGTGTAAATGTAAATGCTTGATGTTGTTCTGCAAATGGATTCTCTGACCTATGCATCTCTCTGGTACAAGACACATTTTGATAGAGGGATGATAATTGGCACTTGGTTGGTTGGCAGGTGCTTCCACAATCAATACTGCACAAATTATTTCACAAGGAAAAGTCTCCAAAGTGACCACTCTGTGACTCTTTTCTGAAGAACAGGCTTGGTGCAGATTTCTACTGCTAAATATCCCATACAAAGCTAATCGTTGTGTTGCGGCAGTGGTTTAAGTTCTGTATCTAAACCCTGCATCACATGGACGGTTAAACTTCTTCCGGTCTCTAGGGGCATACCACAGATAACTTATTTTATTCATTTTGGATGAAAAGGACATGGCTTTCGGGATAGCTCATCCTTCAGTGTTAGTAAAATGCCCATTTGGATGGTCCCAAAGCAAACTCAACAACTAATAATAAAGAGGTATTTAGTCTAATAACAATCCAGAATCCCCTTAGTCATATTTTAACTTGAGTAGAGATGGGTTATTATAGAGATGTAATGCTCTAAAAAGTTACCCTGTCTGTGGCACTCAAAGAGTTATACAATAAAGCTGTTTATTTTTTACCGTCCCTGTATTTTCAAGCAGCTGCCCGGTATCAATTGCAACCAGCCCACCCTGGAACACCAAAACTCCTCTGCAGTCCTGCCGATCACACTGCAAATAACAGACAATCCCCCAGCGTGTGGGAATGTGCCTGAGCAAGCATCCCATAGCCAGCCCAACGCCAGCAGCCAGTTCCACATCTTCGATCAGAATGGACAGCCTGTCCAATACGAGCGCATGGTTAGTAACACAGCAAGTCTGGGGGCCATTTCACAGAAGCATTTTCACCTAATTGTTTTATGAGAGTTTTGTAAGAATAAGTGTACCGTCACTTCTGGGTTTATGCGAGGTCAGGATGGGATGTTCATGTAGAGTGAAGAGAATACACCCCTTATGAAAGCTTGCACAGTATTTCTGCAGTTTTCCCATGTTTATACTATTTACCATAGTTTACCCTGGTTTGTCATGCTGTTACGCTGTGCCAAGCTTTTACTGTGCTTTTTTACACATTGCTATGGTTTTACTGTGGGAAACTATGTAGGGACTTTAAATCAACTTAATTATCATTTTTTTAACATTCTTTTTTTTAAGTATATGATGGTGTGAGCCAACGTTCTGTATTGCTTTCAGATTCATTCAGCTAAGCCGCTGTCATTTTTATAATTACATTTTTTTCTCGGACTTGTTTTTTAATGTGTGTCTGTTTGTTTCTCTGTCTAAAGGTGATTGTCACTGGCCAATCAGAGAATGGACAGGTCTTCCATGTGATTCCATCCAGCCAGTTAGGATCAGCGCAGGTGTTACTACCTCAGGGACAGCTCCCGGATGTGACGGCCACACAGAGTAAGATTTTATGTTAAGGGTGCAGCAGTGCAATTCTGATAACGTATAGTAGATATTTTCTAGTCGCTAAAGAGTACCTTTTTCATTTTGTACGTAGATTCCTGTGAAGAAAAGACAGCTGTCAGTGAATTGCAAACAGTTTCCTTGAGTGCAATAGCAGACAGGACAAGCGGCTATGTGGCACTTTCCCAGCCTTCCCTTACCCTGCCGAAAAACACAGCACCCAGGTGGAGTCTGCACTTATGTTACAGTTGCATACATATGTCTTGTGTTGAACTTTGCCATTCTGCCCCAGTATTGCATACAGTGCTTCCCCTTAATTAGGCACTCCTTTATAACGAAGAACTAGTTACAAGGGGCATGGTCGTGGCTTCCATTTGCCCCATAATGCCACTCCACTTTCTAACAATCTTCCAAAGCTTGAAAAACTGGGGTAATTTAACAAAATGGGGTAATTTAACAGATTGTACCTGCACCTTCATTTGTTTCTTGCTGGTTTGCTTACATTACAGTTTAGTTAGTCCTGCTTCCCCCAAAAGCAGAGTTGCAAGTGCTTTGTGGATACGGCCCACAGAATCCTGTCTGTTCCAGCTATGATGCAGGCCGAAACCCATGGTATCCCACGATATGCATATTGATGAGCTCCTGTGCTTGTGTTAACAGGTGACAAGCAGATGGTTCGAAGAGGCCGTGCTTCCCTTTTCATTTTGCTTTGATTTCTTCCACAGTGCTAATAACTGTTTCGCAGTGCCTCCCAAGCCTCTCCCCCCCAACACACCCGCCTGGGCCCGGAGACTCAGGAGCTGTGAGGTCAGTTTCAATTGTGGGATATGTCGGGATATATACCTTGAAATATACCTTTGGTTCTATGACTCGCTCCCACATATCCCACAATTCTTTTCAACGTCCAGTCCCTGCCTATTGGCTGAGTATCGTAGAGCAAGCTGGGGCGGCACATTCAAAATTCAAACTACACAGATAGACACGGAGCATTTAACTTATTTGTTTTTAAACTACTGACTGTCTCTGTTGAACCGAATACTGTTTTGTTTTTAGCCGTATTTTTGTTTTCATCGGCAGACGTGCTCTGGATGCAAGTACAGTGCTGACATGTCATTTCCTAAAATGATATTAAGCGAGGTTTCCCGTAAATATACAAAGAAAAAAGGCAGTGTATATTTTAGCACTAGTACAAAAAGACCATGTACGGAATTAAAATGAATGAACTAAATAATAGTAATTGTTTTGTAACAATTTAATTGGTTTAAAAGCAAACAAGATTATACATAAACTAATGTTCACAGAAAATAAATATGAAAATAGAATTTCGACAAAAGCTGCCGCAAAGCACTGTGGTTAAAAGTGAAAACTTTACCCACGTAGCGTTTTTTCCACCAGAAAGGAGAAATGCAGACACGTCAATCTGTTAACGTTTCTTTCATGAGACTGGGTTGCTATCATCACCTTTCAATGCGTTGGTGATCACCTAACGGACCCCATGTGTTACTCATGGGGACCACACAGACCATTCCAATGGGTCTGATGTGTCTTGATAACGCCGATTCAATGCATTGATTACTGTCCGATCGGGTGTCACAACACAAACCCCTTTCAGTTCCTCAGTATGAGAGTAGGCAGCAGGGTGGAATAACAGCACCAATGTTCTTATATCATCGGCTGTCTGATCACTTCACAGATCGTTCCTGGAGGTTCTACATATGTCCCTGATTCTTCCTTCCCAGCAAAAAACACCCCAATACGATTAGGTACAGGGTGTAAGACCAAGCTGGGGTGTAAACCTGTTCATTTGTGCTTTCTAGTACATTGCCCTACTCTCTGTTTTACATGCTGTTTGTTTACCCATAATCTCAAAGTGTTTTGTTTTTCTTTTTACTGGAATTCAGAAAATCGGAGACTCGTTCCGCGGTTACTGTTTGAACGAAGCTGAGCTGGAGGGGGTGCTGACGCTGCACAAGCAGCAGACTCAGAGCGTGTGGGGGACCCGGCAGTCTCCCAGCCCAGCCAAACCGGCGACCAGGCTCATGTGGAAGTCTCAATACGTGCCCTACGATGGGATACCCTTTGTGAATGCAGGCAAGTCAGCGCAGGATTCGAGATACGCAGGATACATTCTGGGTCTCAGTGACCTATCAGATTTTACACCACAAGTGGGGCCTGATTACTAACAAGTGGCAGAGCTACAGATAAATAGGATTTTACTTACTATTGGAGGAAAGTCTGATGGATGACTGAAATGCATTATGTAGTATGTTTTCATATGGTTTATCAATCATTCAATACATGGTTTAAGGAGCTTAATCGCTGATGTTGTGCTGTTCATGTTAAATCTGTCCATATTCTATGACTGTTTCCGATGCAGGCAGCAGGGCTATAGTGATGGAGTGTCAGTTTGGACCAAGACGGAAAGGACTGCAGCCTAAGAAGACTGTAGAGAATGAGATCAACCCAAACCAGCAATACAAGGCAACCTGTCCAGCGAGGTGAGGGTCACGCATTAACATAGAGAGACAGTCATAGTGACTGGTACCCATTCCCTTTTATCACTACATGAGACAGTCTTTGGTGCAACTGCATCTTACAAAGACAGAGTCTTGCTTTAAAAAAAAAAAATAGCAATATCGATATTTTAAAAGGGTAATTTTCAGGATCCATTTCAAAAGCGGGGAGCATTCATTTATATGGAAATTAGTATTTGTGGTTTCTCTGCCGTTCTTAAGCTGTTTTTATTGTCTTGATATTAATCCCTCCCCCCAGGATTTACATCAAGAAGGTAAAGAAGTTCCCTGAACACAGAGTGCCGACAGACCCCAAAGTTGACAAGAAAATTGTCAGACAAGAACAAGAGAAAGCTTTTTTGAATCTCAAGAAGAGCCTCTGGGAGGCAGGAGGAGTGTTGAGGTACATTTGCGATGTTCAGTCACTCGTGTACTATACAATGTCCAATGTATCACCAGCTTTACAAATTCTGCTTAAAGAAATGCCCTTTTTATTACAACACAGTATTCCATTAAAAATGTTTGCTTCTTCGTACTTAATAACTTCCAGCACTGTAGACAAGATTCAGTCCATTGGTCTGTCTCCGGTCTCCGATAGTAGATTAAACCCCCCTGGCTATCTCTGTTTTAAATGTTATCACCTCTTTATTATCTTGACAGGTATTATGTTCAGCTGCCCACTCAAAAGGCCCACCAGTACCATGACTTAGAGACTGCGTACTTCCCTCCCCCCACGACTCAGCTCCCCCTGCCTGTGCCTGAGGAAGAGGATCCGGAAGAGGAGGAAGAGGAGGTGCTGGGAGAAGACACTAGCTGCGTTCCCTCACGCCTACACCCACGCGTGGCTGAGAAGATCTGTGAGCTGGTCTCTCAGGGATACGACCAGGTCTACATGGTCAGGAAACAGCTCAGGTCATTTTAATTTACAGGCTCTTTTTCATTTCAATTAAGTGAACACCAGAAATGAAAAACAGACTTACATATAAATGTAAGTTTATTACATATAAATAAGTGAACACCACAGACTTAAATATAAATACTGGACCTGGCCTTCCCTGTCAGATGTACAGAAAACAGGTGATTTTAAACTGTGATATAATTTTAATTGTACAGGTGATTGTAAACTGTGATATCATTTTAATTATACTAGCAGGGGAAAATCAAGAGTTTACTTTTTTATTTCCACAAATCATAATACTTCCACCAATCCCTTTCAATGACAAAGGCGATGTCCGATAACTTTGGTAACTTTGGTGTGGACCTGGCTTTCAAGGACATCAGCTTTCAAGGACATCAAAAATGTGATGGCTGTTGACTCTGCTCAGATTAATACATGCAACCAGAGCAGCTCATACTTCACCTATCTGTCTTTAAGGGCAGCGGGATGCTTCCTGTCTGTCTTGTGTATTCTGAGCAAGGTAACAGGATGCAAATTTTCTGTTTTGCATTCCGGTTTTCAGGAAGTTCGTAGAGCGAGAGATGTTCAAAGCAGACGAGGTTCCTGAAAGACACAACCTGTGCTACTTTCCAACAGTGAATGACATTAAGAATCATATCCACGAGGCACAGAAGGCCCTTCACCAGGAAAATCCTGATTACAATCCAGAGGCAGCTGATACAAGGGTATGCGCTAAGCTTGGCTGACATACCAGAATAATGTAAAGTATACCCCCAATGTTGAGGCTATACAGCAGTTATAGTTTGGAGATGTAAGATACAAGCAGATTTTCGCCCCTCTCGGGAGGATGTCATGTTGTATAGTACAGCTCTCCCTATATGATTTGTATTTGCGTTCCATTAGACCCTGAGGTCTGGAGAGGATATGGAAGTAAAAAGTGTCAAATGTTAAAGTGTTCTTTCGCTTTGCTTTTCTTTAGCTTCAGTGGACTACAGACAGTGGAAACCCAATAACAGAGACAGTGACATTGACACTTGCTCCAACAACAATGGACGGTAATATCCTAGATTCCAAGCAACACTGATGAAAAAACACTAGTCGAAAAATTCCAAGCAGTTTTAAAATGCAGTGCACAAACTGCAAAGTGTTACATAATAGTACGTACACAAATAGAGAAGTAGACATTTCCTTGACTGTAAGTAGTCATTCGAACCCAGTCTCTGAATAAATGGCTCTTAGATGATTTGGATGTTGGTATCTTTACAGAAGCACCAGTGGATTTGATGATCTCAAAGGCAGGGAATCTGGAAGTCAGTGACACGCTGTCTCCTGAGGCAGTTCAACTCCTCAGCTCCTTCTCCTCCCTACAGCCCAAGATATTTGCACAGTTACAGGTGAACAATCGTCTACATGCTTTTGTGTAAATTTTTCCTTTTGAAGTCACTTTGTGCTCACAATGAGCAAATCTGACAGACTTTGATTTAAGGCTCATGGCAAGCACTCAGTTCTCACAATGCTTCCTGCACAAATTTCTTGAGGAATTTTGCTTATGAATTATCCTGTATCCCTCCAGAACAATTTAAACACATTTGAGACTAGCCAAGTGAAATCAGTCCCTTGCTGGCTTCTGAAGATGGCCCTACACCCTGTGGGGTAATTCCAGCTCAAGTGGACCAAATTTTGCGGAGATGCTTCCTCCATTTGTTGATACAGATCTAGAAATATAACATCCCTTTTAACCATGCTTCACTGGTTTTTGTTGGTCCTCTTGAGCTGGAATGACCCTATGACACCTTTAACAGATGTTTCAAATTTTTGGTTCTCCCCGTTTCTATTGCTATTGCAACCATATGTCAATGAAACTATGGAACGTGTATTTTCATCTATGTTTCTATAGCATTTTAGGTTTCATGTACAAAACCACTGATATTGTATATAGTGATGTTTGTTTGTTTCCTGGTGAAGGGAATCCATCTGCAACCCACATTCAATCCCCATGATGGGTTGCCTGCACTGATGGCAGTGAATGCCCAGCCCCTCCCAGCGGTCAGCCAGGCTACAGAGATCCTGGACTCTGGAAGCCTCTCCACCTCCCACCCTCTGCTCCTGAGTCCCACGCAGTTCCTGCAGCCCAGTGCCTCCCTTTCAGAGAATGTGATGGCGCCGCCCACCCTGGTCAATGTGTCCATCCCTGACCCCAGCATCCTAGGCATGGGCCAGCTGGTGGCAGTGTCTGCTGTGGGAGAGAGCTCCATGGAGGGGGGGATGCACCAGATCCTGCTGGAAGACGGGCAGACCATTCCAGTACACATTGTGGATGACCCGGCCAGCACTGGTAAGCTCTCCTGAAGTAAAGCATTAATGCACGTTTCTATCTGCACCATGAAACCATCCATCTCAATTCAAACTGCATTGATATTCCTCTGCTGTCGGCAGAAATGAATGGAACTCTATCCCAGTGGCAGACGAAAACAGTGCTTTAGAAACTCAAGTAGACACACAGCAAGTTGTTTGTTATAGAGCTGAGTAACACTAACACACTTAAGATGAAGGCACGAGCAGAAAAGATGTTTCTAGTTGACTTGGTTTCTTTTCCATTATAATTTGAAGCTTAGGTCTCTTCCCCAAAGATTGTACAGTAAATTCCAGCTCTATTTAAAAACGAGCTCACCATTAAGGCCATCCATCAGTCATACAATTTGAAGATGAAAACTCTGAGGATCTCTCTAGTCTATTTGGACCAACTTTCTGCTAAGACCATTTTCCCCTATGGTGGTCATGATCTAGGAATTCCACTGTTGTACTAAAGTTTTAACTCTTATTTTGTACTTATTAAAATTTGGTAGTTAGTTAGTTCAGAAACAATGCCTGGTATCCATCATGAAGGAGCATTATTACCAAAGTGTGATGCAGAATTGTAGACACTCCTTTAAATGTACGTTTACTTTAATACTGTGTGTTATACTGGGTGATTCATAAATAACACACCTTATCTGTCATACTTTTTTTTTATGAATCGGTGTGTATAAAGTCAATTAATATGAATTCATCACATTTTGATTTATTGCTGTGATATTTTAGCTCAGAACAACTCAGTCTGCTCAAGCCAGGTAAAAGTGGAAGCTGATAACAGGAGCATTTCAGAAGGTGGTAATGCAACTGGGCACTGACCAGACAGATGAGAACCCTGCCTTACACCAGTGGGACTGTCACCATTAGAATGTCAGCTAACCTCATGTAAGTCTCTTCAGCTCAAGAGCCTTGAAGCCCTGAATTCACTGTTTCTGTTAAGAACTTTCTGTACAGTTTAATGGGGCAGCAGGACCAATGAACAAGAACAGCAGGGGCAAGTGGTACAATTTCAATTCAGCTATGCAAGAAGTCATTATCAAGGTTATTATTATTATATATATTTTTGCATTTGTTAAAATGTGCTTACATGGCAAATCTCATTAGCATGAGTACTGATGACATGAATATTTTGTGAACTCAGAACTACTGTATTATTTTATTTGAGACCTATAAACCTTGGTTACACATACTCAGCGGCATGTTTTATTTTGTAGTACATTTCACGAAGGTGCTGCTCAAGGTGGGAGGGAAAGTACAGTGGACTCCCTACCTTACAACGACAAGAATTATCTGATTGAACTTTCCAAATTAAAAGGTGGAGATCTGCTGACTGTCTCTACATTGAAAATGACTGGTCTGGTCTTTCTTGTCAATTGGTTTGGAAGGAGGGAGCTTACTCTTCTTTACATTGCTGGGGAGATAGTTTTGAATCTCCTAATGGAATATAGTAAAACAACTTAAAATATTGACATTTACTTATTTTGTAGGTATTCAATAAGTTATTTGGTTAAACTACTGCTGACAATGTAAGTAAATACATAGGTTATACCCCACCAATAAACAATGAATTATATTGTTTGTTTTTTACCTGCTATATAGGTGTTTCATTGTCTGCAATGTACGGTTTACTTCATTAAATCATGCAACTTTTTAGCCAGTTGTACATTTTTAAATGCACACACGCTCATATTCCATTGTGAAATATTCAGATAATTCTAGTCATGAAAATACTTTTACCATGTAAATGCTACGATTGTCTATATAGATGGGGTGTTTCTGCCACCAGCAAACAGAAATCTTTGTATAGAAACATCCACCAGTTGAACCATCTCAGGTTATTTTTATCTGACAATCATTTTCAACTGGAGGATGTAGTTTTCTCAGATCCCATTTGTTTGTGAAAAGGAGTATTTAAGTTGCTTTGATTTTTCCTGAAGAATGGTGTATTATGTGAAACTGTACAGTGTTGAAACATGTAGAGTATCCAATTGTATATTGTTTCTGAATAACCTTTTTGTTATACTTTTTATCAAAACCAGGTTTTATTTAAATTATTGAGCCGCAGGCAGTGTTTTATTTTCACGAACTAGAAATACCTATGCAAAATAAACACATGAAAGCAGAAGAAAAACATTAATTGTATGTATTGATTTAGCAGTCCCTTGTTATGCAGCTGTTCAACATCTATTCTCTACATGGCAAGTAAATGTATGTAAAATTATATTTATATTCCAAATGACAGCACACGCAGCACAACTTTAATGTTGTGTAGAACAGTGCTTCTCAACCCCGGTCCTTACAGACCCGTCTTCTGGTTTTCATTCCAACTGAGCTCTCAATTGCTTAACTAAACCGCTTAATTAGGCCTTTTTAATTGTTTCCAGCTCAACCAACAGTTGACTCAACTATAAAATGTTAAAAGTAACTTGAAATCCTACAACTTTTTAGGAGTGGAGAACAATTAAAAAGCTTAATTAAGCTAATTAGTTCAATTTAGGGTTTAGTGAAGTAACGGAGCGCTCAGTTGGAATGAAAACCAGACGACACAGGGGTCTGAGGACAGGGGTTGAGAACCACTGGTGTAGAACACACAAAATGTTTTAAATTAAAATGTTTATTAAAATAAGATTTTTTGACTACTAGCTCCTTATTCTACACACATGGTATGTATATTTCCTTTGGATTACACCCAGATATTATGGTTCTCTCTTCTCAGATACACAAAACCAAACTTAAGCTTTTATCTCCTCACAGAATTCCCTTATTACAGGGCATTTTGCCCCAGTACTGACCTCCAGTGCATTACAACACTGTACATTTTAAAAACTCAACTGACTTAAATATAAATAACATGTGGGGTTACATGATCTAAAGCCACTAAACCTCTTGTCCCAAACAAAAAGGGTCCAGAAGACTGAAACTACAACTAACACAAGATGGAATATTTGCAGAAGTTACCGTTCCTATTGTCACATTACTTTATATTTAATCTTTAAACAACTGCAGTATGTTGTTTAGGGTTATGAGATTACTACATTGGCGTGTTGTTCCCCCACTGAGCAGGTAAAAACCCAATGTACTTAAATGTCAGATTACTGATCTGCATGGCATTATTCCACAGCCACAACACTCTTGCATTCATTCTTCCAAGTCCTGTCACAGATAGTGGTGTTGCTCATATATTTAATACCCAGAGCTACCGTTACTCATTGTAAAACTGTATGCAGTCAAAAGAAAACAGTAGTCCAAAATATTTTACAGTAAGATCTGTATCTGTACAAAATGGGGACAAATCAAAATGAAAGTCCTAAAATACACGGGTCATGTAAAATTCATCTTGTGTAACAATCATATGGCAGTGACTTTAATGCATATGAAACTAAAAACTGTATAAAAGTTTAAGGGAAATAGACAAAGACACTGGGTATGGCCAAAGCAAATATAAAACAGTGCTGCTTTATTCATCCTCCTCTTCCTTTGCTTTCTTTTTTTTTTTCTTCTTTTTCTCTGAGGGCTAAAACAAAGAAAACGTGTATTAGAGAAAACAGGTGCAAATCTAAAGGGTAGTTAAGAACCCCAAATCAAAACTTCCAAATTTCTTGGAAATATGTAAATACGAGAGAAAATATATAGCTACAAAACAGATATTAGTGCTTAAAATCATTTAAATCCAAAAATTCAGAAAACAGTTCCTGGGTTTAAGGCATTTAAAAAAAAAAAAAAAAAAAAGAAGATAGAACTTTAGATTGACCTGGTCTCATGTAAATCTAAAACAAACCTTTATTTCCAAAACCAACACAAAAGTAAAACATATCAACATGACATTTCCAGTTTTGGAGACAGTCAACTTTATCCTGCCAGCTGCATTTAAAGAGTGTAAATTGTGAATTTTGAAGTATTTCTAAATCTAGTCAAACTTACTTCCTCTACAGCAGCAGGTTCTTCCTCCTCAGCTGGCTCATGCTTCTTTTTCTTTTTCTTTGGAGGCTCCTCTGCTGCCTCCTCCTCCTCCTCTACTGCTTCTGTGTTACAAACAATTACAAATTACATCTGCACTTTCTCCACCTCTCCAGATTCCACAGAGTATTGTAAAATCTACACTAACCCATTTTTCTAAATCCACAACTTTATTAGTGTAGGGTTCCATGCAATTGTTAATTTGTAAGAAATCCCTGGGTTACAAACAGACATTCAAATCAATGCAAACAATATAAAACCCCAAAGAAGTTGCTCTGGATCAATTCTCATATTCACTTTTCTATTGTACATTACTGACAGCCTCACTGTGCTAAAGCAGTTACATTTACATGGCACCAACCTTCTGGTATGCGTTCCTTTTTCATTTTCTTCACTTTGACTTCAGTCGATTCCTCTGCCTCTTCTAATTTTCTTTTCTTTGAAACCGAGGGCAACGTGGAGTCTCCAGATGGGTCGTATGTTTTCACTTCACTGCAAAAAGGAATTCAAATAATGAAGTCATCTAAATACCAACGTTTAAACAGTTTGTGTGAACTGGGGTTTGAGAAGTTTCCCTAACAAAATGTTAAATTATGCATTATAAAATATAGGAAACTCAACATGGTACATAGTAGTGCTAATTATGGACCACCGTCTCAGACATTTGCATGTATTGCACAACGGCGGGGCTCTCAGATGGGGTAGTGACTAAAATTGCCCTCATGGTTGATCAGGCAATCTTAAAACAAATCATCATCAACGAGCAAGGAGAGAGAAATCCTTAAATTTAGGTCTAGACAATGCCCACCTCTTATGCTGGTACTTCTCGGTTTTTGCCATTGCTTTTCCTGTTCCACTTATCCTTCTGATCTGTAAAAAATACAATTAAGACTTACATAGGTCCTCAAAAAAGTTGTGCCATAAAAAGGGAGTTGAAGTCAGAGTTGCCTTTTGTTTTATATAAAAAAAAAAGGTACATATGTAAATCATACTATCAAATAGTGCATCCAATTGTCTGGTAATCATTTTATTCATGCAGCAGATTCTTTATTTTCTTGCCAGACTACAGGCCTTTAGAGCTCTTGATCCATTCAGTAGACTATGAATGCTCAAGGACAAACTTACCCCTTTCTCTTCTAGATGTCGTAACCGGACCTCCAGCTTGGCTCTGCTCTCTACTCCCAGTTCTGTGTTCGTGTCCTCACCCAGGGCATCGTAGCGGATTGCTAGTGCAGCCTTGGCAGCCAACATTCTGGAGATCTGCACAAGACAGAGGCAGTAAGCTTAATATCAGGCACAAACAAACTTATCACATCACTTAAACTCATTTATATTACTATTTCCTTTTTGTGTTAAAGGAATCTATTCCACACAGGTAACATGCAGACATTAAAATCCTGCCACATTGAAACTACGATTGCAACAAGTGTGAAGTGATCAGTACAGCAAAATTGAACACTTCAGGCATGCTGCCACCAGTTAACCACTGAAGCAACATAATGCATACAATTGCTACAGCTGTTCTTAAAATATAAATCAAATGCTTCAAACACTATTTGTTGCATCATGTTCTGAATGCAAGCTAAACTTGTTACCTTTCCCTTGTTTTTTGGTGTCGTCTGTCCCACTAACGATGCATGGTAGATCAAACCATACTTAGGAGTGTCCCTTTTTGTCTTTAATGCTCTGAAGAGAGCTTTCTCTGCTCCAAGGATCTGAACTGTGGAAGCTGGGTGTTTTGCTAAATTCAAGAGTGATCCTACAAGGGAAAGACCAAAGAGGAGGTCAAAAGATATCCTGAAAAGGAAGGCTTGGTAAATTAATGACATTAAGAAAAGAATTGCTTTGCATTAATGGTCAAATATGTTTTAAATGTAAACTTTATACATTCTCAACTTTCACTGAATGTACTCTTTACGAGGGGGAATCTCAGACGAGGTAGTGACTAAACTTGCCCTCAGGAAAAGTCAGGAAGTTTTGGAAATTCATCATCACTGAAACCACCCTTCATTTCAATGAAAGTAGGAAGTACAATACAGTATTCTCTGCACATCAACGCTACAAGTAGATATGTTGGTTATATCAAGTGAAGAACATATATAATTCTGCCCAAGTGTAAAACTAACGTAAAAATATTGGAAAAACAAAAACTCACCAGCATGTGAAATGAGTCTAGCTCCAACAAGTTCTCCTACCATGACAGTAAGATTTGGAGCTATGGCCATCATTCTGTTCTTCAGGTAGTCATAAAGCTGCGCACGGTATTCAGAGATCTCAATTACCTGAAGAGGAAGAAATTGAAAGGTTAAACTTGTTTTCAGAAAGCCAACAATATTCAAAATGCCAATAATGAGGCCATAATGCTACAAAGGTAATCTGCGCTTCATAGTTCTGGGTTCCAATTTATTCCTACGTTTCCACCTTGCTTGTTTGTGCAAACATGCACAACGAGACTTAAGGCATAAGTTGGCTTACAACCAGCAATACAAATAACTGATCACGTTGCAGCTCAGATGAGGTAGTGACTTAAAACCCACATGTTTTATTCAGTAAAGTGACAATACGTCATCATCATCACCGCTGCTTATGACCCACCAACGTATTTTCTTTGAGAGAATGTTGTTTAAAGCACAGGAGATGCTAATAAAAAAAAAAAAATGTAAATCAGTCCAACTGATTAACTAAGCATCATACATTAGCAGCTGGACAAAACCTTTGCAAATTAAACATACCTGGTCACACAAGTGCAGAATGTTCCCAATATCCTCTTCTGACACTTCCGTCCCCATGGAGATCTCTGCTGCCGTTTTCACCTCTCCCTCCACCTCCTCAGGCAAAATGTCTGAAAGATCTGTGGTGGCAACGTTGGTTCTGACCCCTGCAGAATGCAATACACTATTAAACACCTGAAGTCAGCTGTGTATAGTGTAAATTCTGTACTGTGTGAAGCCTTTGCTACAACAGAAACTGGTCTTTAAAACATGCAACAGGATTAACCATTTATGCTGGTTACTATACACTGAATCAGATTGTCTAGCAATAAGCAAGTTGTTTTTTGATAAGCGGTTGGTGCTCAGTTTAAAAATAACCAATTCTGTGTTTTCTGTGGCTGGCATTAACCCTTTGCGGTCCTTTGTCGGACTGGGTCCGACATTGCAATTATTCCCGTCAGGTCCTTTGTCGGACCCTGTCCGACATCATTTTAAAATGCAAAAAGTCGGTTTTCAACGGAAAAGCCGAGAAAACCATTCAATGGCCGAGTGGGAATGAAAGGAGCCGAGACAAGTCGATAAAAAAAAAAAAAAAGGCGTATCTCATGAATAGTCATAACACCCCATTGGCATCAGATGGGGCGGGCGTATGGAAACAACCTGGGAGTACAGTATCAGCGCACAGAGACTATCACGGACATTTGCAGAGCTTTTTTGAGATGTTATACCAATAAAATAATGATTTGGATTGCATTATTGAGGAGTTTGGTGATAAAACGAGTCATCAGGAGACGATTGATCGGTATGTACGACTATTATTATTATTTTTTATTTGGTAGCATATGTGAAAGCGATAGCAAACGAAAGGGTGGGCGGGCTGGAGATCCCTAGTGAGTGCTTTGTTGATATGCAGGGCCATTTAAACCCGTTTGACTGTGAAAAAAAATACTTTTAAACAGCGCGTCTAAAATTAACTGCGCGTGAAAAAATTAATTAGACCTGGCGAGCCTGACGCAGAATTAATAAATGGACCGCAAAGGGTTAACCCTTTATTGCATGCTTTGGTCTAAACAATGTTACGACAGGAGTGCGTGAATTTCTACATAAACACATGTTAAGACCAAAGTATGCTTCCTTCAGTGATCAGAATGTGTAAACAGGTAACTATTTACTTAAAAACACACAAGATATGCAATGAAGTGTAACGCTCAACTTGTTCCACATCAACGTTTCTAAGTGAAGGGGTTATATACCCTTATACTTATCTCACGCCACACTGGGCATCTGACTCACCTATTTTCTTCACACTTTTGCAATAGGCAAGGTTGTCTGTGATGATTTTTCCAATTTCAGGGAAATGCCACCCGTACCATTCTCTGCAGCGCATTATGTAATTATTCAGTTCTTTGTCCAAGTCATCAAGCAGGGCTGTTTGAAGTTACATTGTTAGTACACTTTGAATTTAAGGTTGCAATAAAAGAAAGGCATTTCAGACAGAATAAATTTATTAAACCCTTTACTACTATACAAGACACACTTCAGTAAATTTAAGTGAACGCGGTAATTTCAGCTTTCGTCCATAACACTTTATATAACTGCTTTACTAAAACTTTAAAATCACTATCCAGATGGCTACTCTAAAATAAACACAAACCAAAGCAATACTTACAGATAGCTTGCACAATCATTGTGTCCACTTTATCAGGGCTGAATTTCAGTTTGTAGCGGGACAAGCTGTGAACAGAATGCAAAATGAGGCTGCTTCAACAAACTGATTAAGAACACACAAAATAGAAAAATAATGAAAAAAGTAGCCTGTCATTAGAACTGCATTTTTACATATCCCTCATTTTATGATGCTGACACCTTTCCGAGTGGTTCTGGATTCTGGTTTTCAAATATGGAGTTATTTTCCTCCAAATGTGCCTTTACCGGGCTTGGTGCTTTCCGTGAGCTGTGGCCATATGGCATTTCATAGAGAGTAAGTGAGTCTTAAAGGGTTGAATGGATTGTAATTCTGTAAGCATACTCCATCAACATTGACAGAAAACCACTCACATCTCTTGGTTTAGAAAAGATAATAAATTGGAACATGCCCCCTTCAAAATAGCAGCCTGAATATGCTTTTACTATATATGAAGGAACATTCAAATGTACATACCTGTGAGCTAAACCAAGAGACATAGCACTAATCTCCCTGGGAGGCAGGCCAGTGATTAAGGATTCCATCTGGTTCCGAATGCCCCTCATCAGCTCTGCAATAGCAGTATTGTGTACGCAACTCAGGTTCAGCTTATCCTACAAGAGAGGAGGAAGGGAAAAACAGTTAGTTTCAACTTGTATTTCAGCAAACAAACCAAGTTCACTTCACACCACACAATACCCTTTTAATTATTTGTGGGCAAACCTTTTTTGTTGTCTTCAGAATAAATAAAGTGCAGAGGTTGCAGTGCAGAAAGATAATTAGCTGATACAGTGCTTTAAATTCAGTTTGATCTGCAGAGGCGTACAAATACCTAAAGCAAAGCCATACACTACCATATTTAAGCCTAGTGTGAATACACATAGCTTGCACACGAATTACTGCTAAAGTACTGAAGGACGCTTTGAAATGAATTTGAGGAATGTCTTACTTTGATTACTCCTCCCAGTTTGGCATCACTGATGGCCAGTTGTTCATGTGCTTCCTTTGCAACTACTTTCTTCAAGACCTTCTTCAGGCTCTTTCCAATCTTTCCTTCAACCAGTGCAGTGGCCGCTAGCAACAGATTTTAAAATATATGTTAAACACACAAGACAGTACAATACAATACACAAGAGCATAAAGCATTTATGTATTGGTCATATAATTGACATTAGATTTGTTTGTCAACAGTCCTACAAAGCTACAACTTAAGGGTTCAATTTCAAATTACCTGCCAGTGCTTCTGTTGTGTCTTGGAATTTCTCAAAGTGTTTGAGTTTCACACTGCAACACAAAAAAATGCATTTTAAAAAGTTTAAATTAACAAATATGATTCTCATGTAAAAAAAAGGCAAACGCTTGTAGCATCTACTTAAAGTTCAGATAAGCAATAAATATTAAGCCATCATAGATATTCATGCATCATATCACAGAAGGTATAGCAAGTATAAAGATTGAGATTCAAACAATGAACCCAATTCAGATATAGCTATCATAATGTACAGCACTTCTATAAATGCCACTTGTTTCATACACCTTGGCAACTTATTATACAGCAGGAGTGCTATGATTAATACTCCCCCTTCCCTCCCCCTCTTGCCTCCCTCCCCCACCTCTCCTCCTCCCTCCCCGCCTCCTCTCCTCCCTCCCCGCCTCCTCCTTTTGGTTTTCCAGTCGGATAGACAGGCTAGCTGAAACATCTGTGCCATGTTTTAGTTCCAATGGTGTTGTGTTACTGGCATAGTCCTAGTATTTATTGCAATTGCCAAGAATACTGGTTTACTTTCAGTGCAGATGTTGGACCGCCACACAATGTTGCACAAATATATATTTTGGTACACATTTATCCTCTTTTGGATAGTTTTCTAACAATATTTATCAAGCCTACCTTAATTCTTACTTACATTTTATTTGCTTTTTCTGGAGTTTCAAATTGCTTCCATAAACTATCCACCTCCTGGAGCTTCTTCTCATCCAGGACCTGTAATGAAATTAAAAAAAAATAGTTTCTCTCAACACCATTCTATTCATATAGGGCCTACTTGAAAAAAAAAGGATAAGGCAATCTCCTCGTTCATATTTATTTTCCCTGTGTTACTAATTTTGCGTAATCCAGTTATGGCCAATAGTTTTGCATCACCCTATAGAATTAAGTAATTTTATTTCATAAAGTAGAATGAAACCTGTTGAATTATATTACGTTAACATATTGAATTATGTACCGCTTTGTAGTTGTCCATATACTTAAACCGACACACTGAAACATCTGACATTTCGAAACCTAACATGAAATAAATACTCCACTGACTATTATGGCTTCCGGCAGAATCGTTTTTCAGTTTCTTTGATTACTGACATTAAATAAATATCTAAATTATGTTCATATAGTTTTTTTTCCCCCACAAATTTCTAGGTGATGCGAAACCTACCTGTAAACTTGGTTAGTTTCTCTTGCTAATTAATACATTTTTGTATTGCTCTCTAAGAAATACTTGTATTATCAGTTTAACAAAATTACACATTGCAGGTTATAAAGCACGCGTATCATATTTTAATATACAGAATTATTTTTAAAATGACAGAGATGTTAATCCAAACCCACGCACATTTAAATCTTGAACACCACAACCGTAATTGTACTAGTATTATTGCATGTGTTTTTAAAAGGAAAAAAACACTCAGTGTGGGGACCGGCTACAACGTGGTGGTGATGGTGTATCCAGCACATGACGGCACCATTGCAATAGGAAGGCCCCAAAACCTCTCGTGCCGATAAACAAATCACACAAAAAACACAACAAAAACACACACACAAATATAAACGCGTAATCGGATTTGGATCCCCTGACAAAAGCAGAATGATTTAAAAAAGTAACGTGTGACAATTACTGGCCTATTCAAAACGTGTATATACTACCACATATTCTTACTTACCTTGAAAATAGCATAGCCGGCGGCGGTTTCGAATAACACCAGCATTTTCAATGCTATGCTGACTTCTTTATTCCTAAATATCTATATAAAAGCTTTTTCTTCAAAGAACCATACGCACTCCTGTGACTACAACTTCCCTTGCACACAGTCCACGAGGAGAAGCGTTCGGAGTTTGCGCTGTACAGCCGTCCTGAAACACGCGTGCTGTGTTTACGCATGCGCAGTGTTTGAGCGAGACACACGTCTTACCTCCGTCACGTTGCGCGCAGTGGGTTGTGGGATAGACAGAGTGCTCGGGAGAAATTCTAAGTTTTTTATGATATATAAAAAAATGCATCAAACTTTTGAAGTAAATTTCACTTTTCCCAAAGGTCTCTTGAAGAAAACCACAAAATTCGCAAATTACGACAGTACTTAATTATTATGAGCAATTTTCTGAGCAGTCGTGTTTTGGCGCATGCGCAGAAATACAGAGTAACCCCCCCAGCCAGAACAGATATTGTCGCAGAGCATTCAAAGAGTAAAGCTGTAGAGACTTATGTAACATTTGTAACTTTGTCAATATGTAACATTACTTGGTAACATTACTTGATATGAATGACTTTTCCATCTGACTACTGCATCTATCCATTTGAAAGTTATCTTATTATTTCGCGCGCACGACATTTATAGTAATGACCAAACGGCAGCAGATAAGTTTGGTTGAAACCTTGAAAACAGAGCAAACATCTTTCTTCTGATGACCCACAAGTCAGAGGGAAAATCAGTAAAACACCTGTCTATTTCTGATGGTGGTGGAGTTTTAGGCGCCGAAAACACTTTGGCGGCATTGCATGTTAGTACTGCATTATCTGAATTCCGCTGCTCTTCCAGGTTTGCGCACGGTAATTGCACATTTACACAAGTTTCATTTGTATTTTAATTAATTGGGTCAGTTTAGAGGATTTGATCTGCACTTGGTAGGGTTAGGTATGTTTGGTGTGAAGTGTGAACAACAAAGTCCGCTAGGGAAACTAACCGTACATAAAGTGGTGGACTCGGTCCCCTGGGATCGGGGAACTACATTAGGGTTACAAGACATCCAGGGAAAACTGACAAACTCATTTTTCGGGTTTAATTTTTTTGTCCCGGTAAGAAACCGTATAATTGTTAATCGTCAGGTTTTGCTGTATTTATTTATTTATTTTCAATACAAAACTGTATCAGCGTGCTCTGCAAGTTAATAGCAGAGTAATGCATTAGGTTGTGTGTTAGCGCCATTCGAAAAAAACAAACAAACGATCTTATGGATTATTGGTTTAATCATTCTGATTATGTGTATATCAAATATGTTTAAATGGTAAGAGATGATCTGTTTTTTTTAAATCTGGCTTTTTGTACATTTAACATGTTTTGACTAGATGACAATATTGTAGCGGCCGGCTGTATATACGTTCGGTGGGAAGAAAACTGCAGCACACAGCATGCAGTCAAAGCAGTTACAACTGATGTTTGTATTGGTTTAGCTCTTTTAGAGAATGGACTGCTCTCTCATCTCCTTCCTCGCATTCAACAACCAGCTGGCGCAGACTCCTCCTACTCCACTGTCACTGGTCCAAACAGAACACAATCCTTCCCGGGGTGGGAGATGCAGCTCAGTGGCGCAGTTTTCTGGTCCGCGGCCGAGGCGGGGATACTGGGAGTGCAGCTGGGTTAGGAGATGCATCCCAGTGGTGTCGCTCCTAACTCAACAGCCGTGAAGTGCCGTCCCCTCTCCCGTACGTCATAGTTGCGCTTCTGTTTGAGGCCGGCAGCTTGGAGATTGTCAGGGGCAAACTGGTGCGCCGCATCTAGCTTGTCGTGAAGGCGGCGGGCATACTCTGGTCCAGGCGGCAGTGTTTCAGTGCCAGGGGGTCGTCGGAACAGCGTCTCAGAGGGAATTTGTAGTTCCTTGCCCACCATGAGCAAGGCAGGGTTGCAGCTGGTGGACGCCTGTACGGCTGAACGATAAGATAGGATAATGAGGGGCAGCTGGAGGTCCCAGTCCCTCTGGTGGTGGCTGGTGGCGATGAGACTGGCAACCACTGGACAGTCTCAATCTTTGCGGAGTCGGTCCGGATTCCATCTTGCCGCACCCAGTGTCCTAAGAAGGCGACCTCCCTCTGCTTCAGTCTGCACTGATCTGAATGTAGCTTGAGCAGACAGTGCTGAGGGGGAATGCCGGTCAGTGCGCGCTCCATCAGCCTCTCAAAGGTGGCAGGGGCATTGCAGAGTCCGAAGGGAAGCTCTTTAAACTGCCAGAGACCTGTGGAGAATGGCGTTTTTCGGTGGGCTTCGGGGGACAGTTCAACTTGCCAACAGCCGCTGCAGAGATCCAATCAGCTGAACCAGGCAGAGTCAGCCACCAGATCCAGGGACTCGTCAGTGTGCAGCAAGGGGTATGAGTCCTTCACTGTCACATCATTAAAGCGCCTATAGTCCACGCAAAACAGACCACTCTTCTTCTGTACTAGCACAACAGCAAAGGCCTATGGACTGTCAGAGGGCTCAATGATGTCTGCGTCTTGCATTTCACAGAGGATGTGGTCTGCCGCTCCCTGCTGGGCCAAGGGTAGTCTGCGAGGGCGCTGTCTGATGGGGCGGTCGTCACCTGTATAGATGGAAAGCTGGACTAGGAGCATGCGGCCGGTTTCTTCAGGGCGGGCGACGAAGGTGTCCTAAAACTCTGTCAGCAGTGTCTACAGCCTGGTGTGCTGCTCCGAGCAAAACCATCATATCTATTGCGCCAGACCGTTGACAGGGCCCCAGGTGAAGTTGTAGCTGCTGGGCTAGCAGGTGGCGGGTTGGTTGCTGGTACTGCGGGCGGTGGTAGCAATACCGCAGGAGGGCCGGAATGGGCCCATCTCCCTTTCTATTATTAAGTCCATATTTTCGCCGGTCACTTGCGTTGCGGCTGCCCCGCCGTTACCACTATAAAGAAAATAAGTTGTTGTAATGATCTGAAATAAATTCACCCAATGTTTAATTTTTAAACTATTACTGCGTAATTTTATATACTGTTATTTGTGTTAACGGCTTCAGTGTTGCTACAGCGTCAGTGAACTGAAGAAAAAAAAACGTCCCCGTTTTTCAGTGTGGAAATGTGGTAATTTCTACATGGACAGTGCGAGAAATTGGAGCTCTGATAGAAAATGTGGTCACCAAAATCCATGCCGAAGTGGCAAAACTCACAGAAATAGTAAAATAGATTTTTCAAATTACTCTATTTAATGCAAACATTATGAGAACCGTGCATAATTGTGTAAACTGCATTCTACTGTAGGCATTCAAGAAATGTATTCATTAAATTAGCGAAGTGCTAATTTAGAATATGTAAGAATATAAAACATGCTGTATTAAAAACCAGAGCAATGCATAAATAGCTGCCATCTTTCAATATGCCTTGCAGGATATTGTAAACATCTGATTCACACACCGTACGTGCACTTGCAAATTGCATTGCGAACACAAACGAACTCGGTCCTGAAAAAAATGGAAAAGGGTCCCTTTGCTCGCTGGTAAGTGTGAACAGCAAGTACACTGATACATTGTTTCAAACGAAACGAACCGGACCGAGTCGAACCGGACCGAGTCGGTTTGAAACGGAGCCAGTGTGAATGCAAAAATACATTTCCTCATCATTAACACATAATTAACAATTTATTATTATTATTATTATTATTATTATTATTATTATTATTGTTTTATTTTTTTAACTGCCTGTTTTGTCACATCGTGTAAGATAAAAAAGTCTGTATTTAAGTCTGTATTTCAAATAGGTTTATTGTTGTTGTGGACTATTTGGCTGTCAGTGTAGTTGCTGTTCTGTCTCGATGGCAGTGTGCTGTGTTTATTCATTTTTAGAATGGGAAAAAGTGATTTAATTTGATTGCAGTTTTAAAATGTCACGCCGAACCACGAGGACAGGACACCGCAATTCGCAGAAAGGTGGCTCTAGTTCTGTTTCAAACAATTCTTACGCTCTCTCTTTGGCTACTTTTGTGAGTGATGTAACTTCCCGAGGAAGTTCCTCCCTGATTCCAATGAGGTCAGTGGGTGCGTTCACGACACGCAGACTTTCGTCATTCTGCGCAGAATCGGAGCAAGTAGCCAATGAATTTTCAGAATTTTTGCAGAATCGGAGCAGACTTAGCAAAGTCTGCCTATCGTGAACGCACCTACTATCTGTGTTTTTGTGTGGGTTTGTGAAAAGAGCTGACACCGATACCCACCAGAATAAAACATAAAGTATTCAAATTTTTCAGTTGGAGGGTTCACAGGATCAAACATGTCTGATACGGTAAGTAAACGATTTACATAGTAATGTAAACAAAACGTTTGTATCTTATTGAGATCAGGCATGGCTATGTATAAACAAATACAACACCACACACAGCCCAGCAGTAACTCAAATTTAAAAAACAAACAAACAAAACAACAACAACGGTGTTTAAACCCCAAAATAATAATTATCAGTAAGGTGAGATCGAATAGTTATATTTAAAAAGAGAGATGTGTTTGTTGAGTAAAAATATATGATTCTAAGTTGAGGCCTGCAAGTTTGAGTGTAATTATTGGAGTACGTTAGTTGTCTGCTGTATCGTACCTGTATTATTTAATTTGGCTGGTAAGTTATTTATAATATAAGTCAGTTTTCCAAGAAACTAACCTGACAACATTCACCGCTCCTCGTGTATTGTCTACAATATATGGAGAACAAATTAATTATGGCGGTAGGATTGAATCCGTTTTTGGTTAGGAAACAAATATGGCCCAGCCATCATGTCATACGGTAGTAGTTCTATAAAATATTTTCTGTCAATAATTGGTTGCTGAAAGAATTTGACTGTTTTATAAAACGTATCTAGTATTCTTAGTAGTACTTACGGAAACTGTGCCAGTTATTGCATTTCTGAAAGTTGCATGTGGAAGAAAACCTCCCTAAATGGACAAAAACAACGGAAAAACGGAGAGAATCATTATGGCCGAGGGTAAAGCTGTTGCTGTTCTTGTTCGTTTTAAATCTTTAAATAATATGGTTGTCCAGTTTCATTGGTTTGTTTACAACTGCTTCCATGGCCTTAAGTGTTCGTTTGCCAGCTTCGGTTTTTGCTGTTGTCGCCGGAGATTGGCATACTTATGCTGATCGTGTTAATGCGGTTCTTGAAGCTATAGAGACGAGTATGGTGTTGCATAGTACTCTTATTATAATAGGATAAAGAAGGTGCCTTTTATTGTGACATTTCCAGACATTTAATGCAGGTAGTGAGCTAGCAATATTATCAACCTTAACATGCATGTTAGTATCTTGCCTTCCACCCCACTGCTCTAAATACAAAATCTGTAGCATGAGCAAGTAGATCACTGTGACATAGCTTACATTTTTAAACGTGACATGTGAACGGACAGGTACCCTGGCATATCTCAATATTCATATACACTTAATAGTGTTTTAACCAAGTTTTTATCAAATTTAGAAGAGTAGTTCTCAAGATTTGGGTTGCATAAGACAGACAGGTAGGTCCTTGTATCTTTAAGTTTCATCACAATTGGATAAGTGATTCTCTTCATATACTGTGTGTAAAACAGAAAAAGTGTAAAGTGTGACATATAAACATACATACATACGTACTATATCCCTGCTGCCAGGGGTTATGTATATGTACAGGGATGGAAATAAGACTCTCGTTGCAAAGCAGTTTGATCCATTCCTGGTTTTATTATGTTTAATAAGACACACCTGAGCTTGTTATCTATAGACTGTGGCTAATCATGCTCGTAATACAACCTGAAATGGGTGAAACTGCTGTGCAATAGGAGACTTATTTCCATCCCTGATGTATCCCCATCGAGAGATAATGTCTTGCGGTTACATTTGATGGATCTAACCACAAGTTAAGAATACAGCCACCCCTTCCTAATAAAGTGATCACACCTGGCTGATGGTTTGCCATAATTGTTGACCTCCTGAACGTTGCTCCTAAATGTTTTTCTGGTGGTATCTTATTATAATGCTCACTGCATGGGGCAAGACCAGACAGGTTCCCCGTGTTTGGTATTTCATAACATTAAAGTGAACACATTATTTTGTTTAGTGTGTTTGTGTGCTACAGTCCTAGAAGACACAAGCAGCTTACAGACAGACATACAGTACAGGGGAAAATAGGGCACCCAGGTTGTGAGCATGTTTCCTTGGTAACATTTAGTCAGTTTCTGGAGGTGTGGTATATGTCTGTTTTGTATCGATGAATTGTGATATTTCCTTCACATGATATGCCATTCATAACTACCTATGGTCCACCAAAGAGTTCTTGAATGATGGATAAATTTGATTTTATAGTTGGTAGGTAAACTGTAAACCACATTCCTATAACTTCCTTCAAATGGTCCTACTCCACTAGTTTCAGGAGATCTTTTGAAGCAATTGGAAATAGATATTTTCCTAATTGCTCAATCCTATTTTTCTGAAATATGCCTTTTTCTAAGATACATTATGAACAATAAATCATAACTCGGAAGAACTCATAAAATTGTTTGCAAGTACACCACTTGATGTTGCAATTTGAGGCCTAAATTGCATTACTTGCAAGTACCTTAGATTTGAATGATAAAAATGAAAAAAAAAACATTTTTGGAATGTTTGAAAATCAGAAACCTTTGCATTTCAGCACAAATTATTATTATTATTTATTTCTTAGCAGACGTTCTTATCCAGGGCAACTTACAATAATGTGATATCACATTATTTATTTATTTTTTACATACAGTTACCCATTTATACAGTTGGGTTTTTACTGGAGCAATCTAGGTAAAGTATCTTGCTCAAGGGTACAGCAGCAGTGTCCCCCATCTGGGATTGAACCCACAACCCTCCGGTCAAGAGTCCAGAGCCCTAACCACTACTCCATACTACTGACACAATCTGTGCAGTTAAAAGTATTTTTAGTGGTGGACTCAGACTTATGACCGGCACACAAATAAAAATAAAAAATGCTTCCATGTGAACTGAATTTAGGTTTCAACCCCAGCAGTACTGTTTCTTTGCGGAGGGTTACACCCCTTCAAAAAAGTACAGCTACACACCAGAACAATTAAGTTTTACTTAATAGGTGGCAATTGCTGTATTTGCATACCAATGTCTATTTTAGCAGATGACTAACATAAATATTCCCTCTCAGGGTGAAGGTGGAAGGCATTATCTATTCAACATTGATTTTTATTTCTTTTACTGCATAAACATGCTATCAGCTGCCTAATATTTAATTACACTGGGTACCCACTTAACACCATGCTCAGTTCCGCTCCTCCTGAGCAGCTCGGAGCGCTGCAGAAGACATTTCATCGGACAAATTCTCGCTTTGAGCCACTTGGTTACTTAACGCACCCAGTGTCTGTTAATTAAAAGAAGGGGTTATGGATAAACCTTGTGACTTACATCTGGT
Source organism: Acipenser oxyrinchus oxyrinchus (assembly GCA_030684275.1). Taxonomy (NCBI): domain Eukaryota; kingdom Metazoa; phylum Chordata; class Actinopteri; order Acipenseriformes; family Acipenseridae; genus Acipenser; species Acipenser oxyrinchus. The sequence goes on from CM060258.1 coordinate 33,860,792, forward strand.
GATGGGACAATAGCTTTAAATTACGGGGTGGGGTATTGAGTTCAGTCAGTATCCTGGCTGTGCTGGATACCATCCAGCAGCCCACCTTTCTTCACTGATTAGGTTGGTATGCAATTATTATAATCCTTAACATTTAGTCTGCAATACATAAGAGCAACATCCCTCTTTGAGAGAGTTTCAGTAATAATGGGCAATAACTTAGAGATGGGTAAAAGCCTGGTAGTAGCTGTTTTGTATAATACTTCACTTTGGAACATTCTCAAAAGGGTTCACTTTGCTGAAGATACCCACTCAAGTCAGTAATTAGAAATTGTCAGGGATCATTTCAAACATCTTGTGGATTTGGGTTTACATGGGTGGTGGGGAGAGGTTTTATTTCTTCCACACATTTGGAAGTGGGAGGAATAAGGTAACTAATGGTATCGGAGCTCTATTCTAATGCAAATTGTGTTAGCACACAGCTGTTGGATACAGTGCAATCAATGCTAGAATGTAGGACGTATTGTAGTTTACAGCATCTATTCCACAGAACAGAAAGGACCTGATCAGAGTTAAATTACTGAAGGATTACATTTTTTATTTGTATTTTTTACAATGAGAATACCTTTTTTGAAACAGCTTAGTAAACTTGTAATCATCGTCACCGCCTTTAAGTTGTTAAAAAGGGTATTCTCTTTTTACCCTCAGGATACCAAGCCTTCAAGTCACGATTCGGGAGACAAGAAGGATGGAGAATATATCAAACTCAAAGTCATCGGGCAGGTAAGACGAAAGCTTATGTGGGAAAGTTACATTTGTGAGATCTTGGTTTTTTTGTGCTGTATGTAATGAAGGACCATTTTCCATCTTGTGTACCATTTCCTGGAAATGTCAGCGTTTTGTATTCAAGAATGAAAACTCTGTGAAAAAGATATTTAAAAACCAACAACAGCTGGTGCATTTTAAGTTACCAATGGTAGATGGTGTTTTAGGCTATAATATGGCATCATCCTATTGTTCATTTTCAAAACGCAAATATTTTTGCAGACCATGTAAATCAATAAAAGCTGTATTCTTTTCATAAAGATTATTTTGTGAATTTTGGGGTAACAGTTGTTAAACTGAAAACACTGGGCTTTTGTACAGTATATTGTACAGTGTTGCCTGAAGATCCAGAGTTGCTTTGAACCTGGCTGGATTTGCTGGTCATTTTCATGAGGTGTCCAGCTGTGGCAACCATTGAAATCCTAGTCGTAAAGGCTTGTGCTTACTGTATCCTGACAGCTTTTTGAATTTGACCAGTTACAACAGAGTCAGAAATTAACTTGATTCCAGCATATTTTCATGCAATGATATTCTACCACTATTCTGTGTTGATATGGATGGGGGAAAGGGGAGTAGATTATGCATTAAATAAAAAGTGAAAACAAAACTAGACTAGAAATGGAGAACACTTTGGCTGTAAAAAGTTTTTTAAAAGTTAAAATGCAAGAACTACAAATGTTTAAAGAAAGGGGGGGAAGAAATAGGCCTAGTCAAAGATGGCTTGTTTTATATTTCACAGTTATGTCTCTGAGGAACTGCCTACACCCCATTAATACCACCACAGAGGTCCTCTTGTTCACTGAAAGCAGATTTAACACCTAATACTTAATTTCTTGCCTGCTTAGTATCATATTGTGTGTCATCTGTATGATTCTCTATCATTTCTGCTTAGACCATCATTTCCCTTGCCTAGTTTTCAACTGCTGATTCATAGGAAGAAGTGAGGTGGGGAAGCATATGAACATTGCACAGGCTTCACTTTCATCTATGTTAGTGCACAGTTGTGTTTCCCCACCTCACAGCGTAAAGGTGTCTTTTCAGAAGCGTTTTTTGCTGGAATAAGTAAGCATGGCAAATAATGAAAGCAGAAACAACAGTAGAGAATCATACAGAACAGCAAGACATTAATTGGGAAAATGTAGTTGATATAATGTATCTACTAATAATTACACTTTTCAAATAAAATAATTATCAAACTGAAATTTTCTAGTTCCTCTTTTTAAAATGTATTGGTAAGCCTTTGTGGCTTTGCCTTGTTTTTTGCAATTTCCTCTTGCCTCCTGAAGACTGTCACTTAAGGACGCCTCATAGCAGAAATACATGTGTACCACAGCTTCTAAATAAGAAATGTGTAAATACAGTTGGCAGCCACATGCATGTGTCTTTGGCTACTACTTGAGATCTTCATGGTCGCTTTCCTAAAATGCATTTCTTACCCTTATTTTTCAGGACAACAGTGAAATCCATTTCAAGGTGAAGATGACGACACATTTAAAGAAATTAAAAGAATCCTATTGTCAGAGACAGGTAAATAAAGTGTTGTGCTACTTTCTTATTTTGTGTTTTACACCCTTGGATAAAGATGTCTCTAAATAAATAAATGCATAAATAAATAAATAAATAAATAAATAAAATTTGGTTTAGAAATTCATCAGCACAAGTTCTTGAGAAATGTGAATCTGTGACGCATTACTGTATATTGAAAAAAACTATTCGTCCATCCAAAAACATATATTGGAGAAACTCGATAACCCCTTTTTTTATTTTTCAGAAATTGTATTTGGTTTGGTAACAGGATGGAAGTAAAGCCTATATAAAGAAAATAAAATTGTGGGTAACCGCAACACCCCTCATTTGATACTAGCATACTTGTGTGTCGCACAATGCGCTCGGACCTCTTTCCCTTTTTTTAACTATTTATTTATTTTTTTTGCCATTTTTAATTTTTTTATTAATTGTTCTTTTTATTTATTTATTTATTGGTTTTGTGGGTTTCTTTAATTTGAGATACATGGCTATTGTAGTGATCCAGCAATGGGGTTACTAAATAAAGTACCCCAGGGGTCAAAATTTTGGATCCAAACATAGCCCTTGACCTTCCCCTGGATGATGCAAAGTTTGGTTGCACTGGTTCCTGCGGGGTCTGAATGCATAAAGGAACAGACAGACAGACAAACTTTCTTCTTTATATATTAAGATTCTGGGACTTTGCTTGCAATTTGGTGACCAAATACAAAATAGGAATTGCCCTAAGAAGGTGAGGATAGCAACTCCAGGGTAATGGTTCACATTACGATAGGTTAGTGCTGTCTTTTGTCTACTGTATGTTAGAGCCTTGATTTAACATATTCTCAGATTCACTTTAACATCATGGTCAATTGCATGTGCCTTGCATTACTTTCTTAAAGCGAATCAGAACGAGCTGTTGCGATCTATTCCTGTAGGTCTCAGATTTGCTGGGCTTGAAGCCCACGAGATCCTTATTGGAAAGTTGTGCCCCATGGAGAGATAGGGGAGTGACTGTTCTGGCAGGTGCTGTCTGATGCTATTGTGTATCTTGTTTCTTTCCAGGGTGTTCCTATGAATTCTCTAAGGTTTCTCTTTGAAGGACAGAGAATTGCGGACAACCAAACTCCAAAAGAGGTAATTTGCGTTCTAACACTATTTTGAAGCGCTGCTAAATGTATTTAGGAATTTCCTGTCTCCTGAGCTTTTACAGTGGCTGTCAAAAGTATTCACCCCCCTTGGACTTTTCCACATTTTATTGTGTTACAACATGGAATCAAAATTGATTTAATTAGGAGTTTTTGTCACTGATCAACACAAAAAAAGTCCACAATGTCAAAGTGAAAAATAAAATCTACAAATTGTTATAAATTAATTACAAATACAAAACAGAAAATAATTTGTTGCATAAGCATTCACCCCCTTGAATCAATATTTGGTAGAGGTACCTTTGGCAGCAATTACAGCCATGAGTCTATTTGGATAAGTCTCTACCAGCTTTGCACATCTGGACACTACAATTTTTGCCCAGTCTTCTTTGCAAAATTGCTCAAGCTCCATCAAGTTGGATGGGGACCTTTGGTGAACAGCAATTTTCAACTCTTTCCACATATTCTCAATTGGATTGAGGTCCGGGCTTTGACTGGGCCACTCCAGGACATTGACCTTTTTGTTTTAAGCCACTCCAGTGTGGCTTTGGCTGTATGTTTGGGGTCATTGTCCTGCTGGAAGATGAATCTTCTCCCAAGTCCCAGGTCTCTTGCAGACTTCAGAAGGTTTTCCTCCAGGATTTCTCTGTACTTTGCTGCATCCATTTTGCCCTCTATCTTCATGAGCTTTCCAGGCCCTGACGCAGAGAAGCATCCTCATAGCATGATGCTGCCACCACCATGCTTCATGGTAGGGATGGTGTTCTCAGGATGATGTGTGGTGTTAGGCTTGCGCCAAACATAGCACTTAGCGTTGAGGCCAAAAAGCTCTATTTTGGTCTCATCAGACCATAGAATCTTCTTCCACTTGGTCTCAGAGTCTCCCGCATGCCTTCTGGCAAACTCAAGCCGAGATTTGATGTGAGTTTTTTTCAAATGGCTTTCTTTTTGCCACTCTCCCATAAAGGACAGTTTTGTGAAGCACCCGGGCTATTGTTGCCGTATGCACAGTGTCTCCCAGCTCAGCCATGGAAGACTGTAACTCCTTTAGAGTTGCCATAGGCCTCTTGGTGGCCTCCCTGACTAGTGCCCTTCTCGCCCAGATACTCAGTTTTTGAGGATGGCCTGTTCTTGACAGATTCACAGTTGTGCCATATTCTCTTAATTTCTTAATAATGGACTTTACTGTGCTCCGGGGGATATGCAATGCCTTGGAAATGTTATTATATCCTACCCCTGATTGGTGCTTTTGAAGTACCTTATTCCGGATTTGCTTTGAATGTTCCTTCGTCTTCATGATGTAGTTTTTGTTAGGAAATGTACTAACCAACTGTGGGACCTCCCAGAGACAGGTGTATTTAACCTGAAATCATGTGAAACACCTTAATTGCACACAGGTAGACTCCATTCAATTAAAGACAATTGGTTGCACCAGAGCTTATTTAGGTGTGTCATAGCAAAGGGGGTGAATACTTATGCAATCAATTATTTTCTGTTTTATATTTGTAATTAATTTAGAACAATTTGTAGATTTTATTTTTCACTTTGACATTATGGACTTTTTTTGTGTTGATCAGTGGCAAAAAACCCTAATTAAATCCAGTTTGATTCCATGTTGTAACACAATAAAATGTGGAAAAGTCCAAGGGGTGTGAATACTTTTGAGAGCCACTGTATATATCCCTATAGTAACTTGTGGAACAAAATCATAATTTTATTTAATGGTTCACAAATCCTGGGTCATTAGCCAAAGTATGAAACACAACAGTTACATAGAAATTGGTTTTGTGTGGGATAATGTACGAGCATACAGTACATTCATGCATAAAACTGGAATTTTTACAAATTATCATGGCATCTTAACTTGAAACAATGTGTTATAACGTTTTCTATGTAAAATGATGTTCCTTGCTTACGTTGTGCCTATTTCTCCAGTTTGACAACGTAATGACTTGTATCTTTCTTACCTTTTTTTTTCCATAGCTGGGGATGGAAGATGAGGATGTCATTGAAGTTTATCAGGAACAAACAGGAGGACACTTGGACAATTAGACTTTCAAAATATATATATATATATATATATATATATATTTTGCTCTATATATATATATATATATATATATATATATATATATATATATATATATATATATATATATATATATATATATATTTTTGGTTGTTAGTAATAGGCTGCAATACCATGAAACATAGATGATACTCGTCAGGGCTCCCATTAGCTTTAAAGGAGGGTAGTAACCCCCAGCCCCTTTCTACCCTTCCCTCCATGCCCCTCAACACGCATCAGAATTAAAAACAAAAACAAAAACAAATAAAAAAACAACAAAACCGGATATATTGAACTGGTTAATGGAACCAATGCTCTTATCTGTCCAGTTAGCATATATGCCTTTTCAGACAATGGTTACACAATTCTTGGAACTGTCATGCCACCCTTTCAGCAGTTCTTCCTTAGCCTGTCATTTGTAAAGGGTTCTACAGGATAGCAGTTAGTTGGATGTAGGTCTATGCGTCGACCCACCACTGTGTTCAGTCCTTGTATGAACTACTGATTCTCAGATGCATGTTTTGTTATTGCTTAGTTAAGCCTTACAAGCTCTGGTAAAGTTTTAGCACCAGTAGTTTAAATAGCAGCCTCTGTGACTGGCTGCAGTGCTCGTCTCATTGCTGAGCATTTAGTCTTCTATTGGAAAGCTATATGTAATGTTCACAATTAACATATTATTTCTAGGCATTTTTATCTTATTGGAATACTCCAAGATATCGCATGCAGTACTTACTTATTTCATCAGAATATTCATGCACAAAAAATATCTCCAATACAGAATAAGCAAAGACAAGATTTCAAAATCCTTTAGCACAGAATATAGTGTTAAGAAGCACAGCAAGAGAGAAGGACTTCCAAAGGCTGTCGGAGAGCTTGATTATCCCCGATAGAGTTCAGCTAAGAATTACTGTATATAAATATGTGGTATAACTGAGAAACTTTGGCTTGAAAACAAATTCATAATATTTGTTTAATTGTGTGATGAACTCGATTATGAGACTGAAATGTAGGATCGCTAGATTGTCATAAGGGTTGGTAAAATGGCGACCAAACCAGAAATTTGATTTGTTTGTTGTTGCTTTGGCTTTTGGATCCTGTGGTGCAGTGGGGTCCAAGTACCCTAAACAGTCTGAACCATTAACAAAAATGATAATGTAAATATGTGCTGGCCATTTTACAGTGATGGTCCAGTCTAGTCTAATGCACTCTGGTTTTCGTGGTTGCATGCAGGAATTTTAAGAATAGAATGGGATGAAAGTCTGAAACAAATGCCAGCAGCCCCCCACTGCCCCAATTTGTTTTTGTTAAAAATGGTTTTAATGAATGCGTTGGAAAGAACAGCCTTGCTCTTTTGTACCATAAATATAACAAGACTTAAGTTTTGTTCAAAAGAATAGAAGCTAGTATATAATGTAATATAGTGCTTCTCTGTCTGTGACAGTCTTCACTTGTATAACTCTTATGTTTTTTTTAGTTTTTTTTTTAAAGCATAGTCCTACAAGACAGCACATGCTTTTAGGTCACTTTTTAGAAAATATTTACAGCAGTACACTGTTACAGAAAGTTAGCTTTTTGGCCAGACTGGGCACTTCGGATAGCAAATATATCCCAAATTGTCACCATTTCCCATATTATAGTCTATGCCCATAATACAGTAGCACTATTGAGCTGTCATATCTGATTTCCAACTGGGGAAGTCTGAATGTAAGTGGGTAAGAGAGGACTAATGAGATACAGGAAGGTGAAGTGACTGCCAGTCACCCTCAGAGGTCCCCAGAGTAAGATACTCTCCTGGCTTCTTGCCCGCTCATAAACGGTAGGCCTCACTGCTTGTTGCCAAAGTTTCTATTGCCTGTGTGTCCGAGACTGTTTATTTTCTGTACAGAAGACTGAATCTTTGATGCATTACTGTATATCATGACTATTCGTTAGATGTCAGTCCCAGGATACAGATTAAGTGCAGCAGATATCTAATTGAGAGGCATTTATCTGCTGTACAGGACGGGGGAGTTGCAAGGGTTTTAAACAGAATGAGTTCGTTTTTGCTTAAATTGTAGAAAGGGTGTCCCACTTCTTTGCTATTGCTTTTAAAAATACAGTGTGTGTGTGTGTCATATATATATATATATATATATATATATATATATATATATTTGTTTTTTAGTAAAGCTTTCACATTTGTTCTTCCTAATAATCAGCCTCTAGTACAGAAGACACGCTGATAGTCCCTGGGTTGTTCTGCTGTAGGTTCAAGGCTGCTGTTGTTTTTCAGCTTGATATAACCAAATCCCAGTATTCAGTCACGTATATGTAGAAGTCTGCAGTTTAATTTACTGTACACTGATTAGTCCTCTGAGCACTGTTGGTGTTTTCTTGAGCATTTGATATTGTTTGTAACTTGATAGATTTCCAAAATAACCCAGTATGGGTTTATTCATTTGTTAATCCATTCCGAAGCGAAGGTTGTATGCATGGCTGTTTGGGACATATAAGGCTATCCCAGTCCTGGTGTGTTTGTGTATTGGAAATGGGCACTTCTAAACACCGATCACATGCCTGGTTGGAGCCAGTCACAGCCTAGTAACTTGCTAAATTAAATGTGCAATCCCCTTCCTCTTTGGATATTGGTATATCAAATTATTCCCTCATGTCATGGAAAATCTAAAGACACCCTCTGCGCTGACTGCTGGAAGAATGGACATACTGTTTGAACTTCAAATTCAAGTTGTGTCGCTAGTCAGTTTAATCTGGAAGTCGGTAACCTTTGTGCAAAAGGCACAAGTAGCACGTTACACTAACTCTAGGCCACTAGATCAGGTCTGCTTGGTTCGGATTAAAACATTTTTTAAATTGTATTCCAAGATGGCTCCCTTTTTTGAAAGGCTGTGTGTCTCTTATGCTAATGTGCGCTTTTTGTATGTAAAGAAAAAGGCATGGGTTCTGTTTCCATGGGTTCTCTGACTCCACGTTGGAGAAGCCCCATACCAGGTTGCCAGGTTTTCAATATTTGAAAATATATCAGAATGTTATGTTCTCTGATGTGTGTGAGGTCCCCCCCCCCCCTTTAGCCTGACATGATCATTTACAATATGCTTCAAGGTTTTTAAATAGCGGATTTTTTTCTTTCATTTTTATAGATGTCTTGTTCACTTGCTTTAAGGTGTATGTATAGGTAATGTTGAGCATCCAACTTATGTGTTTGTGTGTTCTAGCTAAATGGAATTGACAAACATTTATTTTTGGTTCACGTATGGGAGCTCCTGTTGTACATTTGTTGTTACAGATCTTAAATTTCAAACGTGAGGAATCGCTTCTGATGGTTTCAGCCTGTAATATTCTTTTCCTTTTTTTTTTTTTTTAAATAAAACCATTGACAAAACATGTTTTATGTGTTGAATCCCCCCCAGCTGTTTTCAATATACTAGATTATGTTACTCTCAATAGCTTGTGCAGATAGTTTAATCATTGAATAAGTAGGTCAAAACAGGTACAGACTTTTTATAAAATAAAACCAAAGGAAATTGAATTAAAAAAAATGTTTGATTTAAGCTCTGTGTAAATGCAGCTGGAATATAGAATGTTTAGATAAAAAAAATTAAATGTGTGATTTCATTGAATTAGCATAGCCTTACATATGTAGCAATTTACAAATGACCATTTAGCGTATCTGGGTTACTAAATGTGAATAAACATTTTGGTCAAATACCTTATAATTTGTAACCGTACTAGAAATTGTAACACAAAAATGTTTGTCTCTGCACAGTATTAGAGGGAATTAAACTGCCTCCAACAGAATAATTTAAGTAGAGGACAGGTTTAAACTAGACAGGAGCTGCTGCAGAGCAGCGCACCAGTGAGAGTGGACCCTGCTCTCCTCGTTTGGCATACACTATCGCAGCAGGATGCTGGTCCAGGTTCACGCCTTCTCCGGCACTCCCTCTGGGGTGGCTGGCAGCCCCAGCATCTCCAGTAGCTAGAAGTAGAAGACACAGGGCCGAGAGAGGTCCTGCATCCTGTCCAGCCCCTCTGCCTCGCTCAGCAGATCTCTTTGAAAGCGAAGGTTCTGCTCCAGGATAGCCCACTGCCTGTCACAAACAAATAACAACAACCCATTATTCTTAGTATTGTAGACTCAAATGCTTGATTATCAAAGTCCTGGCTGGACGTTGTTGCCTTAAGTACTCAATTACAATTTTTATTTTTCAGGATGTTTGCTTGCGTTTGAACAACTCTTTATAGCTGTACTTGTTGTGTAAAATAAAAGTTAAATTTGTCAATTGGAGAAGAACGTACTTTATCGATTCCAGTTATGTTTTGTTGACGCATACGTTCGTATATCTGAACAGCTCCCATGCTTTACTTACAGTGCTACCTATTACACTTCCTTTATCCTTCCACTAGATGGTGCACAATCCACTAAATCCTGCTTGACTATCTGATTGCACATGTATTGAATGCACAAAAGGAATAGTAATGACCTCATTGCTAATTAAGCATGTTAGTTTTACCTGGTGAACAACTCTGCCTGCCCCAGGGCCTCGCTCAGCCCCCTCCTGGCTTGATCCTCGGCTTGCATCTGCCTCTCCTTTACCTAGAGTAATAGTTATTGGTACGAATCTGGATCTGGGAAACCAGACAATGAAGTACCTTTTGATTGAGCGGTTTGAAGTTATGGTTGAAGACTAGAATTAAAATGCCACCACCACCTTCAGATTAATTAATTAGCCCAAATGTTTGTCTATTTGACATATAGTTTTATGATGAAGTTATGATGAATTTTTTTGAAGTAATAGATAAACTACAGTATGTATTTCTTTGAAAGATCCACTTAACAAAATATTTATAATATCTGCAAGAAACATTACTCTGAAGAAGGCAGGTTTAATAGATTAATGCAACTGATGAGCATTTTGTATTAGTTTGTACCACTTTGATTTTGCTGGTACATATGACTATTCCACCAATAGTTCATACCACTGTAGCTGCCCTCGTTGACCCTTTAGTGCAGAACCAATGCATTGCCATTGAAGATCTTGGTTAAGATCCAAAGCTAGTGAGAATTTCTAATGGTCTCGTGTTTCCCTGCTGCCCTCTGCTGGTCAGTGTGTGTGCTTGCTCTCTCAGCCTCTTATCTGTTGTCGGTTCCTGTGCGGCTACTGCAGTTTCCTGTGGAACTCCTACAGCTGCTTGCGCTGTCTCTCCCACTCCGCCTGCTCTCTCCTCAGCCTGCTCCTGTCCTTCCCCTGCTGCTGTTTCTTCAACCTATTGATCTCCTTATATATTATATATAGCTTTAGAGCTCAGAACACAAAACAAAACGTGAGAAAAAATTAGCTGACATTTTCCGCCTGGAAAGAGAAGAACCTTATGAGTTGTAACTGGTAAACACATAAGAACGGGTGGTCCTCATAATCAGGTATTGTAAATATTTGTTACATTTGTATAAAATCAGCAGTTTATCAATGCAAAGTGTGACATACAGACAGACATGATCAGTGCATATGGGTCCTTAAACAGAAATACAGAGACAGGATAGCGACCAGAAAATGGTGCTACTTATAGGAAATGAAAAATAATTTTAACACTTAAAATGTGTCTGTAATCTCCATTCCCTTCCCTTCAGATTCCAGTAGCACTAATAGGATTAACTTTGCAATGTCAAAGTAATGCCATACAAGTTGCTGTGGAATGTGAGCCTCTAAACCGGAGCTTTTAGATCTCTGTCGTTTACAGGGCCCTTTGTGCACATATTTTATGAGTCTGGAGACTGGGACATGAACTTTTGGCCTCACACAGGAGAATACATTACCGCCACCAGGAGGCGCTGTTAGCACAGATTTCAAATGAACTGAAGTAGCACAAGACAGCACTGCAGTCAACGTACTGTATGTAAGAACTACCACAGAAATTTTAAAAATCCACATTTATAAATATAAATCTAAGCTGCAAATGTTTGCCAATAAAAACCTAGGGTCACCCACTCACTGCTTTTTAAAAAGTCACGACATAATCCTTATTTATATAACAGAAACCAGATAAACATGCTGAGCAACATTGTGGAGGGAAAAATAGAGCCACCATGTAAACTGTGAAGTGGGCAAAATCCAGTGAGCTTTTTTTTTTTTACCCAATTTTTTTAAATGTACTGCGGCATTCCATGTTAAAAACTAGGCAGTAATTGATTGTATTTGTGGTGATTGCCTGCCTGCCTGCCATCGTGCCCTACCTGATCTCCTGAGCTCTGCATTGCTGTTCCTCCTCCAGCACCTGTCTCATCATTTCCCCCCTCTTCTGCTCCTCTTGCTCCCATCTCTTCCGGTCCACTCCCTGTCGCCGCTTATCTGCCTGCTCTATTTGGAGCTGGTCCCGGACTGAGTGCGCTGAAGACCCAGTCTCACTGCTGCTGTGACCGTCATCACATTATAGTCCATTATAAGACAAGAAAAACCAAGGGGGTTGTGTCATTATTTATAATTTATGTATTTTTTCAACAGAATGGAACACGGTTATTCTGCCTTGTTCAATTGCTTATGGGCAGGTGAGGGAAAAATAAATTGTAAATATGTGACAGGCTAGTCTGGAAAATTTTACAAGGCAGTTAACGTGTAGAAGTATTTAAGTTGAACTTCCTTTAAAATGGCTTGCTTTTTAAAAATAATAAATGTGTTGTTTTTCTCCCCATTTTAGAATGTCATGTCAGCCTCCTTCACTGCTGCAATTCCCCACAACAGCTCAAGAAAACTGAAGATCAGTGGGTGTCCTGTGATCCCACAACCAAGCCAATTGCCTTTTACACCCTGGAGGACAAAATCCAGGCCAGGAGGTGTCTGTCTGAGCTCACTGGGCTCCCAATAGCATCTACAAAAGTGCGATGAGGAGAAAGCAATCCCTAACATAAATACACATTTAAATGAAATCTTTGGGGATTTGTTTTTATTTAAAATATGTAATTTATGAGGGACTTTTAATATGATAACATTTAAATGTGATATAAAGGAAATACAGCAGATGAAACGTTTACCGAGTAATGTGTCGTTAATATTAACATGAAATACTAATGGTAATAAACAGTATGCCATGTGTGCTTGCGAGAGTTTTAGATACAGGGGCACAGCGGCCTGGTGTCTTGCTTTGATGGCCCAACCAATGCCTTTGAAAAACTGAACTGATATTTAACGCAATTAGCCAAAGAGCTGTAGGCAGCAATCTAGGAATCAGCGATATCTCTGGAATTCAGGATCAGTTACAAATGGTGACTTTTGAGTCTCATGAGTCAAATCCTATCATGTCAACAACTAAACTTTCCGTAAGTCAAACCGAGATTCCTTACAGTGCAAATGTACACTGTGCCCAACATGTTCCAGGGTTGTTGTTACACTAGCAGTCACTCGTTCTTTAGATTTGTTGATAAATACTTGTTTTTTGCATTTCATTTTCATCTAAGTGCAGTTAATGTATAAACTGTCCAAAAGTCTAAAAAAATAATTAGGTTTAAACCGAGATTATTTTGTCTGTTGGATCCAGTTCTCTTTGGTTATAGTGGTGTTTTGTTTTTTATATTCACTATCTATGTATCTATCTATATAGATATATCTATATATACATTGGAATTCCGTTTATCCGTGTGATAGGGGCGACATAGGTCCATGGATGTGGGAAATCTGTGGATAAATGAGGTGTCATAGCGTGTGACTAGGATGCATAAATAAAATACACAACCTAGTAATGTAAACAAGTTTACTAGAGATATATGCAATACAATATATTGCAAAGACAGAAGACTGTTTTAAAATTAGTTTACTTTAACAGTGTTACTCCTAGCCAAATCAAAATGCAATACACCTCCAACCACGTTTCCCTAGCTTTTTCTGTTGTCAAAAAAATAGTAATAATAATAATAAACAAAAAAAAAAATACTACGAAGGTCATAAGACATTTTATGACGGGGAAAAAGCTATTCAGTCCATCAGAGCTCACAGTTTTCCTATAAACTAAGTAATGTGTCTAGCAGCTAGAAATATCACAAAGTATTCACTAATTTATTCCACGCATTAATATTAAATAATGGTAGCTAAGAGTTGTTAGTTTTCTGGGATTTCAAACAAAAATACAATTCTATTTTTTTTTGTTACTTTAAATGTAAATAAACCAGCCTGCTGTGTAATTTTAATTTTTCTTACATTTCAACAAAATACTTACAAACAGAAGTGTTTTTTTTTCATAACAGCTTTTTTAAACAATTCACTGCTGCAAGTTGTTCTTTTAAACCTTGAGAACGTCCATCATAGTCTTTTGTTTCAGTGAGACAAAATATGTTTGCTGGGATTCACTAAGTAACTGCCTCCGGAGAACTAATTTTACAGAATCGGCATCCTTCTGCTGCTCATACCAAGAAATGAATCCTCCCATCTGTAACGCTGTTGTCTTCGCTGCTCCACAGGTATGTTTGTGTATGTGTGTGTGTGTGTGTATGTGTGCACTGCGGATGGTAAGTCTACACTGGTGATAATGTACTGTTTTTCAGAGATAAAACTCATAAGGGAGCCGCGGATGAATGGGGTGTGGATAAATGAGGTTCTACTGTATGTATAAAGCTTCATGCTGGTATTGGACTCAGCTCTCACCAAATAAGCACCAACTAAGACATAGCTTCTTTTACTGTAAACTAATGTGATCTGTCTGTGTTTCCTTCTATCTGACGATGTAGATATCCTTCTGCCTGGTGTTGATGGCTGAAGTGTAATGCTGGCTCCAGGGATCAGCCTATTTTGCCTCCCTGGCACACCAAAGTTTCTTCCTTTCATACGCCTCATCCACAGGTATTCAGTCTGCAGAGAATGCAAACTATTCTGCTTTCTCCATTTCCTAATTCTTATCCATTTATTATTTTAATAGAACAGAGGTGCTGTGCTTTTTAAGTTTACTGCATATATCAGTGGCTGTGCCAGGATTTCAACATAGAATCCCTGGCCTCAGATGTCCTTGGCTTTAAAACCAGTTGCTTGCACTACTTTTATTTTATTTTAGTTTAGTTTTCCCCAAACCAAATTCCTTACCCATGACAAACTCAGCACGACCCTCCAGCCCACTTCCTTTAGCTTTCTTGTTCTTTTTTAAAGAAGCAGCAGTTTCATTTTCTGAGCCCTTTTTCAGTTTCTTCTTTTCTTTGTCTCTTTTACCTCCACTTTTCTAAAAAAAAAAAAAAAAAAAGAAAAAAAGAAAAAAAAGAAAACTCATTATTTAATCATCAGCCTGGTGCTGTTTAGCTTGAGGCCTACTGAGGCACATATCACTGTTATTTATTTTCATGCCTTGCTTCATTGAAAGCTGCTAAGCACAGAATTCAAGAATGTAAAATGTCACAAAAAAAGGCCACGGATCTTCTGTTTAAAAATCATTCATTTTGACAGCTGAATGATGCCACTTGTAAACAGACTTAGGAAGCTTCCGGCCTAGTTTCTATCCAAAATATACAAGATACCACAGAAATGCCACTATTTCCATGGCACGTTTAGTGCCAAACTACTCCGGAACCCAGATAGAGTCTTTCATTTTTTTTTACTTTTCAAAACATCAGTGTAAAGACCAGAGGAGGATTCATAATTTCAACAGACTTTAAGACTTTGTTTCTTTTATAACCCACTTACTGATTTTGGACTGAAGATATACGGGTCCTTTATTCCCTCTATCAAGCCAATCGTGTCTTTTCACCTGCCAAGCCTAAGCAATGGATGATGCCAAGATGATCAGCAGAGGTCACTGTTTCCCCAACTGATTTTTCCCACTTCCCTGAAAGAGTGTAAAAGCCAATGCAACGCTCCCTGTGGACCCCCAGACAAGATAATCAACTTGATAAGATAATCAAATTCAGTTTTGTATTTTGTTAGTATAATGTTAAATGATTTATAGACAGTGGTGCTGTAAATACAGCTGAGAAAAACACAATGAATATCTTTGTATATATCTTTGTATCTTTGCAAAATGTGTTCCAGTATGAAATACAACATCTCTAACAGTGAATGGGAGTCTCAGTAGAAGTCAAGAAGAAGTTTTGCCAAAAGAGAATTAACCCCCTGTGGCTTTTTGGATTAATCCCAATTCATATACTATTCTTGACAGGCTAAATCCCCCCTACCCGGGTTAAAAAAAGTCTAAAAGCATTCAAATATGTGTGTCTAATTTTCTTTTTCTTAGTAGCTCAATGTTCAGCAGATGAACCAAACCTAGAATATTGTGTTCAGTTTTGGTCACCTCGTTACGAAAAGGATATTGCTGCTCTAGAAAGAGTGCAAAGAAGAGCAACCAGAATTATCCCGGGTTTAAAAGGCATGTTGTATGCAGACAGGCTAAAAGAATTGAATCTATTCAGTCTTGAACAAAGAAGACTACGCGGCGATCTGATTCAAACATTCAAAATCCTAAAAGGTATAGACAATGTCGACCCAGGGGACTTTTCTGACCTGAAAAAAGAAACAAGGACCAGGGATCACAAATGATTAGATAAAGGGGCATTCAGAACAGAAAATAGGAGGCACTTTTTTACACAGAGAATTGTGAGGGTCTGGAACCAACTCACCAGTAATGTTGTTGAAGCTGACACCCTGGGATCCTTCAAGAAGCTGCTTGATGAGATTCTGGGATCAATAAGCTACTAACAACCAAACGAGCAAGATGGGCGGAATTGGCCTCCTCTTGTTTGTAAACTTTCTAATGTTCTTATGTTTTTCCTAAACAAAATCCAAACAGACCCTCCACCACTAGTTTACAATGTGCCCTACCTGCTGCACCCGCATCATCTGATGCCACTTGCCTTCTTTGTGGAGGAGATCCAGCTGTGGTGCTGGACTCCAAATGTCCCCAGCTGTCTAAGGGTGACGTGCCAGGCCCTGCCCTCCCTCTGCCTGTGGATGGGGAACAGCTGCGGAGTGAGCAGGTACTGGAGGCCCCGGGCTGTCGGAGAGAAGCCAGGCCCTCGCCTGATTCCGCACCTGGACCCCAAACATGGGCGGAATCCCCCGCTGTGGTGGGTGTGCCCTGGAGGTGGCATTGGTATTCTTCAGCCTCACTGTCAGGTAATGCGCCTCTTCTCTGTGCTCGCTTTGAGGCTGTAGAACAACAGAGAAAAGCGACCTGTCAAACCAAACTGCGGTTTGTCACTCAGTTATCCT
The DNA here is from genome assembly GCA_030684275.1 of Acipenser oxyrinchus oxyrinchus. NCBI lineage: Eukaryota > Metazoa > Chordata > Actinopteri > Acipenseriformes > Acipenseridae > Acipenser > Acipenser oxyrinchus. The sequence goes on from CM060258.1 coordinate 33,877,486, forward strand.
GTAGTAAATGTAAGCCGTTATTTTTCAATGGACTGCAGTCATACCACCTTGGAGATTGGTCAGTTCTCAGTAAACTAAGCAGGCTTGGCCTGGTTGGTACCTGTGAATAAGTCTTGATGACAAATGTTTCAGCTTCCCCCAACACCAATGTAATTGTATTTTAATACAGCAAAGACAATCACAACGAAATCAATTTGCAGTATTGTTTCTAAATGGTTCATATATGTTATTCATAACGAGAGGTCGTTAACCCCTTTCCTGCTGGTCAGGTGTTAAGGGTCGCTAATGAAGCAAATCTGACCTCAAAGGAAAGTCAGGTACTGATTAATGGCACTATTCTATCAAGGCTACAAACCAGTGCCCCAGCTTTGTATTAGGCTCTATGCTGTGGTCCACATCTTGTCCAGCCCAAATTTTCTGGCTAAATTTGAGTACAGGCCAATAAAATTGATCCTGGAAGAGAAATACATAGTCTGGGGTTTGAACACAGTCAAACCCTACAAACCTGCAACAAAGCTACATTGGCTGGGAGTCCTAAGAGAGGGACTGTATGATGTGTCAGAACTCTTGGGAGAAGTCAATAGGTGGATCTCCAGCTGTGCTGCCACCACCTTGCCACCCCGCAGGTCCCTTCATCTTCTCGAAGGGCTAAGTGTGGAACACATTAACTCTCGGATTCACTGCATGGTTCACAGTGACTCCCGGATTCACTGCATGGTTCACATTGACTCTCGGATTCACTGCATGGTTCACATTGACTCTCAGATTTACTGCATGGTTCACAGTGACTCTCGGATTCACTGCATGGTTCATAGTGACTCTCGGATTCACTGCATGGTTCACAGTGACTCTCAGATTCACTGCATGGTTCACAGTGACTCTCGGATTCACTGCATGGTTCACAGTGGCTCTCGGATTCACTGCATGGTTCACAGTGACTCTCGGATTCACTGCATGGTTCACAGTGACTCTCGGATTCATTGCATGGTTCACAGTGACTCTCGGATTCAATGCATGGTTCACAGTGACTCTCAGATTCACAGTGACTCTTGGATTCACTGCATTGTTTACAGTGACTCTCGGATTCACAGTGACTCTTGGATTCACTGCATTGTTTACAGTGACTCTCGGATTCACAGTGACTCTTGGATTCACTGCATTGTTTACAGTGACTCTCGGATTCACAGTGACTCTCGGATTCACTGCATGGTTCACAGTGACTCGGATTCACTGCATGGTTCAGTCACTCTCAGATTCACTGCATGGTTCACAGTGACTCGGATTCACTGCATGGTTCACATTGACTCTCCGATTCACTGCATGGTTTACAGTGACTCTCGGATTCACTGCATGGTTCACATTGACTCTCTGATTCACTGCATGGTTCAGTGACTCTCTGATTCACTGCATGGTTCAGTGACTCGGATTCACTGCATGGTTCAGTGACTCTCGGATTCACTGCATGGTTCACAGTGACTCTCGGATTCACAGTGACTCTTGGATTCACTGCATTGTTTACAGTGACTCTCGGATTCACTGCATGGTTCACAGTGACTCGGATTCACTGCATGGTTCACAGTGACTCTCGGATCCACAGCATGGTTTACAGTGAAACTAAACTGTACCTTTGCTCTTGCTTTTATCAGCATCCAGATGACCAGCCTCATATCTACTCCCTTGTTCCAGGCATGACATGCAAATAGCACAATATAGGCTATATTTGAAAAAAAGACTTAAAAACACTACACAATGTTTTATTATATGTATGACAGTGAATTATGAAAATGAACACAGGGTTTGAACCTAGCTTGGGGACAAGCCAAACTCATGATCATCCATTTACATTTTGTTCAGCCAAACCTCACCACAATTTGCTGAAAATGATACATTTCAAAATACAGGCCCATTAAGTCCATGTTGTTACACTGCAGTTAGCTAACATTTCTGTATGCAGCGAGCGCACGATTCAGTGATTGTGAAGGTGCATGTGGACCAATACTTACTAATTCTGAATCAGAACTGTCAGCATCAGACTTGAAACCTGTTTTTTTTGGCCACCATTCATTATATAATTCTGCTGTTGCAAAAAAAAAAAAAAAAGGAACATTAAAAACATTACTCACAGCTTTACAGTCAACTTTGATATCTATTTGGAAACTATTTCTCAAAATAAATATTTGGTTATTTGGTAAGCAAAACTATACTGATACTGGGCTCCATTGCAGAGTCATCATAAGCTGCAATTGCAGGTAGTTTTGTAGGTGGGCAGCTGTGAATATTCTGGACTTCTAACATATTGAGGCAAACCTTTGAAAGATTTCAATGACGTGCCTTTCACTTGATCTGCAGATTCATATTTATAAAATAAACAAGAGAGGTAGAAACGGATTCTGTGAAAAAAAGAACTAGAAAGAAATAGAAAAAATGCAAAGATAAAAGAAAATGTAACTTAGTCAATCAAGTAGCATATTTTCTAACTGTTTACCTCAGTCTTTAATTAACTCTTATACAGACAAGGGCAACTAGACTGATTTCAAGAATTCAATCTCATCAGGCTAGAAAAAAAGAAGGGAAAGATGGGACTTGATTGAAGTCTATAAAATCATAAATGGAATAAATAAAGTTATCCCAAGACACTTCAAAGTTAACAGAACAAGAGCATAAATGGAAGCTGAGTAAAAGTAAGTTTAGAACAGAAGTTAGGACGCACTTTTTTACACAGAGTTATAAATGCACAGAATAGCCTACCAGGTGATGTAGTAGGATCTAAAACACTGGGAACATTTTTAAAAAGACTGCATTATGTGCTTTTAAATTTGATACTCGCCATAGGGGAGAATGGTGTTCAAAGAAGGGACGAGCCTTGATGGGCCAAATCACCTTTTCTTGTTCCCAAACTTTTATGCTCTTGTGGAGGTCCCCGATTCAAATCCCACCTCAGCCACTGACTCATTGTGTGACCCTGAGCAAGTCACTTAACCTCCTTGTGCTCCGTCTTTAGGGTGAGACGTAGTTGTAAGTGACTCTGCAGCTGATGCATAGTTCACACACCCAAGTCTCTGTAAGTCGCCTTGGATAAAGGCATCTGCTAAATAACCGAATGTAAGTACATCAGGTAACAAATGTAATTAGGCCATTTCCATGTAATTGCACAATAGTTACCAAGAGCTGAGATTGCTACTTACCCAGTTATTACAATAAAGCATGAAGCATAAAGCTACACAAGTCACTCTTCTATTTGCAATGCAGCATCCCTCCAAGCTAATGTAGCAGTATTAAACAGAAGGCTCATGAAGAACCGCTCTTGAATATCCTTGTGTTGTAAAAGTCACCACATAAAGTACCCTGTCCTGGTATTTGAAGAGAATCTATACAAAAGCAGCTTTGCTTTTGTATTTCAACTTAAAAGTATGTTTTGTTAGGCTCAGTTAAGTTATGTTGTTTACGTAAATGTGCTGAAAATGTCATTTGCCTTTTTAGTTTGAGAATTGTGTTTGCTGTGATTTCAACAAAAGTTATCAAGCTTTGAAAATAAACCCAGCTCAAAGCAATGAAGATTGAGAACCATCATCCACATTACCCCTGTATATTCATGAAGATACTGCTGCTTATATATGAAACGGTGTAATGTAAGAAAGAAAGAAAGAAAGAAAGAAAGAAAGAAAGAAAGAAAGAAAAGCTGAGTGTACGGCCACTTAACTTTTCCAGCTTAATCAGTATAACACATGTTAGCACACCTCTTTTGTCTTTATCTTGACAGAATGACAGCAGAGGTCAGCCGGTGGCAGTCAGGGGAGCCCTGTCGGCTCGGGAGGACAGGTGATGAAGCATTTAGCCAGGCTGGCTCCAGGGCTAAACCCCAGAGGCGCGTCCATGTCTGCTCACCCTGTTGCTAGATCACACAGCTGACACTGTCAAATGCCACTGAATCGCAAGGACATCCGTACGTGACATTTCAGCGGAAACCACAGCATTCCTGCTTGACCTCTGCTCCCGAGGACTTATTTTCCAATCCCTGTACGCTTCGGCACAGACACCACTCCTGCATTCTTTTAATCGCCCATTCGAGCCAAAGCTGACAACACCTAGGAGAGGAAAGGTCTTCTCTCTCAACCCACTCAGAGGCAAGAGGTTATTTTAAAGCTGTTACTCCCAGGATGACATGTTCAGGGCTGATTTCAACTAAAAATGTTACAGGATGTCTGGAACAATAAGAAACCATTATACAGTGGAAGAAAAATGTCATCTATAACTTCAAAACTCTCAATCAGCATTCTAAGGCATCTTATAGTTTTACCTTAACAATAGAAAATAGATACTAGCAATTTATAAAAAAGTACACTTTACACAATGACTTTATTGAACTGAAGCTTTCCACCGATAGTATGTTATGAAAATGATATTGAATCTTTGCATGGACACGGGTTATGTTATTCCTCATAATGTGCATGTTGGTCATGCTAATGATAATTTTTTTTTGTAAGGGTGCTGATTGGTTGAGCTATTGATGGCTATATCTTGGCAATCAAAATTGATTAAACTTTGCCTGTACATTTTTGGGGGGTGGATATCCATAGTCTATTTACAGTCATCACTTTTGAGACTGTCAAGTCCTGCAAATCTAGTGCTGCTCTCAATTAAACTCTGTCAGAGCTGCTGTCTTGCCCATTGTATCTGAAACTGGCTTTCAAGAGGAAGATGCAGATCTCATATATTGCACAACACATTTCAGGGACTGCATTTGCTTGACAAACTAACAATAAATGTGAGGGACAGCTCATTACACCAAAGTGTATGTTGAAATGCCCAAAGTTTCCATTTTGTCCAAACCCTGTATAAACTTGCGCATACTAGTAATGACAAATTAGAGTAGGACAGAAACACTGCTCGGACAGTGTGTTGTTGTAAACCTCCAGTTAATTTTGTACTGGATTTATCAAAATTATTAAAACCTCTTTAACTGTCTCCGGTATGCTTTGAACTTTTGGTGGAAAAACAGAAAACTAAACGTCTTTGCTTTTAAGTTCTGGCTATAAAATAAAACGGCCCCCAGGAGATTTGATGTGAACTTTGTCTGAAATTCTTTGGGAAATGCATGGCTGATTGTGTGAGACCTCTGCACGCTCCCATTTAACCTGCTAGACTGTAATGCTGAACTGTTCAGGGCTGCTGACTGCTGCCGACAGAGGACTTGTGTTGGAGTGATGATGATAAAGTCTCTCTTTCCAGTGTAAACAAATTTAGATAATAAAAGCGACTCCCCTGCTGTGTTGGAAAGAGCCCTGGAGACTGTGTGCAGCTGCAGGTTACATTTAGCTTTACAAGTCGAGCTGGGATTGGAAGGCTGTTATAAAGGGTACAGGGTGTATATAAAACTCGGTCACAGTTGGGCCAAATGAAACGTTGATAATAAAGTCAAAGTCATGGCGACCAGTCACCACTAGAGGGAACAATCATACACATAGATTCAACACAATCCTTTTTTTTATGCTGAAAAAAGCCTGTTTAGCAGTCACAGATGAACGCTACAGTAATTGAATGATAACCAAAGCTTTAAAATCGACAACTTATTAGCACTAGCAACATTATCAAGTTCCACACCACGCATTTACTTTAATCTGCTGTTTCCTGGTAGATTGCCATTTCCTGTGATGCAGGTCAGTCTCCAGGTCAGGTGAGGCCAAACCAAGAAAGTTTTTACGGTTGCGGTAACCTTTAGTACAATGTTCAGGGGACCAATATTTTAAAACCTTCGTTATTACACTTTTAATAGCCTCGGAATCTAATAACCTGCATAAGTCTTCATCACCAGAAGTTTGAAGTGATATCCATGTGCATCACAAAGAAAACAGCGAGAAAACGGAACTTTTTACAGACAATCAATACAAAACCTAAACTGCTACAAAAGTGAAGAACAAATAACCCAGCAAAAGCACTCAGTAATTCATTTAGCATTGTTGCTGAAATATACAGAAGCTGTTTGGAGGCTTCAGACCCCTTCTTTAGCTAGAGCAGTCAGGTGATCTTTTTATTTTGTGTTAAGATCACATGGCCTGAATTATCATTTTTACGCAGATGACACTCAAATCTATATTCATTCTAAACCTGATATTGATGCTGCTGTCTCTGTTCTTACTGCCTGTATCTCTGATATAAAAAGCTGGATGTCGCAAAATGTTTTACACCTACATTGTAATAAGACTGAGGTTATGCTGTTAGGTACTTCCCATCAGCTATGTAAAACCAGTGATGTAAATTTGTCAGTTGATGGTACCATGCTTGAGTTCAGATCTAAAATGAAAAATATGGGTGTGATTTTTGATCCTGGGTTAACCTTTGAACCGCATGTGTTGAATACTGTCAAGGTTTCATTTTTTCACTTCAGAAATATAGTTAGGCTTCAACCTATACTCTCTGTAACTGCGGCTGAAAAATGGGTTCATGCGTTTGTTTTTTCTAGGATTGATTATTGTAACGCCCTGCATGCTGGTGCCTCTAATAGCATTCTCAACAAATTGCAATATGTTCAAAATTCTGCGGCTAGAATGTTGTCTAGGTCACGCTCTAGGGATCACATTACACCTGTGCTGGAGGCCTTGCATTGGCTGCCTGTTAGGTTTTGTATGGATTTTAAAATCCTTCTCCTGACCTACAAGGCTCTCCATGGGCTGGCTCCGATTTATTTGTCAGATCTTTTAACCTTTTACACACCCACTCGCAACCTCCGCTCCACTGATCTTAGACTGTTGTGTGTCCCTTCTGCTCACCTGCGCTCTATGGGTGACAGGGCCTTCTGTTGCTATGCCCCAAAACTGTGGCACTCTATTCCATTAGAGATCAGGGATTCAGCAACATTGAGTGTTTTTAAATCTAGTTTACCAACTTACTTTTTTAGAAAGGCATTTTTATGATTCCTTTTCCTTGTTTCTGTTTTTGTTTCTACTTGTTATTGTTTTTGTTGAATTTATCTTTGTTCTGTGAAGCGCTCTGAGATGATTGCTTTTAAGGGCGCTATATAAAATAAAGTTTATTATTATTATTATTATTATTATTATTATTATTATTATTATTATTATTATTATTATTATTATTATTATTATTGCTACATTTACTCAGATTTACTCTTTAGTCCTAAGCGAAATTTGCACCATTTATAGTTAAACCTGTTAATGGCTGCTTATTAAAGTCTGTATTGATGAAATGAATAAAAAAACTGAAATGTAATATTCCTGAAACTGTTCAAGAATGTTTAGGCTTTAATAACAACAGTTTAGACCAGTTTTGTGAATCTCAAACTGTATGTCATTCAAAAAAGGGTAGATAAAGGTTTGTGAATAGGGACTAATATTACACAACTAAAGCATACTAGTTTTTCACACTGAGGCATACTGCAGATTTTCTTTCACGATTCCTTTAACTTTCCTACTGTGCAAACTGGTATAAATAGCTTTAGAAGTTGAAAATGGAAGTTACAAATGTTACCGTAGTGAGAAAGAGCTTTCACAAAAAAACCCAAAAAAAACAAGAACAGAAAATTGCAAAATGTAACTTAAAAAATGTAAGATGAAATAATCTTTATTATTTCAACAGGAAAAGAACCTGCTAGGGTCTGGAAGTCAGCAGCATGTCTAAACATTCCAGAACACTAATAAAGAGTTCCCGAGGTGCCATTGTGTTCTTTTTTTGGCTGCATGTGCTTTCCAGCAGCCGTGCATTCCACACACCATGATGTCATCAGCTTGGTGTCCGTCTCTATTAAAGTGTTTGGTCACAGGAGACGTGTCAGCAGCTCCCAACATTGTTTAAAGGAGGTTCAGCAATAACCAATGTCGAGTTTATTTCACTTTCTATAAATAAGTCAGGGCACTGTTTAACCTGTTTCATCCTGGATCTACCCAGTGGTTACAGTGGATCTGATATCCAGGTGTTTTCCACACATGTTTTTTTAAAGTGGAACTACCAAATGGGATATCAATCATACTAATAGAAAATAGGGCTTGAATATAAAATGTGCAAGCTATGAAAAAAGCTGGAACACCAACTACAGGAGCATCCAGAATAAAAAGTGAGTCACAAATGACTGATCACAAATTTAGGTCCATAGATGATCTCGGAAATTATTAAGAACATACTGCTGGCTATTTTGGATGTATGCATTATTTTCTTTTTAAGTGTAAATTCTTTTTTTTAAGTTTTCATACATGTCAAACTTATATAAAGGAACTTTTGCTAACCAATTCAACCAATGATGCCAGGACAGTCTTTCGGTTCTGTACACTAGTTGTCTATGCATCTCAAGAGTATACTACTTTTGTATGTTATAGATGCTTCAGTGCAAACCAACAACAAGAACAACAGACGAATATTTTTTTGAAGAGATCCGGTTAGGTCGAAACCCAACTGTCAGGGATATTCCCTGCAAGGACAGAGGAATAAAGTTGGATATACTCAACTGCCTGAAGAATCTTTATTCAGAAAGTGTCAGTTTCTGATGAGGCCTCTAAAAGGGTGGTTAGGGGGAAGGGGGTCAGGTTTCTGACTAGTGACAGGATAAAGGAAACAGAGCAGCAAGAGAGGTCAGGTTGAGAAAACACAGGGCCTGTCAGTCAAAAACTCAAGGCCCAGGATTAGGGCCTAGCCGGGGAGATCAGATTTCACTGTTAGGGATACCTCACTAAGTGAAAACAGAAACAGATGTTAAAGATTTTAAAAAACAAGGGGGATGGGGGTATCAGAAAGCAGCCAATTCTAGCTAATAAACATAGTTGCCTTCTGTAGACTCAGACACAGTTCAGTTACATCATTTCAAATTCAAGAAACAAAAAGCCATTGACCCCATATGGTACAACAGAAACTGACAAGCAGTTGACAGTACATAAACTATCAGTGATCTCCGGAGAAACGCATGTAAAAAGCTGCTATCAATATTTTAAAAATGATATAAATGTATCATACTTTGAAAATGTATATAGGGAAGATATATTTGTAAAAAGAATTGCGCTCGTAAAGTGTGAAGGATTGATTGCCCCTTGGGTTTCTGAAGCGCACTGAACATTTTTGTGTCTTTGGACTCCCCTGCCCCCCTCTCCAGTAATACAAATACATTCCCAGACTGAATAAATAAACAATGCAGTTTCTTACTATTGGAAATCTTCAAAAAGAATGGACTCTGATACATTAGGGTAATTAGGGTAGAAGGGTGTCTGTAGGAAATAGCCTGTGGCTTCAATAATCCAGGAAATATTGTGCTTTGGGAAATTTCAGGTCTATTCTGGTATTGGGGTGTCATGTTTGTAATTGTGTTGTGAGTGTGTGCACAAGCAACAGCACGGCTTCTGTGAGTGTTAAGCAGAGTTAAGAAAATGATCAACTGGGGGCCTATGAATCACATGAAGAATAATGCTGAATTCGCTCCAGACTTTTAGGTGCTTCCGGATTGCACTTTCATGTTCATGTCGCTCATAAGCCAATTAACCCTCTTACTGGCTGAACAGACTTGAAGGTACATTGAGCACAAAGGTGACTTACTATGGGGTTGAAACAAGGGAAAACGTTGGAGGGAAGGTCATTCATTTTCTCTTGCAGGCTGGGAATGTCTTGAAGTAACATGACACAATCAGAAAAACAGATCATTACCAGCAATGGCAACGCAACGGATCTGGAGCAGATATTACACTATGGTCCTGATACTGTAGCACAATAGTACCAGTATGGTACCATGGTTTATTGGTCAATACCATTGAAATTAGGAAAAATGTTCCCACTGTGGCATCTACCAATGGCTTACAGTTGGCCTTGTGCTACCATTGCTCCTAAGTGCAGAACCATTGCATTACCACGACCAAGCACTGCCATCAAAGATAATTTCTGAGTGAATTACAAGGGATGTCCAACCGAAAAAAAAAAACTTGTCTGTGAAAGCAGCATGAAATGAATGGTCAAATTATTAAAATCTTTGCGAGTGACTGACTTCCGCCTTGTTGTAGGAATATTGTCCACGGCTGCTCCATGCTGACAGCACGGCCCAGGGTTCCGAACCCTGAGAGGAGGCAGACAAACCTAATGAGGGATACATGCCTTTCCTCTTTGTTCTCTTTTTTGACTCATACCAATCAGTAATCTCTCAGACAGGAGCAGCAGGGCTCACCCCTCTGCCTCCCTTTCTCCCAGCTGCCCTCCAAAGACCTTGTGGTTCCCTGGTGGGTCGAAGGTCATTGCCAGTCATGTCATGTTCAAACCTGTCAAGGTTTCAAACAGTGAACAATTACTCACAGCTTTTGACGAACTGGTTAATCCTACTCCTAATCACGATGTGGTATTTGAGATTATATTAGTGTGGTTTAACGTTATAATTAAAGACTGTTTACAATAGACACCCTAAAAGATCATTAAGGTTGGCCAGAAGTTAAAGGTGAAATGTTGGCCTACCTTAATGTTGTATTTTTTTATTTTTTATAAATAAAAGAAAAATATCCATGAAATGTTATCAGAAATATATGGATATTTTAAGTAAAAATCAGCAGGTACAGTAACACAAGCCTAATAAAATAAAAGGTTCTCACCTCTCAGCTCCTCTGGTAAACTGCCCCTAACGACACCTGCGGGGGAATCTTTGGAGTCTTTGCTGTTTGCTTTAAAACAGGCCATGCTGCTCTGGTGACCAGGACCTTTCCTACCAAAGATAGGAGGAAGAAGCCCCACTGTGGGACCACCAGCCAGGCTAGCGAGGCTGTCTTCTGCAGGCAAAGAACAGGTAAAAAAAAAAAAATAATTGCCACATTGCAAACACTAAATCCACGTTTCTACTTGTCACTGGGATTGACTTGAAAGCGACTTGGAATCAGAATTGTTCATTTTCATCAGCTACAGAAGTAGATGAATTGAGTTTCAGTCTCAGTTAGGATTGTGGGCTGGCAGAACTCAATCTCTCCAACTAACATTGATGGTGGAAGTTACCTAATGAGCCTCCAATGCAAAAGGCAATGTATTATACTATCAAGGAAATATTGGAGGCTGGTGAATTAATTATAAATAGCTATTATTAGGTAATCTTTGACTTTTGGGTAATGTCTGGTTGCAGATTGGATTGTAGATTGTAGACTGCAGATGAGATGCGATACTGGCCTTAGGACTTCCAGTGCAGTTATTTCTCATCTAAACAAGCTCTAACACAATGCTTCTATGATCACATTTATTCAAATTTCAAATTTATTTATTTAACCAGGATACAGCCCTTTATATATACATCTCATTTTTTAAGAGGGTCCTGGCAAATTATAGATTAAGATGATGAATGAATGATAAATGTGTTAACAGTCATATAGGTGCAGGGTGGTGCTATCTTAACTCAATGACAGTTCCTTGGCATTATCTGTTTTATACATTTTGGTGGTTAGAACTGAAATGATCTATCTAATCTGTCTGTCTGTCTGTCTGTCTGTCTGTCTGTCTGTCTGTCTGTCTATCTATCTATCTATCTATCTATCTATCTATTTATCTATCTAATTCAGTTCCCATGCTTTTTAAATCCAGTGTCTTGTTTCAGTTTAACAGTGCTGGTTAAAATACTTCATTCTAAAATTTCAATAGGTCTTTCATGGTGAAAGACTGAAAGGCAATGCTTTGGTAGTATACGTTTTTTAAAAGCTTGGTATCACATTTCACATATAAAAGCATGTTAAACAGTATATATTTCATCTAGCATTGCCATATCTTTTGAGAACAGGAACTAATCCTTCTTGTCATGTTTAGTAACAATTGTAAAGAAAACTATGTGTTCGTTGTTGAAAGGGTATTTCAAATATATATAAACTTCATGCAAAAACATGCAGCATGAAACTCGAGTGGGCTCTTTATATGAGGTAATGCAGTCACCGCTGAGAACTATATAAAATGTGAAATACACCATCTTCAATGTAGTTGCTGTTAACTTGTGCGATTTACCTTTTCAAACAAAACCATAATAACCGAAGAAAAAAAGTTTTGCTTGGTATTCTTGGGTACAACATTTCTTGTTCTGTTCCACATGAAATGTTCTAAAGGTAATTAATACATGATTTCTGTGCCCGTTGTAACTGTCTTCTTGTACAATTACCAAGTTACCAAAATGTTAAAATAAAAAGAAAAACTGTTTTGAGATTATATATCATTTGTCATCTAATGTTCGATAGATTCTGACAAAAATACACTTTTAGAATATGGAACCCATACCAACTGAATGTGTGGCTACTAACCAAATAAGTGTGATGCCAGCTGCCATTGTGCACCACCATTGGGAAGCAAATGACAAAATGCCTGTACACCATTATCTTAAACTCTTTAGGGTCCGCCCAATGTTAAATATCCCGCCGGTGACCTGTGAGAGTATACCCTGCTTGGAAAGAGGATAGTCAGACCTTTAAAACGAGGTCCTACTTAGGCTGTGTGGTCCAGTGGTTAAAGAAAAGGGCTTGAAACCAGGAGGTCCCCGGTTCAAATCCCACCTCAGCCACTGACTCATTGTGTGATCCTGAGCAAGTCACTTAACCTCCTTGTGCTCCGTCTTTCGGGTGAGATGTATTTGTAAGTGACTCTGCAGCTGATGCATAGTTCACACACCCTAGTCTCTGTAAGTCGCCTTGGATAAAGGCGTCTGCTAAATAAACAAATAATAATAATAATAATACTTGTGTATTTCCGGTAGATGACCATATAAAGAGATAGCCTTGAATGCCAGTGCTTTGGAATGTTGCTGTTGAGTTGAAGACCTCGGAGCAGTAAACAAACATTTTCACAGAAGGCATTGAAGGCACAAGAACCTATTTTCCGATAAATATATATTTATTTTTCGTGTTTGTGGATCAGATGCACAAGACAAGCGCTGTTAGGGTTAAGTAGCCTTGCTGGCCATTCAAGCCACAGTGAACAGCCCCATCTTGTGCCACATGATCAGGGTGCCTTTTTTTTCTCATTTTCAATGAATCAGTTTTTTTTTGGGTTGCTTTTGGTCCCTGTTGTATATATGGCCATAATCCCCTTATTTATTATCCAGTTTGTTCACATTTTTTTTCATATTGAAGTTTCAGATTTCAGATTTGAGCTGGTCATGTAAAATATTTTTTACAAACAACATTTTTTTTTCTTTTCTAAAAAGCGTCTCTTTTTCTGTGTTTTTTGTTATCTCTATTGAACAGGGTGAGTTTCAGACTATTTCGCTTTTTTTTTTATGGAAGCCTAGTGTGTGCACATTCATTTCATGCTTGCCATGTGGCTGTAACCTTTATAGTTAAAGAGTTATAGGCACAAATCTAACAATAGTTCAAAACAGGTGAAAATGGCTAGGACAGTTTATATGTGGTAATGTTATTTGTTCCTAAGATGGCGGCACTCCACAGCAGCATGACGATGTTAAGCAATTGGAGATGAGAAAGCTCCATAGAAGAAATCTGTGTGATGTACATGTAAATTTCTTGTGAGATTATCTGCAACTACAGCAAGTTACCCTGATCGTGGCTGACTTCTGTGTCCATATTCTCTGTGGTTCCCATCCCACTCCACTCCAGGCCTACCTCTTTGGGTCTCAGCACAGGAAACAGGGCTGTCCTGGCTGCCTTCTCTGCAGCTGGGCCCTCAGCTCTCGCCTACATTTCCTTTTAATAGTTTCTAGAAGGGTCAGCTGGTTCTGTCTCACTGTCAATAGATGTGACACACAAGACTGATCCCCTTATAAATAATCAAAACACATGACTTAAGCCCCAGAGAAAAATACTCATGTTTCAACAGAGAAAAGTTTCATGAAATCACATCCTACTGTATAAGTTATTCAAATGTGTTTTTCTTATAATATAAATAAATAAATACATTTTTTTAAAATTAACCAGCTGTTACTAACTGTTTAACTTGTTTATCAGGTAACAACAGTTATAGGTTATTGCTGTGTACCAAGGAAACGAAGGACAATGCAGAGGTGTATACAATTAATAGGGAATAAAATACTCGAGCCTTGAGGCATGGAAGTGGTGTACTTGTTGAATTGGATACGCTGTTCAGAACAACAGAGACCCATTCACTTTTCTTATCCCTCATAACCAGCCAATACATGTCAAAATCAATATACAGCACTCTCTGACTAGCTTTGGGACAGTATTGAGATACAGGGTGTGGCCCTACACAATCCCACTTGGAAGGTAACGGAGACAGTCGCTGTTTCAAGGAAAATATTTTTGTCTCAAGGGGCTCTTTTGTGTAGAACATATGAAGGGATTAATTTCTGTAAATGTCTTCCATTTATGTTTATTACAGCCTTCATCAATTTTATTTAAAGTTCCTACAGGCATTAAAACAATAAGCTGTCGACAGAATATATCTCAAGCATCCCACAGAGTGTTGGGTTTCTTGTTTTGCTTTATATAACAAACCCATAACACTATTATTTGTTTATGTATCTTTTCGACAGTGGATGGCAGAACTTAAGTCAAATCAGCAAGTCAGTATCTGTGTTAAATTGGCCTGCTTCACAGTAGCAATGTAGTGTGATGCCCAAGCAATACACATGCTAATAAGTCTGCTTATCAGAAAAAGAAGCACTCAAAGTTCATAAGCTTGTTGCCTGGAGAGCTGTAATCTAGTGATGAAGTCATTATAAACACAATACCAGGTTTAGGCAGACCCCAACTGTCTTGCCAGCATGGATAACCCTCATGAACTGTCTCAAGGGTTGGCAGGCATCCTGGGAGTGCTTTATAGGGCCAGGGAGCAGTGGAGAGCTCATACTGGTAACTGTGGTTCTGGGTTCTCTGGATAGGAGAAGGGGTCACAGCTACTTCCTGCGAAAAACAAAAAGATAACAAAAAACATTGAATGGGAGTGTCTCTATTGGGATTCAGCAAAGCATGAAATGACACAGAGCACCTGGAGCTCTGAAAAGAATGGCTTGCAAACAAATTCAGGGGTGACCAAATCCAACACAATGGGCTTTTCCAATGAAGTGTTCAAAAGGCTGCTCTTAATATTAGGTTTCAACCTGCCAATCTTTCCAGTGAACATGAAAGACAGCGCTCACAGTCTCTGTTTACCTCCTTGCGTCTACACCTTGAAGCTTTCCTTTCTTTTTCTTCTTCTGCTGCGACGCCTTTTTTTGGCAAACGATAACTGAATGTTTGAAAGAGTTTATGGAATGTAATTTATTTTTTGCATGCAGGTACATGACTTGGTGCTCCACACACCTGACGCTTTTAAGGTGACTGTCCCTGAAGAAAGGTCAAAATTACAGATACAGAAGCACAATATATTCCAGTAGGTAGAGTAGCTTAATATTGTTATAAAGTACTTCCAATGGGGATTTTTGTATAACACACACCCAGTGGACACATGTGTTTGTAAATGTACATGTACTGCAATATATCTAGTAAAGGAAAAGCATATTTGAATTTTCTGTCAATCAGTTTTCTATTTCCTGCATCCCCTTTAGCAAGAGTATTGCAGTTGTCTTTCATTCTTTCCATCACACGGTATGCTTGACTAAAGATGCTGTAATTGTTAAAACAGGCCATCAAACAGGGGAAAGATCCCATACACATCCTGGCCTAAAGGTCAACAGATCGGCCTCCTGTCCACAAAGCAATGCTTGTTCTGGTGGACTGAGAGAGGTTGGGTAGGGGAAAAGTATGGAGCATCTAGATTACATAAGGTTATTGAAACAGTGATAAGAATGGGAGAGTAAGAAAGGCAGAGAGGGAGACAGCCTGTTCTATCGATCACAGTCTGAGGCATGGCCCCAAGTAACATTACACTGGTGCATTGTTCTGTTTCCAGAAAGAACAGCTTTTACTCTGAAAGATCTCACTTTTGATGGACCCTGTATTTTGAATGTCATATCATACACTCACCAGAACATATTTCTTGATTATTATACTTAGTGTCTAAAATGGCTTAATACAGTAGAATCCAGTAGAGCTGCTCTCTTATCTGAATTAGAGGTGTGTGTCCCTCAGAGATGTCTACCAGTATCAACTATCAATGGGAGAAACTCAAATGTCAAATTATACAAATCATGTTGCACCAAAATAGTCAAAAACACTTTGGACACACTGAGAAAATTGGACAGCTTGGAATGATGCAGTTTCACAGCATTGCCAGGATCAGAAGGGCAAGAACAGGTTTATCAACATGCATGACATTATGTTGAAAAAGATATTGCAGGAATACGTAGAACGAAGTAAAAACTTAGGGTATGTAATGTCTTGTGTTTTAAACACTTTAAGCGTCTTTGTTTCCCAGTTATTTCCTGAAAGACTGCAAGGCCCCTGTTCTAACAATCAGCAAAGATGGCGGCAGCAGTGCCCTTGTGATGGAGACTGACCTGTGTCTATAAGCTTGTGCATGGTGTTTGGGTCGCAGGTCTGGAGAGGCAGGCCAGGTACCTCTTGGCAGAGTAGCCCAGGCGGATCTGCCTGTCCCCCAGCTCCTCACTAAGAAAGTGGAGGAAGGGCTGGACGTAGCAAAGCTCTGACAAATGTTTAGACTTGAAGTTTTCTCATTCTAGTAGAAATGTTTCTCAAGGAATTATAGTAATAAAACATATTCTACCACTGAGTGTTGAAGTTATGGTTTATGGATGATATATTGATTTTATGATATATGGCTACACCTATACCCAGTGGTTCCTCTCCTTTTCCAGCCTTGCAGTTCAAGAATAGTCCCATAGACCACTACCAGTATGGGACCAAAACCATAGGTATTTAGACTACAAATTAAACTTTTTGGTGTTTAATTATTTCCTGTTTCCCTGGCTTTTTTGTGGATGACCACAAATAGGTGTATTTTTTAATTTTTTATTTAGTGTGTCCAATTATAATTTTTCCCTTGATTTTCTCCCAATTTGGGATGCCTAATCCCTTTTCTCCTTACCGCAGCAATTCTCCAGTTGGCTCAGGTGACCCGAAGATTCAGCGGGTATCCTCCGATTCCACGACCAAGCCAGCTTCCTTTTTCACCCAGGAACTCGGGAGCGCATGTCAGCGAGCTACCGACCTCTGGAGGACAAAGGCCAGCCCTGCAGGTGTCTGCCCTGACCACACTGGGCGCCTGGAGCAGGGTTTGCTGTAGAGCGATGAGGAGAAACAGTCCCTGCCGGTTTTACCTCCCTAACCCACGTGAGCGCCTGTGCCAATGCGAAGACTGGCCTACTTCGCACAGCCAGGATGCGAACCTGCGTCGTATGACTCACCCAGTGCACCACGTGGCTGTGCTTCTACCAGGTGAGCCACTTGGGGACCCCTGGGATTTTTTTAAAATACCATCTGAGAAGTTAATTAACCGCCACTTTCAGGTTTTATCAGTATTTATCAGTTAAAAATCAGAATAAGTATATCTAATCGAATAAATATCACAAAAGTCTCATAGAAAGAGCAATACTGCTGTTCATGTCATTTCTATTTGCTGAGTTGACAGGGAGTTGTAATCCTGTCAAAGTTTTGGTATTTGAATCACAGCTGGAGGGAGTGCTGCCAGAATGGCGATCTGGCTTGGGACGTCAGGCTCATGGATGGTTCTATGGTTTCATCTCGCCTTGTCTGTGTCTGTCCAACACCCACTACCTCAAACAGACACATAGCAAGATGTTTCACTCTCTTATAGACACGTATTTATAGTGTGGAGGCAGTGGGGCTGCGTGTTGGATTCCTGAAGATCCAGCTTTTAAATTCCAACTCTGAAGACTCCTCTCATATGACCCCTGGGGAGAGTAACTTCATCTCCTCGTGTGTATGTCCCTTACAGGCCCTAATGAACACTCCTTGACTCATTCTCACTGTTTACTCCTGCTGCCTCCCGTTGCAAATCCCTTTTTAAAAGCCAATCGGCATTGTTAGGGTATTTGTTATCCATTGCCCTGGTTAATTATTCGGGTGGGGATTGCTGCCAAAGTCCTTTCTCTTTTCTGCACACCTAAATCTGCGGAACGTCATGCTGAACACTACTTGTGTGTAAACGAATATCTCTCTTAAAAGTTGCTTTTTTCTGTGTTTTGGTAATAGTGGCAGTTGAGAGGGCCTTATATTTGCAAGCGTCTTGCTTGGACAGTAGGCAGTATTTGTGGGCACAAATCTCTAAACAACAGTTTTATTAAAAAAAAAGAAATTAGCAACAATATGTACAGCAACTACTGAGAACGACATATATCTAAAAAAGAACATTCTAATATTGAAATTAATATCATACTAAAATCATAAAAAAGGTTGAAGATTTAAATTACACTTGTAGCTATATGTCCTTTAAGCAGTATATTACTAAAGATTTCAAAGGTTGATCAAATAGCCCCCACTAAGTCAAGTAGAGTAATGTTTCTGATACCATTTAATAAAACATTTGTATTAAAGCCTTTCACCTTTAAAGAATTCAAAACAAGCGGTACAGTAGTTCTATAATAAAAGTGTGCTCATGCACTGGAGATCATTCTAGTTTATGTTTATGTAAGTTATGTCTGTAACCATGGAATGACTTCCTTAGTCCACAGTGAAAAACAAAACAAATAAAATAAAAACAGGACAAGAAATGAGGTGACTTTGGATTTGTTTTTAGTTATGTCTTCCGCTTTACATGCTAAATTGAAATCTTTTGATTCATTTGATAGCACTGCAGAAGAAAACCATCAGGATGGATGTTTTTTTTATCATGTTTTGGAAATGTATGTAAACATCTGTTGTGAAAGCCTAATGCAAAACAGGTTTGTTTCCATTAAAAAAAAAAAAAGTTAAATCCTTTTTATCTTTGCTTCCAAAGATTATCTGTTTATTTTTTTGGTTTGACCTCCCCTCTAATTCCTCACGCCTACATCTGAATCGTTTCTAATTGATTCCGTTGTCTAGGTAATCTCAACATCTTGTTATTGTTGCCGGTTCCTCTTGCATGAAATTACATCCCAGACACGGGCTCCATCAACAGGCCAATCTTTCGGAGTGCGTCCTATTCTTTCAGGAAACAGAACAATGCACCAGTGTACTGTTTCTTGTGGCCAGGACCACACAGTGATTGCACGGAATTAAAAAGGCTTCACCCTCTACGAATGGTTTAATTAAGGAACAGTGTATTTACATTCTGAAGCCAGCAGAACATGTTTCTTAGAAGGTTCCACAGCTGAAATCTAACTCGAGATGAGCCTTCCTGCACGCAGCACCAGATGACGGCCATTCGGCTACAATCTTCACAGCCAGACAGGAAGAGCATGTGAAGGTATTTTTTATACATATAAAAAAGTACCATTAGAAAAAGTTTACTACAGTATAGTGCATTTCCCCATGCCTTGCTTTTATTATCTGTGCTTGACCCTGCTTGCCTGTGCTTCACTAAAATAAGAACCACTAAGAATTAGAGCAAACATCACAAAAAAAGCAAGGGGACAATGACAAAAAATAAGCTCACTTATGACAATTGGAACCCAGGTATATCACACAATAAACTATACTGAGTATGTCCTTTGTGAATATGTTTGCCTCACTCATAATGAAAATTAACAACTAACAGCACTGATCTGGTTACAGGTAAGACATTATGAAATACGTTGTTTCAATTTTGAAACTCAGCTGGCAAACAACATGGGGACTGAAGTAGAGCTTCATTTGAAACTCCAGAGAGCTATGTTTACTAAGTAAACTAAGTGAATGAACACCTTTTTCTTTAAACCTTCCGAAGAACACCAAAAGGGCTTTAAGGGTGATATCATGGTGATATGAACATAAAGAAACATTCAAGACACAATTTGTGGCCTTCCCTTCAGTGTGATAAAGTCTTTGATTAAATATTGATATGATCATGAAGACAAGTCTGTGCAAGCAAGAGAGTTTATAGTACAGCAGTGTCTTATCTTGAAGGTCAAAAGTTCCCATCTTTTGGGATTGTAAAATGATAGATATGTTTGTTTTACTCTGTAGCTTTATCGCACCCGTAATTCACCCCCAAGGACTGCAATGAAGATCTCTGGGGGGTTCAGGGTAAAGTTGACTCCTTGTTGCATTGTGTTAAGTACTCTTGAATTAGGTGGCACATGTAACAATTCTGTTCAATTACAAAAGATTTTTCTGAGCTGTGAAAAAAGAGAAAGAAGAAATTATCCAACACAAATTGTCAGAATCCCATCGTCGCAAGTCTCAGCGACCCTAATGTGAAAACCTTCCTGCTACGACTCAAAAGTCAGAATGCGCTGTCAGATATAGTTTATGACCACAATTCCTGTCATAGCCTGGGAGATTTGCCACTTATTTATTATATGGGACACACATGCTTTAAAGATTTAAAGCTGGCAATGGCAACTACATGTGCAATACCACATAACCAAATCCAGACTACTGGACAGATATTTGTGGCATATACAGCAATCTATCTTAAGTGTGGTTGTTGTTATTATTATTATTATTATTATTATTATTATTATTATTATTATTATTATTATTATTATGTAGTAGTAGTAGTAGTAGTAGTAGTATCGATATTTAAGGCAACTAAAATATACAGTAATTACATTTGGTGATCCTGAGTGAATATTTTTCTTATCTGAATCTATCTTGCATTCATTCAAATCCAATGACAGGATGACCGGGTGAATCACACTGTTCCACATTACACCACTATGCTACGCAGATGCAGAGCTTGCGCAAAGGAAAGTAAAATATAGGTTTAAACAATCATGAGGATCGCCGTAAACAACACAGCTATCCTAATTAGTGGAATAACTACAGCCCCTCTACAAAGGTTCATGAAGTAGCCTCTATATATTTCAATTTCTCCTTTTAGCTTGAAAGAGAATTAAAGTTCAAAAGCTAATTAAACATTCTACTGCTTTAAAAAAAAAAAAAAAAAAAAAAAAAAACAGACCCGAATCCCGTTCTACACAGTGGAAGCCCTGGATGATACCCATTGTGTTTTTCAAAGCTTGAAGGTATGAGTCAGCCCACTTCTTGTGTAGATGCTCCTGGAGCCATAGATGTTCCGGCAGCATTCTTCACTGGAAGAATCCACAACCTGCCCAATATGTGGAACTGTTAGGTACAGCAAGTAAATACAAGCTCCCTGGCTTGCTTCTGTATGAAATCCTCTGGATTTAGAGCCATAGTGACAGTTCAATAAAAGGAAGCCTTTAATCCAACGACACAAACAGATTCAGCCCCACTACTTTCCTGGCTTCTCAACTCTTCCTCAGTGTGTAGGCCTTTTTCCAGTTTGGCTCATTTGCTGACCTATTATTCTACCTAATTTGCTGCCCAGTTGGTTGATTGCCCAAGTTGGCCTGGTCTCTATGGTTACCAATGTTAAGCATTGCAGTAGGCTTAAAATGTTTCTATAAAAGGAATTCATTGCTGGTTATGCCTAAACAACCCTTTTATACAGAAAATAATAACATCACAGCTCATTTGATAATTTGTTTTATATATCTTGACCACATTTATTCCCCTAACACAGAGGTTTTCAACAGGTACAGAGTCTGGTATTTTTTTAAATTTTTATAATGAACCAATACCAGCTTGGGACCAAAAATATCAGTTTTTATAATACAAACCCTACCAGTATCGGAATGCAATCAATATTTACTGTGTGTTTTACCATACTACACTTATCTATGATTTACTTCATGTGCTTTCACAATTTACTATGCTTTTGTACTGCAGTAAACTTTCATAAGGGTTGTTCCTGTTGCTGACCAACATGTTTGTTCCCATAAGCCAAGGTGGCTCCTGTCAGGTCTCTTAGGGTATGAAGCTCCAGTTCCATATCTTGTCCGTACCACCCATGGCCTTGCAGGCCTTTCCTCTTCCTGCCTGGCCTGCCAGGTTGCCATGATGACAAGGCCAAGTAAAGGATAAGAGGCCCTTTCCTCGTGCTGTAGGTTTTTGTGGGGTGCTGATTTGGGCACGTAACACTCTGGATTAAATGAGTCTCTCCAGTTTACAATTCGGGATAACCGGACATAATCTTGCTAGGATTTCAAGTTGAAATAATCCTACAAAAAATAAATAAATAAAATATGATACAATTATTTTTATGGAAAGGAATCAAACTGTGAAAGGTTAGAAACAAAACCATAGAATTCAAAACCTTTTTCTTTTATTTATTATTTTATTACTAAAAGAACATACAATCCAACACAAGGTGAGATTCCAGTATTTATGTCCTAGAAACAGAAAGTGAAAACACCAAATTGAAAGTATGAGACATGGGACTAAAAGTGAAATATTGACTGTACTCTGGCACATACGTTTGTACTGTGATTTAAATGCACATACTGTAATAGAAAATAGAAAAGTTATTGCAAATGTAAATGGGAACCATACATTGTATATATTATAGCAAGGTCTATATTAAAATCACACCCATTTAACAACAATTAATGAAGCTTAGAGACAGAACATGTATAATTTTCAGTAGATAAAGAAATGCAAACTGATTAACCAGCTGTGGTTTTGACGGATTACCAAAAGAAAGACCTCATGCAGAGCTTACTCTAATTTGGTTAACTGCAAAAGTGAAGTATAAATGTCATGTATCAAATTACGTATATACAGCTTGTGCTCTGATTTAGTCAAAGAAAAATGTATTAATGAGTTAAGTGGGGTTGACTGTAATGTGGTTGTGCAATTCTGTTTTGGTATTCCTTACCTCAGGTTCAAAATAAACCTCCAGCTTCCCCTGGTCACTGTGAACCTCGCGTGGGCTCTTTCATTTTGCCCTCCAGGCCTGCCCTTCACCTTTGCACGCTCTCCATGTGCTGAAAACCCTTCCACAGGACTGTAAATACTGACCATTTTGATCCTTTCTGACTCTTCGGTCTCTTCCTTCAGCCTTCGACTCCACTGCATGGATCCTGACCGGCAAATGGTTGAAAAGGTTACCTGAAATGAGTTCTGAACTCTCTTGCGAACGCCTCCCCCAATCTGCTCTCAGATCTGAGAGCATCAAAATGATTAAAACATAAAGGGTCTGAAGCGAGGCGGTTTTGGTGTGATGAGTTGCATCAGTAATACTGTCACTCAAACTGACAAACTAACATTAAAAAAAAAAGGCCTAGGGGCTCTGAATCGAAATGTCATCTAACCAGCCAGCCATATATTTTGATACAGGCCTTTGAACAAAAATAAAATAAATAAATAAAAAAGCAACAGGGTATTTTGGAAATGTGTACCTATTATTTTAACACTTTATTATTATGACACTATAAAGCTTTTCCTGCACAGTAGTGCGGTGACAAATGTGGGTAATATCTTTAAACAAGGAACACAGATTACTTTCCATTCCATAGAAGTAAGTAGTAAGGGCATTGAGCTTGCCTCATCTAGATAATTAACCATTATTCCAGTAAGCAATTCAGGCCAACGACAAATGCACTTATTATAAGACCAGGTCAATTATTATTATTATTACTTATTTCTTAGCAGACACCCTTATCCAGGGCGACTTACAATTGTTACAAGATATCACATTATTTTTACATACAATTAGCCAGTTGGGTTTTTACTAGAGCAATCTAGGTAAAGTACCTTGCTCAAGGGCACAGCAGCAGTGTCCCCCACCTGGGATTGAACCCACGACCCTCCGGTCAAGAGTCCAGAGCCCTAACCACTACTCCACACTGCTGCTGCCCACACTGCTGCTATACTTGCTAATTATCTAGCAAGTATAGCTTCAGAGGGTATTACTGCTATTAACTAAAAAAAAAAATTGCATGAAGATATATTTTTTATACGTTTACTTTTGTACTGGATGACATTAGGATGCTTAAAACTTAACCACTGATGAGAGTTTCAAGATCCTAAACTTCCTCTACTGGTGAGTTAACAACCCCTTTATTTGTAATAAGTTTTATACTGTAAAAGAAAATCATTTTAACAGCACTGTGCTCATAGGTAGTTGATAAAGGCAATAGTAGCAAACCGACACAAATGCCTACAAACACAATTTCATTGAATGATTTAGCAGCCATTTCTAGTACTGTCGCTTGGGGCTACAACAAACTACAGCACATGAAGGAAATTTTACTTATCTTACACGCATTCCACTCAAGCACAGGTTTGTATAGTCCCCAGTAAATGCAGAGCACCTCAGAAACCTAACTGTTGTAGTAGGAATTTTGTACTAAATTCTCTGTGTTTTTTCAAATGTCCTGTGGTCCATGTCATTTTGATATTGCTCCTACTTTGTTGTTTATGTTGTTGCCAGCTCTTAGCGCCTAGGAGCACCAGAGTGCTTCCTTTATTGTGCTAAAAGTGTTTTTCTGTTGCCTTGGCAGCGAGTAAAAAATGACCCCCGCCCCTCCACTCCCTCCTTCCCCCCCAAAATGCAGACACAAAAAGTTTTCAAGATACCCAAAGAAAGGCGCTCAAATTTAAACTTCTGATTCAAGTCACCAATAAACATAGACCTCCTGTGAGCACAACTACCTCCCTTTCTACTCAGTGTTCTTTTTTCCATTGGCAACCTGCTTGCTCCGTTACTATTATCTCAAATTGCTGTGCTGTTGCCAGAACACTTGTTGCAGTTTACAGCCAGTGATTAGGTAGGTGTGGTGGGTGAGAGCCACTGCAAGTGTTGCAGTCATACACAGTGTAAGAAACTGCTGGGAAAGGTATGTCAAAATTCTTAATACTGTGGATAGAACCTCGGTCTTCAGGTACAGAGACTCAGTCACTGTATGTTCTAAAACTGTACGGAAAATTCTACAAGGTCATTTATGAAAATGTAAACCAGCACTACAAAGGTTGATTGAAGTGTCATATCTGTGTTGACATAACAAAGTAGAGTCAGGCCTGCTGTGAAACCTTGGAATCAGCCTTGGTCACACCCCCTCAGCAATGCTAACCATCCCCATATAGGCAACACAAAGTCATACGAGTAACCCAAAGTTAACAATCATCCCCTCCCTGTCTGGTCTCTCTGATATTCTTTATAATGGCGCAATCGCAGCTTATAATTATTTTTTATAGAAGGTTTCAAGTGATACATTAAAAAAAAAAAAAAAAAAAAATATATATATATATATATATATAATTCAAGTTACATCAAAAAATCAATGGCAGTAAAGTTTTAACACCCAGGCACATTTTGTGATTGCAGTGGTCTTCAGTAATGCTTGCTTTAGATTTCGGGCTCTAAATCCAGCACTGCTTACTTAATGTGATTATTTCAGCAAATTATAATATATATATTTTTAAAGTTAACACCCGGTTACAGCACCTCCACTTTGACGGGTATCAGTGCTTGAATGACAAACTGTGAAGGCATTCTTTATTGGTGCCTGTCTTAACAGCTGCTCAAAGTTCAAGTACTGGTCTGATCCCCAAGCACCATCCAACTATATGGAATTTCCCATTTTCCTTAAATTTTGTTTCTAATTGTGACAATTTAATTGCTGATTTTTATTACTAATGTGGCTAAAAAGTACCCAAACTTGCACTATTACCAGGCGGTCGGTCATTTACAGTATATTATTGTACAGTAGATACAGACTAGCACGTTTACAAAGGTAAACTGAAGACAAAAAAAGAGCATGGGTTATCAGGTAAGATGAAAGTGTATCTCTGTCAGAAACTGGTTCCCAAAATCATATTTAAATATCATATTACAGTGGTCAATTGGGTAAGCACTGGAAAACACAAAGAAAAAGCTTTGGATCCTTACAAACCGCCAAACACGCCTTTCAGTTTTTATAAATAAACAGATAACAAGGTTATTACCATTGCAGTAATGATTTTCCATGATAAAATATTAATATTTTACAGTCTATCTAAATTCCTACATTACAGGCCTTGCTACAAGTGTTGTTAAATGTATTGCTATATTTAAGATATGCAAAGAATGACTGCTGCATTAATTTGATGTAAAATTAGCCTGAAAGACAAATAAGCCTGTTATTTATTTTTCTCAAAACTTAATTAACTGAGTGCCCTCTAAATGCACCGTAACTCGTTTCTCTTGTAGCCTGTGGCTACAGTGCTAGAATGTGCAGTCTAAATCCTTCTCAGTGCAATCTCGCTCATGCCAGTAAATTAAAAATGCAGCCCAGCACTTGGAGTGTCTAGAGTTTCTAGTCTGGCCCAATGAAGAATACACGTTGCCTAGCAACAGATTTTGATGCTTCTAAAAAGGCTGTTTTCAGATGAGACCTAACAAAAATAAAAGTCCTCATTTGGTTTCTTTTCTCCAGTTTTTTTTTTAAATAGTATGTTTAAAAATACATAACATTTTAAAAAACAGAACAGGTTTTTGTAATTTCCTGTTGAGGTAATGTAAAGTATTCTGTCCCAGAGACAAACATCACCACAGGAGACAGGATAAAAGTGTTGAGTTAGTGATATACCAACTCACACTTTCAGGTGTTTCTGTCACTTAAAAACATTTAAATCTAGATGAAATGTAATCAAAATGACAGTTTAGCAGTTTACTGAAGATAGCACATGCAATACACCCTTATAATATACAGGTATACTCTGTAAGACTTTTCACTGTTTAACTATCTCACTACTAGGTCTAAAACCAATACAGCTATGTCTGCCATGTAACAAATTGTCTTTTGAATCAAAGTTTCAAGGTAAACACGAGGAATCATAAAACAAAAAGCTTCAGTTGTGTTTTTTTATTTCTCTGTTGGATTCCCTTGATGGAATTACAGCGTTATGATAAACTGTCTGTGAGGTATTATTTTCCATGCAAATGACTGCGTTCATCTGGAAAACTTGTGATTCGCTGGGATTGGCTGCTGTTGGTCCATTTTGCTGTCTTTTCTTACTTCTCAGTTGAGATGTAAAATGAATGTACTGGAGGATCAAAGGATGACGTCATAAATACTTTAAGTGAAGTTATAGTGTTGGTTGGAGCCGCATGGACATTTCCTCTAAGGAGTGCAGTGGTTTCGAATGAACTGGTAAATACAGAGTGGTTTGCGTGTTTCAGAGAAATATGCTACTCAGCGTCGACTGTAGGCAGATATACAGAAACACATGGTAGATAGTAGCAGACTCATATCTGCAGACAAATCTGTAGCCAGTGTTTTTAATCACTGTGCCTCTGCTACTGGAAAGGATGTTACATTAATTTACAGTCGGTACAATAAAAACATTGTTACTTAAACAGTATTGTGGTGGATGTCCTTCTTCTGTTGTCTTGTAATTACTCCAGTGAGATTTTTTAATGCTATTTTTTGGTGTTCTGTAATTTGCCCGTGCTTTTTGAAATCTTAAATGTTTGCACTTTTTTTAGCCATACATATAAGAACATTTTGTTTATTTTTTTGTTTAAATTTAGTTGAACATTCTGAACCAGCAACATAGTGTGGTTTGCACATAATTCAATGAACTTTTTAGCCAGGATAAATATTAATTTATTGAAAAATGAATTAGTCACATGTGGATGTGTAATATGTGTTTGGACTGCACTTCTCATTAATGATATATTAATGGATTCATAAAGAAATATCACAGCACATTTACAGTTTATTGCATAAATGCACAACACATACCTATAATTGTCCATGCCTTTAGATCCACCTTCAATTTCTTTGCAAGTTTGGAATACATTTGAATGATAAGCTAGAGAGGTCTTGTCTAAAATTAGGTAAAAAAGTTGTTTGCTTCTGTCTGGGGGAAAGAAAAAAACAAAAACACGATGTAGAGCAGAAGAGCGTGAGAGAGGCTACATTGCTAATCTGTAACTTGAATAAAACATCAGCACATTACCAGCAGTTTTGTTTAAACGCTGCATGCTGTACAATGATTCATCTAAATGATTACTTCAGAGAACTTCATCCAAAGTTTGACAAGCCTAAACTGTGAACTGCTACTTTCCTCATTTATTTGCTTACAAAAACAACAAAGTGTGTTTAGTGTTGCAAACGCAGAATTTGAGTAAGCTATTAGTGAATTGTGTCTTTAAATTGCGAGAACGAATGAAAACACAACCGTTACGAATCCACCTTCAAGTAGTCTGTTTTTCCCCCCTTAATCAATCATCACGACAAGAACCATCAGTCAGACCTCTGAATCAGGAACGCGCTGAATTCATTACATTTGGATCCTGAAGGTGGCGCCAGCAGACAGGAAATCTACAAACAGGCAACCTGGCAAAGAAACTGAAATGTCATCACGTGGAGCAGAAAACCTGCCAAAATCATTTCTCAGATGCGATAATCCAAAGCCACAGCAATGCATTTCATGAAAGATCAATTGAAAGAAAAAAAAAAGCATACACTGTGACTTTGGAAAATTATATTAACTTTAGTTGGAAGTGCAGGTATACGCCTACATTCTCGGCGAGTTCAAAGACTAACTAATTTCAGATGTCTTGAAACGTCAAATGTTTTATTTATTTATTTATTTATTTTTATTAGCGGACCTGAATGTTTTAGCACAGCTTCCTTCCCCTTTACTTTTTGTTGTGGTATTTGTTTCAAATCGCAGTGTAAATACACTATAAGGCATTTAAACAAATAAAAAGGTGTTCAAAGTGAAAGAACGTGTTTAAAAAAACATTCAAGATTGACCACATGTCATAAAATGTAACACAAAAACTAAATCTGCTGTGGCCCCCACGGTTTCAAAAATAGTTTATGCTTTAAAAAAAAAAAAAACTAAATAAAATAAAAATGGTAAAATATTAGATACGAACCCAAATGCAGTGAGAAACCATTGATGCAGCTACCCATATAATATATAATATATAATATTATTATTATTATTTATTTCTTAGCAGACGCCCTTATCCAGGGCGACTTACAGTTTTAACTGTAATTTCAAATAGTAAGTA
Organism: Acipenser oxyrinchus oxyrinchus; assembly: GCA_030684275.1. Taxonomy (NCBI): domain Eukaryota; kingdom Metazoa; phylum Chordata; class Actinopteri; order Acipenseriformes; family Acipenseridae; genus Acipenser; species Acipenser oxyrinchus. Next base: position 33,906,247 of record CM060258.1, read on the forward strand.
TCATACATCTAACACATACATGACTCAGATATTATAAATCTATTATGAACATGTACTCAAGGTATACCTGAGGGAGGTGGTACCATTGGCAACCTGTACTTCAAAGCAGGTAAAAAAACACACACTTTTATTTAGAAAAAGCTTATCTATCTGTTATACTCATACTCATAGACTGGACAGCCCCGAACAATCGGCTACCCGCTGCTACAGGGTGGTTGCAATTTTGAAATTACAGGCTTAATTGCAGCATGAAATAATATAGCTTTTAGACAGCTTTTGTAGACTGTTGAAGATCACTTTTGATTTTTAAACCGCAGACAGACTAGATGTAAATAGTAAAACGATACCATATGATATTTACACAATGTAAACTACAAGGGTGACGACAGACGTGAATCAAATATACACCCTGCAGTGTCTGGAGGACGAGATACAGCAGACACACATAGATATGTCATGACTGGCCACGTTATGATGGTATGGTATCCTGAAACCATACATAACTGCAAAATAATAGACGAGCCTTACATTACATGTATTACAGGAAGTGATTTAATGTCTTCCATTCGGCGTGGTGGACACCTAGCGTCGCAGGTTAAATTAGTTACTGACTGGACCAATACAAGTTTAATTTCAGAGGAGGCAGAACATTACACCATGTTACATTTTCCATTTAAGAACACATTTTCTAGCAAAGGTCTTAGTTTCGTGACAACCCGCGTGGAAGCCTATTACGTGCATACGACAAATAATTTAATTAAAACAAGGTGTAATGCACCGCGGAAACACCGTTAAATAAATAATATTTAAAAAGTACCGTTTATTTGCAGTGCATGTAGGACTTGCTTAGAAATTCCATGTAACGCAACATCGCGTTCTGTCGTCTCTATTGGCAAAAAAAATATTAAGGTTACATTAGAAGGAAAGCGTTGTTTGTTTTAAAGTCTTTAAAATGACCGTTAGGAACAGCAGGCAATGGAATCGCGTATTGCTTACACTGCAGACGGCACGTGATCTTAAGCAATGATTTATTTGCCATGAGTAGATTACCTTTTAATTTTTTTAAACTTTATAGAGCGGTTCTATAATCGGGCGGTCCCATCAAAGTAAGGCTCCGAGGCTGCCTGACATCTTTATGACAATTTAAACTCTTGACGTGTAATTGTAAATGCGTAAGCCCCACGGTACAACCCCCTCCTGTGTTTCCAAGCATTTCATCACGGCTAGGGCATCAAACTCCTTCTGGTACACTGACTAAATCCAAAACTATAGAATTTGTTTATACCCAGGTAGCGAGTACACTAGATTTCGCCCCTACCCACCACACACACACACTTAAAACAAAAAAGCTGGAATGTACCGATATACACACAATGGTTGTTTTAATACATAGTTAACATACAATGTATTGCAAGCGTCACATTTTAAAAAGAGAGGTAGTTTTGCAATACAAACCTGCTGCCTCCCCTTCTCAGCACGCCTCGGGTGTTTGGCAGGGACTTCCAAATACTGACGCTTTGAAAACTTTTCTTGTTTAATTACGGAGCTGTCATTTGTGTCAATATTTCACTTTGTCTTTAATTGGTTCCTAAACTTCATGGCAAACCGAGACATACACGAAGCCAGAAAAAAACAAAAAACAAAAAAAAAAACACCGAGTCGGCTGCTTTTTTTTTGTTTTTGGCAATTAACACTAGCTTTTAATTAACAACTCTACATGGAAGCGTTCATATTGGTTTCCTTTTTAATTCTAACGTTAATTCTACATTTCGCCAACACAGTTGAATCGATATAAAAAAAGAAAGAATTATTGGTTTTGATCTGCTTTACATTTTTAGATGATTATTTTGAAATGCAGGGATTCATTGTAGAATCCGAATCACTCTCCCCACCATACCACTGGAACTCCTTTGATATGGGCATTAGGCAACAGCATTTGAAACAAACACATCCAGAAAAAATGTGTTCAATACCACAGCAAACTGTCTGATCGATTTCACCCCCATCATCAAATTAAACATCACATTAGGTTGCTTAATACATAAATAAAATACATAAATAAAAAAGGTAGGCTATTAATAACGAAGTTATTTGCCAGTGTGACTCCACATGAAAGTTCATGACCTGTAGTTGGTTAAAGCAAATTGAATTGTTAAAGCAATAAATAAAACAAATGGTAAACCTTCAACTTAAGTGTATGTAACCAATCTTAATCCACACTTTCCTTTAATAAACATTAACTACAAAATAGACCAACCACTGTTTTTAATATGAACACATATTAAATTCAAACAGAAAGAGAGACATGCGAGAGATTAAAAATCTAATCATTTTATTCAGTGAAACTGTACAAGTACAATAAAAATCAGGTCTCTTACCGTATTAAAAAACAGAAATCAAGTAAAAACCAGCAAAATGACTTCATAAATACATATATATTCTTTAAGAAAAAAAAGTGAAGCATTATTTACACTGTAGTTGCTTGCATATTTTTACAGCTATACACATGTATAAAAAACTGGTACGACCAAAAAAAAAAATGAACATTAAAATGCCCATCAGTTTGTGCTATAGGATATAGAGGATTGTCTTTTTCTTGCTAGTTTCCATATGTATAATTATAATATATTTTAATGTTCCAACTTAAAAAGATAACCAACTTTTTAAGCTCTCACATGTTAATGGCAAGAAGATGACTGATTACCAAATCAAATCTTTTGGATAAAGAAACAGTTTTTTTTAAATGAACTGTATTAATGTATGAGGAAACTGAAGTATATCAGGATTATAGAAACTTCATATAAAAAGGATGAGAATCTTATTATTTTCTGATCATTATCACTGCATAAAAGATACAGGGTCAACAAATCAGCACATGGAATCAAAAAGAAGGGTCATAGCTTTGTGTTAAAATACATTTGCTTTCTAAAAGGAAAAAAAAAAGTGTACAGACTCCCATAAACAAATGTGGGACACTAATTAATACTACCTACTTTGTTCTGGACCCTCACCCCTCTGCTGAGAGAACCATGGAAAAAAAAAAAAACTAACAAAAACGTGCAGCTCTGTAAACAGCCAAATTCCTAGAATCAAGGAAATTCTTAGACTGTTCAGTTAAAGTTAAGAACATTTTGCCATCAAGCCAAATCTCCCCATATATTATGCAGTGACTGGATGTGTACACCAATTCGCTCTAAATTGGCAGCAGATACAGGCATTACATTTCTTGGCACAGTAACAGCAAAATGACAGCATTTCACATTAAAACAAACACATTTGGAACTTAAGTCACTTCAGTTTTCTTTTGCTGTCTTAGACCATTTGTTCCCCAAAACACCACATTTCAAGCATTGCTGATCAAATACTGATTGGCTGTTAACAGTACACAAAATTGCAATGCCATACTGTGGTTAAACAGTTTAAAACTTGTTACATAAATTGGGATGGTAAGGCCATGGATTATTACTATGGTGGTAGTTTTCTGATACAAAAGCCTAGGCTTGGCCTTGGCGAGCTGGGCACGTCTCAGTTAGCAGTTGTTGCAGTACTGTTCTGGTTTGCCCACCGAGATTGCTGAGTTCATACAGTGGTCTCACCTTGGTTGCTGTTGCTGAGTCTGCTGTAAAACCTGCGCCAGGACTGCAAGGTTTTCCCAGACCATATCCAGAACCCGGAAGTTATCCCCACAATCATGGTCATCAAGTACTTGATCATGAAAACTGTGAAGTCTGGAGTCATGGGGGCAAAGTCTTTCCCAGGGCAGGGGACCGCGAAGCTTTTGCAGGTCTGCTTGTGCCAGGTCTTCTCCCACTGCTCCCGGAAAGCCTGCTCATAGAAGTAGCATGCAATGACGATGGTGGCCGGCACAGTGTAGAGGACACTGAAGACTCCGATCCGAACCATCAGCTTCTCCAGCTTCTCCGTCTTGGTGCCGTCGTGCTTCATGATTGTCCTGATCCTGAAGAGGGAGACGAAGCCGGCGAGGAGGAAGGAGGTACCGATGAAGAGGTAGACAAACAGGGGTGCCAGGACAAAGCCACGTAGGGAGTCCACGTTGTAGATGCCAACATAGCACACCCCAGTCAAGAGGTCCCCGTCCACCTGCCCCATAGCCAAGATGGTGATGGTTTTGATGGCTGGCACTGCCCAGGCTGCCAGGTGGAAGTACTGGGAGTTGGCTTCAATGGCTTCATGGCCCCATTTCATTCCAGCCGAGAGGAACCAGGTAAGAGACAGGATGACCCACCAGATGGAGCTCGCCATGCCAAAAAAGTAGAGGATCATGAACAGAATGGTGCAGCCTTCCTTCTTGGTCCCCTGTGCCACTGTTTTGTAGCCATCGTCCGCAAACTTGTCAATGCAGACTACCTTGTCCTCCAAGAAGAAGCCAGTGGCATAGGCCACTGCCACCATGAAATAGCAGCCGGACAGGAAAATGATGGGTCTTTCCGGGTATCTGAAGCGCCTCATGTCAACCAGGTAGGTGAGCACAGTGAACAGTGTGGAGACGCAGCACAGGATGGACCAGATGCCAACCCACAACCTGCCAAATTTCACTTCCTCTTCTCTGAAGTACATCAGCCCGTTCTGTTTAGTTGGTTCACAGGGGGCGCCACAGTCCTTTTCCCCCAAGAAGTGATAGTTCAGGTATGTGGGGACTTTGATCTGCCTTGGACACGAGAAAGGCTGACTTGGGCGGACGCCTGTGTTGGGTGGCAGCGTGATCAGGTCCGGAACGTAGGGGGACGGGTAAGGAGTCGGGCTGCCGGTATCCGAGGTGTTCTGTCCGACACAGATCTCCCCTGCGCCGTGCACAGGGAAATTCTCGCATCTCAGTCTCTCTGGCCACTGAAATCCGAATTTGTTCATCAGCGCTTCGCAGCCCTGCCTGGCTCGCTCACAAAGAGACCTGCAAGGCGGAATTGCTTGTTCCAAAACAGTGCAGACCGGGGCATACATGGAACACAGGAAAAACTTGAGATCGGGAGAGCACTGGACCTTCACCAGAGGGTAGAACTGATGCACCTCCAGCCCGGCGTCCTCTTGGTTCGTGTGACCCAGCAAATTGGGCATGATGGTCTGATTGTAAGCAATGTCCGTGCACAGCGGAATTGAGATCGGCTGGCAAAATCCGTGCTCTGGAATTGAAATGCCCTTCTCTCCGTGATACTGTCCAGTCGTCTTCTGCGGGCTGAACAAGGCACACAGAGCCAACACACACAGAGCCCAGGAACAGCAACGATCTTTCTTAAATATCGACATATTTAGTAAGGGGTGTTTTTTTTGTTTGTTCAAACCGTAAAAGCACAAAAATGTCCCGGTGTATCTCATATATATATATATAAAAACGCTTTTAATGTAGCTCTGAAACAAATTAAGTCAACACGGTTGTTTTAATGTTCTTGGATGAAAGTGCGTTTGAAATAAACCTTCATTGCATTTTCACAGCAAGGCTCAACTCAGCGGAATCTTCATTATCTGGGTTTCCGAAGCTCGTGTCGGTTTGCGGGTTTTTTTTATTTTATTTTTTATTCTTCTTCTTTGAAAGTAGCTTCCTATAGATTTTGAAGTTTAAGTATTCAGAGAAACAAAACACAAGTTAAAAGTATACAATCGGTCTTTTCTTTCAAACTTTCTATCCTCCAGTACGTTTTGTTGTTAAAAGGTCGCTTAACTGGCACTGTTGTCCGTGTTCTCTCGGATCCCCAATTTTTTTAAATAATGGTGGCAGGGCTGCTTCCAGGTAATTTGTACATAAGCAGGACGGTGTCCTTCGCGTTTCTGAGCTGAAGATTACAATACTTTTTTTCTGCAAGTTAAACATAAGCATCTGTTATATCCCCTCGCTCCGCTCGGTCTGCTTCTTCGGTTCAACTCAAGTCCTTCCAAAATAAATTTCCAGCAGAAGCAGCAGGCAAGCAAATTAAGTTCTTTGATTAATGCTTTAGATTGCACTGCATGTTCTCGCAGTGGAATTTCATTTCCAAAATGATTTCTCCGGGGTTGCAATCCTGCAGCTAACTGTAACGACTCTTTCTGTTCAGCACTTCTGCACAACACAGACTTCTAAACTGGAACGCTGAGTAACAAACACACAATAATGTTACATCGGTTTCCAGGTACCCCTCATTCACAAGCGAGAAACCTCCCCGCGGGGAGCCTGGAAACCAACACCCCGACCAATCACTAAGTTTGTTTTCTTAACAAGCCACAGATGATTGGATACCGGAGTAAGACGAAGAGGGTGGGGTCAATGGATCTTTTTTGAAACTTTTTTTTTTTTTTGTGTTCCTGACTTTTCTGACTTTCACAAAACGCAATATGATGATTAAACTGACTGCTTAGATAGATCGCAAGAGAAAGCGGTTGAAATGCGCATTCATGCTAATGTAAAGGTGATTATTTTGCCTCTGCAAAACGTATAGCTTTTTATATCTCAATTTAACTATTTTACAATTTTCGTACTTACGTATTCCATACATAATTAATTATACAATTAATGTACTAAACACTTAATACAATTTAATTCTGTACCGACCGTTTCTTATGGTGTTATATGTACACTTTTCGTTGTGGGTGTATATGGAACCTTCTTTTTCTGAGTACAACGTGCACTCTCTATAAAATAAATGCCGGATAAGTGCAATACATTTCAGAACAATGCAGTGTGTTTGGGCAGTAACACGGAAAACTGTAGTAGTGGCATAATTATTACATATACCTTTTACACTGCAACCTACTGCTACTGTAAAGTTACAACACCCAATGACCTAACGGCACGCTTGAATCATAGGTAGACTATTCCAGTTAGTCATAATAATGATCATTAATAACAATAACACCTGTTCAAGTAATTGCTTAAAGTAATATACCATGTTTTTTGTTTTGGATTTGCGTTATATATTCCTCTTTTGAAGACAAAGCCAGTTCTGCATCTTCATCAGATAGAAGTACATTACTAGTTACATTTATATTGGTGAGAAAGACATGTGTTTCCACGGTATTATCAAAATATGATAGGATCGTGGGACGTTAAATATTGTTTAAAGGAACATGAAAGGGAGGAATTTGTATTGTATAATCTTTAGATAATTAAGTAACATTGAGCAAACCAGCCACGCATATCAAGTAGACTCTATTTGTTAAGTTTTTCTTGAGTTATATTTACTTCTGGCTGCAAAGTATAAACACAACAAATATTATATCGGTTTAAGAAGACTTATGGTGTCAACTATAAAGTGTTGTGGCCTTTTATTCACAAAAAATATTCCACTTATCTCTCGCGCTTTTTTGTGGTGGGGGGTGATGTTGTGTGTACGTGTGCACACGTCTCTTGTACCAGAGGCAGTCCCACAAAGACCTTAAGGGAGGTTAAAACACTTGAAGAGATTTATTGAGTGCAAAACTGATACCAGCATCACCAAACACAATATCAATCTAGCAGTCTGCAACAGATCCCTAAAATGCATTACAGGGTAGGTTAATAAAACATTTGCGTCTGACTTGCGTGAAAAAAAAAAATAGATGAATGTTTATTACAAATTAGCCGTGTGGCAAGTGGTACTTCAAATCAATCGGAAGGTTAACTAACTTGATCAATCAATCAGCTGTTTCCTGTCTGAAGTCTCACAATCACTGATCAAGTGTTACGTAGACTTTTTATTATTATTAAATTAGACTTCAAATAAATGGTTTCTCTTAACTTTTATAGCAATCGGCAAGTTTGTACTATTTTGCTATATGTTAAACTGTGTATTTATAGTGCGTTTTTAAAATATAGTTGTAGTATGTCACCATTCTCTCCTATGCTGTACCATTACTATACTTTGGTATGTGTGTGTGTTTTTTTATACCATGGTAAACAGGTCTTACAGTACTCCTCAGTTTAATAAAATTGGAAATTATGCAGCTTTTACAATACTGTAGGTACCAGGTTTTGTTCCAGTAGTTTGCAGGCTTTCCCTCCTAAATAGTTCAAAACTAGAACAAAACTTAAGGTATTCATTTTAAGTTTTGAAAATTAACACCTGTACTTGTTTAAAAATGTGCCAGGAGACTAGGTGGTGCAGTGAGTTGACTGCATTAGCATTTCACCACTTTGATTCAGGTTTACGTTACATACAAGTGGAATGAGCTGACTGGTATTAACTTAGCTCTATTTTGGACAGTATAGTCCATGTCACAGAAAAAAAAAAAAAAAAACTGGGCACAAGTTTGGCACTTTTCTGCGTTCAAGGCACAGGATTCTAAAGCAGGGCTGGCTGTCTAGGTTATGACTGAGAAGTGTTAGGGAAACTCATACAGTCATACAGCCCTGTAGTGAAGACTAGTGTCCCTCACTTTGAATAGTTACTAACACCCACCCAAATATATGTTGACATACTCATAAAGCATGTGTGAGTAGCTTAAAGAATCCCTGAGAAGATTCATTAAGAGCTTCTTGTTTCTTGCTAGTTCTGTAATATTCGTAGTTTGTTTTTTGTTTTACAAAAGTGGTGCACACTGTTAAATGCTTTGTGGACATGGCCCTGTGTCTCTACAGTAAGGTTGAGGGTCCTTTAATTTTGCCTTGAAATCTGATCACAATTCCACATGACTGATTGCCAGGCACCTAACATGACTGCATTTCGGTATTAAAAGAGCAACAGTTTTTTTTGGTAATAGGAGTTCCATTTATGATAGCAGTGTTAAACCATTTAACACATGCAAATGTTTTACATCAGGAATTTAAAGTTTTTTTAAATAATTTTTTTAACCACAATGTTACAACAATAACTGTAGATTTCATGTTTTATTTCCAGACTGAATTCGTTTTGATGGCGTTGGTGAGTTCCTCTTGCATATTAATCAAAGGTTGTTGTTTTGAATCAGCTCAGGGTCATGGGTTCAACTGCTTTTAACAATAATTGTACTGTATGTGCTCATCTGTCTGAATGGAGACTTTCCCTGCTGCCTTTTATGATAGAAATGGGTTTCTTTTTCAGCACTAGACCTCTCATGCGTTTCATATTGCAGGGTGTTGCTTGTCTAAAATCTAAAAGTTATCTTTAAAATCAGCCAGGAAAAAAAAGGTAGTAGAGAAAACAAACAAACTTAAATTGTTTTAGTTTTTCTGAAGCATCCATTTTGTTCACGTTTAGACTTGCCTTGAATAAATTGGTGTAATGGTGTAGGAAATATTTTTTTTAAAGTACAACAAGCCAGTGTTTGTTAATTTGAACCCCCCCCCCCCCCCCCACCGTCAAAGCTGCTTCATACTTGCATGTCTTTTGACAAAACTTTAATGTACATTTTGTCTGCATGGTGGTCTCTAAAAATAGTTTCTATATGTTTAGGAAAATTGTACATTTTATAGGCATTTCATATAATCAATGTAGAATCAATGTAAATATATAAACCCTGCTGTAAGTAGTAACATATGCTTGTCTGTTTCGTTCACAGATCGAGGCAAGTAAAAGGGGGAGAAATGTGTTTGCCACTATAACTAAAACTGCATTTGGGGAATGTAGGTCAACTGTACCAGGTATACATTCTGTTACAGTAGAGTGTACGTAACACTAAAGTATGAAGAATGTGGTAGGCACCCAGGAATTATATTTTAGTTTAAAGCTGAACTTGACTGTGTGTCTTTAAGTAATCATTTACGCAGGATGCTCAGCAGCATCTTGTTTACACTGGGGACCTGCTTTTATTTTACAGCAAGATGAGAGGGACTGAGGCTCTCAGATCTTACTATTTAGCTATTGTAACCACTAGACCGAACTTCCATCCCAAATAATTGTAAAAACAGGAATTTCCCTTTACTGTGGCCAGCTCATAATTTAGCCATGCGTTACTGTACATCTGAAGCATGGAAGTCACCACAGCTACGTTCAGATGTCAGTAAGACACTGAGGCAGGTTTCTGGAATCACCCGTTCAGAGTGGTGAGTGAGGAGGAAATGTGTAGTGGCTGAGTCTCTATGAAGAAGGCAACATACAATGTTATTGCAGTATTAAAACCAGACACTATTTAACCATTTAAATAGACCTCATTGTCTCTGAAACTATGTTGTTAACATTTACATTACATTTATAGGCACAGCCGGTGACCTCTGCCAAAATAATGCTGCTGTTTTATTACACACAACAGCCCATCTGCAGATTTGGTTGGAAGATGTCCTTTGTAGCCTGCCATTTGTACAAGTAGCAGGAGAATTCCTTTGGCTCAAAGATTGTGACAAGGAGGTTCCACGGCATGATGTTTGTGTATTACATTTAAACTACCCACGAGGATGTAAACAAACTAGGGTATCAACAAGGTGTGCTTTCTGATAAAGCAGAGGGTTTTAGTATTTACAATTAAACATGATTGTCGGTGAGACGCTGCAGCTTTACTATGAGATTCTGAGGCCCAGATGTCAGCACCCCTAACGCTGTACGTAATTCTGAACACTCCACAAGGGTTGTACATTTTTTATATATTTATACTGACAGATAACACACACCTGACCTATGCAGTTTCAGCGCACAGAATAAACTCTTTCTTGATGGAATTCACTGGTAAGGCAAGCAGAGAGGTCTTAAACTCCCATGAACATTCTTTTTGTTTTTGATCTTGTTTAGTTTTTTTGTACAAAAAAGTAGTTCCCAGATTGTTTGGGGGGCTACTCAACCATGGCCAACCTCCCCAAGTTTGAGAAGCACTGCTCTATGGTAATAGGATTTTTTTTGATAAACAAAAATAAGCAAAAGGTTTTTTTCATGTTTTATTAAACAAACGTGATTTTATTTTTTGGCTAAGGCCTAATATTTCAGAACATGATGTAAAAACTTGGCAAATCTGGTCTTCATTGCCTTTCTAATAATAATGCATTCGTCCATATTGTTTCACATACTAGTATGTCATACACCCAGAGAAATACAGTGTCAATGTGTGAAATGTCTAGCGAATCGACTTGGGGTACTTTAATGTCTGTAACTGTTTTATTTGAAACAGCTGTGTATTTAACTTTACTGTGGAGAACATGTGTATTTGCTTTGAGGTAAAAAGAGGAAACGAATAACTGCTATGTAACATGAAAAGCATGTACTATTAACTACAAAGTGTTTGACTCCCAAATCACCAGATACATAAACTCCAAACTGAGCTATGTTAAAACAAGCACATCAAAAATCAAGTTACTGGTTCATTTGTTTATGTTCCGACTCGCTTGGTTTCTTCTTAAAGGAATGTAGTAATTATTTGCCCCCTCCTCTGGGTCCAGAGGGTAAACAAGGTTCATAATGCATAAATACTGTGGTACTTTGATCTAGATTTTTTGATGTTCTCAGTTTTATTCAGTCGAATAGAGATTATACTTCTTCCAGTTGCTACTTCAGCCAGGGTGAAAAATGAATTCCCACTTTAATTCATAATGCTTCTTTTTACCACATACTATAATGGGGTTCCGAAAAACACTTTAAACACCTGCCATAACAGTGTCCATCACCTGTGATGGCAGCCAAAGGTGACGGACTGATTCAATGTGACAATGTGACTGCAGTGTTTAAATAAGTTAGTTCTGCAAAATGGCAGTCTTTTCAAATTTCCTGCCCCATCACTGTAGCGCACTCTGTAGCAAGTAGAGGAGAAGCAGTATATGGCCCAGACGTGTCTGTTTCTCTTGTGAGGTTTATGTTAATGTACCACCATCACCACCTGTGTTCCTTTTTATCCAAAGTGATTTCAACAGGATATCTAACCTGTGCCAGTCAAGATACCATGTGTAAGGTTTTTCCTCACATGTGGTGAAATTAATATGGGATCCCACAGGAACCCATTAGATCTCACTTTTACAGTACATACTTTTCATTAGAAAACTCATCAAATAGCCTGACAAGCAGGCTGTTTAAAAAATAAAAAAAACTGACACCGAGAAGAAGCTGACTTAAAAAAAAGCAACATAACTTCCCTGCAAACTGAAAGAAAGAATGTGGTCCCTTTGGTCTCAGCTCTCTTCTACATAATAACTGTACATAACCATTGCATATCATTAAAAACACAAAACGTGAACACAAGAAAACTTCCATAGAGACAGCCTCACTCTATACACTTTACCCCAGTAGGATTCAGCTGGCTGAGTACAGTTCCTGCAAAGGCATATTATGAATTCTAGTGTCAGGTTTACTCAGCTGGTCTGCAGGTTCTCCCTCCCTATATCCAAAACCACAATTATGAAACTAAATAATTTGAGTATTATCAAATACCTTACCACATGAACTGTTCTCTTCAGAAGTGAAATAAGGCATGCAACCCTTATATTTAATCAGTGTACCACCAAGAATCTGTACCTTGATACACAAAAGGCTCTACTTCACTGATCTTAACAGTGTCAATACTTCGATCCACCTCCATTTCGATCAATCGAATAGCATAATGTTTATTTAGCATTTGATTTGTAACTGTGGGTTATTACATTTAAGCAACTTCCTATATTTATAGTATCTTACTAAGAAAGATATATATATATATATATATATATATATATATATATATATATATATATATATATATATATATATATATATATACAGTACTGTGCAAAAGTTTTAGGCAGGTGTGAAAAAATGCTGTAAAGTAAGAATGCTTTCAAAAATAGACATGTTAATAGATTATATTTATCAATTAACTAAATGCAAAGTGAGTGAACAGAAGAAAAATCTAAATCAAATCCATATTTGGTGTGACAACCCTTTGCCTTCAAAACAGCATCAATTCTTCTAGGTACACTTGCACAAAGTCAGGGATTTTGTAGGCATATAGTCAGATGTATGATTAAACAATTATACCAAACAGGTGCTAATGATCATCAATTCAATATGTAGGTTTGAAACACAATCATTAACTGAAACAGAAACAGCTGTGTAGGAGGAATAAAACTGGGTGAGGAACAGCCAAACTCAGCTAACAAGGTGAAGTTGCTGAAGACAGTTTACTGTCAAAGTCATACACCATGGCAAGACTGAGCACAGCAACAAGACACAAGGTAGTTATACTGTAGTTATACTGCATTATACTGCCTTCATGGAAGACTTGGCCAAAAGCCATACCTCGGCGTGGAAACAAGGCCAAGCGACTCAACTATACGAAAAAAACAGGAACTGGGGTGCAGAAAAATGGCAGCAGGTGCTCTGGACTGATGAGTCAAAATTTGAAATATTTGGCTGTAGGAGAAGGCAGTTTGTTGTTCGAAGGGCTGGAGGCGTGCACGAATGAGTGTCTGCAGGCAACAGTGAAGCATGGTGGAGGTTCCTTGCAAGTTTGGGGCTGCATTTCTGCAAATGGAGTTGGGGATTTGGTCAGAATTAATGGTCTCCTCAATGCTGAGAAGTACAGGCAGATACTTATCCATCATGCAATACTATCAGGGAGGCATCTGATTGGCCCCAAATTTATTCTGCAGCATGACAACGACCCCAAACATACAGCGAAAGTCATTAAGAACTATCTTCAGCGTAAAGAAGAACAAGGAGTCCTGGAAGTGATGGTATGGCCCCAACAGAGCCCTGATCTCAACATCATCGAGTCTGTCTGGGATTACATGAAGAGAGAGAAGCAACTGAGGCTGCCTAAATCCACAGAAGAACTGTGGTTAGTTCTCCAAGATGTTTGGGCCAACCTACCTGCGAGTTCCTTCAAAAACTGTGTGCAAGTGTACCTAGAAGAATTGATGCTTGATGCTGTTTTGAAGGCAAAGGGTGGTCACACCAAATATGGATTTGATTTAGATTTTTCTTCTGTTCACTCACTTTGCATTTAGTTAATTGATAAATATAATCTATTAACATGTCTATTTTGAAAGCATTCTTACTTTACAGCATTTTTCACACCTGCCTAAAACTTTATGCAGTATTATATATATATATATATATATATATATATATATATATATATATATATATATATATATATATATATACTGTCAGTTTTCATAATTATCATGTAGTGGCCAGGAACAAAGATGAGTATATTGCTAAAATGCATACAGCCCCTAGCGTAATCATTATCCATCCTTATGCTAATAAACGATCATAATACGCCATGGCCTGCAAATGTAATTTTCCTGTCGTCGGAAAGAAAGCAGACATTTAAAAAAACAAAACACGGTGACCATCTGTTAAATCAGTGTTCTTTTTAATAGAAGACAGTGCCGATGTTTTTATATGGTCTTTGTCGATTGTCTGATAGCGTCGATGAGGATTTATTTAATAAGTCATATTAATTTGGCCCCTGGTTCCTTTAAGCTGATTTCCCCTGGGGGAGGGGATAGTGAGTTTTCCTCTACTGTCATTGCTAAGCATTGATCTGCTGGTCAGGCAGAACCAGGCAAAGAGAGACATTTCCTAATTAACTAACAGCCAGCAGTCCAATGTTAAGGACCCAGCAAATACCTCTCAGTGGTCTCGTGGTTGTATGAAATATATTCCCTGCAAGTCATGTCGGGCATTGGACAGGCGATATATCTGTTGAAAGAATGCTGGCTGTTGATTGTATCAAAAATAATTAGAGTGTCCTTTTTGCATTGTGTTGATCATCTGAGATTATGTCTGTTAGGTTTGAATACATCAATTGAAAGAATTTAGCCTCTTCTGTAAAACTTTCTAATATTTAACTAAGCTTTTGCTCCAGTTCATGGTGCGCACCATGTTTTTGTAAAAAGGCTGCAAATCAAGTTACTAATATATTTTTTCACTGAAGAAAGGAAAGTGATGCACTGGTAAATCTTATGCTTCAGTAATTTATATATATATATATATATATATATATATATATATATATATATATATATAATATATATATATATATATATATATATTTATATATTTTTTCCTAATTTAAAACAGATGTTTTATAACCATTATTCCTGCTTTTAGGTTCCAATCAGTCTAATCTTGCATTATTATTATTATTTATTACTTAGCAGACACCCTTATCCAGGGCGACATACAATTGTTACAAGATATCGCATTATTTTTTACATACAATTACATTTTTTTTTTTTTACACATTATTTTGAATGTGCAGCAGCAGTGTCCCCCACCTGGGATTGAACCCACAACCCTCCGATCAAGAGTCCACAGCCCTAACCCTTACAGTACTTAACGATAGTGTTGAAATTTACAAAAAACAAGAAGTCAAAATTTCCATTTATTTATGTTTGGAGTAAAACTATCTGTTCAATCTTAAATACTTTATGGCAGCCCCTAGGTAGCAATTTGCATAGCTGGTTAAAAGAAAGGATACATAGATCAAGCCAGTGCACTATCCTGGTCCTGAAGGAAGTATTTACAAGCCTTACCAGTGGGGGGCTAGTTCCAGTCTCCCTGCAACTAAATTGCTGTACTGTAGGTAATAATGGTGAACAGCACAGAATACGTGACCTGGGGCAACCAGGGGAATTACAAATGATAAACGGAAATAAAAGCATGAGTTATTGCATTAAAGGAAAAATGTCAAAGGAAAGAGGATCCGTTCCAATCTAGAATTTTCTGTGCAGTAGCTGCCAAAACAAGCACTGTAGCGTGGCACACTAGTGGCGGAGCAGGTCTTTGGCGTCTTGCACATGTCCACAGGCGCACGATGTGCACGGAAAAGGCTCTGTTGTTGTTGTATCTTTGATTTTCATGACAGTTTACTTTAACCTGACAGAGACGGGTCCAGCTGGTATGTTTTAGGCATGTGTAAAGCCGCTCACTTCACACCCGGGAATTCCCCCTCATCCCAACAGGCTGAGACTTCCCAGATATGAATTGGTGTATTCAAATTAAACTTCTGATATCTCAGGAGTAAGCCATTTCTGCAGGGGACCCTCAGTGAAAGAGCCAGGCGAGCCGAGGAGCAATGAGCTTTCACACCAGGGTACTCATTTATACCAGCTTTTTAGACCCATGTTGCAGACTGGGGAAAGCAATACATAAATAGGAAATTGTTTTTTTTTACCAACTGGTGCTCCGTTAACCATTTCAGTAGCTTCTGTCTGAGGAAAGATTTCAGTGCTGGGAAATGCTTTTATTGGTTTCATTCACAACATTTGTGGGTTAAAATTCAATTCTGAAGTAATTGTAGGGGATATTCTTCTTGTGCTGTTTTGTATTTTTGTCCAGATCTCTTTTGGTTTGCAAATTGTTGCCGTCTCCAGTGCTTTTAAAAATCTGTGTTTTCCTTTTATTTCTATTTCTCTCTATCTATATTCAGTGCATTTCCATCTATCAGTCAGATGCCTCATTCCAGTATCCTGCAGCTATACATCAAACTGAAGTGCATCTGATCACCCTGTAATTAACTGTGTTTTTGTTGCTGCGCTACAATGTAAACATGTATAGACTACCACCAACCTAAACAGAAATGTGAGCCAAAAAACATTTTATTAGAACAGTTGAACAAACCATGGGATCAGAGCATTTGTACAAATGGATGGTGCAAAAGAGTAGGGATACTGCACGCAAGGTTTGTTGCCTTGGAAAGAATGGAACCACTGTCTGAGGGAATGGTAGAATTAGAGATTGGATTACAGCTATTATAATGTCAGCTGAAAGAATATTCTTTATTAGACATATTAAAATGTTGGGAACTGTTTGAAATGTTGATAATGTGCAGTGGAAGTTCAGTAAAATATCACAATTACAGCAGTTTACTTTGTTGTTACTGTAACTGTACTGCTGTACATACCAGCATTATATCCAAGGCAGCTACATAACAAAACGGTTTTCTTTTCACTGCATTTGTACCATTTTCGCTGGAAATATTTTGGTTTCCTGACTGACATACAGTAGCAAATCTTTTAAAAGTAATATCTTGGAGATTCCACAAAAAAAAAAAGTTCTGTTGTTATGTAGCTATGAATTTGGCCTTCTTTGTAGTGTTTCATTTCTGCAATAGCTGACACCTTGGTGAGTATAATTGGCAGTTGTTGTGCTTACTACTTTTCAATGTTCTGATAACCTTGAGAAACCTTTACTGCCATAATTTAGTTTTCCCTTTAGGGCAATATACAGTATGTTCTACTTTATGGATGTTCATCGATTCTCTCCTTTACTTTTTTTAAATATCTTTGTGTGCACTTCAGTTAAGTCTTACATATATATATATATATATATATATATATATATATATATATATATATATATATATATACAGTACACACTAAAATATTCTGAATGGCATGACTACGACCAACACCACATTGTAACCATTTCAATTATCTAACTACAGCTGCTATAACTAATATTAATCCTGCTGGGATTAGGTCCATGAAACAGCAGGGTTATTTAGGATGGTGGTATTAAAGTGCACCACTGTTTGAAATATGAAAAAGTATATAACTATATATAATAAATTAAACATTTGGCCTGGCACCACCCTTAAAGAGTAAGTAGCGGGTTCTGAAAAATATAGCGTTACATGTCCCCATGTGTTGCTACAACTGTTTAAATAACATCCTGTTATCATCCTGACAACTTTTTACACTTATGTTTTTAAAGTCTGTTTTAAAGTTTTTTTCAAAATGGCCGCTCTAGTGCACTGATAGTGTAGGGATTATTGCCCACATTGTCAAACAGGTAACACAGCAAGAATGATCCATGATGTGGTACGGAACAGAAAAACCAGAGCACTTGTTGTTATGTTTTTTTTTTTTAATCGCTCTTCCTGCAGTAATTTAGAGGACAGATCTCCAGTGCACTACAGCGGACATTTTGAAAAGAGCTTTGAAACAGATTTTAAACTTATAAGTGTAAAAAGCTGTCAGGATTTTAACAATGAAAAGAAAAATTGTTGGTACATTATTTAAACAGTTGTAGCAACACGTGGGGACGTATAACGTTATATTTTTCCCCACTACTTGCTCTTTAAGTCTGTGTTCCTCCATTCATCTGTGGTAATACTACGTCATTGTTGTCTGATGATAAAAGTCCAACAGCTTGAAAAACACTCAGTGGTTGGTACTGAATATGCAGATACATAAGTTAAAACCTAGGAGTCCCACCTTCACTCAGTATCTATAGAACCACATATGATAATTGGCACTTGGTATGTATGCAGTCAAATAAAGAGAGTCAGTGTTGGGCGTACTGAAGGAAAGTACTGAACCATCAAAAGGTAGATTGCTGTGAAAGGGTGAAGGAATACAGCTGTTGGGGTTCTGTCATTGGTAAAACAACTAACAGTATGATCTTGAGCTCCAGACCAGAATCCCAAATTAAATTCCAAAAACTGAAGTAGAGGAAAAGGTGAAGAAAGAATGATTTATAGTACACAAATATATAGTATGTATGGTGACAGTATCTTAATGCTGACAGCATGTGGAGTTGCGTGTGTTTTTTTTTTTCTTTTTTTTTCCTGTTTCTGAAAATGACAGGGGATTTAAACATACCTGAGTACATTTCTTCTATGTAAATATGGGAACGAATTTGATACAGCACCCAAATGTGTGAATTCAATCCCATACTCAAATTGAAAAAAAAAAAATAAATAAATCACTGATAAGTTTGTTCAAGTTAAAAGGTAACATTTGGAAGGTTTTTGAGTGGATTTTTTTTTAATATGGAGCTCCTTCTATATGTGCCGTGAAGTATTGTTGGTTTATAAAGATTATTTAACTCATGAGTGGGGTTGCATTATCTCACAGACCAACATGTTGTTATTCTTAATGAATGATGGCATTCTTCATAATCCTCTCTGTAGATAATTCTATTAGTACCACAAAGTTTTTTGCTAAATAGTTGAAGCTGACTGATATAATCAGAAGCCAGTTTTGCATTTTAATCTTAAAAAAACAGGGTTTGGGTAAAGAAATAAATAAAACAAATCAGATCAAATAAACTAAATCAGAACAAAAGCTTGCTCGTCTGTAAACAGAAAGGGTGTTAATGGTCGGTGGAGGATTCATCTTGTTTTAAAGATGAAATCACTCAGTTTAAAAACAATGCGTTATATAAAGGCTGTTGCTTGTTCTGAGGTACCCAAATGATGATGAAGCTTTAAAGTCCTCTTCAAGGCATGTTTGTTTCTAACAAAGAAAAAAAAAGCCTCCAAGTGTTCCCTAGAGTCAGTCGGTTCTCATGAAAAAGCCTGCTTCATATCAGAGCACAATAGATGTGATAAGGAATAACCTGTGGCCTTACGCAGTCCAGACCCTTCTGGCAAGGGGAGTTTGTAAGTCTTGGAGGCTTTAGCTCTCCTGACACAAAATCAATCGATTGACAGAAACAAGTACATAGTGCCTTTGCTATTCTGCTGCATAACTCAGGCAAATACTGTTTTGGTATCGGCCTAAAATGTTTACGTGGTACATGGGAAAGCGAATGAGGTCAGATCTAACATAAGGTCCCTAACGGTATTCATCATTGCCAGGCAATTTCATCTGCTAGATCAATAGGCTTTGAAGTTCTCCTTGGGCTTAAGCGTCTTACACTTCTATAAACTGGATATGAGTCTGAGGTCAGTTAATGATACACTGAAATGTAAGATAAAAGACCTGTAAACTAAACCAGAATGCCTCCTACAACACACACTAATTTAATCCCATTCCAACAATGCTGTGCAATTTCACCCTGCAATCTTATTATCTCTTATTGTATTTGCTGTAAATAATGGGAACTTCTGATTTAGAATGTATGGATGGAAGGGCATTACATGTCAATGCATTAAATTACTTCAGTCGTATCTTTTTTGTATGCAGGTTTTCTGGTCATTGACATGTATACATAATGCTAAGTTAGGGCTGTATTGATCTATTTATTAAATTAATTAAAGGCTGTATTATATTATTGTAGCGTGCGAGCAACACCTGCAGTCCTGGACAATAATGACTTGCACACTACAGAGATGATTGCCAGCCCAGGGGTCCAATGAGTGTTTCCCGTGGGTGATTCTGGGTGAGGAATAGGAGAACTCCCAGGGCGCAGAAAGTTAGGGCCAGAGTTTGGAGAGTGATACGCTATTAGAGCGGGTCACTCTGCTGTACACTATTTAAGGGAATAAAAGAGTTATTGAATTAAAAGTAATGTGGTCCCGACCTCGTTATTGCGTGGATGACTCGGACGCTTCATTATTTATTTATTTTGCAGATGCCTTTATCCAAGGCGACTTACAGAGACTGAAGTGTGTGAACTATGCATCAGCTGCAGAGTCACTTACAACAACGTCTCACCCTAAAGACGGAGCACAAGGAGGTTGAGTGACTAGCTCAGGGTCAAACAGTGAGTCAGTGAGTGAGCTGGGGTATAAACCGGGGACATCCTGATTGCAAGCCCTTTTCTTTAACCACTGAGACCACACAGCCTCCTCCAATTATTGGCAATTATAATTGCCAGATACACTAGTTCTGTAATGTTGTATTTGATTTGCCTATTGAGACATAATTCTGAAGGGGACCTGGCTTTGGAACAGATACAGGAATGGGATCATGTATTATACAGGTGGTGGAGGTGCACGCTTTCACACGCTGACCCTCGAATGAGCTTCAACCCTGCTCTGGAGGGATCATACTTAAGCTAAAGAACTGGATGCAAAGGTGGCAACTACAGTCAATTGTCAGTGTGGGTCTGTGCTCTGGATACCTGTCGACTTCTGCTGCTACCTGGAAGAGACCATGAACACTACTTTCACATTGTCTTGGAGCTCATGTTGGAAAAGGACAGCTGACTGAGTCACTGCATGGAACCTCCAGGTCCTGCCGGGGCTCCATGGAAGGAGCTGCTAAAGAGATACATCCTCTGCATTATGTACTTTTCTTGTTGCAATTTATAAATCATGGTCCATATGGAAATGAAGATGTTATAGCTATGAAGGGTCAAAAGTGATAGTGAGATAGGGAGAATCAAGACTGGCAATGCTGGCAACATTGTTTTCATTCATTCATTTATTTATAAGATATTTCCCATTGTTTTCATTATAAGATATTTCCCATTGTTTTTATAAGATATGTCTATGCTGCTAAGATCTAATTTGATCCTGGTGGGTTTGGCATTACTTTGCTCTTTTACAGTGATGCCCCATGGGGCTCGTATTGATTTCCACAAGTAACTCTTTCCCTGGCTAGCTAGATTCCAGAGGAGAAGCATTGGGGAACTCGCATGGCTAACTTTCTGAACTTTATCTGAACCATCAAGCTAAATGTCAGCAGAGTTTCACAAGCTCAGAGGAAAGCCTGGATTGGCTGCAGGTTGTAGATAATCCCCAGCACTGCCTGCGGTAACCAATACCCGGGGGAGACAGTCAGACGTCGGGTAACTGTCTTGCCCTCGAGCAGAGCCGCACAGTAAAGACTGTGTAAGTCTGAGCACCAGAATATGTCCGGAGGGCTCAATTCTCAAGTTGGCTTTAATGGAACACAATAATAATAATAAAAAAGTTCCAATTTTGATTCTGTTTGGATCCAGCCATCATCAGTTAGAACAGAGCAAAGTGAAACAAAACTAGTCCTGCCTGTCCGCCCGCCCCCTCCCCCTCCCAGTTGTCTGTGACTTACAGCTGAGCACCAGACTAGTGGGCAACTCCTTGTACTGTTGTGCCACCGCTGCCATACCTTGCCACATGAAGCAAATGAATAATGTAAACAAAACGTGCACAGCGTGCCGGGATGGCACTTAATTTGTTGTGACAATGTGAAATCGTGATCCTCATCGCTACAGAAAAACAAATGAAATGAAATCTCCAAATGACATGTCCTTCCTGCCGAGAGCCATTTAAGCCTGGGTGTTATTAAAAATGAATGTGGCATGGAAGGGTACGGTCAGACCCTGGAGAATGAAATCTGCCTTGATTTAATAAGCTCCCAAGTCTATGGGAGAAGATAAAAGGGAAAGAAAGGCATTTATATTCTGATACAGCACCCACTTTCCATAGGCTCATGTTTTATTTATCAACGCTCTTTCCTCTTCACCTCCACACCCCCCACCTCCTATCTCTTTTGCACAACACCGGGGTGAAATTGGATTTTGAGTTTTAGTTGTGCTGCTTTGTTTTCCCGTTTATGTCTCAGCCCCTACGCACCCGGGCGTTGTAAAAGCACACATGCAAAAACATCTTGTGGGGCTCCCAGCACGGCAGCAGCCATGGCTGTCACTCAGCACTGAGGCATGCCAGTGTGTTGTTAAACTAACTCCTTCTCAACCGTGTCAGTGTCGGTTTGCATTCTGTCTCCTCGGTTTGTATAGGGAGATGAGACTCCCTCTGTGATGCAGAAAGTCGGCAGACCTTAACCAAAAGTTTTGATGAAGCGAGGGGCTAATCTGAAATCCCCATCATGTGGATCAGCAGTTGGGCATTCTGCTCCCAGGAAGGCGAGAGCGGGATTAAGTCAAGACACATAGAGTGCTTACTTTTTGAGTGGATTATGATTGTTTGTGCATCATATTAGTTACACACATGTAGCATGAGAGGAGTACAATAATTGGTTGAAAGATAATAGTGTGTTTATATTTTGGTCTGTATTCCCTGAAGGAAGTCAACAGCATTATAATCTAGGGCCTTCAATGCTTGTACTTATGAGAAGACATTCTTATTATGTCAAGCATTGCGATGTGTGTGTTTAAGTAAGTCTGTAAAAAAGTGTCTTTTATTGTGGAGGTATAGTATAGTGTGTACATATCGTATATATTGTATATCTAAAAGGGGTGCTCTGCAGCAATTGTTTGCAGTGATGACTACCAAATCTTTGAAATCAAATTTCTTTACCATTGTCTATGCATTGTAAATTATTATTATTATTATTATTATTATTATTATTATTATTATTATTATTATTATTATTATTATTATTATTTATTTCTTAGCAGACACCCTTATCTAGGACGAGTTACAATTGTTACAAGATATCACATTATTTTTACATACAATTACATTATTTCACTTTCACTTTGTGCTCGCAGGGCCAGAACATGTGCATTTCAATAGTGCAAGCTCTAATATACAGAGAGACCTAAGCAACGTTATCACTTACAGAAGATCTTTTTACTCAGATTTATTTTTTTATATTTAAATTGAGATTGGTGCATACTGAAATTTAAAGCTGAAGCTGAGGATAGGTTAGAAAACGAATTTAAAATCCTTTGGTTTGTACAAAAGAAGAGATAACTTAATAAGGTACATTCATCCCAGGTAATACTCTTCTCACTGTGGCCAGCAATGCTCAGGTCATTATGATATGTTTATTCAGGTGTGAGCCATCAAGAACTGAAGATCATCATGGTATTGTTGATTGCTTTGAAAGAAGTTTTAATGTTTAAGACCTTTTGTAACAATAGCCAAAAGGATACTAATTTCACTAGGGAATTATTGTTCTTTTTGGAGATTGGCCAGCATAATTTCAAAAGACTTTGGCACATTCATTTTTCTAGCATGCTGCTGTACAGATTCTCTCTTGCTAAATGTAGTGTCTTCCCAAGCCTCGTAGTATTCAGCATTTCGAAATGCAGTGCCATCTGAAGGCATCCTGGATGTTGAAAAACAGATAATGTGTATGACAGACAGTGTTATATTCTCTCTGGCAAAGTACCAGAAGCAACAGCTTGTAAGAAACTTTTTATGAGCTGGAAGACTACCTTATACAAAATTATCTGATACAAAACAAACATATCCTGTAGGCATCGTTTATCATGACACTTCTCAGATATTGTTTAAAAACCTTAATCCGTCTAAACAGGAACATATATGTTGCTTTAGAAGTTTGGAATATTCTCCTGTTAGTTGCTGTAAATTTTTCTTGTAGCGCAGTTGGGTCGGGGAGAATCTGCACAGGGTTGGAAAAAAGACTCCCATTGCAGAGCAGTTTAAACCTTTCCTGGTTTTAGTGTGTATTTATTAAGACACACCTGAGCTTGTAACCTATACACTGTGGCTAATCAAACATGAATAAAAATCTGGAACTGGTGAAACGGCTATGCAATAGGAGTCTTATTTTCATTCCCTTCATAATCAGGGAAAGATGGATATGTCAAGCTCTTGGTGTGTACATTTGCATGTTTTTTTTTTAAACAATTATTTGTATTCATTTTCAATTTTCAATGTCCAATTATTATTCAACCTGGTACACCGCAACCCCAGAACTAACTCGGGAAAGATGAAGATGAGCACTTGCGTCCTCCAAACGAAGTTAGCCGTCCACATTTTTCACTCTGCAAGCCTGGCGTGCAGCCATATCCAGAACTTACAATGTCAGTGGACCACGCAGTTCTGAACTGCGTACAGGCCGCCTGCAGGCACCCAGGGGTCGCTGGTGTGCGGTGAGCCAAGGACCCTAGCCGACCTAACCCCTACCCCACCTGGGCAGCGCTTGGCCAATTGTGCACCGCCCCCTGGGAACTCCTGTCCATGGTTGGCAGTGGCATAGCTTGGATTCGAACCAGTGATCTCCAAGCTGTAAGGACGATAACGGAATGCGCCACATGGGAGCCCCCTATATTTGTACTTTGAAATTATGTTGAACCCCATGAGCCAGACTGCCAGATTTTACACATGGTAAATTCAGAGATACCGACACAGGAAGGTTCATTTAATCTTTGAAATCATTGAATCATTAATAGTAAACACAATGAGCTAAACAGAATGAGGTCACGATTCACAGTATTTAATCTATCAGAAGGAGCTACATTTTCATTTTAGTAAGATTTGTCAATAAGAGTTTGTTTCGCAGGCCATCCAGAGTTTTCTTCTTGTGGTAGTTAGATATACCTGCCTCCTTTATGACGGTTCTTATGAACGTGCTTGGATGCTCTCTTTAATGTGCAAGCTGTGTTCTGATCTTCCGTTATCGTCCAGAGGTTTCCAGTGCACAAGGATTGTCACCTTGAAGTTTACCGCTCCCTTCTTATTACTACGTCTGTATAAGGTTAAAAAGAAGGTTTCTGACAACTCTATCCTCACTCACTGATGTCCCTGCTGCCTCTGTTTGTGAAATATAATATTACGTATATCAATTAAAAGGAATACATTTACACGTGACTTTAGGAGGTTGTCCTGTTTGTTTTTCACTGGCAGAATGTGTTATCAAAATGAGGAATTTGAACAGCTGAATTACTTCTAAAGGGTACAGTGCCAGCTATAGAGCTGTAGACACTGTTAATAGCTGTGCCTGCCATAATTTAGAATCTACCATACTCATACATGGCAACCTCTAAGTGTTCATACTAGTGAGACCCCTGCTGAAAAACCCTGGGATTGATGAAAAACCTTAACCTAGACCAGGGGTGGGCCGTTGCGCGGTGAGCTGAGGACTTCCTGGCTGACCTAAGCCCTCCACACCCCGGATGGTGCTCGGCCAATTGTGCGCTGCCCCCTGGGAACTCCCGTTCACGGCCGGCAGTGGAATAGCCTGGACCCGAACCAGCGACCTCCATGCTATAGGAGGAGGAGGAGAAACATGCTACACAGGTGCTTAAGGTGGCCTAAATTACACGAAGCATGTGGAATGATATTCCAGCGTTTCACCCAGAACTGGCAGACATCCAGAGGTAGCAGACTAAGCCTCTGGCCTGGCACCAGGGTTCCCATGGCAACAGTCACAGAAAACTGACAGGAATCCATAGCACTGTTTTCTCATGGGTTTTTTTTCCTTCCAATTTTCATACCATGAAACAAAGTGTGATTGAAAAAAGCCAGATGCTGCTGCCTTGCGTATTGATCAGATGGTTTCAGCTCCAACATTATTCTCTATTAAAGAAATCCCAAACACATTCACTGGATGACAGAAAGCTGCTTCTTCATGTTTTACTTACATAAATTGTACTAACATTTATTTTCTTTAAAATGGAAGCTTTTATATCTTTAATAATAATAAAAACTCCACGACAGCAAGCCCCCTGGTCTTTTGGTCATATGAAGCTATACCCAGGAACACACAGTTGTGGTGACGGATTCATTTGTATAAGAGTTTATGGTGTTCAGGGGATCCTAAAAAAGAGTCTATAGCTTCAGTACTTTGTGACAAATTATTATTATTTATTTATTTAGCAGACGCTTTTATCCAAGGCGACTTACAGAGACTAGGGTGTGTGAACTATGCATCAGCTGCAGAGTCACTTACAACTACGACTCACCCGAAAGACGGAGCACAAGGAGGATAAGTGACTTGCTCAGGGTCACACAATGAGTTAGTGGTTGAGGTGTGAGTTGAACCGGGGACCTCCTGGTTACAAGCACCTTTTCTTTAACCACTGGACCACACAGCCTCCTACACCAGCTCTGTTTTTGTAAATACAGCTTGTTCACTGCCTGCATTCAGTGACTGCGTGTCACACCTCTACACCCATGCCTTCCCCTTATCAGTGGGCAGACATTTTCTTCTGGCATCTTTTGGGGTACTAAAAGGAGCATTCTGTTTGCAGTTTCAGTCTGGGATTCAGATTTAAATGTTTTGGTGCCCACTATCAGCTTCATTTGATCTCTGGTGAATCTTTACTACACATTTTATGGTCAACTAACTAGCATCCAGCTACTGAATGTCTTATATCCTGCAAGCAAGGGTCAGCACTGTTTCTGGTCAATGTATAATTAAACATCTAATTGAAGCCGATGAAAAGAAAATACAACAAACCAGCTTTAATTAAGTGTCTGTCTGGGTTTCAGTGAGGCAGAGTTTTTAATAATTATTTTCCTATTTTCACCTACTGTGAAATTTCAGATGATAAGACAGAAAGTCTCTGAGCTACTTCTGAATACACAGAGTGAGAGAGAGAGAGAGTGCAGGCTGGGTTGCCTTGGAATAGCAAGAATTCTTGGAAAATGTGGCTGTTAGTGATTAGACGTCTCTCCCAAATCCCCACCTGACACACACATACAAATACACTTACATTAATCACATCAACTTAAAATTCCTTCTGAATTTTTACATCAGATTGACATGATGGGCACTTGACGTTCTGGAAGCAAGCTGTAGATAAACTGCTGGAAGTCACTTATGTTTCCAAAACCCAGACAATACATATATACATATCATCAGCAGAGCATTATTTTATTCCTGCCTCAACAAAGTGAAAGGCTCATGAGGACGGAATACAGCAGCGAAATCACCTGTTATACCTAAAATTACAATTTCGCCAAAGCAAACCACTTCCTTTGATCAAGGAACACAAGGAACACTTGGTATTGCAGTAACCATGCCACAGTAGTTAGGGTTATTAAAATGCTGTGTAATGCGGTTATGAAAACCAGCATGTCTAACAGTGAATGCAAGTCTCTTTTTTGTGTTTGTCATGCCTTTTGAACCATGTAAACCAGAAGGATGGGTTGTTGTAAGTGTGCTGTTGTCTCTCAACACAACTGAAATACAGTAGGCTTGTGTGAAGTGTCTTGTGATTATGGCACCATAATTCCCATATAGATATTAGAGATCTAATTTACTGGTCTAAACAATGGATGATGTTTTTATTGCCGCCTTTAATTACAGTTTATAGAACTCTACTGGATTAGTTTAAGACCATGAGCTATGGATTCTTTGAAGAAACTGTGTATTTGTTGACTGTTTTAAAATGTTATTGTTTTAATCATGTAATGTCTGGGGATGCACAGCAGCAACACTGGAGAGAAAAGGGGTTTCTTGGGGTATGGGGGATAGCGTTCCTGCTCGGACATCATCGTCACCTGATACTCCTTCTGCTCATTTAAAAGCTGATTATGTGCTAATTGAAGAGGATTTAACTTTAAGTCTATGCTTGAAGCTTTTGAAGGCTGCTTTGAAATCAAGACAAATCTCTGTAGTGGGGAGGCTTTTCTCTTATCATTGTAACCCCCCCCCCCCCGTTAGCTCCTCTTTCTAAATAGTTTTTTTTAAAGAAAAAATGAAGATTGTTTTTCAGTTTTAACTAAATCCAGGTTCTCCTGGAGACATTGGTCTAAGTGTCTGATAATAACCTGCAAACAAACCAAACGGTTCCCAGTATTCCAGATGCAGCAGATCAGCCGAGAACAGGAAATCATGCTTTGAAAAACGAACAATTTGGGGATCTTATGTCAACAGGTTTCAAGGCAGTAAAGTCTCTATATTTTTAGGCCTCCGCACAGCTTTATAAAAATAAGATGCCTCTGCAGCCGTATGTAAAGCTTCTATAATAGATTCAATGATTCGGTTTATAATTTAAGGGCAGCTTCTAAAGCAACCTCAACTAGATGTAGAGAAACTTAGATAGAACCCCTATAAACTCAATTGTTTTTTTTTTCCTTCAGATGTGTGTTTAGTGTAACCCATCTACTTTAATGAAAATAAATAAACAATAATGTTTCACTGGAGTGAATGCTTACAATATGACAATGAAGCCTGTTTATCCAGTGTGCAGTAATTTGCTATATTTTCATTGACTATATAAAAAAAAAAAACATCTTGTCCGAAATATATTGGAAAACAAACTCTTACTAGTTTCAAAGCTTTACTGTTTTTTTCCTTTCAGTAAAAAAGTTGGAAAAGTTGCAAACAGTTCAACAATGTTAAACCAGTTGAATGTTTTCACTTTATTTTCTGAGAACATAAAAGTTACTTTCGGTCTAAATGAATACAAAGATTTTTAAGGATGTTTTTAAAAGGGTTTTTTTGACAGTATTAAAGGCCAACAGTTTCAGAAATATCACACTGTGTTTATTCATAAAAATAACTTATAAATCTCTGTGAATCAGGTGCCAAATCTGTATCAATTGTAAACAAAAGGTTGAATATCTAAATTGATATCAATTGAAGTCAATATCCCTGTAGAGGCTCAAGGTACCATTAGATTTTTCCATATCGATCTGTGTTTAAGGTTTATTAGATTAACAAGGCTTTGTATATTTCTTTACAGAAACATCGTCACATTTTTTTTCTTTATATTTATGGCATGTGTTTCAGATACAAAACTATAGCTTTCAGACATTTAAACCACTGCTTCCTTCCTGTGCTATCTCACTCACATGACCCGAGCTTCTCTCATAGATCAGAGCCAACTTTCTTAATCTATAGCGTTGTATATTTTACAAAGGAAAATACAAAGGGGCTGTGATAGCAGTGCAGTGACAGTATTAGAAGATTCACTATAAATAACTTTTTTAAATCTTTGCCGCAGATCATACAACAAAGCTCTTCAAAGTTCCTGCATAATTGTATACCCTAAAAAAGTGAAATAAGTTGAAATGCTTCATTGAGATGCATGCAGTGCAGCACCCTGTCCCCTTCATCAAGGCTAGATTCGCTACGGAAGATCATATCACTTTTATTAGCGGCTTGTAACAGAAATCCACAGGAGGGTACACTATACGTTATTGTAAAACCGCAGGCTCTGAGAATTGTTTGCTTGTCAAATATAACACGCAGTTTAACCCCGGCCGGGTCAGTAGTGCACCTTTAAAAGCAAGTCAGCCCTGTGTTTTTCCAAGCAGAGCTGCTGAGGAGGCTGTCGTAGCTTGATGGGCTGTAGTTGCGGGCCTCTCTGTTTACGTTTTCCCGTTCCAGACCTGTGTGTATTAAATTCCATTAGGAGCTCCTAATCCGACATAGCCCCTCTTGTCAAAATTCAGCTTCCTTAATCCTACTGAATAGAGTTCTCATTTGGTGGAAATACTTAAGCAACAACACATGAAGACACAGGGCTTAAAATACTAGAACCAATTGGCTCTGCTTGATTTAGGTTGTTAGGTTTATACGGTAGCTTGCTAAGCCTCTAGCTGCCACTCTATGGCTTTAACTACTGTATAACTTTGAACTATTGGTGACAGTTTTGAATCAAAGGCAATAAATCCTTTTACTGTTCCGCTCAGCTTTTTCTTTTCAGGAAAGTATGCGTTAACTCGTGTATGTGGTAGCTGTGAGAAAACGGGTAAAGTTCTCTCATAGTGCTCAGATTGAACCAAAAAAATTATTCTTAAATTAAATACAAAAACCCAATAACTGTACTTAAAGTAATCTGAACTGCTTATTTAAACCTATATACATGTGTAAAACATACTAAAAGAATTGTTTTAACAATAAGTAATAATTGTCTCTGTTCTTTGAAAGTAAAAACAATCCTAACTATTCAAAGTTGGTGTATTTTAAAAGGGGGCTCTAGTTTTTTTTTTTTTTTTTTATATAACAGCCCCCCCCACCCCGCAGTATTTCACACCCAGACATTAACGTTGCAATATCAATTAATAACAATCATTTATTTATTTAAAAAAATCAAAACATTGCTTAAATGCAATTTTGTTTTTCTCTCTCTGTCTTTTTTGGGAGTTTCTCTTCAGCCTGAAGTTCCGATTCCACTCTCTGTGACCTTTCTGGATACTGGGACCCTCCTGACAAATAATTGCATTATGTCTTAACACCATGCAAATGGAACCTTTTGTTGAGCAGGTTTTTGAGCTGGAGGGGAGCAGTGGACTGTGCAGGAGGAGGAGGAGGAGGAGGAAGAGAGGAGGAGGGGTGGATGGAAGTGTGGGTTGCACAGGGGGAGGGAAATAAGAGCAAAGAGCTTCTTTTTTTCTTTATTCTTTAATGCTCAGCCTTGCACACAAAGACCACTGAGGTAATTTAGGGAGTGAGGAAAAAAGAACAGATACACACAGACAGGAACACTGAAACCGTTTCTTAAATGTGCACGCAGGCACGCAGGGCACCCGCTACTAAAGGTGCTAGATCAGTGAGCTTGCTTGGTTTTAATTGGAGAGCAAGGTTGTGAAAAGTCCGATTCAGCAATGTTTCAGACATAAACCACTTTTTTATCTCTGAATCTCATCTGGGTGTAATGCAGTGGATGTACTGGTCTCTCTGTTACTTCATATGTTTATTTTGTGGCTGAACGTTTGTTTAAAATTAAAGAAGCAAGTCATCGCAGTTTTATTCAAGTGCTGTTTTGTATTTTGACCCTCATTCTTGAAGAGTTTTGGTTTTGAATGTTGATCAATTCCGGTTTTGCTTTTTTAAATGTTAATACAAACTCGTGTTACATACAGTTTGTTGGCAAAATATCACCTTTTTCTAGCTTCTCATGAGTTGGCTCAAGTGGACACTGCGTTACTTTGGCAATATTCCCATGATGTACAATGACAGATTCTGATCTGCACAGAAAAAAACAAACATGTTTTTTAATGTTATTGGATCCCACTCTAAAAAATTGTTTGTTTATGTTTTATTTTTGGGTTATGAATTCACCATTTGTATTGGTATCGAAAAAGTGGTGCTTGTTAGAAAAAAAGTGCTTTTAGTAAATCAGACTGAAATTGTGGAGTTCTGTTACAATGTAGTTGAATTACCTATTTAGACCCAGGTTTACTGAAACCATTGTCCTGTCTTCTAAGAACACACGCTTTTGATGGCATGTATCCCCTTACATCTAACTTTCCTATGTGTTAAAGCTCTTCATTTTTAATCAAATGCACTGCTTTTGACACCAAACCCTACAAATCATGGATGGTGGAATCATGCTTTCTCCAAACAGAGCCCACATTGGTTGTTACCAAAGAGTCTAATTCTGGAATGCCCTCTGTCGATATAGAGCAGCTTATGATGGTGTTTTTTTTTTTTTTGGGGTGTGCATATTTATGAGAATTTCCCAGCACTTTTAGTAGTGTCTGGGTATTTGCAACAGCCCGCTTGAACTAGTTTTCATTATTAAGTGGAATATTCAATATTTAATGTATTTTATTGTGTACACAACATGTGTGTTTGCAAACCTTTTCATTTTTTAAGCTGGTGTAGCGTAGAACTATGCTTTTATTTCTAAACTGTGCAACCTCTACTGTAACTGACAACATTTAGTAGATTCAAGTCAACAGCAGAGAATTACATGTATATGAATGTTGTTGTCATGCATCTTCAACATGTCCCAACAGGGTGCTCCAACAATAAAACTGTACAGTCACTATGTAAATCCAGTAGTTGAAATAAATGTGCCAATTACTGCCATTCATATGTTGGCTCTGTGACAGGCAGTCTCCTAGAAACTGGGTTGCACCGATCACAATTCATTTTGGCCTTGCTTTCTGAGTCAGGAAAGGCACCCAGTGTCAACTGTCCACTGTGGCCTGTTGTACTTTAACCCAAGCTTTATTGGTGAAAGGCTTGTGTGTAAACCCACTGCACCGCCTAGCTCCCTGCATTTTTTACTTCTTAACTGAAGCATTCATGCAGCTGGAATGCCCCAGAGTGGATTGACTCTGTTCCAGGTGGATGTTTTGAGGTCAGAGTTGGACGTTTGGACCGGTCCCTTTTCCTGGGGACGATTTTCCCCTTTTACACCCGAGGGTCAGATATAGTAAGGCCCTGAGATGACAAAGCAATCAGGAGATGCACAAGCTTTTGATTCAATTGCGTGTCTAAAAACTGACAGCTAGCGGCGTGCTGGATTTGAATGTTATTGAGACTTAAAGTGTGGCATCCTTTTTTCTTCCACCAAATGACTTAAGAAAACAGGAACGTATCCTGCGATCAGCAGAGCGTGCTTGTTGTTTTAATTTTTCTATTTCCTCTGATTTTTCAGCAGGTCGATCGTGCGTTTCGAGAAGCAGAGAGCTGAATGACAGGGGTTACACACACAAATAGGTCAGGACAGTGACAGAGGATTGTTAGCTACTTTGACTCTGTTGGCCTTTTCGTGTAGGATTTGAACCAAACATATGCCTGCAAATTTTGCCGAACCTTATCTGTATTCAGCAATAAACGTGGAAACATACTATGGGTTTATTGTTCCTATTTTCCAAAGAACTGTTTAACCAAAGAGATTTTCCTCACAGTAGTGGGAACAGGGCCCAGGTAACTGCAACATATTTCTGTCTGGTGCCTGATTCTGATGCAGTGCACAGGAGCAGTGGCATTAATAAAAACCAATCTTGGTTATTATTTCACAAAGTAGTGCCACTGGAAACACACTGCTTCAACTGAGCAGAAATGTCAACATGAATCTGTTTGGCATCTGTGGTATCGAGACAAGGGATAACAGTGTTTTAAGAAGCAGATCCAATGCTCATTTTCATATATAATTATTTTTGTGACAAGAACTAGTCGCTCATGGCCTGATTTGTTTTCCAATGAAGGCTACCTTATCTAATGGGATAGGAGGTGCCAGTAAGCTATCTGAATTGGTTGGCTTTTGATGAACCCTACTATAAATGTAATCTTGTATAACCATCATTACCCTCAATCAACAACTTGTGACACAATTGCAGGCAGGTAGCAAACCACAAAGGTGGATTTTGACAATAAAGGAATCTACATGTAGTTTTGACCCTTGCTGGTCCTAAAAAGCATATTTTGGTAACACATTTAGTACACACAACACAGAAACACAATACATAGATGGTGTAAGGCAGGTTTGATGAATCGTAGCGTTCAAATACTGATCTATGTTCACCTCTCAGCATCTGTAAGATCTGAGTGGCTAGTCTTGTGTTTCAGGAGTTTGGCTGTAGTTTAATGAATGCTGTGTGAATTTAGTTGCAGGCATACTGATGCCACCTACAATCCTTGATCTATGTCCTAGTACTAATAATATTTAGTAAAACTTGTAAGGTTAACTAAGCTCACACAAATGCATTTCATCTTTTGCATTTAATGTGCTGTTGACTCCCTGTGGCGGGGTATCCCCGCCCCTGTGTATATTTTGTATTATTTTGTTGTATTATTATTTAAATGTACAGTTTTGTGTTTATTTAGAAAAGAAACATTGTTTTATTGTTGTTATTGTTGTACAGTCTGGATGGGGTTAACGTGCCCCATCCAGATAAAATCTTGAGAATGCGTGGTCAACAGCAAGTGTTTATTGACAAACTGACTGTTGACCACGTGTATGAGAAAACCTGTGCCGAAGGTGGTCGAGGAATAAACTAGGTAACTGATAGCCAGTTAATCCCTCAGCCACAATATAAAAACCTGCAGCTTCGGCTGAACGGGGTGGTTGGATGGGAGTGGAGAAAGAAACTGAGATGGTGTTTTGAGAGATCTATGAATGAAATACAGAAACCAACTGCTACCTACCTGATCACTGTACCAGGAAGTACAATGTGTTTTGTGTTCTGTTTCTAGTGTTTGTTTATTTTGGCCCTTGTGCCATTTTGTTTGTTTAGTTATTGAAAATGTGTATTATTTAAATTAATAAAACCCACATGAGTGCAATAGCAGACTGTGTGGTCCAGTGGTTAAAGAAAGAGGCTTGTAACTAGGAGGTCCCCGGTTCAAATCCCACCTCAGCCACTGACTCATTGTGTGACCCTGAGCAAGTCACTTAACCTCCTTGTGCTCCGTCTTTCGGGTGAGTCGTAGTTGTAAGTGACTCTGCAGCTGATGCATAGTTCACACTCCCTAGTCTCTGTAAGTCGCCTTGGATAAAGGCGTCTGCTAAATAAACAAATAATAATTCCCCCCAGTACTTGTGTTGATATCCATTCATTTCATGGTCTGACGTCACCTGCAAGCCGTCCGGGTCACACTACCTCTTCATGTAATTATACATTTTTGTTGGTTTTGTTTCCTGAAATGTACTGATAACAGGAAGTTACTTAATTGAGTGGCATCATGAACAGATGTGCCATTCTTTTATATAAATGTATAAATAATATATTGATTTATTATTATTTATTTCTTAGCAGACACCCTTATCCAGGGTGACTTACAATTGTTACAAGATAATCCCATTATTTTTTTACACACAATTACCCATTTATACAGTTGGGTTTTTACTGGAGCAATCTAGGTAAAGTACTTTGCTCAAGGGTACAGTAGCAGTGTCCCCCACCTGGGATTGAACCCACGACCCTTTGGTCACGAGTCCAAAGCCCTAACCACTACTCCACACTGCTGCCCATTTATGAGAATTTATTTATCTGGGGTTAGTACCTCGTTCACACAGATATAGATCAGCAGCACAAACATACTCTAACATGCAAGACAAGCACAACGCAAACAGAAACCATAACAACAGTGATAGAATTTAAAAACAATGGCAAACAAGGCGGTATTGAGAAGGGCTTGTTAAAGACTCAAGTGTGTCTTTAGGTTGGGAGCACAATTCTTTCTATGCAAATTAATGTTTACCAAAGTCATTTTTCTTTTTTTTTTTTTTTGGCGGGCAGATTCACATGCAATGTAAGGGAACAATGCTTAACACCTGACTCTTAAAACAATGCAGACCAATATAGGCCTAGTTAAGATAAATAAGAAAAATTGAGAAAGGCGACTAAGACAGAACTGTGAAGCCCACTTAAATTGTTTCTTACAAGTTTTTTTTAACATTTTGTGGCGCAAATTACAGTCTGAATAAAAGGGCTTTTAACATTTTTTTTCATCAGATCATCCTCGTTTTGTTTTTCATTTGACCTTTAGTCAGTGCTTTACACTAACCATAAAATACTTTATCGTGCTGCAGCCCCCACAGCCCAACACAGTCCTTCTTTGCTGTGGTTGCTGATACCAGAACTAGTATGCATGGGGCAGATCTTCTATTGAATCTCCCAAACAGAAATGGAAACATACTAAAGTTCCATGCACATTCAGAGTATTTGATGCTGAGGAGCGTTTTGTGCTATTTTTATCAGTGCGCAACCTGAACTTCTTCAACTCGAATGTGGAATGCGCTGCTAGCGGCAAACCCTGTGTAGCTCCTAGTTTACAAGTGTACACTGCTGGCAGCATAACGAATATGCACACATTGTGATTACCCATTTTGAGAATTAACTCAAGGTAGCTCACATATATTGCATCAGCTGGGCAGTGTGGCCATCTCTGTTTTTATGGTTGTGTGTGAATGTTGCATTTCTAAGCCTTTTGGCAAGCTTGCTATAAAACAATGGGCAGGCTCAGTGTGTTCAATACATCCCATCTCACATATTGATTTATTTAACTCATAGCAACCTGAATTAAAATGCTATGTGGTGGCCCCCATCCAGATAGTTGTTGTCAGAGACAAAGTTTACTAAGTTTATTTAGTTTAGTTTTTCATCTTGTTGTTGCTGTGAACTGGACTGCCACACTTTGATGTTTAATTCTTATCAACAAAGGGATCCAGGCAGTTAATCCTCAAAAAAGCGGCAGCTGTATTTCTCAATCCCAAATCAAACAGGCGTGTGGGTGTTTTCCATCATTTCTCCTTGGCGCTCTGGTATGCAATGCAGGGCTGTTGTTTATACACCTTGTCTCAGCACAACCAGTTGAAAACTGCAGAAATGGACCAAAAACATCAGAGGTGCAATTTAATAAATCTCCTGAAAACAAATTTTCAAAGAAGCCATATTTAAACAAACAAACAAATAAACAAAAGGGCTTGGCTCCTGTAGGCTCTTCGAGTTGCCATTATAGAGTTTAAACAGGGCTGAGAGAGGGGCATCAGTGGGAAGATAATGAAAATTAAGCAGAAAGATAACAAAGAGCAAAGCCTGAGCAGGGATGATAAAATAAGAAGGAATGTTTGCAGTGTGGAGACTGTCTTCCTCTCAGCTTAACTCCTCCACCTCAGGCCTGCTGGGGCCTAGCTGAAGAAGGCCTAACTTCATATTGGATTAGACTTTGGAGCCATGATTATATCCCTCCATTAGTCAAATTCGCTGTCAATAACAGACTACTGTGTTGTTAAGTTTTACTAAATCCTTTTTTATGGGCCCCTTTTCTCACAAACAATGGTCGTAAATCTTTAAAGCGAGTTTCAAAATAGCGTATTTACTTCAAAAGGTACCCTGACATCTAAGACTTGTATTTGGTCAGGATTTCTGCACACTATTCTTGATCTTAGAAGTTTTAAATTAATTAATTTCAACTGAAGGCTTATTGGTTACTTACTCAAGATGAACCTTTTTGATGTTGCCAGGTAACCAACAATAGTAACTTCCTTCAATCTATAAGTTGACACACAGATAAGACTTATTTTGCCCCCTGTAGATAGTTCTTTGCTTTAATTAAGCTTCAAAAATCTGTAACTACTAAAGGGGATTATTTTTGTGGATGCATCTTTTTTTAAGTGAGATTGTAAATCGCTAGACAAACATGATTAAATTCCACAGATAATCATGTATATTCTGGCTTTTTTGCATATCCTTCTAAGTTGCATCATCTCTTTAATGCATACTGCAGCTAATTCTACCCCTCATTGTTTGACTTACAAAATGACACAAGCTTTAAGACACACTGAGATAATGCTTTTTATTTTATTAAAAATTGTGGAACAGTCACTTGTTCTGTTTTTTTTGACCAATATGTGTGTTCTGACACCTCTCAGCCCATGTGTGGGACTCTTAAAATGATGAATGGTGTAAACTGTCAGGTCTTTAATGGAGAACGCCAGCTTGGAGTTGAACATAAAACATGTATTTTCTCTGGAAATACCTGAATAGAAGAAAAAGTAAAATAATGCAATCAAATGGATCTTATATATCAAAACCCTGTTATGCATATTGGATGTGCATAGGAGTATAGGGGACATTCAAATATTGCAGTGTACAGAAATGTTACAAATTGAAATGGATGTCCTCGGCTATTCGACATCATGTTTGCATGCCTCTTTGTAATGTAAACATCCTTGGATATCCTTTGGGATCCGGGTACACCTTGGATATTGAGTGCTGTTTTCTGCTTTTAAATCCTGTACAGAAAGATATTGTTTGAGAGGTTGGGGGTGTCAGAAATGTATTGCTTTTAAGATTGGGGACATCATAATGGAAAAAGCATGGGGGAAAACATTATTTTAATCCAAACCCCAATCTAAACAATGAAGCAATTTATCTGTCTGATCATTGCAAACAAACACTATCAAAGTCGAAGCTGACTGATTGCCAAATTCCTACTTCTTCTTTTTGACTGGTGCACCCTGGGTGATGTAGTCCACTATGTCCTTTTAAAAATACATTTTCAGGGGCTTCTGAGTGGCGCATCCGGTAAAGGCGCTCTGCATGGAGTGCAGGATGCGCCCTATAGCTTGGACAGGAGCTCTCAGGGGGCGGTGCACAATTGGCCGAGCGCTGCCCTGTGGGGGAGGGCTTAGGTCGACTAGGGTGTCTTCTGCTCACTTCGCACCAGCGACCCCTATAGACTGGCCGGGCACCTGCGGGCTTGCCTGTAAGCTGCCCAGAGCTGTGTTGTCCTCCGATGATGTAGCTCTGGATTGGCTGCATGGCGAGCCTGCAGAGTGAAAAGAAGCGGGCGGCTGACGGCACACGCTTCAGAGGACAGTGTGTGTTCGTCTTCGCTGCTCCCGAGTCAGCGCAGGGGTGGTAGCGGTGAGCCGAGCCTAAATACAATTGGGCATGTTCAAATTGAGAAAAAAATGAGTAAAAATTAATTGCCGACTAATAAATTTAAAACAAAACAAAACAAAAAAAAACCCCTACATTTTCGCAGAACTCTTTTCTCTGCCTCTTGCTTAAGTAATATTATATGACTTGTTAACATTTCAATTGAGCTTTTAACTAACCTCTTGGGGATTAATGTTTTTTTTGTTTGTTTGTTTTTAATTGTCTGGATAATATTTTAAAGCATTTATGTACCTGTCAAGTATAATGCTAAAGATTAAAAAGGAAACAGATAACTGAGGACCTACATGCAAAACCTTGAAAGAAACCTGAGTAAAAATGATTATTTTCACTGCAAACATTATCCCAAGATGTTCAAATATATGAATAACCAAGAATAGTGACGCAAGTGTAGCTTTGGTGAATAGGCACACAAACTGCCGAAAATATTTTAGGGAGAGGTCCCAAATATCCATATGTTTATAAAACAGTAATGCAAATGTTCCATTTTCAGTAAACAAGCCCATTGTGACATGGGTCAGTATAGCTTTGGAGTTTGACATGGATCAGTATAGCTTTAGATAGAGTGGGCAAATACTGTTTTATTGAAAATGGCATTTGATTTCTAAAATATATACCTATGACACCATCCTTATCTTCATTGTGGACCTCTTTTAGCCAGTAGTTGCTGACAGTTAAGGTTAGATCTACACTATAAAAGGTCTCCAAGGATGGATCACTCTGGTCCCAGGGTATCTATATAAACAGTTGCTGTAGTTGTATAAAGCTGT
The DNA here is from genome assembly GCA_030684275.1 of Acipenser oxyrinchus oxyrinchus. NCBI lineage: Eukaryota > Metazoa > Chordata > Actinopteri > Acipenseriformes > Acipenseridae > Acipenser > Acipenser oxyrinchus. The sequence continues at coordinate 33,945,207 of CM060258.1, forward strand.
CTAGTGTTGACCACACAAGCTGGGGATTTCCTCTTTTCCAATGGAGATCAATTTCCCAATAGAGCTGTGCTCTGCTGCCTTGTAGCACACCGGGTTTGTCACCACAGGGAGGGACCATTGTTCCCAAGCATAACCATGCTCTCCAATACCATCAAGCCCTGTGAATGAAAATGCAATCAAGGGCCTTAATTAAATGGAAAATGAAAACAATTTGGAAGATCACACCTATCTGCCCAAAGAAAAGGAATGGAATTTAAGGGCTTCAGTCATTTAAGTGAGCAAAAGAAAGGGCTGAACTAGGATTTTTACACCCATTAACACCTCATTCAGGTCAGTTAGCATGATCACATGGCACCCTGTGGCATGGTGGGATAGGTGTAACAATGCCCTCCTGAGGAACTGTATTTGGGAAGCACATTGGCTTGTGGAGAAATCTTAATCCTTGTTTTGGGTCTTATATTGCATTGCAACCCCATGTTGCATACATGCCTTGAAATCCAAACTGCAATATGTCGAAACAGAACTGAATCATGAAGGGCAGATTTAGACATGGGGATAGCTTGGCAGTATTTATTCAAAGTAAGAAGTCATGCTACGTACTATTAACTTAACTATTTAAAAATATGTTTTGAGTGACGCATCCAGTAAAAGCACTCGCATAGAGTGCAAGATGCGCCCTATAGCCTGGAGGTCGCCGGTTCAAGTCCAGGCTATTCCTTTGCCGACCGAGCAGAGCTCCCAGGGGGGCGGTGCACAATTGGCCCAGCGCCGCCAGGGGAGGGAGGGTTAGGTCGGCCAGGGTGTCCTTGGCTCACCAAACAGCAGCGACCCCTGTGGTCTGGCCGGACGCCTGCGGGCTTGCCTGTAAGCTGCCCAGAGCTGCGTTGTCCTCCGACGCTGTAGCTCTGAGGCGGCTGTATGGTGAGTCTGCAGTGTGAAAAAAAAAAGCGGTCGGCTGACGGCACACACTTCGGAGGACAGCGTGTGCTCGTCTTCGCCGCTCCCAAGTCAGCGCAGGGGTGGTAGCGGTGAGCTGAGCTAAACAAAATAATTGGACAACAACAAAAAATAATTGGTGACTACTAAATTTATTTATATATATATATATATGTTTTGAGATTTTAATTTAGTATTTTAAACAGGCATATATAATAATAAAACCCACTCCGATTCTTGATATTGAAATATTCTTGATATTCTTGATATAGTCAAATATTGATCCCTATAAATATGTTTATATCTACTAACGTCAGGTCACAGACTGCAAAGCAAGTGAGATGATGATGGCTAGCAATTCTGGCTCTGTGCTGTAATGCTGGAGCAATCTGTAAAAAAACCTTTTAACAATATGTAGATATCTGAGGTAATATTATCTGCAAAGTAGCAAGGAAATGTGTGTCTATTCAGTGGCTAAATAGCTCTTTTATTGAACTGAAATAAGGAATGCAGGTTAGTGATGGCTTGCCATTCATATTCCTATGGAGAGGGGGCAGGGGGCATGGGGCATGGGGCAGGGGGCAGGGGGCAGGGTGGTGATGCAGTTCAAGTTTATTGTGGTTGAATTGTCTGTTGTTGTCAGTTACTAACTGTATTTCAGATTTCAGGCCACCTGAAATATCAGTGGCTGGCTCTCTTTACTTGGGGGGTAAACTGGCAAATTGCAAGAGGAGATATCATGCTGTAGCTTCAACACAGTGATAATGCTGCTGCATCATGTGTATGATAGGATTTCATTTTAATAAACTATTTCCTGTTGTTAATTCAACAGATACGCTTGTTTAACTGATATTTTTGTTAGCAGTCATGGGACGCTGTACATAATTATTGTCTGTTTACTCCAAAATGTGTCTGCTTACCGTTCTTTGCATAAGAATACAAACTTGCTATGTATAAACACTGAGCAAATTCTGCAGCATATTTCTTTCTCTAGAAAGGAATGCTTGCTACAGAGTGAACTTCATGGTTGCACACCCTATGTTCACATTTCAAGAAACTGAAAAACTAAACACTTAAAGGTGCTGCAAAAGATGCAAGCAGCAATATCCCCCTAGAAATGATAGCTGAGCATGTTTCACTTTTCTTGCACACTGTCTAAATCATGTAAATGAAAGGGAAAGAGAAAAATCCCATTTGAAATACTGACAAGCCGTTAGAAAACTTCTCAGTTTATTAGAATTATTATAAACCTTTCTTTACAACACTTTTTTCGCCAGGGGAAGAAACTTTTGTCTGCCCCTTCCCCCCCACTCCTCCCCTTTTCAATTTAGCACTCTTTATTTCTCAGCATTTACTTGCAGTAATATATTCCTCCCCCTTCAAACCTACCTTGCATGAGAAAACAGCACCTCAGCACAAAAACAGAACTGTTCCAAATTCATAAATATTAATCAGTCAACACCCCTTTCCATTTAGAACCAGAGACTGGTACTAAATTCCCCCCTTTTTTCAAATCCCAGACAGTCGCTCACGAGAAAGCAGCAAAGCTCTGGGAACCCTATTAATAGAGCCTGCAGTCAGGGAGACCGTGCAAGGCCCTGACCTCTGGAACAGCTGGGGTCATAGGTGACAGGGCAAAACTTTGGTTCAATTGTATATTGCTTTGAAAGAAAAGTTATTTTTTCCCTGCTTCTTTGGCCAAATTTTGAAAGTATTTAAGGTCCTGAAACAAATGACTTGTTTCCTTTGTTGCTTCCCAGCTGACAGCCTCTGTGGGTTTAAGGGACCTCCTTTGTTTTCAATGCATTTAGTTTTGCTTCTTCTGAAACAGAAAATACCCCTTTAGTTTATGTGCAGGACATAATTTGTTCTGAAAAAAAAAGTAAATAACCTTTTCAATATATATATATATATATATATATATATATATATATATATATATATATATATATATATATATATATATATATATACACACACAAAATACATTTATGAATACAAAATAAGCCTTAAAAATAATAAAATATAATTCATCATAAACAAAGAAGCTAAAATACTGAAAGCTTTGTACACTCTGCCAGTATCACTCATGTACTGTAATATAACACTTAAGTTAAACCTTAAATGATAAGTATTAATAAATAACACACTATGCAGTAACTGCTCTAGAGAGGGAGTTTTGTTTCAAGATATGGTAAAAAAGGGGGGATGTTATAGATCAGGTGTATAAAGAAAACAACTGTACTATGAACAAATGATACAAAAAGGTTTAAGTCAGACAATGTGCAATACGGGCTGAAATGCCCCTCTATTTTTTAATGTATCTGGCACTATTAAAAAAATGACTTGGCCATTTCAATCTGCATAGTATTCTCTGAAACCCTCCCTGTACTTTCCAGACCCTGGGTGCTGAGCTACAACAGGACCTGGCCATGCTACATTGACACCCTTGGATTAGAACATATATCCCTGTTATTTTATGTATTTTTTTTTTACTGATTACTTATCCTACAGTATATTATGTGTGGTTCTCTGTTGTGTTTCTGTGTAGATGAATTATACCATGATCTATTAAAGAAAAAGATGAGTATATTTCAGGCAGAAACAATATAAAAGTAGACATTATCAGGTTTTTTTTTTTTTTTAACCCTGGCAAAAACAAAGTGACAAATTACAAATTTTCATAAAGTAATATCATTATTGTGGTTTATGTATGCCTTGACATGCAAGTGCAAACTCAAATTTAACTTTAAATAAACTGTAGAAAAGGGGCATTGTACAAAGAAAAAACATTTCACCGTTTTGGTTTTCATTTACAGTCCTCACAACAGAAAATACTAGGATCAGCACTTTGCTTTGTTATCCTGTTTTTTTAATGTTAATCCCTACTGTCCCACACATCACTTTCCATTTGATAAATTTTCACGCAAATTCTGGCAAGGAAATCGGTGCAAGACAAAGTACGTTGTGATAATGATTTCTAATATTTATCAAGTGTGTAATCTATGGCGCACACTAACGTGACTTTTTCCCTTCAAATTCATGTGCAGCAATAGTCGTTTGAATATTCATTCTCCATGCCGCTGTTTTCACGTCTCACTGCTAAAGTCTTCTATCCTTGATCAACCAATGAGCACTGACACAAAGAGAAATGGGCAGAGATTTGTGATGCATGCCAAAATGAAATCTAATCAGAATGAAAGCTCGGCCCGTCAACATGCAGTGATTATACTGACTTTAGTGGTGGCCAATAGCAGCTAAGAGACAGACGCAGTATTAGGAAACAGAATGCAAGCATCATGAACTGTGCTGAATGAAAGCACATTTGAGAAATGTTGCACTAGTGTGAATGAACGGAATACAAGCGCGTTGGATGAAAAGCAGATGAAGTAAGTCCTGGCACCGAGTACCGGCATTAAAATAAGACCCGGGACGGAGTACCGGTGAGTAGGTGGCAGAATTTCACCCCTGGATTTAAAGTATCACAGAGTCAACTGAAATGACCTAAACAGCAGCAGATCTAAATCTATATTATTCCTGCAAGTGTATTTTTTCTTCAGGGGTGATTAAATGACCCTGTTATTAACATCAAAAATATAATAAAAATATGATGGAAATGAGAAGATTTATGTTTACCGCAGTTGTATTAACATCTATCTCTGTTCCTTAAGAAGAAGAAAAAACACTCAAACACACAGAAACCTATCCAAGTACAGACCAGAACACTGCAGTTGTTTGGCGGCGTTCCTTCAAGCTTCCAGCTGAGGAGTCAGCAGATTCTTTTTTTCTAACCTTGGCTCAAACACCTCTGCAGCCCCAGGCAGGTAATTTCTGACTTTCTGCACAGCAGTAAAACTGTATGTTCCCAAAGAGGACTCGACTTGGAGCAAAATGTGGCATCCCAGTTCAGTTGCCTTGGGGGGGATCATTTCTTAGAAAAATACCTCTTCTTTTCTTCTTTCGCGCATGGGGCTCTTCACTCAGCAAATCCAGGTAATCTACTACCAGACTTCATCCATAGCTTCCAACTCCATCAGAAAGTCCTGAGGAAAAGTAAAACACATTTCAACTTTTCTTTTTCAGTATTCACTTTGGCAGACTAAAGTTCATTTGTGGGTAGTTTCAATACGTAAGAAGTGATTAACTTTTATGAATACGGTTAAATTGTTTTTATAAGTAGCCTGTTTGCTTGTTAATACTTAATGTGGAAGTGAGTTAAATTGGTTGCTCTGTCCAGAAAGTTTTTTTTGTTTGTTTATTTTTTTAACCCTGGAAATAGAGTCGTGGTAGTTACTGGTTGGTCGGTGATGTGCCAATATAGAGTAAATTAATCCAAAAATATACTGTAAACTTCTTACTAACAGACCATGCTTCAGTAAGCGTGTCGTCGGGACTATAAAGCACCCCCCCCCAACTCACTCATTCACCACCAAACACAAACTACTTTAAGTCACAGGTTATTATTCTTTAAAAATATACGTACCAGGTAGGTGGGTCTTGAGAATGTAGTTTACCAGGGCATCTATTATTGGTAGCCTATTAGGAATGTTATGGGTTACTGGCAAAAAAAGGACAGCCACAATCTATTCCTGCTGTGCTTCAAATAAAATTGTACAGATTTTGAAGGTGATTAGTTAAGGAGCAGGCAGCATTACAGCTGCATAGGCAGCTGTGTTAACACATTTAAAATGACAAGACTTTTACAAAAGTCTAAACCGTCATTTGTTTTAGATCTTAATACTGTAACCTAAAAATGTGTAAACCTGTTTTCATGCCAACCTCATTCCTCTGTATCTTTATTATATCAATCACCACTGGTGGAAAACACATGATTAATATAGAGTTAAAGGACGGCCTATCGGATATAGATTTGTAATCTTTACCCATCTCGTGGAAGGGGTCGGGATGCAGTTTCCATGTCATACCAATGTCAATACTGATGGTAATGTCCACTACCTTGCCACTAGGGATCCCCAGATAATTGAATTTATAGTCACTTGTTTTAGTCTTGCATCTAAACAAGGAAAGTCCGGGTGGCTGATAGACCACGACATACCAAATTAAAGGCAGATGCGCTGCAGAGGCTGTGTTGTTTAGAATTGTACTTACACTTGTAATTACCCCCTCCCCTCCCATGTTACTTAAACACTGTGTGTGGCTTATAATCAGACCATTTAGATTACTTTGCAATTCCCTAGAGCATGCAAAACACAATGTCAAGTCTAAAGCCTAAAATGTTATTGACACTAAAGACTCCGGGTTCTGTGTGGGAGCACTCCAGAACAAGGAAAGGAGTACATTTTGAAGATGGGCGACTCAGTTACTTAACACATTCCACCAAATACAATCAATGCGGGCTGTACTAATTCAGGGTACTTGTGGGGGTGTTGTGTTTTTATGAGTAGAACAGTTTGCTGACTGGGTCTGCTTGTTATTGCAGGTGCATATTTTAATTGTTTTTTATGAATTCTTTGATCTGCGCCACAAACCTCTAGGGACACCAGAGTTCATTGAGAGGCACGGACCCCCCCCCACCCCCACCCCTCAATGGATATGCCACCGGTTTGACAACCTCATTCCAGATTGTTACCTTGCATGCTCAGCCTGTAAAATGAGTGATATCTAATTGCACTTCCAGTTTTAAACCTTTGATTTTATATATATATATATCTACAACTACTAAACACTCAGAAGTACGAAATTTAGAAATACTAGAATAAACTAAAATTCTAGTTTTATTATTTTCTTTTAGTATTATTACATATTCAACAATTGAGTGTTTTATAGTTATGGATGATATACTTCTAAGATGGAAAAATGATTAACAAAAATAAAACCTGATGCCAAAGTAATGAGATCCTCATTACAGATCCCACGTGCCAGACATTTGGTTCTAACTGTACTTCATCTTGGTGCACAGAAAGCCACAAGGGCTTATTCTGCAAATGAGTATATATACATTTGAGTTTATAGATAGACACATGAGTATATAGACATTTGATATTAAATGATATGTATCAACTTTGTCACACTGTGCTTCCAAAGACAGAACATCTGCAGCTAAAATAAATACAGTGAAGACACAGCTGGGAAAGAAATGTGACCTTTGGGCACTAAGTTTATATGAAGTCACTAGAATGGGATATTTGTTTTCTCTGATACCTGCCTGCCCACCCCTAATGGTAATCAGTGTCTTTTCAGAGGAATGTATTTTTCAGTTCAATACCTGTCAATGGGCAGAACTGTTTTCCAGACAGCCCAGGAATCGATGCGCTGCCCACCAACGCACTGTTTTGCTAAAGCTGTGTGTGACGCTGTCCAACACCCACCCCGCTCGTCAATCTCGACATGACATTGGGGAATGTGAAAGAATGAGGGAAGCCAGACCGTTGGGAGTCATCATTAACTCAAGCCCAAATTAGCTAGGAGAATCCTGGCCAAGGCTAACGACTGGGTGGTTCAGTGGGTTGGGTTCCTTCTCATTAAGGGCATTCCTTACTTATACTTTTACCATCTGAGACCTGGTTTCCTTTCTATCCCATCATCCAGAGACTGTTGTTGCTTATTTGGGTAATAGCAGAAGTGATTCTGAGGTGAATCTCATCTCTGTGTTGGATACAGTATTTCTATGCAATCCTTAATATGCAAATATACAAATATACTGTATAAACCCTAACAAAAAGCATCCTGAAGTAATGCACTGCAGCTTTATAATGCACCCCAAAATAATCTCTCTCGTACTAAGAGGGGGTTCTTTTATGTAATTTACAGTTTCCTAATCTTTAACCTTACATGTTTCATTATATCCTGTTCAATTTGTTCTGTCTGATTCATTGTTTCTGCTTATATAATTTTTTAACTAACCAGGGTCTACTAAACTGTACCATACCATACCATTGGTTTATATGTTATACATCCTGTATCTACAAGCATGTTAATACTAAAAATAGGCAGAGAGATTAAAGGTACCAAAGAACAAGGCCGGGGACATAAGGGGTTCACTCAGATAAGAATGGACAATGTTGTGGACACAGTTTTGCAACCACTGGCAATGTGTCCTTTGGTGTTTCTGTCTTTAAAAGGTTATGTATATTATAAAGGTAGTTTCTTGTCATTGTCATTTTAATATAAAAAATATATATCAGGCTTCTCCATCAACCATTCCTTACTATTCAATTCTGTGACGTTCCTACTTTTTGCCAAGATGTCTCGTTAACCATTTATAGTTATAAAAAAAAAAAATCTGTCTATCCATGATATAAATTTGAATATCAGATACACAACTGCACACCGGTGTGTGTGTGTGTGTGTGTGTGTGTGTGTGTGTGTGTGTGTGTATATATATATATATATATATATATATATATATATATATATATATATATATATATATATATATATATATATATATATCTGGATATATGCAGGCTACCAGTGAGCATCTCAGTTCAGTCACTCTAGTTTCTGCCTCCACAGAGCCTTCCACTCAATTCTGATTACCCAGGGGATTCCGCTATTGAAGATTTTCCCACCAGCCTGGTCGACTGGAATATAAAGTTTCTCCTTTCTGTGGCCCTCTTTAATGATCTCCTTCCAGCTGCCCAGTCTCATAAATAAAAATCTTATATGAGAATGCAATACATTTTGATCCAGTATTTGTTTTCAGACTTCACGTTGCAGGATAATCCCGTTTGTCATTGTTGAGTTCAACGTGCACACTTGCCAGTATGGAGACTATAAATGTACACATTTATTCACGGTGCTGTTGTTGAACCTTTCTGAAAGTTTACTGGGGTAAATTTGTGTCTGTCACCATGTGAATTTAGCTGACCTTTCTATGGTTTTAGCACGGCATTATCATTTCTATTGAGCTTGAAAACTATTTACTTTGCTTTCACTCTATTAATGAAGTAATCTTTTTAAAAGCCATTTTGAATACCATCAGAACCAAATCAACGGCATACTTTTATATATTTTGATACTATAGACTTACCCTTATACCAGTTTTACATTGTTAGGATAAGTTAAAGTGGGTGATATGATCAAGTAATACCCATCTGGGATAAACCACAGCTGGATCAGAGCATTTCACATTTATCAGGGTAACCTCTGTGAATTGCATCAACCACCTATTTTTGGGGGGAAATCCTGGGAACACCAATGACAGGTGGTTGATGCAATCCAGGGTGAATCATCAGTACTGTAATATGCTCTAAAACCCCATTTGTGACTTATCCCGGCAGGCTAGGTTGATCAAATCAACGTCTTAGTCCTTAAAATAAATAAGAGGCTGGTATGTGCTGTAGGGCATTGCAGAGCAGGCTTACAGTGATTAACAGAATGGATTCAGGAGTCAGGCTCAGTTTAACATAAACATCTCAAGATAACTCTGAAGCTAAACAGCCAAATGTAATGAGGTTTTCTTGTGGCTCCATATTTATTTTCTAAAACAAACCAACCTAGTAAGAAAAATAAGGTGGCGTTGTTCATACAAGTTACTACCGGTTTGTGTTTTGGTGAAATGTGCTGCCTTTTAGCCAATTTATATTGTTTTAGTCACTTCAGTTGATTAAAAGTGGCTGTGGCGGGCAGGGAAACAAAGACCCCACAGTGAATTTGGTTAAAGGAGACCCCACAAAAATATGATCTTTGAAGTATTTATGAAGCCTTTGAAAATGTATGACACTAACACTGAACAACTTTGTTACAGGAACGAGCAGTTAAACCATTGCACTGACTCGTGTAATTGTTTTATGATGTTAATATTATTGTTTTTTAGTCTCTGACAAGTTGCCTTTGAGCTCAGAATAGTCTCCAACGAGTTGTTATATATATATATATATATATATATATATATATATATATATATATATATATAAGAACATAAGAAAGTTTACAAACGAGAGGAGGCCATTCAGTCCATCTTGCTCGTTTGGTTGTTAGTAGCTTATTGATCCCAGAATCTCATCAAGCAATATATATATATATATATATATATATATATTTTTAAACTACAGACTATTTTTCCCCCTACAGGCAAATTACAAGGAAAATGAGCCTTCTATAGCAAATGCATTACATGGGAAATGTGCCTTGCTTTGCCTTTCCATCCACAAAAAAGTGGCACAAAATGTTTGTATTGACTTTTGTCTAGAAGGGTTTTTTATTGTATGTGATCTCTCTTACATGTTTTAGTTCATACCAAAACACCATACCAGTAGATATCCATTAAGCCATTAATTAGCACTTTATACCCCAAATATATACCTCTTTAGGAGTCACGTTACACTCACCTTAGTTTTTAAAGAGATCTGCTTTATATCCTATACATGTAAGGATGCTAAAATTAACACTTCAATTATAGTTCTGTGGTTTTACCTTTATATTTTTTTAAAATCATAAACCAACTCTGAAAATCTTCTGGATTGTTGATAAGAACAGGCTTGAATGATTGTTGGCTGGTAAAGTCCAGCTTTCTAATTATTGTCCCATTAGTGGCCAGTTATCAGAGGATTTGCAAACAGAGGGCAATCAATTCTCCATTCAGAGTGCTAACGGGTTGTGGCTATTCATAGAGTAAAGCCAAATTTATGAGGTGTTTCACGTGTTTGTATATATGCTGTCACTTTGAGAAAAATTGTTATGCTTGTAAAGGTCACAACCACTTGACCTGTCACTTGATCAACTATGCAGTTTATAAGACCAAGTGCATTTAGTTAGTTGTGAGTAAAAAGGGTAGATTCAAAAAGTGAATGTCTGACTAGTCAGAGCATCTGCAGCTGGCATATCAAGCATGACTGCATCTACATGCAGTCTGGTTATCAGGGTCTCTTTGTTGATAAGGTGGCAAAAGTAAAGAATGATCCCCTTTCAATTTCTTACAAAACTGTTAACAATTTAAATTGAAAAATACAATTCCAATTAAACTGTGGGTATTTACGTAGCTCCTAAAACCAAGTTCATGTCTGTGTTGACATTCTGTCCCTTATCACTTTAAAACGCAAGCATGCAAAAACCCATTCCAGCATTCCCATATCTTTGAACATCACTGCTCTGCAGACAGCGACATTGCATCAGATTCCAATAGATTTTCAACGAGGTGAGACTAAACAAACACCAGGTCAAAAAATCACCTGAAACTGTGCAGCCAATCAATTTTAGTTCCAGTAATATTGGATCAACCCAATTTGAAATCAGTTTGTTGAATTAACACTTTTCTCTCTGCAGTATAGAGGATACTTTGAGAAATTATTGTGTTTTTTTTTTTGGTTTTTTAAGCTGCATTACAGTAGAAATGTATTGTAGTTTTGTTTATATATATATATATATATATATATATATATATATATATATATATATATATATATATATATATATATATATATATATATATATATATATATATATACATATTTATTTAATACAGATTCCTGAATGGTGCTGTATTAGCTAACCGGTGTTCTTTGAATATCTTTCACTTCATGAAGAGCCTTCAAAAAAGTGTTTGTTTTTGATAATGACAAACACATGCATTCATATGATGCACACTGGAAATTGCATTAAAAAACCACTCACCCAATTGTGATCAAATATGGTTACAATATCTATTACCCAAACCTTGGTAGATACTGAGGAACCCAGTTCATCCTTATATACATACAGTAAATATGGGTGTACTTGTTTTACTCCTTGAAATTGCTGGCACTCATGATCGCTAGCATTGGAGTATGACATCTCATTTAATTATCGGCAAACCATGGATGAGGGCTGAGTTGAGTCGGTCAAACTAATTTTACTAGTAACCTAAGGCTTACAGAGGTGTAAGGCTAGTTTATTAACCCAATGCTTATGGATACATCTTTTTTAGAGTCAATGTTTAAGGAGTAGTTCATTTTTAGTCAACTAAATAATCCAAATGTTTGCAGCGATCTGAAAACTAAACTGCTAATTTTTTTAGAAAACCTTAATTGATTTAACCTTGGTGGTGTACTGTACTATTTGAATCCAAGAAACATGCACTGCCTAGTGTTTAGTTGTTACTGAATTTACTGTATTTTCCTGTATGTATTCTTCTGTTTCCTTCTCACACCAGGTAACCAGTGTGTAAATGAAGACTCGGTCTCAGTAGGGTCCCTCTTGGTCAATAAATAAAATATACAGGTTTGGACTGAATGAAAATAAGCTCCCTCAAGAGTTAGGAAGCCCAGCTGTGGAGGGGTGACCTTTTGCATCCGACACCAATGGCCCCCTTTTAATCCTCAGCAATGAGACCCATTACCTTCGTGAATACAGTGAAGTATAAGGCCAGAGAGACTCATAGATTTAAATGCGGGGCCTATTAAACGCCTGGCGAGGCCTGCTTTGTGCTGCGGCCTCACCCAATCTCAATTAGAATGGGGCTGAGGCAGGTGGTCTGTTGGCGGGATATCAATAGATGTCATTATCCTAATGTGAAAGGGAAGCGGGAAGAAGCAGTTCATGTGAATGTACAAGAAAAAAAAAAGAATAAGGGAGAGTATTTCATTACAAGCTTAAAAAGGGTTGATACATGTCTGTCTGCCTTCAGGAGCTGTAGCCTTGACACAGAAATAGTCTGTTTACCCTTTAAAGACCAGCCTTTGTTTTTACCAGCATTTTGTCTTGAACAAATCGAGACATCTTTTGTGGCGAAACTGCTAAAATTCAAGTTGTTGCTGCTTCCTGGTACGTAATAACTTAATGCAGTTAAGCTACAACCAGACCATGAAGTGACAGGATGTGATTAGTACCAAAAAGCAGTAGTTTATTGTTTTGATCTACAGTGGTGGATTTGAATCATTAATAAAACAAAACAACAACAACATTGCAATGAAAGAGGAATCATTGATAAGGTTGCAAATTCATTTTAAAGGCTTGGTTATCACTCCTTTAAGCTTATTATCTAAAATATACACATCACAGACTCAGGGCGTTTCAAAGAAAAGATAGGGTTAAAGTCAGTTACACTGCAACTTAGTCAACTACGGTGCCATAAAGAATATGAGGATAGTATCTCGACAGCATCACAGCCAGGCACCCTTGTTATGCTTCTAATGATTATACACATATCTCGGTAGAACACCCAGCCCATGTGAATGTATGGAAAGCTGTGTACTGTAAATAAAGAGATCTTCAAGCATCTTTTCCACTCCAGTTGGTATTATTGAGAGACCCGGTGTGTTCTGTTGTGAGAAGAAGTCAAAATATGATTGGAGTGCCAACCAATGCAGAGCAGTGCATGACTGAGTCTGAGAGATAGCTTTTAGGACTGGTAGATGGTTGAGCAGAGTGAGGTACTAGGTTGTGGTGGCTCACAAGGTATACTGGTGGGAGATAGAGAGTGAGTTTACTGGGGCTTAGTTTCTGTGGTTTCTTTCTTCCTATATGAATATACAAGAGTTTGACAAATCATTTTAAACACCTGTCATAGCGTAACGCTGTCATTTGGGTACAGGACTGATAACTGATCAGCCCTCTAGTTGGGGTTGGAAATCTACATTGAAATATTAGCAATCAGTCAGCTAATAAACAGGTTGCTCTTGGGTTTTATGAAGTAAAATTACAATGCTTGTGTCTTTTTTATATTTACTTTCATAACAATAAAGCAGCAATGTTTTCAAGACTTCCTGATGAAAAGTTTTCCAAATAAATGTACTAGTCTCTTTTAGTATTCCTACAGATTATTTTTTACGTTCTTGCAAAAAATACTAACATTAGTATTAAAGTGATTTCATAATTTTAATTCCTGTTTTACTTTTATTTTGACCAGTACCTAAAATGGGTGATATGGCCACCTTTTGAACAGCAATTATATTTTGATTCATATTTAAACAGAATAATGTGACATGAACGTGGTGGTTTGAATTGTATTATTTAAATGTAGACAACACAGATAAATACAGTATCTTGGTCCCATTTCCTGCAATGAAAATGCAAATACCAAGAGCTCAGTAATTAAACTACATTGCTATGCAGTGTTTCACATTTAGAAAGCAGTAAACAATACACTGAAAGTAACTATGCAAGTAATACGAAAGCCAATAAATAACTTAATCAATGCATTTAGTGGCTTTGGTCTCTGATGGCATGGCTAAACAATTCTGTAAATGAAACTGAAATGTACACATGTATTTGTATTGCAAATACAGTAAAATACAGAATTGTTCTACTGCCTGTCTCCATATCACATGGTGCACTCTCTTCTGCTGACTCCCAGTGAACTTTGTGAGGCTGCGATTGTGCATGTTTTGGGCATAACCGTTTTAAGCAGGGACTTGAGAGGCTGCTGAGAGGATCCCAATGCAGAACTCCCAGTCTCTGTGCAAATTGGGAGCCTTTCTCCACTTTCTGACCTCGCCTCTCTTTCCCAGTTTACTTTTGTGAAGCCTCACTGCTAACAAATAAAATTAAAACGCAACCCTGTCTAAGTGGCACTAAACATTCCACAGATTAGCGTCTAAAAAGGCCCAGTGTATTAAGTCACCATTAGCTCCTGAACACATGATGTTTTTATCCTTAAAAACAAGGGAACTGGTTTCCCACATTTCCCTCTGTTCCAGCTGAAAAAACTCAGCAGGGCTTAGGCAGGCTTCCTTATGTGCTTTCAGCTCTGCTTAAGTAACGACCTGCAATAAAATACCCCAAAAGCGTGCTGGTTTTAGTTTTTACAAGGCTTCTGCTCCCTTCCTTTTTTATGGCTGCAAAAGTGTAGGGCTAGCTGCTTGAGCCAAAAAACTGGTCTAAAAATGGCACTCACATATTCTTAACGATCCCCAGTTCCTGTCCCTCTTTTTGGCTCCTGCCTTGTCCTGCCCTGCCTCTGTCTGTAGACTGTCTGTATATACAGCTCTGGAAAAAATTAAGAGACCACTGCAAAATTATCAGTTTCTCTGGTTTTACTATTTATAGGTATGTGTTTGGGTAAAATGAACATTTTTGTTTTATTCTATAAACTACTGACAACATTTCTCCCAAATTCCAAATAAAAATATTGTCATTTAGAGCATTTATTTGCAGAAAATGACAACTGGTCAAAATAACAAAAAAGATGCAGTGTTGTCAGACCTCAAATAATGCAAAGAAAATAAGTTCATATTCATTTTTAAACAACACAATACTAATGTTTTAACTTAGGAAGAGTTCAGAAATCAATATTTGGTGGAATAACCCTGATTTTCAAGCACAGCTTTCATGCGTCTTGGCATGCTCTCCACCAGTCTTTCACATTGATGTTGGGTGACTTTATGCCACTCCTGGCGCAAAAATTCAAGCAGCTCGGCTTTGTATGATGGCTTGTGACCATCCATCTTCCTCTTGATCACATTCCAAAGGTTTTCAATGGGGTTCAGGTCTGGAGATTGGGCTGGCCGTGACAGGGTCTTGATCTGGTGGTCCTCCATCCAAACCTTGATTGACCTGGCTGTGTGGCATGGAGCATTGTCCTGCTGGAAAAACCAATCCTCAGAGTTGGGGAACATTGTCAGAGCAGAAGGAAGCAAGTTTTCTTCCAGGACAACCTTGTACTTGGCTTGATTCATGCGTCCTTCACAAAGACAAATCTGCCTGATTCCAGCCTTGCTGAAGCACCCCCAGATGAGTCCAATTTTCAGCTTTGCCCAACACCTGGTCGTCTAATGGTTAGACGGAGACCTGGAGAGGCCTACAAGCCACAGTGTCTCGCACCCACTGTGACATGTGGTGGAGGATCGGTGATTATCTGGAAAGGCTGGAATCAGGCAGCTTTGGCATGAATCAAGCCAAGCACAAGGTTGTCCTGGAAGAAAACTTGCTTCCTTCTGCTCTGACAATGTTCCCCAACTCTGAGGATTGGTTTTTCCAGCAGGACAATGCTCCATGCCACACAGCCAGGTCAATCAAGGTTTGGATGGAGGACCACCAGATCAAGACCCTGTCATGGCCAGCCCAATCTCCAGACCTGAACCCCATTGAAAACCTTTGGAATGTGATCAAGAGGAAGATGGATGGTCACAAGCCATCAAACAAAGCCGAGCTGCTTGAATTTTTGCGCCAGGAGTGGCATAAAGTCACCCAACATCAATGTGAAAGACTGGTGGAGAGCATGCCAAGACGCATGAAAGCTGTGCTTGAAAATCAGGGTTATTCCACCAAATATTGATTTCTGAACTCTTCCTAAGTTAAAACATTAGTATTGTGTTGTTTAAAAATGAATATGAACTTATTTTCTTTGCATTATTCGAGGTCTGACAACACTGCATCGTTTTTGTTATTTTGACCAGTTGTCATTTTCTGCAAATAAATGCTCTAAATGACAATATTTTTATTTGGAATTTGGGAGAAATGTTGTCAGTAGTTTATAGAATAAAACAAAAATGTTCATTTTACCCAAACACATACCTATAAATAGTAAAACCAGAGAAACTGATAATTTTGCAGTGGTCTCTTAATTTTTTCCAGAGCTGTATATACATTTGGTCTAAATATGCAAATAGACCTTTATTAGAAAAATGAAAGCTACTAAGTTAATTTAAAATTAAAGTAAATAAATAGAAGAGGTATTAGGGGGATCAGAACTATGCTGTATTTACAGACTTAATTAATAGTCCAGACATGAAGATACAGCCTCGGGAACTTCCGTTTAATTGTTAAATTCAGGCCCTCCCTTAGGCTTCACATGCTTTTACAGACATAAATAAACTAAACTAATTGATCTTTACTAATTTACTGTAAATTTAAAATTACTTCTCTGGAGACATCTATAGCGACATGTTATTTAATGGTGCCATAGCGTTGCTATATCTCTAGATTTATTCAGTTATGAAGAGAATGGGATTGATTCACAATCCTTTAATCCAAATTGCTATTACCGCTATATTAAACTAAAATTCTAAAAAAAGAAACATCTTTTGGACTGCTTATCAGCCGGTAAATTGAATGTCTGGGTTGATTGCTAATTGTTTGGTTACTTTATTGGGTGCTTTTTCCTAAAAAAAAAACCAAAAAACATTTTTATTTAAACACAGTACTAAATGAGCGCCAGAGTATTGATGAATTCTGATCTTTCTCTAGCCTCTTTATTCTGTCTATGAACCCGTTTGCTGCTCCTATATATAAAAAAAAAACAACTAATATTTAAATGAAGACAACACATTAAAAAACATGTGTAGTGAATTGATTGTTTGTATTATTTATGTAAAATGCAGGAATTTAAAGCATACTGCTGTAGGTGTAGTTATACGTTCTGTGATTGGGCAGATCTGTAATTGATGTGTGTTTGTGAAACACTCGTTCAGTCCCCACAGAGAGACGAGTGCTGTTTATTTTGTAGGCCCCATTAACTATCCCATTTACAGCCAAGCAGCAGCACGGAGGAGGCTGGGCATACAGCTTTTTGTCACCACATAACGTCCGTGTGTCATGTGTAACTCAGACGTGTCTACACTATAATGTGCAAGTGCTGCTCATTTCTCTCAAGTGTCTATCTTTATGTAAATAAATACTGCACCTCCAGACTGTTGCATGTGTACATAGTGACAGTACTTAGACATCTGGAAAATATATTTTAAAAGGTTGGCTAATGGACTCAAGAATATGAAGGAACTGTATTTGCATGCAAAAGCTAGGCCTTGCTTGCAAAATGCAAGTCAATAATTGTTGGTTACAAAGAAATCCAGTGAAAATCCTCTACCCGACAATGTATTCTATGTGCTCACTTCTGAAGTGTAATGGGAACCACAAGACCTAAGTAATGTGTATTGTATGCAACTATTCAGAAACAATAATGGGAAGGGAGAAGGATCTCCATGGCTGGGATAATAGTGGCTGCATCTACCAATGCGTCTCCACTAAGACAGTCTCCGGGGTGTTCCTGGATAATGAGGATACTGGTGGAAGTTTAATATGGGTGTGTACTGTAATGAGCTTCATAAAGTTGGTGCTAGTTTTCTAATTTTGTTCATCATATGTTAAACAGAGTGGTAATACAGTCAGTTGTCAGCTTTGTGCTGCTGTTGTAGAACAGCACAACTTTGCACATTGAGGCACCAAATGATGGACAACAATATTCAGGTCATAAAGATCCCTGTAGCTCACACCTAAGTGTTTTTGCATTTACTGCAATATGGGCACCATTTATCTCAAGGAAGGGTTTCAATGATTAATACTTGGTGGAAGGCATTAAGTATCCTGTACAGCTCTAAAATACATCCTTACTTTAACTATAATGCCTGTGACTAGACACAGATTATTCCACTATGTAAAACAGGTGTTTGCACAGCATAGAGCCATTCATTTTTTATGTTTTGCCAAGACTGCCAATATAAACTGCTCAACTAACTTAGCATATTAACTGGTGATTTCAGCTGTATGTTTAAAGGGATGAAAACATAAATCCACAGACATAAGCTTTCAATGTGGGCACAGTTATGTGCAATCCCTTGATCAGGTTACCTTGCATTAGGCAGGATTTAAGTTCATGATACTTGGGTATTATAAAATACAACAGGAAATACATTAACTAGGAACTGACATGTGAAGCATTTAAACAGAAGGATAATTTTGATGGTTAGCTCAACAGATATGTTCTTTTTGTGGCAGTGGCAACAGCTTTTCAGGAACTAATTTTATCTTTATTCTAACCCGGCAACATAAGCCTCCATTAACTCCTCAGATAGCGATTTGTTTATCTGACTCCCAGGGTGTTGCCCGTGTTTTCCCACACAAGCTTGAAGGGTTTTGCTTGGGTGCTCACCACAGCTGGATAAACAATCTCAAACTGTAGGCAGCTCAACTACCCAGCCGGGGGGCTTCGTGTGGCCTCCATCACCTCCAACCCCCCCACACACTCTTCTTTCCCCCTCCATCTCCCCTTTAAAACATAAACACACACAAGGTGCACACACATGCTTAGTCCTGCCCTGAGGACCCTTGTCATTTTGTCAACGTTTTTCTCAGGAAATTACTGATTTACACTGAGAAAAGGCCTTGTCGGAAACAAAAAACAAATAAATGAAAACCAGCACACAACACATTAGCTGCTTATAAACAGTTTAGACCTTGCCTGGGTTTCTGTTCTGTCTCCCTGAGGGTGATGGCCTAACTGCTGTCTATTGTGTGCCGCCTTTTCAATTTCCCAGAATTCTTCAGTAAGCTGCAGCATTACTGGCAGCAGGCGTCTGCCCTTTTCACTGTTGACTCTTCACAAAATGCTGCTCATTTTATTACAATTAGAGCAATGGTTTCTTTGGGTATTGGCTTTTTATTACATTTATTTTCACTAGGAGATGATTGTTGTACTTTATCACTTCATAAAAAATAGACCTCTCAATCTCAATAATAATGAATAGCAAACAAACAAACAAAAACATGTTGGTTTGTAAACTTTATTTTGTACATTTTAATGAAAACATTGCTAACCGAAGCAGACCAGGGTGCAGAGGTTAAGGGCTAAGGATTGGGGCTGCTCTCTGGTTTATTTGAAACCATCTGCTTCGATTCAAACATTTTTTTAAATGTGGTTTGTGGAATATTAGGTTTGATACTACTTTTCCATTTAATACACTTTTGTAAACAATAAATTGATTTCCCGTCTTACTAATACTGTTGATTTGATGGACAACGACACCTGTGCCTTCTGCCAGTTCTGTTGTCAATTCAATGCTTGTCTTCTTTCTATTCTTCAAGGATATTATCTTCAAGTATTGCTCATACTTGTTAGACAGCTTTGTGAGTCTTCCAGTCCTGGGTTTGTCAATTACAGATGATGTTTCTCTGTACTTGTTGATTATGCTTCGGATACCACACCTTGAAAATCGAGTGATGTGAGCTATTTCACTCAATGTTTTTCCTTCTTTATGCAAGTCAAGGTTCTTATAAAGGTAAAAAGTAGAAAAATGCAACATGTCTAAGACTGTTGCACAGCAGTGTGTGTGTATATATATACTTGAGATGGCACACCTTGTTTACACTGGCATCCTCAAAGCTGGAAGGCTATAAATCTCTCTTTTTCACCAGCTCGTGAATTTGTTACAGACTCCACATTTTCAGTGATATGAAATCGCTTCTGCTATGGCAAAATGGCTTCACATTTGCCCACCTTTGAATAAAATCGTACTGTGTCCACAGTTTTTTTCCACCTGTGTCTTTCACCTTTTCTGAATATACATTTTACATTTTACTGCATGTTTCAATCACAAACCATTCTATCAGAGGTATCATTCTCCTTATACTTTGCCCTCGGGTATGCATCATTTTTGTTAGAAATTTTTCTTTTATTGTGCTTTACCTTTTTTTAAATTGCTCTAGTTTCCACTGTTAACTTGAGAGTACATAAAAAATAAATGTTATGTATTCGAAGAGGTATGAGACTCTTGTTACTTTCAAAGAACAGTAATTATTATTATTATTGTTATTACCATATACATTGTTTTAACTATGTCTAGTTACTGAGGATTATGCTATAACTTTTCTTGATTGGCTGTTGAAAATATGTGAGGATAATCCACCAAGTGTTATTACGTCACATAATGCCATTTAATACATAGCGGTAATAGTTATCCAGATTGCAAAGAAGTAAACGAAGTAATAAGCACACAAAAGCAAAATTCTAAAAGGTGGTTTAAAAAAAAAAAAGTTTCCCCTAGAGATCGCTTTAATTATAACCTACAGCCTTTCACCTTTCCCATCCTGCTTTTATTTTACCATGAAAGCAGCTTGTGCCCGAGGACTCTTCAATCCAGGAGTAATAAGCTTCTTACTTCAGGTATTTTAATTTTCAATTGTCTTTGTGAGGCTTTCCCCCACAAGGAAAATAAGTCTAGCAGGGAGCCTTTACAAACTTGACATGAGGCAGGGCCTTAAGAACCGTTATTCAAACCCCCTATTGTAATGGAGCCACTCACTCTAATTGAATGTCCCCTGCAGGAACTAAACCTGTATTTAATCAATATCCATTTCAATAGCAGTACACTGAAGGAGCGTTGCATGTCAACACACCCGTATAATTTCAGATAACAAATGTAAATTCATTAAAATGGGAGAAGAATTGAATTTCTGTTTACCAAAGTCAATACAATTTAATGTATTTTTATTTCATGTAATTGAAGGGGGTTCAATGTTTCTGCTTATTTTTTCTAATTGAAATCCCACCTGTTATGGCAGCTACAAACAGTTTGCAGGCTATGAGGATAAAGGTAAGAAGCACTCATTGAGACTGCGCATACCCTCCAAACCGTCCTTATCTTTAACTGTGAACACAAGAGTCGGCACCTAATTCACCTTCTGTCCTGGTTAGCCACTTCCAGTATGGTAAAGGTACATGTTTAGGACTGCCCTCAGAGATTTGGAGATACTGGCCTGTCCAGCAACATTAAAACCACTTTTTTCTATTTTCTTTTAGATTCTAATTTCAGAGTCTCTTGCTAGTCTAGATTTGAATGGTTCATTCTGTGTGATGCCATTGTCTTACCACATGGCCCCACCATAGATAAGCTTGTGGCTAGGATGGGTATGGGACATCAGAGATGCTTCTGATCTCTTCTAAACAAAGACATTCATGAATCAATCCCCAGAGCACAGCAGTCTGAAACCTTCCCCAAGCCTGCAGGCTCACCGCATTGATACAGTTGCTGTAGCCTTGCTATGAGAGAGGGTCCTGTGGCCAGTTTCACCCCAAATGGGCTAAAGAATCTTCTAATAATTTGTCATCTGGTAGCCATTTACAATTAACTGTCTTGTGTCTTTTGGTATTTGGTTGTCACTAAGGGCTGAATTCAATCAAAACAGATTTGTGAATGGCAGTATACCTATAATGGCGACATTCAGTCAAACTTCTATACCTACAGTAGGGATGACAAGGTTTTTCCATTTCTTTTTATACAGAACTGTGTTAGAAGCATGTCTGAAAGTTAGATTGGATTGAGCCAGGGAAATATTGCAGGTCAAAAAGCTGTAGTTTATGTTTGGATTACACATCTATTAGACTATTGTTCTAGCATACAATAATGCTTTAATTGGTAACACATGTATTCAGGCTCTCTGGAAAATGTGATTGAAAACTTGAGGGAAATAACGTAGGTCATAAAGCAGCACTTAACAGCACAGTGTCTCAGTCACAGTTCATTGTCTGCTGTGTTAATAGTACAGTCGCGGCAAAGCTGTGGGGCAAAAGAGACTCAATGACTGCTCTGTCAGTCACTTTATTTCCAACCAGGTTTTCTCTCCCCTACCATCTGGACTGGAGGAGGCTACTCTGCCCTGAAGGACTCTTTTACCTTCTATCTGTGCTGTGTTAACCCCGGACGGCCAATCTGAAGACATTCTTGCTGTCTGCTCTGCCATTTGGTCATTTGTGCTTTGACACTTTCGGGGGGGGGGGGGAATGGGAGCCTTAATTAGAATCACCCCTGAAAATGTCTTGCAGTTTTCTTTTCCAGCATTCTTCAATAGGTTATCTGCTGTGTGACAGCGATGCCTTTAGGTTTATGTTTAGGTGTTTTGTGTGTGTGTGTGTGTGTGTGTGTGTGTTTGTGTGTGTGTGTGTATATGTGAGTGGTATCACTCGCATAATGGACGCCATTAGGAAAGACATCAAGTTCTGTGTTGAATCACTTTAGCGTAACAATACATCCGGGTGTATGATTGATTAATGGTAGAAAATTGCAAGGCTCCTGGCAGAAGTTCAGGATATTTTCATAGAAGGCTAGCTTATCATTTCATCACAACCTTCTGAGATGCCATTGGTTGTGTAATGCAGTAGTACAGTAGACTCACTCATCCAAACCCTGGTCGTACAAAAGAACCTATAGCATGAAGCATGAATGAACTGCATGGCAGCTGTAGAAACCAAACGTCAGTATTATAATTCTGTAATAAGTATGTCAAACATTTACAGCTGTCTTGAAGAAATAAAAGCTGGCATCCATACTGTATTACCACCATCTCCTACTGGTGTGACTGCCCTGGATTCACCATTGGTCCTTTATATAGAGCCATTGCATTGCCCTGGTAGAGTGACCAATGCAACGGAAAGATCATCTGTCTTTAGGATTAATAACCACTCATCCTGATTGAAATTGACAAAAATTAAACATTAAACATACAATAATTACCACATTCCCCCCAGCCACCGAAATTCATAATTCAATTAAAATGTTTTAAGTGCTTCAACAAATCTTGTGCACTATTCCAAGGAGTATATTCAATTGGGTTACCAAAAATCAAACACCAGCAATAACAGCCCAATAATTTATTAGCTATAGCTATCGGACAGCTGGAAGAAGTATTGACCTTAGTGTCAACGGTCAATTACCATTGTGAGGCATGCAATAAATCTCTCTTCGCTTTTAATCAAAACCATTCCAGTTGAGAAGTCTTCTATTTATGTGATCAATGTTGAGATGCAGTCATCTTTGGGATACCTCCATAGCTTGTATGCCATTTCATTACACTAAGCTAGTTAGTACTTTTGGAAACACACATAATGATAATGACATTTAGTTGTTACTGTATGCTGTTGAAATGAAGACAGACCTTCTCACTAATAACTGTAATGGTATTACTAAATGCTTGGTTGCTGGAGCTAATACAGGTTGTGTGTGTGACCGGTATTATGTAGATTTTGATTTTCATAATGAACTTTTGTTTTCACTGTGTTGAACATGAAAAACAAAAGGAATGGAATGGAATGGACACTCAATCTTCCACTGTGGCCAAGTTGCCCATGTAATAAATGTAATACAGTCTTTAAATAAAGTGTCTAGATTGGCATTATTTATTTAGTTATTTATTATTTTGCAGAATTCTCAGTATGATCTACTCTAAATACTGATCAGAGAGTGGAGAAACAGACAGAGCTCTGGCTGGATGAGGAAGAGAGTTGAGAGTTAGATTGAGTTTGATTGGTAAATTGGAAGAAGGGTATTGGTGCAGTTCACTGTCAATGGGGTGAGGTTAACCCTCGAGTAGAGCTATGTGAAAAAGCAGGTTCATTACATGGCGGAGGCAAGCTTGTTGGAGATCAGTAGAAGAGAAATGGTCAAGATATGGCAACAATTGTCATGCCAAAACAGAGAATTGAAGGCATTTTCACAAGCTGGGGAAATCTCCTAATGTAGGATCTCTAAGACTGAAGACCCTACCAACATACTGTGTAACTTAAAGGGAAATGTTATGTCATCTACTTTTTCATAGTACTGAATTCATACTGTTCCATATCCTTTTATGCATGTTCTCTATCATTCTTTATTGTTGTTTCTGCTTAGCTCATTTTTTTACCATGCTTACTAACTATTCCAGCATACATTTCTAGCTCTGCTTCTATGAATCTAAAGAATGAAACACTAAATTTCTCTATTTAACTCCTTCACCTTTGGTTTTGAAAGTTAAACTAAATGAAGAAAGAAGAAAAAAAGCCAAACAAAAAAAGCTCCAAACAAGAAGCCCTTAATCCCTTGTGCAAGCAGGGCGGATGAATGGAGCCCCTCCAGATTTCTCGGCGGGATCTTTCAAATCCCTTCTCCTTGCCTCCGGAGGGGGCCACACTGTGTCAAAGACCCCCCTCATTAATATGATAATACAGGAAACATTGGACTGCTGGTCTTGGCCAGTGGTATGCAAGGCAGAGAAGCTCTTTTCTTCCCACACCAGCTTGGCTGCCTTGCCTTTTCATTGTCGGAGGAATTAGCTCAGCGCGCATCTTAAAGGCCTCCCCCCGCTGTCTCTGAAGGAGGTCAGTGAACCCCTTAACATATTCCTCTTCTACCTTGAGGGCAAATGCATTAGCCTTGTGCACCTGCAGGAAGCTGCATTGAGAGATTCGAGAGGGAAACTCAACCTGTATGCCCGTTTCAACTCAAAAATGTCTTTATTTTTTGGAGCAAAGAAAATAAGGAAGTGTATTCTTAAGCTGTATGTATGCAGTATTAGTGCCATAAACTGCTGTATAATGTAGTATATGTAGAGCACAGTGGGGCATTTAGTAATCCTTTCCCCCAGGTTAAAGTCTTTACATGGAATAAAACACTTAATGTTTTCAAAAATAAAAATGAACAAGTGTTATCTAAAGTGTATCTACTGTATATGTGCCAGTTCCAGTTTGTTTTTTTTAAATTCCTTTTAAAAACACAGAGCTCTGTAAATCTGGCCCAGTAAATGTCTGGAATTCCAGACTGCAATATAACAAATATGAGTTCTAGTCTGTGGTTTCTAAAATAATAATGATTTGTTGAAAGGCGGTAAACAATTACAGTGCAATCATGATGCATTTAAAGATTAAATGTGCCCTAGGGTAGATACATCTGCATATAAACAGACACCTCAAGTTACTTTTGAGTGTGAATGTATTGGGGTGGGGGGGTGGTGGGGGGGGGGTGATGGGCGGAGGATTCTCCTGTAGCGTTGGTGTCTTTTGAATGAAGATGTACAAAGCAGCTTAGTAAATTTGCATGAAGTCATTAAGTTTAAATTGGATACCATGGAACCTTTACTTTCAATACAAACGCTTTGCCCAAATTAACCAAGCTTTCTGTAGAACCACTGAAGATTAGACAAGGAAATATGAAGCATAATTAATTGCACACCAGTCATTGAAGGTTGGAGGGTTTGGAACACCACGTGCGTGTTAACTTTGGAGATTTCTAGTTTGAAATAATATGAAGACACTTTGTTCCACATGGTGATTTGCATACATCTTAATCATCCAGGGGTCATAGTTCCACAGGACTGACAACTAGCTGACTGCCACCCCGTGGTGGGGTGTTGCTGGGTGGAAATGTACAACCTAACCCTTAGGCAGGATTTAAACTGGTGACCTTATCTGCTGAGCCACCAAAGAATAATATCTCCTGTATAACTAAGGGTACTGTGACATAGTTGCACTTTAAACCAAGTTTTGTAGCGGAGAGTTTCAAATGATTGGCCAAGATCTTTTGGTATGCTATGAAATCCATTTTACCATGTATTGAAACTAAATTTCCTGTACCATTATAGGAAAAACAGCCCCATAGAAGGATATTACCACCTCCATGCTTGACAGTAGGTATGGTGTTCTTTTCTTTGTACGCCTCAGCAGACATTCTCCAAACATAACGACTATCAGCGTGACCAAATAGCTCGATTTTTGTTTCATCACTCCACAAAACCTTTGACCAGAACTCATATCCATCATTCAAATGCCATTTTGCAAACTTTAAGCAATTGTCCTTGTGACGTTTTCCTAAGAGTGGCTTTTTCCTTGGCCTGCGACCATTGAGACCTTCATCGTGCAATACTCGACCTATGGTTGAAATGGAAACCTCAGTCCCACTTGCAGCCAATTCACTTAGAATATCTTTGGCAGTCAATCTTGGATTGTTATTAACCTTCCTCTCAATTCTTCTATTTGTTCTTGGTGAAAGAGCCTTCTTTCTTCCAGACCGAGGAAGTGTTGCGAAACTGCCATGAGTCTTGTACTTCTTGATAAGTAGAAACAATAGTTTAAAGTAGGATACTCAAATGCTTGGAAATCTTCTTGTATCCTTCTCCAGCTTTATGACAATAAATAATTTTCTACCTAAGGTCTTCAGATAGCTCTTTACTTTTTCCCCATATTGACTTATTGGTAATGACAGCAATCATCCTATGCCTAACCCTTGTATACGCGCTAAGAATGTTCACCTACAATCCAGCATTTTCTAGACTTTTCTAAAATTAGGTTCTGCATTATCATATTGAATTTTCTAGCAAATTGTAGACAATACTATCATAGCATCAAAGGGTATGAATACTTGTGAATTAGCAGTTTTGGAGTTTTGCAAAAAAAAAAAGTTGAAATAAGTAATTGTAGCCACTATTTCTTGTAACTTTTTTTCCTCATCCACGAAAGCAAAACTTTTGCTACAAAAGATTTTTCCTGTAATTATTTGTTTTCGAGAAACTTCTAGAAATTATAAATTTCTATTGGGGTATGTAAACTTTTGACTACAACTGCATATACAGGTCAATACAGGTAAAATTTTGTTTCCTAAACACTGTACGAAAATGACATGGTAACTTCCATTTATGCATATATGACATGTTACCATGTCATTTTCATACAGTGCTTTGCAAATTTCTTTTAATCTGTATTGAGTTTTTGAAGGTATCACAGTCTGGCTATTTACAGTAGATCTGCTATTCTATATGCTAACTTAATAATATCTTGGCTATATCTTGGGAACAACTTCTGTGATTCTGATGAATCCGTGCATGGACATTTGTCATGGGAACCTGCAATATACATATAGTATTTATCTTTGGCCATAGTATCTGAATGCATAAGCATAGGGGCTGGACACTTTATTGGAACGTAAGAGAAAATAGAATTGCAATAAATTTGAACCAATTGCCATGTGTCATTAACCACACAGCACATAAGACCCAGCGATGTTAGTTTGTTGACCATAAAATGAGCAGGAGCAAAGAAGCTGTAGCAGCATGACTTTTAGAAGCGGCAGATGTTCTATGTTTTTTGTCCAGCCTATTATCGTAGTTAACTATTAATATGGGTACAGCAGCTGGCTGGTTTCTGTCAGACAGACTGTAAGAATTTATCAGAGTTCATGCCAGTGAAAAAGCTCTACTTACTAGTTTGTTGGTTTGTTAAAGCTTGCTTCAAAAGCCAACCTAATTATCTCGAGCGAGCGTAGCTGGAGTACCTAGTGGATTTGTCTGGTTGTCTCTCAAGCTCTTAATATGAAACATTAATTAAAGGATCAAATGTAATATTGAAGGTCCACAGTGAGACTTCTCTCCACTAATGAAATTCTGTAGGAGTGCAAAGAGTCTGCTGGGTGAAGTGAAAGCGATTTACATTTTGCTACAAGCAAATTACCCACAAAGCCTTTTTCATATAATAAAAGGGTCACGCTTTATTTTAAGGGCCGTTTTTTTAGTTTACTAACTGTTAACAAACACTGTTAATTTTTAGCTAATGGTTAGGGTTAGGGTTAGGGTTAATAAAAACATGATTTAGTTTGCTAAACATTACTACAGTAACAATTTGAACCTATTTCAAGCATATGATCGACTGGGTATTGATCATCCATAGGGCTGTGGTGTTCGATTGATCATCCATAGGGCTCTGGTGTTTGATTGATCATCCATAGGGCTCTGGTGTTTGCTGTTTTAGCTAGCCTATAATATCTTATTAACTAACAGTTGACAGAAAATAAATAAATAATGTACATAAACAAAACTTGTAATCAGAAGGTCAATGGTTCAAATCCACCTCTGCCACTGCCTGACTCACTGTGTGACCCTGAGCAAGTCACTTAATCTCCTTGTGCTCCATCCTGCAGATGAAATGTTAAGTCAATGTCCTATTGTAAGTGACTCTCTGTAAAGTGCTTTGTGATGATGGTCCACTATGAAAGGTGCTAAGGCCCTTAAAATAAAGTGTGACCAATAAAAGCTTAAAGTACGATGAATGTCCAGGCAGTTTTCTATCACTGTGTTTCTATATTGGCAGTTTTAAGGCACAGAATATACTTGTAATATACACTGCTTTATGGTATGATCACTGCTGAATGTATGAAAGATCTGGAGATTTTTCCCCAGCTCCAGTCTTGTCAGCTAGTATTTTTCTGTTACCAGCTGTGAAGTATATGTGGGTTAGACCACTTAGTTGTTAGCCAGTTAATAATAAAATGGGTATAAATGAAGATTGTATCAGGGTTTGAAAGATGCATGACTAACTGGAGCGACTGTATCCCACTTTACAATTGTATTGCATTTCTCTATGGGTTAGCATGTAGAAGATAACTATTTATTAACTATTAACTATATAACTATTTAGTAGTTATTACTTGCTGTGGGAAGTGCCTGGCAACTGACAGGGAAGTACAATAACCTACACATTGAATGTAGGCAGTGAGCAAGCCTTATTGACCAGAACAGTGCTCAGGGAGCTACACAGAGTGACGTGCTTCCTTTATAAGGTCAAAGATTCCTTTCCTATATCCTGTATTTTCAACACGCAGGTACAGAAGTAGCCTACTTCTCACTCACCCATTCATCATCTGAAAAGCAATTCAGTAATAAAACAACATTGGACTGCTATTCAAGTTCATTAATGCAGCTGGATATTAAACTGCTACCCAGGCATCAAAGCACTTTTCCCACCACAGCTCTTTTTATTTTCCTCTCTCAGGGCCATATTCATTAAGCATCAGGGTGCCATTAAAGCTTTCAAACTCATTTCTCTTTATTAATTTTAAGACCATTTTCCTGGTTCACCTTATCACTGTGCAGCCAATTCTGACACACTTATATATCTGAATTGTACAACACACTGTGACAACTGTATTATCAGAACTCCCTCCACCCCCCCTTGTAGGTTTAACATGCCCCTCCTGCCCACCCCATCTGTCAAGAACAGCTGATTTAAAACAATGTTTTTCCTGCAACTAAGTTGTGTCTTGCTAGTTGTATTATTATTTATTTCTTAGCAGACATCCTTATCCAGGGTGACTTACAATTGTTACAAGATATCACATTATTTTTACATGCAATTACATTATTTTTTACACATTATTTTTACATACAATTACCCATTTATACAGTTGGGTTTTTACTGGAGCAATCTAGGTAAAGTACCTTGCTCAAGGGTACAGCAGCAGTGTCCTCCACTTGGGATTGAACCCACAACCCTCCGGTCAAGAGTCCAGAGCCCTAACCACTACTCCACACTGCTGCCCTGCTGCAATTGTTTTATTCTTCTGAGAAATATGTATGCCTTTGCAATGCCTTCAAAATAGCACCCAAACTCACTTCCATTACATGCTGTGCTTTAATGTTCTTCAGATACTGGGTCAGGTGAATGACTTAAAGATGGGGACTCCATTTTAATTATGGTGCTTTTATCCTTAGAGAAGCTTTAAAGAACAAAACCAACAAACCAAAACTATAACGGATATTGGCACCTTAATTCTAATCCCAGACAAGAGGTAAATATTTCCTCTGAAAGAGACACAGAGAGTTCTCTGGCTCTGAATAAGAACCCACTGATAGAATTATCAGAAGTCTAAAGGTTCAGCCACATGGCCTACCCTCCTGTGCACCATCTCTATGAAGTCCCTGAGCCCCTGTATAACTGATGGGAGCCCTAGTCCGCTGAACTGATATGCCCCCATTGCCCCCAGTCTCTTTTATGAGGACCACTAAAATAGATCAGAATCACGCACACACACAAAAATCTCATTAGCAGTCAGCTTACATCACTCTTAAAGAAAAAAAAAGAAAAACAGTTCCTGAATGCCTGTTAGATACAGCTGCTTGGAGCCCTAGTTCTAGATAATGAGCTCAGCCCTTGATTGTAAAGAAGCAATTAATTAAAGGGTGAGGTTAAGGACCCCAATTATTCCAGCACCATCAGCCATTTAATTGGTCACCAATCATTTTTATGTTTTACAAGCCTCAGTTAAACACAGATTCTAACAGCTTCATATTCAGGGCATCTGAGCAAACTGGTGTATTAAGTCACTAGTAAACTATTAGGGATCAAATATATACAGTGGTGGTGTCCATAAGTATTGACACAAGACCCGTATAAAATGACAGGAAACTATCATTTAATTGGTGGAGCATAAACAAGCTTTTTGGCACAAATCTTATGGGAAATATTTTGCGAGTCTTTTATACATGTATGTTTCAACTGCAAAAAGACTTTCAATTATTCTCTCCTTGCACTTTGATCTGTTACAGTGGAGCTCATCAAGATTTCAAACGTGAGACTGATTGAATTAAAATCAACATTTATTGCACGGTGCTTACAGAAATAATATTTTCATTTTCAATGACACTGAAGGACGCATTACCTTTCAAAATGATTGTTAAATATGTAGCGTGTCTCAAGTTTAACTGGGTTGCAGTACGTGGGAGCACTCTAGGAGGATCATTTCGTCTTAGAAAATGAAACAATTTCACAAACAGACGTGAAGACAGCACTGACCTCTGTGTTGTGGTTTTTATCACATTGCTGTTTTTTCCTAAGCTGAATTAGCCTGTGTTTTTTTGTTTCTACTATTACTAAAGAGTTTGTGTACTATTTTATTATTGGTTTTAGTTTTTAATTATAATTGTTCACTTGCGTTTATATTTTTATTTTGAACTTTATGTTTTTCTGTGTTTTAATAAATACACTCCTTGCTATTGCATTCAACTTTATTAACAACTATGTTTAGCCTTCTGTAAACCTAGCTGCTGTCAATAAAGTTAACCCTTGAAAGGTGCTTGAACCATACTTGACTCCTTGACTTTCATTCAATGTTAAAGAAAACTACACCATACAGAGCATAAAGTCCATACCTACAAGATGATATATGGTCCAGTATTCCTCTCTAGATGATCAGGAGCTAGAGAAAATACAAGCAAGCTTGCCCATGCATCTCCAATAAAAAGGGTCTTTGGTTTAATCCAGGCTGTCACACGTTCAAGCAGAAATCCTTGAATAGAGGCTTTTGGGCTTTAAAAGCATTCCTGAGAGGTTCAGCTTTCCAAAGCATTGTGGTGTGAGAGGTGGAATGCTCTTCCACCTTCAAAGGAAGCAGCGTCTTGCTGTTATGCAGATGGTGGCTCTTCTAAAGATTTCAGTATGCCACTATGATCTAAACAGTGGGTTTAGATCGCTAAAACAGACCCCAACATGCCAGAAAACAAACAAAGGCTGCAAATTTAGAAACAGGAGAAAGAGAAGGGTATTGATTGAATTAGGAGTAGGCTACAGCCTATTAAACCAAATGGGTGATCTCTCCCAATTAAAAAGCTGACTGAATAAAGCTTTGGGTTGAGTTCTATTTCCTTTGAGCACTCCAGGCTTTCTCTCTCAGGTACAGTAGCAGCCCTTACCGTGTAAACTATGAGATGTTAGGTTTATTGGTATCCCCAGTACGGTTGCCAACTGTCGTGGTTTTCCCTGGGTCATCCCAGTTTTGAGGCGAGAACAGGAAGTAACAGTGAAGAGTAGGCCACTGTCTTATAGAGCTGATCTATGGAATTTGCTGCACCACACTGTCAAAAACTCAGGAGGTCTCTTCCTCAGATTTTAGTATTTTTTAAGCTCCTGTGTTTTGAATTGACTCCTGTAATAGAGTACATTTTTGTTTTAGTGAACATCCAATTCAGGAGTTTAATTAATTGTAGCTAACAAAATAGTTCCCTACATTTTCTCTGCCATAAACATCCATTCATTATATAGGTCTCAGACATGTAGTTAGCAAACGTGTATTTTCATTGTAATACATTATATCTGGCACTACACTAGGGTAAGGAAATCGCTGTTTGCAATCTATGATTTTAGATGTTCTTGTACTTCCTGGGTCATTTCACCTGGAGGGTGAAATTATCCAGCCACTTCATTGGCTTCCTTTCTATCTATAGTAATACGTCTGTTTTAAAACGAAAATACATGTTTGTTATAACATGTGTTTCTTTAAAAACTGCACAATTGAGACCTATGTAGCTAATGGAAGTGCAAAGGGTAAGATTTATTTAAGTATTTTGTTGCCTGTAATTACTTTAAAAAAGCATGGGCTGGGATATATAGTCAAGGTTATATGCAAGCCTCTAAACATTGATATTTTACCAGACTTTTATAACACACACACACATACCTTAAAAAGTAAACAAAAAGCCTGGTCTACTACACTGCAAGTTTTAGCCAATTAGCTTGATCGGGGACTTGACAAGCCATTAATGAATCTGCCTGTCACTACCATTGAAGGCATTACAAAGCAGTCCACTAACACGGCCTCTGACATGATTTGCTGTTATGCAGTACAAGCTCCCATTACTTCCAAGGGGGGACTTTCTTTGTTCAGAAGAGGGAAAGTGGATAAAAGGTTTTAAAAAATGAAAACAAAGACAACCAGGAAGGCCTTTCATCCCACTCTTACCGTCATCTTCTCTAAAGCAGGGGTGATTTTCAGAAATCCACTGGACTACAGTTCAAGTGTTAAGTTGCCTCTCTCTTAAAACTCAAATTAATCATTTGAAAAGAATCCAACTTTAATTTTTAAGATCTCCAGTTACGATTCATACCCCAATTAACGACTTGAGGAAATAGTCTCCCTTTAGTCACTTTTTTTACCCCCACTTGCAGTGAAAATGATGATATTCTCACGATGGAACAAATCCATTGGCCCTATGGTACAATGTCACCAAATCTGAGCCATTTTGTGGATTTCCACCTTTTGGAGTTTGAAGCCCAAACTAAACCCTGTCTTATCTTGAGTTTTATGAAAAATAGCAAATAGCAGTTAATTGGGCTAACTCCCTGCTGCCTTATCCCACCCCTATAGGTTGCCGCTACCATAGATTTTTACCCCAAAGGAAACAAACCAAAAAAAAAAAATACATATGTGAACAGCTGGACAGCTTCTCCGCTGTGTGTTTAATTCCAGAGTGGGCTGTTTGCAACAAAAATAATATGCCAACTAGGGCACCTCTCACCACTGTATGTAACGCTTGTCTTTTTGACACTAATTTTTAACAGGCCATCTAACTAGGTCTGTAATCTCCTTTCTGTGGAGTTCACAACTTGGCAGCTCCCAGCGGGAGTAAGCAGGATTTGTAGATCAGGAGGCAAACAGGCCATGGAGAGCTTGGCACAGCGAGAACATGGAGCCATTGCTAATCTCTTCAGGCATGAGAAGGCTTATATTAAACAAGAAATATACCAGGATAAATCACTTAGATATTATCAGTATTCAAAAATATATTAAAAATGTATCAATATATACTATAAAAATAAACTGTGGACATACTTTTGCAGTTAAAACCAAGACTGAAAGTATGAGAAACTAAATAAACTATGCAAACATGTTGGCTAGTGCAT
Organism: Acipenser oxyrinchus oxyrinchus; assembly: GCA_030684275.1. NCBI lineage: Eukaryota > Metazoa > Chordata > Actinopteri > Acipenseriformes > Acipenseridae > Acipenser > Acipenser oxyrinchus. The sequence continues at coordinate 33,978,985 of CM060258.1, forward strand.
TATTGACTTAGTTTTTTATAGTTTCAACTTAGAATTCTGATTATTTTGAAGTTATGGAAAATACTATTGTTATAAACACAGTGAGCAAATGTTTCATCTATTGCCTTAATTAGTGTTGTGATGATTAGCACTGCAGAAGGCCTTAGTCGCTTGTAGTTCTACATACAAAATGCTGTAAGAAATACAGATTTCTGTATCTCCCTAAACGAAGAACTGAATGCAATACTAGGTCTTAGGTGGAGCCATTTCTGTGGAATGCATTGCCCTCTGATATTTGTCTCCCTAATAGATTTAAATGGAATCGGTTTAGATTGAAATGTCTTCAACATAATCTCTGTAAACTGATGCTTCTTTGTAATGTGTTTAGTTATGTAGGTTGTAATTTGACTCTAGAGCTCCAGAGCTACATCCTGATATCAATGAATAAATAAATCCTCCAGGCCACCCCTTCACACATTCACCCCTTATAGGCAAGTTTGAATGACAGCAGATAGGCAAGTTTGAATGACAAACACCATGATGAGCTTTGACTCCATGTTTATTTCTTTGACGTCTCAATATAGTCTAGACAGTTTCTGACAGGTATTTAAGTCTATAGTTCTCACAGTTCATGTTTTTGTTTCAACCGGGACCTAAATATTTATTTGAAATCTGCACTGCATTTCCATGCACATAAAACAGTTACTTCAGATAGACTGTGGCAATGAATCAGTGTGCATCATTAGACTACAACACAAAACTGTTAATGGAGTTAACTGAGTAAGGGACATTAGTTCAGTGTGTATCAATGGCTGATATTCATGTTGTACACTTACTAAACATTTTTAATACCAATGATAAGAACAAGATGAATGCTTAGGAGAAACATGTGCTCAAACACAGCAATAGGAAGGAGACTCAGTCCGGGGATAGTTTACTATTATTACTATATGTCTATCTTTAAAACAATGACCACAATCTGATCATTACAGTGGACATATTATTACCAGGTATATCAAAATTCATGTTCCCAGAATTTTATTTCATGTCCTTGTTATATATTATATATTACATGTCCCAATTTGGAACAATTTCAGAGTTTGGTTTATATGGTGTTGAATTAGTCTTAGGGTCAAAGGTCACTGTCTGGAACTGTAGCTTTGCATGTCATTACAGTGAAAGACATTGACTGGAGCTGACAACTTGACACAACTAGAAACAAATGTTAAAATAAGGTTTTCATCAATATACTGGGTTAAGCTTTGATAAAACTTTCATTTTGCTCCATGTAACAGTATTTAATTATAACAGCCCATGTTTTGTCCTAGTTCTTGTAACCCGAAATATGACTTCAGCTCGTTAAATAACATAAATCCCACAGCTGGGGAGATGGGTGCTATACTTTGTCAAATGTCTCTAAGGCTGAATTGGAGTGTAAACAGAGATTGATTTTAGATATGGTTTTCTATATAGAATCATTCAATGTTTGCAATTCATGAGAAAGCAAAGAAAACAAAAAACCTCTTGGTGCGCCCACACATTATGCCCTGTCAGAGAATGTGTGCAAACCCCTTTAGAATACATAGTTCAAATCCTCAATCATAGCCTTGCAGAAAAGTTTGAAAAATATCATTAGGAGATCACTAGGATTGCCCTAATAGCAGAGCACAACACAATGGGTTTTGAACAAATGCTGCACCTGATACAGTGCCATACCTGTGCTGATATAGGACCCTGGTACTGTGTATTGGTTCACACCATTCATTGTGATAGCATTGGTATGTTCAAATCTGACACTATAAATATCATGGTACCATTCTACCACTGGTACCTGAACCAGAACCATTGTAGTACCACTGTAAATCATAATGTGCCGGGGTAGTAGCCAGCAATAGTCAAAGTATATTTAATTAATCAAAACAGACTTTAAAGATCATTCTCTAAATACAGTAACACTCTTTAGTAACACTGAGAACTGGGGTTCACAATTTAATATTTTGAACTGGGGAGTCTTGGGATTGCTGCAGTTATCCAGACCTTTCGGTCAGTTAAGTTCCAGGGCTTTGACCTGTAAACAATAGTTTTGACACAAAAACCATGGTGGCCGTGATAGTGTTCCCCTTTGTCTCATCGCCTTTCAGGTCTTCTCAAAGAATGCATTGCTTGCAGCTTCTCGGTATATTGCTACAATCTTTTCCTCAGACAGATGATTCTGGTGACATGGGTGAGTCCTGCTGGTGCACATCATAATGACTCTGTTCAGGCGCTTACACCATGTGCTCCTCTATATCTGCTGAGGCTAACTGGTAAGAGCTGGTAAGGCAAGCGCTTCAAAATAAAGTCTATCCTTGATGCACATTGCAGATTCTTCCAACGCCAGGAACATCCACTCCTCCTGGAGTACATAAACTTAAGCTGAACTTCAATCACAAATTTACCCCAGACTATGAACTTAACCCTAACCTTAAAATCACTGTCAGATTTCAAAATTGCTATTTAGTGGGAGGATTTAAATGTTATTTCTCTACGCAATACAATCTGTTCAAAGTGTGGATATTCTCAGAGAATTTAGGATTAGACAAATCAACAACCTGCATCTCAGGATCTGTAGGCACCAATCTGCATGTGTTAGTATAAAAATAATAATTTTAACAATAACTATTATTATTATTATTATTATTATTATTATTATTATTATTATTATTATTATTATTATTATTATTATTATTATTATTAGTAATAGTAGTAGTAGTAGTCATAGTAGTAGTAGCCTTTTAAAATTATATTTACAGTAGGTAATAAAGTATATGAAGCAATATTAATTCTTCTGTTATTTATCCCCAGTATGATAATAATGTAGCATTTTTTGTTAATAGATTTAATAACAGTTCCCCATTAGGGAATATCTTAATTTACACTTGCCCCAGAAAAGTGTTCAGGGCTTTAATGGTGTGTTAAAAATGTCCACTAATACAGCAGATACCTGTAGTGTGTTGAGTAATCAATATGTGTTTAACAAAATTAATTAGAAAAAATATATATTTCAATTTAGTCCATTTTCAAGTTTTCTGTAAATGTAATATTTGTTAGAGGTTTAAGAGGCGTTATAAAATGACAAAGATTATCTTTAGGCTTGTGGGAATTCATTCAGCTTGCTTTTTCATTAAAAATGTAATTTAAGAAGAAGCCTGCATCACTCATCTTTAACCCTGAGGATTGATCTTTTTGTAATTCCATATACGAGTAGCTTTGAACAAATGCAATGTGTGACCAGGATGTGAGTGGTGAAATGAATGAATGTCCAAACAGCGTTTTGGTTCCCAACAAAAACGTCTGTGTTTATTTAATAATAACAAAATAATAAAGCTACCCTTTAACAACAATGGTATTGGGAGCGAAACACGCCAGGTTTTCAGTCCCAAAATAATATACACAACAATATCACAGTCCAGTTCTTTGTGCACAGAAAAGTGCTTGGGTTTTCAAGTGAAGTGCTGTGCTGTGGATTAGTGCTCCAGGTGGTTGTGCTGGCTTCGTGGCTGCAGCTCCCTGGTTCCTAATCCTCTGCAATATATAATAACAAAACAAAACAACAGCTCTCCGGCTTGTTAGTTAATCCAGCGTAAGGAGTTGTACTCACGTAGCTGCGTCCCTTTTGTACTACCCAACTCCTCCCTGCAATCAGCCCGGCGCCTCTGTTTATCCAATTGCTGCCCGGCCCGCAGGCAACACAAAGGAATATCCACTAGAAAGTGTATCAGATGATTTTTAACGGTTAGGTTTAGGGATAGGTATTGGGTTAGGGTTAGGTTTTAGGGCTGGGGTTGGGTTAGGGTCAGGATGGGTTGATTTTGTAGAGTTGCCGAGTTCTGGAAGTGAAAGGTGGGAGTGCTTGGCAAATGCCCTAGAATCATCTGATGCCCTCAGGACACTTTCTAGTGGATATTCCTTTAAGCTGCGCCCGCAGCAGATGCATGGAATCGTTCTGCATACTCGCAGCTACGCACTTCCTCCAAGATGGCCTACTGCACTACAGGAAAAGGCTAATCTATGTGATTTTTTTTTTTGTACAAGTGAAATGTTAGTACAAGTTTGCTGGTATGAAGATAATGTTTTCTTCTTTCTGTTTCAGATTTCTTGAAAACTGCTGGGAGAACTGACTGTACGCACACGAGGAGAAAATACTCTAGTAAAGGCCTAAAGATATTTGGGTAGGGGTTAAAGTAATGGTGTTGCTGCAAACCAGTCAAATTTCCTATTCTGAACTAAATTTATTTTTTAAAAAAAGAAAAAAGATTCTTCCAATTGTATTTAAAATGGAATTCTCAGTCTTAAAAAATTGGAAAAGAGGATTTAAAATCTTTATTAAGTTTTAGTTGTAGGTTTTAAGTACAACTATTACATATGTACATGTGGTAAATATTGCTTGTTGATGCATACACTTATTGTACTGTGAAGGCATGTAACATGTCTTTGAAGACTACTCCTTTAGTCTTTATTGAAATATCAGGATCCTCTGTTTTCTGGGTCCTGTCATTCAGTCTTCTGTAGTGTACCTAATTTACACACTCCAGGTCCTTGTCACAACATCCTAGTTTTTGTAGAAATGGCACATTTGTATACAAATTGGGGGTGTTTTCCCCAAGAGACATGCTCAATCATTCCTTCTCTGGGGCTATCAATCTTTTCCAGCAATGGGATTGCTTTACTTCCAATGAATCCGATTTCCCTTTGAATCTGACAAATCTGATCTTTTTGGACCACTCTGTTTATTTGAGTTATATTCAAAACTAGGATGGATGAAGATTACGCAGTTATGATTTATACTTTTAGAGAATCTTGTACTCTCAGAACAAGCGGATGAAAGGCTCTCAAAGAGGAGCACAGTTTAAACATTTATTTTTGTTTGTTTGCAGAGTCTTATATTTGTTAAAGCTTCTTTACTTGTGACTCACAACAAGCAACCTGTTTCCAGCTGTTCTCATCTTCCTGCTAGGCATAACTTGAAGAAAAGTAGCACTTTAGGTAGGTAATGTAAGTCAGTGGCTGAACAACGATTTAAACCCAAAAGTCTCCCATTCCTCTTTTCTTACTAGTTGGCTGCAAAGCTGTGTTGTTTATCCCGCTACTGTATCTGATGAAATCTGCTGCCATTTGAAACTAGATCCTAAGTTAAGAGAGAAACACGCTCAAGTTTGAAACAACTCAATAATGCTGTTTGCAGGGAATTTGCAAACTGTGTGCTGCTTGGAGTGGATTGATGGGCTAACATTGGGGCACTGTACAGTTTGGATTGGTTGAACTGGAAATTTGGGCAAATTCATGGAGTGAAGAAGCATTAAATAAATGGAAGGCAATGTAACATATCCAAAGTGGGAAGACACAGTGTGAGGCACAGCCTGGCCTGTGTCAATTCTAAACCCCAAATACATTCTACAGATCAATACAACAGAATAGATTTATAGATTGTTAAGATTCCTAAGAACAATCTTATATATGAGTGGCATTTATTATTATTATTATTATTATTATTATTATTATTATTATTATTATTATTATTATTATTTATTTATTTATTTATTTATTTATTTATTTCTTAGCAGACACCCTTATCCAGGGCTACTTACAGTTGTTACAAAGTATCACATTACACAATATCACCTTACACATAAGAACAGTTTTCAAGCACAGTAAAAATCAGTAGAAAATAAGATCAAATTCAAATGAGCAAAATTAAGAATAGAGTAAATAATTACATTTAAGAGCGAATTTGACTAAAGATATTTGCTTATAAGAATAAATTCCATTCAGAGCACGTAGTAAGTATGATAAATGGATAAGAACGATATCAATTAACAAATTCAAATTACAAAAAGCACATATACTGATATCTTTAAGAGTAAAATCAACTTCAAGATACAGGCAATGGTTATAATTAAGAGCAGTAGTAGAATATGGCTAAATATGGGGCAGTTCGTGTAAGTACATGAAGATGCAAGTACTGGTACAATTAGGTGCCATCTAGTCCAGTGTTGTAGTCCAGAGTTTGTTCTTAAATCGGCACTATTGAGCTCACAGACCTGATTGCTCTTAACTTTAGTTTAAGCCCTTAATGATGCTCAGAGATAATTAAGCTGCATTCGGTCTTTCTGAAATGGACTGAATTTAAAGCTGTGTTTCAGAGATAAAAGGCAAGTGCAATATCAGGGGACAAATCCATTGCACTATTCAGCCCTCCAGGAGTTGGGTGTTGGGAGATTTGAAGGAGCTTCGGTAACAACCCTTGATGGCCTACTCAGTCTAGGAATGGCCCTGGTAATTAACACAGCAATGAGAAACAGTACTTGTTCATTTCCATTTGAAATCAACTGAATGGATCTTATTTAAAAACACAGATGAGTGAAGGGGGGTACATTTCATTCATATTTATAGCCTTCACACCTAATAAAAAAAATCTGGCTGTTTAGTTTTAAATACAGGAGATGTACAAAAAGAGAGAGAGAGAGAAAAAAATTGGAATAATTAAAAAGCTTATTGTTAACATTTTGAAAGATTTTTAGAAAGAGAATCTTTCTTCTGAGGGTTGGATAAAAAAATGTTTCTTGCATTCAACAACGATTACTACTTAAAGCATATTAGCTGCTAAAACGATATTATTTTCATTTGATTTATCCAAGCTTGGTTCTATTTGAGTCCTGTTTGTACCCATTTGTGCAGCTCAGTGGGACTGAAGCACAAAGAGGTCAGGTGACCTGCCTCAAGTTTTTCACATTGAGCAGCAATGGCTATGCTAATATTTACACCTAATGTCCAGGCTCCCAGTGTATAGCAGTAACCACTGGGCTTAAACATATATGGAAATATAAGATGCAGTGTCCCACATTGATATTTAATTTTACTATGAAATATTGTTTACCACACTTCCATACTAAATATAATAATCATGGTATGCCATTCTTTATGCAATGTCTGTTATTTAATTCTCACTGCTTTATCAAGGTACAGAAAATAAGATGCTGTTCCTCATTAGTTCAAAGACATAAGAAAAAAAAAAAACCTTCTTAGGAATGACTGATAAGAGCCTGCGAGTGAATACATGAATAATTACAGACTAATTAAAATGCACAGTGGCCACCTAAGCCCTTGCTGCAAGAAAAAAAAAATATGAATGGGTTGCTTGTTTTTAGTTTTTTTGGCAGCCTGGATTTCTGTCACTGGAAGTCTGCTGCTTGAGACGCCACATCACAATGCGCCCTGTTTAACCCTTGCCAGTCTAGGTGTGTTAAACCTTGTAAGTACACCTAGAAAGTGTTTGACCTTTAGATATCACCTTTAGATACTGCAACCGCATTAGAGCACTTTAAGATTCCTCTAGTATAATTTCATGTGTGGTTGTGTAGCTGGCTGAAGAATGGCATGGCAATTCTAAATATAATCGTTTCTTTTTCAATCTAAATATTGTTCCCAATTATTGCAATGCATTGACCGTGCAACTTTCCTAGTTAAAAGTCAATTGTAATTGGATTGGTTACATTTTTATTTTTTTTATTTTTTATTATATATATATATATATATATATATATATATATATATATATATATATATATATATATATATTCTTAAAACAACTTTGCAAAAAGTAAATCTCAGAGCAAGATTTTGATCATAAATGCAGTCTGCCGCATCCTTTCAAAGTCCCCTGAAATGTGTAATATTAAGATACTAGCCCAAACCATTCAGTGTGTGTATTTAGTGTTTTTTAGTTGGTGGAACTGTGTTCTATTTGTTTTTCCGCAGTGCAATGAAATTCTAAAGGCACTTTGTTGAAACAGCCATACGATTTTAACATAAAAAACCTAACAAGAAACAGCTCAAAACAATAATTGAACTGATTCAACCATGTTGCTGCTTGACAGTTTAATAATAATAATAATAATAATAATAATAATAATAATAATAATAATAATAATAATAATAATAATAATAATAATAAATTATTATTATTATTATTATTATTATTATTATTATTATTATTATTATTATTATTATTATTATTATTATTTTTTTTTGTATTTCATTCACTTCAAAATATGGCCCCAATTTATTTATTTTTTTTACCCAAGGACATGTTCTTTCTTCTGGTCCTGGGAAATGATAAAGTGGGGATATTTCATCCCATACCCCTCCCTTCAAGCACTCAGGCATCCAGCCATATGTCAGTACTGGCAGCTAAGTGTGTCATCTGGGCAGCCATTTACTTTTATTTTTGTAACACCGTACACACACACACATGTACACACACACACATGCACACACACACACACACACACACACAAACACCAAAAAGGAGTCTTCACTTAGCTTAGGGTAGGCATTCCTTGATATTAAATAATTCACTGAACATCAGCTTGTAAAGGTTAGGAAGCAGAAGGTTCTTCTTTACTTTTTATAACAAAACAGAGATCTTAAACATCCGAAGAGGGTGGAATAAAACCAAAACATTGTAGTATGATAAAGCAATTTTACATTTCACCCGAAGAGCTGGAAACCAAGACATTTTTGCATGGCCGCTATATATATATAAAAAAACCAAAACACTATTTTGTTCTGTGTGGTCTCACAAGCAGTTTATTTTCTTTATTTCTCTGTTTATTTAGATGTGTTTATTTACTGGCTAAGCAGATGCTCCCTGCATCTGTTGCGGCAGCTTTTAGCATATAAGCCTGTTTGAAATGGAGAGGCACTAGGCCCTGCACCCTGGGGCTTGAGTTTGAAACTCCCTGGGATGTCATGCAAATGTTTGGGTATTTCTCGAATTTCACCGAGCGGTCCTCCCACATTTCTCCCATCTGCTGAGGGTTTTAAGGAATGTTAGGGTGTGAAAGAAAAACAAAACACATTTAAGAAATAATCCAATTTCCTCCTAGTCTTTCTTAAACCAAAGTTAGATCCATATCAAAAGAATCCTTACAGGTTTTATTAAGTGCTTTGGATTTTTTGCATAGTCACAAACAGGTGGGGTTTTCTCCATTACCACCCACAAAGTGCCTATGATATGTAGATTTAAAACAATAATGGTTTTTTTAATTAACCTTTTCTTCCCCCTGAATCTCCATCAAGATGAAACTGCCCACATTGGTGTAGTTTACATGACAATATGTGAAACCAAGTCAAATTAATTATAGCAATGAATGCAATTATTTTAAGAGCTATAGTGTCAGTATTAAGGCACTATAAAATTCAATAGCTAGCTATTTGACAAGTTTACCCATTGAAGGGGCTCTTTTATATGAAGATACACACCCATTAAGCTCTGAAAATATTTGACTGTCCAAAAACAGTCACATCAAATTGAAAATGTCTGAAATCAAACTGGTTCATCCATAACATTAAACAAATTCAATCATAAGATACAACAGAGTAGTACTACTAAAAATAAACTCAATTATACACTTATCACTTTCTTTATATGCTACAACATAATAAAGCCATTGAAAAAAGGTTTTTAGTTTAAATATGTTTCTGTTTGGGTTAAGTCCTGCTGAAATATAATTTGAACAAAGAGCCATTTCAATGTTAGGTTACTGTAGAAAGAGTAGACAATTGCAAGCATGGTTGCTCGTCACAATTGCCATGCTCTCTCTTTCTGGTCTGACCTCTCCAGATTCCATTCTAATCTTCCTATCAGTCACAGGTCCTAGCACCCCTCCTTCCTCTTATTCCAGTGCTCTATCTCCCCTCTCCATCTTGTTCTCTGTGTTCCTCTGTTTCAGCCTGCCCATTTGGTCATTTCTCTATGACAAGCCCCATCCATCACCCTGACTGTTTTACTTCTAAGGTGTCTGGCCTATTTCCGTATGTCTCGCTGTTTAACCATCCACATTTCTTTGGTATCCGCTGATTAAAATACCTCCTTCTGCAATTTGATGAGCTGTTTGTAGTTCTTTTCTGCTGCGGTCATCAATAGGAAGTTTTAAATTTCTGTCGCTTTATTTATTTTATTTTAATAATAAACCAGGCCCGTTAAGCTTTAGCTCTTTCTAAATGTTTCAAGTAACAAGCTCAGGTGTGTCTCATTAAACTCATAGTAAAACCGGAGTTAGATCAAACTAATGCATCATAGTAATGCATTGTAAGTACCATAGTAATCTATGGTAAATACATAGCACCGGTATAAGCATGTAAGACACAATTTAGATGCAATGAATTAACATTTAAATAGATTTTTGTGCCTACTTTAGCAGTTTATCGATGGGTTTATCTTTTTAAGAAATGTAATTCCTCTTTGCCTCAGTGTTCATGTATTTTAAACGAACCCTTTTTCTCATATTCTTGAAACGCAATTCCTAAAGCTCTCCTTTGAAGATTATTTTACAGGGTCTAAAATTGCTGCAGGCGTTCTGTAATATTCTGAAATTCATATCCCCAGCAGCCCCTCCACCAGAGGCATTCAGATGTTAACTGGGCTTCTGACATTTTACTCTTCCTAGCCAGAATGCCTCTGTGATTGCCCAAAGCCTGTTTTTAGAACGCAAGGGACTACACCAAAAGAAAGTGTTTTTAAAAAAAATTATATATATATATATATATATATATATATATATATATATATATATATATATATATGCATTCAGATTCCCTAAAAACATGCCTCTAATACCCAGCACACTGTGTACAACAATGTATCTGTTCTTAAAATGTGAACTCTGCAAAAAAAGGGCATTTTTATGCTTTGAAACAAACATTGGCTTCATCTTATAGTTGATTTGCTATGTAAATCTCAATCTCATCTCGTTCCGATATTAAACTAAGACTGCTGCAGGTTACCTCTAAGGTAGACCATATAATTTGGGATCAATTTCAAATCGCTATCAACTCAATCCCAGTGACAGATGAAAACAAGAAACTAGACACAGTACCTAGTCTCCCAGTCTGACCCTTACAAATCAAACACGCAAACAGCACATTTAAGAATTGTTACTTTCCTATTTTTTTAATGCTTTAACCTTTACAGGAGAACAGTGTCTTAAACTATGTGATCTATTCAATTGACCTAAAACAATGACTGATCTTAATACCAACACTATTAAAATCAATTAAAAAAAAGCTCCTCCTTGAAGTTGTATGTTATGAGAGAAAGAAATGCTCTAAGGAAGCTCACTTGCAGTGTTAGATTTTTTTAGATTTCAATTAAATACAGCCATATACAGTATGTGTATTTAACAACAGTTATTTTCACACTTATTCAGGCTATAAATCAAGTTTCAGCTTAAAAACGCATGTTAAATAAATTGAATGTTGTTTATTCAACAGGTTATACATCATGTAAAATAGTCTAATCGTCATTGAGAAATGATTGAGAAAACATTAAAAGGACACCTGCGTGTAAAAGTGTTAAAAAAAAAAAACATGTGATAAGAACCATCTGTCTGCGAGTCGCTGCAGTGCTGCCCCCTTTTTTCAGTAACGTGAAAAAAAAGGATGTTTGTGTCTCCCTTGTGGCGTAAACCCTGCGGAGAGTGTCAGTCTGCTGCACCAGCACAGCCTCTCTCTGTGTACTGTTGTTTCAGGAGTGGGGGAAGTAACAAGGTGTAGGACATATGGTTGCCAGTTTTCTCATAATCCTGCGATCTCACAATTCATGTGATCTCCAGTTCAAGTTCAGATGGCAAACCACCTCCCTTCTCCAACCCCTTTTTTTTCCCCTTGCCGGGACACCAGCTGATGCAGGCTGCATAAAAATGATGTATTTAGAGTTCATGCCCTTGCTGAACACTCGAGTGGAATGTACAGCTCTGCCATCTGCAGAAGGCACCAGCATGGCCCCAGGGGGTCCCATTGTAAACCCTTCTATAGTGTTGTACTCCAGGGTTCAGAAATAGAACAATGAATGCGCATTGGTCAACAACTTTATGCATAGAACAGTATATAGGAGGTGAGGTGTCTTTGGGGAGTGGAAGAAAAACTCAGGTCTTTATTGTAAAGTTTAAAACTTATAAAGAAAAAACAAGTAGACAAGCGTGTAGGCTATAGTGCTTTCATTAGTGTAATGGTATTCTCAGTGATACAGTAGATAATGCATCAATAATTTCAAACACACCTATTCGTTAATTCTAATGTAAAAGAGATTTAAGTCAAGATGACAAATGCTTTGGCTAGTGCCTTGATCAGTGTATCTATTTTAATGTGAACGGATTCCTTGCTAAAGACGATGCTATATGCTATATGCATGCATAGAACTGAGACTTATATGCGTGCATAGGCTTAGTTCCGCACCACTTAGATCAGCTGTAAAACAGGTCTGCAAACGCGGCTGAGCTCAGCAACATGCAGCACTGTATCATTTGGTTTTCTGTCATGGCTAAATGAATTCTAATGTAAAAACGAAAAGGTCATTTACACCCTTGCAAATGTTCAGCTGTTTACTTTCAGAGAATTGGAGTGGGGAGGGATGTGTTGGCCCTCGCACCTCACGTGGGTTCAGTTTGGTGTTAAGGACAGCAGGAGGCAAGTTGCACTTTAGTGCTCTTTCATACATGCAGTACATAAATGTTTTAACTTTGGGGGCTGGGAGGTGTGCCACGAGATCTGGTTTCAAATCTGGGGATAGATTGGAGAGCATGGTTCTGTCAGACAGCATGCTGTTTGTTTGTTTGTCTTACTTATTTATACAGGAAATAAGCCAGCTGAGACACAACAGCTGGAGCTTAGTTATACACACATATATCACACAGTCACACAGAATTAGAATACAGAATCTCGACTTAGCATGGTCTGCACACCCCTCTGTGCTCTATATATATGTATATATATAAAGCAAACAGTAAAATGTACAATATACAGATACAGTGGGCAATGTTTTTAAAGAACAAGCACAAACGGATCTTTTTTACCATATGCTAAGGAGATGTATGAAAGCTAATGTGGCTCAAGGGTCTCTGTAATGGGATTGAATGTGAGGGCAGCTTTGAAGCCAGTGCTAGTTACTTTCGACATCCCTGACTAGTAACTGTGATATACAGTACCATACAAGTACAGCATAGTGTAGTATAACATAGTGAAATGGCATTGTAACTCTAAGGAACAAACACTCATGTTAAAGCATGGTAATGGTTAGAGAAAAGATCTCACCTTATATGAAGTACAAAGCAACTAAATAATTACCAAATCATTTACATGTCATAGGGTTTTTGTCTAATACTGTTGCTGTGCTTATTTTATATCTTACAATTGTCTTTTCACTAAAGGTCACAGAACGTTGTGCTTTAAATTCTCATTCATGTGGGACCCTGAACTCAACCTCCTGAACATTAACATTGTAAAAATGAGCAGCTGTGCCATAGTGCCTATCACACGTGTGAAATACGAAGATGTTCGATCTGATGGTTCATGTACTGTAAACCCTGCACAAGGCAGGTCTCTCTGATCTGTGGAAAACAAGAGAAAACAAAAACACAGCAGGAAAAAAAGGTAATGGATGCAATCTGAGCTTGTACAGAACTCTAACCCTAACCCTAACCCCCAACTTGTAGTTCTATTTTATTTCTTACATGGAAAAAAAGGTGCCCAAGTCAGCAGGCTTCATGGTCACTACCTCACATCCTGGGTTATGACGTCATGCTGTCACCACGTTGCCCCGGTCTGTGCTGTCTATGGACGGGCCTACACAAAAATATTGTGAGTATGTTATAAGTAAAACTGCCAAGGCATTAGACTCACTCACAGTAGCTACTAATGTCATTTATGGGATTGTGGGAGCGTTACTGTGCAGCCTCATTAGGAGATGACTGCAGGGCCACTGTAGCCTTTTATGAATGACTCACCCTCCATCTATACAGTTCAAATGCTTGTTCTTTTGGTGTGGAAGGACTGATCTAACCTACAGCATTTAAGCAATACATTCTCTGTTTAGGTATATTTGAATGTTGTGTACAGTAGATGTGTATTGCACACGACAGTTTCGTGCTGTAAAAAGTCAAGATTGCCAGTTCAGTAGCTTGTACAACAGTAAATATGATCTTGTAGTGTTTATGCATTACAAATTGGGTACATGCTGCACACTGTAATTGCATTCCTCATTTAGAGCGCAGCAGACTTGAAAGACAAAATGTAAAACAGTGGCACTCAAATTGGTTAAAGACCATGTTGTGCTATATAAACGTAGTCTGGTATTATTAAGTACTGCACATTAAATGGCTACTGAAACCCCTTGGGAAGGATGTGTGCATTAATGCTAAACATGTATTAACCACAAAATGGATGGAACAGAGGGCCCAGGCCTTTCATACCCAGCTCAAGTGAATTGATCACGGTGGACTGGTGAAACGGCAGCCCTTTATATATTGTAGTATTCCAAACTAATTTCCTCTTGTGACCTGAGCTGGATTTGAACCCAGGCCTCCAGAGGTGAAAAGAACAAAAAGCAGTAAAATTAACCTTCAGCGCCACCTAGCCCTTCTGAACTTTAATTTCATGTTATGGCATTTACAACAGCACATGCTCTCCTATGTACACAACTCAGGTCTTCCAAGGACTAGACCAATATGATCTTTGTGACATCAGACAAGCTTTCAAATCACTGAGCTGAACAGGCACTTAGAAAATCTGTCACATGTGTAAAGCAGTGCAGCAGCACAATATTTAATACCTCCCGTTAGCTGATTAAAAGCCTATTTACTTGATATGCCATTTCTTATGTTTCCTATTCGTCATATTGACTCACCTGACTTGATCTGCTTGCTTTAGCCGAGGAAAAAAAAAAAAAAAGGCAGGATTTTTTAATTAATCAGTGGATAACAAACAGAATCCTCCATATCTATGCTAATTAGTGTTTAAATAGCTTGATTAGGTTTAAACGGCTTCTCGCTGCTAGAGAGAGAACTCGCTGGGATGGAGACCCCTGCTGTGGAAATAATGAAGCTTTTTCACGTGACCATGCACTGAGGCGCTTGTATCTTTCCATACTGATCAAGCTCTGGAATGACACCCACCTGTCAATTAACTAAGCGGCAGCTGATTGTGCGCAGAGCACTACTGTCTGGCCCAAACTGAGATCGCTCCTGCTAGCTGAGCTGGCCAACAGAGGTAGAGAGACAGGAATGAGGCAGGTAAACACTGGCCTCCAGGGCTGACTGGCAAACCAGGACAGTAGGACTGTAGTTGCAGTCAACAGAAATCCTAAATGCTGGCCTTGTAAACCTTGAATCTAATTAGTGATACAGTGTTTACGAAAATATAAGGCTACAAAACAACATACGCTGAAAAGACCAAAAGGACTGGGGTTTTTTTTTGGGGGGGGGGGGGGTATACTGTATTTTACTGTTGAACTGCTTCTAATTTGATAGACATTCACTCTAATTGGCACACTCCACGCTGCCTTCTTCATAGCAGCCTTCACAGTCTGGGATTGCATTAGTGCACTGACTGTGTGTCATTTTCCATGTCTTGAACACTACAGCATTGTATTTACAAGCATACCTAAGAGATGCAGTTACCAACTACAGTTGAAGGTCTAATAACACAACTAGGGAGTTTCCCTTAAAAATCCATAATAAATAAATAATTTCTTATATTTCGGTATAGTATATGTAGTTTTCTTGTTTTTTTTATGTTTTATTTCTAGTTACTTTCCAACAGCTTGTCTTTTTTCATGTATTGAAGCCATGTAGAATAACATACATAATTTTGCACTGTACTGTATTGCCATATATTTTGCACAATTGACATATATTTTGCAATATATCTACATATTGTTGGACCACATCCTCAAAGCTCTTTACTGCAGTTTTTCTATGAACAAAATCATGAATTACAATTCTAAAACAAATAAGAAACACAGTGCTTATTAATTATCTGTTGTTTATTTCTTATTTCTGGTTTGGTAAATGTATTTCACATGGTATAAAACATTTGTAACAGTATGCAGCTGTCACAAACTACGTTGATAATAATAATGATAATAATAAGAAGAAGAATCCTGAGACACTCAATAATAACATGATGGTATGAGTCAGCACAAGACTAAGATGCTTCTCGTTAAAATGTTTGATTCATTTTATTACAAATAATAATGAAAATAAAAATAATGACAAGCATTTAATAACATTAAATGACCCCACCGGTTTAGGCTTTCAAGCATTGTAGCGTATAATACAGTACATCGGGAATCTGTTAGTTAAATTGCTATTACTGTATTTTCTGTTCATGCAATGCCTAATAAACGTTTACCACAGTATTTCTGCAGTTTCCCCATGCTTTTCCCATGGTCATACTATGCACTTACCATAGCTTACCCTCGTTTGCCATGTTTATTAATATGCTTTACTATTCCTTGCCATTTTGTACAATGCTTACCTATGGTTTACTGTGCTTTCACTATGCTATGCTATCTACAGTGCTAAAAACTTGCACAGTATACAATTTAGGCACATGATCGCTGGACATTTACATAGATTTCTTTATTTTCTTTTTTAAGTTAAATAGGATTTTGTTTCCATAGCACATAATGCCACCCAGTGGGCAAATTATGTAATTACAGTTTCTTTCAATGGTGTTTTGTTTGCGTAACATGCAGTGCCATCACATGGACTAATGTTGTTGGGTCATAAATGTTTGTTTGTTAGGTACAATCATTCAAAAAATAATTCAACCAGTAGCTTGAAATTTAACTGGTCTGAAAGATTTTTGCTTTCAAGTTGCATTAGTGTATTATCACTCACCCGGTTTTGATTTATTAATTTACAGTGTTAAGCAAATACATTGTTCTATGTACTGGCAATTGTGTGCAAAATGAAAGCCAAAAAAATAGTAACCCACTTGACATTTTCAATTCTAATTATTCAATTATTTGTATTCTGTATTTAGTGCATGGATTGGCCTCCCTTGTTATCTGAAACAGTCCTTTGGCATGGAGTGCAGGGGTTCAGTTATGCTCTTCCATTCTTCCTGCAGTTTGTCTTTTAAGTCTGAAACTGATGTTGGGCGCCTCTTGTTAACTTTATCTATAAGATCATCCCATAGCCACTCAATGGTGTTGAGGTCTGGTGACTGGGGTAGCCATTCATGTACTTTGATGTTTCTCTTTTTTAAAACGCCTTTGACATACAGTACATGGAATATGAAGAAATGATTACCCTGTCTGTGTGATCTGTTCCAGTGCTGCAGTGCTAGAAATTCTATACTGACACGGTTCAGTCTGCCTGTAAGACATAGCACACTACGAAGGTGGTTAGAGGGCCTTCTTATCACATAGAGCAGGCCACTTTGTTACAGTCTATTTTAATATACAGTACTGTATTTAGCTTATTCCCTTATAAACATTTCCACTAGTAAAACCACGGCAAAGTGTAAAGAAGCATGGTAAAGTATAGGTTGGAATTGCAAAGCCAAGAAAGGTACCATGAAGCATATTTAAAAAAATGGCAACCATTATAAATTATGGTTTATGCATAGTATAACCACGGGGAAAGCATGGGAAACCTGCAGAATGTCTGTGCCAATTTAATGGGATAACATTTTGTAAGGTTTAGTTCCCTGTCATAGACTGTGGACCTTCGCAAGCAAGCTACTTCTGTTGGTAGCCTCAGTTCTTTTCAACATACACTACCGGTCAGAAGTTTTAGAGCACCTCCATTTTTCCAGTTTTTATTGAAATTTCCGCAGTTTAATGTCTCAATGTACTCTGAAATTAAAGCATAGAACAAATAAACAATTGGAGATAAAAAAGAAATCATGGAATCGTTTTGTTTAACATTTTGTTTAAAATTTAATCTAAATTTTTGACTCATCAAAGTAGCCACCTTTTGCAGATATAACAGCCGAACACACTCGTGGCATTCTTTCTACAATGGAAATCAAATATTGTTCAGAAAATTCTTCCCAACACTGTTGCAGAAGTTCCCACAAATGTGTTGCACTTGTAGGTTGCTTTGCTTTCACCCTTCTGTCCAGTTCATCCCAAACCAGCTCGATGGGGTTTAAGTCTGGAGACTGTGCTGGCCATTCCATGATTTGAAGCCTACCGTCTTGTTCTTTTCTTCTAAGGTAGTTCTGACATAGCCTGGAGGTATGTTTTGGGTGATTATCTTGCTGTAGGATGAACCCCTGACCAACTAGGCGTATACCAGAGGGTATTGCATGGCGCTGCAAAATGCTGTGGCAGCCGTTTTGGTTCAGGGTGCCACTCACTTTGGCTTTCTTTGCAATTTCTCTATAGGAAAGACCTACACTTTTAAGGGTTATAATGGTCTGTCTGTCTTCCTTTGTTAATGGCCTTTTTCTCGCCATTATGATATACTACTTCCTGCAGTACAATACTGTCCAAATAATGCTTAAGAGGGTGTAATAACACAGTCTGTTCCAACACTGCTTTTATACAGACAAAGGGTTTGTAAGTAATCAACAAAAGTTGGGACACCTGTAGGAATTGTTAGCATCAACTTTCAAGGCTTAATTTACTTCCATTGCTGCAGAACAGCTGTAAGTTGTTAACCCATTACTTGTTCCCTGAAAAAGGCCTTTTTGTATAACTCTGAAATGTACATTATTTTTCAGTTTTGGTAACCTAAACTTTTTTAACCTCTGGCAGTTTACAGCTTACCTTTGTACCATTTCAGGTTATTCACTGGACTTGAACTGCTTAAATTTCAATAAAAACTGGAAAAATGGGGGTGTTCTAAAACTTTTGACCGGTAGTGTACATTGACTTCTTCCATAGATCAATTTGGCTGCATGTAGTGATTGTTCTATTGAGCTTTACTCATATTGAACAAGATCCTGGCCAGCATTTCTGTACCAGTCACTGCCCTATGCAACAGAAAAGCAGAATATTCCACCCAGTAGGTGGCGCCAAAGAGGATGCCCTTCTTAAAAGCACAGGAAGCATTTCGGTAGTGGATCATTACACAGGATCAGATCCAGTAGCTTTAACTCTTAATATTTTGGAAAGAAATATAAAGGCAGGAGTACAAGCACACATTAAGGTAGCATTGAAAAATAGGACCCTTTGTGCAGAGCGTTGTGCAATTTGAATGGCAATTTAAACTTTGCATATGTGCACCATTACCAGAATTCAGAGTGTGCAATTACACACTGGGGTGGTTTGTGAAGCCCTTGCAGCTGTGGCTCTGGTCTGGTATTCGTGGACAATCCTTATAAGTCCCTGAAAACCAAATGTCAGCTGTTCCGGGATGTTCATTCTATAGTAACCTTTCAAACGGAGAGACACTTGTAATCCAAGAATATGAATTGCATTCAGAACCCCAAAAGTATATAATGACGTTTTCTTGTCTAAACATTTGTGGAATTTTCTCCTTTCAAAAAAAAAGAAAGAAAAGAACTTCATTAAAGACTGGAGCATTGTGATTTTCACTGAGCTTAGCAACACACCGTCATTCAGAACAGTTTGATTCGCCTACTTTTTCGATTGAATGCAAGGTAAAGACCTGGATCTGTAACAAAAAACGTTAGAGCAGTAGTCAAATGGAGCAGTTTTTATACACCCAGCGATATTCTTAAATACAGCTGTGCATTTCAAAAATACATTTTGTCCAAATTTTTATTTTAAATTGCGATGTTTCTGTTATATACACAATTCACATAGTCTGCCCCCCCCCCCCCCCCCCTTTGACAGATAAAACAGTCTGTTAAAAACAAAACAAAACAAAAAAAACACCTCAAACAGTATCAAATTTAACTGGAAAATTTGCTCTAGTTTGGAAAACAAACTGAAATCAAATAAAAGCAATTACTTCTGCCCTGACGGTGGTACAATTGCACATTCCACTTGTTAGTCAACTGTCAGAATGGCAGATGGCTCTGCAACTTAGGGACTTATATTCGAAATTGTTCCCAAAAAATGTTGCAGAGAATTGTCAGGCACTGCCAGATGGTGGAAGACAGTCACAAGTGAATGTTGCTGTCTGGTATTTTGCCACATCTGTCACCGCTGTTAGGCCAGCAATACAAAGTATGTGAGTAACATTCCCCTAAGTATATTCTCGCTATGCTTTGAAGCTGGAGGATGTATGCGTCTTGAGTCTTTAAGTGTGATCTTATCCTGGCATTGCTAGATTAAGGTGTGCGCTCTCTCTCTCTGTCAGCATTCCCTTTCCTCAGCGTTACTCAGCCAGCATTTTCGGTCAGGCAAGTAGCTTTTCCAGCTTTAAGTGGAACAACATTGGGAGTGTCAGCAAGCTTGTACTGCTAGAAGAGTCTCGTCTTGCTTCTAGCAGGAGGATTAAAGGGGGTTTAAAGGATTATTGTGTTTTTATTCCTTTGCTTTGTGGAAAAGCAAACAGTATACATGTACACTGCAGATGTGGAAAATAGATACAGTATACGTTGTATATGTTTCCTTACAGTATATGAACAAAGTGGAGTTTGCTTTCGAGGGTGAACTATCTATCCAGCAACAATAAACATATTTTCTAGAAATACACATAAACAAACTGTTATTGATAGTCAACTTCAGAGAAGCTACTATCATTCGATAATGCCGTGTATAACAGTAGTTTATCTGCACTGTAGCTGAAGGTTAAATGTTGTTATACTGGCTACAAACTGCAGACATCAGGGTGGGTTGCAACATTGGCATGGAAGTTGCAGAGGGAACTGGGTAAGGTTTACTTGCTGAAATGGAGGAGGTCTAACTGCCTTCTACATGGTGTCTACATGGACACTAAAGGTGCTTGATAGATTGTGATAAATATATGGAAAAGATATGAATACATGAACATGTGTTACTGTATTCATATGTCACATTCTATCAAATTCACTGTGGGGTAACACATTTTACTGCAGGGTTTTTTGACACCCATAGTCAGCCTTGGGCAATCGTGCTCACTGCTGGTTATTGTACCAGTTGATTTCCATTAGCTTTTCATATGGGTTACTTTGCACTACAGACTGCTGTTTATTATTCTATTTAAAAATCGCGACTGCATTTCAGTATAGGGAATACAGTAATGTATCTTGTGTTGTTTATCTTTTTTTCCTCAAAGTTCCCAGGAGATGCCAGGGCCCTCTTTCCAGCCACTATATGTAGTGATTGAAACCCCACAAAGGCTGTTTGTGTTGGGAGTGAAAGGGCTATTTTGTCTGGTTTAGAAGTGGCTCATGTTATTAAGTTGCCTCTGTTCAGCTGAAAAGTTCCTGCAGTTACTAGTCACTGCATCCTCCGCTGTGTTCAGCTGTTCCAGACCAGATGTCTCCTTTCTAACACCCATAATCCTTTTAGTGATGCCCTCTCCTCCTGCTGTGCTGAACAGAGCTGGGGGTCAGTAGGGAGGTTTGGAAGTGGTAAGGATGTCATGATGGTGCCAGCTCCTCTCCAATAAAGGCTGAACAACTTATGAACGCTGCAAATCAGATTTACTGTACTGTGCTGTTGTGGTGCAATGATGATGACATTGGCTTTGGGAGATTCTGCAAAACAGAGCTGGACTTCATTGCAGTGAGCAATCACTGTCGTACAGCCTAACTGCTGAATCACAGTACCATGTGTCCCCCCACCACTGCCTTGCTATCACAGTGCAACAGTTCTTAAAAGATGTTGCTTTAACTAAAACTGAACTGTCCCAAATATCATCAAACACAACATGGAAATGGCAGCAGAGCTCAGCACAATGTACTGTATATTGTCAGTTTGGTAAGACTTTACAATAGGGGCCGGTTCATACTGTATGAATGGGCCTGTTGAACATACAAATATAAACTCTGGGTTTCCTGTAAAACTTTATCTTATCTGGATAACAAACAAAAAAAAAACATTATTTGTAACAAAATTGATCACCTTGTATTACAATTAAAATTACCCAACGCACCCACCAACAGCATTCATATTAATTAAACATTGCTCTGTCAAGTATCAGGGTCATTTGGGAGTGAATTACTGTATGTACTTGCACACCAATCCCCCCACACCGGACTCTTTGGCCCACCAGTCACTTTGTGTTTCCAGTGTGGATCAAATGTCCTCAATCATGAGTTAATAAATTATTATAAAAAAATGAGGGGCACTGTTTTAGCTGAATTTGAAACGTCAGGAAGTTCTGTTCAAGGGCACTACCATGCAGTAGATGGCAGCAGAATATTCAAATAATTTTAAAGATTTAAAATGATTACGTTATTTATAAAGCAGTTGCCCTCATTTGCAGGCATAGTTGTCTTGTCTGTACAGTAGGGGACCTTCCCAACGTGGTCAACTACCAGATGGTAATGCCCGCTATATGGGTTTCATAAAATACCACAAAGAGTCAGTCTTGTATGCATAAACGTACATCTCTTTCCCTCTTCCCTAAGCTAAACATTTAGAACATATCATAAGTAGGTTTCCTATATCTGTGCTATTTATGGTCATAAATCATTTCTGCTGACAAAGGGAACAAAGCGTTTCCCATATATGGACACCATTTCTGTATAACAAAAGACAGGCAATTGAGAGGAAAAATATACACAAGGAAATGTTAAAAAGGGCTGAGGAACCTATAGAGACAAGGTTCCTGGTAGGTCTGTGTATTTTCACTCTTATCTCTGCAAAATCACAAACCGCCCCAAATGGCTGTGTAGTCCAGTTGTTCATACATCAAAGCCTGGCTGCATTAAGCAAATAAAGAAAGCATGCATTTCGTTGTTGGTAATGTAAACTTTACAAATGTAAACTAACAACGCTACATGGGGAGTTGAGGTCCTTGATTATACTTGGATCTCAACTTTTAAATTTGAGATTTTTAAGGATTGTCCATTAGAAACATAGCCATGCCATGAAAAGCTCTCATAGCAATTACTCTTAACAAAAAAAGAAACAAGAACATATAGATTCTTGTAGGATGTGTTTTATTCATATTGTTTTTCAACCATGTCGAGCTACTTACTTTTAGCGCCTGTTACTTCTATCTATACATTTTCATAAAAACGAATGTGAATCTGTCATTGATTATACAGTACAGTAATAATGAAGGAAATGAGGAAAAGCTTCCAAGTAAATGCTCAATGAAATCTGGCTCAGTGCTTTTGCTGCCCTTGTTAAGTTACAGTAGTTTCCAGGAAAATGTAAAACCTCAAGAAGCTGATTTTCAGTAGTTTCTTTCTACTATTTACTACTACGAAAACTGACATGTTTTACCTACTGCATATAAATTAAGTTAATTTTTTTTTTAAATCAATGACACAATAGCACTCCCAAAAAGGGGTAACAACCAAGACTGTTAAATCTGTTTTTATAGCTGCCTTATTATTTTGCTGTTAATCTTTTTTCTTTCTAGTAGTTATTTTCACTCAGGTGAAGACCACTTTTCCTGCTTTAGCACTATAAGTTCACTTCCCCACCTCAGCCATTATGCTTTGTTCCGCCCGTGGGAAGCTACAGTATGCAGTGTCACGTGGGATCCTGTTACCTGTAACACAGGAAGTGTATGGGAAAATTAAATAACTGGAGAGTTGTGTCCAGATAAAAAAGATTCAGCAAAGTAAAGAAAGCTAAAAGTTCAGCAGCAAAACTTGTGAGAAATGGGAGGTGCTTTGAAAGCCTTACTACAATTGCTATTACAAAGATTTTTTTTTTATTGAAAGAAAAAGCAATAGCAATTACAACTGAAAAAACTTATAAGAAACAACTTGAGACTACTTACATGCCCCTAAATAAAAGGGCCTTTAGTTTGGTAACTGCTGTGCTAACCTTTATAAAAGTTCAAATTAGGTAAATGCATAGTATAATCCTGGGAAAACTGCAAAATTACTGTGCAGATTTGCTGTGATAAGGGAACAGCAATTTGGATTAACCCACTGTGTTTATAACTTGGATCGTTTGCTTGTTTACTTTGCATCGAAATCGTACTTTTAATGATATCCGTTTTATTTCTGCTGGCACCAAAAAAAAAAACTTCTTGCCTGAAAATTAGAGTCATAGAGAAATATAATAATATGAGAAATCTTTGGAATGAGAAAAGGCCTTTTCAGATCCACTGAGACTCATTCCTTAACAGCACATTGCAGCTCCAGGGCAGTCTCTAATTGTTTCCTGAATAACCTCACTGTTGTAGCTGCTTCAGCATCACCTGGAACATTTTAAACCCCAGATCATTTGCAATTGTCGAGCTACCTACCTAATTTCAAGATTGATTACTCTTTTATTTTTGTCTTGAATATGCAATTTCAAAGATCTGTTAAATAAATACAATTACTTAGCATCACTGAGAGAACTGTGTTGTATTGTATATAAAGTATGAATGTGTCTCATGTTGTATATTCTTAAAAACACTTTTAAGCTGTCTCTTCAAAAAGAAGAAGAACAACAAAATAGTTAAAAACAGCAATTTGAAAACTCATTGCACTCTTAATCTCTTTCAACTGGAACCAACTGGACTAATAATCCTATTAGTTATGCTGGATTCTTTGTTCCCCCCTGAGGACAGGAGGACTCGCTGGATTTTAAAAATCCCTCCTCCGTGTTGATAGATTCATTACCTGAGAGCAGGACCATGTAAATCAGTGAGAAACCTTCCCCCCGGAGGCCTTTACTAATCACCATCCTAATCCCATCCTCTGGAGTGCCATTGTTTAAGTTGCCATGGAGGATACCCAAAGGAGCAACTCTAGGCCTTACTAGGCTTCAAAATAGCTTCTTGCCCCTTTGACTCTTTAATTTCTTTGTATGGGAGAGCTTACAGCTTTCTTCATCTGAAGAAACCCTAGCCTAACCCAGACATTTTTATATCTTGAGGATAAATGTTTATTTTTAATTATATATATATATATATATATATATATATATATATATATATATATATATATATATATATATATATATATATATATATTATTTCATCTTTTAGAATCTGCTGCCAGAATTAGGAAAACGGCCCTGTTGGAAACCAGTTTTTTCCCCCAGATGCATCCCAGCTAATGGTTCTCAGAAGCTGTCTGTGCTGAATCCATTGTAAAGCTGTCAGTCTCTGCAGTGTTTGAAGTGGGGTGATTTGTGTATTGTTAGAATTTGATTTGCTGCCAGCATTCAAAAGCTATTGATCAGGGGCGAAGGGGTTAAGACCAGTGGCATATCCAGAGTTGCCATCTTTTGAAGAGGTAAAACCTGGACAGATGGTGAACAGATAAAAGTTGAAGCCCTTTCTACAGTAAATGATTATCCCTGTCACCATTTTACTTTTTAAAGCTTTTGCTTTAATGCATTATAAGTAAAAACCAAAGTGGTGGAGAATCTTGTTTACCTTTTTTTTTTTTTTACTGTGAAATATGTATACTGTGAATAAAGTTGGTTTCCACCACATTCTATTTATTTTTTGAATATATTAGACATTTAAAACAAATATTTATAAACAGTTATACAAAGCTATGTACTTTTATTTAACAATAAGTTATTTATATAAGGGATCGAGTTTATCTTTCAATAAAATATAAGTTCCAACCCCCACCCCCAAAAAACCAACATACTTTCCTTTAAGACTATATTTGGTAGATTGGAGCAACTGTAACATTTTTATATAAACAAATAAAAGGGGGGTGGGGGTGGGCGACTGTTTCCACGAGAAACATAAAACTCCCCTGTTCATCCCAAAAATGCATTATTTGCTTTCAGTAATATTTTGTTTTCAGTGGGAGAGTTTGTAACGATGCTTCTGGGCTGTGCTGAGTGAAGATGAAACATGCAGTACTGAGATTTATATATGTGCTGCTAATTAATTGAGCTTGTCTCTCAATGTCTCCAAACATCAAAAACTTCAGAAAAGTATATTCAGGTTGCATTGATAACAAAAATGAATTGGCCATTGTGCCAGGATAGCATCACAGCCCAGGCTGGCTACCAGCAGGAATTAGACCCAGAGACAGAAAGCTGCAGTTTTATTATTATTATTATTATTTGTTTATTTAGCAGACGCCTTTATCCAAGGCGACTTACAGAGACTAGGGTGTGTGAACTATGCATCAGCTGCAGAATCACGTCTCACCCGAAAGACGGAGCACAAGGAGGTTAAGTGACTTGCGCAGGGTCACACAATGAGTCAGTGTCTGAAGTGGGATTTGAACCAGGAACCTCCTGGTTACAAGCCCTTTTCTTTAACCACTGGACCACATAGCCTCCCTATAGACCACATAGACAGAAAGCTGCAGTTTTATGCGCATAGGCGCATGTTTATTTAACAAAATAACACACAAAACACAGAAACAAATAAACACGACACACGGGCCAAAACAAATGTTCAAACAATGTTCAAACCAAACAAACAAACACAACTCCTCCACCAAACAAAGGATTTCTGGTTCCTTTTTATACATGTGGCCACACCCCAATTAGCTGTTGCTGATATTGCCCAAAGTTCTCTGTCTGTCCCTGTCTAGACAATCCATTGGTTATAATAAAGCAGCCATGACACAGCCAAGACAACAACCCCCATCATTCATTTTCCAAAAGCTTGTCCTTTAACATCGTTAACTTCAAGGTGCACTTTGGTTAAAATGTATTGCAAGATACCCAACTACTTAATTACAGAGAGGCGAGGCATAGTTTTTTAAACAGTTCCCATGATTATATTACTTTGGATTAGAATTACATAAGAGGGTTCTATAATAAGGGTTCTATAATGGCAGGTTGGACAAAAGACTGGCTCTGCAGTTTAAACTCCCAGGATGTCAATTCTAGCTCATACAATGTAAAGATAAAATGAAGGAAGGAAAGCACCTCTGTAATCTAATTGTAAGATAAAATCCAAGGCTGGGGATTATTTTTTGATTATCCCTAGTTTACTGCGGTGGTATGGGTAGAAGGAGAAACCAGACTGAACTAAAGACAGACTCCTGTGCTTTACAATTCATTCTGGATAGATGAAGGAAAGAGGTAGTCTTTAGAAGAATACTATCACACGCGAGGTTCAGTCAGGGCTTTTAATCTTGATGTTATCTTTAGATCAAATTAATCAGAGAATGGTGGATTGATTAATCACACAAGCTACCAGTCCCAATGGGAGTTGTAGTAATATTTTTTTTCACTTTGTGGCTACTTTAAGGTATTTAGGGATTCTCATTTTCAGGCTTTATTTTTTTTAAACTATTGTTTGGGTTAAAATCAGGTAAAACTTTAGTTTTAAAATGGATTTACTTGGCTAAAATAACAACTATTTGGGAATGAGAAGAGGCTGTTGGGTCCATCAAGGCTCATCCCCTCCTAGCACATCATGTGCACCTACTGAGGGGATCTGATTTAATAGGGAAGAACGTAACATTGTTTGATATTCCCCGTGTTTTAGATGCCACTGCTTTACCTGGTAGGCTGCTCCACGAATTATAACTGTCTGTGTAAAAAAGTGCTTCTTCCTGCCTTCGGTCCTGAATTAACTGTTACCCAGTTTTTACTTATACACTCTTGTCCTGCTCTCGGTGCTGCGTTTGAAGTCGTCTTTTAACTTTATTTATAGCATTTAGGATTTCATAAACTTCTATTATTCCCGATGTGTCCTGTAGTTATAGCTTAAATCAATTGAAACCTGTTCATATTTTAGATAAATAGGCTGTGTGGTCCAGTGGTTAAAGAAAAGGGCTTGTAACCAGGAGGTTCCCGGTTTAAATCCCACCTCAGCCACTGACTCATTGTGTGACCCTGAGCAAGTCAATTAACCTCCTTGTGCTCCGTCTTTCGGGTGAGATGTAATTGTAAGTGACTCTGCAGCTGATGCATAGTTCACACACCCTAGTCTCTGTAAGTTGCCTTGGATAAAGGCGTCTGCTAAATAAACAAATAATAATAAACAATCATTTATTTAATCTGTAGTAGTTCACATCACACATGCACTCATAAGCTTTTTCATGTCTGTGAACCTGATGATAATGTACAGATACCCGTGTTTGATAAGAAAAATACAACACTGCAATGTATGACTTGTTTCATCTGAGTTTCATCCCGTAAACAGTATCAACTCTACAAATCAAGTCTACTAATACAATTTCTTACAAAAACAGCAAATGAGGGGGACATCTGGGAAAATATATGTGTGGCTACAGTATTTCCACACAGTTAAAAAAAAAAAGAAGAAAAATATTGTGGCTAACACTGAGAGCATCTTTAAGTTGACCTGTATTAGTTGGTTCCTCTAATCTCCAGGGAGAGGAACGTCCCCAGCCAGGGTCTGCAGCAGTCTTTAGTTAACTCTTGAGATGGTATATTAGACTAGTTTTCTTGAAAGAATGGGTGACATTTTTAAACAGGTTTTGCCACTTAGTGATTGATAACAGAAGGCTTACATACAAGTATCATGCATACCAGATGGACTATACATATACAGTACCTAGCAAGTTCCACACATGGTATTGATCTGAAACCCTTTGTCTTAAATGATGAAGTAGAAAATTATTGTTGGGCTTTACGAGCTATTATATTGTCAATGGTGGGGAAACTTGCAAGCTGATTGGCTAAGAAATGACCCGTGACCTCATCACCATATGATGGAAGTAATATCCTTAAGTGCCCCAAAGAGTAAAAAAAAAATATTTTCAAGGAACCACTTTCCCTAAAATGCATAAAGCAGAAATTCACATTCCCTCCTCAAAGACAATTGGTCGGTAAAAGGTCTGTACATTTTTAGTTGTACCTGCATATAGAGGCAGGCACTGTTAAAAATGATCCCACAGATAAAGAAAGAAACATATACTTTAACAGCCTCAATATCCTTCATTGGAACAGAACAGTAGTACAGTATGGCCACTAATTTCACTGTACAATAAACAAAACCATACATTTGAGACTGTAAAAGTTAACACACACACGATAGCTTTACTTACCGTACTACTGAAAGTGAGCAGGATGAGCTGCCCTGACACTGTCAGGGACACATGGCAAGTAGCAACGTGGGGAAAAGGATAGCACATCTAGCTCTGGGGGTGTGCTGCCATAGGTGCTCATTGTGTCCATCCTTTTCCCCAAGATCTACTGGTGATACCTAAACATGAATATGTGTTTTCTTTACCGGTATGTACTGGATATAGGGAAAGTGTGACTGTGACCACATTAAACAATTGACTGTTTCTTCGAAGTACCTAAATCCTTCCCTGGGGTTTATTACCGGCTTCAGTTGACAGTAAAGACAAGTTTTTCTGTGTTGCACTTAGACCACATAATGTATGTATCTGAAAAGCATGTGTAATTCACTTTCATTTCAGTTGCTATACGTCCCCTCAAAGCTTCTTATTCAAAAGTGTCTCCCTTGAAAGTCTCCTCTGGCTTTGTTTCTGAATGGATGTCTGTGTACATGATGAAACTGGGCTTCCAATCCAGGCCTCTAGAGGTCCTCAGAGTCAACAGCACTTGTTGAGGGGACTGCAGTGGGGCTGCTCTTCCTGCTAGGGCTGAAAATATCTCGGACCTCAGGTTCCAGCCTCACCCCGGGAACCTTGAAGATGGACATAGCTGTAGATACAAAAACAATCACATTGCTGCTATTTGTTTTTGGTTCTGCATTTGCAATTTTCGTATTAATGTGTTGGTTTACTTGCATTAATATCTGAAATTTTATAGACTGAATACTTTCACCAGAGAATGTCGAAAAAGAGCTGTAAAGTTCAAGAGACTGTTAATTCTGATTTTGGGGCACAGCCTGCTGCTGTGGTTTGAGAAGCTCAGTTGTGTGGCTCGGCTCATGCACACACTCCGCAGGACCTGCTGTCAACGATTACCTGATGGTGAAAACCCAACAGGAACATCTTAAGACTAGAAGTGCATAATCACAGCGTCTTCCCATTATTTTCACCTAAAAGCAATACAGTTAATGCAACGTGCTATTACTTGTTTCTTACAAATGGTACCTGGCTTACAAACTACTCGGGGGCCAGCGAAGCGAATCTGCAACATAATGGGGATATCTTGATAATGCAATACTAATTATCTTGCTTTCCCAATTCCATTGCATCTACAAGTCTCTGCCCTGGAGGGACCACTCTCTTTGTATAACCTAAATCAGCTTGCCGTTCTGATACTTCTACTAAGCATTTCTTACCATGTTCTTTCCATCACTTTAGTTATTATTGCACAACTGACACAAGTTCAGTATTAGTCAGACAGTGCATTGTGAGCCTGTATGACAAAAAACGTTTTGTTCATCTTTTTTATGGTTAGGGATGTCACATTCTTGTTGCATTGGTTTGACATCATCCACCAAATCTTCTTTCCCAGGAGTATCACTCTCCCACTGTAACAGTCTTCCTATCTGGAACTTACATTCCAAAACTGTTATAATTGAACATAGCCTGTTTTCGTTGTGTGTGCTGATGCGCTAGGGAGGCAAAATAAGCTGATCCCTGGAGCCAGCATTACACTTCAGCCATCAACACCAGACAGAAGGATATCTACATCATCATATGGAAGGAAGCGCAAATGGATGGAGACACATATGGATCACATTAGTTTACTGTGAAGCTACGTCTTAGTTGGTGCTTATCTTGGCGAGAGCCAAGTTCAAATCAGCATGAAGTTTTAACATCTACTTTCATGTAATGGAAATCATGAAGATCTGGATACGTCCAGTGACTGCTGTGAATAGTGCAGCTGGCAACAAGGGAAAGACCTTGTGACAGCCTGGAGAGACAGCTGACTGGAGGAAAGAGACCCCATTGGGGCTGGCAGGGTTAGCTACCCTTGTCGGCAGTATCC
This sequence comes from Acipenser oxyrinchus oxyrinchus, assembly GCA_030684275.1. Lineage (NCBI taxonomy): Eukaryota > Metazoa > Chordata > Actinopteri > Acipenseriformes > Acipenseridae > Acipenser > Acipenser oxyrinchus. The sequence continues at coordinate 34,009,613 of CM060258.1, forward strand.
AGCTCTGTGTTTACAGGATGCTGGAGACACCGCCCAAGGCTTCAAAGAAATTAAACAGAAAAATACCCCTAGAGTCTGCGAGAGCGGGCGAAGATGACTCAACGTTGGACAACACGGTTAAGGACTTAGGAACGGAAACGGATATGAGTATGGAGAGTACTTCACAAAGACTAGTTCAAGATCTGCAGTTAGCAAAGACATGGAACTCCAGGTTTGTGTCTGCGGCTGGAGCAAGGCGACAACAGTCAGGGGTTTGAAGATTCATCAAGGGAGAATGAAATGCTTGAGGGAGAAGGGACAAGGGCCTCAGATTGATCAGTACTTCTTACGAAGTCAGTCAAGTCAGTCGAATGAAATCCAGCGACAGGAAGCAAACCACAGTTCGCAGGATATCAGCACCCCTGTCATAGATGTGAGGAGGACTTGCATGGACACAGTTAGTGATGAACCTAATGATCCTTGTGAACCCGGCAGACAAACCAGCGTAAGAGAGAAAAGAACCTCAACGGGCACAAGCCTGGAGTTAAATGGCCAAGAGCTTGTGAGAAAACTGCATGGGACACAGTAAACACAGATCTCTGCTTTGCATTGGAAAGGTTAAGTGGAACAGTTGAAAAGAAACTGGATAAATTTGGGGACATCATCTACGCATATGGAAGCGAGAGGTTTGGAGTTGAAAAAAGGAAGGAAAAAGTACAAACTATTCCTGGAAAGTCTAGACGGCAGCAGGAGATTGAACGCTTAGTTAGAGAAAGGAGACAGCTGAGGAAGCAATGGAGAAGAGCAGAAGAAAGTCAGAAGGAGGGGCTCAATCTCTTACAAAGGGTCATAAAACATAAACTTGCAACATTGCAGAGAGCTGAGCGCCTCGGAAACGCTACAAAAAGAAGGAGCATGCGAGAACTAACTTTTATAAAGACCCATTCAAATTTGTAAAGAAGTTATTCACCAGTGAGAAGAATGGCACACTAAAAGCATCTAAATTTGAGTTGGAGAGATATTTGGAGGAAACGCATACAGATTCAAAAAGGCAGGAGCCTATGTCAATTCCTTCAGACATCCCACCTATCAATCCACCAGAATACCAAATGGAGGACTGTGCACCTAAGTGGAAAGAAGTAGAGGAAGCTGTGAAAAAAGCAAGGGCTTCATCATCTCCAGGGCCTAATGGAGTTCCGTACAGAGTGTACAAGAGTGCTTCAGGAGTTCTACGAATCCTGTGGAAACTGATGAAAGTAGCATGGGAAAAACAGGTTGTACCAAGAGCATGGCGCCGAGCAGGTGGAGTCTTTATACCTAAAGAAAAAGATTCTAGCAGCATCAGTCAGTTTCGCCCTATTTCCCTATTAAGCGTAGAAGGCAAGATTTTCTTCAGCATTATTGCTCAGAGATTGTCAACTTACCTATTAAAGAACTGCTTCATTGACACTTCAATACAAAAAGCGGGCATTCCAGGTTTCCCAGGATGCTTAGAACACATCAATGTGATCTGGCAACAAATTCAATCAGCTAAAAAGGAGAGGAAGGAGCTCCATGTGACATTCCTGGATTTGGCTAATGCATATGGTTCAGTGCCACATGAACTTCTTTGGGCAGCATTTGATTTTTTCAGTGTACCAATGACAATAACAAATCTAGTCAAAGCCTACTTTGGAGATTTGCAATTTAGTTTTTCAACTTCAGAATTCAGCACTACATGGCAATGCCTAGAAGTTGGAATAATGGCAGGATGCACCATTTCTCCACTGGCTTTTACCATGGCAATGGAAGTAATCATTAGGGCATCAAAATGGGTAGTGGGAGGAGAGCTTGGCTTCTGGAATACGACTACCACCAATTCGAGCATACATGGATGACATGACAACCATGACTACAACAGTAGCCTGCACTAATCGGTTATTGGGCAAATTAACCAATAACATTGAATGGGCACGAATGCAATTCAAGCCCACTAAATCAAGGAGCATCTCTATAATTAAAGGTAAAGTAGTAGATAAAACGTTCTTCATTAATGGTGAGGCAATACCAACAGTGTCTGAGAAGCCAGTGAAGAGCCTTGGGAGATGGTACGACGGGGATCTAAAGGACACAGTTCGTGTGGGAGAAGTTAGACAACAAGCTGTGGAAGGGTTGAAGAGCATAGACAGCAGTGCTTTACCAGGCAAATTAAAACTCTGGTGCTTTCAGTTTGGCCTACTGCCAAGGTTGCTGTGGCCACTGACTGTGTACGAGGTTTCTTTGACAACAGTAGAGAAGCTGGAAGCTTTAATCAGTTCACACATCAGGAAATGGTTGGGAGTTCCACGCTGCCTCAGCAGAGTGGGACTGTATGGTAAAGGAATACTGCAGCTACCTGTCTCCGCTCTAACCGAGGAGTTTAAGTGCGCCATGGTCCGACTGGAAATGACATTAGTAGAGTCACGTGACAAATGCGTAAGGGAGGCAGCACCTGTGTTGAAAACTGGAAGAAAGTGGGTGGCAAAGAAAGCTGTGGAGGATGCAAAGGCTACCCTTCGAATTGGTGATATCATGGGGCAAGTTCAGCATGGAAGAGGGGGTCTTGGTCTCAGTTCAGCTCCTCCTACATGGCACAAGGCAGCCCCAGCGCAACGGAGGAAGCTTGTAGTCAACGAGGTGCAAAAGCAGGAGGAGAGGATGAGGTGTATAAAGGCCATTTCCCAGGGCAAGCAGGGAGAATGGATGAGATGGGAGAGTGTGGAACAACGCAAGATTGGCTGGCAAGACCTATGGTCAATGGAACAGAGCAGGATCAGTTTCCTTATAAGGTCAACATATGATGTTCTCCCATCACCACAGAACCTAAACCTCTGGGTAGGAGAGGATCCCTCATGTCCTTTGTGTTCATCACCTGCAACATTAAGGCACATTTTGACAGGATGTAAGGTGGCTCTTAGCCAAGGACGGTTTACTTGGCGCCATGACCAGGTGCTGCGATGTTTGGCCTTAGCATTGGAAGACAAGCGTAACATGACCAATAAGTTGCCACCTGTTCCATCAAAACAATACACACAAAAGACAACATTCCTCCGCCCAGGAGAGCAACCACCAAGAAAAGGTGTTAAAACCAATCCTCGCCCAGGACAACTGGAAGCTGCTAGAGACTGGAAAATGCTGGCGGATGTTGGTCAACGGCTTATTTTTCCACCTGAGATTGCCACCACAAACCTTCGACCAGATATTGTCTTGTGGTCTGGATCAGCACGCCTTGTTCACCTGGTAGAGTTAACAGTGCCATGGGAGGATGCTGTAGATGAGGCGTATGAGAGGAAGAAACTGCGGTATGCTCAACTAGCCACTGAAGCGGAACAGCGAGGATGGAGAGTCTGGGTTTACCCAGTGGAAGTGGGATGTCGAGGATTTGTGGCACACTCTACAACCCGGTTTCTCAGAGATGTCGGATTCAATGGCCAAGAGTTGCGTCGCACAGTGAAGAACTTATCTGAAGCAGCAGAGAGGAGCAGCAACTGGCTGTGGTTGAGACGGAAAGATTCTGGCTGGGGATCTCAAGCACAATAGAAAGAAAGAAAGGCTGATATACAGGTAAGTAAGCTGGGCTGAGTTGAGTGGGGGACGGAGGGGTGATGCTGGGACGCCAGAATCACCGTCGAGCCCTCTTGAGGTGTCGTGGGCTGGTCGACGAAACACCGAGGATGGAAGGTGCCCACTTGAAGACCCCAGAGATGTACCCTACTTAGCTCAATCCAGACGGTTGTCATGCTGATGCGCTGGGAGACCGCACTATGGTTGATCCCGGAGCCAGCATCGCAGCCGTTGTGTGTGCTGATGCGCTAGGGAGGAAAAATAAGCTGATCCCTGGAGCCAGCATTACACTTCAGCCATCAACACCAGACAGAAGGATATCTACATCATCATATGGAAGGAAGCGCAAATGGATGGAGACACATATGGATCACATTAGTTTACTGTGAAGCTACGTCTTAGTTGGTGCTTATCTTGGCGAGAGCCAAGTTCAAATCAGCATGAAGTTTTAACATCTACTTTCATGTAATGGAAATCAATAAGCAGAAATATAGCTGTGGTGATGCAACATTTCTCTTAGTCTTCTCCCTTTCTCTCTCCTACAATCCCTTTCCCTGTGGTTAATACCTTTTTTATTACCAGGTATTACTGTAAACTGTGATTCTTCACTCCACCTGAAGTCCTTCACTGCACATTATTCCTTATATTATTTGGCTTGCATATAACACATTTATATGCAAACTTCTAAAAGAATTGTATTGTTTTAGTTTCTCTGAAGAATTGTATTCTATATTAAAACAATGTAACCATCTAAGGCTTATTCAGTAAGCATCCCCCCAGGATACTTGGCACTTTTCCAGAGCTCTTTATTCGCAGGTGTTGAAGGGGCTTGGGAAGTGTGAATAGATAGGATAAACTGTATATCTAGACAATGGCTAAAATTATACTGTTTCCTTTGTTATTGTAAGTTAATTTTAAACACATGACTTCACATGATTGAGAACAACTTTATAAAAGTAAAAATGTAAGACTATTAAAACCAAGGTTTATTAGAAACCATGAAAGTTATAATGAAAACCACTGTTAACGGTGGAATGTGTCATGGTTTATAATAGCAATAATTACTGGTAATAATGGAATAAATAAATTGTTCATTTATATGTAATTTCCTCTGTAATAACTGAATATTGATTAAGTTAATGTATAGCCTAAAGGGTTAGGGTTATAAAAGGAAAATAATATAAATTGGTAATTTCTTAAAACAATCATAATCACTGGTAAATATTATTAACACAGTATTGCTGTGCACTGAGGTGGTTCAAAGAGGAGCTTGTGGAATTATAGGCAGTAATCACTGAGAAATGGCCCCCTATCCCTCCAGAACAACTTAACTTTGTAGTTGTGTCGTACATTATCAGCACCATCCTGTGGGTTTACATGCTGCTGTTATAGTGGGAGGTTTCTACTTTTTTGACAGAAACTCTTTAAATCTAGATGATGTGTGTGTATAATAAATAGTAAACTGACTTGAACTACGCAAAATAGCAACAAGGTGCCAGAAACAGCATGAAACCTCTGAGGACACAGAGAGTTTCGCATGACAGGTACAGCAGACTTTCGCATGCCAGCTCCACTTGGATCCCTAGAGCCTTTAAGAAGCGTGAGAGAGAAGAAAAAAAAAAAGAATCCAACAGTCCAAAGCTAGCTGTCACTAGACTGTTCTCACTGAAATAAACAGCAGCTCTAATGAGGCCTCATTACTTTCTAGGGTTTTTTTTGTTGTTTTTTTATTATCATAATTATGCCAAAGTTTCACCTTCTGAATAATAATTTTAAAAAAGCTGAAGTCATGCGTTGGCAGAATTAAAATGAGTTTAGTCATCTTGTTTTTGTCACTTGTGAGATTTTTCATGTCCTGTTCTTTTTTTACTTTTAAATATAATGAACTCCGGAGCCATAACGATCAATGATTATACAGATTTAATTGAGTCTCGGGTAATTGACAAGCACTGACAGATTAAAGGAGCATTATAGTTGAGCTACATCTTACGGAATATTTTGCCTCCCATTTATTTATTTTTATTTACATTTTTTTTAACTGTTCGTCGAGATGAGAGGCGGCATTGCTGTACAGTAGATGGGAGAATTCAAGTTTCTTTTGATCCCAGCCCAGTGCTAAAGGCTTTTGCTAGCAGGGGTATTTTATTTAGGGGGTGGTAGAGAAGTACGTATAACACACAGAGATCCAACCAAGTTTAAAGAATGCATCTCTGCGAGAATCGCTGAAAGATCTTCAATTTGTGAATTTGAGAACTGGCTATTGAAATGCCTTTTTTTCCTCACTTGGCTGGTGATCTTCTATCCAGGCTTCATACTGTGAACAATTTTGCTGCTTGTGCTTGCTCCCCTCCTGCACCCCATCTGTACTCCTTCCATTCTGATTCATCTCCCATTCTTCCCACCTATCTCTCTGAGGAAGGTGCCTTGCTCTTTTTTCTATCACAGCTGCTGGCTGCACTGTCGTGCGTATCCTGGCTGAGGTAGCTGAGCCCCAGCGCAGTGAGATAGTGCCAAACCTTCACCTCAGACTCATTCCTGGGGTCTTGATCTTACTAACTGGGGATGGGACCAATGCTCCCACTCCCTGCTTCAATGAAGAGTTGGTAAAGCAGGTGATTGTGTGCTCCACATCTACTCCTTTGTGTATGCATTATGTATACGTTTGCTTATTACTGTGCTGTAACCTACTGATATGCGTATCAATAAACTGCATCGACTTATCTAGGCACCGATGATGTTCTGGTCCTCAGGTTAGTTCTCAGTCAAGCATTATGAACCTCAGGGATCGTCTCAGACTCTGAGCAGAGCTGTCATTATCCCACAGGTAGATGCCCTCTAAAAGTAAGCAGGACTTTAGAATCTTGAGACTTGCTTAAAATGGCAACATGAATCTCAAGAAGCCTAAATATAACACAAAAAAACGTTTGTTGAGCTTGAAAAAGTATTCACATCCTTCACCACATTCATTTCCTGTAGATAACTGACTTTATCTTTCATTAAGTGTTGTTGTCCCCGCAGCCATTTACAGTATCTAACAATAATGACCGCTGGGTTGGACACTAATGCTTAAATATAGTGCCGCTCTATGACCCATGTAGTTTTCCCATGTCATGAAACTATGTCTTTTTGGTCCAAAGATAATGTTCCCAATGACATCACTGCATTAGCAGAAGAGTGAAATGCTTTAACATCCTCAAGGACTTTTGCATCCAAATTGAATGCAGACTTAAACAGGGAAATAGCACAGGCTCTGCATCTTCCCCAGAGTGAATAAAACAAAAAGCATTAACAAGAGACTGAAGACATAAAGCCACCAGGGAACTATGTTCTGTCTTTCCTCAAGAATGGATTTCTGTTTATCCTACTCGGAAATCAACACATATGTTTTTAAACAGACCCTTGATCTTCTTAAATCTGCTGCAGTGGTTACAAAAAACATACTAGTTGATGTATTAAAATATTTTGACTCGAAACAGGTGAAACCCTGAGTTCAGGGTCTATCAGACCCCAATATCTAGAAAGGTTAAAAAAAAAGAAAATGAATACATTAATAAATAACCAAGGCTCTTTATTTTTACCCCCAAAAATGTGGCCTAAAAACTCAAGCATGTTAAAATTGTGACTTATATAAAGATCCAAACATTCAGTAGCTATTTTTATGTAATTCATTAAATTAGTTTTCGTGCCATTTTAAGATTTAGTTAGTCTGTTTGACGTACTGTAGTACTGATACAGGTTCACCAGCTGTACACTTCAGAGAGTTGTTAGTATTCCAGCAAATAGTAACAACTGGGCTGGTTTATGTTCGTCCTCCAATATAAACTCAGAAAACTGGTACATTTTGAAAATTTGCACAGATTTTTTTTTTTTTTTTTTTTTAAAGAAACACAGTGGCTGTAGATTCGTGGCAGATTTTATATAAAGAAAAAAATGAAAACAAAGAGCCTTGGACAAAACCCATTATGGATCTTTGTGGCTGAGCAGAGGTGAGCAGCCTAAAAAACCTTTTAGCTTCTAGGAAAAGGGGCTTTTTAAACACAGAGAATGCACGAACAAAATTTTCTACTTCCACAGGAGTTCTAATTCTGGAATTCATCAACTCCAAACTGTCACACCTCTAAACATTCTTCCATTAGCGTCTGGCTGGGATTTGCTTGATGAGAACCAAGGGGATCCTGACTTTTCAAAGGAGTGTTGAATAACAGCCGATGGGGATCGCCTGTTGACTTTAATCTCTGGCTCGTTTGGAAATTAGAGCCCGGGTGCACCGTTGGAAAGCTGAAGCAGGAGCTTTGTAAGAGCTGCTCTCAGGCTCTCAGATGAGCGAGAGATCGGGAAATAAAAAACAAATGTTTTGTGAGCTGCATTGCTCCACACACGGGAGCTGATTTTTTCTGATGGAAAATTTACTATTTCAAACCATGAATGCTGACCTGTGCACTGAAAAATGTTTCCTTTAAAGATCTTATGGCAGATTGTGGCAAAGTGCCCCCCCCCGTGTGTATTTTGTGTTACGTGTTGTGTGTAAATGTTGGTGTATAGTCATCGGTACACGGGATATAAACGGGTCTGTGTTTCACGTGTGATTTAAAAATGTAGATTTGTATTTGGCACGAGGAGGGCACAAATCACTTCACGTGCTGGTTATAATATAATGTGTGGTCACGGGAATTGCACTTTAATTAATTCACGTGCAGTTGTACCGAGATTCCAATTGAATGATTGACTAGCAATCGAGTCTCGGTACAACTGCATAAAAGCTGCATGTTTTCACTCACTCGGGGTTGTGTGTTCGGTGAGTGGAGAACGGGTGTGGAGAAGGAGGTAAAATATAAATATAATAATAATAATAAGAAGAAGAAGATTAGTTTACTCACCGTGTTTGTTCGTCACAGTTTGTTAAGTGTGAGTTCGTTTTGTTTATGTATATTTATTTTGGCGAAAGTGCCGTGTCCTGTTTGTGTTTTTGTTACAACCGTTTATTTTTCTGTTCTGTTTATTCATTAAATGCTGAGCGAAAGCATTCGCTCAGCTCCACCAAACTCCACCTCTCTCTGTTGTTTTTGTTCCTGCTTCTGACGTGACGTCACCGCTCAGTCGTCTTTGTGACACGTGGTGTCAGAACCGGGAGCTACAGCGCCTCCAGGACTCAGGCCAGAGCAGGAACCGCAATTTGGGGTTTAAAAAAAAAAAAAAAACAACAACCCCAACAACAAAAAAAATGGAAGACAGGATGAGGTGGAAAAAGGACCGGGAAGCGAGGGACAGGGAGGAGGAGGCGTACATCAGGGCCAGGCACCCGAGGAGCTGTAGGTCACCACTGTTGTGCTGCCTCTGTAACCAGCAGCATTACTTTGCCGCCTGTCCCTTCCGCAGTTATGAGGAGGAGCCTGAGTGTCCACAGCCCAAGCGGGAGGAGCCTGAGTGTCCACAGCCCAAGCAGGAGGAGCCCGAACGTCCCACGCCTGAGTGGGAGGAGCCCGAACGTCCCACGCCTGAGTGGGAGGAGCCCGAACGTCCCACGCCTGAGTGGGAGGAGCCCGAACGTCCCACGCCTGAGTGGGAGGAGCCCGAACGTCCTACGCCTGAGTGGGAGGAGCCCAACGTCCCACGCCTGAGTGGGAGGAGTCCGAACGTCCTACGCCTGAATGGGAGGAGTCGGTGCGTCCACAGCCCAAAAGGGAGGAGTCGGTGCGTCCACAGCCCAAAAGGGAGGAGTCGGTGCGCCCACAGCCCAAGAGGGAGGAGTCGGTGCGCCCACGGCCCAAGAAGGGGAAGGTAGAGCGTCCACAGCCCCAGTCTCCACCAGCAGAGGGTGAATTCCTGCTGGTTCCACCTCCATTGCCATGGGAGGACTGCTTGCAGCTCCCACCTCCACCAGCAGAGGGTGAATTCCTGCTGGTCCCGCCGCCACCTCCATCGGCAGGAGCAGAGCAGCAGGAGCTGTCTCTGCCTCCGCCACTTCCACCGCCAGGAGCAGAGCAGCAGGAGCTGTCTCTGCCTCCGCCACCTCCACCACCAGGAGCAGAGCAGCAGGAGCTGCCTCTGCCTCCTCCACCAGCAGAGGGTGAATGCCTGCTGGGTCCCTGTCCACCAGCAGAGGGTGAATGCCTGCTGGGTCCCTGTCCACCAGCAGAGGGTGAATGCCTGCTGGGTCCCTGTCCACCAGCAGAGGGTGAATGCCTGCTGGGTCCCTGTCCACCAGCAGAGGGTGAATGCCTGCTGGGTCCCTGTCCACCAGCAGAGGGTGAATGCCTGCTGGTCTCCCCTTCCGAGGCGGAGCCGCACCAGTCCCCTGCAAGAGAGGGAGGGCCGCACCAGTCCCCTGAAACAAGGGTAGACTACACGCTGCTCCCACCTCCGCCGCCAGGAGACTACACGCCGCCCCACCTCCACTGGCAGGAGCAGAGCAGCAGGAGCTGCCTCTGCCTCCGCCACCTCCATCGGCAGGAGCAGAGCAGCAGGAACTGCCTCTGCCTCCGCCACCTTCACTGGCAGGAGCAGAGCAGCAGGAGCTGTCTCTGCCTCCGCCAACCCCACCAGCAGAGGAGGAATGCCTGCTGGTAACACTTCCCCAACCAGCAGAGGGTGAATGCCTGCTAGTATCATTTCCCCACCGTCACGAGGAGAGGAGCAGGAGCTGCCTCTCCCTTCACCAGAAGGACCAGGACTAGATGCTGGCGGTCCTCAGCAGCCCTTGCATAGGCTGCTGAGGAAAGCATGGGAAGAACCGCCCGGCCGCAGTGGCCGAGAAGAGGGCCAAAACCCGCACCCCAGCTAGTCCTGACTCCCTGCCACGCCGCCCAAGGATGCCTGCCTCGCTTTGCCCAAGGATGCCTGCCTCGCCGCCCAAGGATGCCTGCCTCGCCGCCCAAGGATGCCTGCCTCGCCGCCCAAGGATGCCTGCCTCGCCGCCCAAGGATGCTTGCCTGCCGCCGGATGCTTGTTGCATCGCCTGGGGTGGCTTGTTGCTCCGCATCGCCTGGGGTTGCCAGCCGCTCCGCATCGCTTGGGTTGCCAGCCGCTCGACGCTGGGGTTGCCAGCCGCTCCGCGATCGCCTGGGGTTGCCAGCCGCTCCGCATCGCCTGGGGTTGCCAGCCGCTCCGCATCGCCTGGGGTTGCCAGCCGCTCCGCGATCGCCTGGGGTTGCCAGCCGCTCCGCACGCCTGGGGCTGCCAGCACCTCCGCATCGCCTGGGGCTGCCAGCACCTCCGCATCGCCTGGGGCTGCCAGCACCTCCGCGATCGCCTGGGGCTGCCAGCACCTCCGCGACGCCTGGGGCTGCCAGCACCTCCGCGACGCCTGGGGCTGCCAGCACCTCCGCGACGCCTGGGGCTGCCAGCACCTCCGCGACGCCTGGGGCTGCCAGCACCTCCGCGACGCCTGGGGCTGCCAGCACCTCCGCGATCGCCTGGGGCTGCCAGCACCTCCGCGACGCCTGGGGCTGCCAGCACCTCCGCGACGCCTGGGGCTGCCAGCACCTCCGCATCGCCTGGGGTTGCCAGCACCTCCGCATCGCCTGGGGTCGCTACACTGTGGCCAGAACCCCATGAAGGGAGCTGTCGGCCATGAAGAAAGGGGGAGGTCAGGAGACCAGCTTCCCAGCCGCATTTCCGTGGCAGGAAACATGGTGGCCAGAGCCCCACGGAGGGGAGCTGGCGGCCACGAAGGAGGGGAGGTCAGGAGACCCGCTCCCTCGCAGCAGTTTCGCTGCCGGAGATCGTGTGGTCGGAGCCCCACGGAGGGGAAATGCCGGCCATGAAGAAGGGGGAGGTCAGGAGACCCGCTCCCTCGCAGCAGTTTCGCTGCCGGAGATTGTGTGGTTGGAGCCCCATGAAGGGGAGCTGCCGGCCACGGAAAAGGGGGAGGTCAGGAGACCAGCTCCCCAGCCGCACTTTCGCTGCAGGAAATACTGTGGCTGGAGCCCCGTGAAGGGCAGCTGCCAGCCATGAAGAAGGGGGGAGATCAGGAGACCAGCTTCCCCGCAGCAATTTCGCTGCAGGAAATACTGTGGCTGGAGCCCCATGAAGGGCAGCTGCCAGCCATGAAGAAGGGGGCAGGTCTGGAGACCACCCCAAAATTTTTCTGGCCAGAGGAGCCGGCCTGTGTGTGGTCCACTGGGACTCTACAGTTGTTTGGGTGGGAGGAGGACATCCCACCGTGGCCGCCACCTTTGGCCCGTTGCTGCCACTGTTCCTGAGCCGGGACTTTGGGACTGAGGGGGAGGTGGCCATTGAGGCCATGTGTGCTTTGCACAAGGGGGTATATGTGGCAAAGTGCCCCCGTGTGTATTTTGTGTTACGTGTTGTGTGTAAATGTTGGTGTATAGTCATCGGTACACGGGATATAAACGGGTCTGTGTTTCACGTGTGATTTAAAATGTAGATTTGTATTTGGCACGAGGAGGGCACAAATCACTTCACGTGCTGGTTATAATATAATGTGTGGTCACGGGAATTGCACTTTAATTAATTCACGTGCAGTTGTACCGAGATTCCAATTGAATGATTGACTAGCAATCGAGTCTCGGTACAACTGCATAAAAGCTGCATGTTTTCACTCACTCGGGGTTGTGTGTTCGGTGAGTGGAGAACGGGTGTGGAGAAGGAGGTAAAATATAAATATAATAATAAGAAGAAGAAGAAGATTAGTTTACTCACCGTGTTTGTTCGTCACCGTTTGTTAAGTGTGAGTTCGTTTTGTTTATGTATATTTATTTTGGCGAAAGTGCCGTGTCCTGTTTGTGTTTTTGTTACAACCGTTTATTTTTCTGTTCTGTTTATTCATTAAATGCTGAGCGAAAGCATTCGCTCAGCTCCACCAAACTCCACCTCTCTCTGTTGTTTTTGTTCCTGCTTCTGACGTGACGTCACCGCTCAGTCGTCTTTGTGACACAGATGTATACAAAATATATTTGTCGTATACTGACGGATTGCACTCTGAATAGTTTCCTAGCAGTATGCTACTGCTAAATTATTATTATTATTATTATTATTATTATTATTAAGCATACAGTACAGTGCCGTTATAGGTATACTGTATTTTTATCCAGATAACCAATTGATTCCTGCTGAAGGAATTTTGCTCACCCACCCCTCTATTTTTCAATAGCACGGCTGCATTTGTTATCCTGGAGCCTATGAACCGCACCTTGTTTTGTGGTCCCAGAGTTTCATATCACTTGTTCTGTCTAGTCTAGCTGTTCCACGTTTTACTGGCTGTAAAGAGCTCAGGAAAGTGGGGAAAAAGAAACGGGAACCATTGGGTCACACAATTAGTCATTTAATTGAAAGTCATATCCCAAAATAATTAACAAGAAAGAGATTATTTCCAAAAACAAGTACCTGGCTGGAACTTAGATTTTCTGTTAATAAAAATGAACCAGCAGTCATCCACGTTGACAATAGGTGATGCCATATATAGTGAATATCACTTGGTCAGTAAATTCATGTGACTTGATGCCAAGTAATTACTGCTTGGGCCCTTTAGACAAGTTAAAGCAATCTTGAAGGAGAAGGACAGGTCGATCCAGGTTATTTCAAAGATCAAACATCAAACATCAAACATCAAAGGTGGTATGAACTAACTGTCCGGTTTGCCCAAGTCAATGTGATCAAAGGTGTTCGACCGTATGCGCTGCCCCTTGCAAGTATGATGTTATGGCTCAGATTCTGTTATATTAAAATATAGATGGGCTTCGGGACTTATGTTATTCACAAAAGGACTGACAAAAGCAAAGGGGATAATGTAAGAGAATTTGCAATTGCATACGATGTATGTTTCAATCAGATGTTTCAGAATCAGAAGAGGAAAGTATCGATGACTGTACTGAAAGAGAAAGTGCACCTAATTGCTGCCTGCAAACACTCGGCCAAATCAGGTTTATAACTTGCGGGAAAGCAAATAAACTACTCAGGCTTGCGAAGAAACAAGATATGGCTGCAAAATGAAGTTACAATATAAATCTGTATAATTGTGACCTATTTAACATTGGACAGGATACCACAGTTATCACCTCTGCCCAGTCCCTTTGTTGTAATCTTTGTACTTTGGGGTCTCAAACCCCACAACTCCAATTCCTTTTCTCCTCCTTCTCTGTCCCACAGATCTAACGAGCAAGTCACTCTACTGTATTAGACAGCCAATAGAGAGCAAAATAAACACATACATACATACTTAAATAAATAAATCAATGAACCATCTGATACTCTGGCAGTTTTTTCTTCTTGTAGTGCTCCAGCTTTCATCATCTCCCCAGAGAAGCATGCACTAACTACAGCATCCTCTTGTCATTATCTCAGGCAGCCGTTGAGGCCCCCGCTGCTTTGACAAATGTGATTTAATTGGACGGATAGTAGGTGGATTTGAGAATGAGGGGAGGCTGAGCACCAGGCAGGCAGGCAGACAGGCAGGAAGGCAGGGGAGCAGTACGTACTGTCAGGCAGTTGGAGCAGTGCAGGAGGCAGGCTGTTGAAATACTCGTGGTGAAGGGCTTCGTCGGCAGCTAGCCGGTCTCGCGGGACACATTGCAGCAGCTTCTTTGCCAGGTCCTCAGCTTTATAGGGCAGCTGCCCTAGTCTATGAAAAGAAGGCAGGAAATGTTAAAGTGATGTTCCCAGTCAATCATAAGTTTAAATTTTGTAATGCAAATGTGTAATCTTTTTTAAAAATCATTTTTCATGTACAGTACTTCTTTACATTTTTTTCCTTATTGGGTTGATATATTATATATACTGATGGAAATGTATGTGGTCATGTTAGGTGTTACATGATCCACTACACCTTTACATGTTGTGTGCAACTTTTCAGGCTCAATCATGGAAAAGCAGAAGGATCTCTGTTACTCTGTATTAAACGACGAGTCCATCAACACAGTCTCCTGGGTCATGGGTGTGCCTAGAAAGGCAGCGTTTGCAGAAATCCACCACCAGGAAAGCACAGCTCAGGGATGCAAGTCGGTCACATGTGCATCATATTGTGATAAGCAACAGAATTGCTACAATGACCAAAATCACAGAAACCTTCAACACTGGACAAAACTAACCTGCTTTTCATTTGAACAGATCCCTCTTGAAATCAGTAATGTCAGACACTGAGTAAATAAGTAACACTTTCTCCTGGGCTCTTAATTTCAGCTTCAAAAATTCACAGCTGACATCTTTTAATCATTTAAATTCCACAGCTCTTTGGTGGCTGACACTTTATCTTTGCAGACATTCTTGCTTGGCACTTACTGGTGCTACTCTAAGTGTTACCTCCTTAAAATTGCGTTAAGCTACAAAAATAGCATAGGATCAGCAAAGTATTTTTTAAGAAGTGTGGACTAGTCTGTTGAATCTCAGTCATACATTTTCTTCCTCATTATGGACGCTAGCTTAACCCCAATTATACACTATAGAATTGGGGTAATACAGTAGTTCAGTCCTTTTTATGAAGCTTCAGGGTTTTTAGTGTGCTGCCATATCCTTCTTAACCCATTAAGTGCCATTGTCCCCATTTGTGGAAAGGCAACTTCTAATATTTTGGAGCGCTTTTCGATGGCATCTACCTGTTGTTTGAATTTTCTCTTTAACTATATTGTTATGATAACTTACTCCAGTTTTATTAACCGCAAAAGTTAAGTCTGCATTAAGTTAAGTGTCTACAGGTAACCAGGGTCTTAGGCAGATAGGTAAGTTCCTGTAGTATTTTGTATTTAATTATATCCTGATATAACTATCACTGACACTGTTATCTGCTGTATTATTGAATCATATTTTGTCATACTTGTACTTGCTAGAACAGTGTATTTATCTTGCTCTTAATTGTATTATTACAATTACTGTGATTCTTGAAATGTATTTGTTTACGACTGTAAGTTGCCCTGTATAAGGGCGTCTGCTAAGAAATAAATAATAATAATAATAATAATAATAATAATAATAATAATAATAATAATAATAATAATATGTTGCCTCAATATAACATAAGAAACTGAGGCCTACAAATGTTCAATTTCTTTGTGTTTTCCTACCCACAGTAATGATAAAGCTACAATTTTTATGTGTTGAGCTTCATATCCAGCCTGATAAGCCTTTTGAAACTCTTGCCTATGTATTGCCCTGCACTTGTAGTTCTTTAGCTTGGCACATGGCCCGTGTCACACCCATGTCGGCTTTTCATAACTCAGAGTTCAGCTGTGACCTCGGGACAGATGATAACACTTTTGTTTTCTCTTGTATTATTTCTGCTTAATAAGCTGTTTTGAGCAAACCATAATTAAATAAATTAAACTGGTTCTAAAACCACTTACTTTTGTTAAAAGTGACATGCTATAACTGTAGATAAAGTGTCACGGAATACCTAATAACACATTATGCAAATGGAACACTAGGTTTTTCCAGTTAAATTGCACAAGTTCTTATTGTTTCATCAGCCGTTTGTTCCTTTCCATTATGAAACCCCTTGCTTATGTTGCCCCTTTAAATGGTAAAAAAACATTGAAACTGTCTGTAAACATTGAGTGATTTTTCTGTGTTTAATGTAAGTTCCGAATCAACGCAAGGTTAATGAACTCTTAAAATCAAGCTGTACATAGCTGGTGTACATCAACAGTTTGCAATCACCAGCCTTGTCGTCTGACCTTGTGATGCGTGGGTATTCCGCTTTGCTGTGAGAATTTAGTAAAACTCATATCATATGAAATTGTTCTTAAGTGTAACTTATTGTTATCTGGATTTCTACTGACATTGATGAAGTGAAGAAGAAACGCAGATGTTAACTATTAATGTGCTTTGTCTCACATCATGTATCACGCTAGGTAAATAAGACCAAATTTGGTCAAATATATTACGTAAACTAGCTGTATATCTGTGCTGTACGAAGTAATTTCCTAGAAACTGTAGAAAAATACCTCAGTATTAAAAAATATTAAATTCATAATTACTTTTTTAGCTGTCAAAGTCATCTGGTTCTTCCTCAATTCTAGATTAAAAGTGTCAGTGTAGAGGGGCTCCCGAGTGGCGCATCCAGTAAAAGCACTCGCTAGAGTGCAGGATGCACTCTGTAGCCTGGATGTTGCAAGTTCGAATCCAGGCTATTCCACAGCCGACCGTGGATGGGAACTCCCAGGGGGCGGCACTCGGGGGGAGGGAGGGTTAGGTCGGCCAGGGTGTCCTCGGCTCACCGCACACCAGCTAACCCTGTAGTCTGGCCGGGCGCCTGCGGGCTTGCCTGTAAGCTGCCCAGAGCTGCGTTGTCCTCCGACGCTGTAGCTCTGAGGCGGCTGCACCGTGAGTCTGCAGAGTGTAAAGAAGCGGGCGGCTGACGGCACACACTTCGGAGGAGAGCGTGTGTTCATCTTCGTCCCTCCCGAGTCAGCGCAGGGGTGGTAGCGGTGAGCTGAGCCTAAAAATAATTGAGCATTTCAAATTGGGGAGAAAATAATAAAAAATAATTGACAACGACTAAATTTATTTTTAAAAAAAAATGAAAAAAAAGCGTCTGTGTAGAAACCTCTCCATCTCTATCTACAGTATGTAAATTTCTTTGCTCAGAAACTAACATCTCTGTGCCATGCCGGCTCAGAAAAAAAGAACATCTCTGATGCCATGAAAGCTCAGCTTAGAAACTAACATCTACACTGATGCCAGCTCAGAATACCATCTCTGTAACAGGGGAGCTCAGAATACCATCATCTGAGGCCTGTGTGTATGATCACTGTTGTATCACATTTGATTTGCTTTGCTCCTGTTTGTATTTTGATTCCTGAATAATAACTATTTTTGATTTACTTTATCTGACTTTATCTGAAGAAGACTGATTGATTATTTTGAGAAGAAAACTAACCTTATAGGCTTTTACACCATCAGATCTTTGTGGTGCATTTACTATCTCTGCAATTGTCTGCTCCAGGTCTTGCATTGCATCATGAAATCTAACAGCAAGTAGTCGATTAACTACTTTCTTTTAGCTGGTGCTGGCATAAAGCCTGGCTGCACATCAGTACAAAGCCACCTGGCACAATACTTTAATGAAGTGACATTTTAGACTTTTAAAAGCAGTCTTTTCATTTTTTAGGTTGGGTTTTATTTTGTGGTTAATGAGGTAGAATGCACTTAATAATGAAACAACAAAGAAGCACAGTTCAAGTGTACAGTAGACAATTATTATCCAGAGGCAGCAGTTGTCTCACTGTTGTTTACTGAGAATGTATACAGACCCCTACCTTCATTTTGTTAACAAACACGGGATTGATTATGTTTGATATGTATACTGTATAATGTAGAATAAAATCAGCAACCTCCTTAAATTGGTCACTCCCATTTAAGTGAGTGCCATTGCTGGAACAGATTGCAGAAATCCATCACACTTTCTCACGCATTATTATTAAAAAAATAATAATTGGCAACACTGCCACTGTTTTGTCATTTGCCCCGCAACCCATTTTATAGCACAGGTTTTGCCAAACTGAATTTCAATTTAAGAAAACCAAAACACTTTTTTACATTTTTATGGGTTTATCCTGAATGTGATCTACTACTGTGATGGTGCGCGTGTTTGTTAAATGGTTACCTGATACAGCACTGTATGAAATGATCAGCTTTCCTAGAAACTGTAGAAAAATACCTCAGTATTAAAAAATATTAAATTCATAATTACTTTTTTAGCTGTCAAAGTCATCTGGTTCTTCCTCAATTCTAGATTAAAAGTGTCAGTGTAGAGGGGCTCCCGAGTGGCGCATCCAGTAAAAGCACTCGCTAGAGTGCAGGATGCACTCTGTAGCCTGGATGTTGCAAGTTCGAATCCAGGCTATTCCACAGCCGACCGTGGATGGGAACTCCCAGGGGGCGGCACTCGGGGAGGGAGGGTTAGGGTCGGCCAGGGTGTCCTCGGCTCACCGCACACCAGCTAACCCTGTAGTCTGGCCGGCGCCTGCGGGCTTGCCTGTAAGCTGCCCAGAGCTGCGTTGTCCTCCCACGCTGTAGCTCTGAGGCGGCTGCACCGTGAGTCTGCAGAGTGTAAAGAAGCGGGCGGCTGACGGCACACACTTCGGAGGAGAGCGTGTGTTCATCTTCGTCCCTCCCGAGTCAGCGCAGGGGTGGTAGCGGTGAGCTGAGCCTAAAAATAATTGAGCATTTCAAATTGGGGAGAAAATAATAAAAAATAATTGACAACGACTAAATTTATTTTTAAAAAAAAATGAAAAAAAAGCGTCTGTGTAGAAACCTCTCCATCTCTATCTACAGTATGTAAACACACACTGGCCACTTAAATCCAGACTGCATGTCATAGACAAGATGCCAGACAGTTCTGTGCCAGATTGTGGCACATTTCTCCAGGAGTATGGCCCGCAAATGGGTCAGTGAAGTGGATACAGCATTTCAACCATAGCATTCAGCCCACAGTTACCAATTGGGTTTAGATCAGGGGGTAAGCTCTCATTACTGAAGTCTTTCAACAGTCAGTCAAAAAAATAGTCTTTCAAATGACAAGGAGGTTTCCATTCATGACTTTTACAAATGCTAGAAAGCAAGCAATTTGTCTGTCCGGTTGTCAATTAATCAACCCACCTTGTCTGTCTCCCTGCCAATATATTCAGATTATTATCCACTGATTTATCTGCTTATCTTTATTGGAATTACCCCTCACTCTCCATATACATTTCCCTTCATTACACAGATTTATTTTTTGGACAAAAGCAGCATTTGGCTTTGTTGGTTTAGGAAGTTGAGATCAGCACTTGTGTGGAATTTCGATTTGTATGCCGCAGTCCCTGGAGGACAAGAATGAACCAACTGTGTTCTCTGAAGTGTTAATAAGAAACCTCAAATAGAGGATGGGCAAGGTCAGACTTCTCTTTCCTGGTGGCTCTGTCATTGAATCTCAGGAGTGAGTTAGCGCCACACCGGTTAAGCAGTGCTGGTCCAGTAACTTAACCCAGTGCCAAATCTGGAAATGGAACGTGAGAGTTATACAGCTTTGCCAACAGAAGTAACTTTTTTTTGGGTGAGCTTAAAGGCGCCCCATTGTGAGAGGTTTGATGTCACTGCTATGGGCCTAAAAGACCAGCCATTTTCACAAAGACCTCTCTGTTTCCATCTGCTTCTACTGTGGTTTGGGAGCTCTTCTGAAAACAGTGACTAAATGACAGATTTGTTCCATAGTGGGTCTGTGGTTTACCTTCTTGATCGCACAACCTTTTTAGAGTCTGTGATATCTGGGCACACAGACATGTTCTGCAAAGATGAAGTGGTTACTGATGGCCAGAAAGGCTCAATGCAAAGTACTGCAGTGTAGAGCTCCTTGCATATTTAAAAAAAGGGTATTTAAGAATGTTATTACCTTATAATCCTGTGTTGAACATATCAGCTCAATAGTTGTTTTCAGCATTTTTTTAAACAGTATAACAAAACACCATTGGGACAAATGGAGATTCCCTTTTTGCATTTGCTTACTTTTTGGTTTTGCTTCTCTGAGTTACGCTCTGCAGCTGCAGGTAGTGGCAGGAACATGCCTGTTTAGTTACCAGAGCGACAGAGTGGCAAGGCGGCTTCAAAGGAGGGGTTTATGTAACTGCACTATAAATGTTAACAAATTGGCAAGTCAGCAAGGTTTATGAGGCTGTGTGGTTTATGAGGCTGTGTGGTCCAGTGGTTAAAGAAAAGGGATTGTAACCAGGAGGTTCCCGGTTCAAATCCCACCTCAGCCACTAACTCATTGTGTGACCCTGAGCAAGTCACTTAACCTCCTTGTGCTCCGTCTTTCAGGTGAGACGTAGTTGTAAGTGACTCTGCAGCTGATGCATAGTTCACACACCCTAGTCTCTGTAAGTCGCCTTGGATAATGGTGTCTGCTAAATAAACAAATAATAATATGATGAACCAGGGAGGACAGAAGGGTAATAATGTAGTAAATATCTGCTAAGGAATAATATTCTATAATGCTGTACATTATTGTGGGACTGAGGCTTTACCCAGTATAATCCCATGCATCTGCTGTATTGGTAATTAGTTATTGGTAAGGCTGCTAAGAACCCTGTATGCAAATGCTGGTGAGCTCATACGGCACATGCAAATAGTTGATTGTTGATAACAATGAATCACATTACTGATTCAGCAACTCTGTGAACAATATTTAAATTAGGTTCAAATATCAAGCCTGGATTTCACATTGTTTGGGAAACACCAGGAGTAAATGAAGGATTAGAAGTAATTTACTGGACATATCCGCACTGGGTCATTTTGTTAAATACTGTTCACCTACCTTTTCCAAACATTCCGAAGCATTCTAGGCTGACAGGGCAGAAACCATTCTAGAAAGAGAGAAAATAAATAAATATTTGAGACTTAAAAATGTCCAACCGGTTAGACTGTCTGTCAGTTGCAGGTTGACACACTAAAGACATGTCCTTCCTGACAGCACAAGGCCGTTTTGTTACCGTTTTACCACAGAAGGAAAAAGGCGATGTCATTGAAATTCATACTTTTTAATGAAAGATAATTACTGTTTTCAACATCTTTTTTTTAATAACTTAAAGAAGCACGCCTAGACTTCCTATGCTACAGCGTTTCAAAGCGTAACTGTATGCCACAATGCACTTACTCATAAATGCCATGTACTGTAAATCTGTGGGCTGAAGATCGTCAAGCTCAAGCCCTGTGAAGTCTAAGTGAATTCTGGGACTGAGTGTGAATGTTTAGATACTTGTCAAGTTGAGCTGCTGCAGGTCTCGGAATGCCTCTTGGAGGTTATTTCGCTCCAAGCCAAACAAACAAACCTTTAAAAAGGGGTCACTTCTTTAATCTGATATGTGTAATTTTATAATAAAGTCACTACAAGCATAAACTTTTCTCTCTAATGCAGAGCATATTTGAGATTGATTATTTTCAGAGTGTTTTTAGACATGGCACTCCAGTGAGGAGCTCCCCATTTGATTCATCTGACTTGTGATTAATGAGACTTAATGTCTTTCACTTCAGTTTACTAGAAAAGAATTCACACCAGTGGAGGAAAAAACCCTAAAATGCACCAACATACATACATGCAATGTATTTTATCGACTGTTAAAAATCCATGAGTTTCACAATCGGACTGTCTCACAGCTGTCTCACTGTCTCAATGTCTCACAGCCTAGCAGTAAAACAAATTGGAATGTTATGATGAAACAGTTAAAAGCAGTTCTGTGGTTTTTATTTATTTATTTATTTTTTTAGTTATGCCACGTTGCAGTACAGAGAATAATGCAATGTTTTTTTAAATGGGAGAATTTCTGAATCGTGGTATAAGAAAAAGTTATTCAATGCTAGAAACGTCTACGCTTGTATGATACCCTTACAAAAATGTATCATGTTTACTATTATTTATAATGGAATGATACTGGTGATGGTTTTAATGGTAGTACATGAATGGTATTTCTTGCTTTAATTATATACCATTAGAATACCACTTAGCACTTTCTTAGCATTGAAAATATACAGACCATTACTATGGCTTACTATTCAATGCTTACCATTCATGGTTCAGTGGTTTGTATTGGAATATCTTTGTAACAGAAGAGATGGTCGCCATTAGCTGTATAAAATCTAGAACTTAGTTTGTGAAAAAGGTGACTGGTCCCCTATGTGGTCACTTCGGAGAAAACACAAAGAGGGAATAATGTTGCATTAGCAAGGAATGTAGATCTCCTTAGCAGACGTGAGCCCACAGTGACTCAGGGAACACAGCAGAAACCAGAGGCAGGGCTAAATACATGAGTGTAATTAAATAATCCAGAAACTACTTATGGGTAGATTCAATCAAAAAATACAACACTTGCATTATTTCAATATTCAATCAACCTTTCCACAGGCACAATATATACTGTATGTGTTTTAAATTAAGGGCTAATCAAATATTGTTAACAAAGTCGTGTGTTCAGAGTAGGTCTAGGTTTAAGTTTAATTGAATTGAGCCATGGAAACCAATAGAAATAGGTTAGCCATGTAGACGTGGTATCTTCTGTTTACTACATTATAACACACTTTAGCACATTGTGAGTTAGATGAACAATCTAAGCCTAAAAACACAAATATAATGAATCACTATATAATTATTAAATATAAATAAAACAACAACAATACTTACATTTGAATTACACTGTGTATAATCATTCTAAATGAAATCACTATGATTTTACAACAGGGATCCTTTACTGAAGTGATCCATCGGTTTAATAACTTCAGTTTTTGACATTTAATACCTAGCTTTTAATAATTTCCTTTTTATGCATTATTATATATTAACTAACCAATTAAGTTACAAAGCCAGTTATTAACAGTTAATAAAAAATCATTACCAAAATTATATTTAGGTGGTAGAAATCAGGCTATATCAGGTGACACATCTACAAATAAGAATGCCAACAAAACCTAAATAAAGAGGGTTAATTAAATACCATATTCACATGCAGAATTTCTAACACATTTTCCCTTAAATACTGTATGTCCTATCCTGTCCTGAAAAACCTCACTTCCATAAATGAAATCATGTTAAATATTTCAATAAAAGCACATCATGTTTAACTATGCTTTATGAAAAACAGACTGCAAGCTGTAATAGGCCCCTAAAGGGATTTGACTTGCTGAAGTGCTGATATGTAATATTAGTATCTAATTCTCTAGATTTGAGAGGATGCATGCCCCTGGCTTCCACATCCCTTCCACCTCCTCCATAATGATCTCACAGCATTTTTTTCTTCTGCCATACAGAACTCAAGAAGGCACCCTAACATATTTCTGCTAGAATATTGCAGTTAAACTGTTGCACGTTTCATACAAGCACTAACTGGATTCCAAAACTACAAAATGAAGGAGGCTATGATGTAGTGGGTTAATGCACTTCACCTTGATTCGAAAATATTCAGTAAATTGATGACTGAAGTATATATTTTGCAATGTAGATCTTTTAAATGCATATATTAAAAAATAGAATTCAATACAGGTATATATTTCAATATATTTAACAACTTTTTTAAAAAAAGGGAAAACACGCAATTATGATGTTCTTTATGTTCACTACACCAGGTTAGGAGAAATTGAAAAAAGTCATGAGTGGAAATCTCTGCCTGGTCAAATAGACCCAAAAAATTAACGGCAAGCGTTTTTGTAAATGAAATACAGTGTTATAATAATAAAACTTTTCTAGTCTGTTGTTAGGAAATCCAGCAAGAGTCTGGTTTATGAATATCAAACTATAATTACTTTATCAAATCAGACTTTAATGAACTTAATAAGTAAGTCTTAAATAACTAATGAGTGAAACTCTTGAGAATAGGGCTGGTATTGTGTTTATCCACCTCGGTCTATGTGAAAGTTTTCTATTTACCCTACTGTAACCTATGCGGAATGTTCTGTTTACTGTGTTCCGTGTGGAATGTATTCTATTTATCCCACTGTGCCTTATGTGAAAGTGTTCTGTTTAGCCTACTGTCTCTGTGGAATCTCTTCTGTTTATCCCCAATACACGTGACACTAAACTCTGGTTCAATGCTTCTTTAAACAACTGCAATTTCCAAGGGAGGGCATCATTATGAAGCAGCAGTTTCTAATTAGAACAAGGTGATAGGATTGACCCACCATGATCACTGGTTAACCTAGTGGTGGTGTCACCGAACTTTACATTATAAACATGCGCACACTAATTAATACACTGATATGAAACATATGAAATGGATGACATCATATTATTTACAATAAAGAACTAAAGCATGCCGACAGAATGCCGGCGCTAATTTAATGTTTGTGAACTTGTGAAGCACAGAGAATGTTTATTGTTCTTTTCCGGTCTCTAAAAGTTTGGCTTTTCAAGTCAGTTCAGTCAAAGAAACAGTGACAGGATGACTACAGAACCATGTCAGACTGTACAGATATAAGGTTAAGATGCACCAGTTTATAAAGCACTGTTACTGCAGACTAACAGGAGAGGTATGCTGACTAACCATTAACTGTTGGGGTGGTTCAAAATGACCCGCACATGAGTTTAAAAACCTGTTATTTCCTTTTATTTTATTCAATTGATAGAGTTCTCTGCATTATTGATACCATGCTCCGTGATAACTTAAAAACTGCAAAACTCTTGTTTGTTGCTGTTATTTACCTAATTTAACCCATTACTGAAGTTGAATGTTAAATCAGTTTTATGTTGTGCTGAACCTGTTCGAGTCTCTGCAGGTAAAGATAATATTTGGTTGGCCTTAGGGAAAATGTTTCATTGCTGAAGAAAAAAAAATATATATGCAAACTGCTGATTAATTATAAGATTGTGTAATACTGACTGGTATTCCCTGCTTTCAGAACTGTAATACACACCTGGCAAAAACAGATTGGTGCTTTGCAGAGTGGCAGCCAGCCAGGACACTTTATGTACTTTTTCATTATTATCATTTAATGTTGTGGATTTAGTGCTCATAGTAAATGAAGGACAATGGTACTGGCTACAGTACAGCATGGTGCAGGTAGGTGTCCCAACCCTCACCTGAACAATCTGTCAGTTGTGTGTGGTGGTTTTATAACGTTGAGCCCACCACACGTGTGACCTGAGCCCGATTTAAACAGAGGTGAAAAGTATGAGAAGCTTGTGAATTAGCCCGCTGCGCCACCAAGCAACCCCAGTTCTCAGAAATAACATCTCAAAGACTTGTATTTTAATGGGTTTTCTAGTGATAACATTAAAATAACAGCCACAAATGTATACTGCATACCAAAGAAATATCTTAAAAAGATACTGCTATTGCACAGGAATTCATATGGGCTTTCTGGCCATTATTTTTACAGTCTCGGTAACTGTACAGGACCTTGCTGTTAATGGGATGAAGAATCCCAGTTGGGCTCTTGAGAGAGAATAATTGTTACTGGATACTGTGCACTGGATTGGAGTAACTGTTTCAGCAGGTGTACGCATTTACAAAGAGGCCCATTTCCTATGCCTTGATCTGCTGGTTTAAGAGTTGTGACAAGCACCATCCGAGACACCCCTGCAAGCTCAGGCCATAATTATCCATGCCACAACCACTTACATTATGCTTAGTATCTACAGATAACACTGGGTATTTTCAAGGAATCTAAACAGTGAGCAATAAAAACCCTGCTGTGGAATAGATCATTCAAATGGAAGTCTTTGTATTTCAAGACTCTTAACAGTCTATAGGAGTCTCTTTTGATGTGCCTGTTGCAGAAATGTTTATCTAATCATAGACAGCAGAACTTTAACTCTTTCTGGCATTGTGATGTTCCTGAAGCTATCTACATGCAGGTGGATGCAGCTCATGATGATGTTGGGTCAGCCCTCATGCATTGTCTTGCCACACATTTTATAAATTTATATATATACATTTTGTGCTATGGGAAGGCAGACCACAGAACACCAACCCTGAAACCGTGCTAGCAAGGGAAGAACAACTCTCTGTAGATGTGTCTCCATCGCTGACATTCTGTGTGTGTCTGCAAGGGGGGAGCAGGAGGGATACCCACCTGGCAGTAAATAAACTACATGCCAGAACTTTCTCCATTAGACGTCAAATATATAAACACCCACACCCACACCCACATAACCAGGTGGAACACAAGCCCTGAATCTTACATAATGGGTAGCAATACCTTTAAAAGTCCAGCAAGTCTTCACATGATGCCTGGGGTGTTAGCAGTTCTGGCATATCCAGGAAATATTCTTAGTAAGATTCAGAGACCTGGGCTCCGACCAAAGGTGTCTGTATGCTACTTAAAAAGCCTAAACAATCCTTCCAAATGCGTTCTTCTGCGTCTCAAAATGAGTTCCCGATTCCACTGCTCATGTCTCCTGTAAAAGTTGCCTAAGCCCCTCTGTCACCCCCTCCAAAAAAGTCTGATCACCCCACACACTAAACAGTTATATAACCTTGCACATAGTATTGACCAACATCCTGTTTTCCAAAAGTTTTGAAAACGTTATGCACAGTATTATAACGTAAAGTGACAAGAAAACTAACTCACACTAAAGGTAATTAGTATTGTGTTTGTAGGAAGCACATCTTGATTATAGGCCAGAATTATAAAGCTTTTGCTCCAGCACAGGGCACAACTTTTTTTTTTTATTCAAAAAAAGAAAAAAAAAAACTGTTGATGCTACAGACCTAAAAAAAACATGTAGATTTAATGAAAACATTTAACTCTCGTTATTTACCTGCTCAATGATGGCTTGAAATAATTGTTTCTAGAGACAGTATAGGTAGTGGTGCTGTAATAGTTGCGACCCACGGGTATCGACACCTTGTATTAATTTCAGTGTTATTTTCCCTTGAGTAGCAACAAATATTGTTTTGATTAACACTGTGTTTGATGCATGAAGGTTCTTGGTCCAAAGCCCAGAATGCTGGATCAAGTTGAAGGGTTTGGTGAAAGCAGTATTCATCTAAGGGAGAGGAGGAGGCCAAAGAGTGACAAAAGATATCCCCCAGACTTGTACATGCTATGCCTTCTAGAAACTGGAGGTCATACCATGCTGAGCTGCCAAGGAGGTCGCAAATAAGCTGATCCTTGGAGCTAGCATTACCACAGGGCCAATAGCAAATCCACATTACATGGAGGAAAAGCGATGAAGACTCATTATTACAGTGAAGCTACGTCTCGGTTGGTCCCCAACACTATTATCTAATTTTATCTTGGTGAAAGCCAAGTATCTGCATTATACTCTCATATAATAAAAATCAGTAACGATGAAGACTTTTTGTATTTACTGTATTATTGTTTATTTGTATTTTGTACTCGTAAAAAAAATAGAAAAAAACATTGTCTTGTAAATGAAAGCTAATTAAGTTTTTTATTATCTAGTAGCAGCACATTTTGACAGCTAAATGATTGATTTGGCATTTGAAATCACGGGGTGCCAATACCAAAGGGTTCCACAGTATAGGCGTTTTCAATTACGGGCTTATAGAATGTCAACATGAGAGTTTGGTAATGCAGAGGCAAGCTGTGCTAATAGCACAGAGAAATAGCACTGGTCCT
Source organism: Acipenser oxyrinchus oxyrinchus (assembly GCA_030684275.1). Taxonomy (NCBI): domain Eukaryota; kingdom Metazoa; phylum Chordata; class Actinopteri; order Acipenseriformes; family Acipenseridae; genus Acipenser; species Acipenser oxyrinchus. Next base: position 34,037,174 of record CM060258.1, read on the forward strand.
AACCGCCACTAAGTTTTTGGTTTAAATCCAACCCTTCGCTGCATGTAGGGACTCTTATTCCTCCAGTTGTGTTGTGAATTTGGCTACATCTGTCATACTGCCTCAAAACATTTTTGTGTACATAATCAGTCCAAGGAAATACCAAACATGGCCGCATTCTGGTTGTCTGTGTTTATGTTCATGACCCCAAGTTTGGAAAAAAGTCCTACAATGTCATGATGAAAAAATTATAATTAAAATGTTTAGTAATAGGACCAAGTTAGTGGTTTATTTATCGCTTTCAAACGTTAAACGGTGCTAACATTGCACAGATGCAGAAGCTTTGTAAATTTGGCATGTACTTAAAAGATTCTAACTGCGTGTATTAAATGTATCTGTTTCTCCCAAGCAAGATATGTTTCATTTTGTTTCGTCTTGTGATGTCCAATAGAGTTTGGCAGAAACTGTAAATTTTTTTCTTAAATATATTTTTCCGTCTGGAATGGAACTTGGACATCTTGATCCACAGCAATAAATTACACCATAAAAGTCATCATACAAAGTACAAGAATACAGAGGGGATCTGTCTCTCTGTTGAAAACAGTCCAGCTTTTCCAGAGAGGCTCAAAGCCTAGTTTACTTGCTTTAAGTATTCAATAGGGTGAATTAGTTGGTTTTCTTGTTTCCAAAGGCCTTTCTTTCTTTTTTGTTTTGTTGTGTTTTGCTGTTTTGTACCGGCAAGTCTCCTCATCCCCAATATGTTTTGCTCAACCAGACCACCCACTCCCAACACTGAAACTGCAGTCCCAGTGCTTTCAAATGCAGGAGATTCCAAATCAGTATTCTCAGTCGATTTGAACCAGAACAAGACAGACTGCTCAGCAGAACGAGTGTTGTTACGGGATGGCCCATGGCTTCCCTCTTTCTTAATTCTGACAGAACGTAACTACTGCACCTCGTTTTAAATAACCTGTCCTTCCTCAGGTCTGCGCTAAACAATTTCACCCGTCACTGGAACAAGGCTAGATATGAATTGACCTACACTTCCCTGGACAACACATTTAATGACCTGAGCAGATTTGGAAACGCCCAAAACATGTTTTTAATGACTTGTACAGACACATAATGGGCAGAGATGGCAGGAGCCTCTGACATGGCAAGTCTTAGACGTTCTTAAGCAGAAAAAGTGCAGCCTGACACAATAATGTGCCCGTCCAGGTCCATCTGAGATTTGCACAGTATAATTCAGACATTAATGTGTGTTTACCACTGTTTACCCTTCTGTGTAGTGCTATGCATCTAAACAATTACCAGGGCACGGTAATTCTGAAGGTTTACCTCCCATGCATATACTGTGTTTTTGCCATGGCTTATCATAGTCAACTATTTTTTACCAAACCATATTTCTCAGTTATTTACAAAACATTAACTATGCGCAGGAATAAAACAGAAATCCCTGTGTTTTCTTTATACTGGTACTGATAATATTTCATAGGAAACACATATGAACAAAACTTAATACATTCCTTAAATATGGACTATTTGTAAACTACATAGGACAACACAACATTCAGGTGACACATAGACGTTTGGATTTTATGGATATACTTACAGGTACATTAACTACATGTAGTTACACTGTATTTATTAATATTTACTACATGCACTTGTCACACAAGTGTGAGGATGGAATGCCATACATTAATAATATGTATTTACAAAGTTATTTTCCTGATCATGTAATTTTGCTGTAAGTAAATGTATTAAATTATGTAATATAAATTAAATAACAAAGGTGCAAGTACAGTGTAGTTATTGTACTTGTATTTTGAAGTGGATCTGATTTTATTTAAGAATTATTTTGCTTTTTAAACCTATTATTTTGTTCATAGCTATTATACATACATTGCTTGTTGCTGTACCAAAGACTTTTTGTATGAAGGTTCAAAGCTTACTAAAAGTGTTCAGTCCAGAAAGGGTTACCAGATTGTTCTTACACATTAAGGCTACCCTACCTTGTATGCACATCTTCATGCACTGCCTGACCAGTGTTCTAGATGACATTGTTGTGTTTAATGCTATCATTTTCTACCCTCTGCTGGCCAGAAATATAAAGCAGGGGAAATATATGCCAAACTGCAGACAGAAGTAACTAGCACAAATGAACAGCTGTATCAAGTTTCAGTTGTAAGGTATGTAACTATGACAGACATATGATGAATTATAGTCGCCCTAGGGATGTTTGCCATCCAGGCATATGTACATTTCTAAACTTTTGAGTTATATTCAAATGAGTTCTGAAGCCTACACTGTTGTGAACTAAATTGTATGCCTTGGTTTAGACAGGTTGCGTTTCCTTCTGCAAAGTGCCCTAGGGATGAAAGTTCCTTTTTTTTTTTTTTTTTTGGCCCTTCAAAATTTACAAAAAGAAATTGGAATATTTGAATGGACATTATCAATATGTTTTTGTGATGTTTGTGTCTTATTATTTACAATGTAGTTAATGTGTAAATCTTTTTCCAAGATATAGGTAAGTACACAATTGTACCAGAAAAGGGTTAGGGTTAGTACACATGTATTTACTACATAACTACTATGTAAACACACAGTGGTTAGAGACCATGATAGTGCACAGTTTCATTACTTGAGTCATACTTTTCTCCTCTGTATCCATGAACTGTTCAAGTGACTATAGTTCTGTAAATTGAGGCAAGTCAACTGGCATTAGATACATTGAAAAACATAAACTGTTGCATGAGTTTAAACTGAAGTCTCAGTGCCAAACTTTTTCTAAAAATAAAAGTCTATAACAAAACCTATATAGACTCTGCTATAGCCATAATGGTCCGTTCCATTACAACCCACACCTCCCACAGATTCTCTGACCTGCTGGCAATATCTTTCTAACGTAGCTTTCTGTGTTATTACTTCGCAAGTGTGATTTGCTGCAGTAGCATTGATGCTTTAAATCTGTCATGTATTTTATGAGGGACCGTTTGGAGCAAGGAAATGAATGTCATTGCTCATTTTAGATGTTAGTGGAAACATCCTCAGTGCAATGAAATCAGACTAGGAAAAAGGGGGCAGTCAGCACATCCCAGTGTTCTTCAAAGCTGTGCCAGTGAACAACATTGCACCCTCGAAACGCACCGTAATTTACCAAACCAAAAATAAACAACTCAGATATTTAATTTAGGAGCTTGGGAGTAGTCTGCTGCAGTTTCTTATTCGTTTTGGAATTGTAAATAGTGTCTAATGACAGTTTGGAGAAAATAGCTTTGAGAATGTAGCCCACAATCTCAAACTAGGTTGGTTATGTTGGTTATGTTTCACCTGACCTTTGCACAATGCCTGGCAATGACTTTAAGATCAATCAGAGGAGAGAGAGAGAGAGAGAGAGAGAGAGAGAGAGAGAGAGAGAGAGAGAGAGAGAGAACCAGGTGTTGGAATCAATGAATCAATTGATTGTTAAAGATTGGGGTTAGGACCAACGGAGCCAAACTACTCAATTTTTTTAACATGCAATCAATATGGCAGGCCATTTGGAAAAGCAGCACACGTTGCCAATGCTCATGCTATTGACATTGATGAAGACTTTAGCCACAATTTTTGTGTCTTATAGTTTTGTCTCTTGCGCTATCCCAGCTCTAAAAATAGAATACTTTAGCCAGATCAGCACTTTTCACAAGCACACAAAAAAATTCTCACAAACAAAAATAGAGAAGAAAAAAAATTTGAAATCTATGAAGTTCAGGACGAAAGACGAAAGATTTGTCCTTGTCCCGAAGCTGATTTGTGACTATGGAGAATGCCTTCTTTGCTAATTGTCATCAGAAAAGGGGAGAATTGAATTGAAAACAGCTTGGCCATTGTGTCACAGACGCGGGGAACCCACATTTGCGTGTGAAAAGAGAGGGAGGGAGGAAGGGGGGCACCACTCTGACTCTGAATTGAAAAAGCTGCAGATTTAGCCTGGGTCAAAGACCAACACCCACTTCTTTGCAGTGGCAGTTTAATATGCTCAGATAAACCCAAGCAGTCTGGCTGTATGAAAGGGGATATAGTGGCCTTGTTCTTCTGTGCTGCATCCCTTCACAATATCTGATTTATTAAACATGAGAGATAGACATTTGCCTTGGGGAGCTAGTTTAGTGGTTAGAGACATGGATATGAGCCAGGAGTCGCTGGCTTTGAATTTAAGACACTGGCTGTCACTGTGTAATGCTGTGTTTGGAAATGACAACCTTAAGCTAAATCTACAATATCTAAAACAAGGACCTTGCTGGAAATCAAATTCTGTCTTTTAAACAAACAAAATACAATGTCCGTACTGTTATGAAAAATATACTTATAAACGGCATTTGGTTTGCTACCGTGTCTTGAAGAAGTTATTTATTTATAAACTCCCACTGCTGCACGTGATAGCGTTTGCCAAGTGTTCTGTTGTGACAGAACAATACAAGAAACTTGCCTAACATACTAATAGTTCTCCTTATCTTTATTACCACTGCGGTCACTTTATCATGACATTTGATGTGATAACTGGGAAAACATACTTTGTCACAGCAATGTCTAATATATAAAATACAGAACATTTTAAAAGGCAGAGAGTCTGATTGAATCTAGTAAAACCAGACTCAAGAGAGTCCTACAGCTTAGATCTGAGAATCATCGAAATAGAACATTGAAAAACGAACCTGGTTTGTAGTTTGGCAGTTCAGTAACTTCAGGCCAGGTTTCCTCAGTAGGAACCCCTAATACCTACAGATGAGAAACACAACACTCAATTAAGATCCAGCAGAGGCAGATTCTTTATATTAAACTGTGTATTCATTTTTAAAATGCAAACTTCTCAAATCCACCTTTATACTATGAGGGGACCTTGAAAGTTTGTATATTAAAAAAAAAAGAACAACTTTAACTTTTTTCATTTCCGGACCAATGTAGCTAGCATTCCTCGGCTTCACCTGTAGGGACCACCATTTCAGGGGATGAATCCTGTATTTCTGAGACCACCTGCTGATATGCTGAGCACCAATGTGCTGAATTTTGCTGGTTTTGTTATGCAGACAACTCTCCAGTGAGTGGCTAAGTTCAGACCACATATGTGCTTAAGGTTTGAAACCATGATAATAATACAGAGTATTACTTTATTACTTTGAGCAAACCTTTGCAGAACCATAATCCGACTACAGCATCGTCAGGATGTGTTGCGCAGTGGTCCTTATACGACATCACACCTACGTTACCATGGTAATGCAGTGGATTACCAGTGTGTATTGCTACACATTATTGTGATGCCAGTGGAATGTCAAATTATGAAGTCACTACTGCTGTACCCTTCTACCAATTGCTTATTCTCTACATTTGGTATGACTTGTGCTTAAATGAGTCCTTCAAAACAAACCATTGCATTGCCAAAGCTGGATTCAATCCCAGATCTCCAGAGGTGAAAGCCCCACTAGAGTATGTCAACACACACTGTCCTGACTCCCACTGATGTGCCTCTACTGCAGAGGTTCCCAAACTGGGGTCTGGGCAGCCCTGTGGTCCAAAGAGGTGATTTTGACCATCAATATACTGTAGATTAACTAGTTACTGCAGTACAGTTTTTCTCTCTTGTTTGCAATTAGCTTTTTCAGTCGGGGGATTTGGGGCTCCCTATTCAAAATAATTTTTAAAAAGGTGTCCCCCAAACAAAACAAAAGTGGACCTCTGCTTCTCTGTGCCCTGGAGGAATTACCCTCCCGGGCCTCCCTGACAGGCTGCTAACAAAGGTACTCCCTACACTGGAATTGAGCCAGCAAGCCAGCGAAGTGAACTGCCTCCTCCCTGTCAATTCAATTACACTCCCAGTCTGTCCATTATGGGTTTGGTGCTCGTCAAAGGGAAGGCTGCTTGAGTTTTCAATTTAGGGGTTAGGACAACTAGACCCACATTCTCCTCAGGGATTTGACCCACCTGGGCAGTATTTAATAAAACTATAGGAAACACTTCAAAGTGCAGGTACATTAACGAGATGTATTTACTTTCACTGTAGTTACCTTCCACATGTATTGCATAATGTACAGTATCCAACTCTATTGGACTATATGACACTCAATTGTACCAGTTATTGCATCAGCTTGTACCTACACTGAACTGCTCCATACCTTGCCGCATTCAACTACTGCTCCTAACTAGAACTGTATCTTGTATTTGATTTTACTCTTATAGGTACCCGTACTCATGTTTTTTGTATTTGCTCTTATTGGGAAATCATTCTCATCCATTTATCATACTTACTACATGTTCTTACTGGACTTTACTCATATGAGCAAATATTTACTATAAATTATAACTGCTCTTACTTATACCTTACTGTATTCTTTATTTTGCTCTTACTTAAATTTGATCTTATTGTACTTTCATAACTGCTCTTATATGTATTATATTTTGTAATGTGGTATTTTATAATGTGATAACTTGTAATGTGATATTTTATAATGCGATACTTTGTACTGTGATATTTTATACTGTGATATTTTGTAACAACTGTAAGTCACCATGGATAAGGGTGTCTGCTAATAATAATAATAATAATAATAATAATAATAATAATAATAATAATAATAATAATAATAATAATAATAATAATAATTGTAAGTGCAGTCACTTTACTTGTACAAACAATATATACTGTTTGTTCAATAATAATTTTGTTTTCTTTATTGAAAAAAAATGATGCATTGGTTAAAAATTAAAAATAAAAGTTTTGATAAATAATGTTCCATTGGGTCAGATTTTTTTGTGCATTTTTATTTGCACCATTATTTTGTGACAGAAAAATTACTGAAAAACAACTACAGCAACACCATTATGTAATATATGCCCATCAAGGCAAGCCATGCTCTGACATGAGACCCATTACCAATACTGCACCTGCATCACCACAGCCTCTGCTCATCACAAGGAGAGAGTGGGTGTGTATATATTAAGAGGACAGTAAGAATGTTTAGTAAGAGGCAAGGCTGTTTGTTAATGTATTATAATAACCTAAAGAAAGCCATCTACAATACTGTCTTTTTATCTTTGTAGCTTTGCTTTAAAATCTAATTTGGTGGGTTTTGATACGGTAAAGATGTGTGTTCAATAGAACTCATTAGGCTGAGGATTTCTCATGGCTTCTCAGGGACTGTCCAGTGAAGGATTTCTGGATGCCAACCCCTCTACTGTCTCATGGCCTGTATGCATATTACATTTACATTGACATTCACTTGCTGACATCATGAGGGTGTGCCAGAAATCTCCAGATCAGTATCTAGGACTGGTTTTGCTATAAACCTCATATAAAAGCCATCAAATGCAGCCGTGCAAGGAATTAACAATAAATAATCATTGATTTAAAAAAAAAAAAGCTAATTAATTATTAGTTAATTATGAAACAATACTGTATATACAAAATTAGTTTATTATAAAGAAAATCTTAAAATAACAATGATGGATAGATGTACCAACCTAAGTAGTTTCTTTTCATTTTTTATTTTTTCTGGTTTTATAACATCAACCATTTTCCCCTTTTACAATGAAAAAAGCTAATTAACAACCTGAATAAATCTTACCAAATGGTGTGTAGTTTAAACACCTATTTGAAATGGATACTGTATAGAGGTAGAGACAAATCCTTTGAAGTCACTTAGTGCCCATAGTATGCCACATCTTTGCATAATATTAATCAGACAATGCTTTGCTTTGCCACATCACAGTCCCGTGGCTGGGAGAGCCCATTGCTCAGCTTTTTCACTTACTGCCCAGATCTTCTGCAGTTGTTCAATGATATCTGTGACACCAGGGAAAGCCGGGGATCCTTCTAGCATCTCGATAAATATACAGCCCACACCCCTGGGAATGCAATGACAAACAAGATTGAAAATGAAAAATGATATACAAAGTTATTCTGAATAACAACTAGAATAGACAAACATCTTACCATTCAACTAAACAGCCAGCTCTGTAGTCGAGAGGTAAGTACGGGTGTTATGCTGATGTCAGCATTATGAACTCATCAGCCGCTAGGAGGAGATTCATTACATTCTCCTCCTGCTTAATCAAATCTCATCCTCGATCGGAAACACAAGTGTGTGTCCACCTTGGCTCAGGGAGGGAGTTTCAATGTCAGGGTTGTAACCATGACCACTTGCTATCCCTAAGGATTCGGAGCGACTTTACGGAACCAGAATACATGCTATAGCTTATAATAATGCAAAGAACACAGACATTTAAATACCTGTTGCAACCACAGGGGTCTATATTTTTTTCCCATAGGGCACCACTGTAATGAATTTGGCTTTTCAGCCCATTGAATTGAATGCAAAGGTTCAAAGACAAATGCCTTACCATTCAATAAAGAGCAAGTCGAGAGGTAAGTACATGTCTTCTGCTGATATCAGAATTATTAACTCATCAGCCGCTAACAGGAGAGTCATTACAATATGACTGGATGACAGCGGTGGTGTACACAGCTATACCCTGCCTGTGTCTCTTTGAGATTGCTTGAAGGATGGAGTGCAGGGGCTCTCACCACATGTCCAGTCCGGTGGAGTAGTCCGTGGCTCCAAGAAGAACATCAGGGGGCCGGTACCACAGCGTCACCACCTCTGAGGAGTAGGTTTGACTGGGGATAGACTTGGCCCGGGCCAGACCTGCCAAACAACAAATCGTTACAATGAAGGGCTCGCTATATTTTAACATTTGATTTAGAGGTTATGGGTCATTTCATTTTTAACATTTTACTCTTGTGCAAAGGTTTCTCGGTAGAAAAAAAACAAAAACATGTTTGAAACCAAGAAACCTTGATGATTAATTACTTGCTCCAAACTTTCAGTTATTTTTTGTTCAAACTTTGCAATGAAGCAGAAGCTTAAAAGTAAATGTGGTGGCTGGTTTCTGGTCCTGAACTCACCAAAATCTGCGAGCTTGAGCTCCCCTAGGCAGCTGATCAGCAGGTTCTGTGGTTTGAGGTCTCGGTGCAGAATCCTCTGGCGGTGGATATATGACAGACCCCTCAGCAATTGAAACAGTAAGACCTGCGAGAGAGACATAAAGACTAAGAGTCACTTCACATGACCCACTCCTTGCTAAGCACCGATTATTTGTAATGCAAGATCATATTGTGCACAACCATGTGTCATGTTTGCTATTTAACCTAACAGTGTTCCAGACTGGATATGTCATAGGTTGTATTTAATTAAGCCCCAGTGATTGGGTTATATGGAAACACTTTTAGAGTGATTGACGTTTCTGGGAATTAATTAACCTGGAATTATCGACGATAACCAAAAAAATGCCAGTCATTTCCAATTTCCAAATTCCTACTTTCGGTTTTTACATGTGGTACTAATTTTCATACTTTTCTAATACCTTGCATTTGCTGTTAAAAGTGCTGCCAATTAGACATTTTTTAGAAATCTGCTTTGTGATTTTGTAGTTGCCCATGCTTGTACTATGCCCAACAATGGTTAACTGTGTTATGTACCATGCACTGACTCCTCTGTGACTTACCACAGTATACCATATTGAACTTCTGATGGGAAACAGTAATCTCAAACATGCAAGGGAGACAGTTGAGAAAATGTCCAGAATAGAGTCATATTTGTAACTGTTGCTGTCTCACTCGGTCAGAAAGTTAACATTAAAAGTAGGCTCTTACTGTGACCTTTCCTTACACTTGGGATTCTCTAGACAAGTTAAAGGCAGATTTAGAGACTATTGATAATAACTCCTTATTGGAGCAATAGGACCACTGAGAATGATAGCAAACACAATGAGAACAATGTACTTTAACTCTAAAATGCCAAACAGGTATCGTCACTCTCTCAGTCTGAGTGTATATTATATCTACAATAACTGTTACCTTAACATTGTATGAATGCAGGCCCCCAGGGTGCTGAATCATATACTGTGCTAGATCAGTTTGCTAGAGAGGAGGTGGGAGGGGAGGAGGGTGGGGGGCAGGGGGGGTTGACAAGAACAAGCTGTTAACACATAATGTACAGTGGACTTGGGGGCTTTTAACACTGCCCAATGTTATATCTGTTTTTTTTTTTAAATAATTCATTCTTGGGAGTGATAACCCAGGCTTAAGATCCAGTTTTTACTGCTATGGTATACAGTATATTTATATACAGGTATTTGCTCCTTTCAAAACTGCACCTGTGAGACCGATATAGTGAATAGAAGTGCATGACAGGTAGGATTTATGAAATTCATTTCTGAACTTTAACTCCCTTTAATCTGCAATTTTGAGTGGAGTTGTGCTTCTTAGACCTCGATACAGGCCTGCTGTGCCATGGGGTGGAAGGGTCGTTCGCCATTAATCACCAGATGCAGATGTTTAAATTCGGTTTCCACAGATTGCTGTGTAACATTTCTTCCTTTGTCTGGGGCCTGTTGCAGTTAGGTATCATACCACCGGAGAGTGATATGGTGAGACCAGAAATATATGCTCTTCCACCAGTATTGGGAAAGATTAATGTATGCAGAACGACTCTGCAAAAAATATATTGATATCCATAAATAGCTATAACTATTTGATTTAGTAAGTGCTGCGGTACCCAAAATAGTTTGTAAGCATGGCAAATAATGATCTCCACAGAACCAATAATAGAGAACCATACAGAACAACCCTACTGTTGTAATAGGAATGTCAGGACAAATGTTGAACCAGGAATGGTATAACTCACCACATACTCAAAAACGAATGTCAGGGTCTCTCGTGTGTGAATGATGTCATGGAGAAGGACTATGTTGGCATGTTTCAGGCCTTTCAGCAATGAGGCTGAAATTTCATAATAAAAACTGATTGTTAGGCAATAGACAAAACCATGGTAAGAAGTCAGTTAGTAGAATGATCTCAAAATCAGAAGACTTCCCAGTTAATGTGTTATCTCCCAGAGGAAAGCAGCTAAAGACCAAGCAAAATAGCTTTAGTTGGTAGTCATTGGAGCAGGTTGCTGCAAATATGGGTGAGCCACATCATCTCCCAGCAGCTATTAGCACGTCTATTGCAATTGCTTTGTCTCCTAGTGATTATGTATCCCATGCCAACAGCAGCTAGGAAACCATGTTGGCGGGAAAATCATTGTCACACCGTAATCAATTCACAAACCAGCCATTAATCATTAATTAGCTAACTGATGAATGTATTATCTAATTCATTCATAAACTGAGAATGTTGTCTAGTTGCAAAGCAATAGAAAAATGGTTCTCAATCTGGGGCCCAGGCCTCCAGGGGATCCACTGAGATTGGGGCGGTCCTCAGAAAAGTTAAAAAGAAATCATTTAAAAAAACAAAAAAACAAACAAACAAATAAAATATCATCTGTATGTAATGTTTGAATAGTGATATTGCACTGTTTACGGTATATATTGAAGATGCATTCAATAACAACAGTGTTCATTATCTTTATAGTGGAATACAGCCCCTAATACTTCCACAGATTTGAAATGTTTTGGTGTCACTGCATTGTTTTGCATGATTTGCCTTTTCCTCAGTTTTACAGCTTCTGTATTCAGACTTTCAGTAAGAGGACTAAAACAACAAATGTGTGAAAGGGCCCTACCTTCTCTAATAGCTGTGAATGGCACTCCTTCTTCTGTCTTCATCCTAATCACTTTTAAAGCAACAAGGTGTCCATTTATCCTACAATCAATCCATAAATAAAAGCATCACTGAGACTGAATCTGTGCTCAGACAGTCTGGATTTAATTAACAGCAGGGCAATGCAATGACTGTCCAGCTGTATCATGCCCTTGCCTGACTTCCTTAATTATTTGTAGCGCAAGCATGGCTTTTTGATATTTCAGCTGTTACACTTTGCCACAGTGCCACAGTACAGATTAGCTTGTTTGGAAGTCTTAAATTATCAGCACCATGGCAACAGTTGTATAAAAGCTCAGCCAGAAAAAAATCTTTAACATTATTTGCAGTGTGGGTTACCGTTTCTGCTCAACTATCCACACACATATAGCAGCCCAATTTTACTGCCAACAGACGAATAACTAACCTATATAACTTTTAATTAAGAATAAATATACACCCTGACCTTGTCCAAAGGGTGGGAGAGTCAAATTCCCTGTGGGACACACTTCCTAAAGCACTCCTCCAAGCACGCACAAACACATGCATACACAGACACAGGGGTGTTTATAGTGCTGGATTACAGTATCCAAACACCCCAGGGGCAGAGACAAGCAAATCACTAAGATATGTTAACTTATGTTAAATTCCATGGTTAACCAATATAACCCAATATAAACTGCAAAATTTCTGAGCAAATACACCGTTGTAAACATGTACAGTATAAGGCTGGTTTTGAGAAGTATTTCACCATTTCTTAGGTGTAAAATGTTTAGAAATCAGGGTTTGCATGCAAAGGCTACACTGACCGGCTGATCCCTTTATAAACAGTGGCGTAGGAACCCTCTCCCAGCTTCTCCAGGTTCAGGTAGGAGGTGGCTGTCCCAAACTGGAGGCCTGTTCTCTAAATGCAAGGATTGATTACAGTTAGCTCAGATCTTTATCAGGAAGAATAGAAAGCACCATCCAATGATGTTGTCATTATAAACTATCAATGGGAAATCACAGTGGTAGTACAATTCCAAACAGAGTTCTATGCTAGCTACCATGGTAACAAGCCATTCGTAGAACTGAATCATTATAATGATTCAATGACATTATAATAGTAGGAAATACGGAACACAGTGCAATATTTGTTATCGATTGTGTTGCCATTACAGGTAATGATGATATTTGCAGTATAATAATGGTACTCCAATAGTGTTTTTTTTGGGGGTAGATTCTTTCCTCCCTCCACCCAAATATTTGCAGGACAGAAAGCTGAATTAGTTAATAGTAGGGACTGCCTACTGTTGTATATAATGTGGGTATACACCATTTGTAGCAAACCCTGCCAATAGCTTTCTTGCTTCCGCAGGATGTATAAATATATAAATAAATGAAGCTAACATTTCCATCTGTCCTGTGGAAACAATTTCAACAAGTTCTCACCCATTGGCATCCTTCTTCGAAGCTCCTTCCTCCCAAGGGGTCACTGTTGCTCCTTGACCTTTGAACTGTCAACCTCCTGACCCGTAGGGTGTGGAACCAATGGGGCTGGATCTCCTCTGAAGGAAATGCAGAATCGGTGAGGTCAGTCAGCTGGAAAACATTAACATAGAAAAAGATGACTAAAATGACTGCATATATTTTAGTAAGTTCATGAGTTATTTAAAACTATTCTTCTTAGTGGATTAAATTTCATATTCATGCAATGTTTATAAACCATATTTGGCTTCTTTAAACTAGAGCAGATTTTTGAGTACAACATTTTATTTAACATTTTTTTAAACTGTTTTATTTTAAATATGCATGTATGCATGGTAGGCCCAGAGGAACAGCAAGGTTTCTGTTTTTATGTATCTATAATTATAACCACCAATATAAACAAAGATCCATGATTGCAGAACGACTAGGCTGGGGGCATTTGTTGCCAGTTTAGAAAATGTTGGTATGCAAAAACTGATAATCATCCCATCTGTAAATACATGCAAAATATTTAAATGAGCAATATGTCCCTTGGGCTCCTTATTTCTCTGCAAAAAAGGGGCTTGTGTCATGGTAACTGTCCTACCAGTCTTGGCAGCCAGTCACCTCAGCAAAAGCACATTTCTGGGGGTAAAATAAAGAATAAACTATGTTTCATCTATTCCGGTATTTGTGGAATATCTTTGACTTTTAGACAAAATAACCTTCACAATATCAATTCAATTGTAAGGAAATTTCCTTGTCACCTAAGCTGGATTTGAACCTGAGGTGAAAGGTTGATGCGTTAATCCACCTCAACACCTAATTCTGTTTCAATGAACTAGTAATGCTAGAGTTTAGATACAGACGAGGTTGTCTCACCAGTGGAAGGATTCTTCATATTGTTTCTTCAACGTGCCTCAGCTGCCGTGAATCCAGAAATTTAGTCAATCATACACAGCCTCTGAACTGCAGTGACATGAACTGCTGTGTCAAATTATTTGGCCTTTTAACGATAACAGCAGTCGACAGGGCATTGATCCTGGGTCTTCACAGGACAAACCCAGTGCCTTTGACGACACTGCCAGACAGCACCCAGACTGATGTTCTCACTTAAGCTCGTGACAGAGAGTAGGGAACAACATAACAAACTGTCTTCAGGCAATAATTAGACAGGCTGGAGAGTTCCTGGTGGAAAGGAGGGGGTGGTTCAGTGCCTGTGGCATCAGCAATGTCAGCAACAAAGACTGCAGGAATACTCAGGAAGGAAAACTATCATTCTGGATGGTTGAATCAGGACAATCATTCAAGGTTAAACCCATAATAAACATTTGTAGCAAGCAATATAGAGAGTAACTTGAGATGTCCTATATGTTTGTGCATGAAAAATATACTATTGTACAAGGTGCTGTACGATACAAACTGATATCCAGTTTTTATCTTACATAGCAACCTATACGATATATTTTTGCAAATATATAATAAATAAGAATGACAGTTTTTTTGTTTTTTTCTAAAAAATGAGTCGTCCCGGTTCACCACTGCAACCCCTGGCGACTCAGGAAACGGAGGCTGGAACATGTGTCCTTCGAAGCGTGCTCCTGCCAATTTTCACACTGCAGATCCACAGCGAAGCCACCAGACCTATAGTGCCGGAGGACAACACAGATCCGATGGCCCCACTGCAGAACCGCAGGCGCCCTATCATCCACAGGGGTCGCTGGTGCGTGGTGAACTGTGGAATCCCCTGCCGACCTAAGCCCTCCCTACCCGGGCGGCGCTCGGCCAATTGTGTGCCGCCCTTTAAACAGTTATTTTAATGTGACGTCATTTCAAGCTGATAGATACTATATGAAACAAGCCATCTAATAGAAACCCTCTGATACAAAAACATTTCAGATGGCTGCATCACATCAATATCAGGGTCTACTATATATAATATACATTACCTGCAAAAAGATAAACAACAGTGATTTTGTTGTCAGAGCTTTAGACGAGCGATGAGATTTCCCTGTGGTCTAAACTAATATAATTTTAAAAATAGAACCCGGCTGAAAATATTAAGACCATCTCAACAGACGTATAGATACTTTGTAGGTGTAGCGGTCCTGGGATACCAGCTTACAGCAGCACATTGTATCCCTATTGAGTTACTGTGAGTGCTCTTTTCCATTTAATTCTGTGAGAAATCACAAAGGTTTGGTGACTGCTGCAGCCAAGCCAATGTTTATTGTGTCACGAGTGGTCTCACAGGCTTTAAATGTGGCTATTAACTCAATCCCACAAAGCAGAATCTCAGAAGTAATATGTATGCTAATCCTACACACAGGCAAGCAAGCAAGCAAGTCCACTCTAAGCCCAGGCAGTTCTCCACATCGATTCATCTAGTTCATCTAGACTTTCGCTGTCCTGAGTGCCACCCTCTTCTGTTTTATCTGGGAAACAGCAGCAGAAGCAACTTCCACACACCTCCCTCAAAGAGCTCACACACAGGGCCCAGTCCTCCATGCTCCTCGCCGTCTCTGTCTCAACCAAGTTTTCAAAAACGCTTCAATGCTCATATGACTTGCATGAGCTTTACTTCAAGTAAGGTCCCGTGACTTCATCTTTTTTCCATTTCTTTCCTACTGTGAAACAAGCACAGCTATTCAAACATAATGACAGTTCAAACGAGGGGGAGTCTCTTGTGTACAAAATGTGGAGCTCTTGTGTTTTTTTGGTGAGAGCTGTTCTGCTCTGCTTGTAATGAGTGTTTGTTTCACTTGTCTCCAAAGTAGTTGGATTTTGCTCTGGCATTTACAGGTTACCTGTGCTTGTCTACCTTTATTTATTTGTAAAACAAATAACAAAACTATTTTTCTATCCAATTTGATATGCTCAATTCGAATGCTGCACCACAGTTACCAATCCGCAGGACTGAGGTTTCACACTTTTTACCAAAACAAACATAAGCAGCGTATAGTACTAAGTTACTGAACCCTGGAGGCCCAGCCCAGCCTGGGAAGTCTGCACTTGGACTCTTTGTGTACCTGACCAGTAGGGGTCACTGAAGTGCCATAGTGAACAATATCCAAACGATTTTCATCTCTAACCACACTTAGGATTCAAACCTCACTTGTATAATACTCTGAACTCCAAGAGGCTATGGTTTTACAAGGTGAGCTACTTGGGGCACCTTCTATCCCTTTATAAAAGTTTACTAAAATATACAGGTTCCATAGTTAATGTATGGTAAAGAACAGTGATTAACGGTTGTTAAAAATACTACAAATACATACAATACAGTACATAGTATACACTGATGGAATATAATACTAATATTGTCACAGTTCTCCTTGCAATATTTTACATTATTTACATGGATCTTTCTCTCCTGAGCTCTCTGCGCTCACTGTGTGTCGATCTATGAATCTGCACCAGAAAAAAAAGGCCAACTGGGAGAAACTAATGAGTGATCATTTAGTGTTTTGAAAATTTAACATTGCAACCTGCTAAATTACCGTGCAAATGTACTAAGGGAAAACAGACTTAGAATTAGTACATGCAGCAGGAAAAAGCAAAGCTATTCTATTTCCCCTAGAACTCCAGGGAAAGATATTAGTTTTGACTTTGTTTTCATCAGGTTAAAGTTAAAACAATAAATACTGGAATGTTAGGCTCATTTAGTTTTGTTTTTCTAATGGAGAACATGTGGACGCAACAGGATATTGAGAGTAATCTACATTCCCTGAATATTTAGTACTGATTCAATTAATTTAAGTGTTTGCTCCCCATCTGAGGTAAGTTTGCATGAGTGTGCTGTGGGTAGGTACATGTAAGTTTTAAGTTCAGTGTATTCCGAATTTTGCCAGGATAACCTGCAAGGGCGCCACAGAACACCTGGGGTGCAGGAGCCCACACAAAGACTTGGCCCAGCCACTAGGAGGACCCAAGTAGGTCACTTGTTCCAGTAAACCTATGACAAGTCCAATAGCAATGTTTATTGCAGTCATTCTGAATGGTAAATATTTAAACTTAGGCAAAATATGTGTTTCTGTTTGATCAACTAAATGACAATAGTTCACTTTTGCAAGGTATAAATCTTATTCATTTTGGGTTTGCCATGACAATATTTGTTTTTTCTCTCTTTATTGTGTTCTGACAGGAGTACACTGAACTGTAAAGCTTCATTAAGTTTAAATCGTAATCTACAGTATAACCCCAAAGCTCAACAATACGCCATCATGAAGATTCTGTCTGCCAGCTTTTAAACTGACAGGTGAATTATTTCTCGTAGATTATACCCTAACAGAGATTCCATAACAAACAGAAACACTAGATGTGCTTCATGGCTTGTGGCTAATTGCCTGAACACCATTGATTAATTATATGCCTTTTGTTGATTTTTTTAAGTTAAATTTAAATACCTTCCTTGAGCAGTCTTCACAATGCCATTAATTAAACTTTGTAATACCTAATTAAAATTCTTAACAATAGATGTAATTAAGCATGTTATCTGAATAATTCAGAAAAGCCACGTTTTGTATAAATTCTGTTTCCTTCTTAAGACCGCACTTTCATTCAGTTTAAGGAAGATCGCTACAATAAGATGAATTCTGAGGAACAAAAATGAATGGGTTTCTAAAGCCTTCTTCAAGGATGTATGAAGCTAACAACTGATATGTTTGTAGTGACAGGCTCTTTGTAACACAGTTTGCAGTTGTTTTTCATTTGTTATCATCATGGCACCATACGGTGCTTGATGCACAACACAGTTTTTTAGTTTGTCTGTAATTGTGCTGTATTTGAACTGCAGTTGTTTTACAGGTAACATGTGGTTATAATAATCCCTTTTCAATCACCAGTATAGTGGTCATAATGGAACCTTTATAAAAGTTTAACACAGTATTTTTGTAGTTTTGCCATGCTTTTCCCATGGTTTTCCTATGCATTTACCATAGTTTACCATGAATGCATTGTTTATTAATACCTCTCTATTCTTTACCATGCTGACCTAAGCTTTACCAGGCCTTCACTATGCTTTATTACACTTTGCTATTCTTTTACTAGGGTACACTTTTATAAGGGAGAGTTGGAGGGAGATATTCAGAATCTCCACTGAAAGATACTGACCAACATTGAGTGATCTGAATGGTAAAGAGGTCTTTATATGGATCTGGTCATTTGGGATCTACTATGCTAGTGGTCACAGAAAAGAATGATTCATGACACACGTTATATTTGACAAAATGTATCTGGTGAATTTGAACCTCCACTTAAGTAAACTTTTTTTTGTTGCTTCAGCCCTACAAAAAACGACTTTATGACTGAATGGATACATGGACTGAAAGAAACTAAGTATAAACATTTGGATTCATTGTGGTGTCAGCTGAAATGCTTGTGTTCCATAACTTCCTTTATATATATATATAAAATACTGTAACAGATGTGTCATGCTGAGGTCCTTACCTCCTCATAGCCCAGGTGTCTCTGCTTCAGACCTGTTAAAAATAAAGGAGGTTTACATCTTAGTTCCACTGATAAAACCTAGAGCCCGTAACACATGATGCCTATTGTAATACCTCATTCTGTAATGTTCTGTTGTTACATCTGTATAGACGGATAGTGATTGCCTCTCAGCTACATTTAGGCATTATTTGTGTATGCGCTGTAGCTCCATGTTGTTAAATAATTATATAGCCTTGTTTTGCATTATTTTATTTTGATTTAGAAAACCACATTTCAGACAGGTACTGAAAATGGGTCAATATTTATTGACAGTTTTGCTAGGTTGGAAAAAGGCTGTCTCCTGTCAGGTTGGCTGACTGGACCTTTGAAATACACAGTTCGGGTTGAGGTCAGTTTGTCATGCCATAAGCTCTAATTGAAGTGTAATCTAAAATACTTAAACTGCATTTACTGGCTTTTACATCAAGGGCAATTGAGGTGGGCCAATTTTCCCTTGGACAAGTGCGCTTGCTATTTTGTTTTTAAATGCTATCATCACGTTGGACCCCAACCAAGAACCCAATTTGCTCTTAAATGCAGCAAATGCTGTCAATTATTAACAGGTGACTCCTATGAAATGTTGTTAAATCCATAAAATAGCAGATACTATTTTTTATGACGGTATTAACGTTAGTGTTTTTTTTTGTTTGTTTTTTTACAATTATAAATCACAACAAAAGAATTTGAAAGAATATTTAACAAATACGGGTTATAACTATGTTGTATGAATTAAAAAGGAGAGTTGAGGGAACAAAAAATCTTTATTCAGTAATAGCTACATTTGGGCATTGCTTAGGGCTGTATGGAGAAAACTTCCCCATACAGCCCTACAAGTGCACCTCAGTCCTGTCCTTGGCTTTTCTCAAGCCGAGACCATCTCCCAGACTATTGTGCTAAGCTGTTTTGTTCAATGTTTCATTTGTTTTTTTAGCCATCTCTTGCCCTATAGCTATTTTAATGATAAGCAAAGCAGTCTCTGAATAACACCAGCGTCTAGATCATTATCTTTATTACACCTGCAGGTGCAGTTGGTGCTGCAACATCTTTAGTAGCAAATTATTCTTTTCAAGCCTACTTTCTTGTGAAGGAAAACATGTTATTAAAAAAATCATTATGAACTGTATTAGCTGGCACTAAGATAATAAAAATAGGGTTCATGGAGTTTTTGGATTATATAAAACTGAAGGTCAATTTGGTGTGAGGTTGTATTCCTAGCAATACTGTTGTTTAAAGTGCAAGTGCAAAACAAAGGCAAATTTGCTTGGAGGAATACACCATTTAAACAGTATAAAAACAGCAAAGAAACAACACTGTACAATAAATGAGCTATTAAACCTGCAACTTGGTTGTTTCCTGCTAGGATTATACTGTTTTAATGTAGGATTACAAAAGAAAAGACTTCAAACAGATTTGAAAGGTTAGTCAGGAAATTAAGGCCAGCACTGGAGTGAATATTTTGAACAAATCTCTGTGATAGATCACTGGACTGTCCCTTTAAATGTCTCCAGCCAAATGGCAGCTCAAAATGACAGCTTTATTTTGATTGGAGTTACAGTATGTTGCATTCAAACACACCTTCAAAAAAGACTACTTAACCCTGTAACACTGTGCACAATCCTTCGGATGAGATGTAAAACCGAAGTACTATTGTAGTGAGTCTGCAGCAGCAGTTGTGATGCATAGTTCACCCCCAAGTCTCTAAGTCGCTTTGAATAAATTAAAATTAAAAATAATGTACATTATTGAAAAATGTAAAGATAAACACCGGCATTTCTGTTTTTATCTAATTAAAATATATAAAATGTTATGAATACTTATATGTGATTCTAACAGATTATACACATAGGCACAGAGTTATGAAGCCTTTATGAAGGTGTGATACTGCATCATATCCAATTAGAATAATAATACTGAAAGAAGCATCTGTTGTAGCTGTACAAAGCGACCCTCAAAGGAGAACACCTTCCAGTTTGTTTGTGTCAGGGGACTGTGTGCACATGAGGAATCAAACCTCACTTATATGCCATCATTTGATCTGCTTCAGTGAAGATGTTCAGCCCAACCCAAAAACACTAACAACCGTGTACAGTTATGCAAGCTGAAGTGTCCCAAATTCTTGTTAGATGAATTGCTTGTGGTAAATTTAAGTTTCCGTATAACATAATTGCAATTTATCACAGATTTTGTTTATTATTTGGTACTTTAGGTTGCTATAATCCTAGCTGTGCTATTATTCAAATTGAATCACTGCCAACTAAACAGACATGCTCCTGCTATAAGGTTATGGATGCCATATATGCAATCTCTAGTGTAGCCCAATGAAGCTAAACTAAAGTTAACACTTGAAAAAAAAGGTTTTCAATTTACCTTAAAAGGTTCAGTGTTATGATTGTTGAACTGCAGTACAATAAGTGAATGATTTATGTATGTCTTCACTGTATTATATAAACCAATGGCATTCAGAGAGAGTACATGAACATTATTTTGGACCAAATTTACTGTGGGATTTACATTTTCCACTGCGGTGTCTTTGGAAGCCTCAACCGTCCTCTAAAAATTTAAAATTCCCCATGTTGAAACACACATGTCTAAACCAGACCTCCGAAAACACACACACTCACTCACACACACACACACACACACACACACACACACACACACACACACACACACACACACACACACACATAAGCACACATCCCGCCATCCTGCATTCTGATCTCTGATTATCATGTGATAGTGTTGCATGATGAGATAATGCACTATTCGTCATTATATACTATTATGAATTTACAATGTATATAGTAGCTCACAGACATGTTCAATAGCAGGGCCCGTTGTGTGTTAAAATATAAGACAGTCAATGATGCTCACTATTGCATAACAATGCATGTAGGATAACAAATATTGATAACTGCCCCAGCGTGTATGTAAGTATATCAGTAACACCATGCAAAAATGAAACCACTACAAACAATAACAAGACATTTACTAGTAATGGCACTTGCTGTACTACAGTACCCCCTCGTTAAGTATTAAAAAGGTCTTTTACTCACCTAAACGGTTGAAAGCCTCTGATGCAGCTTGCCTGAGGTTCTGCATTCTGTAGCCGTTGAATCCTTTTTTTTAACAGAGCTTGCTAGTACAGTCCTCTTTTCATGATCCGCAGTTCTGCTACATATTTTTGTTTAAGAGTGGTTCAGCAGAGTCTTAGTAATATCCTGATCTACAAGGGGGGTGATGTTATATGCTGCTGCCACTGCTGCTGCTGGAGAGCTGAAATCCAATCAGTACTAACTGTAGGGGGTGCTTGCTGTTTCAAATGAATTGTCCTCAGTGAGCTGGCATGTATTATGATCAGGAAGTATATTGTGCAAGTGGAGTCCTTTTGCTACCGTATGCAAAAACTTGCACATGTTGCTCACGGTGCTCGGTGCACGCGCATACGGTGCTGCACAGTACTCGGTGCACATGGTACTCAGCGCACATGGTGCCTGGTGCGCCGCGGTGCTTTCGGTGCACCGGTGCGCATGGTACTTCGGTGTCTAGGTTTCACATTGCCTTTGTGCATGCGGCACTCGGTGCACGTGCGTATGGTGCTGCATGGTAATCCAACTCACATAATGCTAGTGCCTCGGTGCACATAGCACCCTTGGTGCTTTCGGTGCATCGCGGTGCGCTACAGGGTTAAACGCACATGCGGTGCTTGGCGCCGCGGCACTTTCGGTCGCGGGTTACGCCCACGGTACACTTGATGCACGTGGCGCTCGGTGTAGGAGCGCGGTACACACTTGGTGCACGTGCACGTGGTGCTTTTTGCGCTAAGTGCTCACAGTGTTTGAAGATAACGCAGCAGTAGGTGCATGGGATACCCCAGCATAATGTCGGGTAAGGCCAGGTTCCATGCTTGCATGTCCTGCTGTGCTAATATCCCTCAGGAAGACAGGCATACCCTGTGTGCGCGATGCTTGGGCATCCTGCGACATCGGTAGGCGGGACCGAGGATGTCATCCAGGAAGGGGCCTATCGGCAGCTCTGGTATAGAGAGCTCAGTGAGTACCTACCAATAGGCAGGCATATCCCAAACATAATGTTTTGGTGGTCGTCTTTTCTTTCAGGGAACCAGGGTTACAGTAAGTAACGATAGGTTGCGGATGCAACCCCGGTTCCCTGAAGAGAGAAAATAACCATCAAGGTATGAGATATTGCCGTCAGGCAGTAGCGATTGGCTGAGCTTTATAGCAAAGCTGCCGATAGGCCTCTCGCGAGCTGCCACGTAAGCCCGCCCCTGGGAGCTTACTATCGCAGTCGCGCAGAGACTCTCTTCCTCTTTGCTCTTCAGGCGTGAAGGCTTCCAGAAGCGACCTCGCGGCTTGATGGTTATTTTCTCTTTCAGGGAACCGGGTTGCATCCGCAACCTATCGTTCCCTTTCAAGTCGAAAATAACCATCAAGGTATGGGGAACAGTGTACCCAAGCCGTCGCGAGGGAGGATTCTCGGCAGTAGGACAGACTTACATCATAGCGCAACTGCGTGGGTAATACATCTACGCATATGCGGGAGCTGCGCCTCAGCGTCTATGCTCGCAATGACACCTGTCCTAAGGTGGAATAGTCAACACCATGTTGTCAACCACTCTATATGTCCGCATCCTGAGGCATCGTAGAGTGTAGCACAGATGCTCCAAATAGTGGAGCAGAGGAATCCAATACGTTCAACGGTAAAACCTCATGAAAGTATGCGGTGTAGCCCAACTGGCTGCAGCGCGAAATGTCGAACACCAGCACCCCTCTAAAGAGGGCCCAGGATGTCGCCATACCCCTAGTGGAATGCGCCTTCAACTGCCCTGGTGGCGGAAGGCCTGCAGATTCATAAGCTAATTTAATAGCATCCACTATCCAGCGGGAAAGGCGTTGTTTAGACAGCGGCTGACCCAAAGAATCCTAGAACCATGGCATATGAACAATTGTTCTGTTTGCCTCACAGATGTTATGCGGTCAATATAACACCTCAATGCCGCGCGGGGCAGAGCATGTGTAACCGTTCTTCCTCTGGGGAAGAAAAGGAGGAGGATGGAGCATGCATCAACTCGACTGATTGGTTCATATGAAACAGAGATATGACCTTGGGTAAAAGGCTGGATTTGGGCATGGAGACCTTAGAACCGTCTCCTGCGAAAGCGAGTACATGATGAATGCACTGACAGTGCATGTAACTTCGCTCGCAGCGTTTGGCTGATACCACTGACAGCAAAAGCGCGGTTTTATAGACACGAGCTTCATATCCACGCTGTGGAGGCTCGAACGGTGCCTTGGTAAGGGCTTCTAGCACCACGTCAAGGCTTCATGACGGTAAACTGGTTGTCCTTGGAGGCCGCCAAGCGTCTTGCGCCTTTCAGGAACTGCGATGCCAGAAAATGGCAACCTGGTGATAAACCGTCCATGCGTACATAGCAAGCCGATATGGCGGCTAAATACACTAAGTGTAGAGGAGATTTCCCTTCATCTAACAGTTTCTGTAGAAACTGTAATATCACTGCCATAGGGCAGGATATTGGGTCATGGCCCTCCGCCAGACACCAATCTTGAAACAACTGCCACTTATGCGTGTACTGCGACCTAGTAGAGGGCTCTAGCACTCTGAATGGTCGAAATCACCGCCGTCGAGAGCCCTAAGGCTGACAGGCGTTCAGCTCAGGGGCCAAGCCCATAGCTGCATGAGCTTGGGGTTCGGTGCCAAAGCCCTCCTTGGCCCTGGGACAATAGGTCCGCTCACAGGGAAGCTCCTCGGGTGACCGTGCAGCAACTGCACCAGGCTCGGAAACCATATCCTCTGAGGCCACCGAGAAGCAATCAGGATCACTGTCGCTTGCTCTACCCTGACCTTCTCTAAGAAGGCGGGGAGCATCGGAATCGTGGAAAGCATATAGGAGCCCTGGCGGCCATTCGTGAGCCAGTGCATCGACTCCTAGGGGCTGTCGAGGTCCCTCACCGAGAACCATAGGGGAAGTCGCGTGGTCTCTCGCTGGCGAAGAGATCTACTAGCGCTATGCCGAACCATTCCCAAATCGCTCTACCACCTGAGGGTGGAGGCGCCATTCCCCGCAAGAGGACCCCCTCTGGATAGGAGATCCGCTGCATAATTGACTCTGCCCGGTAGATGAACCGCGCGCAGAGAGGTCAAACGCGGTTGTGCCCATAGCAACATCCGTGTTACCATCCGGTGAAGGCAAGGGGACCGTAGGCCGCCCTGCCGGTTGATGTACGCCACAACCGTGGTGTTGTCTGACCGCACTAACACATGCTTGCCGAGAAGCACTGGCAAGAAGTGCCGAAGGGCGAGGTTCACCGCCCTGAGTTCCAGAGCATTGATGTGGGCTGACCTCCAGGGTCCTGACCACACTCCGCGGGTCCCTGAGCCGTTCCAGACTGCTCCCCAACCTTGGTTGGAAGCGTCGGTCGTGATAACTTCCCTTCAGAAGATGGGACCCAAGCGTATGCCCTGGCGGATGTTCAACGGAACTTTCCACCAGCGCAGTGCTTCCCAGCAGGTTTGGGATACCGTCAACCTGCAGTGTTTGTCTCTCCGCAGATGCAACGCGAAGGCATTGAACCAGGCCTGCAGAGGTCTCTGGTGTAATAAGCCCAAAGGAAGGGCTTGCGAGGCGGCAGCCATCAACCCCAGCATGCGCTGACACAGCTCCATGCTGACTGTTTCTCTCAACCTGAATAGGGAGAGACACCGCTCCATCGAGGCAACTCTTTGTGTCGACAGGGTCGCTTCCATGGACAGATGCAGACCCAAGAATTCAGTCTGTTGGCTTGGCACGAGGCGGCTCTTTTCTGAATTGACCTTCAGACCTAGCCGCTGAAGATGGTCTGTAACCATCACTGTGTGCTGTGCCAACTGCTCCTTCGACTGCGTGCAGACGAGCCAGTCGTCCAGATAGTTCAGCAGTCGGATGCCTTGAGCCCGCAAGGGAGCTAGAATGGCATCCATACATTTCGAAAAGGTTCGAGGAGCTAGTGACAGGCCGAATGGAAGGACACAAAACTCGTATACCCTGCTCTGAAATGCGAAACACAGATACTTCCTGTGACCCGGGCAGATGGGAATGTGAAAGTACGCATCTGTCAGGTACACGGTGGTGAACCAGTCGCCGTGTCGGACTGACTGGATGATGTGCCTCTGCGTAAGCATCCTGAATGATAACACCAGCAGGTATTTGTTCAGTACTCGCAGATCTAAAATAGAGAGCCCGCCGTCCTTTGGGCACCAGGAAGTATTTGGAATAGAACCCTGGTCGATCAGAGCAGGGTCTACTTGTTGAATGGCACGCTTCCTGAGCAATGCCTGTATTTCCACATTTCAGAGCTGAGGACTGAACCGAGTCCTTCACTGCAGTTACCACCACTCCCGGAAGGGAGGTTTAACTGGAACTGAAGGGTGTACCGGTGAATATAGTTTAGTGCACCCAGATGTCGTTGGTGCATTGTTGCCAGAACTGGAGCTTGTGGGACAGTGTAGGGGTGGGTTAACAGCTGCCTGGCGTCGAGCACCGAAGTCGCGTCGTCGGCGCAGGCAGCGCCAGCGCCGGCAGCGTCGGCGGTGCGTCGTCGAGGAAGCCGCGTCAAGCACCGGCGCGGGCACCGAGTCCCCAGCGCAGACGCAGCGCTAGCACCAAGCGCTGAAGCGCTGCACAAAGCGCCGGCGCTGCACCAGCGGCAAAGCGCCGACACCAGCGCCGAATGAGTACCGGCGTAGAAACGCTAGCACAGACGCCTAAGCGTCAGCTGACCGCAGAGCGGAGACGCTAAGTGCTGGTACGGTGTCTTGGATGCTGTGCACTACTTACTGTCTTCTGTCTTATTAAAAAAAAACAAACAAAAAAAACATGATGTTTGCCAACAAATTATGTTTTAGGAAAGCAGTTTTAGAGCGTCTGAAAAAAGCCATGTGATTAATAAATTAATCTTCAGTAAGGTCTAAATAAAATAGATGAATCTTTTCCATCATCATTTTTAAGCTATAGTTTAGTTAAGGGTTGCATAGTGTAGATTAATGACAAATGCTATTGTAATACTGTCATTGGTATTAAAGTGGTTGTTGATGTTGCATTACGAAAACCTTACCTGAATTGAAGGTCAGTGGATTTTGAACAAATATCAGTCGTCTTGATAGCACCTACATAAAAGAAAACAAGAAATGCACACATTATTTCGGATTTTTTTAATTAAGAATAGCATGGGTCTAATGACAGTTACAATAGACCAGCAAGATATCGACAGAGAGAGAGAGAGAGAGAGAGAGAGAGAGAGAGAGAGAGAGAGAGAGAGAGAGAGAGAGAGAGAGAGAGAGAGAGAGAGCGTTTAAAAAGTCTTACGTTCAACATTGAGTTTAGACATGAGTCGGCTCCCGTTGCTCTACTGGTCACAACAGAACTGTTTCCAGTAATAATCGTACTATCCAACAGTGGCAGCTGGTGCAACACTGGCCTGACTCTGTTTCAGTTTCGCTTCTTTTTTTATTCATTTACTTTTCCTCAAAAGCTTTTCTCAATAAATGATCGTTGTCAAGTGAGAAGCAACCAAAGAACACAGAGATCTTGAAGAAGCCGACAGTGTTAATGTAAGAAAAGCAGATACTGTATATGTCATTACTGCCTACTCGTGTGTTGTACAATTTATATATCGAGCGTAGTGCTAAAGAGATGACATCCTGTTGTAATTTGACATTTCGTATTGTCTAACTATTTTAATGTGTTAATTATTAACGTAGTTCTTTACTGTACAAAGGAAATCATATTCATTTAGCTCCCCTAGAAGAAGTGTGTTTATTCAGTACGCTACGTCGGCAGCAGACAGTTATAACTGTGTCAGGTCATCGTTACTGGTATATTATTATTATTGTATGTTTGAATTAACATTGTGTCCGGAAGATGTTGCTCCTGCCATTGTCTGACCATCGCCCCGTCTTTCCGAAATGGATGTCACAGTTGGTTGTTTTGCTTACACTGTACATGCTAGTACACATTGTCATTTGATGTATTTATTGGTGGAAAGTTGTTCAACCAAATAATATTTCGACCTTATGAGACGAATGATACCGTGTGTTGGATTTTGGATTGCTTTACCTTATTTAACATCAGCGATACATACCGTACCAAAAAAAACCCGTATCTTACCCCCTAAACAATAAGCCGTCGCATATTTTTCATGTTGTTAATTTAGGCAGAAATATCTGTTAAAAACCGTGACGTTGTCAACCTGATGGTAGTGATTTGTAAAGTTCATGCTGTAAGTATCTGGGTGTGTACAACAGTACTTAATACAAACATACAAACTACAATAATATTTCTGATGATTGAATATTCCAGACACTTCCCGGACCTTCACCCTAACACTTCTGCATGCCGTTCATACGCAAAATCGCTGTCGCCCATGTCAGCAGGCTAGCTACAGAGCCAGCTACAATACCACCAGTTTGATTTGCTTGGATTTAAGTAATTGTTGGCAGTGGTAGGACTTTTTGTTCCCATCTTGCTAGATCAGCTTAATTAATACAGTATTAGCCAATAGATAATTTGAGTAAGAAAAAGGGGAAAAAATACAAAAGTACATTATGTATGTATTTGTTTGTTGTCAGTGTCTTTTGCCAGTAGTAACCTCCTTGTTTTAGACCATGAAGTTTTAACTTTCCCTTTATCTCCACTGTGAATGCATATCCCAGGTGAAGGGGAGATAGCGTCACCCATTAGAGGTTTACATATACTGTAGAACCACTCCAATCGGGATGGAACTTGGTAAGGACATTCTTCACTATACCGTATGTTACTAGAATAACACTTTATCTACAAAATTAGCAACAACCATTATAACAAATTGAAACACAGCTGTACATACTGTATAATGTTAATTAGCACATGACATTGGTCTCGTGTTACAGTTTATCCCCAAATAACATGTCAGGTATTGAATAGCCACCTGTCCACTGTCCAGTAAAGTCTTGTCTTTGTTTTAATAATTTGGAATTGCCAATTATTTTTTTCTCATTTTCCCCAATTTGGAAAGCCCAATTGTTTTTTTTTTTTTCAACCCGGCTCACCGATTGTGATTAGACTACGCGTCTTAAAAACAATGGTAAACGCCAAAAGGACCATAATGTTCAAACCCAACTCGTAGTAAAAATAATGCTACGCTTAGCATAAAGTATAGTGTCGTTTAGGGGGCGTAATGAGTCACGCAACCGCCAATCAAGGCTTGTTTTACTTTGTAGGTAGATAAGGTCACAAACTCTTCTCATTTCATTGGCCTCATGCATAAAATAAGTCTAATTCACAAGTTAATACATATTGCAACCTAAATAATGTTTATTATTTAATAGCTGTGGCAAAGTGGTTTGCAGTGCACAGGTGTAGTGGTGATGTGATGATGAAACAGAAGACAGACAACAAAGTCTGGCAACCACAAAGAATATTCCCAGCCAATACATAGCAATGTGTATTGCACTGTTCCAAAAAACGGGTTGCAGTCCCGAAATAATAAGGCACAGTTTGTAAATAATAATCACAGTAGAACACACACAAAGACACACACGTTCACAAGTCCAGAGTGAGCGCTATAGTGCTCATGGTGAAATACAATTTATCCGTGTGCAATGTTGTCCTTTAGTGACAGCTCCGGATTGTGTTAGCCGTCTTAATAATAACAAACAAGTACATTTTTAGACACAACAAAACAAATAAAACGCGGTAATTCACAGTACTCCTCCCAGTTCAACTTAATCATATAAAAGACCAGATCACCTCGGTACGTCTCCTTTTGTACCGTCAGTCACGCCCCCTTGGTTAGCGAGTGCAACCGTTTTTCCTCCAATCCGCTGTTGCCACATCGCTTCTTTTCTGGGTCAATGACTTGGTAGTCCAGGGCACTCTGTTCCCTTTACACAGCGTCCTCACAGGTCGGAAGGGAGATTTATAACCAAGATTCATTCTTTCTCTGTCACAATAGCTCATTAGCTTAAATTACGTATTTATCTGGGGTGGGGGGGTACACACCCTAAGTGGAGACAGGAATGTATGTAACAACATTATTTTTGTAACTGTATATATTTTAATGTTCAAATGGTAGTGCTGAACAATTGTAACTCTTGTTGTAAATTTACTAAATTTTATATTTTAAAATAATCTTGATTAGAAACATTAATCTTCTTGGAATATTCTTACAAAAAAAATAAAAAAAAGCATTCATGAAACTTTCAAAAACCTTGTAATCTTCTCCTTCAATTAAAAGTCTAAAACAAGATTTAAACTCCAGGGATATCACTAGGTTACTATTTAAAGTAACATAGTTTGGATTTGAGCAATCTCACTTAAACAGAATGTGCAGAATATAACAAACACAAATACATTTATACATTTATATATATATATATATATATATATATATATATATATATATATATATATATATATATATATATATATATATATACAACTTGTGCTACAGCTGGTAACGCAATGCAACCAAAATTATTATTATTAATACATCGCTGGCAACGTATAGTGTTAACTTATAAAATAATATGTCATGCAAGAAAGAATAGTTACCTGTAATATAAAAATTGAAGTTGGCACCCGTGAGAGGCACTGATTCTTTCTGATCGGGTTGGGATCATGGAGGCAGCATACCAGAAGGGAAGACCACAATACTATGTCGGGCAACGAACATCGTTTTATTAAATACAGGTGGGAACTATATTTAAACAGGGTAGATCTAGAATACACAGTCACGGCATGCGGTTTGCACTGCCTGTTAATTAAAACAATAACTCAAATACAAGATTTCAATTTAAAACTAAACCAAAATAAACATGCTTAATTGATAAAATCATAAAGACAACATTAAATAAAATGTGAATATAATACAATAATTTTAAACAATCTTAACCTGCCTTCCTGACTTGTTTGAATAAGAATTATAAATACGAACAGTTAAGATGCATATACATACACGCACACACACATTATATATTTTCTGCATATAAAGTCAATCTTCTTACTGTGAGCAGGTCAGTGTTTTGAGGATTGCCTGTGGCTGAAATTCCACAATGCATTGTGGGCAGGGTTACAAAGTATTACATGATTTTAAAACTATACACTGATTGGCCATGTGCCAACGCGTTGAATCAAAGCTTTATGGCCCTCTTGGCACAAAATGTAAAATTGATTACACGTTAGTAAGAAATCCACTATGCGTTGCATTTTAAAATCCAGCACTTGTGCCTTTGCGGATCGCCACTCGCGAGCCCCTGTTTTTGTTTTAATAAAGCAAATATTTCCAACACAAACACGTACATGCTACACAGTAGTTCTGATTCCAGACAAGACATGATGGATTACTACAGCTCATTGAACTTGTTTTGTCTTTGTTTTTTTGGGGATACTTTGCTTTTAAAAATGTCATCATCAATTTGACTTGAAAATTTTGTTTAGTTTTGTGTCTTGTGAGTTATGCAAAGCAAGACTTTTTTGGCTAGAATAAAGTCAGCTGGTGATAACGTAGATATTTTTTTCTCAGATTGAATTGCCTTGTAGAAGAGGGTGAAATTGGATATTACTTATTGGTAAAGTACATATTTGATCTATAATACAGGCGCAACATTAATGAAAGAATCTGTGAGGTTAATAACTCAATTCTTTACACCAGTTGGTTTACCCTAATTTGAATATTTCATTTATGGGATAGAAATTGGGCGTTATTGGGTTTAACCATAAAACCACAACCCCTGATGTAAGTATATACAATTAAAATGTGAAATCATTAAAATAAGGCCCTCCCTGGCATACAGTACTTTAAAGAAATAAATACAGTAAAGAGATTTGCACTTGCTCCGCTTGTTGTTATCACAGACCTGACTCTGAAGGGTATTGACAGTATTTAGATTTAACACAGTTTACATCCGTTCAGAATACCTCAGAATTTCAATTAAATAAGACTACTTCCAAATGTTACTACATTTTCAGCAGAGTCAGGTAATTTGATATAATATTAATTGAACTGTGCATCCTCTGGTTCAGTTAACCAGATCTATTGGTACAACTGGAGTTTTGTCTGGCAGGATGTGTGCTTATCAATGTTATAAGCAATTGAGGACTTCATTATTTAGGTCATCACATCATGAGCCTATTGCCAGCCCACCACTATGCATTTTCAATGAATCGCTCATCCAGTGTTTTTATTTTGTTTCATAGGATTCAGACTGTCAACTGACACGCTGTGGTGGTAATATGGAGAGCGCCTATTAATGGAACAACCTGAGAAGGAGTAAGTGATGAAGTACATGGACTAATTGAAACTACTTAAACTGCACACTAGTGACAGTGAAGGAATGCTAACCAGGGTTTTAAAACCCATTGTCTTACCTCTTGTCAGCACTAGTAATATACGGAAATTGATTTTAAACCATTGGTTAGTACTTTACGGATCAACTATTTCTGCTAAATGCATTCATAGCTGACTCGTAAAAAAATAACTACAGTAGGGGTCTATTTCATTATCTACTCAGTTCCTATTGCATTATCTATTCTGTTTTATTATCTTATTATTATTATTATTATTATTATTTATTTCTTCGCAGACGCCCTTATCCAGGGCGACTTACAATTGTTACAAGATATCACATTATTTTTTAAATATAATTACAATATTTTTTACACATTATTTTTACATACAATTGCCCATTTATACAGTTGGGTTTTTACTGGAGCAATCTAGGTAAAGTACCTTGCTCAAGGGTACAGCAGCAGTGTCCCCCCACCTGGGATTGAACCCACGACCCTCCGGTCAAGAGTCCAGAGCCCTAACCACTACTCCACACTGCTGCCCTCTGTTGCTGTGTGACCAGTAAAACGTATGTAACAGCTGTGTCATGTTATTTATTATTATTTATTTCTTAGCAGATGCCATTATCCAGGGTGACTTACAATTGTTACACGATATCACATTATTTTTACATACAATTACATAATTTTTTACATACAATTACCCATTTATACAATTGGGTTTTTACTGGAGCAATCCAGGTAAAGTACCTTGCTCAAGGGTACAGCAGCAGTGTCCTCCACCTGGGATTGAACCCACGACCCTCCAGTCAAGAGTCTGATAATACTGACCCAGTTAGGCTATAGGATAAAAAGCACACCATAAGATAGTTAGTTGGCATCCAGGCTCTTTTCACACTTAAGCAAAATAAATTCTTTGATCTGCACTTCTGTAAAGCTCATCTTCACGCACATGACTCTTGCACAATCACTTGCATTATTTTTTAATGTGGCTTAGTTTGTTTATACACACTAGTGCAGGGTCAAATTACTGTGGTAGTAGTTGAAGCAGACTCAAAACTACCCCAGGAGGGAAGTGTGAACAAAACAGGTTGCAAGTCTTGCTTCAGTGCGCACTCTATACCACTCTAAAGAGCCAGTGTAAAAAAGGTATTAGATGCCCACATATTTGCACCCAGTTGATTGCTGAGGTTTCAAGAGAGGGTGTTGCACCTCTCTTTGCATCCATCCTCTGTAAGTTTCCCCCAATGGGTTCTTTTTAGAAAGTAATTAAACATAAAGATGTTTAGTTACTAAAGTATGTTCTGCTGCCTTTTAGCACAGCATTACAGAATAATGTATAGAATATTTGATTTTGTTTCATGTCAACCGCTGTTATTACCTTCTCAAACTACAGCCACAGCAAAATCTACAGGATAAGGGCGTCTGCTAAGAAATAAATAAATAAATAATAATAATAAAGTAGGGCTTTTCAAATGATTACATGTGGCACAGGAAACAATTAAATGTCATTGCCCTTTATTCAAGGTTAATGGAGGTGCCTCGTACTGTATGTCTGACAGCATGTTTTTTTTATTATGCCCCATTATAGGCTGTTCTCAGTGACCTCCCATAAATTCACACAATAATTCAGTGGCTGAGATTAATGTGAATCTTGTTGCTTCCAGGCCTCATCTCCAATCATTTGAGATGTATTGCTTGCTTTGTCTATAGGATGGCCCAAGTGCCACCAGGTTGAGAGCATAATATTTACAACCTACAGTATGTGGAATGCATGACAAATTGTATTCCAAACTGATACTCCTTTGTATACTATATATCGTTTCATTGGCCCCTTTATACTGAGTACAGTGTACAGAGGTACTACAAATTAGAAACACTGTCAATAGGGTGTATGATTCACTGTAAGGATTATGCAACAGATTTAAATAGTCATAGAAAGGATAAATAACAATTTTTGCTGCTTACGACCATTTCATTTAGTTAAGTTAAGTTACTGTAGGGTTGGTAGTCTGTGTCAGTCTCATCTCTAGAACAAATGACCTGTAGAATCATCACTTTGGAGATTGTTCATGGTGAAACATCAGTAATTGTGTAGTATGGATACGGGAGCACCATTTACACAAACGTGTATGTTTATATATTGCAAGTGTTTAATGTTTGTCTGTATATTTAGGATATTGTTTTGTTTGTTTAGCTCGGGGGAGGAAGAAGGGGAGAGAGGCTTGATCCATACATGGAAAGGCTATTCCTGTTCAGTAAAACCACAAAGAGTGCTTGGACTTGGGTCAAAGACTGTCCTGCAAGCTGCTCTGGGAACACGACATGGAGTAATTCTTACAGAAGGTAAGGAATCTGTGATATTATGAATTGTAGCAACTGATGACAGGGAGGCAAAATCCAGTTAGCTTGATCTTTCAAGTCCTCAAGTGTGGAGGCACACTTATTACATGTGTGACTTAAAATGTGTGCGTCTTTCAGAACAACGTGACAAAAGTCTACAGTGTTGCTAATACATTTAAGATTTACTGGAATCATGTTGTTTGTATTTATTGTACATGAGATGAATCCTATCGTGTGTACTGGTATCATGATATACAGGCCAATAATGAAGAAAACATATTATCAATAATATGTTTTTTTTATATAATTTAGATTTTATTTGTCTGCTATATGGTAATGGTAACTTAAAACACAAAGGGACGCATTATAACACTCAAGTTAAGAAGAAACAACTTTGTTCAGGGACAGAGCAGTTTGGTTATCGGTATACAGTAAGTAGTTTCTTTATTCCTCTTTGAAATTGTAACATACAACTATAAAAAGCTATTGTAAGTCAAGTTGAGCCTATTGAAACTACTGGACTAGTTTTAAATAGAATAACTGAGATTTGACAAATTCATTGAAGCTTGGCTGCTCTTGTGGACTGTAAGTCTCTCAGGTAACAGAGACTTGCCCAAAGTCAGTTGGTGAGCAGTGCACCTGACACATATCAAAGTCACAGCATTAGAGAGCATAGAGTTGATGTTAAGAGTCATGACCCATAATACGTTGAGGCAGCAGGGCATGCTTTTTCTTCCAAGTACCAGATGTCTGGTTTTAACAAAACCTTCAAATTTGTCCAGATGGCCACATTCAATGTCAACATTTGGGGTCAAATTTACAAGTTTTTAAAACAACAGTAATGCCAGTTTTGCAAAAGCTTTGTAAATTGGGCCCTAAGGGTATTAAACCTGTAGAAAAGATTAATGAAATAGTTGTTTATTATTTTAGCCATTCATTGCATATTTTGGTACTTTCCAAATGTAGGTAGTTACACTGCTCTGTATTGTTTGAAATTGTATTGACGCTGCACACAGGTCCCTCCAGTTTGACTGGTCCAGTGTCTGAATCACAGCTGTGCTAAAAGGCCCTGTGTTCTGTAAAAGGAGTGTGGCTTTACAACACCTGCTTAGTAATATGTGAGAAGCTGAGCTGGTCCACATGCAAGATGAATGAACAACCTTTCTTTGGTGATACCTTTTTAATAGGAACTGCTTGAATATATATATATATACAATATATACACTGCATACACTAGCTTCCAAGACCACACATCTCTTCCTTAGGTCAGAAGTGGAAATTGAAGGCAAGAAAATTGGCTAAAATATTATGTTCTCCCTGAGAATGAACAACACTGTAGTTTGTGCTGTATTTTCCTTTATACTGCTAACCAGAAGAAATTGTCCATGCAGAAGTTAATGCTGGAGCAATCTGAAAGTTACTACACTGTAACACAGAAATAGTCTTGACCTGTGTAAGACTGGAACAAGTTAGCTTACCAACAGACTGCAGTCTGCTTGGCAATAAGTCATTATTTTTACATTTTAGAAAGAAGAGCTTAGCA
This sequence comes from Acipenser oxyrinchus oxyrinchus, assembly GCA_030684275.1. NCBI lineage: Eukaryota > Metazoa > Chordata > Actinopteri > Acipenseriformes > Acipenseridae > Acipenser > Acipenser oxyrinchus. Next base: position 34,072,931 of record CM060258.1, read on the forward strand.
CTAACCAAATTTCAAGATTTTTTTTTAAATTAGAGATGTTTATTTTATACAAAAACTCACATCTGTAAATTAGGTTTAATTTGTGTGTGTTTTTACATAGGAGGTGAGGTGTACAGCTTTGGAGAGTTGCCATGGAAACAAGGTTCAGCCAATCCTGCTCCAGTTCCCATCCTGGAGCAGGCTCTGATTGGACAGCGGGTTGTTTCTGTTGCTGCTGGGAGCTTCCACAGTGGGGCGATCTCTGAAGATGGCACAGCGTATATGTGGGGTGAGAACGCCTCTGGCCAGTGCGGCGTGGCAAGTAAAAACGTGGTCCCAGACCCCATGGCGATCAGCATTGCAGACCCAGAGACAAGCCCGCCTCAACAGATCAGGATTAATCAGTTAGCGTGTGGGGAGCAGCACACAATAGCTCTGTCTGTGCACTGTGAGGTCTGGGCTTGGGGCAGTGGCTGCCAGCTAGGCCTCGTCACCAGTGTTTTCCCAGTATCCAAGCCCCAGAAGGTAGAACATTTAGCAGGCAGGCGCGTGCTTCAAATAGCCTGTGGGGCCTTCCACAGCCTGGCACTTGTCCAGCGGCTCCCCTCACAGGAGGCCAAGCTCGTCCCAGACAAATGCAACCACTGTAATCAGCTGCTAATCACCATGACTGACAAGGAGGATCACGTCATCATCTCGGACAGCCACTACTGCCCGCTGGGCATGGAGCTGACAGACTCTGAGCAAAGACAGGGTTCTCCTGTGCAGAAACTTAGACGGTCCCCCTCAGAACCTTCACTAGGCAGCACAGTTACAGAGCCCAGCAGTAAAGACTCTCCTACGGTGGTCTGCAGGGATGAGAAAGATCCGGGCACCACTGAAACTCCTGAGGGGAAGGAGATGAGTGAACACTCAGATAGGGGGGATCTGAAAGAACCGGATCCCGAGGCCAACGGGGCAGTGGCCAACCAGCAGGTGAAGAATTCCCCTTACCCCGACGAGCAGGCTGTCAAAGAGTACCTCAAGAGACTGTCGGACCATTCCCTGGCTGAGCAAACAGCCAAAAATGCACAGGGTCCACAGGTGAGAGGCTTCCATTCTCTTTGGCCACGTGAGGGGAGCAGAAAATACCTTGTTTTTAAAGCTTAGAAATTATCTGAGATTTTGCAAAATCCACACAGCGTAGGGGTTGATTTGATCAATATATATATATATATATATATATATATATATATATATATATATATATATATATATATATATATATATATATATATTGTGACTTATCCTGGCAGGGTATAGGTTGTAATCAACCCTCAAGTTAAGTTTTTGGTTTTGTCGTCAAACTATTACCAGTGTGCTTATGTTTACTAGATACTGATTCAAGAGACCACATCTCAAAATAAGAACCACTATGCATCTTCTTTTAATAGAGATGTTATCTCATGCAGGGTGAGAGAACTGCAAAAGCAGGTTGCTCAAACTGTGTAAAATCTTTTAGACAACTTATTAACGTACTATAAATCACAGAAATTCAGACCTTTTGAGGAATTCATATTAAACATAACAAGTATGCTGCGGTGTGTATGATAAGATTCACTGGAATTTTGTTTCTTATAAATTATTTATAATCATTACCAATATTAGACTACTGACAACAGCAGACTTTCTGTTGATCAAACTTCTGTATTAGGAAAGACCCATTACCACAGAAATCTCAGGCATTAGGCAAGCCATGTAACAACGGTACCGTGTAATCAGACAGAGTCAATTAATGGGCTTGTTTTCTGTGCACATTTCTAGGGGAGATTTTTTTCCAGGCACTTTGCTTAACAAATTTTTCTTCCTCAACAAATAATTTATAGCCCTGCTTCGAGTGCAACCTCTAGAATTGTCTTGCTTGTGCATTTACCAAACCAATTTACTTGTTAACGCAGCCTCAAAAGCTGTAAATAAATTTCTTAGAACTGCAAGTCATTGTGTTGTGAGCTTTTCAAACTTAAATATTTAAAAAGATATTTTAAAAAAGATAAAAGTTGATAAACATTTTTTTAATTAGCAAACCTATTCCTAACAGTAGCTGATTGTCCCTCAAACACAAATCCCTCAAACTGTGCTCTGGCATGCTACATTTACTCAAGCATGCCTGGAATGCTTTATAGCCTTTGTAATTATTAAAAGGCAAACAGAAATAATTTCAAGAAAAAATGTCAGAACGATTGTTGAGTTTAAAATGCTACCACTACCTTCTTGTTATATTAAAATAATAATGATGTTTTTGTTTTTAATTTTATTTGGCAGTCTCCGGATGAAGCTGTAGATGATGACCCTGTGCCTCCACCGACTACAGTGTCCTCCTCTCTGAACAGCCTGGTGGTCTCGTATGCCTCAGCCGTGGGGGTGAAGGTAGCCTCCACCTATGAGGCTCTGTCCCTGAAGAAGGTGATGAGCTATTACTACCCTCCCCCGGGGGGCTGCCCGGTCCCTGCAGAGGGGCTGAAGGAGACCCGCGAGGGGCAGGTACGACTGGAGGAGTCCATGCAGGGCAAGAAGAGCTCCAGCCTCGGGGACATCCGAGAGGAGGAGGCCGAGGGGGTCAGCCGCAGGCTCTCCCTGCCAGGCCTGCTTTCTCAAGGTAATAGACATGTTTTTTTCTTCCTGTTCTGCTTACAGTTGTAACCGTTTAACCCTTTGCAGTCCATTTATTAAGTGCGTGTCAGGCGTGTCAGTTCCAATTTATTTTCACACGCGCAGTTAATTTTAGACACGTTGTTTAAAAGTATTTTTTTTCCACAGTCAAACGGGTTTAAAATGCCCTGCATATCAACAAAGCACTCACTAGGCATCTCCAGCCCCGCCCCACCCTTTCGTTCACTATAGCTTTCACATATGCTAAGAAATAAATAATAATAATAATAATAGTCGTACATACCGATCAATCATCTCCTGATGACTCGATTTATCACCAAACTCCTCAATAATGCGATCCAAGTCATTATTTTATAACTATAACATCTCAAAAAAGCTCTGCAAATGTCCGTGATATTCTCTGTGCGCTGATTCAGTAACAGCCAGCTTGTTTCCTTATGGCCGCCGTTATCTGATGCCAGGGGCAAGTATGACTATTCATGAGATACGCCCTTTTTTTTTTTTTTTTCTTCGGCTTCTCTCGGCTCCTGTCGCTCCCACGCGGCCATTGAATGGTTTTCTCGGCTTTTTCCGGCAAAAAAACGACTAGAAACCCGTTTTTTGATGATGTCGGACAGGGTCCGACATTGGACCGAATAGAAATAATTGCAATGTCGGACCAGGTCTGACATAGGACAGCAAAGGGTTAAAAGGCTGGCTGCATGACCAATAACTTTAAACACTTACGTTACTCATATTCAGCTTGGTGGCTTGGATATCATCTTTTTTTTCTTGCCACTTCTGTAACATTAGCACAAAAAAAAAATCATAAAATAATTAAATACTGTGAATTTGGCCCAATACAGTATACACTGTATAATAGTACTAAAAAGAAACTTAATTAAAAACTGTTAAATCCTATTTTGATGGTAAAACTCTCTTTTAAGGTAGAAAAATAATAGTAGGCAGCGCCTAATCAGTTTCCTGATTAGGCGCTGCCTACTGTACAATATAATGTCTAAAGCCTGGCAAGCTGAAATGCTATTCCAGCTCCCTGAAGCATATGATAGTTGTGTAATAGAGGAGCCCTCGTTAGCAAGGTAAAGTTCACGCCAGTATGCAGTGCTCTCCTACTAAACGCAGTGAAAAAACAATGGTATTTCAGTTCTTATTTTAGTGCAGACCAAAATGCTGGAAAGTGTACGTTGCTTTTGCAAGAGAAGAGTTTCTGTTTCTTTTCATGTCTCATTTTTCAGGGGTTTTCCACGGTTTCTCAGAAAGAGAGGAGTCTTTTGTAATGAGTGCTTGCTGGCTGCTTAGTGTTATTATTATTATTTATTTCTTAGCAGACGCCCTTATCTAGGGCGACTTACAATTGTTACAAGATATCACATTATTTTTACATACAATTACCCATTTGTACAGTTGGGTTTTTACTGGAGCAATCTAGGTAAAGTACCTTGCTCAAGGGTACGGCAGCAGTGTCCCCCACTGGGGATTGAACCCACGACCCTCCGGTCAAGAGTCCAGAGCCCTAACCACTACTCCACACTGCTGCCCTGTTGGTTTTCAGATGTATCTGATTTCAGACTTATTTTAAGAATTTGATTACATATTTCACTCCAAACTCTGTTGCACATAAGTTATTGCGTTGTCCAAAGTCACAGCTTTTTCTCTTCACTCACTGCCCTCTCCCTCCTCACCAGCTGTTATCAAGGCAACTCAATTTAGTCAGTCCCGTCAATTAGCTTTATCCCCTAGCCCAGCATTACCGAGTCCAGTCTTCTGCCAACTTTTAAAACTGGCTCTGGGGGTATTGCAATTAAAATAAATTAGATTTTTGGTCCAACAACAAGCCTGGCTGCATGATGTGCTGATTTTGGTAATGGTACATAAGCCTCTCACACTTGTTTCAGAAATGACTAAAATTGATATGGATGGTTAAAATAAAGAAAATAACATTTTTGGCTTGATTTCTCTCAAACCAGTATATTTATGATTTTTTTTTTTAAATGTACAGCCATGGCCAAAAGTTTTGCATTACCCTACAGAATTAACAGATTTTGCTTGATAAAGTCGAATGAAACCTGCTGAATAATGTTACGTTAACATATTGAATTACATACCGCTTTGTAGTTTTCCATACATTTAACGAAAAACTGGCAAAAATTGAAAATTGTGACATTTCGAAATCTAACATGAAAATACTGTAGTGACTTCCGGTAGACTTTTGTTATATCATTTTGTAGTTTCTTTGATTACATGATGTTAAATAAAAGATCTAAATTATGTTCATGTAGTTTTTTTTTTTCTTCTTTTTTTAAATGATGTCTAATCCTAAAATTCTCAGTGATGCAAAACTTTTGGCCACAGCTGTAGATACCGTGTTGTTTTAATGACCTCCAGTTATCCACTGCCTCCAAAGATGCTCTTATTCAAAACATCAAAAGAACATGTGTCCTGGTATTAGCTCTAATTTAGCACTTTCAGTTGTGGTAGAAGATGTGTGTTACTATCACTATTATGTAAAAGTAGATCACCTTGAAATACAGTGATATACATACAGATGGATGGACAGACATTTCAAAATATCCCTAGACTATTCACACTATAGAGTTTATTCGCTGTGTTTTATAGGGTAAATATACTGTATATATTTATATACTCTCAACAAACCAAACACAATCATTCAATGCATACTGATGATTTTTTTTTAATAAACAATACAGTAAACATGAGGTAGATGGTACTGTCAATGCAGATGTAACAACAGACAATGTTTTACATTATTGAGGAAAAAATACAAGTATACTAACATGTATGATCGACATAAATCCGTTTTAGACAGTTTCATTTGCTGTAAACCTTTTAAAAATAAAAGTCATATGATTTGGTGGTTAAGAAATGGCTGTAACAAAGCAGACACAAGGTCATGTGCGAAGACTAAGATGTTCTTTTAATGACAAGTCGCTGCTGGAACTTTATGCATATTTTCCAGTTTCTCCAAGACTTCTTCGGAAGGCAAGCCGACCACGAATGAGGACTGTGGTTCTGACCCCCCCGTCTGGCAGTGAGGCTGACGCCTTCCTCCCCTCCTTACAGACCGAGGTGTGGAGCTGGGGCAGAGGCAAGGAGGGGCAGCTGGGTCATGGGGACATTCTCCCCAGGTAAGGGCAGCTGGAGGTTTCTTAGTGCATAGGAACCTTGGTAGGCCCCTAGTTTTTTTTTTCTTTATTACAAATTTAAAAGCCATAGCCATTATACCTTTTCATATAAGCAATGGCAGGAGCTGAAATATATGCATGTCAACTGTATGTTTTAAGACCACTATAGTTAAGCTTGGGCTAACATGTTTTAAAAGGTTTATTATATCTCATAAACCTTCTGAGAAACCTTTTATGTTCAATGTTATCGAAACTTCTCGGGCAGAAAATAATGGTACCATTCACTTTAACCTGTGACTTACTGTAAATCCTTATAGAGACAGCAAACTGTGAGATATCCACTACTCTCTGACATGGGGTATTTGAAGAATGTTTTATTAACCACAGTAAACAGCATTTTAGTGAATGTCAAACTTTATTTTATTCATAAAAACAGACTTTGAAAAAAAACTTTCTTCAAATAACTCACAAATGTTGTGATAGAGCCCACTGTCTTAATATTTAACACAACTTTTATCTGCAGTATTCTCTCTGTAAAGCTTGGTTACAGGTATTGTTATGTACAAATGTACATTGTTTAACACAAATGAGTGGGTCTCAGTGGTAGTGTTGTATTGCAGGTTGCAGCCTTTGTGTATCAAGAGTTTGAGCAGCAAAGAGGTGATTCAGGTGGCTTCAGGGGCACATCATTCACTGGCTCTGACTGCCCAGTCACAGGTAGGTGGCAGTAACGTCCAGTCATTGAGATACATTTGCAATACATTGTCTAATTAGGGTTAACAATCATACATTCATCTATGCTTGGCTGTTATTCCGGTGTATTTGTATATATTTTGTATGTATCTGGGTAATGACTGTCTATTAGAAATTTAGGTACAAAATAAATGATTCTTTCAATGACAATTGTGGCGTACTGTGTGTTTATTCCTACACTGTTTGCTGTAACCTAGAAAAATGATAAAACATTTTCATTGTACTGACAGGTGTTTTCATGGGGTAGCAACAACTCTGGACAGCTTGGGCACATGGAGTTACCCAGCACAGTGCCACGACTGGCCAAGGTATTTATTTCTACAGATAGTTTGGCAAGTCTTGCCAAATGGAAATACATTTTACCCCCAGAAATCGCTACAGGGGATTATACAAAGTGCAGCCACTTTATTAAGAACAATGAAGAAATAAAATCCAATATGAACATCGTAAGCAATTCTATGCAAAGGAGCTGAGCCATGTGATGCATAACATGCTCAACAGTGCACTATATAAGGCCTAGAGCAGTTAGCTAGCGGGAAAACAATTACCAGACTAGTAAATGCAGCTGTATATTTCTTTCAAGAACAACATATAAAAGGTGTTGATATGAATTGCGGTGATCGGCCACTGTTTTATGATCAATTCCGCTATGTGAAGTCAGTATAGCTGCACCTGCAGTCTGAGTTTGACATGAGAAAGAGGCTTTGTCTGGCTAAGTGTGGGTGTTGGGTTCTCATGGCTCTCTTTCCCTTCCCCCCAGATGTCTGAGGGTATACGTGTGTGGGACATCGCTGCTGGACAGGAGCACACCCTCTTATTAGCAGATGGAGATTGCTTCCAGCCCATACTGTACTACAGTGGCAAGCAGGTTACACAGGAGGGAAGCAGTCCACAGACAAACGGGGTGTACACCCAGCAACCTGTACTGCTGCCTTTCTGCATGAATGTGAGCACCCTTATGTATTAACCTGACCTGATGCTTTCCCAGCCTCACCCTCACTCTTTCTGTGCTACACATAGGACTGAAGGTAGGCTCCTGCTACCTGCTGCACAGGAAGAGAATGCATAGTGTGGTGTAAATCAGACCACTCAAGATAAAGCCGTTTTGAAATGTGTCTTCATTCACACACTGTATTTAGCTGTATTCACATACTGTATTTAGCTCATTATCCACTTTTCTGTCTTGAGAGGGAAGGGGAAAAAGTATGTATTATGGTATACAGGGTTAGAGTTTGAATTAGTACCCTGCCTTTTAAAAACCTAACATAAAAGAGTAACAGTTCAAAGTAGAATAAAAAAATAATAATAACATTAACCTAAATTAAATCATGTACTCCCAAACCCCACAGAGAAAGGACATTGATTTTCCTGTGTTACAGCTGGGCTATGTCAGCAGTGTGTTTTCAGGGGGACAGAGCTGCCTGGCACTCGCAGACAGGAACGTCATGGGCTACATAGCCAGCCTCCATGAGCTGGCATCGGCGGAGAGGAAATTCTACTGCAGGCTGAGCAGCATCAAGTCTCAGATCCTGCGTCCACTGCTGGGGCTCGGTACGGTACACACTGCTTCAATAAACATTTGTGCAGGCTGGGATGCTGGACCACATTCATATCTGATATATGATTCCTGGGCTAGATCATGCTCCCCCTGCAACAATGCTAATACTCTGATTTCAACTGTGTAGCTATTGTGGGAACAGAAGGAGCTTTGATCTAGATACACTAAGCTCATATGTTTCTCTGTCTCCTGGTATACGCTCCTAGATATACCGGTAATTTACACCCAGTCTCAGAAGAACTTCATTATGATGTCTCTTCTGTTTATGCAAGATTGACATTTTATCATATCTCTGTTTTAATGATTGATGTTAATGCATTTCAGTACATTCAGCATAATTAGAGCTTAAGAAAAGATAAATAACTCAGACTGGAAATATATAAATAATAAATGCCTTCTCTTCCTGTAAAAACAAACAAAGGAAATGGATCCAGACTTCATGTCATGAACGATTAATCTTTGAACTCTTGAGACCAGGTCTCCTAAATTTTGAGATTAAACACAAAAATACTAATAGCAATACTTTTCGAGGCCTGTAGGAAGTGGGGGCCGAAATGTGATATTATTACACACGACTTAATTGAAAACACTTGAATTTGTACTAGAATGTTTTTTTTTTTTTCCCTGTGTCAAGCAAGGTAATTGGTAATAGATTTGAAGAGTTGTTATTATTGATTAGATTAACTACAGTATATAAATGATATAGTGTAACTGATATAAGTTTGTATATCATAACCATACACTACTAGCATGTTATAATCTTCTCTCCCTTGTTTTTCCCCTAACAGAGAACCTGTGCACAGCTCTTGGTACTGCCTCTAGCCTCCTGCTGCAGACCATGGCTAGCCGGTTCAGCAAACTCTGTTACCTGACTGGTCAGCATGTAGCCTCTCTCAACTTGTTTCTCCACAGTACCAAGGAGGTGAAGGGCCTGGGGATGCTGGAGCACTCTGTGATATTTGTGGACATTTACAAAGAGCAAGTACACAAAATTGGAACCTTAGCTGGGAAAAGCTTACAAACAACAGCATGGTTACATAACCGCACAGACACCTCACTAGTCACTACTACAGGATGTTTTGCGGTGGTGTCACATGTTCTAATTGAAGCCATCACTGCAAGTCCCACATTCGTAATACATGTTGAAAGTTTGAGACAGGCTGTGATTTTTAAGCCACTTAAAGTCTAAGAAAAACCAAAATGCAAGTCAAATTAAGAATAAGGATTACCTCAATACACATGGTATTTATTATGTGATGTGGCGCTGTGCTTCTGGAAATGTGGAATGCCAGGAAGTACTAGGCTTCATGTAGCACAGCCGTGTTGTCGACTTCACTGCAAAATCTGTAAGAATGCGACGCACGTGCACCCCCAGACTGATATAAAATTAAACATGATGCCGTGTGGGGTAGATTTCATAAGACTGATGGTTTTATTTATTGATTTATTTATTTTTTGGTATATACTAGGATTCTAAATGGTCAATAATGCAGTTTTTTCTTTTCCTTTAAGACATTCTTGTAGATGGAAATGATGGCTTCAATTATTTGGTCTGTAGGTTACCTTATTATAGAAAACTTGATAAATCAGCTATCCCAGAATGCCTGCGCACAGTGACAGAAATGGCATTGCGTAGTAAGAAGCAGGTATTCATAAGTGCTTACCGATATCTTGCATTGGTGTCCGTGCCGCAGCCGGTAATCAGTCTGAATCAACACGGCAAAGACCCTTCTTGTCATATAACTTACAGTACCACTCTCCATTGCTTTGGTGGTAATCGGTGTGTTTCAAGGACTACTACTGTATATCTGTATATTGAAATGAATACACTGATACACAGAGGTAATTCCTGTATCGAGTTAACGTTTTTGTTTAAATATAGTAGCCATTGTGCACGCAGTGATATAAAAGTGATCTGCAGCGCTGCTATGATTTGCTCTATGAGACTGCAGCTGTTAGTGAGTTGTTTCAGTGATGGTTTTTTTCATCTCTTTCAGGTACTGGAGGACTGTGGGGGATTTCCTGGTGATGGGGGGATTTCAGGCCCTGGTTAAGCCCTCACTGTGAGTAAAACAACTTTAAAAGGCTTTTAACCAACCATTCCAACTGTAGTTTTTTATTACATAGCTGGTATTTTATATAAGCACAGTATTCATTTCCACAAATTTAAATGTTTTTTTGAGCAATTATTTTATCCTGATTCTATGTTTACTGTTGATCTAGTATACTGGTAGAAGGTAGCTTTTAACTGCAGTGGAATTTCTAATGAAATCTTCAGACGCAGCTCTTCTTATGCTGAAATAGTGAGGTTCATCATTACCATGTGACGCAACATCTAAACTCTGATCTGCTGAGTTTAGATCTTATTAACTTTACAATAATTCAACTGTATTATAACTAATTCAACAGTTTCAGTGTCTTTTATGGAACTGTTTGATGCTTTGTTTTCCCCCCAGTGATTTCTTTGGCAAAAGCCCGGAGCTCTTGCAGAGACTGGCAGAAACAAATGACGAAAGTGTGCCATTCTCGGACTTGCTGCTTGCCCTGTTCGACCTGCCAATAAGACATCTGCACGAGTATGGCAGGGTGCTTCTCAAGCTGGCTACCTGCTTTGAAGTGGTAAGTTAAAAAAGTGTGTGTGTGCAGATACAGTATCACAAGCTGAACTTGAGACCAAAATCAGATCTAAAATATTAGATCTTAAAAGGTGACAGATAACACAGTTTTGCACATCATTACAACATATCCCATGCATTACAGCTATCCACATTACATATTGTTAACCCTGAAACTCAGTGAGGGTCAGATAGTTTGCCCTTGTTGACAGTTTAGATATCTGACAGTGTTTGAAATGTGTTATTCCCCAGGTCCAGAGTACAGTGATTTAAAAAGTGGTTTAACATTTCATAATGTCAGATGACTATTCCAGCAGGGTTAGTGTTCTACATCAAAGCTGCTTTCACAAAGGTTGTTCTAGCATACCATGATTGCTGTGAAAGAGCTGAGCTGGTTTTACTTGCTTGTGAACAGGGAATCATAGACATCGCAATATGAAAGGTCATGTTTTTGCCAAGAACCTTCAACTTTTCAAGTCACTGTTTATTTTCCGGTTTCTGGTTTAGTCTACTTCTCACGTTCCTGTACCTCTCTCTGATCTAAAACCAGTGCACTGTAGAAACAGCATGGTCCCTGTCTAAAGGCAGGAGAGAGGGTGAAAGGCCACACATTTGTGGAGATACGCAGAAGTAAAGCTCCAGTAATTTGGTGAATCCCAAAGAAAATTGTTTCTGTGCTCAGTGTTTTTTCATGAAATCTCACTTGGGGGTGAAAAAAGGCATTTGTGTTATTCATGGAGGACATCTTCAAATCTCACATTATTTTTCCACCTTAGAACCACTTCCACAGACAAAGCTGTAGACACGCATAAATGCATTATTAATCATGAAGGATATATTGTCAACTATCAAATGGCACAAATCCTTTGGTATGTAGCTCAATGAAGTCAGTCAAACATTTGGCAGCAGTCATGTGACAAAGCCCACATTAACACACTTTCAGCATCTTGAATGTATAAAAAAACTATTTGTGGTGCAGATATTTGCAAGGTTATCTAAACACTCTCAGGTGCCTAGACATCTGACCTAATAAGTGTTCCATATTATGGACATGTGGCTGTTTGTTCTCTTGTATGTAGAAACATTACTTTGAACTAACATTCAAATGACTGTATGCCACGGGAGAATGTAAAAACACAACTCCAGTAATTTAGTGCTTCCTTTTGTCCCAAGTCTAGTGCAGATTATCAGAAGCTTCAGGATGGCAGTTCAAAGTATGAAGCCCTTGCTATACATCTGAAGAGGAAAAGGAAAGAGGCAGAGTATACATATCACTTCTGGAAGATGTTCCCTGGGAAAATGACGGTGCGTGTGTGTGTGTGAGAGAGAGAGAGAGAGAGAGCTATCCTGTTTTGAATAATAATAAACTCAGTATATTATAAATCATTGTCTCTCGGATGATTCAGTTTCATCAACTTTCCTCTACATGCATCTTATATTGGTTTTCATGTCTTCTAGTGCATCAGTTATTAACTGGCAAAGAAAATATAAAAAGACCAGAACTTAGAATTGTTAACAAAATGGTTGTTTTCTGTTTTTGTTTCAATGAAAGATGATTTGTAATTAGGTGATAACATGAAGTATGTACGAAGATAGCAGTTTTCCGAGTAGATAAAATCCATGATGGTATTGTAGCAGCTCAGTAGAGAGGTTGTAGAGAACGGTGTAAAAGACTTTCCTTTGTTGCCATGTAAAGGATTCTTTGAGGAAGCCCTCTCGACGCCTCATCTGTGAGAGCAGTAACAAAGCACTGACGCTGCAGAGCGCAGGGAGATTCTCTGTCAACTGGTTCATCCTTTTCAATGACGCTCTGGTTCACGCACAGGTAAGAATGAGACATACATGAGAAATGTGGCTTAACAGGTCCAGAAGGGTGAATGGATGGAAAACAGGGAGGGGAGATGCATGATGAAAAGACGGAGTACACATAGGCAGAGAATACTAGAGGACTGATACACGATGAAAAGAGGGAGTACACATAGGCAGAGAATACTAGCGGACTGATACAAGATGAAAAGAGGGAGTACACATAGGCAGAGAATACTAGAGGACTGATACAAGATGAAAACAGGGAGTACACATAGGCAGGGAATACTAGAGGACTGATACAAGATGAAAAGAGGGAGTACACATAGGCAGAGAATTACTAGAGGACTGATACAAGATGAAAAGAGGGAGTACACATAGACAGAGAATACTAGAGAACTGATACAAGATGAAAAGAGGGAGTACACATAGGCAGAGAATTACTAGAGGACTGATACAAGATGAAAAGAGGGAGTACACATAGGCAGAGAATTACTAGAGGACTGATACAAGATGAAAAGAGGGAGTACACATAGGCAGAGAATACTAGAGGACTGATACAAGATGAAAAGAGGGAGTACACATAGGCAGAGAATACTAGAGGACTGATACAAGATGAAAAGAGGGAGTACACATAGGCAGGGAATACTAGAGGACTGATACAAGATGAAAAGAGGGAGTACACATAGGCAGAGAATACTAGCGGACTGATACAAGATGAAAAGAGGGAGTACACATAGGCAGGGAATACTAGAGGACTGATACAAGATGAAAAGAGGGAGTACACATAGGCAGAGAATACTAGAGGACTGATACAAGATGAAAAGAGGGAGTACACATAGGCAGAGAATACTAGAGGAGCCTGAATGATTGTAATTTACAAGATTCTGCACAACTTGGTGCATAGTCAGAATCCCCCCTCACAGAAATGCAGTGAAAATTATCTGTGTGGATACAAGGGCAGCAGTGTGGAGTAGTGATTAGGGCTCTGGACTCTTGACTGGAGGGTCGTGGGTTCAATCCCAGGTGGAGAACACTGCTGCTGTACCCTTGAGCAAGATACTTTACCTAGATTGCGCCAGTAAAAACCCAACTGTATAAATGGGTAATTGTATGTAAAAATAATGTGTAAAAAATAATGTAACTCTATGTAAAAATAATGTGATATCTTGTAACAATTGTAAGTCACCCTGGATAAGGGCGTCTGCTAAGAAATAAATAATAATAATAATAAAAGGGTGGATCTTTTGCAAGGCTGTGTAGAACCCTAATGTCCCTTATTTCACTGCATCATAACCTCTAAATTATTAAAAGGTAAAGTTGGTAAAGTTAGCCTAGGACAGTGGTGTGCAAACTTTTTAAATACCACCCCCCTTTTTTAGCATTTTGTTGCCCCCCCCCCCCCACCTGACACACATATTAAATTTTTAAAAAAATATTTTTTTACACTTAGCGACTGAACATTTGGCTGACATGTTAAATCTGTGTTTGTAACAAATAAATCTGTGAATTTTTTAAATATGTTTGTACACTTGGCAAGTCAACATTTAGCTAACATTTCTAACAAATAAATAAAAATACATGTAACTTAAATCTTTTTTTTTTTTAAACTTAGTGATTCAACATTTACTTAACATATAAATCTGAAAAACATTATCATTCAGCAATTAAATCTAGAAACATAAATCTGGGTTTTCACAAAAAAACAAAAAAAAAATTATTTTGCCAGCTAAATCTGAAGCTAAAGGGCTATGCACACCGGACGCGAACGACACAGTACATAAAAAAAAACAACAAAAAAAACCAAAAAAAAAAACCTGACAACTGTAGCTAGTCATGAAAAGAAAAGACTGTCTCCTTTTGTGGAGACTTAAATAAAATAAATAAAACACTAACAAACAGAGTATGGGTACACCACACACTAAAAAAAAAAGGAAACCGTTTGGGGAATACCACCGGCTTGTTAAGGAGCTAATGTGATTAATATTATTATTGGTTAACATTATTAAAACAAAGACGTGTCATTTTACAGAAATACAAAACCAGTCTGTGGTGCTTCCCATCACTTTGACTAAAATTAAGTTGAAATAAAGAGAGAGAGACAAACCCTCAATTTCCAATTGTTCTATTTCTTACCATGCTGCGTCCATCTTTTTATTGTCTTTATAACCACTGACACTGGCATGATAAAGAACATTATATTTTTTGACTTTAATAATTAAATTGTTATTGATGTCCATTTTTTTTTATTTCTCTGGTAATCTCTGCGTGAGCGAGACAGTGTCTGACAGCCACTATGTTTGACCTTATTTCTGATTGGTCCATTGTGAGGCGAACAGCACGTAGTCCAAATAGAAACAAAACAAATATTTCTATATTTGCTCGCTTCATTCGCGCTGCTCGCTTCGCTTGCGACATTACTCCATTTAAATCAATAGTTTTAATTATTTTTTATTCACTTCATTCGCGTCCGGTGTGCATAGCCCTTTAACATGCAAGCCCATGCCCATTGACGTGTTTGATTTTGCATTGTGTGCTCCAGAGCTGCGCTTACACTCCGACTTTTAAGAATGTGTTTGTTAACATTTATGCATTTAGCAAAATCTGGGCTTGTTTTGCTTAAATTTAGGAAAAAATACACAATTTACATTAAATCCAGGAAAAAAACACCGGTTAAAATATTACTGCTTTTTTTTTTTTTACACTTGTTGTTGCATACATGGAAGCCGCCATTTTGGCTCTGTTCACTTTAGTTTCACTGACACACTCACCACTTTAAACATAATACAATTCCTAGAGTGATCGTCAACGGCTCATTTGAAAGGTAAGAACTTGAACTAATTAGCTGTCATTTATGTATTCATTTAAAATGTTCTATCGTTTAAAAAAAAAAAAAAGTTTTACATAACTGCGCCCCCTTTACTGACTCTCTGCATGCCCCCTACTGACTCTCTGTGCCCCTTTACTGACTCTCTGCCTTTTACTGACTCTCTGCGCCCCCTACTGACTCTCTGCCCCTTTACTGACTCTCTTCTGACTGACTCTCCGCGCCCCTGACTGACTCTCCTGCTCCCCTGACTGACTCTCCGCGTCCCCCTGACTGACTCTCCGCGTCCCGCTGACTGACTCTCCGCTTCCCCTTACTGACTCTCCGATTCCCCTGACTGACTCTCCAGCCCCTGACTGACTCTCCGCACCCCCCATTTTGTGCACCACTGGCCTAGGTCTGTGTTTAATAAAAGTTGTGTCACATAGGCTTGTTTTTAAATGTTATTATTTTTCCTGTCAGGGCTTTATGCCTGTTTAAGAATTTTGTAAGTATGCTGTAGTTACAGGACAGATCCGCGCAGTAGTGCAGTGTGATGTACTTTTGCAGGGCTTGGCCTGGCACTGTCACACTTACCACAGTTTCTCGCAATTCTTAATTCAACATTTACCCGATAATGAAAAAAACACACTACGGTATATCACTTGTCATGCATAAACATGTAATAACATGATAATAACTGGTTAGCAATGCCTCTTGTTTTTTCATGGTAAGTACTGGTGAATAAGTGTGTAGTTACATGGAAATACATTAGGCAACAAAATGTTGTTCACAAGGCCATTTCCATGATTTTAAACAGCAGTTACTATGTAAGAGCAGGAATCGTTGGTAATTATCCAGTTATTACAATGTAATTACATGGTTATTTATGCCATGTAATCTAAAGTGCTACCGAAAACCTCTGTCATTGTAGAGAGACTTTACTAACAGCCATGTTGAGAAACAACACCTAAGTGTTAGTGATATCTTAAGTGTGCTTTCTTATGTGAACAACCATAAACTTGACACACTTCAGTGAGAACTAACACTTATGTGATGTATTTTATTCATAAAAACAGTCTTAAATAACTCATTAGTTATGGCTTTTATCACTTAGAGGAAAACAATTTCTCGCTCGGGCAGTATAAGTACTTTTTTTCAGCATATGTTTTGGGTTCTAATTATTTTCTTTTGATAAGATACATTTATTTCTGGAATATCAGATTGACCATGACCAGAAGGCTGTTTAGCATAGTACTTAATGGACAGAAAAAAATACTTGCAGCACTGCAACAAAATAGTTTGCACTAATTTAATTGGCTCGCTGTTTGGCTATCGAAGCACAATAAAGGCAAGGGTTGGAGGTTGATTACTCCTGATATAGAAACTCTGTGAAGAAGAGCGACTGCCACAGCCATCCCCAGCTTAATGAGCTCCAGTGTTCTGACAAAACCCTTCTTTTAAGAATGGCCTCTACCAGGCCAAGCCCTACGTACCCTGTTAGCGTGACGGCATGGTTTGGAACGTAAAGTTACTGTGAGTTTGTAGAACAACTATAAAGTCACTTTCCAGCTTTACTCTAGTAACCCGTCTTCCCTACAAAATGTTTGTGTTTTTTTTTTGTTTTTTGTTTTTTTTTCTTACCACTGAATGTATTTTCATCATTTTATTTTAACCCTTTATTAATACCTGTCTTCCTGATGTGTTTCTCGTATACATTCAGTTTCTAACTTTCTTTTCTTTGTACCATTTTTTAAATCTGTTCTCTTTCTTTATCCTGATATTCAACCAACAAAGAAGCATCCTGCACTAATAGAGTCAGCGTGGACTGAAGTGGAGTACTCGGGTCGCCTTTTTCTAATGCCAGTGTTTTGTGTTTTTTTTGTACTCAGTAAGAGTGCAATGAGGTCCTGTATCACTGTGCTTGGTAGACGGCCAAGAGTTAGCCAAAGCAGACAGTATTGATCCTGATAGAGATTTGTTTTATTTTAAGTAATGTGTTTGCCAAATTTGCTGAATCTTCCTATTTTTCCAATCTTTCTGAATCTTTACAAAATCGATCCTCAGTGCTATATAAAAACTGTGATTTTTTTTTAAACTTGCAAAATGCCCTTCTGGGCAATCTGGCAGATCCATTAACTTGTTGGGGCTATGAGGAATCACCCAGCTCCTTGTTATATTTGAGCTGGAATTGCAAAACAATATTTCCAGTGTTTGGTTAATACATCCCCCTCATTGGCAACAGTTTGTTTTTAGAACTGTTTGTATTTTTTTATTTAATTAATAAGTGACCTATTCCTAGCTAGCCTTTCAAATGTAATTGCATGAATGAGAAGAGTACAGATCGGCACTGGTGTCATTTCATTAAGAGTGTCTGGATTCAGCGTGGCCTGGAGGGAAGTGGGCTGAGGATGTGTATTTCATTCAGTTATGCTTTTTCCTTTTTTCCCCTTGCAGTTTTCAACCCACCATGTATTCCCTCTGTCCACCCTTTGGGTTGAACCCATCTCTGAAGAAACCAGTGGCGTGTGAGTATGAAGTTATTTTTAATAAATGTATAAACTTTCAGTTTATCCACAGGGACTGAAAACACAGACTGTGGATAATGTGATCAATGTGACGATAACAAGAGACACCCTGCTCACAACGTATGATAGCAATTGAAAGTGTTTTTAGCTTTCCATCAAAGAACCTTCTTAATTTATCTTTTCAGAACTTTCAGAAGTCCACCGTTGTTGGTGGATTTATAGATTGTTACTTTGGCTTTTTTACTTTGTTAGAAGTAATAAAAAAAATATAGATTTCAATCTCAGACACTAACGGTTTGTCAGTATTTGTCGACTTCAACCACAAAGATGTCAATGACTAACGGTGCATACGGCAAAGAAACAGAATATAAATTAAACTGGTTACAATCAGACATCAGTGTCTTAAGAGTTTCCTAGGTAGATAGGCATTTTTTTTTTCTCCTTCGGTCATTATATAAGAGAAAACAGCTTTCAGAATTTGAGTTATGAACAACAAATCCAGTTATGAACAACAAATACAGTTTGAGGTTGCTTTACAGTCTTATTCTGAACATGACATGGGTTCACAACAAAGGTTCTTTTCCCAAACCTATGACAATGTTAAACAAAATACAGTATCTGTGTATGACATAATGAACCCTTTTGATACCAGGACACTAGTGAAGGAAATCTTATTACCTGGAATTTTTAGAAGCTGTTGTTTCAGAGCTGTATACCAAAACAAGATGGAGAAAAATATATTACATAATATTAGATAATAGAATATTGTATATGGTGCTGTACGATGTAAGCTGATATCCACCCCTTGTGTCCTACGCAATTTAGATAAAATAAATAGAGCCAGAGATCTATTTTGATACAGTAATTAGTATATTGTCAGTACTTTGCAATTTCATACAAAAGAAGATTCAATGAAAGTATGTTGAAAAAAGTGTAAAAGTTTCACTCTGTTTATTTATTTATTTTCTTTCATTTCAACAGGTATGGGCTGAAAATCACCTCGCCAGAAGAACAGTTTTCTCTGTTGGCTTCGTCCCCTGTGGAAAAGGTAGGCAGCCTGCTAGCACTTCCAGTGCTTTAACAGATGGTCAAAGATGACTAAGAATACCAGTGTCATGGCCACAGCTAAGGAGTCCCAAAGGGATTTGCTGTTATAACTATCTGGTTTTAGCCCTTGTTATTCCAAAGTCCACTTTTGAAGCCTGTACATATTATTATTATTATTATTATTATTATTATTATTATTATTTATTTATTTATTTATTTATTTATTTATTTATTTATTTAGCAGACGCCTTTATCCAAGGCGACTTACAGAGACTAGGGCGACTTACAGAGACTAGTGACTATGCATCAGCTGCAGAGTCACTTACAACTACGTCTCACCCGAAAGACGGAGCACAAGGAGGTTAAGTGACTTGCTCAGGGTCACACAATGAGTCAGTGGCTGAGGTGGGATTTGAACCGGGGGCCTCCTGGTTACAAGCCCTTTTCTTTAACCACTGGACTATGTTTTCTGAAAGAAATTAAATAAATTTAACAATAGACTATTCATTCTGTACCTGTAACTGTCCTACTTTCTTGCTAGCGTAAGCAGTTAATCATATATTGACCCATAGTATTTTTTTTAACAGATAAGCAAAATTACATTTTATAGATTGCATGGTATTTCATGTTGGAACGCGAAAGACATAAGAACATAAGAAAGTTTACAAACGAGAGGAGGCCATTCGGCCCATCTTGCTCGTTTGGTTGTTAGTAGCTTATTGATCCCAGAATCTCATCAAGCAGCTTCTTGAAGGATCCCAGGGTGTCAGCTTCAACAACATTACTGGGGAGTTGGTTCCAGACCCTCACAATTCTCTGTGTAAAAAAGTGCCTCCTATTTTCTGTTCTGAATGCCCCTTTATCTAATCTCCATTTGTGACCCCTGGGCATATTACATTAAATGGTTAAGCAAAAGAGATGCTGTGTAGTTGGTTTTTTTTTTTGTTTTTTTTTTTTTTTTTTTTTGTATTACTGAAGTTTTTTTTAGACTTTTCAATAACCCCCCATGTCTTCTTTGTTGATCAAAATGACCCCCTAAGAAAGCATCTTCTGGCTCCAACATTTTTATTATCTTAAGGCTAAGTGGCTGAGAGCAATCAACCAGGCAGTGGACCAGGATCTGAATGGCTGTCCAGATTTCCTGATGCCTGGTTCTTGGAGTGTTCAGAGACCAGAACCCCCAATCTCCAGGACAGCCAAATACACCTTTTACAAGGATAGTCGGCTCAAGGAGGCTACTTATGAAGGACGGTGGCTAGCGGGAAAGCCCAACGGAAAGTGAGTAAAAGCACTTCACTTCATGTGACAACGCTATTTTGGTAATAAAATACAATTTTCTTTCTTCTATAAATATGTATCCACACTACAGGTAGCTGCAGCTTGAACATACAGGCGGTAACCAGGCTACAAAAGACTATACTTAAATATAAATATGCCCACCAACATTTGGCAGTATTCTAAAAATGGAATGCCTTAACAACAATTGCCATGGGAACTGTTTGAATTGCGAGCATATGTAGTGTGCTTCACACAGTGATAACTAGAAATACCATAAATGCTTCACATGCTTCTGATAACTATTTTTGTAACTTGTGACACGTGGCAAATAATACACTTCTATGTTTCTTTCTCTGAAGTATGGATTCGCTGTCATATTCTCAATCCATTACAAATGTCTACAGGGTAGTTCACGTCATAACCAGTATTTTTTCCTACTTCAGAGGTGTGCTAAAATGGCAGGATGGCAGGATGTACACTGGAATGTTCAAGAATGGTTTAGAGGATGGGTAAGTGCATAACAAAATGCAGCCTTTTATAAATCTAGATGAGAAAAAAATATTGTATCAATAGAGACAATATATTGTATAAATAGAGACAACAAATTAATATTATATTTAAAAAACAATAGTTGTTTTTTTTTGCATGTGAGTAGGGCTATAAATAACACATTTCTATCCATTCATCCTCGCTCATGGAAATAATGTAGCATTCAGTATGTGTTATTCTTCAGGTTTAATAAACTACTGGACATCACTATAGTCAATACAACATTTTTTTATATGTTTTTTTTTTACAGTTTTGGGGAGTATATTGTACCAAACAAGGCACTGGATAAGGAAGATCATTACCAAGGCCACTGGAAAGAAGGAAAAATGCATGGTTATGGTACCTACAAGTAAGTGAGAGAACAGTGGAAATAATTACCAAAATACAACACCCTCACAATAGACACATTTGATCACTACATAAACTGTAACAGAATGCTAGGTTAGAGTGTCCTCAGCGGCTCACCTAGTAAAAACACTGCCGCTTGGAGTGCTGTGTGAGTCATGCATGGTTCGAAGTCCGTCCTGGCCAAGTTGATGATCTTGGTTTGGGGCCCACAGGGAGCTAACATTGGCTTTTGAGTTGGGCCCTCTATATGACAGTATAGTGCTGGAAGTACAGAGGTTGGACAGACAGTTTTATTTACCTGCTAGACCCCCATGAGCAGCCAGGATTGATGTTCAAAGTGTCCTGGATTTATAGATGATCATTCTGCAGTGATTACCATTCCATAGCAACATCAGTACAAAGCAGCAAGTATCAGTCAATCAATCAATCAATATTTTATATAGCACCTTTCATAGTGGACCACCATCACAAAGTGCTTTACAAGATAGTGAGGAACAATGCATAGTACATTAAATACAAACAGTAAAAAAACAATGCAAATACATTAAATGCAGGCATATTACATTAAATTCAAGGCTAGGATGTGAATTCTGAACATTGTGGATGTGTGTGTCATACAGAATCATATGAGTAAGATGGAGTGAAAACCTGAAGTAGCTTTCTATCTATCAGGCTATTTCCCCCACAATAACCAAGAGTAATTTGCAACAGGGAGATGCATCTTTTATATATTTTGTGATCTGTGATGCACAACTCTGACCCTCGACTGATTTGCATGAAAAGAAAATCTCATTTACATAAAAGTGTGTGCTACATATAACAGGAGTTTATGATTTGATTATTTTACCAATCTTGTAGGTAAAGTTGGCTGTCATATATCCTATAGCCTAAACTGTGGTTTTGTTTTGTTTTTGCACTTTGTGTGGAATGTAAAATTGTTCACTGCTAGCAGCAGTCTTTGTACAGAGAAGGGGAAATTAACTCTAAATCAATAGAAAAATGTTTGACTAAAGTCCTTTTAAGTCAGTTGTTGAATTAAAACTAGCATTAATAATGTTTACTTTTTAGTTTGTGTGGCCTTTGTGTGGTCTTTTCCACAAATGCTTGTCTGTAAATTTGACTACGGTTTCAGTGTATTTTGCAATAAGTCCTACTCCAGTCAGTGAACAAAGCGGCCTGCTGTTTGTGTGTTTAGATATGCTACAGGAGAGGTGTACGAGGGCTCATTTCAGGACAACATGCGGCACGGCCATGGCATTCTCCGCAGTGGCAAGCTGACATCATCCTCCCCCAGCATGTTCATTGGGCAGTGGGTACAGGACAAAAAGACAGGCTATGGGGTGTTTGACGACATCACCAGGTAATTCTTGTGATTTAAATGTCTAATACTATGTACTTCCTTACACAATGTAGAAGAAGTACGAATATCTCATTTCAACACAGTTGCAGCCTAACTGTAATTCATTCATGACCTCTTCTTATTATGGACGCTTACCTGTAGTAAATCTGAATTTCAGGGGTGAGAAATACATGGGGATGTGGCAAGATGACCTCCGCCAGGGAAATGGAGTCATTGTCACCCAGTTTGGACTGTACTACGAAGGTGCCTTTAGCAGCAATAAAATGATTGTGAGTGCTGCTTTCATAATGGGTGTACTGACTATTCCTTTGTGCATGATGTATGATTTGCATTACCCCTGTATTTCGTCCATAACTATGAAACACTGAATGGTAAAATATGTAGTAATACTAAGAAGAAGCTTAAAAGTAAGATTAAACTATTTGCACTGGAGCCCCCTCTTTTTCCCCTTCAAATTCAGTGTTGTGTCCAACCAATTTGCTTTCTGCACAGTGAACAGCAGACCTAACTTGGGTTTGTTATTGATAGGGTTCTGGGATTCTCCTCTCCGAAGACGACACCCGCTACGAGGGAGAGTTTATAGATGACTGGACTCTCAACGGAAAGGTAGCAATGACGAATAATCTGCAGAATATATATATATATATATATATATATATATATATATATATATATATATATATATATATATATATACTGTATATATATTGTAACGATGTAGCACTCACGGGTTCGTGCCCCTAAAAATACTGACCCAGTACACAGAAACAGAAAAGGTTTTAACCCTCCCTGCTGTCTCACACATCCCGCTGCTGTTACTATATATATATATATATATATATATATATATATATATATATATATATATATATATATATATATATATATATATATATATATATATATATATAAACTAGCCAGCTATCCATCCTTGGGGGTACGGGTTGAGACCGTGTTTACAATATGGTAGTGTACTGTACTGTATTAGTAGCCCAAGCTATCTGTTGTTGCTATTATTGTGCCAGTTTGTTAGAACATTAGTAGCCTTGCATTTACAAAGTCTTGCCCTTCCAGGGAACTCTGACCATGCCCAACGGAGATTACTTTGAGGGAACCTTTAGCGGCGAGTGGGGCACAGGGCTGAAAGTGGCCGGCACTTACTTCAAGCCAAACTTGTATGATACTGACAAGGAGAAGACAGAGACTCTGTAAGTATCTGATCTGAGGGAGAGATAGAAATTCAGACTGCATCTTAGCTTACCAGCAGTTCTGCTGTTCTAATGCTGAGTCTGTGATTGCTGGAGCAGGAAGCTGGGTGTCCTGGCCGTGGCTCCGGATGAGAAGTGGAGGGCAGTGTTTGACGAGTGCTGGAGTCACCTGGGCTGTGAGAGCCCCGGGCAGGGAGAGAACTGGAGAGCCTGGGAGAACATTGCAGTTGCCTTGACAACCAGCAGAAGACAACACAAGGACAGGTATAGACACATGTTTTTGGTTTCATTTATATTTATGTACTGCCCCCTAATGTTCCAAGTGGTTCTTTTAAGACTGTAGCTGTAAGAACTATTTAAGCTGCTAATGAATTGGTTCTTTAGCCCTGAGCTCATGTTTGGTTCTGTGCCAGATCATCCTAGTTTTTAAAGGACATTCCAGGCCACGTTTAAGTTTGTCAGTGCTTTAAACAGTAGACATTTAACTGTTTCTGCGCTGTTACAGACCTAATGGTTCTGTGTTTAACAGCTACATGGATTCAAGAGTATGTCAGGGCCAGGGAAAGCTTTTAACACCCAGATGACCCAGTACTTCTGCAATGACAGGAGAGTGCACAGGTTGCAAAATGTAAACTGCATGCTATTATTACATCAACTAAATATAACAGTTTTGTTATAGTATAAATATTTAGTTTCTTGGCATGTGCATATGCATTAGAAAGTTAAAGTGTGCATGATTGAATGGTAGTGGAGTTCTTTTAAAGCAAAATGCAAAGGGTTTATATTGACGTTTTATTGTAGTCAATTCTATAATATGTTTATTTTTAAAAATGTTTTAGCTATATTGACAACAGCTGGGAAATGTTATCAACTAACCTGATCTGTTTTGTTTTAGCCCTGAAATTATGAGTCGATCTCACAACAAAACACTGGAGAGCTTGGAAGTTATTCCTCAGCATGTTGGCCCTGTGACCCTGGAGAAATATGAAAACATCCGAAAATATTTAATAAAGGTACGTTTTTATTAATCTGATTTAACGAAGTCCAAGATCAGTACTAATTGAGGGTCTGTGAAAGCAGATGCTGCTCTCTGACCCTCTGTGGCTCTTTCAGGCTTGTGACACCCCCCTGCACCCCTTGGGGAAGCTGGTGGAGACGCTGGTGGCTGTCTACAGAATGACCTATGTGGGAGTGGGTGCCAACCGGCGCTTACTGGAGCAGGCTGTCAATGAGATCCAGTCCTACTTGAAACGGATCTTCCAGCTAGTCAGGCAAGGCCATTTTCTAGGTTTTCAACTGTTTCTCATAATTTTGACAGCATTTAAAAGGGGTCCCAAGGACAGAGTATACTCTTCCTGTTCTGCAGTTCATAATCCATTTGACCCCATGCAATATATTACAGTGGTGATCTCTAAAAGTGCCAAACAAGACAAATCTGTAGAACAAAATCATTGCTGTTGGCACTCAAGGAATCTAGAGAGCAGTGAAATATGAGCATCTTTCTGTAAGAGACCACTGAGGAAAAACAAGAAAAACAAAAACATGACAGCTAGGAAGACCTGTAACAATCCCAGGTAGTAAATGGAGCTGTTTCTGGCTTTAGGTTCCTTTTCCCAGATCTCCCAGAAGAGGGCAGTATGATCCCAGTCCCCAGTGAAGCTTCACATGACAAGAGGCCACATTGTGAAGAGGAAACTGACTGCAGACCAGAATCAACAGAACCTGGGTATGACTCTTTATAATTCTGGATAACATATCAACATTTCTGAAAATTACTATATGTATATGTTCACCACCTTTCCAAACATGCATTGGAACAGATGAAAAAACGCAGAATGACTGGAGATGGGGATTTGTTGTTCATTTCACCCACTCGGACCCCTTGATTTACTAAATAGGTAATTACTAGGTAATAAGTAACTACTGAATAGGTAATCACCTCTTTTTCAGAAAAATAGCTTTTTGAACACAGTGTCTCACAAGTGCAGTGCTTCCCCAAGATTATATACAT
Source organism: Acipenser oxyrinchus oxyrinchus (assembly GCA_030684275.1). NCBI lineage: Eukaryota > Metazoa > Chordata > Actinopteri > Acipenseriformes > Acipenseridae > Acipenser > Acipenser oxyrinchus. The sequence continues at coordinate 34,098,569 of CM060258.1, forward strand.
TTTTTAGGATTGCATACCCCACTCTCTTAATATCCCCGAATCGATAATTATATTGAATGTGTTACCGGATACCGAGATATTTAAGTGAGGTGTCAGAGTCATTCTGCAAGAAGTATTCAAGAAAATACTTAATTTGGTTACAGCAAAAAAAAAAAAAAAAAAAAGTTTCACTAGAAGGTTTATTAGGAGGAAATAGAAACAGAAGGTATTAACATCTTGAAATATAACCGCCCAAAAAACTTATGCTTTGTATAATATTTGTCTATTTATTTATATAAAATGTGGGAGCAGAGCCGTCTTTGTCAATTAAACTGTTCTGATCTTCTGACTTCTCCCCCCGTAAAGCAGCGAGTGGTGCATCTGATCATGTTCTTGTTAAAGAAAATCGCTAGAGAATGTGACCGTGAATATGAGCAAAGTCTTAAAGTAATAGATTGTTCTGCAATCTATTACTTTAAGATATATATAGAAGAGTAAACACAACAAATAGCAATAACAAATCAGCCAGCTGAAAGGGTTTCATGTTGTTTACTGAGAGATGACTTTTTATTCATTGGGCGATGTTGCTGCTGTTTGCTGTGTTGTGTTTTTTTCTGTGGAGGGTCACGAATTTTATAACCACCTTTGTAAAGACAGGAGGACAGATTTCTCTGGTAGGACCCGCTTTGCTCACAGTGTCTGAATTCATACAGTTAATTGTATTCACTTAGCCAGCAGGAGAAACATGTAGGGCTCTGCCAGTTTGAATCAACATTTAATGTGATACCTGTCCTGGCAGTCACCATTGCAGAAACCCATTTTTGGGGATAAAATGAAGAACAAAAATCCCACACGGTCGTTCTGCATTGGTAGTAAACGGATACCATTTAGGGGGCAACTGTGCTTGTGGGGCACCCGGATCACCCTGTGTTCCTGTAACTGGTGTCTCTGTTTTTCAGCCGCTTGGTGAGCAGCTCGGGCCTGCTCCTTCCGGTGCTGCTGCCCCGCCTGTACCCGCCGCTGTTCACCCTGTACGCGCTGGAGAACGAGCGGGAGGAGGACGTGTACTGGGAGTGCGTGCTGAGACTCAACAAGCAGCCTGACCTCGCACTGCTCAACTTCCTGGGAGTGCAACAGTATGATCCTCCGTATTCCTGACTGTTAGCTACATTATCAACAGCACGCCTTTCATTGTGCTTAGTATCTTCAGATTATTCGCTTGTTTTTAAAAAATGTATTTAATAGTGGATATATTTCTAAATGCATCGCTTCTGAACACTTCCTGTGCTGTAGGTCACATGTTCTGACTGCAGCTATTGATGAGAGCCTGATTTTACAATGGACAGGAAGCAATTGGGTAGCAGGACGTAACAGTTTAAACATTTTGTCTATGGTGGTGTATAACAGTTTGAAAAATCTGCAGAAAGTCCTGGGTTTGAAACCAGTCTTGATCAAAAGGAAAATTTAGTTCTGTGGCCCACGCAATGTGGCACAATTGGCATTGGGACTTTGTGGCAAAATGAGAGGCCAAGGATTGGATGTGCACACACTCTACACGCTATACCAAAGGTGCGCAAGCAAACCTTTATTACGGGCCGCATATCCAGAAAACTAGTTTAACTTAATGTGTATAGCGGGCTGCACGTTACTAAAGAATAATCTGAGTTTAACCCTTAGCTGCAATATACATAGGCATATACATATAGGCAATCTACTTGCTGAAGTGGTTTTTATTTTAGCAGACAGGTTTGTTCAATTGTAGCAGGCAGCAATGTAGCAAAAGTCACAGGGCAGTGACGTCACCTCCCTACCAATAAGCCTCCTGTGTTAGGAATGGGTTCTTTCAATGCAGCAGGTTTGTACATTTGAGAAAGGAGAGGAAGATTCATGAAATTAGTTGGACACAAGCTGATGAGAAGCAATTACCCTCCATGATGCAATTAAACGGTGTGCTGCTTTTATGCTGAAAAATTTGAAAAAGCAAGTCAACAAAGTTTAAAAAAATATTTCCAATATATTCAGTAGTGAAATGGAATTAATACACTGGGCCGCAAAATTAATAAACAGGCCGTGGTTGGATGTTCCTGCGCTATACAGTACCTCACACCCTAGAGGTTTGATACATGTTAGAGTGGCAATGTGGGGATCTATTTGCCACTACCTGTGCAAGCAATTTTACTATGACTTAGGCCACCCAAGTCTGTAACCTTTTCTCTATCTTTTTTGCAGGAAATTCTGGCCTGTTTGCATCTCTGATTTGGGAGAGAACAAAAAGGTATTTTTAAGTTTTGTCTTTCTTTTAAGTCAGAAAATAAAAATGGATTTCTGTAACATTATTTGGCTAGAAGACAGATGCAGTGCATTGCTGCTGCAGTAGAGGATCTTTCTGATATCATGAAGTGTTGAACTAGGAGATTGTTTGTACAATAAGTTTTAAAACTCAGTATCAGCTACCCCTCTCTCTTTTATAACCTTAAATAGGACATGTCAAAATGTGTTTGTTAGGACCTGCATTTTATAACATCCAGTGACTGAATTCATATATATGTATCATAAAATGTATTAAATAAATAAGTAAAAAAAAAAAAATTAAATGCATTTCAGTGACCCAAGAGCTAGAGCTTCACCAGAACATTGGAGCAGTTACATGACTATTGGTGTCAACCGGCAATATGCCATTTTCCATGGGTATACAGGAGCCAGCAACAACCACCAAAATTTATGATATTGCTGCCTTTATGTCTATTCTCTGCCATCTGTTGTTCTCTTGTGAAACAAGAATACTTTGTGGTGGATGTGCTGATATCTTACATCTGCTCTGTTTCTATAGGTACTGCCAAGCACAAAGGACATCTGCTTTGCCTCAGCTGTGGAAAGTTTACAACAAATCAGGTAAGGTGTCTTCTGTAGGTGAGGTGGTAGTTTGTATGAATTAAGCCGTTTTACTTTTTTTGCCTCCAGAATCTCTTTTAATCAAAACCTGGAATCAGCTCGCTGTTGTCTCTAGTTTAGGCATCACAGGGATCGCCAAGGGAAGGAAAGCTATGAGCTGGCAAATTCCTGAATACCTAGCTTTGAGATTGAAAGCTAGAAGAGAACTTCAGTGTTGACCTGTGTTTTCATTCATCTAACCTCACTGTGTTAGTATGAGCTTGCTGAGAAACAGAAATAGTATCCCTATATTGGCGTATACATGCATCAAGTTGTTTTCCGACTACTCTCGAGAGGTGTAGCCTTGGAAATTGTTCTGTGTGGTCTTTGCAAGCTACTAAAATATTAAAAGGAGAACTAACCATGTATTACAGTTCATTTCTTTTCTTCTAATGAAACAATCAACTTTCTTCAAACTATTATCGCAAGATCTTCTGTTGAAGATCCTGCGGTTCTTTGCTTTTTATACTTCCTGTGATGTAGCTCAGTTTCATTTCAATAGATATATAGATATATATATATATATATATATTTATCTCTCTATCTTTATATCTATCTATATATATATATATATATATATATATATATATATATATATATATATATATATATATATATATATATGTAAAAGTTTTAGGCAAGTGTGAAAAAATGCTATAAAGTAAGAATGCTTTCAAAATAGACATGTTAATAGATTATATTTATCAATTAACAAAATGCAAAGTGAGTGAACAGAAGAAAAATCTAAATCAAATCCATATTTGGTGTGACCACACTTTGCCTTCAAAACAGCATCAAGCATCAATTCTTCTAGGTACACTTGCACACAGTTTTTGAAGGAACTTCGGCAGGTAGGTTGGCCCAAACATCTTGGAGAACTAACCACAGTTCTTCTGTGGATTTAGGCAGCCTCAGTTGCTTCTCTCTCTTCATGTAATCCCAGACAGACTCGATGATGTTGAGATCAGGGCTCTGTGGGGGCCATACCATCACTTCAGGACTCCTTGTTCTTCTTACGCTGAAGATAGTTCTTAATGACTTTCGCTGTATGTTTGGGGTCATTGTCATGCTGCAGAATAAATTTGGGGCCAATCAGATGCCTCCCTGATGGTATTGCATGATGGATTAGTATCTGCCTGTACTTCTCAGCATTGAGGAGACCATTAATTCTGACCAAATCCCCAACTCCATTTGCAGAAATGCAGCCCCAAACTTGCAAGGAACCTCCACCATGCTTCACTGTTGCCTGCAGACACTCATTCGGTATCGCTCTCCAGCCCTTCGTGAACAAACTGCCTTCTGCTACAGCCAAATATTTCAAATTTTGACTCATCAGTCCAGAGCACCTGCTGCCATTTTTCTGCACCCCAGTTCCTGTGTTTTCGTGCATAGTTGAGTCGCTTGGCCTTGTTTCCACGCCGAGGTATGGCTTTTTGGCCGCAAAGTCTTCCATGAAGGCCACTTCTGACCAGACTTCTCGGACAGTAGATGGGTGTACCAGGGTCCCACTGTTTTCTGCCAGTTCTGAGCTGATGGCACTGCTGGACATCTTCCGATTCTTGAAGGGAAGTAAGCATGATGTGTCTTTCATCTGCTGCAGTAAGTTTCCTTGGCCGACCACTGCGCTCACGGTCCTCAACGTTGCCCGTTTCTTTGTGCTTCTTCAAAAGAGCTTGGACAGCACATCTGGAAACCCTGTCTGCCTTGAAATTTCTGCCTGGGAGAGACCTTGCTGATGCAGTATAACTACCTTGTGTCTTGTTGCTGTGCTCAGTCTTGCCATGGTGTATGACTTTTTTGACAGTAAACTGTCTTCAGCAACCTCACCTTGTTAGCTGAGTTTGGCTGTTCCTCACCCAGTTTTATTCCTCCCACACAGCTGTTTCTGTTTCAGTTAATGATTGTGTTTCAACCTACATATTGAATTGATGATCATTAGCACCTGTTTGGTATAATTGTTTAATCATACACCTGACTATATGCCTACAAAATCCCTGACTTTGTGCAAGTGTACCTAGAAGAATTGATGCTGTTTTGAAGGCAAAGGGTTGTCACACCAAATATGGATTTGATTTAGATTTTTCTTTTGTTCACTCACTTTGCATTTTGTTAATTGATAAATATAATCCATTACCATGTCTATTTTTGAAAGCATTCTTACTTTACAGCATTTTTTCACACCTGCCTAAAACTTTTGCACAGTACTGTATATATCTCAAATTATGAAAACCAGTTCAAGATCTTAACCACAAGAAAAGTGGGACCAGTGATGATCTTGGTTTAAGTGAATTAGCTGGACGATTCATCCTAAAGAATAAAGATACTATTGTATATTAAAAGTGACAAGTATCCCTGGAATCACTTGAACTAATGCAATGCTGTTTATTGTCTATTTGCAGCACAACCTTTACCCCCACTGACAAACTGCATGTGATTCAGCAAACGTTTGAGGAGATCACCCAGGAAGTGCTTTCACTGCTGAAAAATGACTTCATGTGGTCAATGGATGATCTGTTCCCTGTGTTCCTGTATGTGGTTCTACGAGCACGGTAAGCCATGGGATACAGCTGAGCTCAGAAATATTGACCCCTGTGGATACAGATACTCAAAAAATAAATATATAAAAAGTCAATTATGTGCTGCTTCTGCTTTGACCCTGACTTAAGTCGAATCAGTCATCCTGCGACAGGCTGGGCTGTGGATGGGAGCCTTTGTGACATTTGTTTATTGAAACCATACCTTGTTTTGTTACCAGAGAAGAAACTTCGAATCCCAATTGAAGTAAATGGCAGAGAGATTCTACATGTATTATAACATTGAATTAAATTAGTAATTTAACTTTAAATCATAATACATAGTCCAAAATGAAAAGCAACAACAGTTGGTGTAACTGAGTATCACTTATTGATAACTTTTAGTTCATAATGCTCATTCATAGTAAAGGCTGGCTCTTCTGTTCTGCATTCTTTAAAACCAGAATAAGGAATCTGGGCTCCGAGGTGCACCTCATTGAAGATTTGATGGATCCCAGTGTTCAAAACGGGGAGCAGGGGATCATGTTTACAACACTTAAAGTAAGTATCAAAGTGACATTTTAGTTCTGCTATTTCATACAGTAAAGTGAAAAGTTCAGAAATAAAATGATATGCCTGAATACTAGAGCAATACATTGAATCAAGGCTGCTAATGGTTGTGATGAGCAACTCTTAATAAATTATTTGCTTAGGGTGGTGGGTACAACTGGATTGGATTTCAAGCAGTTTGCTTACCATTGGCATTCATTTCTCATGCATATGCAGCCGTATAAGAAACGGAAATCCTATCTGGTGTCCCTGCCCCAAATGCACAGCCTAAAGTTTCTGGATGCACAAGCTGGTAATGTTAATACATGTTTTACTTTCTCTGCAGGCTTCCTATTATCAGATTCAGCATGAGAAGATCACATAAGAGACAAAGCTTCAGCCTCAGGAGGGCTCGTATGAATCAGAGCAGTTAGATTACATGCTACCTGAAGAAATCTAACAGGGTTCAGAATTGCATCGGCCGAAGGAAATGGGATAGTCAGACTAAATAAACGTTACCAGTGCCATCACTGGATGCTGCATTTGTTATAAAGCTAAAATAGGAAGGTATGGTTTCAGTTACTGCAATACAAACAGAGTATGTGTCTCTGCCAGTGCTACACCTGTGCTCAGTGACATTTTATTGACAGTTATGTTCTTTACCTAAATAGGTTACCAGGTCAGGGACTCTAATTACCAAGGCAACAGGTAGATTTTGGTATTTTACAGCAATTTGATTGGCAATGTGTAGTCCAGATTGAATAACACATGTCATTTTCCTTTACATACTGGAGTACTGATTTAGTTTTACGCCCCCATGTATCTTCACAAAACATACGTTTAGGTTTTCAAACCGACATTAAGCACGCCTGTGTTCCAGTCACGCTCAGAAGTAGTATACCAACTGCACAGTGCAAACCTGAGGACTGGACTGTTCCAATGCCTTTCCACACTGCCTCACCTCTGCAGACAATGTTTAATGATAACGTGAGTGGTGTTTTTTTTTTTTTTCTTTTTTAATAAATTAACTACACATTTCCGATTTGTCTAAACATATCAGCGGTGTTTTTTAAAGTTTAATTATCGTTTAAAACCAAAAAGTACAGGTCCTAAGCATAAACTATTTCCAGAATTTAAAGTTCTTGCCTATTCAGAATTCTTCAATATTATTGCAATGCAGTGTTCAATAGACAGTGTTAAAAATGACATAATGTGGTCATCAAGAAATGTAAAAATGTGGTTAGATCAATCAAACAAAACAATTGCCTCTTACCAACCAAATATATTTGTTCCCATCAGGTGGTAGTCTTGCATTTGTGTTTTATTTTTATTGGCACAGCTAGCTAAATATATGATAGATTGAATATACTGTAGCTGATATCTGAGTGATTTACACACACAGTACAAGGAGCATTTGCTGTGTGACTGGTACTGTGTACCTGGTCGTAAACCTATATTCTGCGGTGTTTCAGTTCCTATGTATATTTGTGTATAATATCCCATGCTATTCAAACAGGTGTTATGGTATGGTCTTACATCGTGGTGTTTTGCTGTGAGTATCAGTGAGTGTCCACTCTTTAAACATTGCAGTATTTCACCTTTATGAAGTTACTAATCACTGAATGGAACTGACATCTGATCCTTCTACATAGATCACCTGATTGCAAAGCTCCCACATTAAACAAACTGTACAACATACTATAATAAAAGGTGCCTCTTACAATCTTGAACCAGCTGCTATTATTGTAAACTGTATACTATCACAGAATCTAAAATAGTCATTTAAAAAAAAAAAACTACATGTATTTAAATATATCTGACCGTGGTTATTTTTTATTGAATTGTTACAACAATATCTTATATTCCTTTTTATAAATATAAGCACACATGGAAATGCATATTTTATTGAAGAAGCTACAAGCGGTATGATAACCTTATGTGTTCAATTTCATGTCTCGGTATTGCATAGGTCACTGGTCGGGTAACCCCAGAGTTATATATTATCATTATTACTCTGAAATTAAAACACTGATTGAATCTGTCATATTATGATTTGTAAAGTATTTAGTGATATAAACATTTAAAAAAGCAAAATATTATTATGGTTATTTTAGTTGATGGCATACTGTAGTAAGCACAATTCATGAGCAGTAACAGTAGCATTAACTATTTGCACTGATTAGATAAATGATTAGGTAAATCGGTGTTCAGTGGGCTATGGTTTCCATAGTTTCCCTTTAAACAAATAAAACTGCAGTAGCCAGTGTTTTTCCTATAATCGGTAGGTTTGTAAAGAAGATACCAGCAGGTTTTCTCAATGGTTGTGTCCCACTTTTATTCCATATAAACAGGAAATATTATTATTATTATTATTATTATTATTATTATTATTATTATTATTATTATTTATTTCTTAGCAGACGCCCTTATCCAGGGCGACTTGCAGTAGTCTTTATAAAATGTTGTTCTTGATCCACTGTATTGAACAGATTTAAACGATTTAACTACGTTTTGTTGGTGGTCTCATGGATTACGTTGGATGATTAGTTGAATGTGTTTGCAGGGTGATCAAAAAATGCTAACAAAGAAGTCCCATGTGAGTCGACTGAAATAGTCTTAGAGTTATGGAACACCTTTGGAGTAGTAAGGTTACCAGAGTAATGTAAGATTACTTTTGTGAGTGAGGTGAAGTCATAATGAATAAAGGGTAGGTTACATTATTAATTTGTGTTTTTTTTTTTTACCAAGACATCTTAAAAACTCTGAAATAGTCCATGGATAGCAGACATGGTTAAGTCAAGTATGTTTTTTCAATAATGATTTGATTATTTTTAGGATGTTTCGTGGTTTTATAAAGTTAATTTTAAATTCATTGTATGTCCCAGTGACAAGGATGATGATGATGATGATGATGATGATGATGATGATGATGATGATGATGAAGTATGTTTATGTAACATGTAAATGGTCAGTCTGTTGTCCTAAATGAAGTATTTACATGGGATGTCTCAATACGATTTTAATGATACTGCAAAAATATTATGCTCCAAGGCCTACACATTGTCAGTGCCATAAAAGAATAATGGTAACATGGTCATTAGGAAAAATAAATAAACCTTTAAAATGGTGTCAATAGTAAGTGCACATTAAAAACTTTTTCCAACTATAAAAACAATTTCCATTGTGATTTTCAAAGTCTTAACTTTTTTACATTACCAGTTTACATAACTGTACTAAAATCCCAGTGTATTTAGGAAGGTCATTTAGTCTTAACTGGTATTCAGAATTTATTTAAACATCTAACAATCTAACAAGCGCTGTTGTGAATTCGACTATCCTTCCCCACAAAATCTCCCAGGCTTTGTATGCTGCTTTGATTACTGTTTAAAGGGGAGACTTGGCTACTCTTCTCAAATGTGACGACCCTGTTAACAATGTTAATACCTGAATAGTGGATTGCATAGTGGATTATTATTATTATTATTATTATTATTATTATTATTATTATTATTATTATTATTATTATTATTATACTTATATTAAATATGTTGACATGCCACTAATATACAATAATTAAGTTTTATATATCTCTGAAATGGAGCAAATTAATCTGATTTCATTGTGATTTTATAATAACTGTATATTTTTGGTTGCTGTTGTTATAATAGGTTTTATAGTGCCCAAAGCACAGCAGACCTTGCTGTACTGTACACAGGGCAATGCTCACGTGATGACACAATATACACACTGCAATGTATAAACTGTCCAACAAAAGCTGTCAAAAACAGAATGTATCTTTTGTTGGGGGTTCATTCTATAAATATCAGTAAAAACAATGATTGTAGGTTGTTGTTTTGTTTCTTAATTGTTGTGCAGGCAATTGATAACTCCAGTGGATGTACTTCATAATGTGACAAAGGCACCTTTAGTGAAATGTGGAGATTCAATGGTTAGTCATACTACAACAAAATAAATTCAGTGTTAATTTGTTTAGAAAACTCCACAGGGTAGAAGTTAAATAAATGCATGCAGGGTGAGCAAATTACATCTGTAAAGCACTATCTGCGGGATACCTGTCAGAGACTGATGAATCTGAAACGTCAAGACACAAAAAAGACTTCACAAAGTGTATTTATTGTAATCCACAACTTTAAAGTTGTTTGACCCCTGGAATGTATAGCTTTGAAGACAAATGCGCAATATCAACAAGGATGTTAGAGTCCAAGAGGAGGGAGGAGGGAGCACATAATGACTCATTTTTGCCTGATGTACGAAGATGTCCTAATATGGACACCATACTGTTGGGTGGCTGACGGCATGATGCCAGTAGGACTAACACGATCGGTTCATGTACTGTAAACTATGCTGCAATCTAAATGTATTATGCATCAGCAGGATGCCTCGTCATGTTTCGCTTCTAGGCTGGGTTTGTTAGATCTTCAGTTTTAGTGTTACCTCCAAGTGTGATGTCAACACACAAAAGCATTTTAGAACTCATTTATTGGTAAATGATCTACAGTGCAACAAGTCACAACTTATAAGTCCCATTATATTCTTTCATTAGTTTATTTTTAAAAAAATATTCATATAGTGTATTAATATTATTGTAAATTGATGCAGACCTACAATTACTATTAATGCAAAAGAAACAGATGTTTAAGTTCACTTTAGACACAAAACCAAGCTTCCAGGTAAACATGTCTATGTTGCACCTGCTCTGAGTTAAAACAAATTATCTATCTATCTATCTATCTATCTATCTATCTATCTATCTATTTATCTATCTATCTATCCACTGTAGCTGGATAGGTTTAAAATAAAGGGTTCATCTTTTGCGTCTTTCCTGTTTTTTTCTACTTTAATTTGAGCTACAGATAAAAATGACACTGGTACCTTGTCACTTTCTGTGATGTAAATCACATGGTATGATTGCACTATGACCATTTGACAGCAAATGACTGACAGCACAGGAACTGATTAGGTACCAGGAAGCAACAGCAACTTTTAATTCCATTGGGTTATATTTCAAATATCTGCATAGTGAATTACAGTATAATTAAAAAAAACATACATGTAGTCAACATGCTAGAACTAATTTGAAAATGTAGTTTAGAATCGGGTTTGTCTCACCTTCATAAGGCCATTTGCAACACTGGTAAGCAAACTAGAAAGAGTTAAGAAGCTTTGCGGCTCTGGCTGGTCAGTCGAGTGCTCTTGAGGTTGTTGTGGATTAAGAGGGATGTATCAAGATTAAACTGACTGTCTGGGGCTGGATGTAGTAAAACCACGTATGGTACTGGTGCCGGAGAAAGCCCAACCCACTAAAAAGGAATCTCCATAATATCGAAGGAAAACGAGAGACCATCCTTCACATTATCAAAGTGATATACCTACACTAGCTGGTGAGGTAAGGAACACTGGTTATTAGGCTTCTGTGTAAAATGAGTCAGAAAAGCTGGGACAGTCTGCCTTTTAAATGAACAAGCTGACTGACTACTCAGTTGCTCAGACTGAGGTAGCATTGTAGTTCAGTGTAGTTCAATTCTAGAAAACTACCAACTGTTGTCAAAGGTAACTGGCGTAGACTTGTGTATTTGTTTATATAATAATAATAATAATAATAATAATAATAATAATAATAATAACACCACTTGAATCACAGAATTATACTAAGAGGGATTTCAGCCTGTGCATGTATAGCACAAGACCTAAGAAGAAACAGCAAGCATAATCTGTAATTATGTAACATGTTTGTGTTCGTGTTGTGTGAAACATGCAAGCTTAGTTTTTAGCAGAGGTAAAAAAAAAAAAAAAAAGAAAAACAGAAAACTCTGAAAATAAGTAAGAAATGAAAACAACCTTTTTGTGTAATGCTGTACTTAAAATGTTTTAGATTGAATTTAAGTAAGACGCTTAGCTCAGAAATCCTAGGTGTTGTATGGAGTTCTGCCCATAGGTAAGGTATACGACTAACTCCTGACAGATTAATCACTACACTGGAATAAACCCACTTGCACACCCACTATATACCATATAGATAAAGCCTTTCTGATACTGCATTCGGTGCCATCATGAAATGCATGTGTTAATTCCATAGTTTCTATTGTTGATTTTCAGTGCTTGCAGAATGGATATTTTACTGTACAAAACTGTACCCCATGGCTCTTTATTGAGTATGTGTGTGTATATGCATATATGCACAGAAAGATAAATGGGCTGTAGTAAATTATAAGAAAAACAATTGCTCTTGTTGTTTATACAACCACAGAACCCCCCAATGAAATGATTTTCTTATAGTTCAGTACAATCCATTTATTATTATTTTATTTGATAGAGTACTTGTATTTTACACTGTATGAACAAGGAAAATGGTAATCGCTGAAAGATTGATCTTATAGACAAATTATTATTATTTTATTTTATGTTGTGCTTGTGGTCAGACCTGGGGTCAGCTACAATCTCTCTCTCTCTCTCTCTCTCTCTCTCTCTCTCTCTCTCTCTCTCTCTCTCTCTCTCTCTCTCTCTCTCAGGAATGAACATTCTTTATATTATAACAGACTTGGTTCTGTTACACCAGCTCAACCAACATTTTATAGATCACTGCAAAGTATTGCATTTTTTAAAATATATTGTTTAAGTGTTCAAGTATCAGTTACCATGTTCTGGTGTATCATTTATACCTGACTGGATCTTTGCAGTATTCAGAATGATACGGTCAATAGAGGTGGAGCCTTCGGCGCCAACTGCACTGAATGAAAATGGTAAGGGGGCAACATCATTTCCACACCACGCTTAGTGCACAATTAAATTTAGCCTTTTTATAGCTTGGAAAAAAGCTACTATAAATAGATTCTACTGTATTTGGAGGAGCTGTAATTGTTTATTTCTATATCATTATGTTAATACAACAAAAGTAAATATGTAGCCACAGTTATTGTTAAAACTGTTTGTTCCAGTTAATTGAATTATGTGCAAGTGTTTCTCGCCAAAGTGTGTGAATATACAGCACTGTATCCTGTGTCTGTGCTTTCCAGGTTTGGCAATGATGCTGGAGGAGGTCCGGTTATCGATAAGCCGGGACATAAATGGAGCTGACCTGTTGTATAGCCTGCTCAAAGTCCCCTGGCTTCAGTCACTGCTGAAGGTAACTGAGAGATATCTCCACATAGCTACCTGAACAACAAGGGCCTTCAGGTGTGAAGAATATACTGCATTCTCTAACACCTAAAAATCACAGTTTAGGATGCTTTTCATCACAACTAATGACCTTGTTGTGTATTTTCCGAAGGAGCCTTGTTTTTCTCCTTCCACATTGTCACATGAAAATGTAAAATCCCCTGGTAAACCTGATTTCAAAGCTGAGCATGATAAGATTAGCATACAGGGCTAAAGAAGAATCAGCCTTATTATTGCCGTATAAGAATCTAAAAGTATAATAACATAGATGCTTAGCCTTTTGGTCAGCAGTGAGCTACACAAACTCAATACATCTCTGTGTTTCTCCAGGTATATGCGTGTCTGCAACAGTACCTGACAAGGAGCCCCACACCTTTCCTACCTTCTGCATCTGCACTCTCACAAGAGGTACAATAGCGCAGACTGTACCTGCTAAACATCTGTAGAATATAACCCTGAAATGGCAGGCTAAAAAGAGGTTTCATTCCAATTTAATGAATACCGTACAACTTAAAACAAATGGAATTACTGGGAGTATCTGCACAGCCCTGATTTTGATTATAATGTTCTCAAAACTAACAAAAATTGTGGATTTCTGATTGTAATCTTCTCCTTCACTCTCAGGTTATCTCTGACCTCAGAACAGCTTCCCCCTTTCCTGAAGTGAAAGAACTCCACAGACTGCTGAGAAACCCACACATGCAGGCAAGTGTCAAGTACAAGACAAGCCTTTCTTTTTCTCAATGTCGGCCTGACGGTTCTGAAGACTTTACTGGTAGGAAAGCTACCCACCTACCCAGGGGTTCATTTGTGCCAGATTGCACCGGATCTTAGATCCGGTACTTTTTTGTCAGACATGTGAGAATTGAACGGTATGGAAAAACAAAAACCTTTTTTTTTTTGCAAAAAATAACTCTATGTACATACCATGTACAATTTAAAAAAATCGCTTTCCTGTCCCATGAATCAAATGACCAAAGTGTACTGTAACAATATATTTTTGGATGCAATGTCTATGTGTAAGAAAATGTGTAGTTTTTTTGCACTCCAAGCTGCGAAATGCCAAAATAAACAGTGCTTTTAACCACAACAGTTTCATCAGTTCCCTGACCTTAAAACTAAAAACAAACAAAAACACTACATTGTAGTGAATTGCAATAAGAAATGCTCATCATGATTGCATGCCTCAGTAATGGGTGCTTTGACTCTTTAAAGCTGTAACCAAGCGTCTTGACCACATTATCACAAGCCCCTGGTCATTTAACTTTGGATGGTAGTTTCCACCTCAGCAGTGTCTTCAGAGTCACAGTGTGTCAGTCCTGAAGGGAACCAAATGGTTGGGTAATGACAGGAAAGACGGTGTTGAAGGACTAGAGAGAAACTATCTCCCCACATAAAATAACCTAGGAAGTGCTGCTGTAAGAGACTACCTGAAAGCTAGCAAGACATGCAAAATGAGAGCTTTCTCCAACCTAGTGGGGTACTAAAAAAAGATCCTACAAGTTTACATGCCTCTCTCAAAACTACATCTAACAAAAGGAATTATGTAATTAGCTATAACCCTTTGACAAAATAGGCCATATTTTCTCTCTTAATACTCAGGTCTTAATGAACTCATATTACTTTTAAAGAGGTAAAGTGTCTGTTAATTTTACAAAACTAAGAACCAAGCAACTAAGTAATATGATCCAAGTTCTCTTCAATGTGTTTGTTTCTCATTTTGTTTAACATTTACATGATTTTTTTTCTCCTTTTAAAAAATAAAAGTTAATTAAAGACTGGTGGTAACACTTTGAAAATATGGCCCATTCTTTTTTAATATAGGCTTTGCTTTTTGCTCATGATATGGTGGCACAGAAGGACTATGAACCAATCCTGCTGCCCCTGCCTGACAACCTATCGGATGAGGAGGAGGCAATGAGGGTCATGTGCCTGGTGAAGAACAAACAGAAGCTGGTAAGTAGGAACACACCCTACATTCTCTTCACACCTCAGAGTACAATGGCAATTCATTTTGTATTGTGCAGGGTACTGCACTGGGGGTCTGAAGAGGATAAGACTCACTCTGTGATACCTGTCAAGAGGACGTGTTCCAGAGGGTCTGTTCCACTCAGATCAGAAACTGTGCCAAAAAAACTTCATCCCACTGTGAAATAATGTTATCACTCCAGTTAGCATTTCAACAACATCATAGATTCGTCATAGTGTTCAAAACTCAAAGCTTGTCTTTTGAAAAGTCCTGTTACATCCGCTCAAAATATTTAGCTCTAATTATTTGATTATTTCTGTTACTCTGCCCAATTTTGTTTTAATCCTTTTCTCAGTGAGGAAAAAAATTCATAATACCATGTATAACTAGCAAGAAAATGTTCACATTAGAGTAATTGATTCTGGCTAGGTTTCAAATTCTAATTGTGATTTCTAGCAAGTTTTTGTTCAGTCATTTATGTGCATGTTTCTATATGTCACACTCCACCCTACCAAACAATTTTTATTTACCGAGAGCTTGAGGGAGCGTGAGTATGTATGCATTATGTTACGTCAAGAGGAAAACTAGTATTGGATTGTTGTTACATGTATATAAAGTGTGTGATGCAAATTTTCCTGCCATTATCGAATAACAGTTATTTACCTTGTGGCTGTTGGGGGGCCTGTGTTTGTCTCAGCCTGGTTCCCAATGGACAAATGTCATAATTGGTGCCACCAGGCACCTGTGCAGACATCTTCTTTGAAAGACTGAGGATTGGCAGGGTATGGAGACTGCACAGCACATGCAACTCCACAAAGACAGTGGTCCCTTCAGGGCAGGGCTAAGGGACATTGCAGGGCGATGTAAGGAAGCTTGCATTGCTGCTGCCCACAGCAAACCTTCTCTGTGTATGGATAAACAGAGGACTTCAGTTTAAAGAGTCAGCAATTCAGAATTGTTTAAATGAAAGATTTTCATGAGTTCAGAGGCAGAAATGGGTTGGGCCTGGGGAAAACGTTAACGCTGTTTCTCTTACAAAGAAAAACTTCAGTGGCATTAAGAAGAGGTTGGACGACCTGAAGATAAGGACCAAAGAGAAGCTGGCCAGAAAGCCAGCAGGAAGGAGCAGCAAAGAGGCTGTGTTCCTCTCTGTCCCGACCATGAGCTCCCGAAGACAGGCAGCCGGACTGGGGGAGGACGGGATGAACCTGTCAGCCCCTTCTCTTCATACCTCTGTTGTGATGGGTATGACCTGGATTTCCCAATGCAGAATAAAGGAACATATCAAATTACAGAAAGTGTGATTATAGCATAATTTGTTATGCCCTATCATATCAGCACACTTTAAAATACAGGTTTTAGACCGGGAATGAACAAGCTTTTATAAATCACAGTACATGGTACGTGTCAATTACCATGTTGTTATTTCATGTAACTTACTGCACTACGTACATGTTAATTTTTTCTTGTCTGTTTTTTTTTAGATTACATAGCTGCAGAAAGTGCCAGCAACACAGAGGCAGGACCTTTCTCCAGTCAACCCAGAGAGAAACTGGAAATTCTGAGCTTGCGTTCCCTTGAAGTTCCAGCCTCCTCCTCCACACGGTTCTTTCAGAACACTGTTCCAACTGAGTTGCCTTACATTAGCCGGCGCCCTCAGACGGTCCCTTCCAGCCCTCTGCTCTATTCAAAGCAGGATACAAAGCTGCTGGGGACTCACCAGACGCAGGCACTATCTGACCAGGAGAGCCTTGAAGAGCTCAGGTCCACCATGAAGTCTGTGGCCAGCACAGTGGACAAGACCTTGCGTGACATCAAGCTGCTTGGAGAGAAGGTCGTGGCTGCCACCGAGTTGATGTCAGAGACCATGCAGGAGAACATCCAGACCTTGAACCTGTTGATGGACGTGTTGGAGAGGATGCAGGGCCTCCTTTTGTCTCCGAAATCGCCTCAGTCTGCATGCTCCGACCTGTCTGCTAGGTCTGCCGCCGGATCGTTCAGCGTGTTCATGGAAGGGGTCTCGAGTCACCCGCCAGCGGCACTTCCCTCCTCATTGGAGGACCGGGTTGAGCAATGCTGTTTGGCAGCGGCTGGGACCACTCCTCCCAATGGAATGCAGAGGTCTGGTGCAGAGCAGAGGAGGGCTGGCTTATTAGTAAAAAAAAAGAAAATATAAGTTCTTGGCTGCTAGTTTTTCTTCCACAGGCAGACAGAATCATCAGCCTTCTCTATTCAAAAAGGTGGGCGTTGATCAGTGTGATGGGCAGTTTTTTTTTTTTTTTTTTTACTGTACAGTGCTTCCTCATTTTTTCACTGTTTTAACTTGAAGTGAATTAGATAAGGGCCCTTATTCAGCACAGTACATATACAATTTACTTTCAACATGGTCCAACCAACATTTTACCAAATTGGTGATTTTCTTCAAATTGTGAAAAAAAAGAGGAAGCATTATCTATTGCCTTCATTTTTTAATTCGGAAGCCTATTCAATCCTTGGTCCATCCCATAATATCACAGTGAAATCTTTCCCTTGAGTGTGTGGTACAGTATGTGTATCCAAATAGCTAAAAACTAAAAAAGTAGCCTTGTCTCCATGATTTCTCAAATATGCAGAGTCCTGCTGAATCATTTCTTGACAGCTTTTGAAAGGGTACAATCTAGTAACATGTAAAGCCTTAGAAATTAGCACTGAGTTTTATAATTCTACAGTTTAACGTGGAAAACGTAAACATGCAAAATAATTGCCTTTGCTGTTTAACTTTTTCAATGCCACTGTGAGTAGAAAGCTACTCCTGTATATGTCCTGCAGTGCCACAGTAGTAGTTATTATAGAGGCAAACAGTTGAGGGTTTGTGGTGGTGACCAGGGAGCTGCCCTTGGTATGATCAGCTTTTGCATGTTTATCATGCTTTATCTGGCAGAGTCTGACCTACTTTTGCAGGCCTTCTGCATAATAATAGCTAAGAATGCACCACATACCTTTATACCGGTATATTAGTATTACACCACAAGAGGGCAACGTGGAGTTTCTAGCTTCTGTCCTCAAATGGTGAGCTTGTAGCCAGCACCAAAAATGCAGCTGTTTCTGTGACACTGGCACATGTGACCATTTTTACAAATTACTAGTAAGCCAATTTATTTCTAGGATGGCATTCCATGTGCACAAAGTTTTATAGTGTCGGACAAGGAAGTCCCCCAGGTTTTAAACAGATTATTAAATAATTAACTGGTTACATTTGTTCATTTAAGTAATTTAGGGGACCGGAATTATTGAGTAGTGAAATGGAGCAAAAGATTCATTTATCACAAGCATGGCCTCATTATTGTACATCATTCGAAGATATTTTAAAACACAAATTAAACATTGCTTAATGTTTTTTTTTTAATTTATTATTATTATTATTATTATTATTATTATTATTATTATTATTATTATTATTATTATTATTATTATTATTTTATTGGGTGTTATATGTACAAATAGCAAAAGAAAAGTCCTTAGCATTTTTAAAAACCTTGAAAAAGTAATGTTTCATGTTTTTTTATAGCAAACTCAAAGCCTTCTGCAATGAAACAGGAGTTCAGTACGTGAGTCTGCCTTAAATGAAGTCTCTGAATGTGCACAGTACTCAAGTATTAAGTACACTATCAGAAACTATTTCTGGATATTGGATATCAATAATATGAAAAAGCACTGCAGAACACCATATATTGCCAAAAAATTGTGCAGTATGCATCTATCTTGGTAATATCTAACTAAGGCATTTTTGGCTCTTCTATGGAATATAGAATACTGTATATGGGGCTGCATTTTGTGTATAAATTGCAGTATTGTCATCTGATTCATCTGTGCCATATTCCAGCATTCACTCTGTGGACTGGTTGTTTATTGTCATTACCTGTGTGTGCTTGGCTATGCAATGAAGCTTCTCTGAGTTGGATTTGCAGTAGCCTCCTGTGTACTCACTGTTATCTTCTGAAGTGAGTAAATATGCATTCATGGCATAAGTTAAAATTAAAGCCTATAGTTTGTGGGATCCCATTCACGTTAATGGATGGAAATATCAAGGATAAAAAACACAATGAAGGTCACTTGTTATTTATTGCAAAAGAGCAAATCACAACCACCCTGACCTGGGCGGATGCATTTGTAGTCCATTTTACCCTTCTCAGAATGCATATAAGTCATGCTAAATATGTTGGAATTCCTGTATAGAGATGCATTAGGGGTGTGTGTTCAAAAGCTCTTTAGAATCAAATGTAAAGAATAACATCTGGAAGAATATTCATCACATCCCTAATATGCATTCAAATGTTTTCCCTTGACTATGATGATGATCCCTGACTATGCATTGCAATATCAGTCAAAGTATACTGTTAACCTGATCACACTGTACAGTAACTAAGTTACATGCTGTGGCATATGTGCCTCAATGTAGATTTTATTTTTTGCCAAGTTTTACAGCAGAGGAGGAGGGATCAAAATACAAATCAGAATATCTACGTGTTCAACACTACCGTGGTGCCTTTGCTATTTTGATACTATATTTTACATTGTAATATCTATGTGCAGTCCTCACTGAAAGCTTTGTAAGGATTTCAATTTTAGAGCAATCATAACTGTCAACGGCTTCGCAATGATAAGTTCGGGCAATCAGAGCCCAACTATAAGTCACATGATTATACCAAAATGTGGCCAGATGATTATTTAGCTGACAAACCCTCTTCATTGGCTTTTCAGAACTGTCAGCAGCCATTGTTGTTACTATTTCTAATGTTGGTTGAGAGGTTGGATACACACATACGATAGATAATGAAAGTAGAAGCACCGTACACCCTCACAGGTCAAGAGTTTACTGTTAGAAACAGATACCAACTCAGACTGCCTAACACCTGCCCTGAGTGGCTGGTAAATTGATCATTATGAGGTGAAATGTAAGATGGTTACATACCTGTAGTTAGGGTTCCTCACACCCTAAGGTGCAACCCTTTTCCCTTATTACCTTATCACCTGTAATTGGACCACCAAGGCTCTCATTTCCTGTGATATTGCAATTTGGCCAAATTATTGTGTCCTTTTCAACAACTCCACGCTTCATGGCTGTCCACTTGTTTCTGTTTGGACATAGTGATGGCTAGGAATTCTGCCTCCATGTGGATGAGAAAAAAAGGCTTGGAGAACTGTGAGCAAAAGGTGAGTAACTCAACATTATAACAGAGTGCCTGAAAGTCCCTCTGCTCACCTGTATCTATAGAGGAATCATGTACCAGAAGATTACTGGTCCTCCTCTGCTCTGTGAAAATGAAGTCTGTGGTCACAGAAAGGTACTGCATTGGAAACACTGGAGATTGAAGTGTCAATGTGAGTACCTGTCCTGAAGGGAGTTGAGGGAGCAGTTCAGTCTCCTAGCCTACCCAATTATTCTTGACTGCCTGAAAGGGTGCTGAGAGCCAATTGTGTTGAATTGTGTGCTGCGTATAATTTTGAAGGGATTGCTGCTTTGTAAGCCTCCATACTGTTTTCATGCATTTGATTTTCAGTGTAAGGACTAAACCTGGGTTTAGGAGAAGCCCCAAAGCCAAATGAAAAGAAAGCTGTGCTATAAATAAAGGAAATGTAGAAACATGGAAAAATACTGTAGCACAAAACAATTTGTTTGGTACTGTACTATCAAAGCGCTTCCACAAAAGCTATTTTTATTTTCATAAATAAAATACACCCAACAGACAAAGACTCTAAGGTCACTCCAATTTTATTCTTGGTTTGACATTACAACCTACATAATGCAAGGATTTGAAAAGAGTAAAAAGCAAAATACGTCAAAGCCTTGACAATTAATGTTGCTGAACCCTGTTGAATATACTCAGAACTCATCTTTGCAGCAATAAAGAGTGTTAATAAGTTTTCATGTTTTGTTGTAGGGTGCTACAGTAAAGAGGAATGAGGTAACTGATAGATAGTGGCTGCCCGGGTGATACATGGAGGCCTAGCGGATTGCATTGGTAAGTGCAGGCCTAATACGAGCCACCCAGCCATGTGGGAAGTGTTTGTATGCTTATTTCAGTGGTTAAAAGTAATTTCCAGCATGTTTTCCCTCAGCTGAGTTGTCTCGACCGTGTTTAATGCCTTGTGATTGCAGGGCTGCTGTACACCGGTGATAAGCTGGTGGAGGTGAATGGAGTTGCTGTGCAAGGGCTGGAACCTGGACAGGTCATTCAGGTTCTGGTGAGTTTAACATGTCTGTTTGCAGCTTAACTCTGTTTGCATTTCATATTACCATTCCCAGGCAGTGATTACTGCATAGGCGCTTTCTTACTCCGAAACTGGTAATTGACAACTTTCCCTAATATACCCTGTTCTTTAGATTAGGGAAAACATATCTTGATACTAGGACCGTTTAGTGTCAGGATGTGGGGTCCAAGTAGGTAAATTATGACCACACAAAAAAAGGCTTTATAGAGCAGGAGTATTTGTTTTATAATGGGAGGTTGTGGAGTTTGTGACACCACAGGATGAAAATCCCAACCACTCCTTGATACACAACAAGACCCCAAATGCAGACTATAATACAGCAGTTAACATTTGGAGAGTTACTATATATATATATATATATATATATATATATATATATATATATAATATATATATATACAGTACTGTGCAAAAGTTTTAGGCAGGTGTGAAAAAATGCTGTAAAGTAAGAATGCTTTCAAAATAGACATGTTAATAGATTATATTTATCAATTAACTAAATGCAAAGTGAGTGAAAAGAAGAAAAATCTAAATCAAATCCATATTTGGTGTGACCACCCTTTGCCTTCAAAACAGCATCAAGCATCAATTCTTCTAGGTACATTTGCACACAGTTTTTGAAGGAACTCGGCAGGTAGGTTGGCTCAAACATCTTGGAGAACTAACCACAGTTCTTCTGTGGGTTTAGGCAGCCTCAGTTGCTTCTCTCTCTTCATGTTATCCCAGACAGACTCGATGATGTTGAGATCAGGGCTTTGTGGGGGCCATACCATCACTCCTTGTTCTTCTTTATGCTGAAGATAGTTCTTAATGACTTTCGCTGTATGTTTGGGGTCGTTGTCATGCTGCAGAATAAATTTGGGGCCAATCAGATGCCTCCCTGATGGTATTGCATGATGGATAAGTATCTGCCTGTACTTCTCAGCATTGAGGAGACCATTAATTCTGACCAAATCCCCAACTCCATTTGCAGAAATGCAGCCCCAAACTTGCAAGGAACCTCCACCATGCTTCACTGTTGCCTGCAGACACTCATTCGTGTATGCGCTCTCAGCCCTTCGGCGAACAAACTGCCTTCTGCTACAGCCAAATATTTCAAATTTTGACTCATCAGTCCAGAGCACCTGCTGCCATTTTCTGCACCCCAGTTCCTGTGTTTTCATGCATAGTTGAGTCAGCTTGGCCTTGTTTCCACGTCGGGGTATGGCTTTTGGCGCAAGTCTTCCATGAAGGCCACTTCTGACCAGACTTCTCCGGACAGTAGATGGGTGTACCAGGGTCCCACTGTTTTCTGCCAGTTCTGAGCTGATGGCACTGCTTGACATCTTCCGATTGCGAAGGGAAGTAAGCATGATGTGTCTTTCATCTGCTGCAGTAAGTTTCCTTGGCCGACCACTGTGTCTACGGTCCTCAATGTTGCCCGTTTCTTTGTGCTTCTTCAAAAGAGCTTGGACAGCACATCTGGAAACCCCTGTCTGCCTTGAAATTTCTGCCTGGGAGAGACCTTGCTGATGCAGTATAACTACCTTGTGTCTTGTTGCTGTGCTCAGTCTTGCCATGGTGTATGACTTTTGACAGTAAACTGTCTTCAGCAACCTCACCTTGTTAGCTGAGTTTGGCTGTTCCTCACCCAGTTTTATTCCTCCTACACAGCTGTTTCTGTTTCAGTTAATGATTGTGTTTCAACCTACATATTGAATTGATGATCATTAGCACCTGTTTGGTATAATTGTTTAATCATACACTTGACTATATGCCTACAAAATCCCTGACTTTGTGCAAGTGTACCTAGAAGAATTGATGCTGTTTTGAAGGCAAAGGGTTGTCACACCAAATATGGATTTGATTTAGATTTTTCTTCTGTTCACTCACTTTGCATTTAGCTAATTGATAAATATAATCTATTAACATGTCTATTTTTGAAAGCATTCTTACTTTACAGCATTTTTTCACACCTGCCTAAAACTTTTGCATAGTACATATATATATATATATATATATATATATATATATAACATTTAGTAGTCACTAGTTATTATTTTTAGGCTCAGCTCACCGCTACCACCCCTGCGCTGACTCGGGAGCAGCGAAGACGAACACACGCTGTCCTCTGAAGCGTGTGCCATCAGCCGACTGCTTCTTTTCACACTGCAGACTCTCCCCTTGTGTGCTGCCCCCTGGGAACGCCCATCCACAGTCAGCAATGGAATTGCCTGGACTCAAACAGCGACATCCAGCGTGACATTGTTTCACTACTAAATGTGAATGGTAAGTCCAGGGCTGTTTTTCTGGGTCTTGGATCCGTCTTTCCCTCTGTGTTAGCCAGATGCTTAAAACCCAGAAGACTGTGTTGGTATGTCATTGCGTATGCTGGGACCTCACTGAGTGTTAAACATTTGTGAGAAAAGGAATATAAAACCTTTTTTTATCATATTTATTAGCTGGGTGTAATATATTAATTTGTTACATTAACACATGTTTCTTTGTGCGCTGGGTTTTTAATACTGATACTGCATTTTAATTTGTTTTTCACTTGTTTACTCTGGTCCTTCAGCACACAACTCTGCAATAATAAAACTTGTATTAGCAACCTGGCATTTAAGAGTGACTGGAAATTATTGTTTATTATTTTCTGGGAGGGGAGGGAGATGGAAATGTTCATCAGGAGGATATGTTGAGCTCAGCATAGAGCTGAATTAAGCAGTCTAGAAAAAGTCAAAAATGTCTAGAAAAAGTCAGTATTTTTTGCATTCCCAATAAACGATGGAGAGGTAGTTATATGTATTTTGAAATACAATGTTGAACCTAATACTTGCATTCTTGGTCATTCGGGTACCATATGACTCCATGTACACAATTCAGGCTTTTCAATTCAGACCCCAATGCATTCTGGTAAGTGTAGTCCTGCTGTAAACAGTACCTGAGACAGGTAGAACATACAAGAATGCATGAACTGTCCCAAACATTCGGGACAACAGGGTCGCACACAATATGAAGTTACCCACCAGATACTCTTTAAAACCTTGAAGACATGCATTTGTGTCTCTGGCTCCCCCTGGTGGCCTTACACCCTATTGAGACTGTTATGGCAGGTGTTTTTATTTTTTAGTACACCATATCACAACAATCTTTTTACACCAAATGCTGAGATAATAGTTAAATGCGAACACTCAACATTTCTTATTAGGAAAATGTAAATGTCTACACAAAAAGCATTGGTGGATTTCAAAGAGTGAAGTCAATTTGTTGTTTTCTCAAAACTGTATTTTTTGTAAATCTTTTGTTGTTCAGTGAATTTCAGAATGCATTACAATGGTGTCTTTTCCTTACCAAGATGGCTGACCAACAGCTACAGGAGCTACCACGGAAGTAAAACAATTACACCTGACCTCTCACCGCATCTCTAGTAACAATAAACGGCAGCATGGAAACCAGAGTCTTGCCTAGTAACCATTGAGTCGTGTAACGTAATTCTATTGGTATTTTAGTTTTTATGAATATTTCATCGGCAGTTTGAAATATGGATACAGAAATCAACAAACGGGTAAATGAATGACCAAGTAAAGTGAATGAAATAAAGTGTGTGTATGTTTTACAATGTAGAAAAAAACAGGCAGTTGGACACCAGTAAATGTGCAACTTAATTGTGCAAATAGATCTACTAAAATAACAAGTTATGTAGCGAAAAATAATCCATGGTTTACTTGTCATACGTTTAAATGCAAAAAAATATCAACATCATTAATGTTATTTTGCGTCTTGCATTTTAACCGCTGAGTTAAAGTGTCACATTTAGGGTTTAAAACATTACAGCAGTTTACACTGTGGATTGGGATCTATCTTGAAGTCCTAAGCCCCATAATATATATATATATATATATATATATATATATATATATATATATATATATATACATACATACATACATACACACACACACATACAGTACACAGGTAAAGGAAAATACCATTTTTTGCTTTAAATAAACGCAGTGCACTACACAGCAGAGTGAATTACTGTAATTCAGAGCCTTACTTTCCCAGCTGCCTTACTTGAAGTTTTAGAGGCTGATAGTGCTCAATGCAAGGGTAATACAGTAGCTGTATACAGGAAATTGATATTGTAGAGGTGCCTTTACGTATGACTGTGTATACATATCTGTCACTGAGTTGGGGCATCTTCATGTAGTCAAAAGTCACAAAGGTTGGTGTTTTACACCTTTTCTTTGTAGCTTCTTAAATAAGGCACACTAATACATCTGTAAAAAAAAGGACCATTAGCAAGCAAATATCCTTAACCCAGGAAGGGCTGCACATTTTTGACAACTTCTACAAGGTACTTTAGTTGTGTGTGTGTGTGTTGTTTTTTTTTAAAATCACAGTTCATTCTGGTGTTTACCTCGAAGGAGCATGAGGATCTGATCTGTAGGGTGTTGTTTCTTCTGTCTGAATTCAGCCAGTTCCTCAGAGTGGTGTTTGGAGCTTTGTGGTGCTGCAGTAGATGGATATCTTTTGAAAGCGATCTTTAAGCTCATTTCTGTATTCATTGCATGAGATCCCTTTGAACTTGTGATGCAGTAGAGGCAGGCATTAATCCCAATGTCCAGGCAAAATTCCAAAATGGGTCTTCATTTGCTTGTTAAATTCCATTTGCCTTTGGTAATTTACATTGGCCTATAAATAAACATATCTTTAAATCACTTCGTGTCTCTAAAAATTGGATGTTGTTTTGTGAAAAGTAGTGTTCTATTGTTTTTCTTTTTAAATAATTCCTCATATTCTACAAAATTATATCCATCAGTCTATGAATTCTGTAACTCATTAGTTGTATAACTCATTTTTTTTTTAAAATTATTTTTCAGCGCCAGCATCGTGCCCTTCCACCAATGCCAAGGTACAGTACATTAATAATATTTAGACAGCCTTTTTTATATAACTGCATATTTAATTCAACAAAAGAAGCCAGATTCAAACGACTTTAGCTGGATAAAGTGTTTTGGGAAAATACTGATTTATACAATTAAAAAAATATTGCACCACATTCTCTACATTTATGTACAGCTTTTTCTAAATGAGGATAGGTCTATAGTGGGAGCATCTGTGTCTTAAACCACTTCTCATAAGACTTACAGCCATCTTGTTAACTTCAGATGGATGAGGTTGTACTTTCAGTGCAAGACTTCCACATCTCACGAAAATATGATTTTACAAATACAGCATTTACCAAGTTCCTTAAATACTGGATATTGTTGGATTGTACTGATTATATCAGGATGGCAAATACATTGCTAGTATTAAATAATCAAATGAACACTGTTGTGGCCATTTTGTGAAAATGCTGTAGTCTTGAATGTGTTTAACTGGAACAGAATTCTTTCCAAAGTTTACTTAGAATTCAGAGATAGCAGTGCACTTACCGTATCTACAAAATTGAGGACATACTGGATTTTTAAGAGATTGAATCCTATGCTTGTTAAGAAAGAATAGATACCTTTCATATTTTTAAAACATTCTTTAAGTCAAAGGCTGTGGACAAATGTGTAGTTTTAAATCAATATCTTCATAGTAAGCAATATTGTGGTGGCACTTGAGTCTGCTTAAAATTAAATTTAAATGTTTATGATTGCACTATTGCAATTCAGTCTGCTTATCAAGTGCCTTAATTGGCATGAATTGTACAGCACCTTACTGTACAGACAGTACACAACCATTGGATCTAGTTAACATACTGTATTAAAGTTATAATATATGACGTTTGCATTCATGTAGTTTGTAAGAGCAGTTGCTTTTCAGATAAGAGATTGCTCTTTTAAGTCCTTTTAAAAAACTAAATATCATCTTGATTGTATGTCTCTATCTTTTCTTTTCATGCCCACTGTTGGCAAATAAAGCCAAGACACTGGAGGTAAGTCTACTTTTAGATTATGGATATTTGATCATGTGAATTTGGAGATTAAATCTTATAATAAAAAAAATAGCTTTAACTTAAGGTCTTTCTTTATCCAACAAGGAATCCAGGCATTGTAAGTAACTTTTAATACTGGTGTACAATATAGGGTATAAGTCAAACTAGTTCCACTCCACAATTTACACTTTTTAGAATGTGTATTATAAAATGTGTGTTCGATCTTTTAAAATGTGTTTTTATTTTTCTAAATGTGCCTTTTAAATATAAGTTAGCACCAGGGTTTGCATTTTTATTTGCAAATTGTTAATCCATATCTAAAAATATATTTTGAAACATGTTCATTTTAGTTTCAACAGATGAGATGCCACTAGGCAAGCCTAAAAAGAAAAAGTTCAAAACAAGCAATGGAATAGGTAAGACAGAAGGTAGGAAGCACTTTTTAATTCAAAGATATATCAATTCGATGTACCTGGGTCATTCAAGAATCAGTTGTATATTGCCCATGTGCTTGTGGTGGACATGGGTGTAATGATCATGATACGGTACAAATCATGATACATCAGATCTTTGCGGTGGGCTAATTTGTAGGATGTGTATAAAAATGATCATTGATGATCGACTATGTATTCATATCAACTACAAATCACATTTATCTTTCAAAAAATATGCTGCAAGTACCTATGTAGTGCTGTTTTAATTAGATGCATATCAATTATTAAGCTTTGATCAGCCAAATGGCCTTTCTTTTCCAGGATTTCTTTTGATCATAGGTAAACTAAATATTATAGCCATGCAAACTGTAATAATGAACACAATGAAAAAGTATGTTTATATCAGTAAATTATAAGTAACCTGCTATGGGCTTTGACATCAATATTTGCGCTTAAGGTTTTAGTTGTGAACGCTTGGCTTATTTGTACACTTGCAGTAGTTAAACCATTCAAATAAAAGCTTGTGATTCAGAATCCCTTTGAAATCGTGAAACTCACCAATGGCTTACAGATATTAGTATAAAATATACAATTTATTTTTTGTTCTCCTTTAAGAGTCTATAATGCAGCCAGGCAGCTGGCGACATTCAGAAAGCAAAGAACCTCTTACCCCAGAACCTCCAGACATGCCCCCACAGCGTAAGAGAAAGAAGAAAAAGTCATTGCAAACACCCGGTGAGTGAGCCAGATGGGTCCAGTACCTTCATAGTTAAGATTATTAAGTCATGTAATTCATTTTCATATGTTGGTTCAGAATGACATCCAGCTGATTAGCACTGATGACTCATTTCTCCATTTAAAGCCATTCTGGATGACTTATTTTAGAAGCTTGAAGAAATCCAGCAAGTACCTTTTCATGATTACTTACTTGTAAAAACTGTAAGGTAAAATCTGACCCCAAACAGGGTTAATTAGTTTGCATTAAAGAATAATCTCGCTTTGCTTTACAGGTAAGGCAGGTAAACACACAGTTAATTTAACTTGTACACTTTTTTTGTGATTTAACAAGATCCATTTATGAACCATAGTGCTCTTTTTGTCATCGTAATTGAGATTTATATGCTACAGAAATACATAAAGGTAATAGGAAATGAGAGTATTTGAAGCTTTTTAATCATTAGCCTTGTGGATAGCTTAATAAAGGATGTTTAGAATTCATTCATGTCTGTTAGCCTGCAAAGAGGACATTGAATACAGAGCTCAATACAGAAAACATTATTTTCTAATTTTTACAGAAATAGAATGCTTTCTCCAGATTCATTATAATACAGTAATCACTATAGGTAAAGATGCATCTATGCCGTTATGCCTGGTCCTTATAATTACTGTGTTCAATCATTTCAGGGGACCTTGTGCCTCTATGTGATTAAACACAAAACACACTGATTAACCCTGGTGATGAGTCATCTCAGTTTAATCATTTGACTTGTAAAGAATTCTCTGCACAGTGAACTATCGCTGTGTTTCTTTGGTTTGGTCATTTGTTTTCCTGTTTACCAGGATGATTTTATCAAATAAATGTTCATTTTTTTACTGTCATAATTAGGATTTATGCAACGGTATAACTATGTGAAGATAATTAGAAAGCAAAGAGTTCTCTGAAGAGTCAGGTACCCATTAGCCTTATGGATATTGGGAAGTGAGTAGTAAAGGAAAATAAGTGAAAAAGATCAATGTATTTCAGAATACATTTAAAAATGAATACCGGTAAAACATTTAATTTATTATCAGCCTTTTAGAAGTTGCTTAACAAAACCAAAATGAATCGTTTTCTGATAATAGATTTCACTATTAACTCAGCTAGCATAACCAACTGCAGCATTCACCTCTGTGGCTGGCTGTAGTCAGTGGATATATTGCAAAACAAATACCACTTACCACAACCTTTCATTATCTCTCACTACAAATATCTTGTTTGGTACTTTCAACAGCCAGATTCCATTGAAAGTCTTGCACTATTTCCAAATCATGCACTTTGTTTCAGATATGAGCAAATCAATTGGATAGAGGAACCTTATATGTAGCTTATGCTTTTTATCAAAAACAATGCCCATCCTCATTAAGTAAATTACAAACAGCACTGTAATATCAGAATATTGTTATTGACGTAGAATGAACCAGTGATGGAGAAATGTCACATCATGTACAGTTTTAACAGTCACACGAGTAGTACTGTATTATTAGACTGACTTGATCATATAGATGTTTCCCTTTTAGAGTCTGAAACTTCCTTTATGCAGAACACCCCATCAGAACCGTCCATAAAGATGGAGACGCCGAATGACAATAGTGTAGACAATCCAGATGAGGAAGAAGTGATCCGCAAGCCACAGAAGAGAACCAAGTGAGTACAACCACTTCATAAAACAATCGGTACGGCCAGGTTTAACCACTGAACTGCTGATCCTCTCCTATATACAGTTTCCCTCTTTGAAACTCATGCAATAAAAATAGCCTCCTGTAACAGGGGGTCTTAGTACCTGCTACTTTAGTTGTGGGTGTCTGCTGAATGATGAGAGAGAGACAGAGGGATGCAGTTGACAACGCCACTCAGGCGTCCAGGTTTTAATCAAGTAAACAAAAAAAGTTGCAGTGACAGGTGGCCACCACTAGGGTACCAGCAATGATAGCCCTAGTGCACAAGGACATACACAGACAGAGTGTAATCAAAATAAGAGCTCTAAAAATGCAAAACAAAATACAGTGAGAAAACAGCTAAAAACAGAAGTTTGCCAAACATTGGCTTAGCGCTGCTCCCACTAAAAGGGAGGTCCCGCTCCGGAACCTACTGTGTGACACACTAAAATAAACTGTGGTGGGATCAAAATCCCCTAAATTAATCCCTATGCAACTCACTCACTCACTCACTCACTCACTCACTCACTCACTCACTCACTCACTCACTCACTCACACTGGCTCCACACAGTAGTGAGGCTGCATGCTTGCTGAAACTAGAACAAAAGAACTGCCTTTCCAGCTCCTTTTTTATACCATGTGGCTGGGCTTAATTGATCATCAATTAGTCAATTAAGCCCCAGCCATATTCTGCACATGGATTTGGCAGAGTTGGATTTAACTCCATCCCTGCCAAACTTAAATTCAAAACTTTACCACTTTATGTATAACTGCAAAAACTTGCCATATCTAGTACACACTTAAATTATATATTTTTTAAACTATACATATACAATACATTATTTACACGTACAGGGCTTTTGCCCTGCCACAACTCCTCTAACAAATACAGCTATTTTCTTTCAGCAGGACCCTCCTACTGTGCTACCTTCCTTGCCTCACCTTCAAGCAAACTTAATTAAGCTATATAGCCCTAAATGGAGAGCATTACCATTTATAGTTGACCACATCGGGAACATTTCAAACAACTTCAACACTACCATGGTTATGCCTGATATTCAGAATTTGCTTTGGAATGGAGCTTCCTGATTGGTGGATACTTTTTTTTTAACTCTTTATATTCTTCTTAATAACAGCTTCCTGTTAGAAATCTCTACTTACCCCTTTGTGTAGTAAAAATAAAACATTCCAGTCTTTCCTCAGGAAAACCCGCCCCGCTGATCTACATTATGCCAATGAGCTTGGAGTGGAAGAGGATGACATCATCACTGATGTCCAGCCGCCCATTATTTCACCGCACGCTCTTTTCACAGCTCCCATCAGCAACAGCCAGCCAGTGGGAAAAGTGTTTGTGGAAAGAAACTGTGAGTCATTTTCTTGTGGTGGAAGAAAGGATTGATTTTTGTATTTTTGTTCTTTCCTAAACTTTGATGCATCTTTGCCTGAACAATCCATATTGCTGTCACTGTCTTGTTTCACTGCATATTGTTGAATAACATATTCCACTTGTTTTTTCCAGCTCTTGCTGGATTGTAACCTGTTTCTGTTGTTTTTTTGGCAGGGCGATTTCAAGCTGCGGACAGGTCGGAGCTGAGTAAACCTACTGAACAAGCAGATGATTACATGGAGGTGAAATCCTTGTGGACAACAAGGGATGTGGCACTGAGCGTGCACCGGGGCTTCAGGTGAGTCCAGAGCCCTTTAAGAAATCTATTCAATTGTTTATGTTGGTATGTCAAAGTTCGGAAAAGCTTGTTGTGTATTTAGGATTAAACCTTGGATGATGAGCATAAATTATGCATTTATCAGATGCTCTTTTGTATTCTACTCCATATTTGCCCAATTTACAAGCTGCAGACCTTATGCCCGGGCTTGCCTGTAAGCTGCCCGAGAGCTGCGTTGTCCTCCGGACGTAGCTCTTGGATGGCTGCATTGTAAAAGCAGTCGCGACACGGAGGAACGTTTGCCCCACCCAGTCAGCGAGGGTGGTAGCAGTGAGCTGAGCCATAAAATAATTGGCCATTCTAAATTGGGGAGAAAATAATAAAAAATAATTGGCAACAACTAAATTATTAAAATAAAAAAATTAAAAAAATAAAAAAAAGTGGAGAGGCAAAAACAAGATTTTGTTTAGGTAAAAATCAACCACCTGTGCAAAGGGTGCAGGGCCTCGGTCAAAATAGAAATGATTGTTAGGGTAATTATAATATTTTTAGCATGGTGGTTGATTTTTACCTCTTGGGTTGAACCAAAGTGTAATTTATAGTCCTTTTATAGATATTTTCAGGGATTTCCATTCATTTTTGTACACTCTGCCAAGCTCTTCCCACTCTGGAGGAGATGTGTTCACTCACTGAGGCAGCTTGCTGCTGCTGTGTGCTTTTCAGAGTGATCGGTCTGTTCTCTCACGGGTTCCTCGCCGGATATGCTGTGTGGAATATCATTGTGGTGTATGTGCTGGCTGGAAACCAGCTCACTACCTTCCTGAACCTGTTACAACAGTACAAGACTCTGGCCTATCCAGCACAGTCCCTGCTCTACCTCCTGCTGGCTGTCAGCGCCGTATCTGCATTCGACAGGTATGGAGGTCATTCACAAAGTTGGATCACTCGTGTGTGAAATGGGAAGCTCATGTGAAATCAGTTCTGTTGGTTGCAGGTGGCTACACTTAAGTTGCTGCACTGTATTTGTAAAGTGCTTTTGATTCACGTGGGAATTAAAGACACTAAATACAACATCAAGTGCATTTCCATCCCATATGGAAAAATAGAGTAAAAATAGTTATTTATCTTAACTTGTGTGGCCAATTCCAAAATAAATGTTTTGCTCTTGATAAGGACCAGATGCCCTGCAGTACAGTAATGCATAAGGTACTACTTCCCATGTGCTGTCAGCGGTGAAACAGAAGTACTGATGATTTCACAAACAAACAATTATAGGGTGCTATAGTTTACTGAGCAACTTCAATATATAGGCTGTCCTGATTTCAAATTGCCAATATCAAAGTAATATGGAACTCTAGATCATGTGCTTCTTTTCCATTTCCTTTCAGCTTTGCTAGCATCCCGATTAAAGAATTCACTGAGCTTGTCCCAAAAGCCCATCGATCTTTTCATGTTAATTTGACAGTTTTATTGCCTGGAATT
Source organism: Acipenser oxyrinchus oxyrinchus (assembly GCA_030684275.1). Classification (NCBI taxonomy): domain Eukaryota; kingdom Metazoa; phylum Chordata; class Actinopteri; order Acipenseriformes; family Acipenseridae; genus Acipenser; species Acipenser oxyrinchus. The sequence continues at coordinate 34,131,839 of CM060258.1, forward strand.
TTTTTATTGCTGTGTTCTGTTTTCTTTCTGCTGATAGGATTACTTTTTTTTATTGCTGTGCTGAGTTGAACTTGGGTCAGATAAAACCTAATGCATTTTGGTGTGTCTTAATGAAATGAGCTATCTGGGTCACCGCCTACAACCCTGTAAACACAATCTAAATTAGTGCTGAAGAAAGAAATGCAGTGGTGGTTAGAGAAAAAAAAATGTTGGCGCCAAAACAGGAAATATTGGGAAAGATGAGATTTGTATATCTAATCTGAAAGTTTAAAATAAAAGTACAAGTGGCTTAAATAGTAGTAAAGTAAATGATATTTTTGTTAACAATGCATATGACTGTGTAAAATAATAAACTATGGAGTGAATACAGTTAGCATACCTTTTTCATATAGCTAACCTAACTTCAATCTAAATAGGTGAATAGTTACTGTAAAAGGAAATCTGCTCTTAATAAAAAAATTGACATTATTTATGGCATATCATTAAACGCCTTCTGGATTTAACGGTTTCTTAATTGGACTTGCAAGCAGTCATTTATCTTCTGTGTGAGAACCTGAAAGAATAAGGAGTTATTTTCATTTGCTTTGTTTACATTGTATCTGGGTGTGCTTGTAATTCTAGAGTTAACCTGGCCAAGATGTCTATGGCACTGCGTGGCTTTCTGACACTAGACCCTGCAGCCCTGGCCTCCTTCTGTAAGTAACTCTGAACAATTGATCTAATTAAATGGTATTATTATTTCCTTAGATAAAAGCAATTATTACTTGAAATTCAGGGGAACCGCTAGGGTGAATAGCCTGTCAACAGACACAGTTACATAGAAAAAGTTTATTGTGCAAATTAGTTTTATTGTGCATATATAGCAAAACAGAAAGGAAACAGCAGCTGTGGACACTGCCAAACTAAATATTTTTGTTTTATTTTTTGCTTTCTCTTTATAGTGTATTTTGTTGCTTTGATTCTGTCTTTAAGCCAACAAATGACCAGCGACAGGATAAACCTTTACACATCACAGTCTGCCAATGACACCCTATGGTAAAAAAGAATTCAGCACTTTTTTAATTTATATTTTTTTCATCTCTTCTGCAAAGTTCTTGTTAAATATACAGTGGGGACTGGCACTGCTCTCCTTGGACCAAGCACACCCCAAAACATCTATTACAATAACATGAGTGTATATTCATATTAAGGGTACTTATTTATGGATGCATTAACATTATTATAATTATAATATTATAATTGAGGTTTGCATACTGCTAGGTTCTTATGGCCAGGATCTATGCATGATTTCTTCCTTGACACTTCAGCCTTTCACAAGCCCTAGGATTCAAGATAACTGATGGGTTTTGGCATTTTATGTAGGTTAGCATTAAATAATCGTACACGAGTTATCATAGTTTTTGTTATTTGGTAAATCCGTTATGAGAATAGCGACAACATAATTAAAATGCAATCCTAGGGATACTGTAACTGATGGATTTGAAATAGATCCAACAAGAGACTATTTCCTTATGAAATACATTTTCGTACCCAGTATTTTTTTTTTTTCATTGAGCACAGTTTAGCTGTTTTCTTAGCATTCTTTCTGTTTTACTGTGATTACCCTTTCTTTCTTTCTTTCTTTCTTTCTTTCTTTCTTTCTTTCTTTCTTTCTTTCTTTCTAACCCAGGCCTTCTGGCTCTGAGCAACAGATCCTCCAGCCCTGGATTGTGGTCAATCTGGTGGTGGCCCTCCTGGTTGGAATAGCCTGGGTTTTCCTCTCTACCAGACCAGAAATGGATTACACTGAAGGTAACTAATTTACTAGTTTGGTTCCATTTTAAATGTCAATACACCCATATAATCAAATTATACTACCCATGTGCAGCAGGGTGATGTGTTACATGTGTGGGTCGTCACTGAATAATACTGAGGCAGACACAGAGCATTGGTGTTAACACGGCGCACAGGCTTGCAGATTTATTTACAACACAAGTGTTATCTACAAGGAACGTACCGCTCCAGGAACCTGTTACTCTACGTAACCCTGTCTATACTGTGGTGGGATCAACATCCCCTAAACTGACCTACTTCTAGGCTCCCGGAGTCCCGGCTTTCTCACGGAGACTCCTGTCTCTTCACACGGCATTGGCTGGGCAATGCCTTCATGAGCACCGTCTTGGAATGGAAGGGTTTCTTAGTAGTCCTGCAGAGTGGACGCTCCGCTCCTTGATACAAACAAAAGTTCTCACTCAGCGCCCCTCTGTGTGTCAATGGCATTGCAGTAGCACCGAGCTGTAGTGCAGCCATTTTTGAGCTCCACGCCGCTAGCCAATCCGGGCCTCTCGATCAGCTCAGCGCAGGGCGAGCCCACTGCTCAACTGGTCGCCTAGCAACGCGTCTCCTGTTGCACGTCGCAGCTGCTTTCTCAAAGGCACACACACACTCCATGAACCAGCGACAGGGATCTGCCTGTCACACTAAGTTTTTGATGATTTCTTTAAAACTACGAGACAGACGCAGATTGTACACAAGGTATCCATGAAGTCACTTTGTATACATATACCTCACTGGTGAAATAGATCTGTATTTTCACCATTTAGTACAATCTGCCACCTTATCCCTTTGCACATGTTGCAGACAATTTGTGACTAAAAGGCTGCAAACACTTCAAGAATTGACTGATTCTGTTTGTTTATCGGCTTTGTTGGTTTGTTGGTCTTCAATTGTGCTTTGCCTATTTGACTATTTATTTTATTCTTGGAAGCCAAGTTTTGTCTATCTTTTGTATATTGTCTACCTTCTATGGTAAGATTATGTATTATTGTACCTCTCTCAGTACAATTAGCTTTTTTTTTCTTCTTTTGCCCTCAATAGATCTCATATTTGCCATGAAAGTGGAAGAATACCCAAAACCAGAAGAAAAAAAAGAAGCTCAAGCTTAAAGTATTTGTAAACTAGTTTTTAATTATGTATCTATTGTCACTTTCTTGTGCAATGTTTTTTCAGAAATATATTTTTGTATGTTGTTTTATCAGGCAGATAATGTTTTATTTATTTGAAAAAACTCTTTGATTTTAAATCGTTCCACATTTTTAAGGCAGCTCTTTCAAAGGAATATAGTTAGTATTACTGACTGGAAATTTGATGAGACATTAAAATCAATACAGCACTACTGCTGCTGTCATTTCTTTTACCAGTTTCACTGAGGATTTCAGATAATCCCAAAACACTAGGAACTTCTTAAACACAATATCAGACTGTAGGCTTTAAAGCTTTTGGGAATTGTGAACTGCAGTAATTTTAACTTGCAAATTTATTTTTGTTCACTGAAACAATACATTATAGAGAGAATGGATGTTGTCAAATAGTCCAGTGACATGTACATTAATTACAAACCTGTAAAATGTGATTTGTATTGCTACACTTCACTGGTGGTAAAACTAGCTGAAAGATAAACAAAGGAAGGAAGGCATAAAGTCAATTTGTTCTTAAGATGTATTAAAAAAGGATCACACTAGACCAGCATGTCCTAATTCATGTTTGGAAGGAAAAATATTCTTTGTTAGTCTAATGGGAGCAGAGACAAGACATCATTGAAGCGTGTACATGTGGCTGGCTACTGATCAGAAAGCAGGGAAAAATCTCTGTGACAGGCTAAATTTAACTAGTCTTTTTTTTTTTTTTTTTTTTAGTTCTCAGACAAATATTTGAATAGTAAAACAAACAAAATGTATTCAATGACAAAAAATTCCCTTTTAAAAAAAATAATTGTAATTGTAATATGGTATACTTTTGTTTTCTAGCTAATCCAGAATTAAAGAATAGTCCTTTAAGAATGTTCGAACATGACAAACCCATGTTCTTTGTATGTAGTGTCTCAAATAACCACCTAAACAGTCCAAGTATCATAAAGCGTTCTCCAAGACAGTCCTAAAAAGCCACTGATAATTTTTAAATAGATATACAACTAAACATAAAATATATCCGCATGCTAAAGCTCCCACTGAAAAAGGCTTTACAAATGTGATCTAGAAAAAGCATTGTCCTACAGGCCAAAAGAGGATAGTAATTTAACATTTATCTTTTGTCCTTTACAAAGTAAGAGAGCTCCATGAATAAAGAGAAAAAACCTAAGGCCAACAAAACAATGTTAGGTGCCATGGTTTTGTTACGTCTTCATTTTGAAAAAGTTTTGTCATGAGATTCTGTTTTTGAAATACCTATTAAAGCAGACAACTTATACTTCTAGTAACGGGCCTAAAATCTTAAAATATTCTGTTTAAGAATACAATAGAAACTGTTAAAAAAAAGATACATTGTCTACATTTGTGGGACAACATATTGCCAGTTTGTCATGTCATCTTGTATTTCAGAAAATGATGTAAAAATGGTTTGAAACAAGGGGAAATAAAATTGAAGAGAAATGAATTTATATATATATAAAAAAATAGAGACAGTGTGAAGATTTCCAGTATAAATTGTTATCCTGGGACTTATGTTTACAAGCATATTTTTTTCTGCTGACAAATAGTATTGTTTATTTTATTATTATTCTGTAAATGTATCCAGTATTAAAATAAAATATCCCATTGATTGGGGTTACGTCTCCAAGTACAGGGCAAAAGAATTCCAGGATGTTTGTTACAGGATTGAACAAGTTTTGAACAAGTTATGTATATGTATTTTCTTATACTGTATATCACAAAATTATTAAATATATGAGATATTTTTTAAATATATTTATCATTCTTTATTCCTTTGTTGCATTAATAAAAATAAATACATTGATTTACACAGTTTAGTTTAGAAAACCACCCTAGATGCATCTCATATAACTCAGTTCCATAGTGGCGTGACCCTTGTTAATCTAAGATAAATGATTTATGTGTCAATCCATTACCACCTGTAGTAGTGGGTCTATACATTTATGAGTCTCACATCATTGTTATATAATTCACGAAGCTCTCCAGTATTTGAGATACAGTTGAGATGTCTGAGCTTATCAAGCCAACAGTCCACAAATGGAAGTAGTACTGTAGGTATCTGCAAACAGTCAGCAGCTTTAAGTTAATGCATCGTTGTTTGTTTTCAGCCAGGAGGTACTTCTTGTTACACAGTCTTGTTTGAGAAATCTCAAAATGGAGCCTAAATCAGTCCTGAATCTACATCATAAAGTTAACATTGGAAAATCTCATTCAAGAGTGAGTAGTGGTTAGGGCTCTGGACACTGCTGCTGTACTCTTGAGCAAGGTACTTTACCTAGACTGCTCCAGTAAAAACCCAACTGTATAAATGGGTCATTGTATGCAATAATAATGTGATATCTTGTAACAATTGTAAGTTGCCCTGGATAAGGCAGGACTGTTTGGTATCTGCACAAAGTAGGAATACTCTTTATCAACATATTATTTAAAATGTAATCAAAATTGATTATCCTGCAAGAAACACCCATTTAGCAAAATAAAACAATTTTACAGTTGACACATCTTTTGTTACATTAAACGTTCATTCAAGCTAATTTGGTAGTTTGCTTTCCTGGCCTTTATTTTGAATGTCAAAAGAATAATTGTGGTATACTTTTCATAAACATGTTATCTTGAGTAAGTACTGGAATCAAAATAATGCTGCAACACCTGCCTAACACTGTCAGAACAACACTGATTCAACATGACAAGGTGTTTACACTGTTCTCTATATAGCCTGTTGTGTTAAAATAAGGTTTGATATTCATAAAACATTTCACGCTTGTCCTAAAAAGGGGTTAGAGTTTATCCTTGTGTTTCAACATGCTCTAACCTTAGAGAAAGTTTAACATTAAATTTACAATTGATATATTGCTATTGTCATTACATTTGTCAGGAATAACCACGGAAATTCATGTGTATCTTTTATTTGTATTTCTGTGTATTCTTGCTGTAGTTACTAGTATTCATGAACCATTATACTATTTTGTGAAGGCCAAAGATCTACATAAAAAAGATTGGGGCACCAACCAATAATGTAAATGAAATCATTGCTTCATATATCCCAAGCATTCTAGCATTCATCACTTAATTGTCTTTTATTGAGTAAATTGCTGTTTCATTTCATAGACAGAACGAAAGGCAAAAGGAGAAGTCAATGCTTCAATAAGTTCATGCTTAAGAGCCTGGATGTGCTATTTGTTTAATGCAGCTTGGTGTATGACTGGCATTGTACCAACCCTCGATCTATCAGGAGCTCCAGCTGCCATACAGGGATTTTGAGCCTCATTTTTCCTTTGCTCTTGCAGAACATTGGTAGTCTACGGGTATACTCATTGGGACACCGGTATAACATTAGTGCATTACCCTGAAGAAACCATGAAAGTGCTGTTTGCAGACCACAGCATTGCCAGCAAAATGGCAACACAATGAATCTGGAATTAATAATGCACGTGATACAGCAGCACAGTGGTGATACCATAATACTGCAATAGATTTTCAATGTAAATTGTTTCATAATAGGGTCATTCAATGGTATTTTTTTCAAATTCCCCCACATCTGTTTGCAACAGAGGTGTCATAAGTCAGGCATCACAGGCAATATTGTATATTATGCGATTAGGAAGTTTACAGTTAAATTGGGCAGCCACATCCCGTTGAATAGCTGCATCACACATCTTAAAGACATTTCACACCTAAAAGAAACAGAGACACACTATATGAACATATGCAGGGTGTGCAAACATGTTGGGGGAGAGAGGAGTAATACTGTGGAATGACTTACTATTATGATACATTTAATATACCAAAAAAAAACTGTGGTACAATTTTCTACTCATATCTCATATCACAATAGATTCCCTTGATCATTGCTCCTTAGTATTGAACCACTGCAATGCCACTTCATTGCCATTGAAGACCATTTGGTAAAGAGATTGCAAATGTGAATTTTGCGAAATATGTCAGTAGATGGACTATCCATATAATTCATATAATATACAGTACTGTGCAAAAGTTTTAGGCAGGTGTGAAAAATGCTGTAAAGTAAGAATGCTTTCAAAAATAGACATGTTAATAGATTATATTTATCAATTAACTAAATGCAAAGTGAGTGAACAGAAGAAAAATCTAAATCAAATCCATACTTGGTGTGACCACCCTTTGCCTTCAAAACAGCATCAAGCATCAATTCTTCTAGGTACACTTGCACGCAGTTTTTGAAGGAACTCGGCAGGTAGGTTGGCCCAAACATCTTGGAGAACTAACCACAGTTCTTCTGTGGATTTAGGCAGCCTCAGTTGCTTCTCTCTCTTCATGTTATCCCAGACAGACTCGATGATGTTGAGATCAGGGCTTTGTGGGGGCCATACCATCACTTCCAGGACTCCTTGTTCTTCTTTACGCTGAAGATAGTTCTTAATGACTTTCGCTGTATGTTTGGGGTCGTTGTCATGCTGCAGAATAAATTTAGCCAATCAGATGCCTCCCTGATGGTATTGCATGATGGATAAGTATCTGCCTGTACTTCTCAGCATTGAGGAGACCATTAATTCTGACCAAATCCCCAACTCCATTTGCAGAAATGCAACCCCAAACTTGCAAGGAACCTCCACCATGCTTCACTGTTGCCTGCAGACATTCATTCGTGTACCGCTCTCCAGCCCTTCGCGAACAAACTGCCTTCTGCTACAGCCAAATATTTCAAATTTTGACTCATCAGTCCAGAGCACCTGCTGCCATTTTTCTGCACCCCAGTTCCTGTGTTTTCGTGCATAGTTGAGTCGCTTGGCCTTGTTTCCACGCCGGAGGTATGGCTTTTGGCCGCAAGTCTTCCATGAAGGCCACTTCTGACCAGACTTCTCCGGACAGTAGATGGGTGTACCAGGGTCCCACTGTTTTCTGCCAGTTCTGAGCTGATGGCACTGCTGGACATCTTCCGACATGGCGGGAAGTAAGCATGATGTGTCTTTCATCTGCTGCAGTAAGTTTCCTTGGCCGACCACTGCGCTCACGGTCCTCAACGCTGCCTGTTTCTTTGTGCTTCTTCAAAGAGCTTGGACAGCACACCTGGAAACCCCTGTCTGCCTTGAAATTTCTGCCTGGGAGAGACCTTGCTGATGCAGTATAACTACCTTGTGTCGTGTTGCTGTGCTCAGTCTTGCCATGGTGTATGACTTTTGACAGTAAACTGTCTTCAGCAACCTCACCTTGTTAGCTGAGTTTGGCTGTTCCTCACCCAGTTTTATTCCTCCTACACAGCTGTTTCTGTTTCAGTTAATGATTGTATTTCAACCTACATATTGAATTGATGATCATTAGCACCTGTTTGGTATAATTGTTTAATCATACACCTGACTATATGCCTACAAAATCCCTGACTTTGTGCAAGTGTACCTAGAAGAATTGATGCTGTTTTGAAGGCAAAGGGTGGTCACACCAAGTATGGATTTGATTTAGATTTTTCTTCTGTTCACTCACTTTGCATTTAGTTAATTGATAAATATAATCTATTAACATGTCTATTTTTGAAAGCATTCTTACTTTACAGCATTTTTTCACACCTGCCTAAAACTTTTGCACAGTACTGTACATACACAAGCTCCTGGAGGAAAAATTCAGAAGAAACTTAACACCTACATTCATATTCCCAGTATAGCAATAGAAACATGAGTGCATCCATAACATTTATGCATAATACATGGACTTTAATATGATATTGACTGCACCTAATGGCCCAGTCACACCATGGGCCACTGGGGACAGACATCAGTCTCAAAAATTTGAAAATAATGTGAACAAATTATTGTGGGCAGCGCTGGTTTAGAAATATATGTTAACGTTATGTTAGGTTAACCCTGGGGTAAATCTGAGAAAATAACATCTGCGACACCAGCTTAACGTCAAATGAATCCTACATTGAAAGGGTAAAAAAAAGTAATATTCAATGTTGTGGAAGGATGTTGTTTTGTGACGCTATAAATCCTTGATAACTGTTTACAGTATTTTTTTTTAAATAAAAAACGATGACATTAACAGCCCACAAAAAGCCCTGTAGCCTCTAAACAGGCATGCTCCTGCAACTACATACTGCACCACAGAAGGAGGTTATAGTAACATTGTAGCTGTTATAAGCAAAACGCAAACAAAAAATGGCATCACCTTTTTTCCATTTGGGGTACTTGTTGTGATGATATTAGACAAGACAGGTCTCCTTTGTAGAATTGGTATTTGCAACATACGGTAATACAAACCGTAACATTCAATGAATAAATATGTTTATATGAAACTATAAATTGTCATAATATGAACACACTTTTTTTCATACACAATCCTATATACTGGAGAAATGTTGCTCTGTTTACATATAACATATAAAAGTGCCATATATTAACAAATATTTGTCTTTCATTTATGTCTTGTGTACATTTGCATAACTAATTCCAATGTTATTAGAATGCGCTTCTTTAAATGATCAAGCCCTGAAACTCCTACAGTACGTATTTACAAATGATGTTATTGATTGTTGTTATAAAGAGAAGACACTGTTTAGCTCCAAATAAATTAATAATAATAATAATAATAATAATAATAATAATAATAATAATAATAATAATAATAATAACACAAAATACCACATATTTGAAAAGAGTACTATTGTGCTAGTATAAAGGTGTCGGTATAAATACCTTACTGAAACATATTTATTAGGAGCAGGTTGACCAGACCCGCTTAAGGTGAAGCGGCCCTACAAATTAGCAAGTAACCTGTTTATTAGATATTTATTCATTGAACATTTTTTTTCTTAAATGCAGTCGTTATATGAAACAGTACTATCAAAATTATTCAAACTGCATATAGGATCCAATAAGTGTCAAATTAGTGTAAAATCACATTTCATATTATACATAAAACATAAACAATCAAATGACATTCATATCATTTTGCATGTGTGTTCATAAATTATAATGTACGATCATATGAACCTACATGCAGTCACGTGTTCATATTTGAACTGTAATATATACATTATAGGAATACATGCTTCTTTATATGTCCAATGATTATATATTGCTTCATATATTTATTTATTTTTGTACTTTGATATTTCTTTTTTTTATTTGTGCATGCACCATCTGTGTGTGAGTTGCTTCGCTGCTGGCTACACATTCTAGAAAGGGATAAAAAAAAAAAAAAGCTTTTCTCAAGTTCCATCAGTTGGTTAAGTATCCCTAAATATTTCACATATTTTTTGTTCTTTAAATTTCAAAAGCATATATTTATTATATGTCATTGCGACTATCATGAATAGATATTTTCAGCCTCTAAATCTAATTGCTCCTTGGTGACATTCCGACCAAACTATTTCTGGTACTCTGCTCTTCTTTGTGCTGCATCTGAGATTGATTAATATTGTCTGCTTCCTCGCAGTCCGGTTTGTCGATTTCGGAGGCGCTGATTCGTAGACGTGGTGTTGGCAGCGTTGCAAGTGAGGAACAAAACAATTATCTACAGGGCGACCGTTTAAAAGTTGTAACTGTTGCTTTAAAGCAAAAGCAAAAGATAACCAACATGCTGGACTTTGTAATATTTGCAGTTACTTTCCTAATTATCCTCGTCAGCGCTGTTCTCTATTTATATCCGGTAAGGAAATAAGAGTGACGTTTGTTTTTCTACATTCAAAATTGGCATTCTGTACTAGTACTGAAAACTTAGATGTCTGTATTTTGTCCATGCCAAAAACATTATTTAAGCTAGTGTAAATAAAACATGCATGTCGTCGAGATTATTTTCATTATGTTATTTCCTGAGAAAATCATTTAGCCTACATGCAGACTGCCAAAATACAACTTTACTACTACGCCCACCAAGTTTATTAAAATGTAGTTGCATATTTAAGCCTCTCTTAAGAAACCTCTGCACCTGAAAGTATTAGTATTGCCACAGCAGCTACAGTTCAGTGTAGTAATGGGCAGTGCTCCCCATGTTCAGATGCAGTTCAGTGTAGTGGGCAGTGCTCCCCATGTTCAGATGCAGTTCAGTGTAGTAATGGGCACCTTGTTCAGATGCAGTTCAGTGTAGTAATGTGCATCTTGTTCAGATGCAGTCCAGTGTAGTAATGGGCACCTTGTTCAGATGCAGTTCAGTGTAGTAATGGGCACCTTGTTCAGATGCAGTTCAGTGTAGTAATGGGCACCTTGTTCAGATGCAGTTCAGTGTAGTAATGGGCACCTTGTTCAGATGCAGTTCAGTGTAGTAATGGGCACCTTGTTCAGATGCAGTTCAGTGTAGTAATGGGCACCTTGTTCAGATGCAGTTCAGTGTAGTAATGGGCACCTTGTTCAGATGCAGTTCAGTGTAGTAATGGGCACCTTGTTCAGATGCAGTTCAGTGTAGTAATGGTCACCTTGTTCAGATGCAGTTCAGTGTAGTAATGGGCATCTTGTTCAGATGCAGTTCAGTGTAGTAATGGGCAGTGCTCCCCTTGTTCAGATGCAGTTCAGTGTAGTAATGGGCAGTGCTCCCCATGTTCAGATGACTAACTAATTCTGTTTTTGCAACCCAAATGTACTTCACTTTTAAATGTCGGGTTTTGCACGGTACCCCCATCGCCTGTTTTTTTTTTTTTGGTGAAAATGATTTAGAACTGCAATATAGCATAGCAAAGGGGCACGTGAAACAAATATGATGAAGTCACTGTCATGTCCCACAAGTACAGTAAATTGAACTCTTATGCAGGGGTATTCAGTATTGTGTTTTCTTTTTTGTTATATATTTGCCTTAAATCTCCAATCGGCAGTAGAACAAGGCCAGTCACAATAACTGGGGCCAGGGTCACTGGTGGTGTTCAGTTGGCTGAAATTATTTGCAGGTGTGACTGTAGTTAGGAAGGGAGAGAGATGACATCAGTCCAATCAGCCTCTCTCTTTTTTAGGCTTCTAGACAAGCTTCTGGCATTCCTGGAATTACCCCAACAGATGAAAAGTAAGTATGAAATGCATGGGTTATACTGAAATGCAGGGGTGCTTTATACTGCAAAATACAGAGATGTGCAAAACACAAAAATATTGTGGTTTAACTCTCACCTTTTTTTTCTTTTCATCTGGCATAGTGCATCCCAGTGTTGTAATTGTTATTCCTCTGAATGGGATTCTTTTTTTTAAAACACCTCCTTGGCTAGTGTTGTATAATTACATCAACTATTTAACAGGGTTGGGGTCAAGTCCTGTTTTTCAATTCCAATTCCTTTTTAAAATCAATTTACAATTCCAATTCCAAAACACAATAGTTATTGTGATTGTTCAACTGTTTTCATTTGAAGCCAACTTTATTGACAAACAGTGACTTCAGTTTAAGTAATGTGTTGCCACTGTGAGAAGCTCAGTTTAACAGAAAACTGCTAATTGCAATTGGATTTGGGAATTTATTTTAAAAAGGAATTGGAAGTGGAATTGGAATGGAAAAACATGAATTGACCCCAACCCTGCTATTTAACACATCACATATTGTCTAATGACAAACTCAGCTGTGACTCACAAGATTGATAAAAGGGTTGAAGACAATTTGAAATCCCAATTTCTGCACACCCCTTAGAATGAAGTTGCATTGTGTGCTTCTGTCTGTATAAATCCATCAGTATATCCCTCCACACATCCTGTATAAGTAATAGCTGAATTGTGTCACATTTCCTTCCCAATGCTTCTCTGTGTTAATGTGGCCCTGTATGTGTATGCAGAGATGGAAACCTCCCAGACATTGTGAACAAAGGCAGTCTTCACGAGTTCTTGGTAAACCTGCATGAGCGATATGGGTCTGCTGCCTCCTTTTGGTTTGGAAGACGTCTGGTGGTCAGTCTTGGCTCAATGGACCTCCTCAAACAGCACATCAACCCCAATAGGACCTGTGAGTCAAATGATGATTAACAGATGACGTGCAGTGCATTGTAATGCTGTTATATACGAATGAAAATGCTGTTTTCATTTGTAAACTTTCAAGCACCATATAAATATGTGTTTGATGTACACACACACAACATATAGCAAAAATGTTTTAGCCACTGTAATGTTGTATCATTCATTCCACAGTGGTTTTAAAATATGCAGTATTAGTTTATTGATGCAGCAATATCAGCTAATGATTTAACCAGCTGTTTGTGCGCAAAAGAAAAGGTACGAGACAGAGAGCTCTCCTGATTGACGCTTTTCTTTTTCTCCACAGCCGATACCTTTGAAATGATGCTGAAGTCGTTGCTAGGATACCAATCTGGGCGTACCGGAGATGCAGCAGAATGTCACATGCGGAAGAAGCTGTATGAGACGGGAGTCAGTAAAGCGATCCAGAGCAACTTTTCTCTAACTCTGAAGGTACAGTGACAGGGAATACTGCCCTGGCAAAACCTATTCTGCCAGAGCTATCACCACTCAACTCTGCTATACTGCTTGAAAGGCAGGGGTCTAACCAGGTGGTGGTGGATTCAGTCAAAAAATACAGGACCAGATTGATGGGCTAAATCACTAGTCTCATGTTTTTCACATGTGAAGGCCTGGGTTAAAATCCGAATCAGGTCAGTGGTGAAATGAGATTGTTGGTTTCATCTTAGAATTAGCGCCCAATACTGAATGGCAGGGGGCGTTTAAGTGAGCTGCACTCACAGAGCAGTGAGGGGAACACAGAATTTCACAGTTTTGTCATTGAGGTGGTGTGTCGGGAGTGCTGACCTCACCTACTGTATGAATGAAAGTTTGATTTAAATAGCACCAAACACCAGGAACTAATTCTGTCCTCAGCATCTCTGTTGCAGAACAGAAAAAAAAAAAAACATAATATTTTGAACCTGGTATTTTTCATCCTTCACTTCAAACACTCACGTGACTCCACATACTTTGATTAGCACTAATCTTAGTCTACCTAATGTTACTTTAGGCAAAGTATAGTGTTAAATTGGGGTCTGTGACTTAACATTTTCAAAATCTTAATGCTAGGATGAAACAAATAAAATACTACCATCATGTAAATCTAAAAACCGCTAAACGAATAACATTTCATCAATTTGCAAGGCCTTCATACATCTGACATACCAAGATGTGTGCAGAATATTTATTTTTATTTATGTATTTATTGCATTGATATAGCGTTTTTTATACAAAAGTATAGCAAAGCACTGTGCAGTACATAGCAGAAAAAAAGAACAAACCACAATACATTTGTATAGCATGTCACACATACAACTGCCACAGTCAGACCATTTAAATAACAGTATACACATAGTAATACAAAAGCAGCAATATTAAAGTTACTTTTAATATAATCGTAATATAATAATATCTTTATTTTTATATAGCACCTTTCATAGTGGACCACCATCACAAAGCGCTTTACAGAGGTTGGTTGTGAACTGTGCATTTACAATAGGACATTGATTTAATATCTCTTTTGCAGGATGGAGCACAAGGAGGTTAAGTGACTTGCTCAGGGTCACACAGTGAGTCAGTCAGTGGCAGAGGTGGGTTTTGAACCAGTGACCTTTTGGTTACAAGCCCTGGACTTTAAGCACTGGACCACACTGCCTCCTCAAAACCCACTAAGATAAGAAAGCCATTTTATAAAAGTGCGTTTTTAGTCTTGGTTTTAACGGTCCCAGCTTCACTGACAAACAAAGGCAGAGCATTCCATAATTTAGGAGCTCTACAAGAAAAAGCCCTACCTCCCGTGTCGACCCTAGGAATAACCAGCAGCCCTGCATCCTGTGATCTCAGAGTGCGGTTTGGAAGATACAGGGTCAGTAACTCCTGCAAATAACTAGGTGCTAATCCATTCAGGGCCTTGTAAGTTAACAACAAAATCTTAAAATCAATTCTATACTGGACAGGGAGCCAGTGTAAAGAGGCCAAAACAGGGGTAATATGTTCACTTTTCCTGGTTTTAGTCAGAATTCTAGCGGTGGTATTCTGAACTTGGGACACCAGAAAAAATGCATTAAAGTAATAAATTCTACATGAAACAAAGGCATGCATTAGTCTCTCGGCATCAGGTACAGAAATAATTGGGCTGAGTTTGTCTATTTCTCAAATGGTAAAAAGATACTTTAGTAACTTCCCTAATATGAGTCTCAAGTGATTGATCAGGATCAAATATGACCTCCAAACTATTAATTTCTGGTTTAAGTTTTGATTAGAGACTGCAAGGGTCAAGCTCATGTAATCCCACATTTCCTTTTAGTTGCTTCTGTGATCCCACTAGCATAACCTCTGTTTTATTGGAATTCAACATTAGAAAATTCTGTGACATCCAATGCTTGATGTCTGTAAGGCAAGTAGCTAATAACACCCGGGCAGAAGAAATTCCTGGCTTTAGGGACAAATATAGCTGGGTATCATCAGCATAGCAATGGAAGTTCACTCCGTGTCTGCGGATAATGTCACCTAATGGTAGCATATATAATGAAAGCAGCAAGGGACCTAGAATGGAGCCCTGTGGAACACCACAGAAATTTCTGAAAATGCCGATTTTACCTCCCCAACAGAGACGAACTGAAACATATCAGAAAGGTAAGATTTGAACCTGGATAGGACAAGGCCTGACAGTCCTACTGTGCTTTCAAGACGATTCAGTAGGATGGAGTGGTCTACAGTATCAAAGGCAGCACTTAGATCAAGAAGAATTAATACTGATGGAAAATCTGAGTCAGAGCTTATCAGCAGATCGTTCACAACTCTGACAAGGGTAGTCTCGGTGCAACATGCAGCACGAAAACCAGACTGTAACTTCTCGAATATACCATTAAGAGTTAGAAATTTTTGTAATTGAATTGCAATACATCTCTCTAGAACCTTATCTAAGAATGGTAGGTTGGAGATTGGCCTATAGATATTGAAGACTTTATGGTCCAAATTGTGTTTCTTAATCATAGGCTTTACCACAGCTACCTTAAGTGCTGAGGGAACTGTACTGGAGGAAGGTGAGCCATTTATAATTTAAGATGTGGGTATTAATAACACCAAGAACATATTTTAATAGTTTTGTAGGAATATGATCAAGAGAGCATGTAGTAGCTCTCATATGTTGAACTAGCTCTGTCAGTTCCTGTGAGGTAATCAAAGAAAAAGCCCCCATAGTAGCCTTAATAGATGTAGTTGGTAAAAGTCTGTGGAATCTCCTTTCTGATGTCTAGTATTTTATTTTTAAAGAAATCTAAGAAGTCATTGCAGCTGTGAAAGGAGCCAGTGTCAAGGGTAGGACTATTGAGGAAGGATTAATTAATCTAACTAGGTTAGCAAAAATAAATCAAGGATTATTTTTGTTTGTTTCAATTAAATTAGAATAATATGATGATCTAGCCAACTCCAAAGCTTTCCTATATTTAACAAGGTGGCCTTTCCATGCAATGTAATGAACAGGCGATTTAGATTTCCGCCATCTCCATTCTATTTTATGACCGTCATATTTCATATTATGAGTTGTATCATTGAGCCACGGTGAGCTTTTTTTAAAAGACACCCTCCAAGTTTTGATTGGCGCTACAGTATCTAAGATACCAGTCAAGGTGGTGTTGTAGGTATTAACCAGCTCATCTACTGATGAGGACTCACAGAATGGTAATGAGCTCAATACATCAGAAAGCTTAACAGCAGTTGAAGAATTAATTACCCAGGATTTAAATGCACGGTCCACAGTCTTTGTAGATACTGGCAGATTCACCTCAAAAAGAATGGCAAGATTATCAGAAATAGTAAGATCTAGGGTTATGACGTTCTTAACAGCTAAACCATGAGAAATTACCAGATCTAAAGAATGGCCACGATTGTGCATAGGACCTTTGACCTAATCTAAGGAATCGAGTAGCCTCAAAAATTCCAAGGAATTAGAATCAGAATCAGTCATCATGAAGGTTAAAATCACCCAATAAAAGTATCCTATCATAATTGACTGTCAATATAGATTGCAGATCCCCAAATTCAGTCAGAAATAGCAGGTTTGACTTAGGTGGTCGATAAATAATTACAACATGAACAGGTAATGGACTGTTTAATGTCAAGATTAAAACTTCAAAAGATGAATAGCCTTCAACAATTTCCTGTTTGATTCTAAGTTCACTACGGAAAACAGTAGCAAGTCCACCTCCCGCCCAGCAGAGCGAGCTTTCTGGAAAAAAAGAATAGTTAGGTGGAGAAGCCTCGATCAGGGAAACATTGTCATTCAGTCCAAGCCATGTTTCAGTTCAAGAGAGAATATCAATGTTGTAATCCTGAATAAAATCACTAATTAATGGAGCCTTATTAGATGGAGACCTGACATTAAATAAACCTAGGTGTAAATTGGTCCAATGAAGAGCATGTGATTGAGCAGGGGTAATAGCAATTTGATGAAGGTTACTGTAGCATACACCTCTGTGTTTACTCAGCGGGTAGCAGGAATGGCAGGATACTTTAACCTGAATTTGACATGCCTCTTTAGATTCTCTCCCCTCCTCTGTTCCTAGTTTAAATACCTTGCAAGGTGGTGTTCGATGTCAATGGGTATTATCCAGTTACCCAGGTCCTAAAATGCATGCAGTAGTAGACTCAATTCCTGTTTGAGGGGTGGGTTCTGGAAGTAGGCAGGATAAAAGTTCATAAAGCTGCAGCCAATTCATATTAAGTACAAATTGACCACTATTATGCAGGTCATCTCTGTTTATTGCCCATTATATTGCTGTTATGTAGCCTTCATGAGCGTGGAGATTTAAGGTAAGGGAAGTAGATTAAAATACAGAAAAAATATACAAGAAGAAAACGACATGGAACTACAGTGTGTAAAAGTAGTAGCAGTTTTAAAATCTGCCTGGAGGAGACAGCATACTGTTGTCTACTATACAAGGCTTCATTCCTACTTGTCGACTCCTAATGCTGAT
The DNA here is from genome assembly GCA_030684275.1 of Acipenser oxyrinchus oxyrinchus. Lineage (NCBI taxonomy): Eukaryota > Metazoa > Chordata > Actinopteri > Acipenseriformes > Acipenseridae > Acipenser > Acipenser oxyrinchus. The sequence goes on from CM060258.1 coordinate 34,149,671, forward strand.
TCAATTTCTCACCCAGCTATCACTCAGCCTGTGCACACCTGCTATTCTGGGGTAATATATTCTCTGTGGTTTCCAATTAGTCTGCTAAGCTTGTGCTGTTCATATCATTTCACAATCCAAGGCAAACACCTGCTGAACCAATCTGGTTATTACACTGCTGCATTGCAGTATATATGCTAACAACATTTATTGACCCCCAAAAAATCAATAATCTTGTTATTGTTGATACTTAATCTGTTATTGCTTGTGCAGTGTAATCACACAGTTAAAGCGCAAGGCAGCAGCATTGTACTCCATTTCAATGCCTATTAGATGTCCTGTTCATTCTGTTCAAATTAAGCTCATACAAAAGCCTGGAGTATCTCAAACTGCTGTATAATTGCTTATATTCCCTTCCCTTAATTGTGTAGTGTGTGTGTAGTCTTCACTTTATAAAATTAGAAGAATGCATGTAAAAATGTTCAAAAATCTGTCATATTTAGTTAGTTTATATAGTTAGTTTATATAGTTAGTTTCTATAATGTGCATATGGAGGGAAAAAAAATATTTTAAGGGTATTTGAAACTTTGAAGATCTAAAAACTTTAAATGCAAAATACAAAGGACATAATGAGGAATATATATATATTGGTATTTTTTTTTGCATAAACAGCGTAATGCCAGAAATCGCCGGTATTGTGTAGTATACTGCTTCCCTCGTTATCTACTCGAGTTGTCTGACTTGTGTTGAAAATCTCCATTTGAGCCTGCCACTGTCAGAGACATTTCATCAGCAAGGCTGTTCCAAGTCAGACCAGTGTTTTCATCTAAATACAGTGCCAGTTCATCCTTTCTGAGAGTGACATTTAAAGGCAACTGCAAATGTGTTGCTGCTTTGAGCAACAGCTTGGTTTCTTAATTCTGTGCCTTGTGGTTCTGATGATACTAATACTATGGTGGTATTGTCAGTATACTGGAAGTGTGCTTTAATAATTGAAATCATTTGCATTGGAGTTGATGATAGCTGAAATATATACTGTTTTGAATGCAAAAGATATACAACAAATGGGTGCTGAGGTTTGGTTTCAGTTGCTGTATGTTTACCATTGAATGTAATCTTTTATTCTCCTGAAACGTGCATTCAAGAACTATTTAGTGATCAGCAATAAGCTGTGTTGTGCCTTTGGTCTTGTGTTTTCTGGTCTTGCATTTTCTGGTCTTGCATTCTGTCTGTTGCTCACTTATTTATTTTTCTACTTAACACACACTGTGTCAGAGCACTTGATAAAATCTCATTTGTATTTTGTCCCTCTGTTTGGTCTTGTTTGACTTATTTCGACCTTTACAGTACATTTCCCTGTAATGAGAGCTAATTGCAGTGCTCTGCATTCTAATAATCAACCCAGGTTAGACCCCTCTGTAACTAATCAGGCCATTCATCTAGCAATTGGACAATACAGCGTGCTCTCCCTTCCTTTTGCAGCTGGCTGATGAACTGCTGTCCAAGTGGGAATCCTACCCAGCCTCTCAGCACGTGCCCCTCTGTCAGCACCTGCTGGGCCTCGCTATGAAGTCAGCTACCCAGACTGCGATGGGCAGCAGGTTCGAGGATGATCAAGAAGTGATCCAGTTTCGCAAAAACCATGATGCTGTAAGTCTGAAGACATGTCTGTGTGTACGTGCGTTCTATATGCGCTTCCGCCTATTGAAGCTTGACTGTGTCAGATGAAGTCTGAACTGTTCAGTGCGTATCTGCAAGGTGATTGTTTTATATGGGACACGTGACCCTCAATAACCAAATGGGAAGGTGAAGTCTGTTCTACAGAACCATTACTTGTGAGCACTTACTATAAGCCATCTGCCAAAGTATGTATTGCAGAATACTTATCAGCAATGCCATCTGTGTGACAAATGCCGTGTATATATTATAGTTAGATCATAATTTCAGTAAAAGTTATTATGGTACTACTGAAAAGAAAGTTGATATTCAATTTAGACAAACATTTCAACAATAAGTCTTTATCAGTGTTATAAAAACATTTGTCTATTTAGTATAACGTTTTTACTACTAAGTATAATAGAACTACCAGAACAGGTTATCAAATTTGTGGAAAAAAATTCTCATCCATAAAGCAATACAGAAAAACAAAGCTTTGTACTGTGTGTTGCACATCTACCAGTAATAACTGTTGTCTTGCTGTTTTTGATCTGCATGAAGCTTCTGAAGAAATTGAACATAGAAAAAACAAGTAATTTGCTTCTGTTTTCAATTATTGCTTTAAAGTCTGTTCCCAACAATGTGTATACAGTTTTTACCTATGGTTATACTGTGCAGAGCCTTTCATTTACTATGTCAATGCAAGTGAACAAAATACGTAATATGTTTCAAGAATATTAGTGGATTGATTATTCAATTCTTAAAAAAAAAACAGTGCAGCACTAAAGTGTACTGTAGTTTCCTTTTTTTACAGCCTAGATCACGAATTATAACTAAAGCTGAAAATCACGTTGCTCTTCAAAGCAGGGAAGGAAGTACGACATTTAGGTATTTCAGCCTCCACTGTGAACTGTTAAACTGTTAAACACACTTCAGCTTGTTACCTACACTGTTGTTCTAAAGGCATGTGACTAATCAAGCCTGTAGTGAAATCTGGAATGTCTCAAACCACTGAGACTTATTACTATCCCTGTCTGGTAGGGCTAAGGCCCTGATTGATTAATTGATTGTCAATTAGACTCAGCCACATGGTATAAAAGAGAAGCCAGTCTTTGTTCTGGGGCTCAGCTAGTTTAGAGAAGGACTGAGAGCAGCAGGTTGTGCTCTCTGTCCTGCACCAAGATAGCGTTTGCTGGGGTGCTGTTTTGTTAACTGTTTATTTAATTGTAAAATACAATTGTACAAAAAGTGCTGAACTGCAATCTTCTGCATCTGCTGTTCCTGCCTCTAGCCAGCCTTGACTGTCCAACTACCCGACCACACCCTGCAAATTGTTTTCTTTCTGGGGTATTTTACCAGAATCATTGATAGCTTACAATTCAGGAAGATTTCTCTTTACATTCAAAATCCCTGTGCTGTCAGTCTCATCCTTGCTGTCGACTTTCATTAGCATTTCTGTCGGGGCTGCCTGTTGGTTGACTTTCTTTTGTCTCTCTACTGGTAGACAGTAATTAGTCTGTCTCTCACCTGCTCCCAATGGATCTATTAGAAGCTATAGGAGCTAATTTTATATTGCCTGATTGCCTTAAAAATGTAATTGTGTACTAATAATCAATAATATTGCTCATATTCCCTAATTTTATCCAAATGACAGAATAATCGTCAACACACAGACCACTTATTAACTAGAAATGCCCGCTACGGCACAAACACCTAACAAAGTTATAGCACTTTATAACAAGAGTATTTTATTGCATTTATTTATTTATTTATTTTTCTTTCTTAAAACCGCTTAGTGACATAACCAGACAGTAATTATTCCCCTGGAAATTCACTGGCCCTCATTATTATTATTATTATTATTATTATTATTATTATTATTATTATTATTATTATTAATAATAATAATAATAATAATAATAATAATAATAATAATAATATTTTGACTGGAAAAGTTATGAGGTACAGTATACTCCCAGTTCAGGTGCGGTTACTCTTAAGCCTAATATTAAACCTTTTTCATTGCAGATTTGGTCAGAGATTGGGAAGGGCTTTTTGGATGGATCCCTTGAGAAAAGTTCTACCAGGAAAAAGCACTACGAGGATGGTAGGTTAAAGCTTTGTAAACTGCAGTGAAGCTTTTGGGATTCACAGCACTCCAGGGCACCCCCACCATGGCGTGACTGGGCAAGGCCAGGCAGTACCTGAACATTATTGCCTGTACACCATGTTCTTACCATGTTGGGGAAGAATTCCATGGAAAAAAATGTATCCATGGAATGGATGTAATCAATGCAATATAGCAACATCAGGTGACTAGAATGAAGCATTGTGTTTTTGTGGTCTTTGCAGTAAAGGGTTCTAACACAACGTTATTATGGATGTTTTTTCTCAGCACTCATAGAAATGGAATCGGTGCTGAAGAAAGTTGCGAAAGAACGGCGAGGCAAGAGCTTCAGCCAGCATGCATTCATGGATACGTTACTTCAGGGAAATCTGAGTGAGGAACAGGTACAAATATTCTTTAAATATAGATTCATATGCTTGGTGCTTGTTTTTTTTACTGGATTTAATACTGTCAGCACAATAGCACTGCCCTGAGAACAGGTATAAAACAGTGTTATGAGTGGACAGGTTGCAGTGTTTTACACAAACTTTTCACATGTGTTTGGTGCAGTATGACATTTATCTAGGCTCTTTACTGAATATTCAGCATTCTTTGAAACATCACTGGTGGTTCATGGAGTATCCAATAAGGAAAAGCCATAGTGCCAAGCCACAGGAGAAATCTCACACCAAGCTTCCACAGCTGCAGTAACACTAAAGGCTGAAGAGAACACAGGTGGCCGTGGTTGGAACTAGAAAAACAATAATGCCCACAGCCTAGGAAGCAGATGGTTCAACCATAATTGTGCCAGTTGGGAAGATGTATAGTTTTGAAATTACTTCTGTGTAAGTTTTGAGAAAGTTTTTCTTTTTGTAGATAAAGCCTCATACTTGATTATGGAAGAGCTGCAAGTCATGGAAAAGGTGTACAGTAACAGTTGTTTTTTAAAGTAATATTATTTTAGATACTTCTGTGCCCTATTGATTTCCTCTGAATGTATGATTGCTTGGAACTCTAAAGAACATTGGGCAAATACAGTGAATATCACTCAATTCAAGGATGATACTAAATGAATGTATTATGTTTACGTCCTCTCAAGCCATTCCCTCTCCTGTCATGCACACACACACACACACATAACGTGTTGCAGTAGCGTTGGGAGCCCCCTGGAGAAAATGAAGCCCATGTGAACTTGGGATAGAGCCCAGTCCCGACACTGTGAACATACAGTACTAGCCTCCCATAGGGTAGGACAAAATCAGGCCAATTATGAACATAGGCATTTGACATTTGCAGCAAAAACTATTAGGTAGAAACACCTTGAAAAACAGTCCTTCATAATGAGTTTCATTCTGTACAAACCTGTTTGATTACAATAAAAGACTCAAAAGGAAAAAAGCCCCTTTGAAAGGACTTTTAAAAAGTACTTTATTCTGAGAGTTTGTGGAAGCACCATCATCTTTAATGTGCTTTGACTGGCAGGTTGACCTATAGGAGTAGGGAAGAACTTCCTGTATGATTCCCCATTGGAAGTGAGGTCCTGCTTCATACTCATAATCCAGTAATCTATAGCCTACCTATGAGACTACAGGTGAAAAAAAAAGCAAAACCAAATTGATATATTCAAAGGAAATGTAGATTGATGGGTTTTTTTTGTTTCAAAATGTCACTTTTTTATCTGCAAGGATCTGATTGAGGGTTCAAATGCATTTTAAAAACCTTCATGAATTTATTTTTTATTACACCAAATTTAAATATGTATGTAGTTGAAGGCCAAGCTTCATCTTATAAGATGTTGAAAAGAATAAAAATACCTTTATCTTGTTATCCACATTTCGGACAGAACTCAGGGTTCTTGTTCAAGACAGAAAAGGTAATGGACTAATTTGGCGGTCAGCTATATTAATTGTATTTCTGCACAGTAGGAGCTTTTAAATATAGCCACTGCAGATCTGCTGTTGGTCTCAAACTTGTCGGTTTTAACAAAAGGGTTCTTCAATATTCCTCCCACCTTTTAAGGAGTCCCATTCAAGGTAAATCCATCTCAGTATCTTCATTTTTACTCTTAAAACTTGAGATGGACAAGATAAATGACATTTTACAGTTTTGTTTTTAAAGTATGACGATGTGATGTGTCAGTTTTGGTTGTGTTTTTTAATTAATCCATTCTTTCCTCAAATGTGTGTTACATGTTGCAGATATCTGTCTTGTAGAAAGCTTCCTGTTTTGGCTAGCATTCTGTGTCCATAGCATTACTGACTGACTTAACGCCAATCAGCTATGGCGTTATGACCCTTCCCTGACCTTTCCCCTGGAGCTATCTCCTTCACAATCTGTGTCTAGCGCACCAAACCCCAGCTCCCCAGAAGGAGAAGAACGCTGACATAAATATATTCTCTGGCCCTTGATGGTGAAGACCAAAATAAAACAATCATATTGTATTTCTAAAGGAGGCACGGAGAGTTGGGGTGGGTTGAACCTATTGTGCTATAAGGTCTGTTAGATTTAGCATCATCCCTGCTTGATTGCTTTCACCTGTTATGAACAGAAGATGGCTGTCATAGCTAATCCACTTGATGAAAACTGGTGTGGCGTCGCTATGTGTTTTCAAGCAAAATATCATGTACCTGTACCTTAAGTGGATCTCCCCAGGTTTTACTCTTGTGCTTTCCCAGTCAGCCCATCCATAGGCACCTTTGGGGAGTCTCGCTCCCCAGTGCTTCAAACCCCCAGCACTTCTCAGGCCTTGATTTATGGATGGAACAATTTTCCATGTCTTTCTATATTATGATTTCTGTCAACATTTGTTTGTCAATCCAAAGTGGAGAGAATGGTACAGCTGCAGAATTAAGTATGGATGTGACCCCAAGATCATTTGAAGTGGTTAGAGCTAAAGTGTACACAAGGTCATCAAAGTGACAGCTGATGGTATTTGGGGGGGCGGGGATTACCAGGTTAAGAAACATCGCAATTGGGGGTGGGGCGGGGATTACCAGGTTAAGAAACATCACAATCGGGGTTCAGGGGAAAACAAGCTAAAAATGAATGAAAAATAAATATTAATGTTTTGCATAATTTCTGGTTTAGGTGTTGGAGGACAGTATGATTTTCTCCCTGGCTGGCTGTGTGATAGCTGCCAATTGTGAGTATACTGTTTAACAGCTAGCTTTTGGAACTATTCAGTTTCACAGGGCTCCTGATAGTTCTTTTTTTAAAAAATTTTAAAATTTAGTAATCGCCAATTATTTTATTATTTTCTCCCAATTTGGCATATCTAATTATTTTTTTTAGGCTCAGCTCACCGCTACCACCCCCAAGACTGACTGGAGCGCGAAGACGAGCACACGCTGTCCTCCGAAGTGTGTGCCGTCAGCCGACCGCTTTTTTTTTTCACACTGCAGACTCACCATACAGCCACCTCAGAGCTACAGCGTCGGAGGACAACGCAGCTCTGGGCAGCTTACAGGCAAGCCCGCAGGCGCCCGGCCAGATTACAGGGGTCGCCGGTGCTTGGTGAGCCTAGGACACCCTGGCCGACCTGTTGAACATCTGTTACTGCTACATCTACCATAGATGTTATTTCACACAATTTAAAAACCTCCATCTTAAAATTCAAGTCACATATCAAAGTGAAAACTACCATTCTGTGACATACTTAGATTTTTTTTGTTTTTTGTAGAAAGAGATTTTGATGTTAAGAAATCAAGCATCAAGCTGTCAGAACAAACAACACAGTGTAATGCAGTGACAACACAATACGAGAATTTAAAAAAGCACAACTTAACGACATTTAATTGTAAATACAGGTGTCGTTGATCCAGGCACATCAGTAGACCTCTTAATTTCCTATAAGTTTTAACTTAAGCCAGACAAACAAACAAAAAAGCACAAAATCTGAATGTCTGGCGAACAGAAGTATAGCTGACTATCGTGAGTCTAATGAAGCAATCCGGTCTCCCAAGAATAAGACCGTTAATTGGTTTGCATTTATTCAATGGCCTTTTCAGATTAGACATCAGGTTTCCTTGTCAGGCAGCAAGAGAGCTAGCTCAAGTGCCTCCTTGCCAAAACAACTCTCCAGTTCTTACCAATGCCCTTTCCTCTTCATTTGCCAGTGTGCAGCTGGGCAGTTTATTTCCTGTCAACTTCAGAAGACGTGCAAGAGAAGCTGTACAGAGAGTTCAACCAGGTGCTCGGAAAGAGTCCCATTTCTCTTGACAAGATAGAACAATTAAAGTAAGTTACCCAGTTCTACTATTCATATTGTAGACAATGAATGCTGAAGAGTAGGCTGCTACAACTTATTATTATACTCATTGTATAGTAATTGTTAATTTAGCTGTCTAACCATGTTTTAATTTTTAATTTCCTCTATGAGGATGTGTTGTTTTAATCCTCTGTTTATCTGAATACATCACTCTGAGCTTTTCTTATGAAATTCTGCATTTAGAATATGGAGGTGTTTAATTTCATATCAAGTCATGCACTGCTTGCTATAATTCCTTGTCAGTTTGTGTTGCATGCCAGCTAGTGAAACAAGGAAGGAAAGAATGCATGAAATCCCCAGCTGTTGTGCAAGCTGCATCAGTCTCAAATGAGAACTGGTATTTTCTTGAATGTAGGTAGTTTTGTGCTCCCGCAAACGCTCTCTCTTACTCAAGTAACATGCCAAAATCTAGCTAGATAACTCTGATGGGGTCCCCGCAGGCTGAGTTAGACAGTCAGGGGAGCACAGGTTTGCATCCTGACTGTGCCAAGTTGCTGCTCTCTGCTGGGGATTCCACAGGGAGCATTGGTACTGGCAGTTTTCAGAAGATCTTTTTCCTGGAAAAGTTGGAAACACAGAACACACATATTAGGTAAGTGTAGATGATATGAAGTATCCCTTTAAGGTGTGATGGGCAATGACGCTGTCTTGAACTGCAGGTACTGCCGACAGGTCCTTAATGAGACAGTGCGGACTGCTAAACTCACCCCAGTGGCAGCTCGTCTTCAGGAGCTAGAAGGCAAAGTGGACAAGCACGTAATTCCTAAAGAGGTACTTAAAGCATATTTGTTTTGCTAATTCATTTAGTGTGTACTTGGGGAAGGCATCACCCTTTCCAGTAGGTGATCACATTTTTTATCACCGAACACAGGATTTTCATGTTCGGATATTCGCTCATAATTTAAATATTTGTTTGGATATTCATTCATTTTCAAAAAGTAATAAAACCCATTATATTGCCCAGAACACAGGCAGGGGGGCGTGGCCCCTGTGTGTGCCTTTATTTTACAGCAAGACATTACAATATGTAACATGCTAAAGTAGAAACATTTACCCAGTGAATTAACTACAAAACAAAGGATGCCAAATAGCAGTTCAAGTTAAACGTTGTTTTGTTTATTCCCGAAATAAATAGTACATAGTTGAAACCGCATTTTATTTTATTTTTTTTAACTTTTTTTCTTCCATTCCTTGCCATTGACGTTTCTTCGCAGTAAACAGCGGCCATAGACTCATTTTCATAAAGGTTTACTTCTGCCTTTTTGTAGCTGAACAAGCAAACGAAAACTTAAATTTTACTTTAAACACTTCAAATAAAACAAACATGGAAATGGCGTTGTAAAATGAAGGGGAAAAAAAACTCACCGTTTTGGTTCTCGTTTATTACATTCCACATAAGTCTCAACAAAAAAATATATAATATATAAAAATCACTACACAACATTTCCAGCAAGGTGGGCACTATTTAAGCAAGGCATTTCAGAATGATGTGCTTGCCTTTTTTGTCCCATGAGATTCTCACTTGCTCTAAAGCACCACCATTTATTTTTGACTCAGATTTTGACTTTAATATATATATATATATATATATATATATATATATATATATATATATATATATATATATATATATATATATATATATATATTATAAAATCTCAAATATTTTTTTCATTTGCCTTTTCTGAAACTGTCGTGCAACTCCTGGTGAGGTGGTAAATAAGTGCAAGGTATTTTTTTAATTTCTAGCAAACACAAACATCTAATTTTTGTTTCCGAATACATGTCAAAAAATATTCATTCATGTATTCAGATATTTGTCCCAGCACTACCTAAATGTGACCATTTGTTACAAAGAAACTTACTAGATGATAAAAAGCTCCATGATCCTTTGATTTGGATGTGGACTAGGCTTGGGCAGCATCCAAACTCTACATGCTAGGAGGGTTGCAGGCAATGATCATTGTCCAAAAGGATCCACAAAAGTGATGTGTGTTTTAAAAATGTGAATGTTTTTTGGGGGGTTTTCTTTTTACATTTTATGGCAAATTATTTGTACATATTGAAAAAAAAAGTTAGATTTGTTATGAAGTATATCTTGATGATAAGACTAAAAATGTGAAGTGGTATTAACTAAAATGATATACTGTATATATAGATACATTCATATGACTGTATTTTCAGTGGGTAAAATGCAACATTACCTCGAAGTCATAAGTAATGTCAATAAATACTGTACAATCTTTAATGGTAATGGGGTAGGTTTTAAAAAAAAGAGCCTTCCATTTTAACTGCAGTGTTACTTTGAGTACTGTACAACCACGCCTGTGTTCTACAAGGTTCTTTATCGCCTCAGAACATTTTTTTCGAGGTATCACAGTGACTCTGCAAATTAATTACGATGGTTCCAGTTGGATTTGTAGCTGGACTGGGGTGTTTTACGCTTCAACCTGTGTAGCTTTGAATTTTTTTATTCTTACTGTGATTGGCTGCAAAGACAAAAGGGCTAGCCAGAGATTGGATAATGTTTGTTGGGTTGTTTTTTCTTGTGTACAGTTTCCTCGTAACTGAAGACATTGTATTCTTGGAGATGTAGTGGAAGTTTTAGGGGCAGACAAGCTGTGCAGCAAAATTGCTATGCATATTTTTACACATTAAATTTAAATTTAGTACTGCTTTTGGATTTTTTAATGTGTAAACATGGTAGGTAAGCAGCTTATCTGGACCGCTGTTTGGAATAACTGAGAGATGGTTCTAGCAAAATCACCTTCAGATAACAATATGATGTCACAGAAACCTTCCCTTTTTGCATGTGATCTTTTGGATATGCTTTGTATAAAGAACTGTGCTTTAGAGGAGAAGCAGCTCTGTTGGTACAGCTGCGAGAATGATTATAGTGAGGCTGTCACTGTATTGATTTGCATTAGATTTAATGGGTTAACTTGATTGAGTCTTGTTTCTTCAAACCCACAGAACAGCTGTCTGTAAACTGCTCTAGATTGAATATTTTGTCTATTTGTCAACCTAGGGGAATATTTCAACTTGAATTAGTTCTATTCAGTGAGTTGTAAATTAAATTATACAGGGGCTCAGTTTGTTGATCTGGGGGTAAGTTAGTTAATATTACTTTTTTAATTGCTGCTGTTTGCTTTGAGTTTGTTCTGTAGTATCGATCCCAAGGTCATCGTGAACCCCTAACATATTTGTGTTCTAAACTACTGTGTCATTAAAATTCTGCATTCCTTTTTATTCTGCAAAACGTATTTGGGAAAACATTCGAATGCTGTTGGTTCTTTTTCAGACACTGGTCATATATGCCCTTGGTGTGGTTCTTCAGGACAGCACAGCATGGCCCTTACCGTACAGGTTTGTGAGATGCAATACTTAGTTTTCTAACTTTTTTAAACAAATTATGTGTACAAGCAAATTTGAAAAATAACCAAAACAAATCGGACTTCAGAATATTATCTTTCTACATGCTTAAACAGGATTACTTTATCACCTGTTCCACACCTTTTCATTTTATTTGTATCTGAAAATGTATCTAATTTATCCCCCCTCCAATGGCTTTTTTTATTATAGTAGTGTGACACTCTCAATCTAGATTGAAACTCTACAGGTAGCAGTGCAATACAACTGAATTCAAGCTAAAGCACTAACTGTGAAACATCAGGAGCCAACCCCCCATAATGTCCTAACCCTCTAGATAAGAAGATGGACTATTATCAATCATCTTTAATTTAGAACTTGTGCTGTGATGATGAGCTGTAATAGAATGTCAGTGACTCAAGCACTTTGATTAGCTGCGAGGAGCTCCATGTACTCTACTTTGGCAAAAATGTCAGTGGAGGTCGGTAAGGGGTTTAAAAAGAACTTTAAGTTGTTGTGACACATTAGAACTTCTGTGCAAGGTCCCAGTTTTCTAAAACTCGGAGCTCAATTGCACAGGCTAGCTGCTGATTCAACCTTCAGGGCACTCTGTATCAGCTCCAACCCTCAGAGTGAGAGCCGTGCTGGCACAGGGTGGCTTTGTGAAGTGCATGTCCTGTCTAACCTTGTTCACAATTGAAGAGAAGCACATCGCCATCTCTTGTTATCACTGACATTCTGATTGGTTCCTTATCTCTGCTTTGCAGGTTTGATCCAGACAGATTTAATGAAGAATCTGCCAGGAGAAATCTGTCACTGCTCGGGGTCTCAGGAAGCCAGGAGTGTCCTGAGCTGAGGTAAAGGCAGCTTCGTATCACCTGCAGATACCAGCCTAGCATGGGTCGATTCTGAGCTTTGTATGGCATGATCTGTTAAATGTGCTGAAGAAGGAGACTAGATTAGTTTAAAGTGCTAGTGAAAAAAAAAACTAGGAGGAATTCAGTAGGAATGAGAAAGCTGTGCTATTAATAAAAGTGGCTACAGTGTGGGTCATGAATATTGCATTAGATTTTCAGTCATTTGTGTGTATCTACATTTCCAGGAGATCAAACAAACCCAATAGCAGCAGTAGCATCATTAGTATATATTAGTTATCTGCATTATAGGAGTACCAGTAATTTGCCTGTGGAAATAAGAGACTCAAATATTAAAATAGATGAAAGTAATTGAAACGCAGAGACAGCATCTCACACTGCTACTGCCTGATGCCTGCCTATAAATATAAGATGTAAGCAAACCTTTTGTCAAGGATGGTCAAGGAGTGGGACATCTCTTCTGCCTTTTCCAATAATTAGTTCCTTTTTAAAATCGCAGCTGACCACTGGAAATATCTGCATGATCTCTGCAGGCATAGGTTCAAAAGCCAAGCATACGAGAAGTGTTTTATAGTGATACTGGTGTAGTTATTATAAAAGCGTTCAGAAGAACACTGCTCCCTTGAGTAACTGGAGTTAGTTTATGGCCCCTGCAGGGGTAATTCCTGAAAGTATTTTTTTTGGAACTGCTACATTTTGACATTGCATATAGAAGTGTCATCATTTCATGCATGTCTACCTCACATCATTGCCTACCTCGATTGAGCATGAGTTTTTTTTTCTTTTTTTTTTTTTTCTTAATATAAAGACTATGTATCATTGTCTTCTCAGCAGCCACTCTTATCTGTCACCTGACAGCAGCCTGCAGCAGGCTTCATTTAAACTGCATTAGAGGGAGCATGCTCATAAAAGCAATTTGGTGGCCTTGTAACCATGGTAGCAGAATCATGAAAATAGGATACCTGAAAAAGTGAAAATAAGCAAAGTGAGATGCGAAAGTCAGTGAGAGAAATCCAACGACTGATACTGAATGAATTTATGAAAGTATCCTCTGCTCTCTTTGAAGCTGCGGTGAAACGTCTTGTCATGATGCTGTGCTAACAAAAACCTTATTTGCCATCTGAGTTCAGTTCATTAACTGTGTTAAAATCGAAGAAAAAAACCAAACCCAACAGTTGTGCAACACTCAGTAAGGGCAGGAGTTGAGAAGAAAATGTTGAAGAGCAGGAAATAAAATGTTTACCATGCCCTTGGTTCATCACAAAGACTCAATTTATAGGTGTAAGAAAAAGAAGAAAAAAAAAAGTTACCTCTTTCTAAATTTGTCCTACAGCTCACTGTCTTTCTGGTAACCACTATGGTTTCAACAACAAAACCAATACTTGTGTGAAGATTGATGTGCTTTATAAGATGAATGATTTGTATAGCCTTGATTTATTATTCCTCCTTTAATGATCTAAATGGCAGTATTGCAGTATTTGGATCCCGTGGTGGTCGGTTGAATCAATCCCGTTTCTGGAACGGTTCCTCTGTCTTCACTTCTCAGGTTTGCCTACACTGTGGCCACAGTCCTGCTCAGCTCCCTTGTGAGGAAACTGAAGCTCCACCACGTCCAGAACCAAGCTGTGGAGACCAAATATGAGCTTGTCTCGTCACCCAAGGAGGAAACATGGGTAACAGTGAGCAAGAGGACCTAGAGTCTGTACAGGCTGACCAACGGGGAGCTATGACAGTGCAGGAGTTCTCTTTGTGATGCTGGTCTGATTCGAAGGGCTCCTTTGTGGAACACTGTTGGGGTCTATTCTAATGATCTAAACAGTGGCTAATATTAATACCGCCACCCTAAAATTCTCCCGTTACTGTATTTATTGTATGTACTGCATTAATGTTTATAAGCATGGGGTTGCATTAGAAAGATTCATGAAGAGTTAGAGTGGCAGTTATTTATATTCGCCATGGTTTAGATCACCAAATTATACCCTGGTTTGTTAGTGACAAAGAAGCATGTCTATGAACATATTTCAAAGAGCGAGATTAAACCCTGCCAGGTATTTAAAATGTACCCTCTCATTCTGTTTGACTGATGGAGTTCAATATATATTTTTAACCTAATTAATTAAACTATTCGAGTAGTGTGGTGTTACCCACTTTAAAATCATGGACCATCATTACTAAAAGTAAAATAATAAAAATAATGTTTTCTTTTGCATGTGTTAAAAATGAACATTTTACTTTTGTATTTTTTTTTATAAAATACCCTGTTTTACTTGCCTGTAGTAGTGTTTAAATATACATAGCAGTTCCAGGTTCTACTGTGAGCTTAATTAGCCCCATGTCAGAGCTTATTAAGACATTGAAAGGAAAAGCTGTAATGAGCTTGATTTTTACCACTTTGTCCAATGGAACTAACACAGAATCATCACCCTCAAGGTAAAACATTATTCCAGAGCGAACTTCTAAAAAAATAAAATAAATAAATACATTTTAAAAAATGGTCAATCCAAGAAAGATTTATTTAAAAAAAAATAGGCTTGGTAAACCCCGACTCTATTGTAAATGACTTGCTAAAGAACTTCCTGCACTGCAGGCCTGCTAGCAGAAATAATTTCAATGCACTTGACTGCTACCACTCTGAACATTTGTGTAAATGACTCCCTTCCTTTCTTTGGAGGATTTTGTCTCCATGGGAAGCAGTGGAGTGGTGGTTGTAGTCTATTAGAGGCTTAAGCATAATAATCACTTTAATGTGTTCCTATATATCCCACTGGACGCCTTCTTGGTCAGTCCTATCAAAGCACCAAAAGCATGTGGAGACCACATGTTTTAAAAGACCGATTGCCTTCAGTGCGACAGAATAATTCAGTAGGGCTTTGCATTAATATAAACCATGTGTCTTGCCTATAGAAAGGAAGTGCATTGGAGTAGTGAAAGAAATGGACCAATCCCATTTATTGTATATGATTCTGTGTTGTTGATTATCAGGTAGCGGAATATTCTGTTTGACTGCAGTAAACCCCACAACAGAAAAGGATGTGCACCATTGGACATTTACTACAGCAGACTTACTTATTAAAGTCTGTAATTATATTTTTGTTAAACTATGTTGCATGCCTTAAAATCCATGTGTACAAATACTGTAAAAGAATAAAATCTTGTACCTGGTTTTGGCACTTTTGAATACTTTAGCTGAGTCCAAATTTCTGGTAAAACCACTAATTGTCAGCGAACATGATACTACTATATCTACCAAAAAGGGCCAAGTTGCAAAACAAAGCACCAAGCCCTTGAAGATATGGTAACGGTTGACCAACATATTGGCAATATTTGTAGGTGACATGAACAAACTGAAACTTAGTTAAAATTTTAAACTATGTTCATTATTTTTTATTCTATAGATTTTAAAGGATGCTTTTTCTTGTAAACTGTTTTCCAAGGGGACAAGGACAGTCTCGTTGTAAGCTAAACCTTTGAAAAGCATCATCGAATATTTATGTACGTGCCGCTCACTACAGCTGCGGTGTGCATTGCTCCATTTAAATCAATAGGTTTAATTATTTTTTATTCGCTCGCTCGCGTCGTTTGCGTTCGGTGTTCATAGCCCTTAAAGTTATTTAAAAATATTACCAGTATTAAAGATTAGCATGTAAAAAGGCTGGTATGATTTCAGAGGTGTCAGAACTATAACTTGAAAAGAATATTACCGTTTCTCAATGATTAACACTTTCTCCTGCCAACTGAGCATCTTTCTATTTTTTTTTGTCCAATCCCTGAAGAAGACATTCAAAACCTGTTTCAGTAGACGCCAAATTGCAGCCCCAGTGTTTGGTGTTGTCATTAAAGAAATATGGTGCTATGATTTTAGTTTGCACTAAAGATATGGTTACCTGCAAAAACTTGACAGATTCTTTGTAATTCTCTAGGGAGTAGCAGGGAGAAAACAACAGTTCAAATCTCACTCCCTTTGCATGAATGTATATTTAAATTATGCTGTCATTTAAACATCTCATTTTCAGGATTGCTGCTAATTTCCTAGTCTCATTTTTGGAAGCTGGTGTTAAGCCACGGTCAGTTCATCCCCCTAGGTTTCCATTTTATAGATTCCTAAACCTGAATACTTTTCTATGACTTAGTTTTTATTGTTACCATAGAAAACAATAAGGGTCCTTACAGGCATTTTAGGAATTGACAAGACTGGTGTCCAGTGGTATTTCAGATACAGGTTTCTAGGTTCTAAACTACTTTGATAGGATTATAGGCTGGCGGGAAATTGTTATGGAGGAAGTGACCCAATGAATATGAGATGATGAGTGTCAATGCTCCAGCTGCAGTAAAGAACCCACAACAAAATAACCCCCACTGTAAATTAGGCTTCTGTCTGTCCTGGTTAAGTAACAAAAAACAACCAACTGAGGATCACACAGATATCACTGACATACATTTTGGTTCCGGGTAACAAGAAGGCCTGCAGAAAGTCGCCTGAGTGGACTTATTCTTCATGTTCATGCACGTCTTGGCCAAGTAACACAACAGTGTCCTGTGTAGTTGCAAAATGCCAGATGCCAGGCCAAAGCAGAGCTCAGCTCCAGCATCTTCTGTAATGTTTTGTTTTTATTCATAGGGTGAGTTTGTTTATAAATCACGCTGTATAAGCAATCTTTTAACCTTAACATCCCGTTGAAGGTTTGGATGTAGATGGCAAATTGAATAAGATGAGATCTGCTTAACAGTTTTAAATGGCAGATGGAAGTCCAAGGTTTTTTTTTTTCCATCTCTAGTGCATTTAATAAACCGATCTGAGTTGCTCAAGATGGAATTTTAACTGCTGCTGCTTCTCTGTGTTGTGTCTGTGCTTTCAGAAGACTACTTCATTCCTGAAGTGCTTCTGTTCCTGCTTTTTAGACCAGCTCCTTTTAGCTCCTTGCAGCACTGGAGAATAAATTGACAAAAAAATAAATCCAAAACAAATCAGGTCAACTTGAGCAACCAATATCCGCTAAATGACTGCCATGAGAAGCATATGACACGCGCTTACTATTTCAAAGAGGTAATTTATGGTTCTCTCAAACTTTACCTAATAATAACATTAATTACAATGTATTTAATAAACATGGTGTTTATGGTGTGCTAACTGCGTTATATACAATACAGTAGCCTATTCAGTCAAATACATTGCATTATTTTCAAAATAAATCATTTCAAAGAAAGACTGAATGGAATGGTAACTAGGAGACATTTGGCCCCAGTGATCTATAGCATGACAAGCTTCATATACAATGGCGCCAGTGGCATTTTAAGAAGTGATTCAACTTGAAGGTTAATTACTAATAAATCACATGACCGTAGCATTTTGTCATTGACATTATGTGACACGACTTTTACCGTTTCATTTTTTCCTTCATATGAGTTTCTGTTCTATGGCATGATTTTGCATCACACTGTTTTCTGACATTTTTTGACATGGCCCTGATTTAAAAACCTAGTTGCCTTAAGCTCTGCTGCGCCAATGGGTATAAATCACACTACTGCTAGTTAAACTGCCTACCTCTTACTGTAAATGCTTTACCATTCACTGCAAATTTCCTGACCATGGTTATGGTGGCCCCATTTGTTGTTGGAATTTAAATACATGAGTAACTGCTGCTGTGCAGATTTTATAATCATTTTGTTTGAAGGTTAGTGGGTGATTTTCTGAGTTGGCAGCACAGTAGAAGCTATAATCTGTAGAGCATGTAGAGATTTTCCTCTTTCCTGTATTTATCTCTGTTGAAAATAGTCCCGGATAGACCCTTGAAACTGAACATTCTCTTTTTTCAGGGGTGACCCAGAGGACTACAGGCAGGCTACAATTCACATTTGTTTAAATATCGTTCACATAAAGTTAAATATCCCAGTTTAAGGGACATACACATATTTTAAGGGTGAAAAGAGAATATGAAACAGGTGTAATTATGAAGTGTGTGTTTGTAGCGCAACAGGTCCAACAGAAAATGCTTCCCCATACTGCTACTGTAGTTACTGCTTCATACTTACTGTACCTGCACTGGATGTAATAGTTGTCATGCCCATCCAGTCCCTGGCCCTCAGTATTTTTTTCAGCACATTGAACCACTAGGTTATCTCATTGAAAAATATATTTGTTCTTTAGTGATACAATATATAATATTTTTAATATATAATTAACACCTGTAAGTTGCCTTGGATAAAGATGTCTGCCAAATAAATCAATAATAATAATAATAATAATAATAATAATAATAATAATAATGTACAGACATTGTTTTGTAGACAGTTTTAGATTTTTTTTTAAAAAAAGAGTTTCTGCACCCCAAGAACTGCAATCAAAACTAATATTTTAAGTAACCGTTGAGTTTTCACAAAATCCATGTAAAAACAGAAAGAGTGCAAACAACCGCATTTTCTCCCACACGTGGAGGGCAAATCGCTGCAAATGCTGGAATAATTGCATGTTTCTAAGGGACAGTCTGAATGTGATTTATACTCTTATGTTAGTCAACTGTGACATGACGTGACTAATGTTAACTAAAATCCTTTCAGTATTCAACATTTGATAAGGGGTGGCGTCTCTTTTTGGGACTGCTTACAAAGGTGTGTTTTGGGAATTGTGCTGAATTGCACGCCATAGTGATTATCCTGGAGGAATGCAAGGATTTGTTGGTTGTATAAATAAACATAATATTATACCCTGACTTTTGCGAGTGTGGGATGCTCGTAGGGAGGATGTGATTATGAGAGAAATGTATTAAGATATTCAGCCACAGGGAAGCTTCTTGACCTCCATACAATTACAGAAACATTCTTCCTGTAATTCCCTTGGGAGGTTATTTTTAACTTTCCCTGCTTCTACAGCGAGATCAGCTTGTATTTAACACTGATCATCATGAGTCCATTGGAATAGATTTAACAGTTCCCTTCAAAGTGCAATTCGAAACTGTTAACGCAATAAAACTAGTAAATAGCCAAAATGATTGGTAAGATATCTACCTTGCCATAACAATTTTACATCCTGCAGCCTCGTCTCACTGACACCTGCACTTTCCTGGCTTCCCATGGTGGTCTTAAGGTCATTTGACAGGTTTATGTTTGGTGTACTGTAATTTGTTGTCTACCCCACTTTATATTGTGAGCTGAGAAACAGTTGTTATAAACAGTCACCTATCAATTTAGCGGGACATTGTGGTTGTGATGTTTGCGTTTACTCCACTGGTGGTGGTGCTGATTGTGGTTTGCAGTAATTGTCTATTGGATTTGTTTTGGTTGATATTGTAAAATTAAAAATGTATCTAAAAAAATAAATAAAACATGTCTGCAGTTAATAATATAATCTGTGTTGCATATGGGCCATATGGCCACACGTAAGTGGTTTGCATGTTTGTGTTCAAATATTTTTATGTAGCAGTATATTTTCTAGTTTTATAATATGTCCATTTTGAGAAAGTTTTAAAAAGCAGGTGTTGCCTGAATGTACCATTTATAAGATTACGTGTATGGTGAGTAAGATTGACTAGAACAGCATTTACTGTCATTTTAAGGGGATTTCAGTCAGTGAAATATGATCCTCTCCATTTAAGCATAAATGTCACAAAGCTTTTCTTCGCATTTATTACATAACATGTTACGGCAAACAAAGACTAATGATGTCATTCTGCCTCAATGAAGATTTATGTTTCAAGGTACAGTAGTCCTTGGCGTGCTGGTTTTTGTTGTTCCTGTATTATTGTGTACTGAAATGACCAGCAGTACATGGAATGTCATAGAAATTTTTTAAACAGCAGTAGGTGTAGGGTGCCGAACAAGTAAGGTGACCAGATTTTTAAGTCCTTAAACTGGGACAGTATGGAAACATTGTGAATAACTTCCAACTTCCAAGCTACGGGGAAGCTCTAGGGTTTTTATATTTCACTTTAGCAATGTTAGAGCTAATATCATATTGAAAGTAAATGCAGAGACTTATGGTGATATTCAGAGTGGAATCTTTCACTTTCAAACACTTTTTTTGGCAAATAAATTATCTTATTGTCTTTGTAATTCTGTTTCTACACAACAAGTATAGTTCTTACATTACACATTACCAATTCAGTAATATCAAATTCCAAGATTTGGAGATTAGATAAAGGGGCATTCAGAACAGAAAATAGGAGGCACTTTTTTACACAGAGAATTGTGGGAGTCTGGAACCAACTCTCCAGTAATGTTGTTGAAGCTGACAACCTGGGATCCTTCAAGAAGCAGCTTGATGAGATTCTGGGATCAATAAGCTACTAACGACCAAACAAGCAAGATGGGCGGAATGGCCTCATCTCGTTTGTTAACTTTATTATTTTGTTATGTATGAACACATTACGCATCTCAATATTTATATTTATTAAATGGTTACTTCATAAAATCCATTTTTTTCAAAATAGTTAATTTCTTACTATTTGTTCTGTAAATTCTTTTGCAGTTTCTGCTTGGATCATTAGTGTGTTGTGATTAATAAATACTAGGATTTTTATCAGCCACTTTCAACTATTAAACTATTACTATTAAAGGTGATGAAATGTGTTAAATATCCTATCTTTTGACTATGTGCAATAAATAAAGCCCACTAATCAGCTTTTCTGAATTTTGTTGAGAAGCTGCCCTTATTGCAGAAACAGGTATTTCCTTTAGTAGTTATTAAGCATGGTAAATGGTAATCCATATAGGCAAACCCTTTTAACATGCTGTAAGCTGATTTAAATATGTTTTTAAATAAGAAGGGTTTTTTTTTGTAATAGTTTTAAACTATTTGTATCATATACAGTACTCAACTATCAATGTAAATCATGTTTTTAAATAAATTAAATGGGCATCTGGAGACCTGAAACTATTGTATTTCATTATTGCTAAAAACAACATAATATCTATACTTAAATAAATTTTAAATGTTTTGAAACTTTTAAAATATTTTTACATGATGAATTTCACAAATGTGAAAATAACTAGTTCATAAATTATGTTGTATTATTCACTAACATACGTTTCTTAGAGGGTACCTGTGGTGAACTTTTACTTTTCCATTTACTGTACAGTGGAAAGTCGCATATCCGACCGTCACAAAACCGCCCTGATCAATTAACTGCCTCGCTCAATAAATAAATAAATGATAAATTAATTAATATATATTAAAATTAGGCTATGAGGGTAATGGTATAGCAAGTGCAGCGTCCACGATGGAAACAGAAAGAAACCGTTATAGCAATCAGCCTTTTGATGTGTTCCCCTGTAAGAGAGACGGTCTGTGTGTGTGTGTGTCAGTCAGCTGTGTGTAGCAGTGAAGTTTCAATACACCATTTGAGAAAGCTTTGTGTTTTACTCTTTTTTGTGCAATGTGTTTATATGATTGAGCGCAAGGATGCAGATTTTGGCAATGTGTTGTTGTAGCCTTTAAATGCATTGACCCTCTCCAATCTGGCTTCCGCTCTGCTCACTCCACTGAAACCGCCCTCCTGTCTGTCACCAACTCACTAAAGTCTGCCCGAGCTGCCTCTCTCTCCTCTGTCCTAATTCTCCTCGACCTCTCTGCTGCCTTTGACACTGTCGATCACTCTATTCTACTATCCTCTCTCGCTGACCTGGGAATCTCTGGCACTACTCTGGCCTGGTTCTCCTCCTACCTTTCCAACCGCACTTACCAGGTAACCTGGCGTGGAGCAACCTCCACACCTCGCCCTCTCTCAACAGGAGTCCCCCAAGGGTCAGTCTTGGGTCCTCTCCTGTTCTCTCTCTACACCCGCTCCCTGGGCCCCCTCATCGCATCCTATGGTTTCTCATACCATTTCTATGCTGATGATGCTCAGATTTTCCTCTCCTTCCCCACCTCCCACCATCTCCACCATCCCCTCCCGTATCTCTACCTGTTTGTCTGCTATTTCCTCCTGGATGCACGCTCATCACCTCAAACTCAACCTCTCTAAATCTGACCTCCTTTTCTTTCCCTCCTCCTCCTCCTCCTCCCCCTCCTCTGATCTCTCTATCTCTGTTTCTCTGGAATCTACCACACTCTCTCCCTCTTCCTCCGCTAAGAACCTCGGAGTCACCCTGGACCCCTGCCTCTCTTATTCCCAGCACATCTCCACTGTGGCACGCACTTGCCGATTCTTCCTGAGCAACATCCGAAGAATCCGACCCTCCCTCACCAACTACACCACCCAGCTCCTGCCCGCCTGATGTTCTCTCTGCCTCGCTTCTCCCATGCAACTCCACTACTCCGCTCACTCCACTGGCTCCCGATCACCGATCGCATCCAGTTCAAGACTCTTGTACTAGCCTACAGATGCCTTGACCAGACTGCACCCAGCTACCTCCAGACCCTCATCTCTCCCTACACCCCCACTCGGCCTCTCCGCTGCGCCTGCACTAGAAGACTGTCTCTACCTCCTCTACGCTCCCCTGCCTCCAGAGCCCGCTCCTTCTCCACCCTCGCCCCGCAGTGGTGGAATGACCTTCCTACAGATGTCAGGACTGCCCAGTCCCTGACCACATTCCAGCGCCTCCTCAAGACTCACCTCTTCAGAAAGCACCTGTAGAACTCATCTGTTCTTCCCCTGGGACACGTATCACCCTTCCTTAAATGCGCTTTACTTGCTCTTATCTGCCCCCTATTTTACTGCATTTAATCCTGTACTTCAGAGTACTGTAATTTCCCAAGTGTTTAATCTGTAGTATTTTGTATTTAATCGTATCCTGATGTAACTATCACTGACACTTATCTGCTGTATTATTGAATCGTATTTTGTCACACTTAATTGTATTATAATTAATTGTATTATAATTGTACTGTGAATCTTAATGTATTTGCTTACGATTGTAAGTCGCCCTGGATAAGGGCGTCTGCTAAGAAATAAATAATAATAATAACAATAATAATTTGAATTAAACAAAGCACGCTTCATAAACGCAATGTTTAAAATAGCCGAAGCAATATTTAAAACGAGCTTCTTATCGGCTGTTGGCAATATCAAGAAAGTGCGCAAAGTACGGTCACAGGGCCAGTAAGATAGCAGAACCAGGGAGGCAGGGACTTCTAGAGTTAAGAAAGAAGCCATCAGTTGCAGGTTACTGTATATAATATTTTTGTCTAAAAAAAGCCATTATACTGTCATACTGTGACTGAATTTGTTGTTATACTGTGTAATCTTGTGTGTGTATATATATAGTATATTGTATTTTAATGTTTCAAAAATAATGTAAGTAATAATAATAATAATAATAATAATAATAATAATAATAATCTAGACTGTTTTAAAATAGAAAATATGTTTCTAAATACTTTTGTCATATTTTAAGCCCCTCCTTTTACAGCTATTTTGTTGCACAAAAGTGTTCAAACCACTACAAGCTTCAGTGCGCTGCGTTGTAAACACGGCACGGTGATGTGACATGACAGGGTTGGTTTTCGCAATTGTCGCCTATAGCTACACACGAAGCAAAGAGAATAATCCCAACACAATACAACGGTACCTGTATGAGCTGTTATTGTTAGACTACAGTAGTTTAACCTCTTAAGGTAGTAAGAGTGATGATTGAGACTAGGCTATCTGCCAGTTCGTTTTAGCAACAGATATGGTAGCACTGCATGAAAGTACAATATTCTGTTACCGGCGCGACAATTTACATGCTCAATGGTACTGCATAAGCCTTTATTCTTTTTCTTTTAATGTTTTAAAAAAAATGTTATTATGAACAATATAATGAAATATGAACTGACACATTCCTTGGTTCATATTGAATTCATATGTAGAAAACATTCATTATTGATTCAATAATCTTTACTTGATGTTAATTCTGGTTGCAGTTACTATGTAATAACATGAGTATTAATGTCACTTTAAATATTTAATAATATTTAAGTGTTAAGTGAAGAAGAATAACAGCATGTAGATCTTTTTTCAAGAATGGACTTGTTTTCTTTGAATTGTTAGCAGAATGCACTGTTCAGTATTTGTAATATTTTTTTGCCACTAATGTGGTCTCTAAAAGCTGATTTATGTGACACTGGTATAACTTTCAGTACCTAGGTCAGTCATTTATGCCAGAGGCAATTTTAAACACTCCTCAGTACATAAATAAGGCACTATACAGATTTTAAAAAAGCAGAATTTAAATACATAGAATCTAATTCTCTTTCACAGAGGAAGGTGCTGTCTTACTGTTTAAAGCTAACAAGATGCATTATTTATAAATCATTAGACTTCATCTGGGAGAAGTCAAGTGAGATGAAAGGTTTTGTTTCACACAGGGTCAGAAAGCAAGGTCACATGTCATGCGGCAGTGATTGGGACCCATGATACCCTTGCTCTCATTCCACTGGAACCATTAGATGACAATGCGTTAACCCCCAACTCTTCACCCCCACCTACAAGAAAAAAGCCTCAGCAGCAGTCTCCTGAATGAAGAGCTTGTAACAGATCTGAAAGACCTTACACAGAATCTACTCAGTTTATGGAGAATAATAGACGGCATTGGGTGTATTATAATGCTGCAGTTTCATCCAGGCAATGTGATGGAGAAATAAAAAGAGAGAGTGAAGCTTGAAACCCCATCAGATCCCTGAGATAGAATTACAGTGTTAAACACTTCCTGTTATTTGTTTTTATCATATACATATATACTGTTCTTTAGTCGTGCCATCTTTTAAATGTTGATTATGTGTATGAAAGACCCTTTGTTATGCATTAAATTTAGAAATACAAACAGGAAATGTGTAAATCAAGTACAAATGTTTTGACTATAAGAGAAAGATGTATGGGTAAAACGTTTGCGATTTAATTTACAAAGTTTATTTTAATATTTCTAAATTGAACACAATTGAATGTTTTATATATTATTGGATGTTAGGTAGGAGAGAGCAACGTCTGTTTCATACAGTATGTAGTTGAGATCCAAGTATAAATATGAATTACAAAGTAGCTAAATAAAAGGGAGCATTTTTTGTTTATATTGCTTTTACCAGCTATGGTTTTGGTTTTGGTTTTAGGCTTTTATGCTGCTAGGGGGACATTATCCAGCAAGTATTTTTTATTTACCTGTGTTTCTTGTTATATTGCTGCAAAATTAATCAAATCTCATGCCCCTCACACCTCTTGTGAAGCAGGTATTGAACCTAAAATACAAAGCCTATAGACAGTACTGGAATAAATAAAGAGCATGCTCATACTAATTAAGGCTAAAACAAGGCGAGAAAGAACTTTTATTGCAATTACAGTACCACCAATGGGATTAACACCTACAATTTTCACATGCAGTTTCATTCATGCATTTGCATTTATAAAAACGGTCTTAATTAAAAAGGAGAGTACACAACATGCATTTTAATTAACTTTAATAAGGACTGATACAATTCTGCTTCAATGGTCATATTACTGAAACACATTTTTGTTTTTGTATTAATATATATTCATCTTCTGGAATGCAATTCTTTTGACATTCAATATGCATTTCAGAAGATTAATATACATACAGTACATCATTTTGACAGCATTATTTTACTGTGATACACAACCATGTTTTTATTTATTGATTTAAATTAATGATTAAAAAGCGTCTTTTGTCTATTTAAGTGTAAGTAATTGCTTGCAATGTACATTCGCGCCACCTGTTCAGTTTACTGTGGTCTGCTTATAGAAGTGCACACATAATATACACTTTAAATGCCAGCCTTCCCTAAACTCAAAATCACACCCTGTTTCGTTGAGTGGTCCCTAACACCTTTTCACCGTGGTAGCAGAGGAAGTGGTGTTTATCCCTGCTTCCTGTGCTGTGTTTGGCTGTGTGTGGAAAGATGTAAAGATGGCGGAGCTACAGATGCTGTTGGAAGAGGAGATCCCGGCTGGACGGAGAGCCTTGCTCGACAGTTACACCAATCTTGAAAGAGTCGCAGATTATTGCGAAAACAACTACATACAGGTAAGGTAACGGGGTACAGTAATGATATACCAGTTGTTAAAAACCGTAATTAAGAGTTGTAAACGGTTTTCATCCAAGAGGATGAAACGGGATACAGCAGCAGTTTCTAAGACTGGCAGTAACGCTATGCAGGTTCTGTATAGCCGCTGTACTGCATTCCTGTTTGATTTCAAAAGTGCAGTGTTTTGATCCTAGATATTCTATGAATATGTACTGCATATCTTCCGTTTATGATTTCTTTCACCTATTGAATACAGGGTTTTAATATGTAACCAAGAAAATAGGAAACGGTTTAATTCCATCCTATAGCATCATCAATGGTAATATTGTGGGGCTGACTGCAAACCTGTAAGTTTTTGATTTAGCAAAACGTAAATACATTTTCCCAGTCTGCAGTTTAGTGTTTCATAGAGTTACAATTTTTTCAATAGCCAAAACCGGATTTGTTTTCTAGCGCGTACAGCTCAAGCAGCAGCAAAAGGGAATGTTACCTCTAGCATTGTAGAAATGGAAGAATAATTCCAAAACTTAACGAATGCTTTTTGAAAGTTGTTTGTTACAAATAGCAATTTTACGTTGAGGAAATGCAGAGTAGGAATTTGACCTAACAGTCCCTTTTGCTGCTTGGACTGATTTTTTTTTTTTTTTTCAATGGTGTTGTGATGGTTTGTTATGGGGGGTGTGTGGATTATATTTTAATCTGATTGATGTACAAATTCGGTAACCCGTTTAATAAGCGTGGGTATTTGAAAAATGCTTAACTAAACAATAACTGTTTACCTTTTAAAGAAATGCGCATTTGTTTTCTTTTAAATAATTTATCTAGGTTACCGATGCACTCAGTCTTCAGAACTCGGTCAAATTGAGATGGAAATGAAGATCACATTTAGTCAAACCTTGACACTTGACCGTATTCAGAATAGCAGAAGATCATTTCCAGCATTTGATTGTGAAGCAATGCTGTATTAATTAAAATTATGCCGTTAGGCATTTGAGTAGATCTGGGATTTCTTCCGCAATTAATTTTACAGCTTCTCTGTAAATATGAATTGGGGAGTCTCCTGTTCCATGCAGTGACCACACATTCAGTGAGGAGAGTGGCAAGTGTAATTTGTCTCTGTTCACTGCATAGGTCACTACTGTAGATGAGGTCCCTGTTGCAGGGCAGTGTTATTATATTCAAGTCATATCATGTTGTGTTCACAGCTATTTTTTATTTTATTTTATTTTTTGTACATGTTCCTTGCTTCTCTTTATATTTACTTGAATGTTTATCTTGGGGCTACAGGATAAAAATCTAGACTAAATACAATTCCCATTAGGTCTTGCTTCAGTAAACTGCATTTGATCACAAGACATCAGAGAAGCACTAATTATGAGCAGTGTCTTATATTTAAAATGCTGTTGGGAATTATTGCATAGCCTTAGGTAACTATCAAGGCAGGGATATATGTCCTGTCTCACTTCCATGGCATGGGAAGCAAATACACTAGTCTTGCATGTAAATTAAGTTTTCATAGAAGACTTGGTGATTATTCAAATGGATAAGAAACTGATTATTCTGATTCAACTATGTACTGTAGTTGTACAGTGGCAGGTCTCATGGGTGGCTGAAGGTTTATCACTATAGTTGCCCCGCACTACAGGTCAATAGGATTTTGGTTATTATAAATTAGGTCACCATGTACAGGTTTCAGGTGCCAGTGCCACCCAAGGGTGAGAATAGAATGTAAGTGTCAGTTCTCTTGCATAGTCATTGATCAGTGTGGTATAGAAGCACTTCAGCTTACTGTACCTTTCATGTTCTTTATCAGTGCCATTGGACATGCAATATGCCCCCATCTCTCCATGTTTGCAAGCAGCATAGGAGTTTCATGTTCATGCTGAGCTTCATGCTGCTCGAGACAAACATGTTTTAAGGGTATGACTGGGGTCGAGTGGCTAAATGGCCCCCGCCAAAACCGAGTGGGATTTCATGGCCAATGCTTTGTATCCAGAAGTCTGTTACCAGAGTACAGTACTTAAGCTTGATGGATGAATAAACCCTAACTGGGAATTGAACTCTAGCCTTGGCATATCTATAATGCACTTTCCTTGAGTGCAGTGGTTGGCACTGCAGAAATGAATCTCAAGAGTACTGTTGCAAGAAATAGGTCTCCTGTATGTAATGTATTCACTGAAATTATTTTGTTTGTTCATTTACTGATTTGGGTATCTTGCTGCTTTACTTTGTGAACTAGCTTGTAAACCTTTATGGTTAAAAACTAATAATTTAATGTAACAAAAGAAAGAAACTAACACCAATATATTAGACATTGAAAACAGACTTGAAATGTTTCATTTTTTTAACTCAGTTTCTTTGGTACTGCAAGTCTGTCACTGTAAATGCCAAGGTCTTGAAATGCTTTTGTTAGATGAAGTGATGAAAAGTAATGATGATTCAAAGTAATGTTTCTTGCCTACAGCAGGAAGCTGTTACTGGATGTAGAAATCGGCTTGACTGAAGGTGTGAGTTATGAAGCATATATTAGAGTCCTGGCATGTACAATAATTGATTGATTTATGGAAAAAAAAGCCAAAATGCAAGATTTTGCTTTCAGTACTAGTTTGTTTTGTAAACATCATATCGGACATAATCAATTTGGCTTATGTTTCTCCAGCTTCAAGGTTTTTGTGAATAATCAAATAATTAACTATTTCTAATTCGCCTACAGTGTTAGACCTTGCTGCCTATTTGATCCTGTTTGGCTTTTTTCTTTTTTGCTTGCTTGCAAAGTAGTAAAATGCAAATATTATCCTACCCAGCAGTTAAAGGAGTGCCAGCCATGGTTTTGAAATCCATTCATTGCTGGTCCTTGTTTTTTCCTCTGAACTTTTGGTTCTTTACTTGTACTTTTTACATTTTAATTTGTAATGTGCAGATAGAAAGACAACACTAAAGATTGCTCCTCGGTAGAGGTGGAATGATATATTAGTGTCAAGATATACATTTTGCAATATGGTATGTATCACTATACATGTGATGGTCTGATTGTCTACTTGTATGATGCTCAATAAGATCAAATGATCAAATAACGATGGACTATTTTATTAAACACAAATTAAATGACACTGGGAGAGTATGTATTCATCATGCCAACTATAAAACAGTTGTTCTTAATGCAAGAACCATTTAGTGAACTACAAAAAGCTAGGTTGTGCTTTTGGTCATGTATCATGATACAGATGATAGCCTTTAAATATTTATACTATATCATGAAATTAGCGTATCGATGAATCATAATACGTTAATTACATGATATACCATATCATAAAGGTATGTAGGCTATTGTTTGAATTGTTACACCACTGCTTCCTGGTGCTTACGATAATCCCTTGTTGTGGTACTGATCACTCCAGTGGTGAATCTGCAATCGGATTCAACACTGGAGTGATGAATCTGATTGCAGCAAAGATACCAGGATGCAGCCGTTTACAGTATTTATAGTGTTGCTTTCGCAATATTTGCATAATGAATTGATGTGAAAAAAGGAAAAGATTCTCAGTACATTAAATTATGATTAATGAGATGAAAATGGATTTTAAAGTATTGGTTAGCACTCCTTGAACTTTATTGAACAGTATTTAATAATTTTCAGGGTTTTTTTTTTTTTTAAGTAAGAATGTTGGATGTCTTTCTACTACTTTGTTAAAGTAAATCCAGTAGAATAGTGTTTGATATTGCAATAGTGAAGAAACCATCAGAATAAACGGCTTAGCAAGCTGCCATGGTTGGCCTGCCTGCTTGTTTGTTTTCGTTATTACCCAGTTCTCCTTTCAGCTCGCCTCGCTCTGGAGTTTGAATTTCCATATCTCAGGAGTTGTGTTGGCAGCTGCTTTCCTGTTTTTGATTCCGGTGATATTGCAGGAGTCCTTGCCTCCGGTGACCTGTTGGTATCTATGCTCCCTTCCTCCTCCTATTTTTTTTTCATCATCAAGCCAAAAAGACAGTTGATACAGTACATTCCTGGCTCTGACAATGCACTCTTTCCTTCAATAATTGGCTTTTGACATCACTAGGAAGAAAGCCAATCCTATTAGTCAGTCCGGGTTCTGTTACCTGCATTCATTTATTCTTTCAGCATCTCCAGGAATAAAGGGCTATGAGTTTGAAGATCCTGAGTTTGAATCCTGGCTCTGCAGCTGACTTGCTGTAGTAGTCTCACCCCGGGCAAGTTTTTTTGGCTGTTCTTGAAATTACCAGGTGTCGAGAACTTTTAACATACGTTCTACAGAGCACTAGTTAAATACATTTCCTTCCCCACTGTAGCTTGTTGTACAACTCCCAATACTGTAGGTAAATAATTTATAATCCGTAATTGTAAAGCTCCTTTTGTGTGTTATGTACTTAAAGGTGTGTTTGGAGAAGGTTCAAACTTTTGAATGCACTGTACATGAAGTTAAAATAGTGCACTTTTGAATGCACTATACGTTGTTTAAAATAATGCACTTTTGCAGTAGGCATGCAGTTCTCTCCAGATGTCATTGTCAATCATCTGCCAAAAAGTCAAACACTTGTCTACTCAATTAAGAAGTTTTAGTTTAACCTGTAACCCAGATAAATGTGTGATCAATTCAGAGCAGTTCCTGTACAGTTAGCAGGGTCCAGACACATTGCTTAAATTCCTGGCAGCTGGTTATTTTTAAGTATAGTGACACGCCATCACAGTCAATACAAAATGAGTATAAAGAACAAAATCATGATGACCTACAAACGCATGCATAATATCCCTGTTGCCGGGGATATGCATCCCTATCTGGAGGTAAAAAGGGCAGTGCTGGAGCACTGCTAAATTCTTAACTTGACATTTGTAATCTATTTTATTTATTTATTTATTTATTTATTTATTTAGGCTGATATCTCTCCTGGTCCTGTAGGAGGCGCTCTGCTTTGTTGAAGTCATGGCTCAGGATCAAAGTAGCAGGGATGTTAGGTGGCGCAGCCTATGCTACTTTGAGTTGTTTACACACTATTATTGTGAGGCACCAACTGGGGAGAGGGATTGGAGGATGGCTGGCTGGCTGGCTTGCTGGCTGTCTAAAACAGGGCTCTGTTGATGTGGGATACATTCCAGACATCCTGTGGTGGCTTGTGTTCAAACGTTCCATTGCTTGCTCTAAGATTTCTTCTTTTTGCCAGTTCGTTTGACAAATTCATGTTGCGTGGGTGGGTGGGGGCTGTTATAGTCACATGGCACCAAGAAGATATCTGCTTACAGTACTTCATAATATGGTTTTGTTTTTCATTCAGATGTACAGTAGGCAGAGAGCTTGTATTGCTGCAATAGCCAAAAGCAACGAAGCAGGCACTATTCTGAGGCCCCTGATCACAATGGGATGATGTGCTGCCTGATTGCATTAGACTGTCCTTATATAGTTACCTATTCAGCAGGTCAGGCATACATAAGCGATGATGTCTTTGGCTTTTCCTATTCCATTCTACACTGAATTTGGATGCAGAACTACTTGCTGCTCTGCACCAAAATCGGCAACTGGGAATGATTGCTTGTCACAGGGAAACATATGTCTGCTGTCTTGCTTTGACTGTAAACTTGCCTGCTTTTTATGCTGCAGTCTATATTCCTTTAATAAAGAACAACTGTTGGTTAATCAAGCTGAAGTACTAAAAGGTGTCTGCTAATCCATATTGGATTGTGCTGACGAAGACCAGCTTATCCGAATATCTGTTAATTTGTTTCCTAAAGTGTAATGCAGCATCTAAGCAAGCCCTAGCTGCTGTGTGCTAATGGGGTCGCTTGAGCCTCTTGTTGAACTTGGTTTTGAATGTGGGAAAGCTGCTGTGTATCTGAGATCCAGAATATTGGAGAGCCATATTCTAGATGGCACAAATTTAATGATCCTGTTTAATGGTCGTACACATACGGGTGTTTGACTTTCTGCGGTTTAGATCATTTAAAATGCAATATTGTGTTTTTAGCTGTGAAAAAATAGTGGCCCCCAGAATAGCATGTAGTGTGTTAAATGACCTACAATATGACCTACTGTAGTGTGTTTTTTTGTTATCAAGTTGAGGTTGACTGATAAAAAAAAAAAAAAAGGTCGTGCCACATGAAAAGTAAGGTACGTAAATTTTCTACCCAAATGTTTAACATTGCAAATCAGTTTTGAATGATCAGTCAAATAATTTGCATAATACTGTGAACTTTATAACATCATTTGCTAATGAACAGCAAGGATATGAATCTCTCATTGCAGATACTGTCACAGGGAAACATATGTCTGCTGTCTTGCTTTGTAGGCTATTTTATTGGGTGAAAAACAGCTTTAAATTATGAGAAATGAATCGCGAGGATTTCTTGGCTTGCGGGTGCCCAGTAGCATTAGCATCCTGCATCCCACTCATATAATACATTGAAATGTCCATTGTATAATAGTACATACTGTTAGCGAATTGAAAAGGAAGATTGAAATAACTGACGTCAAGGTAGTTTAAGCGTTGTGTATGAAGTGATCCCAGGCACCTACATGTACTGTAAATACATTGGGCAGCAACATTGCTTTGTTAGGTGCATTTGGTCTAGAATATTTCTGTATGCGCTACAGCCTTTATTGAAATCATCTTGCGGCCCTGGGACAGTAGTTTTGGAACCGAAACAAATACCTGTCGTATTTTATTCTGCCTGCGTAGGACTGAATTGAAATGCTGTGTTGCTTGTCTGTTTTTGGTTGCGAGGGCCTCCCCCTCCAGCTACTGTAGCACAGCTCCCCATTTGCGACCAATATGATTGTTTGTGAAAGTCTCCTAACTTCTAAGCTCTGTCTTGCAATGAGTGTTGCAGGCTTGTGCAGATTGTAGCTTCGTCTTGACTTCTGCCACAGCCCCTCCATGCAAAAGAAGCTAGCCAAACCAGAGTTGTTTTTATCAATGGGTTGGCTGTCCCTTAACTTCTTTGTGTGTCTTTCTTTTTTTTGTGTGTGTTCTTATATAAATGGCTCTGACAAAATGTATTCGCCCAGGGCTAGATGAAGTAAAAAGTAGTCAGAATTTTCCAAAAAAAAATAAAATAAAGTTAATTAAACAGGGCTTCTTAATATTGAGAATTGCTTGTTTGATTTCTGTATACTCTTTAAATGTAGTTAAGAAAATATTCCTTAATGTAAGGCCTACCTAACAACCAATAACAGGCTGAGCATTTTGAATGTTGCATGCGATGCTGCAGTATCACTTTGTTTAAAAAGGAAAAAATAGTCAATTACGCTGTTAATTTAAATAAACTGAGATTTAAAAAAAAAAAAAATTTTATACAAAAGAATGCATACAGATATGTTGGAAAAAGTCCAATATGTGGAGAAATTACACCTCAGCCGCCACACTGGTATTTTGAAACGCCCATGTTATGAAGCGCTCTTGGTGTGCAGGTCGTTCAATAGAAAGCGCCATGTAACGCACTTGAGCACTCTGCCTATTGAATGCACCCCTGATGTCTAGTAGAGGGACACACTCATTTATAACATCTTAACACGTACAGTAGAAGTATGATAATTATTTTATTATATAGATTTGTTTTACACAAACAAGTACAGTAGGCCCATCAATGTATTTTTGTTAATATCAAACAGGGCCTCAGTTATTGGCTGAGCTGTGTTTTGTGTGTTCTTTCCTAGAAACTGCTGCAGATTACTGTAGCTGAGTTCTGGTCATGACCTCTTCTCAATGCTTAAGTGAACTAAATGAAATGAGAAGCAAGTTGCTTTCGTATACCGGCCATAATAGTTCTGTCAATCAACTCAGTTTCCAGAAGTCTATGCATTTTAAACCTGAAACCTGTTTCTGTGTTGAATAAATACTGAAGCTGTTCATCCGCGATTTCACCTTTTTAGCTGTTGAGGGTAGGAATTTGTAGGCTGGTCTGTGGTTTAAGCGGTGATGGGGATCCTCTTTGGTTTATGAGTGAAGAAAGGATGTCTGTATAACTGACAAGTGTGGCCAGATGAGATGTAGATTTGAGTGTACTTCTTAACCTCCACTGTACCACAAGGTCTTGGGTGTACAGTAGATACTGGCTCTGCCTGTCAAGCTGGAGTCAGAACCAATCCAAGCTGTGGATTTGGCTGTCTGTCAAGTGAGTATTAGAAAGGTGGTTGTCACAGAGAAGAAATACTGTACAGTATGTGTAAGTTTTGTTCTCTTGTCGGGCAGACTAGTGTCAATTTTTTATATCTTTACATTTGAAGATGACTTCCACCCACTCAAAATACTTTGAAAGAACTGAAGTTGAGATTTAAAAAAACAAAACATTGTCTCAATATTGGATTACAACAAATATCCAAAGTCTATGTACAATACACCGGCACACATACAGACAAACACACTGTACAGTTTTTCTTTCAACTTAAACACTGTTTTGGGGGAATTATAGATTTGATCCTTTATTTGGCATTCATTTTGTGCAGCAGAACACTGTTTTGCTAATGCAGTAGTGTCTCTTCATTACTACGGTAGCTTGTCAGTATGCAGATAAGTGACACCCATGCACAGGAAGACAGGAGAGATCAGACAGGCTTAATCAGCTTCCATCTGGACCAATCCCTGTGAGCTGGTCTCTTCCCTTCTATCCCAGAGGCTCTGTGGGATACACAGCATTGTCCTTCTTTAATCCAAACCTGGAACTTCAGTAGAGGCTATGTGTTGGCATGAGATGTGAGGTAGATCTGTAAAACCTCTTATACTGTATGCTGTGTTTCTGCAGGGGGACTGGCTTCCCGCTGGAGATGTATCTCTCCAGTAAAAGGGAAGCCAGGGAAAAACTTGGTTTGACAATCTTTAGCACAAGTTAATGTGTGAATCAGGGAATACTGTGAAAAGAGTTGCCTGTTTGTCCGATGGAAATTTAAAAGGAGAGTGCTTTAACGTTTGCTTTACAAATTCATTTTCTGATTATGTTTATCATAAGTAATGTATTTAGTACCTTGGCAGACTTAACAATTTGAACAAAGCGCTGGTCCAGTCTGTTTGGCATTCCCAGTACAGTGTTCTGTACAGCCTGGGATGGAATGAGGCCCTTTCTGCTCTCCTAATAAGGCGCACTGAATTTAGTTTGACTACTGACACTACAGCAGTGTGTGGAACCACACTGCGCTGGAAAGTGCTCCCTGGTAATTGAAAGCCGCTCTTTTAGGGGATGGGCACACACACTTTATTGAAATCTTGGTGTTTGATGTACTTTGGAAATGCTTTGTGTAGTTGAGTATAAACATACGTCCATGGATATTTACTGTATTTTATATAGTACATTTGGCTGCGAATTGTAGTAAGTGGGAATTGACAGACCTGTGCTAGAAAGGGCAGTCTGCACACTTCTAACAGGGAGAAACAATGAGTCTCTGTAAAGATCCAGTCAAGTCCTTTGTGCTGAGAGCTTCCACATGCACATAACAAAGATTGATTGTATTTATTATAATATAATGGGTCTTCCAGTTTTCTTAAGACTTGCATGACTTTTAGTATTCATAGCATGGTCACTATCCAGTGCATTGTTGTGGTTAATACACTTCAGTGTAAGCATCACTTTGCCTTTGGGGGAACTCTTACATTTGCTCAATTAATAGACGTCAGCATTAAATATTCTAGCTGGAAGGTTTTGTTGGTGAGTCTCCAATTTGTGCATGCTCTGAATACATGGGGGATATTTAAGGTTAGCCGTCATAAAAAAAAACACACCATTTTATACACAGTTTTTATTTAACTAATAACCCAGTGAGGCATTTAAGCTTCATGCATCATACAGTACTTGCAATAAATAGTCTTTTACTTTTGGACTTTTAGTATTCCTTGCTGGCAGTTACTTTCCAAGCATGCAATCATTATAAAATTTTAAAGTTTCCCAAACTCATTACTGGGCAATTTTATGAGTATATTAACCGTTTCACCATGCTTTTTTTATATATAACTTTTATTCAGACCCTGTAAAACATGTTGATCAATCTTTTTTTTTTTTTAATTGTACTATTTTATTGTTAAATCTTTAACACAAATAAAAATTACAACAAACTGCCCCTATACGCTAATTTCAGTGAAAAAATTTCTCGTATAGATGTGAGGACCTTTCTGTAATATCTTGGAGGCATATTCGAGGGTTAAAATCTGTGATTTTTATTGTTGGTACAGTATAAATATAATTGTGTATTTATTCACTTTTGTTTTGATGCCAGAATTCCTGGTCAGGTGTCCCATCCCCCCTCTCCCCACCATGACAAACACTAAAGAATACATTAATGTGGAGGACTCTTTCAGTCACTGGGGTTGGAAAGAAATCTCTCACATTGTTCCGCCTGACATGACTTCTTAATAAAGACAGCATGAAATAGCAATGGAATACGGCCTAATAAAACCTGTTCAGAGAATGTGCTTGCTTTCAGTCGCAGATCTGAAACAACCTTGACCCCTCGTGCTTTGACACCCCTTTAACCCCTTATGCTGAGTTATCTAATGCTATAGTGTTGTCTTGCTGTGTTGCATTACTGTTTTATTGTTAAGTAAATTTAAGTATTCATTTTCAAAATAAACTGAAGAATGAACTGAATTGTGCGAGTTTGATAAATGTTGATGATATTCTGTTATTTAATACATGTACACAATCTACCTTAATTACAGAACTTTAATATCTGTTGCAATACAGTACATACTGTAAATGACCTTGAATGTAATCTACAGTAGCTAACTGTTTTTTGCTAATGTTGTAATGTGTGTGTGTGTGTGTGTGTGAACTTGCATCTACTGTAAATCTTCCTTGTCATTCCACTGAGCTTGTGGACAAGAGGAGGCTTCCTTTCTTGTTTGGTTTTATAATGGAAAGGGGTCACAATTCGGTGGGATGGCGAATGGTTTAATACTGTAAAGGCATACTGCATTAAAATAGCTGAATGTGTCCATGTGTTTAGAAGAGAAGGTTGCATGTTGCTTCTCTGAAATCCCCCACCCCTGGTCCATCCCATTAGAGAAGGGAGAGTAAATGAGATGCTGCCGCTGGTACAGAGCATAACATTTAATTTACTGTAGAGGCTGCAAAGTTACATGTGTGGTATTCAGCGGGCTGTCTAGATATGCACCAGGGATCAATGTGCGCCTCTTTTGATGCACCTTGAGCACCTCAACAAGCTATTGCCAGGAATAGAGAAGGAAAATTGTTTTTTTGCAGAACTTTGTACCAAAGTATGGTATTGGGCACTTTTGAAACCTGCCAATTCAGACTCATTTTCCAGATAAATTGTCAACCCTTTGCTCCAAAGTATAGTAGATATACCCATATGGAACTGTCACACATGTTACATTTACAATGGGACATTAAATACATTAATATGTAAACATTACAAATCAGACTTATTAGGTTAAGAAAGCACCATTACTGATTGTGAACAAATAAATAAAACTATGGCATGTTTGTTGTATGAAAGTGTCCAATTTATTTTCAAAGTAATGATTTACTCAGAAAAGTACAGCACAATGACTCGTAAAAATGTGTAGGCTAATGCAGGGTTTCCCATTCCTGGTCCTGGGGGACCCCTGTGTCTGCTGGGTTTCATTCCAACTGAGTCTAAGCTAATGAATAGTTCAATTAAGGGTTCAATTAAGTAATTGAGAGCTCAGTTGGAATGAAACCCAGCAGACACAGAGGTCCCCCAGGACCAGGATTGGGAAACCCAGGGCTAATGTGCAATACGATCCCATAATCAGCAAGATTAGGTTAGTTTTAATGTCAGGAAAATGCTACAGTATCTTTTATAAGAGCATTTTACCATGTGCCATCAGTAATGTGTTCTTTCTACAGGCCTAGATTATTATTATTATTATTATAATTATTATTATTTATTATTATTATTTTTTGTTTAAAGCATTGAAACCTGCTGAGCTGAACTTTTGATGTTCCGCAGTAAACCTGATTTTGTTTCTGCTTTTGTCCAAATGCATTAAACTTGCACTTTCAACTCTACTGCCATATTACAGGCAAAAATATGCCTGTAACTGGGTCACGATTAATAATAGTCTTGCAAACTGTACATTAAAATACTCGATTTGGATAAGAGTAACAATTAAAGAAGACAAGAAGTCAGTGTTAATTACAGGCTTGCTGCAGCAAATCAATGCAAGAGTGCTAGAGCAAATCAATTAAAATTCTGTGATCAAGACTTTTAGTTTCTTGTATTACCCCCCCCCCCCCCCACACACAATTTTCCTTGCAAATTGCATTTGGTTTGTTGTATGTATGTATGTATGTATTATTATTATTATTATTATTATTATTATTATTATTATTAGGCTATGTGGATTGTATTGTGTCAACTACTATCACCTGCTTAAACATTCATTTGGATGGTTTTGAATTCACTAAGAAAATATATGATAAGTATTCTCAGATTGTATCTTTTTGTTTGTACAATCTTCATTGTTATAAACTGTATTATCACACTTGCTGTTTGGTGGTACTGACAGGCATGTTACCGCTGATCAAAGACGAGAATGCTTAAACGCGGTCGGATCGTTGGAAGAATCAGTCAAAGAGCAGAATGTTTAGCACTGGCGGATAGAATTCTGTCTATGTAATTGTCTCTGAAACATTCTCTGGATCCACCCTTGACCGTGTCCAGATTGCTAAAGGGTTTAGTGCTCCTTCCTGTCGCTAAGTGACAAGTGTCTCTTTGATGAATAATGGCCCTGCATACCTGGGATAATCATGATG
Organism: Acipenser oxyrinchus oxyrinchus; assembly: GCA_030684275.1. Classification (NCBI taxonomy): domain Eukaryota; kingdom Metazoa; phylum Chordata; class Actinopteri; order Acipenseriformes; family Acipenseridae; genus Acipenser; species Acipenser oxyrinchus. The sequence continues at coordinate 34,188,608 of CM060258.1, forward strand.
AGGATATTATATGCCATTCCATCATAGCGGCGGTTGCATTTGGATGCTAAACCTACCATTCATCTGTAATGTGTGTGTCCTTTTGCCTTCAACTTGACTGCATACATCAGATATTGTAGGAATATTATGCTAGACTGAGATTTGAGTCATGTTTTCCATGTATCTTTCGGACCTAATCCAGATTAAACATTTGCATTAGTTTGTTTAATTGAAAAAGCAAAAGCTTGCCGTTTTACAATACAGTGCAGCACAGCATGGCTCTAGAGTAGAGGAATGATGCAAATACAACATCCTCTGTTTTGAGTTATGTGAGTTTCATTCACTGCATACTCTGTTCAAATATAACATGATTTGAATGTTAACAAGAGTTGCACCCACTTGCATGTGATTGGGGTCCAATTTCTCAAGCGATCTTTTTCAAGTATTTAGAGGTGCGTTGCATTTGGATTGGATCCACTGTAATGCAGGTGAGTAAGTTGGAGCAGATACTGAATGGATCCTTTTGCAAGAGTTGTAATATTCCTACAGTACTTCTTGAAGATTGCCCTTTATGGATATTGTAAAACAGATGGAGAAATCTGTGCTTTGATTATATTCTGCCTTCCAGCAAACCAATATTGCTCATTTTGTTGTGACCCATTTACAGTAGTTGGGTCTAACCCTTTAAGGTTCTGTACATTAAAAACAAAACATTCTGGGTTCCATTTAATGGCTACCTACAGTAAACAGCCAGTTCCTGCTTCTAAAATATTAGTAATTTTACTAATCCGGTTAAAGCAATTTTCCAGCTGCACTTGATTTTATCTTCTGTTTTTGGACTGCGCGCTAATTTTGTCTCCATATCTAGCTGTTCGCTGCAATAAAAATGGAAACCTTTTACAGCAGTTCTGTTCATTTTAAAGAAGCATTCACTGTGCTCTGAATACAAGTAAATAAAATGGAATATTGTGAATAGGAGAGAGCTTTTCTTTCTAAAAGCCAGTAAAGATCAGAGCTAGTCCTGTTCTGTCACATTCCTATCCGAAACAGATGTTGTTCAGTAAAGTGGAACAGTGCAATAGAGATACTTTAGTACTGTAAGTTCCAGAGATGATGTGGTACTGTACAGCCTTGTTCTGGAGAACTGCCTGTAACTTATCTGATAAATAAGCCAATTTTGTGTCGGGATTAGCTACATTGTACTGTATATCTTACGTAAAAGATTAGTTGTGGATGTAATATATCATTTATCATATCAGTTGGTACCTTGCAAATAGTAAATCTTCAAATGAATAACACTTCTGTACCATATTCTTGTTGTTACTGACCAAGTGACTTCCTAATCCTCACAGAAAGCATGTACACACCCCTCTGGGCTGCGGAAGTTCACTGTAAGGTACTGCATCATTCAACAGAGGATTGTGTACCTTTTACAGACGTACTTTGTCACCTGGGCGTCGGTGGATCAGCAATTTAAAATTTGATAACAATTTAAAATTTGATAAAATCTGAAGCCCCTCCAGCAGTTGGAAAAGAAGGAAACCACGATTGTAGAGATGCATATGACGATGCCACTGTGGTTAAATAAACGTCTTCAGCTGATCTGCTCTGTGACAATGTACAGTAAATCCAATGTTTCTGAACAGTGGACAGAGTTAGTGAAGTCTATGCAATGGTGCAGGTCTTCACTGAGGATTCCACAGGAAACTCCACATTGAGGCTCTGGCGTTCCTATGGGCTCTAGAGGAAAAATCGACACCGACTGTTTCCCCCTTTTAACTGCGTTACAGCTCACTCTACTGGCCAGACGCCCGGTGAGCTAAACGGTGGCACTTGCAGGATGTAAGGCCGCGATTCGGTCATGGAATCGGAGGACACTCAATTGTGTGGAATTGCTCCAATGCTGTTGTGTAGTATGTAGTGCTTGTCATGTCATGAAATGTTTATCAGTAGGCATGTTGCATAATATGGAAGAGAAACAGGGGTGCTACTGGAAGCCAGATATAAGTGCCAAATTATGTGCAAATAGTTTCCTGTCTGTTTTAAATTCACTTTTTTTCCTCTACTGTTTGAAAGACTATTATCTAAAAATGTCTTTCTGTAGCACTTTAGAAAGCTTATCTACAAGCTGTTCTTGTGAGATTTGACTATTCAAACAAACATTGCTTGAAATGCCAGTCCATCAAATGTAATTTATACATTTATAAGAACTCGTGCAAAAATAAAGCCTTTTTCTTTATTATTTATTTGTAGGCCTAATGATGTCTGAAATAAATAACATGCATTATGCTGAACTGTATGATGGAGTAAGGTAATTAGGTGGGTTGCAGTGTTTAATATGCCTCTTGAGATTTCACTACTTTTCTACTGCACTTTTTCCCCACAGCTAATAAAAGAAAGAATACCTGAATATTTAAATAAATTGTTTGTCCCAGACTCCCAGGACTACTAATACAGACTACTGACAGTAAACTCTGTCAATTGCTGTATCTACAGTAATCTGTTCTACTTTGCCTCTTTTTGTACTAAAACACACACATTTTTTTATGACTAACATTTTCAACAGTCTTTCTCAGTGTCTTTGTTTGCCCTTCTGCATTAAAGAAATACACTTGCTACTTAGTGTACATTGAAACTCAATTACAGATACATTATCTGTCAGCCAGTACAAGTTATTATTGTTATTATTATTATTTGTTTATTTAGCAGACGCCTTTATCCAAGGCGACTTACAGAGACTAGGGTGTGAGAACTATGCATCAGCTGCAGAGTCACTTACAATTACGTCTCACCCGAAAGACGGAGCACAAGGAGGTTAAGTGACTTGCTCATGGTCACACAATGAGTCAGTGGCTGAGGTGGGATTTGAACCGGGGATCTCCTGGTTACAAGCCATTTTCTTTAACCACCTGACCACACAGCCTCTTAAGTTGAACCATTGTATGCTGTGTCCATTCAAAAATGCATGTTTTGTAATACTGCTTTGAGTGCTGAAGAGCATGTCAGTAATGCAATCAAATATTTAATAACCTGCCATCTGCAAGGTTGATTACATTATTGAATTATAATTAATACAAATCAGCTACTAATGTGCGATGCAATTACAGGCCTACTGTATTCCTTCTGAAAAGCCATGAAAGAAATGGTAAGCAGGTAAAGGACTGTACGTGGAAGGAATGTTGCATTCAGTAGACAGAATGTACACCCAGTACTGCAAGCATGCACAGTATTCCATAGAGTACGGTCTGAAAGAACGATCGAAATAACGCTTTTATAGTAGAAAAGGGCTTGGCGTAAACTCTAAGGACTTTGCCTGTTTCTTGGTATACTGTTTATGCAGGCAGGACTTTTCTTCTCTTGCTCTGAGGAAAATTAAAACAATGCCATTTAGTTTGATGTGCCTCTGTCAATATTGCTGGGAGATACACAAGGATAACAATCCATTTGTCTTGCTAAGCCTTTCAAATGCAGGCAATATACCATCGAATTGGATTCAGAAATTAGAATTTCAGCACTTGTTGGGGATGAAAGTTGCACGTCCATATGTCTCAACTGCAGTATGCTGTACGGTTTTACATCCATCTAGAGAATGAGTTTTGATGAAACTTGCGAAGGACGTGCTTGACAGCAGCATACTGTTCTTGAGCATCAGAATCTGGGGGTATTCAAGACTTCTGTACAGTATGTCAAACTTAACATTTTTACATATGGATGCAGTGGATGTGTCGTGGTGATTTTTTTTTTAAATTTAATTAATTTATTTTTTTAATCATCCTGTGATGGGGGTGTAAGTTATTTGTCATTGAAGAAAATTTGGTCCTGATTGGCTGGGGGCGTGCCCGGGGAGCCTATGTCTGTTAAGAACACAGCAGTGCCAGTTCGAGGCTACAGCCCGGCCATAGCTGAGCAGGCGGGCGCTGAGCGAAAGCTTGCTTTGTTTACATCGAGAAGGAGAGCATCCGCTCCGCAGGATAACTACTATGGAATCCTTCAACTGCCAGTCAGTCTCGTTGCTGTTTGTGTGCTCGGGCAGTCGCATCTTTTGTTGCATCACTATAGAGTACTCTAATTTAAGACGCAGGCCATTTTTGAGAAAAAGTGGTTTAAAAATATTGTGATATGATTTTATTGAATGCTCTGTTTAAACTACTCTAGGCATGTGAGTTTAAGTAAATTAAAACATTGTTAAATTTATTCGAACAGCTTCTGCCTGAGAGCCACCAGCAGGTTAAAATTTAAGCTGGATGACCCAGACATTTATCTGGATTGTCCCTTCTGATACCCGCTGTACCTTGTGTTGTAGGGTTAGGTAAACAAAAGAAGGCTTGAATGGTGACATCAGCTTAAACTGCATTGTTAAACTAGCTACAGTAGACTTGGGTTTAGCATACGTTCTGTAGTTTTCAATTCTGGGTTGTCAAAGTATGTAAAAAGACACAACATTTTTGTAGTGTAGTGTTCAGCACAGTAATAGTCACTGGAGAGCAGAGAGGCATGTTGCCTGTTTAGTGCAGTAAACCATAAAGATAACCATAATTGCACACTGAAGATGCGACCAAAGCCTTCCTCATAGTCAATATACCAATTTACTGCCTCACATTTCCATTCCTTTGCAAATGTAGCATTTTACGTACACATTATAATCTCTGAATAGCTCTCTTGCATACTGCATGATTACAGTATGTAGCCAGGATGAGTGGTTTTGTTCATTGTGGATTTTGCTTTTTTTGTTTGTCTGTCTTGTGTCTATTTAATTTTGAAACTGGAAACATCACAATACAGTAAAGAGGCTTTTTGATATAAACCCCAGAAAGCTGAGTTTACCTCATGATTCATAAATAATTTGCCTTTACATTTTGAGGGTCTTATTAACTACAGTACATTAGTTATTCTCGTAGTGTCTTATGAAGTAGAATACTTTTAAAATTGAGGAGCAAACATTAAATATCATAAATAACACCATGAACATGTTAAGGCATTAGCCAGTAGACTTTTTACATGTTCTTCAATACATTGTGACAGCTGTTGAGATGCATTTTGCACCGGCTGCACTCCTATTTAGACATTAGATTTGACCGTTAGTCAAGTGGCTGCACAAGTGATAACATTGGTTCCCTTTCAAGTAGGGAATATTAACCATTACAAAATGGGGTGTTTCCCTTTAAGACACCCGAACTGAAAACCCTACCAAAGATTCTCTGCTTGAGCAGGATGGCTGTCTTAAGGCTGTCTTGAGGCGGAACCTCAGCAGCGACCCCTACAATCATCGCATTTTCTTTTTTCAGCCAAGCTGATTACTCCTGAGATAGAAGTGTATCTTTTCTTCTCCATATACCTTGTTAGGACTTAACTCATTTTTAAATGCTATATATATTAATCGCAGAATCTCTGAAGTAAAAAAAGCTGTATTTCTGTTGTTTTTTTGTGTCTGTGCTAGGTTAGTCCCATCACGGCCTTGTGTCCCGTGGGAGTCCTGCTGCTCGAGTAGTAGTCCCTCCTAGGATCCTATTAGACTGACTCGCTCCAGTCGCAGTATATAAAATTGTATTTTTCGCAATATTATCGTGTATCTACTACACAAATATAAGACTATTTTGTGGACTGCGTGGTTTCGTTTTCATTTCCAACGGTGTGTATATATTGCTTTTTCTGTTTTTTTATTGCTACAGAGAGGTTAAAAAAATAAATAAATAATAAAAATAAAAAAATCCAGAGCAACTTGTAGGTGTTCCTGCAAGCAGGTCGATGCTGCTTTAGTACTGCTTCTGTAGTGCTATTAAAGGATTTTTTCAAGCAGACTCTTTCTATTTTCGTTCTGAATTTAGAATTATGATTCACAACATACAGTAACTGCGACTCGTCGCCACCTGATCCTTAGGGACCGAGTTTTATGGCAAGCCATAATAATAAAGGCATAATATTCCTGTTTCAGGTAACCAGGGTAATATGATAATAACCCAAAGTTGTGGTTGGTTTTGGAATCCTGGCTTCTAATGATATCTGGTAGTGGCATAAGTAGATTTTTGACTGAAGTCCAGACTGCCGGAGGTGTTCAAATGCTGGAATGTAGGGATACACAAACGTGTACTGTAGCTGGTACCAGTTTGCTATTAATGTTCAGATTGTGGACACATTGTCAAACCACAGGTTGGTACAGTAAATGTTGTGGGAGGTCAGCTTTTATTAAGTTACGCACATAATACAATGAATTCATCTTAATTTCAGTATGTAAATACTCCAAATTTGTTTCTAATCATTTACTGTGTTTTGGAAAAATTCAGGCTGCTTTTAATTTGAGTAGTGTACAGTATATGTTTTGAATGTTGAATTTGGAACAAACATTTTGTTTGGTCCAGACTGCGTTCACTTTTCGTTCCTTTATGAATCTGCTCCCACTCCACTCCAGTGTTGAATGTTGCAGCTTTACAGTAACCTAAATGGTACACACTTATGAAACAATGCTCAAAAAGATTACTGTTCATGTTCAATGACAGTACAGCAGCCTCATCTGTTCAGAAATCAAGAAATGCTTCTGGCACTCGGCTTATATCTATGCAAAGCAGAACATCGACATCGGGATGAATGCGATTAGGTGCACCTGAGGTAAGCAGTGACCCGTTCTCCACATGGCGACAGTCCAGCAGGATATAAAACCTTATGCAAGACTACATTCCAGTGCCGATTTGTACCAAAACCACTTTGTTTTTCCAGTGGAATCAAAAGCAAGTGGTCTTGGAGCTAGCACTTCAGGGAGGTCTGCAACATTGAAAGAAATTGACTGAGAGCTTGGTCCTCATAGAATAGTCAGCAAAGAAGTTTACTATAGTGTGTAATTGCAATTTAAGAAATAGACAAATAACCTTTAGGGTATCTACGAAACAAGAAAATCAGCATGAAGATGGATTGACAGTTGCATGAAGCATTGCAATTTTGTTTTTTCTATTTGATTCAAAAGACTGCTGCTCCTTGAATTAACCTAGTTCTACAAATAAATTAATTTACAAACTAATTGTTCTATTCACTGTTGCTCTCCGTATTGTAAATGCAGAGTCCTGGGACCACTAAACAAGGAAACCTCTTTCTGTTCATAATGTTTTAACCTGAACAGCGTTCCAAGTTTTTTTTTTATCAGAGTATCACTCATCGGCCTGCTTTTTTTTTTTTTTTTTTACATTTTGATTTTTATTCATACACAGTACATCAGCATTCCCTGGACTAACAGGTCTATGAAACAACATTCATCCAGAAGATCTATTGCATCATTCTGCTGTACAAAAACAAATCATTATTTTTACAGCGATGTGAAATTGGTTACAATCCATTGGGTATAATTATTTTATTTCGTGAAAGGTGAAGGATCATAGTCACAGTCCAGACAGGAGCCCTGTGAGGATCCCCTCCCAGATCTATAAAAGCACCCGAGTCCTTAGCTGAACATCCTAATCTGTTCCGTGCTGGACATGGTCTGAGACAGGAATTGTACAGAAGTGTGTGGTGTGTTGTGGACTGTCCAGAGGTCTACTGTAAGTTGAGACTGTCAAACAGTTCCTTTTTTTTGTTTTTGTTTTTAATGATCAGTCCTGGTTAGGTAATTGCATTATTTAAAACGGAGTGAAATGTTTTAAATATCGTGTTCATGTGATAAATGAATGATTGGGGGAATGTTGTTACCATGGTAATGATGTACAGCAACGAATTAAAAACACACCTGACATGATTCTAATCTATATAAACCAAGGCTGAATGAGTAACTAACAGGTATAGGCCTAAATCATGTACAACACAAATTGCAGAAGACCCCTGAGAATATCCCAACTCTGTCTTGGACTTTAGAGACGGCAAAACAATTGCCACTGCTTCAGCAGCTAACAGATCACTTCACTTTTAAACATTTTGGTGACCAAATGAAGAATATGATGATTTTAAATGCATTGGATAATTCATTAAATACTGTATACTATTGAGTGGTGTATCTGTTTTATTCAGCACTGGGCAGGATTTGCAGTGCCTTTCAGCTGTGGCTAAAAATGGCAATTTGTGACCTTCAACCGTAAAAAGTTAACTCCCTAATGTGTTGTAATTTCCCCAGTCTCTGTCAGATGCACCTTTCTCATCATCCTTATCTTATTTCGTACATACTCTGTGATGAGGATTATAATGTTAATTGCATTGCGATTTATAGTACTAGTAGTTTCTTTCAAAGAGAGGTCACCAAGTCAACAAATGACTTCTTTTTCATGATCAAGGTTAAAGCTTCAAAGGAACCATCAAAGATCATCATCAAAGCATGAAATGTGGCAGTGCAGGTCTCCTCGGGTGACATTTTCCAAAATGGACCGCCATGACCAGGTTTATGATAAACAAAATCCGTAATGTGCTAGGAGGAATAGATAGGATACAGGTTCTCAGTGGGTTATGCAAAAATAATCAGTGAGAGGGAGACATTCCTGAGTCGTTGTCTTTACTCATGAATTTAATATTTGAGTTATTAGTTACCCACTGAGGACCATGAACACTGCATTTGCTGTGGGGAGCTCTGATGTCAAAGCTTGCCAAATCCATATTGTGATGTAACTCCTATAAGCTTTGGAACACCCACACACAAAATTAGTGATGGCACGATATTAAGCAGTATCTTACAAAGAATTGCAAATAAAATTGCATCTTGCACATTTCTGATCTGCCTTGCTGTCCACACTGCAGGCAGCTGTGGGAAATGAAACACTTAACTAATTTTCAGCATTTTTATGTACGGTTCCTGCAATTATCTGCAGCCCACACAGCAGGGATCAGATACTATAAGGATTCTTTCATTTTTCAGACTCCATAACTCACAAACTATATGGAGGTCTTTGTCACACAGGTAGATTAAGGCATATACAAGGATTGTGGGAAACCTTACTTTTGAATTCCAGGTCAAGGTCATAGAATACCAAGCTGATTCTCTCTTTGAGAATAGAACCAATCTGATTTGGATAATTTTTTTTTTAAATTTTGAATAAAATGTTGGTTCCTATTACATTCCGTTAATCACAAATAGGTCAAAATAGCCTCTCTCTTAAACCTTTCTCAAAGTACCATTGACCAAGAACCAAAACCACTGATCCAACAATGTTCTGCTAAGGATTTACATTTTACAAACCGTTAATATTTCTACTTGGTAGATGATGGATGGGGGCGGGGGTTATATGCCACTTTTACCAAAATATAATCACTTATAATCTTTCACTCGCTGTCCTTTTTATACGTGATTTTATGAGAAACCCCCTCTGTATGCCTGCACTGGTTTTCATAAAAGGTAATGGCTGCTGATACCAGAAAACATGATTCTAGTTGATCATTTTGGACGGCTCCTTATATCAACAGAAATATTATGCACATTAAAGTACTTCTGAATTTACATTTATTTTATTCATTCAAGTGTTTAAACTGAATAATTTAGGAAGGATTTTTTAAAATGTGAAAGGCAGGAAATAGTGGAGCTGCTGTGGAACCTCAGCTCCTGCTCCAGAGCGCTCTACTGACCCAGCTCCTTTCCGCCTCCGGAGGTCAGCTCCGAAAACTGGCAAACTCCGCCCTACCTCCGGACTACGGAGCTGGCTCCTGGGCTCCAGAGCCAAAGTATGGCCAACCCTAATTTGATTTGCTTTCTCTATTCACCTGTCTCTCTCAAAATATATTGTATTGTGGAATACTGTTGTGGATTCACTATCATGTATATTGATAATGAGGTCCATGCTTGGGCAGAAGCCAGGAGGTAAAACCACAAGTCACCCATTCAAAGAAGGAATTAAATCGTTTATGCACTCTCCTGGTTCTCAGTTTTCATCTCCCCACTATAGGCCCATGCTCGGTTTGTGGGCACTGGAATATAAATGTCACTCTTGACAGGACAGTCTCCAGCTGTGCTAATTATTTATTGAACTTTAGGCCCTTGTGAAAAAACCTAGTGAGCCAGAAAGAGAGGTTTGTCCTTGGAGAGTTGAGGAGATGAAATGGTTGCCAGAGGAGAAAGAAGGTGGCTGGTGCTAATGAATAACTGTTGGTCATGGCTGAGTGACCATGAGCAACTGGGCTTCATTTTAGCAGCATCATCAGTAGAGAACAAGCAGCCTTTTTCATCGGAGATCGAAGCTGCATGTTTTCAGATGCCTAACGCATGGTGCGTCCGTTCTTTTAAGGAAGGTTAGTAAGAACCACACATTTTGTGTGTGGCTGGGTCTTATCAGGGCAGATCGTAAAGGATAATTTGTCTTCTGGAGAGATGGAATAGTGCCCCTGAAGGATTTTTTAAAGCAGAATTGCTGCATGCTAATGGACTTGCTGTGTGTACTGTGATTGCTGCCTGCTTCTGGACTGCCAATTTTTGAGTCAGTAATAAACCCAACTGAAAACAGAGCAGACCCTCTCATTGTTAACTGTCATTCTGGCAGACAGATTTAAGAAACCTTATGAAAAATGTAATGTGGAACTGAACATACACAATGCAACATACTGTAGCTACTCAGAGTTAAACTACAAGTTTAAAGTACCTTTGTGCATGATGCCATGGTGTTTTCAAGCATGTGTGTATGCATTTATGATGCTGTTGTATTACCCCAGAGATCTGAAAGCACTTTTTACTTTTATGCAGTGCTGACATTTAAAATGTATAGTCTGCCACCTGAGAAATGTGACTTGCTTTCAGATGCATCCCTCTAACATGTAAATGGCTCCAAAAGTTGTACAACGTCTCCCATGTGCTGGTAGTAGCTGTCCACAGACCCACAGTTTGCCTGCTTCTTTGTCATCGGGGTTATCTCCAGGTCTGGGATTCCTCCACATCCACTTCTTTTTTCAGTCTACAATGATTTAAATCTCATACGTTTTGTTTTTGATCAAAGCTAAAATCACTGCTGAGGAGATACTGACGACACTAGAAATACAGTATAGGAAGATGACCTGCTAAACTGTACTACTCTACATATTGCCCATCCAGCGGAGGATTTGGAACACCTGCTTCTGTTGAATCCCCATTAAGATTAAAAGGTTGTTGAGCTACAACGAGGGCATCGTTTGACATAAATCTGCAAGGTGGTAAAATTCTTCTGGAGGAAAATGTGACCATTCCTCAATCATTTCTGTCACTGTTTCCTTAAGGGAAGTTGTGGATGGAAATCTGAATCTGAAACTCCAGAATTGCCCATGCCCCACAGCGTCATCACTTTTGATACTGTGCAACTGTACTGCTAAATACATGTCGGGAATGCTATTTGCATAACCAGTTAAACAATAAAAAGGGTGTTCTGCATGTTGCCGATGTGTTTCAAATTTGATGTCCAATACCAGTTACAGAATCCACAATCTAAAACCACGCAAGTGGATTTGAGGTTGTTTTACAAGCGGAATGAGTTTCCAAGATATTTTTTTTTCTAGAGAATTCCACGACAGACATTTTAGGGGGAAAATGTAGCCAGGAAATACATGTTACAGTAAGTAATCTATGTGTGTGTGTGTGTGTGTGTGTATTTATATATATTTATACACTACCGGTCAAAAGTTTTAGAACACCTCAATTTTTCCAGTTTTTATTGAAATTTACACAGTTTAATGTCTCAATGTACTCTGAAATTAAAGCATAGAACAGATAAACAATTGGAGATAAAAAAGAAATCATGGAATCGTTTTGTTTAACAAAATTTAATCTAAATTTTTGACTCAAAGTAGCCACCTTTAGCAGATATAACAGCCGAATGTGTTGCACTTGTAGGTTGCTTTGCTTTCACCCTTCTGTCCAGTTCATCCCAAACCAGCTCGATGGGGTTTAAGTCTGGAGACTGTGCTGGCCATTCCATGATTTGAAGCCTACCGTCTTGTTCTTTTCTTCTAAGGTAGTTCTGACATAGCCTGGAGGTATGTTTTGGGTCATTATCTTGCTGTAGGATGAACCCCTGACCAACTAGGCGTATACCAGAGGGTATTGCATGGCGCTGCAAAATGCTGTGGTAGCCATTTTGGTTCAGGGTGCCACTCGCTCTGTGCAAGTCGCCGACTCTGGATCCAGCAAAGAGCCCCAGACCATCACGCTTCCTCCTCCATGTTTGACAGTTGGTGTCACACACCGAGGAACCATCCTTTAAGCCTACTCGACGTGCAAAAACCCTGCGTGATGAACCGAAGATTTCAATTTTGATTCATCGGTCCATAAGACCTTCTTCCAGTCTTCAGTAGTCCACTGGCGGTGCTTCATGGCCCAGGCAAGCCTCTTTTTCTTATTTTGCCATCTTAGCAATGGCTTTCTTACTGCCACTCGACCTGTCAAACCTGCAGCTCGAAGTCTTCTCTTCACAGTTGAAACTGAGACTTGCTTACTTCGACCAGTGTTAAGCTGTGCTTGAAGCTGTTGTCCTGTGAGCCGCCTATCACGCAAGCTGTTGACTCTCAGAAACTTGTCTTCTGATTCTGTTGTGGCTTTGGGTCTGCCAGACCTCTTCCTGTCAGAGTTTCCTCCAGTTTCCAAGTGCCTTTTGATGGTGTAGGAAACTGTACTCACTGACACCTTGGCTTTCTTTGCAATTTCTCTAAAGGAAAGACCTACACTTTTAAGGGTTATAATGGTCTGTCTTCCTTTGTTAATTGCCTTTTTCTCACCATTATGATAGCAATATACTACTTCTTGCAGTACAATACTGTCCAAATAATGCTTAAGAGGGTGTAGTAACAGTCTGTTCCAACACTGCTTTTATACAGACAGAGGGTTTGTAAGTAATCAACAAAAGTTGGGACACCTGTAGGAATTGTTAGCATCAACTTTCAAGGCTTAATTTACATCCATTGCTGCAGAACAGCTATAAGTTGTTAACCCATTACTTGTTCCCTGAAAAAGGCCTTTTTGTATAACTCTGAAATGTACATTATTTTTCAGTTTTTGGTAACCTAAACTTTTTTTTTAACCTCTGGCAGTTTACTGCTTACCTTTGTACCATTTCAGGATATTCACTGGACTTGAACTGCTTAAATTTCAATAAAAACTGGAAAAATGGGGGTGTTCTAAAACTTTTGACCGGTAGTGTATATATATATATTACTGTAAGTAATGGTAAAATCTACAGTTTTGGAATGAGAAACCAATTCACTAGACAGCATTGCTGGTAGTCGGTGTGAATCCCTGCCTGTTACTGGTGGACAAAGGCTGCGGTTTAAAACTGCAGGGCTTCTGGGTCATGTGGTTCCCTCACACAACAATGCAGCTTAAGAACAACTGCTGACCTAGCTGAAATACCAGTCAGTGAAAATCTTTTGACACTCAAAGTAAGCGTGTCTCATTTTGTTTCTAATTCTGCTACTGTAGGCTTTCACATTTGAGAAATGAGCGAGCTGGGAGCCACTGCCAAAAGTATGACCCTGAAGTTTACCCCCTATAGAACCCACAATTCATTTTAATTGCTTGCCCACAGTTTCAGCCTAGGCACTTGTACCATGTGTGCATGTATTTTACTGTGATTCTTGGATGTAATGTAAAGATCTCCACCCCTGCTTCAGGGCTATTACCTGAATCAGTCTAAAACATACCTTTTCGGCAGCAATGCCATAATGGCTGTATGTGGGTGCACGTGAGTAATGTTTTGATTGGGAACTCATGTCAACTACCTCTCTGAATGAATGGTTGAACAGACTTTAGGAATTCACTGTTTCTAAAAAATGAAATGCATGCAAACATCAAATCCACTTTGTTGCACTCCTGTCCATTACAGTAGCTTATTATGAACCTGACTTGTTCACTGGAGTGCAAGCTACAATGCCTGCCTCCTGAAACCAGATTTCATTTTCACCTTTTAATATACTGGTGCTCTTCCAAATTCAGCTTCTTCAATTTCAATGCTGGATCTAATTTGTCACTCTGCATAGGGTTATTATGTTAATCAAATTATTTGAACATAAATAACCTTGTGGCAGTGAGTAGTTTAAGGTTTTAAATAGTTTGCACTTCTATTTGCTGAGATTCACAAAGCAAGTACTCTTGGTTGGAATTACAGCAAGGTAGAACATTTAATTATTTAGGGTTTCATTGTACAATACTTTGCTTAGAATCTGAAGGAGACTGACTGTTTAACTGAAAAAAAGCATTTTGGGGATTTAATGTTTTTAGTTCTGTTTTTTTTTTTGTGTGACTGAATGCAAACTCGTATACATACTTTTTTCTGTTATTTCTCACCATATATAAATTGGCACTTTAGGCTGGACTTGCTTTGACCAGCATTGCCAGACTTGCATTGTGAGAACTTGAATTCTGAAGTAAAATTTCTCAATTTATTCTTTTGTAAATTCTGCTGTAGAGGTTTCGTGTTTCATTAGTCATAGTCGTTCAGTTTTAGCCTACAGTTGATACAGTGATTGCAATTGAATTGTGCTTGTTCTCTTTGGAGTTGGACTATTGAATCCTAGTGGGATTTGTTTTGCTGGTCTGCCATGTGAAAAATGAATATCACAAACAGCATAGCTGGAGAAAGAAACTTGAATTGTCCCTTGGTAGGTTTCAACATTCTTGTTTTTGTAGAGAACAGATGGTGCTCGCTTTCAGCAGCTCTACATTTATAATAGCTTACATATTCACACTCTCCATGTCTTTTGAGTAGACAATGTTTGATAGCAGTCTGTCTCGAGATGCAACATTAGTTATTTTTTTTCCCAGAAACTTGAATTGGTGCTTCCTGGAGGAACTGGACTCGCCTAAAACATTGTTATAAAATCATTCTTTTTTACAATGTTACCTATCTGACTAGTTTTAAGGGTCATTTGACTGCTATATGTTTAATTATTCCCTACACTTTCAAGGTCTTGTCATATTCAGTACAATTGAACCTGCGTGTTCCAATTGTAATTGATCCAAAGCAAACCAACACAGATAACTGAACCTGGCTCTAATTTTTCTTGTTGGTTTTGCTTTGATTTTTCTGGCACGTCATTTTGATTATGTAACAAGACCAATAAACTAAATTCTGTTGTATCAGACATTAAATTAGTACGTTCATTTGATTTGTTCTATTCTTGCTAAAGGTGGAGCAAGGTTTTAGCAATAGTTTAATACACACTCTCAGATTTCATTGTGTGAGTTGACCCCTAGATTGTGCTATTTTAAAAATTTGGTTCAGTGTGTCTAAGTGTAAACAAAACAGTTAAACTAAGTATAATAAACATGAAAACCATACTACTGACGTAAAAAAAAAAGGATTTTAAGAAAGATCTCTGTTGCCAGATGTATGAAATGGATTTAGTTTGACAGTTCCCTTTTTCCTCTGTTTCCACAGTCTGTAGATAAACACAGAGCCCTAGAAGAAACCAAAAATTACACAACCCAGTCTTTGGCGAGCGTCGCCTACCTGATAAACACCTTAGCCAACAATGTCCTCCAGATGCTGGATATCCAGGCGTCCCAGCTGCGCCGCATGGAGTCCTCCATCAACCACATCTCTCAGGTAAGTGTCTGTATTATTACAGGGTTCCTCTGTGGGCTCCAGCACCTGGTCTAGATCGACGAAAGCAAGCTCAGACAATGTTTTACAACTTCTTTTGGGACCTAGAATTGTGATGTCATACTATATTGTGTGGTATCCAAACCAGCGACGGCTGCATCAGTGCATCACCAAGATTGTCAAAAGTACTACTTTGGCACTTCACTGCCCTGAGCAATCTCAAAACGTAATTATCGAGCATTTGCTTGTGGTATCTAAACTAGTATTAGCAAGTGATATTGGAACATTTCTGCAATATCATTGTGAAATCTTAATGTCATTGTAAACACCCTTTTTAAAGCAATGCACATTTAATTTACTATGCTTTATATCCAATCCAAAATATTGGCGTAGCTCCTCCTAATGTATCAAAATGACACCAACTCGCACAGCACTTTTGAAGTTGCAAACCTATGTCATGCTAAATAAAAGGACAAAAAAATCCCCCCCTCCCCCCAGGATAATAGCGCTTCTATCACAGTGTGCCATTTTGGGGCCAGGGGGAGTATTGGATTTATGGAAGAATGTTCAGGGCAATGTGACCAAAGCCACAGATATTTCCTTGTATGCTACAAGTCCATATCTAATGATCCTCTGACAACAGCGAGACAGCTGTCGGCACCAATGACTTGTTTGAGAAATACAAACCTGATGGTAGTTCTTTATTCAGAGTAATGAACTGGAGCCTTATGAATTAAAGCATGCATCTGTGTGCAGGATCTGTCACCCTGTTAGCTTGACTTGCGATAATGGATTGACCTCTGGGGCTTGGCTACAAATGAAGCACAGAAGGGAGTGACTGAAATTGATTTCCCACGTTCAAAGGGAGTATACACACTACTGTACATGGTCCCATATTTCAAAGGTTTAAGTCACGGGAAAAGTCATTTTTACTTCGAAATATATCGTTTGATTTTTATTAGGAATACTCTGTATTCAGAATTAGATTATTTCACTCATGTAGACTATTTTACGGAAACAAGGAACAGAATTCCACAGAATAAGTCAGTAGAGGCTACTGGGCTCTTGGAGTTTATGAAACGTAGATTACGACTTTAGCTGGCAGGTTAGAAGTTATCAACGTTATATATTGAGATATATTGCATGCAGTAGCAAATAAATACAAATAAAAGGTCAATAGCACAGTCTGGCCCTGTTAAATGTGTATCTGCAGGGCTCTGCCCTAAGGACCTTATTTAGTGTTTGGCTTATTAATGCATTTTCTTTCCCATTAAAAATGTATCAGGACATTGCAAAAACAGCTTATCAGACTATCATTGAGGGAAAATAGCAGGGGTGTTGATTCAAATGTAATATTTATTTTGTGGAAATAGCACATCTGGTAACTTTGTAGGTATCCAAGATTGACATTTCTTTTTGTTTTATTTAATTAGGCTCACACAGCCAATACTTGGTCAAATGGCTGATTTATTTGTAATAATAAAAATGTATTAGATTTCTGTGCATTTAAATGTCTATTTACTTTCAAAAAATTGTTCTGTTTATAAATGATAAATTACGACCTACAATATGAATACAAACTTCATGTGATTTTTGTTAGAGGTTGTAAACCAGCCTTTGGAATTTCTGACAGGTAATCTCTAACAGACTATTGACTGTGAAGAAGCTTTAGCCCATTAGTATGACCATGGTACCAATGGCATGAAATCAGCACACATGTTCAAACGGATGTTAGATGTACTGAAAACCATCTTCCAATCAAGTTGAAAGCAATGCCTCTTGTGGATAGCGAACAAAAATGTGCAGTTCATTTGTAGTCTCACCTCCTGGAAGCAGTTACAAGTGAAGGCACGAATTCAATAGCTCATTCTCATTCACTAAAGTTGGTACACCATTAATCCTCTCAAGAAATTGAAATCTACTGCGGACGGGTTCAGAATAGGAATTTGAGCTGGGGATTCCTGTTGCTGTCTGTTTTTTTCAAGTCTGAATACCCATTCTGTGTGTAACACAATGCTGTTCCCCTGTAGGAGATGAGAGAGAGAGAGAATGTCTTATCGTGTTGAGTGCAGTTTGATGTACTGTGCAATCCTTCCCTCACCCCCTTCGTCTGCCTTCATGTTCTTCAGTTTTAAATAGGGAACATTTTGTGCAGTGGGAGTATTTTTATTTATTTGATACTGCGATCTTTAGTGTGACTGGGTCTAAAATGAGAATGCACACTTTAGATTCTATTCTGTTTGTTGATATCTGAAGTGTTGTAATTATGTACACTAGCAGGTTAGGATGGCATGGTTTGTGCCAGTGTATGTAGCAATAAGGTTTACTGTTTTCTGTCAGAATACACAACGTTCCTATTTCAGATTTTTAAATACGCAAAATTCAAGAAGTCATTTCTAGCCATGGCAGGTGCCTCAATGTATACCAATATACTTGTAAAAGGTGTTCCAGTAATAATCATTGCAGTGCCTTAGTATGGTACAGTATTTCTCTCATTGCAGATGCATTGTCATAGGTGGAGTGTGTTTTGATATAAGCTAGCATTTATAGTACTGACACAGCAGGCACAAGCACACCTGCACGGCAGTGTTTGGATACAAGGGATGATTGGAAGAGAAACCTACACTATAGGTGTGAGATGAGATTGTAGGTGTGTTTTTTTTTTTTTTAAATCAAATTATTAGTAAACTAACATTGATTGAAGCTGAAGCGAGTGGGAGAAATAAATTGTGCTGTTTGCTAGCAGATCATTTTCACAAAATGCATCTTAGACACTTGCAAAAATAATGAATCATTATTTTAGTAACCATTTAAAATCTGAATTCAAAATATTGGAATACAGAGTCTTCAACAAATTCTTTTTGGATCTATAAATGTTAATTGACAGTGTCTGTTAATAGTTAGCATGACCAGGTGCATAGAGGAGGTATAAGAGTCTAACATCACAGTGTGCTGTCGGTTCGTACCTGGCATAGTTGCAGGTATGGAGCTGTGTCTGTGGGAGATGACCTGCCTGCCTTCTGCCATGTGCTGTGAAGGGGTCTTTACATCATTCTGCTTTGGTGCTCAGTTCAAAATAAATAAATAAATACATTTCAGACCACACCGATTTAACATTATGGACAGGACTCTCGCTGGACAATGTCTCGCTGACTTCAATTGAAAATTGTTTGCTAAAAGATATTTTGAGTAGAGATTATTTTATGGAAAGAAATGTGGAGACTATAAGGCTGACCTGAATTACAAGGTTCCCTCGGCTTTGTCTTTTTAGACGGTGGACATCCACAAAGAGAAAGTGGCTAGGAGGGAGATTGGCATCCTGACGACCAACAAGAACACCTCGAGAACTCACAAAATCATTGCACCCGCCAACCCGGAGAGACCTGTGCGCTACATCCGGAAACCCATCGATTACACGATGCTTGATGACATTGGCCATGGAGTGAAGGTAGGCATCGACTCATTGGGGATCGGGGGTGGGGGTAGCTGTGTCCATAAGGCCATGATTGTGATATACAGTATTAGTGTAACATTTGCCATAGCTAGCCTTGTTAGTCCTGAGATTCTACATTTAACCATTTCCCTTTGTCACCTATTGACATTTAACATCAGCAGGTAGCACAAACTGTTGACTCTACAGTACCTATGTTAAGGTCCATTTGACAATGATACACAATTGTACTGCAGTGACGTCTGTTGGATCAGCCACAGTATTGTTGGCTATTTTCTGTAGCTTTTGGAAATTCCTTAAATCTGCTGATGTTTACACTGATTTCAATGAATGTACTTCAATGCTTTTTTCACAGAAATAAATTGACCAGGTGGAATGAATTCTTTATAATATGCTGTATCCCCCATTGATTATTTTTAAAACCAGATTGTTGGTTTACCTAGTAATAGGGTTGTGTGTGTTTTTTTTACATACACTGTACTTGACTAGTAATTTTACAGCCTAAGATTTTTAGTACAGTTTTTTTGCAGCATCCCCTATATATACATGTAAAATGAAGACGTGAGATCCTCATAATCTGAATTCCTGTCTGATGAATCATGTTCAGGACAAGATGTGCAGGTTTTTGCTTACATTGCATTTTAATAGTGTTAAAACATGAGTCGTGAATGGAATCTTGAGAAATTGAACTGCATATGGATTGGAAGTAGTGGTGGCCATTTTTTGTAAATGCAGAACATTTAAAAATTAATTCTTGATACAGGGTAGGTTAATGCTTTTAAAAATATATATATTTTATATAATAAATAAACCAGTAGATTCCAGTGCCAGGTTGTCCTGTGGTCATCCTGCTGTGTGAAGCGCCTACAAGTGTTTTATTATTTTTATTTATTTATTTATTTAAGGTGCTGCATTTCTTTTCTGATTTTATATTGGTCATTAGCTCTTGAGATGCACACCTATATTTCTACACAGGTGTCTGCTTGTCATGACTCCTTGCTGTACTAATTATAACTTTAATTTGTTATATCACCTTTCACACCAAGGTGTCTCAAGGCGCTGTACAAAACAATTAAAAAAAAAAAAAAAAAAAATTCTGTAAATACATAAATAAATAAAATGGATACATATAAAAATAAAATCAATCATATGAAGCGTTTCTAAATCGTCATTTCCATCTGTCAGAGGGACTAATTTTATGTCCTGTTGGTTTTCTTCAACAGCAGTCAGAGAGACAGAAATTCAATCTCTCCAAATTCCTTTGATTTAAGAAGTGGCCCAAGAGGGGATTGTGTTGCTGTTGGGTATAATGTCTAGTAGCAGATGAAATCTGTGCCGACACCAATTTAATCTCGCGGTTATGGTTCAGATAGAAATGTAATGCAAGTTTTCCTTCAGGCCGATCATTCTTTTGAAGTATAAACTATAGAGTATAGATCTTTCCATGTCCTCTGACTATTGATTCACACGTCGTATGACATCATACAAGGGATACTGCATCTTGTTTGTGAGAACTCTCTGATGCTGTTTTTTTTTGTTAATTGACTTCATCCTAAAATGTCTCTCTGATCATAATGAATTCTGCTTTTCCCACTTCTCTCTCTCTGGTATCGGACTGAAAACATTGTTTGTTGAATGCTTAATGCTTTTAATTTTTTCTCTTCATATCCTTACAAATTTCCAACTAACCTATCAATGCTGTTTTTTTTTTCTTTACCTCTTTCATTTGCTTCATTTATGCATTAAGTGGTTGCTTAGATTTAAGGTAAGAGATTCCAGGGCTCACTGTTCTGATAATAATGAGAATATCACAAGAGGGGAGGGAAGCAACAATGATATCTCCAAAGCTTTTACACTTCTTTTAAACATGTCCAGTACTCTGTACTTCACATTTATATCAGAAGTAAATACACCCACCCCTCGTTTTTATATCACCCCTCGCTATACTGTGGATTTGGATATATCACGGTCCTGGAGTTGGCTCCCCATTTTTACAGGCTAACTACGCATGCTTTAGCTGCAATATACATAGGCAATTTCACTTAGAATTAATGTTTGGTTTTATTTCGTACTGCACACCTCAAACAAAAATATACAAAACAATTAAAAACAAAGCATTAATATCATACTGTTAACATATACACACGCATTGCACAATAACACAAAGCAAATTAAATATATACTTGCTGAAGCGGTTTTTATTTTAGCCAACAAGGTGTTCACTTGTGGCAGCAATAATGCACTAGCAAAAGTCACAGGGCAGTGATGTCAGCTCCCTAGCAACAAGCCTCTTATGTTGGGAATGGGATTCTTTCAATGCAGTGGGTTTGTGCATTTGAGAATGGAGAGGAAGACTCATGAAATGAGACTTTAAGTTTATGAGAAGCAATTACCCTCTACAGTATGAATTAAAACTGTGTGCTGGATTTATATTATAATAAAATGAGGGAGTGATTGTACAGTATTTGTTAGCCTATTTTTTTTTCTATGGGTCTCGCGCTATATCGCGGCCCTCGATACATAGCAGATTTATACTGGACCCCGACACCCGCGATGTATCGAGTGGGTGGTGTAGAACACTTGTCTGGGAATTTTAAAGGCCATCATTTACTTTGTGGTCTGGCTTCTACAGCATTCAAGCATTTGCTAAAATTCAGGCTTCAGTTGTTCTCCAATTAGCCAATCAATATTGCGTCACTATTAATAGTGATCTGTATTTTTATTATTTTTCCACACATTGATCCAAACTTGTAGTGTGCTGCAGCGCTTGTGTTATCTAGGATCTGGAATTGGTTTATTTTGTAAAATGCACCCATTTAAATTAAGTCCACTTTTTTAAAAGGCTCATTTATTATAATGCTGCTTGCCCGAAGTGATGGCGCTTTTAATTGTAATTTGGCAGTCGCAATGAAGGCCTGATGGACACTCAGCATTTATATGTGAGCTGATCTGCATTCCTTCCGGGGGAGTATATACATACTCCGATCTAGGGATAATACACCTGTTAGGCAATTTCTGGAAAATCTAGCAGCTTTTTTTTTTTATATAGATTTCAATTTTAACACTTTTTTATACGGTGTTAAGCATATCAACACAGTGATTTCACATTATCTTGCTTAGTTTTATGTACGATTTTAATATGGCATATATTGAGATATCATCCAAGTTTCCTTCCCTGGTTTGTCATATTCTGTTTATTCTATATACATGTTTGAATAGTTAGACTGTATCAGTGATGTTCTCTTGTGGTGTTTTTTTATTTTTTATTTATTCATTTTTAACCTCAACATATCTTTAGTTTAGAACCATAAAAAGATTTAACCTCCAATCCCGCTTGCGTTTTTATTTTATTTAAAATTTTTCGATGTTCACAAAAATATTCAAATACTGACATTTTTGCAAAATATGCTGTCTCCAAACCTGAAGTGGAAGAATACAGGTTCCTTCTACAGAAGTAAGGTGAACACTAAACGTGCTGTCAAAGTTCAAGGCAAAATGCCAACCCATCCCTGAGCCCTTGTTGAGAAACCATTAGCAGATCATAGCCTGTGTGTAGAATAAATGTTACATTTCTCCAGCTTCTTACAGTGCTATCGTAATGTAGTTGGTGCAAATCTTCCTGCTGAAGTGAAACCTGTTGGCGTCACCTGTCACTGCTGAACCTTTACTTGCATAAAAAAAGCAAAGGATCCATTGGGATCGATTTAATAATTGATCTACATGGCGGCTCTAAAAGCTGCCACTGTTCCACATTGACAGATTGTTTGTCATAACTTTAGTCCTTTTAAACCTCTCTTCCCCCTGGGTAAGCTCTCTAAACAGGTTTCACTAGTTCTTTTTTGTTACCTTCATAGAGTTTTGCTTTGTGGCTCTTGTTTAGCACCAGGACATTATTTACCTGACCTCGCCTCCTTAGCATCTGTTGTGTGTGTTCAAATGAACACGGCTGTCTAGACTTGATAATCTAACTGTCTGGCGCAATACAACAATACTGTAATCTGCATTGATCTACTACATTTACCAAACCATAGAAATACGTTTTTAATAATGTATTAAACTACTTGTATTCAGTCTGATACGGTAGCTTAAAGCGTTTTGACCATTCGGTATGTTGTTGCAAACTGACTCGCCGATCACTTCAAGTTGTGATGAGAATGAGGTTTGGTATCTTGATTTGTGATTGTGTATTATGCTAGGTATTCCAGTCATTGCTCCTGCTTTTTGTATGCTAAAATAGTGGAGGAGGTGGTTTTATATTTGAATAATTTCTCCATAGACTCCATGTGGTGGAATGTGCCACTTGCTGTTTGTTAACACACTCCTATCAGGACTGGCCAATTGGACTCTATTCTAGTAAATGAGCACAACTTCAAATACTACTTTAATCTGCCACAACTGCAGTAGTATGGGAGTGTTTAAAATAAACCATATTAAATATATTTTAGACCGGTTAGCAACATGATGATTTTAGTATCCTAGCAACAGCCTTGTATTTGTCAGGTGGAAAATTGATATATATATATATATATATATATATATAAACAAAAAATTAAAGGTACACTAATTGAAGTTATGGGTCAATTCATTGCAGCTGATATCCTAATGGCCTCTTCATGTTTGCATAGCTTGAATTTATTTCAATGTGGTTCCATTCGTACTGACTTCAGAAGATTAATTTGATTGTACAACTTTAAACAAATTTAAGAACCTGTTGCTCCTGCTCTGTAACATGTATGAAATTCTTTAGAATCTGCATTGTATAAATGAACCCTGGTCTGTTTGTACTCTGTGAAGGTAACAATATAATTCCAAACAGTTTTTTTTATAGCAAAGTGCATGGTCCTTTCCTTATCTGCATTTTTTTTCTTTGTTTTCCTCTACCCTCGTTCTGTAGTGGTTGTAGGTACCTCTTTCATGTCATACTAAATGCATTATTGCACAACGGAAGGTAACTAAGCAAGAACTTCTGCCAATGTCCTTGCAGGTCAGCACACAGAACATGAAGATGGGTGGTCTCCCAAGAACCACCCCACCCACCCAAAAACCTCCAAGCCCACCAGTGTCAGGGAAAGGAACGATTGGGTAGGTACCACCACACTGGTTCAGGGTGATGGGCACCAATTGCAATCATCTGATCCACTTTCACGCCTTATCAAGTCTAATTTCTGCTGGCCCTGCAAGGCTCAATGTAAAGCTGTTTAGATTCCTTCCGTCTGTGCTTGACAGTACGTGAGCACAGAGGAACGCAGCCCATGCATTGGATAGGCTCTTAATTAAAAAAACAAAACAAAAACAAAAAAAAAACTTTGGTCTGGTTCCAACCGCTTGACCTACATAACTTCATTCACACATATTTTGCAAAATCTAGGTTATGGTATTTCTGCCAGATGTAAATACATTTAATTGATTTATATCATTTGAAACTAAATTTATGAATCGTGTGGTTCTGTAGTGGCCCGCACTTAAATAAACACTGACCTTCAAAACAAGACCACTTTGGAAGAAACCAGTCTTTTTGGCTGGAAGGGGGGAAGCGTATGCCTACAGTAAACAAGGCCCAGATGGATTATTGCTCCCTGCTGGAAGACTATAAGCAAACTGTCCCCTGCCTCCTCTTATTAGAGCGCCAATGTCTGGCACTGACACAAAGCAAGAAGGACATTTTTTCTAATTAATACACATAGCAAGGGTTCCTCCTGTAAATCAAACCCAGCCTTGGTGTTTATCTGCTTCTACTGCTGTATACCATTTCCCAGCTTGGAATCCAACTGCAAGGTAAATCTGTGACCGACATTTGCTCGCCATAAGCAGCTCTGTTGTATTTTGGAAAGCCTGTTGCTTCTAGTTCTCCATCTGGAAGCCATATGGAGTTTTGTTTCGTCTTCTGCTTATGGAAAGATCTATCTTTTTGCACCTTGAAAATGGTATTGTACCTGCAAGCATTTTGGAAAGCCTGCAAGCCTGCAAGGTGCCACTACAGATTTTTTTTTTTTTTTTTTTTAAATAGGTGGGTATAATTTTAAATAGTTACTTGGAAATATCTCATTTAAGAAGGTCCCAAGGTAAGTAAAGCAAGAAGTTTCAATAACTTTTACATTACAAACTGGTTTTGAATTTTCCAATAAATTTGGTTTTGTGTGCGATGCAAAATAACAGGAAAAACACTTAAAAACCATTCAAATTATACTGTTGCATCATTTCCCCTGGTGAAATATTTAATTCTATTACACGCAAGACTAGTAAAAGGCTAAATAGATCAGTATTAAAATTAGATTTAGAGATATTCAGTGTATATTCATAGTTATGGATAGTGTTCACTTTAGTATTCACTTTAGAAGTCACCTTTACATCAACCCTCAGTTATGTGTTTTTTTTTAATTAAGTAATTTAATTTTTATTTTATATGGCTTTAAATTATTTTTAGTACTTATTTTAGTACTGGGACTTGTAGTATTTAAATGAGAGCTGGAGTCATCTAAGATGTGACCCACTGAATTAATTCATATTCACACCTTGTAGAATCACACAACAAAACATTATCAACTGCCACCTCCTAACCCTCCCACAGGCAGACATTTATTTCTCATTTAAACACTTCCAGTATGCGTTGGTGGCATTAGTCACAGACTTGAATTCCATTACCCAGTTACTCATAATTTAAACATTTTATATTTTATGACAATTGGGACCAAGCCCAGTATCTTAAGGTGAAAAAAACACAATTTTTTCCCTACCCTTATCAGGGCTGTAAAAGTATTCTCTAATCACCTTAAGGTGCTCTGTTTCAGTCCTCCCCATCTACCCCATTTCTACAGCATTCTGACTATACACAAATAGTTTTGGTGGTTTGCTGGCATTTGGTGAGTCTACATGTTTTGTGAAATGTTCTATATCATTGTAGGAGTACATATGCACTGTGGTAGATATAATGAAATATGTGGCAAAATAATTTCACATTTGTGTAATTTTAGATCAACGATGAATTGAATATGTCTAACTTTCTGTGTCTTACTCAAAAAAGATTATTCTGCAGGTCTTGGTTGGGACTAGCTGTGTCCCCTTACTGTAATCTGTAGATTCAGAGAATGACGGTTAAGAAAAAAAAAAAAAACTTGATCCAGGCGTTTTGATAACTGAGTGTATTTGTGTTCACTTCTCCTTCAAAAGGTCACAAACTTGCATCTCTGTACTAGTAGTTGGATTGTTACTTCATCTTTCCAGTAATCTACCAAGTCCTCTTTTTCTAAATGAAAATGTTCACATTGGTTATGTTTATCAATTAAAATAAATGAAGCCTTCGAAGGTGGAAGTCTCGCTAGAGTACATGAGCCAGATTGTAATGTGTTTTAAAGCCGGAAACGATGTATCCACCAAATCGAAACATGCTGCGTAGAGGTGAACTACTTCAGCAATTTCACACTGTGTTAGTGGATGGTAAAGATGCAATGGGAACTTCAGGAGGTTTATGCCTGTTCCAAACCCTCCCATCCTCAGCAAGGTGCTCCTGTCCCAGAGGGAGGGGCCTCTCTCTACACAAGCCAGTGCACACAAAAGGGCTTTTCTCTGTAAATAGATCTGCAATCAACAGGAGTATGGAGTGCAGCACTCAATCAATACATCCTGCCTTGGACTGGAAGATGGTTTTGTTTAGTCTGACTAGGATCAGCAGTTCTCCAGTTTCCAGTTCTGATCATTAATTTGAAGCCCTCAGGAACTTGCTGTAGAATGGCGGTATTACATGGGCATCTGCATTCTATAAGAGGTTGTGGGTTAACCTAATCCTGTTACAGCTAAACGTGAAGGATGAACAACAACAAAACAATTACATGTTTTCGGAGCATACTTTTTTTTTTTTTATGAATCCTAAAATACTTTCATACCCTGCAGGCGGCACTCTCCTTATCGAACCCTAGAACCTGTTCGCCCTCCTGTGGTTCCCAACGACTACGTGCCGAGTCCGACGCGCAACATGGTGCCCACTCAACAACAGAGCCCGGTCCGAACTGCTTCTGTAAACCAGAGGAACCGCACATACAGGTACCTCCCGCATCTCTGGTTACTCTGCTTTGAACAAGCTCAGGTCGCCAGTAAAACGTACAGCCTCTCAGAACAGTGAGGAAATGTGGGACACAGGCTGTTCCTACTTCTGCTGCTCTTTGGACTGAAGACTTCACCGCTTCATACCTGCTGCTACTAACTCTGACTAAAACTCATACTCTGCTCTCCAAGTAAATCTCACACACACAAAAAACAATAGGCTATATTCCCATCATTATTTCCTTTCAACTGACTTGCTTCGTAATTCACAGGGTTAACTATTCATTGAATTTTTTTTTTTCTTTTTTCTGGTCAAGTATCCTCTAATTACATGACATTAAGACACTGCAAAGTTCTTTAAGTTCTCAGAGCTTTTTTTTCAAAGGTTTCTGCATGGAATTGCTTCATTTTAAGTAGAAATAATGCTTTGGAATATACTGCAAGATAGCAGTGTGTACACAGAATAAAGTCAAAGACTGCATACATCCATTCCCATTAATTTGGGGTGAACCAGATACTGTGACGAACGGTACAATCTGATATTAAACAGTATATTGCAACATGCTATCCAATGTGTAGCACTAAGTGCTGGACACCATTTGAAAAAGAGGCAGAGAAAGCTCAATTGTTATAGCGAGGTCAGTTATGGTTTTCAGCTAAACTCATAAATGTCCATGCTTTGCATTGATGGGACAGCACTGCCTACAGCAACTTGACTTGAGTAGATTCAAGCTCCCTAACAGCCTCTGAATTCAACGTATGGTCATGGAAGCACAGAAATGTTAGAAATGTGTGCAAAGTGAACCAATCCAAAAAGCTGGGAAAGTAATACTGATCCTTTGTTTCATGTTACAGTTGGGCTAATTTGGAACAGATGCAAAGTGTCAACACATACACAAGACATAGTAGATACCCAAGCCCACCAATTCAAGCCAACGTTAACATAAAAATCAGTTTTATAGAGAACTCATCCACAATACAGATGCTGGACCATTTTCTGCAATCTGCAAAACTAGCTGCATCCTGCCTTAACAGAATCACTGTTACTCTGAGCCAAATAGACATTTAAATAAACATCCCTGGGCTGCCAGTTTTGAACAATACAGCACTGCCTTTACCAACAAAAATTCGTCCTGAGGGTTTCTGCAAAGGCCTGAGAGAGACTTAAAAATATGCAGAAAAGAATAGGTAGTGAACATGGCCTAAGAATCCCTTCTCGCTTCACCACATCCCATATAGGAAAAGCAGTTATCAACTACTTTAACCTCTGCGCAGGGCTGAACTTGTCGCTGCAGTGATTTGAAAGTACCATGTAAATAATAAAGTTAATGACATGTTGCTAATGTATCTAAAATCGCATTGCATGCTCTACTTGATGAAATGCCAACATGCCAAGACACTTAAAGAAATGGCATTTCTCAATTATAGCAGCCTTGCTTGTTCAGCAACTATTCTAATTAAAGCTCAAGTCCCAGGATGTTTATTTATTTGTTTTATGTACGACTTATGTATTCATTCATTTATTTTCAATGCATCTATTGCATCAATTGATTACCCCCATCCTACTATGTGCCATTAAACTTGTTCTTCCATAGCTTACTGCTAGTGCTGTAACATGCTTGGTTGCTTTCAGGGTAGGTCTGTGCATGCTGAAGTCAGAATATACAGCTACTGACCAATACCTAATGTGTCTCCCACTTTGAATCCACTGGCCCTACACTACATCAGATTAATTGTTTTAATGCAAACAGGGTTTTTAAATAACTGATATATTTTTAGCTGTACTGTTAACCCTTATAAAAGTGTTCCACGGTATTTAAGTTTTCCCATGCTTATACTAAGCATGTATCACAGTTTACCCTGATTTTACCACTTTTCTTTTTTTAATATTCTTTACTATACCTCCCTATTCTTTACAATGCTTACCTATGCTTCACCATACTTTCACTATACCTTATTACACTTGTCTATGCTTTTACAATGGGAAACTTTTATAGTGTATATTAAATAGTTGGTCTATAGTGTATATTAAATAGTTGCTTTGTATTTCTATCTTGCATTCCCCAATTTTAAACAATTATTTTCAGAACTGTTGAATCGGCAGTTTTGATATCTTGGCTATATTCAAGTGTATTGTGTATTGCAGCTGCAGAATTTTGAAAATTAGAATTTGAAATAAAGGCTTTTCATGCATGCCTTCTCTGTCTGTCTCGGTCCCTCTGCAGTATTCCAAAACACCTACGGCGTCCTCCTTTGGTATTCCGTTTGATTTAGTTCCGCAATTAAGATGAAAACTGCGAAACTACTGTGAAAGGGTGGATTTTTTTCAGATTCAAAACTATAGGATAGATTTATTAAAGCCATCTACTTCAAAACGTCATTGGCACATTTTTTTATTTGAATTAATCAAGAAGTGGCTTCTTTAATCTGTTCTAATACAAACTTATCTTTTTGAAGTTGATTTTTCACGAACTAGTTTTTGGGATTTTGTAACTCCCTGTCTTCCATCTGAACAGCAGCAGTGGGAGCAGTGGAGGCAGCCACCCGAGCAGCCGGAGCAGCAGTCGAGAGAACAGTGGGAGCGGCAGTGTAGGCATCCCCATCCCTATCGCTGTGCCCACCCCCTCCCCACCCAGTGTCTATCCAGGTAAGGAGCCGTGGGAACCCCCCTCCCCTCCCTCAGGCTTTGCATTAACCATGATCTTTCACTTTTGATCTGATACAGCAGGTGGGGAAGTAGATACATTTTCTTCTTTCCTTTTGACCCAGAAGCTCATTTTAATGGTGGTTATTTGAAACTGGTAGAGCCAAACTTTGATATCTTCCATTGGTTCGGTTAGTTTCTTCTCTAAAAGGTGGATTTGTTTTTTTAACAAGGTGAAAAAAATCAGATAAGCATTGTGACTGATGTTGCTGCACATAAATAGATAGATCTATTTTTTATTTGATACAGATATTGACTCATTCATAATGTGCTTACTAATTGACGTGATCTCACACTTTTGCTTTACCTCTTTCTGTATTCTGCTCCCAAAATTTAAATTGGTGGCTCACCTGGTAAAAGCACAGGTTGTGGTGTGCAGTCTGCGTGCGTCAGTCGGGTTCCTGTCCTTTCTGTGCAAAGTCGTCCATCTTTACTGGGGACTCCAGAGTGAGCATCACATTGGCTCTGGCGCGCTCGCGCTTTTAGAGAGGCAAAACCAGCAGGGACTGTTTCTCTTCCATCATGCTACAATAGACCCTTCTAACCAGGCATCTGGTGAGCTCAAGTGGACACCTACAGAGTTGGCCCTACAAAAACTTTCCTTGAAAAAATGAAAAATTCTGTTTTACATTTTAATTCAGATTGTGTTTTTCTCAAAATCAAGCTAGTGACTGAATCAATTCAAATGAACAGCTGCGAGACACTTAACACGGGTCCCTGTAATTTGATTTAAGGGCTAGAAAAACACTTCCATAAATATTCAAATTCGGTTTTCATACTTGTAAAGTGGTGCAAAATTCACTATGTAAAGAATTAGGCCAGTCATTTCTGTGGAAGTGCTGTGTTCTCCTTTTTAACATGATTATGTTCTGATTGAAGGCAAACTTCTGGTTTTGTTGAAGCCAAGAGACTCCCACTCTGCCTTAGACAGCAGCTGAAGACCACTGTTCAGTATGGCAATGTTTACCCGAGAAGAGTTAACTGTTTAAGTGTAGGACTTGACTAATAAAAGAAAAAAACTGACTAGACTCAGTTACCCAGCTATCAATTGTTCAAGATATCGTGCTTGATTGGATATAAAGTAAATGTTTGTATGAGCAGATGTGCGTTCTGAGATAAAAACTAAATTAAAATACCATTCAGGCAGGTGAATGAAGAGTAAGCTTTAGTCCCAAACTACTGTTTCTATCTCGGTAACTCGGTCCTGCTTGGTTTCTTCAGTCCCTGGTAGTTAAACATGCAAATGAGACATTTTGACTGTGAAATGTTGCTGTTCTTTTTGAAGGCGTTGAGCTTTGGTTTCAGCTGAAGTATTTTAAATGTGTCCTAACACTTGTTATTGCATTAAAATAATGATTTGAAATACATTATTTGCTGCTGTCTTTAGTACAAAATGTTAATTTAAACAGAGTGGGTAAACTCTTGTCTAATAGTACCTTTTGTAAATGATTCCCTTCCATTAAATAATTCTATATTCAGTTTATTAAATACTGGTGCTGTTTCTATAATGAATAGACCCCATTTTGGTGTGTCCAGAATATAACGGTCTGTTTTAAAATGACTTGCAGTATATACAATTCTTTTTTATATATATTTGATATTGCGCACTGACGAACTCTGTTTAATACCAAAAAGATGGTAGAAACAGCAGACTCGGAGAAAAACAAAACCTGGAAACCCCTGCTGACGCTCCTTGCCTAGTGCTTGCTTGAACATTGCAGGAGTGCTTCACTAGAAAAGTAGCCAGCTACTAGCTGCACTAAAAGGCTTTCTAATCCCAGCTAACACTTTCCTTTTATTAAAACCACCTCTTCTGATTCTCCTTTCTAACCCCCTCCAACTCCCTCTCTCAAAGCCTCCGCTGGCTCAGCTGGTACACCACCTGCCCCTGCTCCCCGTCTGCCCCCCAACCCTCCCCTCCTGCCCCTGACCCTCTCCCACCCCTCCCTCAGAGGTGGCTGCAGGAGCCCAGCAGTCTACTGCTGACTGCTTCACCTCTCCGACTCCCACTGCTGCTACTGCAACTACTCCTGCTCCTGTGACAGGTGAGTCTGCCCCCCACTGTGCTGTTTTCAGGCTGGCATTTGAAACAAGCATGCTTCACCTGTGAATCCATTCCCATTCCAGATATGTCAACAGAACCGATGATGTTCCACCACTCCACCCATACACAGTCTCACATAGCTTCATCCTGCGCTGAGGCCGTGGTTTTTGAGGGGATTCAGGAGGGAGCTTTGTGCAAATCAGTTTGCTTCTAGATAAGGCATCAAAATACCATTGCAACGCAGACTTGAACTGGTCATGTTAACCGAAATTAACAGCACGTTTTCTTTTGCTGGCAATCGATTTATTTAAGAATAAAGGAAATTGAATTTCTCATAAATAAGGGATGGAAATAAGACTCCTAATGCTTAGCAGTTTCCCCCAATTAAGGTGGTGTGTGTGTTTTTTGTTTTGTTTTTTGTTTTTTAGCCACAGTGTATAGGTAACAAGCTCAGGTATGTCTGATCCAGGAATGGATCCAGTTGCTATGCAATGGGAGTCTTATTGCCATCCAAGTAAAAAATAAAATAAAGCAACAATGATGTCTTTTTTTTCTGCTTTCTAGTGCAAAGTGATCGTAATATGCAAATTTAAACACATTAAGCCTGGTGGTGTGTATTGGTTCTAGCTGCTTGCTTCCTTTATTTGATGGTAATTTGGTAATCTGTACTCCCTTCCCTGTCGGCTGGCTTCCTGTGCAGGGGGGATCTTTCTATCATCCCATGTATTTGTCTGTGAAGGGATGGTGAGTGGATGGTATAACCAGCCCAGTGTGGGCCCTTGCTGTGGTAGCTACCTGAAAACCTGTGAAACACCCACCACATTATTTTGCTGTCTCTTAATTTGCAGAATTTTTTTTTTTTGGTATTCCTTGTGATGCATGAAAGCATGATGTCGAACTAAATGTCTGTGTTTTTTATAGGGTTTGGGGGTGTAAAGTGTTGGAAAGAATGATTAGCAGTCTAGGTATTGCATGTTAATATTTACAACAGCCCCTTATCGCTTTGCTATAGGCCCACCAATCATCAGTGAAGGTTTAAGGTCAGGGCTGAGAAAAGGTTAAGTATTGTTTACCGAGCCTATAATGAGCTAATCAGTAAGAAAGCTGCTGGCATAAATTGAGCGGGCCCAACATCCGACAGGCTTAAAGTTAAACCAAGAGAATTGAAAATGTCTTTCTGACGTTAATGGAAGCTCTGGCAAATATTTAAATAAGACAAGATAAGCCCTGGATCAATCAGTTGTGGGTTGAAGAAGTTAGTATATTTAGGTTTGTTTTCAAATTCTCAGATTTGTGATTTACTCACTATGACTTTAGTTGCTTGGTGTGAGTATTTTCTGGCTCAAGTTGGACCAATAAGATGGCGTGTGAGCCATACTGTGTATTACATTCTATTAACAAGGCGACTGCAGTTCAGGATTTGGGACCACCTGAGACATTTAGTTTGTCTTTTCGTATCTCATCTTTATTTCCTCCTGTCTGTTCCAGGTCAAACTCCCCAGTTCTACAGTATGAACAGACCAGTGTCCCGACATGCTGCACCAACAACAGGGGGGTCTCTGCCCTACAGGCGCCCTCCTTCAGTCCTGTCCCAGACCAGCCTGCAGAACCACATCAATGGAGGCCCCTATTGCAACCAGAGTCAATGTAAGGATGCCGAAGCTAGTCTGACATTAGTAATCTTGCACCCCAATGCACTGCAAGTGCATCAGCAGGATCATGTTTGCCACTGCATGCAATAGAAAAGCATTACGAAGTTTGTATTATATTATTTTTACTAGTAGTAGAGGCTTATTGCTATGACATTGTTTGCCTATTGTTATAATAAATATTTGCTAACAAGATGGTTTTGGTCAGTGCAAATTAGTTATTGCACCAAGGTCTTAACAGTTTTTGAATCCCAAGATGATAAATGCTGTATTTTAATCCACAATAACGCCTTTGCGGAATCCTACATAATGAGAACCATACAGAACATTAGTGGTTCAGTGTTTTGAAGTTTTTTTTCTTTTCCCCCAAACTCCTACAGCTCCGGTTAAGAAGGTGTTTGTCTTACTAACAGGATCCTGCTGCCTCCTGGTCATGCAGTGTTTTGCTTTAAGCAATGGGCTTCTTTCATGTCAGCATTTGTCTGTAGCTTGGACTAACCTACTGTTTTGTTTTTTGTTTTCTTCCCTCTCTTGCCTCGTCTGTCTGTCCTGTCTCGTCTCTCCTCTTCTCTCTCTCTCTGTGTGTCTGGAGCAGCCTCCCTTGCTCCTCCACCCCCCTCTATCCTACAGATCACTCCACAGCTCCCGCTGACGGGCTTCGTGGCGCGGGTCCAAGAGAACAGTAAGTGGTTCACCTCTGTACTCCTGTGCCGTTATGCAGCACGGACATGTCGGATGGTATTGAGTGTGCTGGGCAGATCATATATATCTGATAAACTTTGTCAGGACACTGGTATACAGTGCCTATAGTAAGTATTCACAACCTGAAATCTTGATGCATTTAAATGGGATTTTTTTTTTTCCTTTTGATTTACACAACCTACTTAACGTGTGAAAAAATGGGGGTGAGGGTGAAAAAACAAATCAATTAAATAAAAACCTGAAAAGTCTTCATTAGATAAGTATTCACCCCCATTGCTATGACACTCCTAAATAAGCTCAGGTGCAACCAATTGCCTTCAGAATTCACACAATAAGTTAAATGGAGTCCATCTGTGTGCAATGAAAGTGGTTCACATGATTTCAGATTAAATACACCTGTCTCTGTAAGGTCCCACAGTTGGGTAGTGCATTCAAAGCAAAGATACTACCATGAAGTTGTGGAAAGGCACAGATCAGGGGAGGGGTATAAAAAGATTTCAAAGGCATTGAATATCCCTTGGAGCACAGTCAAGTTGATCATTAAGAAGTGGAAGGTATACGGCACCACCCAGAATCTGCTTAGAGCAGGCCGTCCTCCCAAACTGAGCAGCCGGGTAAGAAGGGCATTGGTCAGAGAAGCCAGCAAGAGGCCAATGACAACTCTGAAAGACCTACAGCGTTCCATGGCTGAGATGGAAGAAACTGTCCATGTGTCAACAATAGCTCAGGTACTCCACAAATCTGGCCTGTATGGAAGAGTGGCAAGAAGGAAGCCATTTCTCAAAAGCACATGTAAAATCCTGCTTGGAATTTGCAAAAAGGCATGTGGGAGACTGATGTGGCAAAAGATTCTGAGGTCCGATGAAACAAAAATTGACCTAAATGCAAAGCGTTATGTCTGGCGCAAACACAGCACATCACCCAGGTAACACCATCCCTACTGTGAAGCATGGTGGTGGCAGCATCGTGGTATGGGGATGCTTTTAATCGGCAGGGACTGGGAAGCTTGTCAGGGTAGAGGGCAAAATGGATGGAGCTAAATACAGGCAAATCCTTGAGGAAAACCTGCTTCAGTCTGCAAGACCTAAGACTGGGACGGAGATTCACCTTTCAGCAGGACAATGACCCCCAAGCACACAGCCAAAGCGACACTGGAGTGGCTTAAAAACAAGAAAGTGAATGTCCTAGAGTGGCCCAGACTTGAATCCGATTGCGAATCTGTGGCAAGACTTGAAGATTGCTGTCCACCAACGATCCCCATCCAACTTGACAGAGCTTGAACAATTTTGCCAAGAAGAATGGGAGAATATTGCATGATCCAGATGTGCAAACTGGTAGAGACTTGCCCCAAAAGACACACAGCTGTCAAAGGTGGTTCTACCAAGTATTGACTCAGGGGGGGGTGAATACTTATCTAACCAAGACATTTCAGGTTTTTTTTATTTTTCATTTTAACTTTTGTTTCACAATAAAAAATATCTTGCCTCTTCAAAGGAAAAAAAAATCCCATTTTTAAATGCATTAAGATTTCAGGTTGTAAATTAACAAACTGTCCAAGGGGGGGTGAATACTTACTATATAGACAGTGTACATCCAATATCATATAACATAAATACACAGTACTTAATATTGTCTAAATAACCTGGAAGTGTTTGAAAAGCTAGTACAGTACATTGGACACACAAGGCCATTTTTAAAATTTTTTTAAGACTGTTTACTTTTATGACCTACCTTCCAAGAACTCCTAAACTCGGTAGGACCTGTGTTCCAG
Organism: Acipenser oxyrinchus oxyrinchus; assembly: GCA_030684275.1. NCBI lineage: Eukaryota > Metazoa > Chordata > Actinopteri > Acipenseriformes > Acipenseridae > Acipenser > Acipenser oxyrinchus. The sequence goes on from CM060258.1 coordinate 34,224,397, forward strand.
TTGAACTGTCATAATAGTTTCCATGTATTTCAGTTTTACTGTCTAAACTCGTGAAACGATATGCTGGTGGATCCCTCTTGTTTACAATTGAACTGCTTATTTGGAAATCCTTTACTGTGAATAATGTGTCAAAATTCCAGTACATTTTAATCCTGTGTACGGATGAAAAATAATATGCGGCACAATTCTAAAGTAAAAAAACAAAAACAAAAAAAAAAACAGGCTTTCTGGTCCTCTCGCCCATACTGTGAGATTTACACCTCCTTTTTTTTTTTTTCAATACAGGGATGGAAATAAGATTCTTGTTGCATAGCAGTTTCACCCATTCCAGGTTTTAATATGTGCTTGATTAGCCCGTGTATGGGTAGCAAGCTCTGGTGTGTTTTATTAAAGTTGTAGTAAAACCAGGAATGGATCAAACTGCTATGCAATGGGAGTCTTATTTCCATCCTTGTGATAAGAGACATCCTACATGTAATGTTTTAACCTTGAAAATGAAGGCTTAAACAATGAGAAATGTCAATAGGAATAAAACAATAATTCAATAAAGCATTTTAGAAGGTAGTTCAACTATTATTAAATGATTAAAATAGGGCCCTCCGTTCCATGCCTAGGCAAGTCCAAGCTGCAAATGACCTAACTAACTTTTTAGTGTGTTTATGTACAAAGCTGGGTGCATATCAGTCCATTAGGTGTAGCCTACCGTGACGAAACTCTTATTTCCATTATGGCCCTATAAAGACTATTCACATCCTCATCCAGGTCAGGTCTGACCATGAGGCTGATTTAAGGTCAATCCTTTGTTTTTGTCCAGTCATATGGAATGAAATAAATACAAATTCACCCTGAAATTATTATTATTATTATTATTATTATTATTATTATTATTATTATTATTATTATTCTTATTTAAGCAGGCATTTGTAGCCTAAACCTGCAAAAGCAGCAATTTACATGCCAAATTAGAGATGTCAATGATGTGCTGTTTAACAGTCACATTGTCTTCCCTTCCACTCTACAGCATTATCAACGTGGCTTCCCAGCTTTAAGTAGTGGGATTGTACCTGTAGTAACTATCTAAAGGACAATTACTGTACCTTTTTAATGTATCGTGGGCACTATTTCCCAGTTCCCTAATAAAATATACTGATTGGAAAGTAATATAAATGAGAGATATAATAAAGGCATAGTTGACTAGGAAACATGCCAATTATAAGTAGTGTAGCTGTAACAGCAAGGGTGGTTAGTGTCAGTATCCATCTCTGAACTGCTGCTGTGAACACTGATCTGGAACCCAGATACCGTGTCCGTAGACGTCAATCTTGTTATTATACAATTAGCACTTAATTTGTAAAGCAATTGGCAGAATTGCTACAACCAAGAAATATTGAAGAGGTGGGTATTTCTTTGGGAGCAGGGGGGAATGTGGTTTTGCGAGTTCGGAGTCCAGCATGTTAGTCACTGCCCTCTCTACCCCACTGGCTTTGCCTTACTTTTTTATTGCTTGGCTTTTTAACTGTATGTTGACATTTTATATGTATTTCATTATGTATTGAATTGAAGTCAATCACTCGTGACAGCGTAATTACAAAAAGGAAACCCACAAGTTTCCCTGGACTAGCATTGGAGTACTTTAGAACTCAAAATGAGTTGAGCTCAAGTACTTGAATGTATTTATTTGCAATTCCCACCTGTGTGGCTGTCGATACATACCGCTTTAGACTGCTGTGAAGAATTTACATCCCGTAGAAATGTTGTATTGACACAGAGCATAAAGAGGATTCATTTGCTGCCTGTGGAGCACCTACTTTTAGTAGTGTGTCAAGTTTAAATGCCTGCTTGGTTTTGAGAGCTCAGCTAACAAAGTGCCCATGCAATTTATTTACATAATAATAATAAAAAAAAGCTTAATTACAATGTTTGCTGATAACCCTCCGAAATGCAATTCAGTGTTCGGATTGTTAATTCTGTGTTTCAGGTTAATGTTCGAGGGCTTGTCATAATTCTATTTAAGTGATGTACACAGTTTTTCATATGGAGTGTAAACAATTACCCAGGTGTGACATACAGGATGGTGTTTGAAGTGTTCCGCCTTTTTAATAATCAAAGCACATTTTTGAAAGGGTTATGTTTTGAGGTTTAAAAAGCCTGCATTTACACATTGGTATTCCTAAACTGGCATTTAAGGGCTTTGTCTTGGCTTCTAACAAAATGCCTTTGAAAAGCACTGATTTCATATTTTCATCCCACATACCCTAAAAGTAAGGAAGCATTCATTGTGTTTGTCTGTTTTATTTATTGTCTTTATGTAGAAGAATGACTTAATAGATTTCTATTATGTCAAGGTTATGTTTCCTAAAAAAGGAGGGTATTCCGATAAACAGCAAGTACTTTGTACCCTTGAGAAAAGCCCTTGTTACGCAGCCTTTTCCTCTTGGTGGGTTTTTTTTGTTTGACTCCTCTTTTATTGGTCTTTGCTGTAGCGGTTTGGTTCTCAAGGCCGTGCCAAGCAGCTCTGTTTTAAACGAGGTGACGGTGTGTTTGATTCCTCAGTTTCAGAAGCTCCCCGCCCCTCCCCTGCGGACGAGCCTGTGTTTGACGAGTCCCCGCCCCCCCCCCCTTCCCCAGAGGACTATGAAGAGGAGGAGTCTGCGGTGGTGGAGTACAGTGACCCCTATGCAGAGGAGGATCCTCCATGGGCTCCGAGGACCTACCAAGAAAAGGGTATGCATGTCTGCACTTCCGTAGGCATGGCTAGCTCTATTATAATAATTAGGGATGGGCAACGATATGAAAATTTTATATCGATATTGTGCATGCATTTCAATAACTTACTTTAACTTAGTGGTGCTTTGCTTCACAAAATCCATGGAGAAATTTGTGGCAAATTCACTGTGTAGGAGTGAATGTGCACGTATGTAACAGTAGCAGAAATACGTAAAAATAAGCTCCCATACAACAATGTTCTTTTGAAATCAGGATGGCACCTGATTTAGGTTTACTTATAATAATAATAATAATAATAATAATAATAATAATAATAATAATAATAATAATAATAAACAAGTTCCAAAAGCCAGGTCCAAAAACAGGCACAAATGTCGGTACACAAAATCATGTTCTCAGCACAATCTGGGGTCAGATATCAATTCAGGCAGTCAAATAAAAGCAGGTCAAAACACGGGTATTCACAATAAACAGCACTAGCATCTTCTCTCTCTCTCTCTCTCTCTCCTCTCTCTCTCTCTCTCTCTCTCCCCTCTCTCTCTCTCTCAGTGATCACTGCACTTTACTTATCATCGTTGATATTTAAATGCTTTTGTAGTTGTGCCTGAACTACAGCTCATCCTTTCTCTCCAGAAATTAAACAAACTTATTTTAAAACATTTCATTACAGCAAGGAAAATATTTAAAATCCTGTTTACATAAACCGCTCATTCGCTGTAAATTGAGATAACGGTTTCCTGAAATGTGATGTCACTTGGTGCAAGTAGAGTATAACATGGTTAAATAATAATACTTTAGTGTGTGGTGTTTGCCTACGAGACTGACCGTGATTGGTATGTATAGGATTTGTTGTATATTAATATAAAATAAACTTGATTTGTACTGCGTTTTGTATCTTTAGCAGTATTAGCAATAAAAAGTATGTCTCATGAATGCACGTGAATTTCTTTTAATGACGATATCGCGATATGGAAATTATTGATATCAAAATAGATATTGGTGCCCATCCCTAATAATTCAAAATCTAAAATTCTGTAACCAGTTTCCCGAGTTGTTGCTTGTGTTTCGCAACTTAATCCAGGTCACCATTTGTTCCTATTACGGGAGACTGTATCAAGGTATTTAATGCCAAGCTGGATTTGCTTCAGTGCTCTTTACAGATGCTGAACACTTGTGTATCCCAAATTCTCAGCACATTCACACTTTGTTCCTTTTAATTATTATTCTTGCATTGTAATTCCTATTTGTTAATACCAGGTAATATCATTGTGATAAATATTTGTTACTTGGCAGTAACAGGGTGGGTAGTAGTGTTGTGGGTATCTGCTGTCAGACATGAGAGAGAGGGTCTGCCACGCAGGTGTGGAGGTTTCTTACTGCAGTGGTAGGTGGTTGCCACTCGGGTACCAGCAATGGTAGTCCTAGTGCGGGAGGACTTGCACACACACAGTGTAATAAATACAGTCAAAACAAAACGCTGGGCAAAACAGCTAAAAAATAAATTTGCCAATAAGCTGCTCCCACTAAAAGAGGAGGTCCCGCTGCAAGAACCTTCTCCCTGATACACAGATACACTAGGAATGATTAAAATCCTCTAAACAAATCCCTATGATGAATATCAAGTCCCGTTAACACATGGTGCGCTCACGACCCCAGTTAGACACAGGATGTAGACACAGTTGTGAGCCTTCAAGCTGGTAAACCAGGAACAAAGGACTGGCTTTCCAGCTCCTTTTTTAAAGGTCTGAGGCCAGGGTTAATTGATAATCAATTACTCATTTAACACCTGGCCACATCCCCCTCTTGTCCTAATTTAAAATGATTCCCTAACCCCAGCCCTGCCATATCTAGCATAAACTACAATTTTAAACAAAATACATTTTATAACAAAACAAAAAATACACTATTTAGATGTGCAGGACCTCAGCCCTGCCACAGTGGCCTCAATAATGCAACTTCATATTGCTGTCAATAAGAGCAACTCAGGGCTGTTTAAGTGGCCTTAAATTGTGAAGTAGTCTTTATACTGAGGTGGCCTTAAAGGGAGCTCTTACTGCTCTGTCTGTTAGAACAGTGTGTATTTTATATTTATAAAAAGTGCAACGTTTCCTTTTCTCACCTCAGTTGTGGCGATTTACGACTACTCGAGGGACAAGGAGGATGAGCTGTCTTTCCAGGAGGGTTCCATCATCTATGTGATCAAGAAGAATGACGACGGCTGGTACGAAGGGGTCATGAATGGCACAACGGGCCTCTTCCCTGGGAACTATGTGGAGTCGATCATGCATTACGCCGAATGAGCCCGGAGCTGCCCCGGCAGTGTTACTTTGGATAAGGGAGGAACAGTGGGGAGGGGGGGTTCTTAAAGATCCGAAAGGCTTGAGGAGATCCAAAGTAAATCACACACACTCTGAAAAAACAAGCAAAAAAGAAAATTACAGAATAAAATGAAGGGTACTGTTGTAATAAAACCACAGTCTTTTCTTTATTGTACGAAGAAATGGATTGAAGTGGCATGCGGTGTTTGAACAAAGCTCTTCCTGCAGCCGGGAGCAACCCAAGAGGGGTTTATTTTTTGGTCAAGCAAGCTGACACACTTACACCTGGAGACCTGTGTGTGGGGGTTGACCGATAAACACTTCTTTGACTTTTGTTACTATTAAAATTGAAAAGGGTCCACTAATCTCAAAATGTACATCTCTCCTCCTTAAAATGTCAATCAACAAACCGCAGATCTTTATTTAAAAGGGATTGTAACCATACTGGGTGACAGTTTCTCTAGTGTGTGTGTTTTTTTTTTGCTTTGGTTGCATTATAGGGAGTGAATACTGGACACTGCAAACAGTTGGCTTGAAACTGGCTCAGAAATGCCTAAAGGATTACAGGAAGGAGCTGGCATGTCTTTTCAATGCCATTTGGTTATAAGGTGTCCTTTTGTAGATTGTAGTTGTGTTAAGCTTTAGTGATGGTTTTCCTCTCATTGCATTGGGTCTTGGGGTACATAGTACAAGGTTAAGGGAGACATATTTCACATGTACAAATTTCCAAAAACAAGGTTTAAAAAAAAAAAAAAAATACTTCCTAGAACATTCATTAAGAAGCAAGGATAAGGACTGAAAAGATGGAAAGTCGCATTGTTCAGATCTGAAACCTACATTGCAAATCGGAGAGCTCTTGGCCATTCTTCCTTGCTTGCGGTCTACTGAGTTTTGCACCACTCTAATTTGTACCTATTTTCAAGGATACTGGAGAACAATGTGCAAACAAATCTGCATGAGGTTGTTGAGGGAATGGGAAAGAAATACTATTTTTTAGTTATGGGTTCCACCCCAAGCTAATGATTTAGATAAGTCATAATTGTAGTGGTCCTTTTATTGCTAAGATTTAGTCTTTATTAATTTGCTTTGCAGAATTTGTGTTCCTATATTTTGCTGAACTGTGCTGATTTTATAAATCTGTCACCCCCCACAGTTATTCGGTACTACTTGTGTAAATAGTTTATTGGGTTTATGCATTCTTTTTTATATATATCTTTTTTTTAATTATGATTTCTTTTGACTGGTTAGAAAGCTATTGTGTACTGGATCTGAACTACAGCCCAATTAATTTGAAACCTTGTGTATGTAGCGCTCTATAGACTGCATGCTATAATAAAACACCATTTGAAATTCCTGCTTTACATTTCACCCCCAATCATTTTTTTTCGTTCTAGTTTTCTAATTGATTTTTCTGATTTGATTTGAAAGCCAAGAAGACGACTCACTGGGGATCTATGATTGTCTGGTCTTTTCTTGTTGGCAAACTGTTCTTTTCGTATTCAGGAACAAATGGGAACTGTGTTCAAAGCAACATGTTTCTGAACCCTACAATTTAAAAAAAAAAAAAAAAAAAAAAAATCAATGAAACGTCTTACTGACTGATGCTGTTGGTTTTTATCATAGTCTGGTATCTAGTCTAATTTTGTTGACGTTCACACCATCTTTCCTATTAAAATCCTATGCTGTCCTTCATGGAAATTCCAGCAGTGACCAGCGCTGGTAGTGCTGGCTCTGTAGACGCAGTGTTGGTTAAACTGGGCCAAGAAAAAAAAGGGGTCCATTATAAAGCCTTTCCTGTAAAGTTCTAAAGATGACTGTTTGTTGTCTCTTCTTTGAAAGAAACACATTTGCTGTAAAACATGTGGTTTTATATACCTGCCCAGTAAGAGGCTGGGACAAATGTGCTCTATTTCCTTTAGCTAGTCACCAGCTCACCAGCAGTTGCTAACATTTTCAACAGAGTTTGCTGGTTATTGGTCTTCCAGCACTACCAAGAACTGCAACCAAAAAAAAATGATTTAACATACAATTTCTGTTTAGCTTCAAAGGCAGCTGGAATCACTATGATGAAATCTAGTAGGACCATTTATTTTGTATTATTATTATTATTATTATTATTATTATTATTATTATTATTATTATGTTCTTGAAACAGAATGGTTCTTATGAGAGCACAAAGAAATCTCACTACTGAACACACAAATGAATTATCATGAAAATGGAGATTTAAAAGATACCAATGATTTAGCAACATTAATAAATATGTATACTATTACAGAGTAATGTATAAATGACTGGAAAACAAAGGACTTCTCTTCTGATAGGAAATGGGAAAATACAGTTTTAGAAAGACCCACATGACACAAACCTTCTCCTGTGTGGGTGGGTCATCATAATCTATGGTAGCTAAGGAATACAAATAAAATAGTTGAAAATAATTAAACAGGTCAAATAGTTTGGACTGGGCCATTGTATATGTTTGATAGGATATACCATGCAGTTTGTCTTTTCTCAACAAATACTAAGGACTATAAAGCAATGAACATATTTTCTATTTCTTTAAATACTGTATGTTAAATATAACAATAACAGTAATAAACCCTAAAAGGTCTACATAAACAATGATACACACTAACACGCTTACTCTATTCTAAATAATCTCAGGTACAAATACAGAAACCTACTATATAACTAATTTTTTCAAACTAAACTAACTTTACTCCATTTTAGGCCTTTTTGTGGTCCTCCACCTGTACTTGATCATAACGGCTGTCCTTCCTTTAAAGGACTAGCTTTCCACGATAATCGTTAGTTTCCCTTCCCTGAATCTTGAGACCCCTTTCTCAATCCACTTTGTCTCCTCCTGGGTCCACTTCTGCAAAAAGATGGGGAAAATGTTAATCGAGCTCACTTTACTCACACAGCCAAGAAATCAAGGTTATTTTGCTGCTTTGGTCACCAATGCTAGAGTGGTTGCTGGTAATGCTAAGGTATGTTGAGACCTAAACAGCAGTGCTGACTGCCTATTTAGGAAGGATTGTCACTCGTTTCATCAGTAATAATGAATTAAAAGTGGAGATAATGCAGTAATAGGGGGTATGAAAGTGTTCTTCATAATGGAATGGCAAGTAAAACATCCCACTAAACTTACTGTGTAATAGGTTTGATAATTCCTCCTCTCTTCAGTGGCACGAAACTCTGCAATTGTGCAGTAAGATCTACGATTCTCCACTCAAGGAGTGTGCAATCTCTGAAAAGGGGAGTTCATCTTGTGTACAAAGTTAGACTATTAGACTTTCACAAGGAGCTAGGTAATGCAGTGTGCTAATTCACTTGTCTGCTGTGCTGTTCTCCTTGGGGGACTGGGTTCAAATCCAGGTGATTCCTTCCCTTTATTTTCCAAAAATGGTTAATTTACCTTATATTCAGGACAAATCAAGATGGTAAGTAACATTGACACACATTTAAGACCGTAAGACTCAAACAGTAAGTGAAAAAGACACGCAGTAAGACTGAAACAATTAGAGAACAGTGAGTTAGTAAGACTGAGACAAATGAAGACAGTTTGAGAGAGAAACACATACTGCAAGAATCTAACAATTAGAGCAAATTAGGACAGTAGACATTGAAACACATTGACAGTAAGTTTTAGAGAGATACAGTGCCAAACTTTAACAAGAAGTTTATACTTACCCATACATGCCAACAGTCCCGATTTCCTGGCAAATGTGATGAGTCCGGGAATCTTTTTAAATGCGTCTACCTTTAATTTTAGTCTTACGTATTTCAAAATTACATGAGTCGTACGAGGCTAGATATAGAGCATATTCAACACATATATCAACGAAAAGTAGGCCTAATAGCAGAGCGGAAAGTAATCTTCTCCCCCTCGCACCGATTTCCAGTCTGATGTATATTATTACTAGGGTGGGAGAAGCAGGCATTTGGCAGTTTACCCTATGGAGAGCGCTCTTTGCTGCTCACAAACTTTACTGTTTTAAACTTGTAATATAATTACATACTAAATCAGCAAAGCACAATTTTTTTGCATTGTTTAGAAGTAGAAATGCTCTGGTAAACATAAATAATAATCGCAATACAGTACTCTTACTTTGACGTTTATTGTTTTATTTATTAGGTGTACCTGCATTTTAGTAGCTGGTTGAATTTGTTTTCTGTGTTTGAAATGGACACTTTTTTTTACTTGCAAAAAAAAAAAAACCAAAAGGAAGAAGGCACAAAAGAGTCTTCAGAAAGTGCTAAGCAACAGAAAGCTAAACTGAATCCATTTGGATCATTTTTAGGATGGCTTTAATAAAAACAGTTATTATAGTTTTATCTTGTTGTTTTTGATATTGTAAACATTTTAAATAGCACTCATAATTATGCTGAGATGGGAAGTAAATAGTACTGCAATAAACATTTACAGTGCAGACTGTTTTTGCATTATTTATTTGCTGAATAGAAAGCAAATACATGTGTTTCCAAAGGGATTCCCAAATACTGTATTTTAATTCCGTGCATCCAAAGAAATGCAGTTAAGGTTGAAATTAGAATATGAAATGAAATAGTGAATGTTTGCAACTCCTATCAACAGGACACCCCCCACAAAAACATACATACATACACACACACACATTCTCTCTTCCTTAGTGCTCAAAACGTCATTGATAGAGGACATCTCTAATCCTAACCCTAATCCCCATAGACAACAATTTCTCTGCTTGCTTGCTCATCAGATGCTGCTAAAACACCACCGACTCTCAACCTCTGCTGGCCTCGGGGAACACAAGGTTTGTTTTAATTAAAATGAAACGATTGATGTGTGGAGTGGCTCAGTTTTTTATTCTGACCTCAGTCCTGCGCCGGGGGTCATTTCTGTCTCTGGGGTCAGCATTTGTGAACTGCAGAATGGGTGAGCTTTCTAATGCCTGTGTCCTATGATTGATGTACTTGTTCTGATAGCGGTTTGTCTGGGTTTTACAGAAGAGTTGTACTTTATTTATCCATATATTAGCTTGGGCTCAACTGTGTTCTTACAGTACATGCAGAACCCTATTGCAGCTCTGAAAGCTGATGAAAAAGCTGGACCTGCATGCAATCTCCATGAGCTAAAATGGGTGTGATTTAGATTCTGCTGCTTTTTAAAATTTTATTTTCTGCTGCTTTTTGTAAACGTCTCCCAGCTCTCTGTTTCCAGGGTATCTGATTCAATGTATGTGTTACTGTGGAAAAAGCAACGCTATCGACTTATGTGACCGAGGAATAATTATTCACTGAGATAAGGGTCTAAATTCCAATAAATTCTCTGGGCAGGAGACGGCATGTTACAGCAAGATTATAAATAACATAAAATGAAAGAAGCCATCCCTCATACAGTATGTACACAAACATTGGCGAAACAAAAAACTTAAGATAGTACCCATCATTTTTAATAAGTGTTCAACACTGCAGCATGTAAGCAATGCAGTGTAATCTGGATAATGTGAATGACTGGGTGAATTGAATCTGAAATTGGCTTCCATGCAGTACTATATTTCCTTATAGAGGGTGCTAGTGCACAGTAACTGTAGTTTCTAGCAGATCAAGCCTAAGAAAAACATAGCTTGGACCATAAACTCCATTTAACTGTAAAAACTGGACAAGACATTAGGTTTCATCTATCTTGTTTTACTAGTGAATTTTAAAAACAAACTTGGATTTTAAATTGGCCATTTTGGCTGTGGAGAGGCTCAAAGAAATTATTATGCAATTTTAATGTCTGACCTTGCTCTGTATGAACTTTTTTTAAAAATCATTTCTCAATACATTTCGAATCTTTTATATGCAAGGTTATTTAAACTTCAGAGCCAGAAACTAAATTGAGCTTTCTGTATTCAGAGAATAATATTACATATTAAAAGAAAATAAATGTATTTTAATGCATTACTGTCTTTGACATCACATTTATGGCGCTTCTCCCAGTCTGGAATGAAGTTAACCAATGTTTTTATTTTTTTTTCAAAGAAGAATTGAATTCTCATAAAAGCAGTGAATTTGGCGTCTGAGTGGTTCACCAAGTAAAAGCACAGCCGTGTGGTGTGCAGGGTGAGTCATACAGCCAGGGGAGCGCAGGTGTGTAAAGTCACCGGTCTTTGCTCTTGTGGGTTATGGAGGCAAAACCAGCAGGGGCTGTTTCACCTCATCGAGCTACAGCGAACCTTGCTGGCCAGGCGCCCAAAGAGCTCAGGTGGACACCTGCAGGGCTGGCATTTGTCCTCCAGAGGCCGGTAGCTCGCTGACATCCACTCTTGAGTTTCTGGGTGTAAAAGAGGAAGCTGGCTCAGTCGTGGGATTAGAGGACGCCCACTAAACCTTCAATTCACCTGAGCTGTGTTGGGAATTGGTGCAGTGAAGGGAAAAAATAATTGGGCATTCCAAATTGGGGATAAAATCAGGGGTAAAATAATTAGGCACAATAAATAAAAAAAGCAGTAAACTTAATGTCAGCCACTGTTTAAACAGTCCTTATCAATTATTTACCTAACTTGGCTCATTAAATTGACCATTATTTATTTTTTTTGAAAAAAATGATATGATCCTCTTGTTGCTTCAGTGCTGGACAGTGTCCCTTTCAGAATAATTGTTTTAATTTATTTAGTTGTGCTATTCTGTTTGAAAGGGACTCTCTTCTACCCAGGAAAGAAAACAGGACAAGACCTTTTAAAAGCAAATCAAACGAAATAGAAATGTTCAGTGAAAATGGTCCTGGTGTGAATATAGGCTAGAATAATAGAGTTCTGTGTGTGATTTTTTTAGTTTTTTTTTTTAATAATATGACAAAACTAGTAACAGACAGCTTACTGTAGGTACACTTAGGAGCCATTACCCAAACCAGATATACAGTATATTCCTAGTTGTATAATGTCACAGAATAAAATTGCACTCATTTTGCATAGAATGCTTTTAAAATCAGGATACATGTCTCACATTGTGCTGTTTTCTTTTTTTTCTCTTTATATTTGATATGTGATATTTATTTTGCTGAAAGAGCCAGCTGCCTACCATTTCCATATGGTTCACTTACCTTCCTCCTCAGGGGAGCATGTGCTTCGAAAACAAACAATGCAGGTTCAAAAGTGTGCCTGGGGTTGTTTCTAGAACTTGTTTATAAAGACCATAACAGGTGAAGGACAATGTCACTGCTATAATCAGCAGGCATCATGCTGAGAGCATCCCTCCCCTTTCCTCCTCCCCTAGTTATGATTCTTTCATCTAATCTTTAATTATCCAAATATATGTTTGGGAAATACCATAAAATAGTAAAAAGAAGAAGAAAAAAAAATGTAAATGACTGCTGACATCTAGTGAGAGCCAAGGGGAGAGCATTGAACATATTAGCCTAGAACCGGTACATTTGTTTTCATGACAGAGTTTACTGATGGGGAAAATACTGTTTAAAATAAAATGTAGCCAATTGTGTGAACTATAAAAGGAATGCACTGCCATAGCAAACATTCACACACCACTGTGTACATTGAGAGCAGTGTTTCACTGTATATTACTCAATTATATACCATGAAACATTTCTTGTGATTTTCGTCACTCTTAAATGCACAAAGAGGCCCCAATGTAATTGTAATTGCTACATGGCTTGTTTTTGACTTTTCAAATTGTTTTGCAGTGAGGTGACATGTTGGTTTTAAATGCTCCTCAGTTGCACACAGAGAAGGGCAAGCTGTATATTTGCTTCCAAATCAATAATGTTTCTTTGCATTTGGGATAGATGAGTAACAAGGGTCAATGAGTTACACACAAAAAAAAAAAAAAGATTACATACTTTGAAGAGGGTGAAGGGACATATTTAAGGAGGCAGGACATTTGATTTTTAAGAATTTCATCAAAATGACATCGGCTTGGTTCATCCTGGCTGCGGTTTCTTTCTTTCACTTTCTTTTCTGCTCAGGTAAGTTAAACACTACCAGATTTCCAGTTCAGCATTTGCTATTTGGGATCTGAGAGACAAGCTTTGCCTAATAGATTTTCCTATTAACTCGCTATCAGAACAACAAATGGAGTCACAAGATCCTGGTTTTAAACATATAATTGTTTAAGGAAAGAAATGAGACAAACGGTTTGCTATATACTAAGACCTGCATTAAGTCACTTTGTTAATGCCTGCAGTACCGGTATGTGTATTGAAAGCAATTACAAAATATAAATACAAGTTTGTTTTCCCCATTTGAAAATGATTGGTTAGTGACTTAAAAATGGTTTCTTTTTTATATTGAGTTATTTTGTGACTTGTGTAATAATGTGATAATAAAAGTTCATAACAAAATTAAAAAAGGGAATCAGCTTATTTTCAAAACTGTGTTTTTTTGCTTGTTATAGTGATAACATTTTGAACAAAAACAACACTACAGCACAGAAAGATGTACACAATAATGAATCTAATTTATATTAAGCAGTTCAAACTATTAAAAGCTAAAACAAAGAAATACCTTTTTAAGATGTGAAGACAAGTCCCTCATAAAACACAGTTAAGCTTCCCACATATTAGGAGCATAGCATTGTCTCCTTGAGCAGGCATACTAGTTCTTGGAACAGCTAATATACCACAGCTGATAACATGGGCTTATAAAGTTGATCATAAATATTTGTTTAAACTGTATGCTAAACCTTTACATGCGAGTGTTTGAATCCCCCCCCCCCCCCTCCCCCTCGGCTGCTCCAGGATTACCTGTGTTTCCTCTGGACCAGCCTGTAGCCGAGGAAGCTCTGAATGCCTCTATTGCTCAGGTGAATCTGCTATCAAGAGGCCCCAACATATATGCAATAACCCGCAGTATTATTAAAAAAGTAAGTGAAGATCTGCTCTTACTACAGTACTACTGTATACATACCTGTCTCCACTTGGTTGAACAAGATGGGTGATTACACATTAATGTATAATAATAACCCTTTTTTGTTGTTCATTTTGCTCAAAGAAATTCGTTTTTACAATGATGACTGCCAAGACCGATGTGGTATTATTTTGCAGTACGTGTTAAAGCGTGGTACACTGTGTACTTGCCCGGGCATGCGCAAATGATTTTAGCTCAGAAAACAGGGGTAGATGTACTGTGTTTGGCCCTTAAAGTTGTTTTTAATATCATTTTTTTCACAATTCAGCACATTTTATATGACTTTAACTGAAGAGCAAATTGGGTTATCTAAAACTGTAAACGTGTACGATATTGTGGGTGAGCTGCAGTTTGTCTTGTTCATAGTGTTTTGTGCAGTCGTCAATCACAGCACTTCTCAATCAAGGTGCCCTTAATTGGAGCCTTGTATGGCTGGAGATCTCATTTGAAAAGGTGTCAATGTAACTTTTTAAATTTATTATCATAAGAGATGTGCGTTTTAAGTGCAATAGACTTCAAAAGTATGGGGAGGGTAATTTGATATTTGGTGTCAAATTTGGATGACTTGCCTCAGTCACGTTTATGACACTCTCATGTCAGGAAATATACCCGCTAGACTTCCCTGATGAAAACCAAATGGACACTCAGACCATTAGAGCCAGGGTCAACTGTACATATTAACATTGCTTACATTTACATGGTAACATTCCTATATTGAGTGAAGAAGTATGCTACAAACACTATTTTATCTCCACACTTTATTATCTAGCTATAGCCAACATAACATATCCAATGTTGGAGTCCTTGGTATACAGTACACAGGCAGCATGCATATTCACCTCATTTAATACATTTATTATATATTCGATCCATCTGTTTTAAATGAGGGAACACAATCACATTGTAAACATTTGAAAATAATGTAGATTTCAGGACCTTAAATCTGCAGATTTTTTTAACGCAATATTAAGGTCTGTAGCAACTTATGAAGTAATGGTTCTGAAATGTATATATTTAAAGGAAACATACATCATTAGCCTATTCAATATTTTCTTGCTTTTGTACTGTAGGCTATACCACTATCGGTGTATATATTGAAAAAGAACTGGTACATAAACTGGCACATGCATTAAAAGACTTGGTTAAAAAGAGGACACACGTCCCACCCAGTCATTCTGCACTGGCAATAAAGGGGAAGCATTCAGGGTGTCACTGCACTAATAAGATGTCTAGCTTATTAAAACCTGTGTACTATTTTGAAGTAGTTCTTTATTCCTAGAACATGGATACCATTTGAATGATACCACTTGTGAAACGGTACTTTCATTGAAATCTTTTCTTTATATTTAAAGAGGAAAAGTTGAGCTATTGAGTGATATCAAGATAATAAGTAGGTATGCGAGGTAAAAGAGGCAGTAAAAGCCTCACCGCCAGTCGTTCTGTTTCAAGGCCTAGATGGCACTTGGGCTGAATACAAACGTCTGCCTCCCTGCTATCTGGAGAGTGGAGATGATTGAAGCATATTCTTTTGTAACAGTGCCCTCTTGTGGCACTGGATCAAGTATAATATTTAATTATTGTCAGATCCTCTTTTTCAATTTGTACCATGCAATTGATAGGTAATGTAAAATATGATTAACCTAATTACATACTGAAAACATTTAACAGTTGGAATTAGAATAGTTTAAGATGATTTCATAGCCAGTCCTGGGGTGCCATTCCATTAGAGGTATAATTAAAATATTAAGTGTGTAAGGACCTAGACAGGGGGTTAATTGGTTTAGTTTAGTAATTAAGGACAAAGTTAGAACAAAGACCTGGATTGGAAGGAAGGACATTGCCTACCCTTGTTTTACAGTATTGGTTTGCCATAATGAATAATGTACAAAGGATATGGTAGACTAAGATGCAGCATTTCATCTTCTACCTGTTCATACATCTGCATCATAAGGTCAAACCATCCGGTGGGCTACCAATCCCCCAAACAAAGATTTAATTAATTGCAGTACTTTATTAACACTTTAAAATGCCTTATAGATTATGTAAAATGATGTTTTAAGAGCAAGGCATTATAGAGCAAGTTACACAATGCAGGAACAGCATTTAAAAGTTATAATATTTACTGTGGGGACTTTGAACTCCACACTTAAGCTTTTTCCTGCCGTTCTTCAAACAAGTGCCCTTTAAGTCAAAATAATTATTGAGACCAAGTGTTACTGGCAGATTCTTGTGTGAAAAGCAGCTGGAGTGAAAATAGAATCAGTTGGTAGACAGTAGACTGAAATTTGGATATGTTTTGAGTTCAATTGTTTTGCAGGTAATTTATTGGAATTATTTAACCACAGAGCTGCGCTAAAACTTTCCACCATTATTATTTTTTATTGGTATTATTTTATTTTTTCCCCCTGGACCTTTCGTTAAGAATTCGGTTTCACAGACCCTGATCCCCAAGAGTGAAATGTGCCCACCCCTTCAACGCCTTCGCTTCTGTCACTAACCAATAAGCTGCTTCCACCACTGACTGACATGCTTGGCAGCTAGTAACGTGCTTTGATCCCAGCGACACTGCTAAGGTGAAATTATCTAGGCAGTGTATGGTATCTTGAAGTTAGGCAGGCAAGCTGAGAACTTCCTTTATCCTAGTGCAGTACCATATAGCATGTTCTAAAATAAGTGTTTGCTAGAACATGTTTGTTTCAAAGCAACTTTGAGACATACATGTATACAGTAAACAGAGGCGTATTGCAGCCAGGTGAGATTTATGGGGTGGTTTTGTTGGCTACAGCCACTTAGAGAGGTCTACAGATAAT
This sequence comes from Acipenser oxyrinchus oxyrinchus, assembly GCA_030684275.1. Classification (NCBI taxonomy): domain Eukaryota; kingdom Metazoa; phylum Chordata; class Actinopteri; order Acipenseriformes; family Acipenseridae; genus Acipenser; species Acipenser oxyrinchus. The sequence goes on from CM060258.1 coordinate 34,241,137, forward strand.
ACAAACACTGATTTCCTGTTTATAAATCTCTCTGGAGTAGGAACAGTGTTTTACCATTATTTATCCAACAATATATTTAATAGAGATTGTGGTGACTATTCAATCAGGAGGCTGTGTGGTCCAGTGGTTAAAGAAACGTCCTTATAACCAGGAGGTCCCCGGTTCAAACCCCACCTCATCCACTGACTCATTGTGTGACCCTGAGCAAGTCACTTAACCTCCTTGTGCTCCGTCTTTCGGGTGAGACGTAATTGTACGTGACTTTGCAGCTGATGCATAGTTCACACACCCTACTCTCTGTAAGTCCCCTTGGATAAAGGCGTCTGCTAAATAAACAAATAATAATAATAAATAATAATTAAACACTGCCATTATTTAGATATAAAATATGGCCCTTTTGTGTAGCAAGGCAATGAGAAAACGAATATCTGTATTCTTATCATTCACAATACAGGCACCATGCATGTTGACTGTGGTTTACAGTACAAAAACACAATTTCTAATGTATTTATTTAACCAGGATAGAACTGTTGAGATATACATCTCGGTTTCAAGGGTGGTCCTGGCAAGAGAACACAGCAAGAAATAACATTATAAAATCACTGCCAAAAAAGAGACAAAACATTCAAACACGACAAAAACAGTAATACAAAATAAAAGCATAAACAAATTAATAAATAAAAACAATTTACATGATCCTGGGCATAGTCAGTATTTACAGGATTTGCAAACCTGATCAGATTTAAAATAAATATTTAGGAATGATTTATGTTCAATGGTTCATATAAAAAAAAAAGTTAATACAATTTTGTTGAACCCAATAAATGAAATAACAAATACAATATTTTTTTTAATGTTTTGCTTTTTCTATTTTTCTTTAATGTGTCAGTCTATGTGGACAATGTGACATTATAAATGCATAAGGCACTTAGACAATAACAAAGCAATTCTAGGTACTTTTAGAAAGACAGCAGGGCTTTTACAGACATCTACATTGAACCGTTTTGAAAGCATTTCACTGGAATGAATAGATTCAGAAGAAAAGTGCTTTACAATTCCGCTCAAGAATCTGATCAATACTGCAATGGAATGGCTTCTTCCAATTATACAAATATTGTGTGGGAGAAAAATGCAGACAATTAATATGCTAATGGAGAATGGAAAATCGATTCCTCACAGCTCAGAAATGAAAACGAATGATGTTGTTTGTACTCGTATTTCATTGTGTACCTTTCAGCTAAGTATAACAACACTGCCAAAATATATTTTCTTAAAATTAGGAAAAGTTTCTCCTATAAGAAAAACACATATCTTTACTTGCAGTCAGGTAAGAAATGAGTCATCTTTTAGTTTTTCACATTTAAAGTAATTTGGTTGGACAATTGACCTATGCTTATACTTTTTATTAATGCTGTAGTTTCTGTGAGTATTCTTCTAATCTATTTAAAATGATATGATCAGCTGCTTTTCTTTCATGTTAGGTTATTCCTGTGGAGGAGAATGCTTATGTTATGATTCTGAATTTCAACATTCGAGAAACAGTCTGTCTAAAAGAATCTGGAAAGGACTCTGATGTTTGTGATTTTGAAATGGGGCGTTTTGCAGTAAGTCTGTAATCAAATTAATATATCCAATGCGTTATTACTTTTATTTTGTGGATAAAGATTGCTGTGTTTACTACATGTCAACTGTATTTTTTGCATTAAGTCATTAGGTCTTTTGAAAAAAAAAATTTAACATATGGCATATATAAGCACACATGCACAGACCTGTGTACTGGACATTGGACCTGTTTTAGAGCTTTTCTTAAAAAAAAAAAAAAAAAAAAAAAAAAGTGTTAAAGGAAGTTAAACTTACATTTCTTTTTTTCTTGGTCAGCATCAATAGCCTTTTCCCCATACAGAAAAAAAATGATTGAATTAGATCCTCAGGAGGGCAGTATTTCCCCAGGGGAGAAATATTTTCATGAAAACCGTGCATATAAATGAGCTCTCTGCACCCTCATTAATACAATATCAATATCACATGTCCCTTATTAAATTCTCTTCCTGTGCAGCAGACATTATAAGGCCTCTCTTATGGAAGATAAAAATGATTTGCGTAAATGTTGTAGTCAAAGAGAGAGGTACAGTAAGTAAAACGTTTTCAAAAGGGGTTATCCCCCTAAAAGATCTTTTTATATTGACTGCATAATTTCAGGATGTCTGTGTGTGTTTTGTCTCTGTCTACCTCTGCATACTGTCTCCTAGGCTACATCATGTCACTAGGTTGAATAAATGACCTTGGTATATCAGTGCTTTCCATGTGATGACATGTTTAATTAAAGGTTGCACAAACAGTACAGCTGGACAAGGTGAACTCTTTACCTTTGTGTTTCAGATAATGTCAGGCGGTGTGTGTGTGTTTTCAAAATGTTTGTTTACTTGACTTCCATTTTTATCTCAGATAAACCCACTTTTGTGCTGTCAGCATTTCGAAGCACAAATGGCCCTCTTTCTCAGTGTGCAGAAACAAAAAGACTTGACTAATTTTATTTAGTAAAGTAATGATGCTGTAAATCACACTTTCTGTAATTGCATGCACCTTATACTGGGGTATTTACCTTGAATGAAGGGGCATTTTCATCACAGTTTAACAGAATAATCCAGTGTGTGTCCGTCTCTGTCTCTCTCTCATTGCAGCTCACTGCGGCCTGCTCAAGCCGCGTGCAATTTACAAACGATCAGATCGACAACGTTTCTGTGAGGTGCAGCAGCTGCTCCAGCTCCAGCTCAAGTTCTGAATCGATGAGCAGCAGCAGCGAGGAGGTACGCAAGCTGGTGACATTTTTTGCTTTTTAAACCCTAAATAATATTTACAAACATGATGCTAGTGCCCGCTTTCATATCACTCCAAAGCAAGTCTGCTGCATTTATACAGTGCATGTGTGCATTCAAACACCAGCCTGACACCCCCGGTCAGCAGATGTGGTTATTATACATTTTTCAGAGATGCCTTGCAGGAGATATTTAACAGATAGTTTTAATAAATCATTGTAATAACTGCTCTATGGTACAGTAATTGAAAAGCCTGTTATAAATATACTATCTATTTTGGATTTGAGGTTTTAACACATAATCCAAATGCAACTTCCACCAACTGCTGGTGACCAGCTAAGAGTTAGAATGGGAAACAATATTTACAGGCCTCTTACTCCCAGCAGGCATTAAAAACCCAGACAAGGTTTACAGCAAATAACTTTACAGTAAAGGGATTTTTAATGGACCTGGTCTCCTGAACCAGCAAAGCCACCAGCTCTGATCATTGCTGGTCATGACTGAAATTTCCCTCACCCCCAAAAAATACATTTGTGTTCATGTAGCCTCGTTCAGGGTGACGGTTACTGTATTTTTTGCTATTGTCGGATTTGGAATAAAAGCGGTACAGTTTAGATTACAGCTGTTAGTGTGCACGTGGATGCCCAAAATATCTCAATTAAAACCAAAAAATAACAGTTCCCTTTTTATTTCTAGCTGATGTCCCAGCACCTGAATGGCAGACACCAATACACTTACAGAGGTAATACCAGTAGCATTGGGAACTATATTAAAACAGTGCTGCAAAAATGTCAATTCAATCTTTTTTTCCATTAATTTTAAATATCGTTTTAATACTGTAGTTTTCTTTTCAGGCTTAATGAATCACCTATAACTTCAAAGTAGGTACTGTATTGGTGTATAGCACTCTTAAGCCCCCTAGTGGCAAATCTGACAAATAGACTGAAAAAAAAAATATTTAATAATTATTTGGATTTTGCTTAAACTGCAATTTAGCATCTAAATTCCCATCATGTAGTGTCAAAACTGAATAATATTGAATAATAACTTATTTAAATCCTGGTAAAAGACATCTTGGTTATCTTGGCTTTCTCATTACACGTTAGGAGAAGCAGGGGAACCAATATAAGGGTACTTGGTGTGGTACTGGGATAGATTACTAAAATCATTGTCATTAATGACAGGCTCTCTTTATTGACTTAAACAGATTGAACTCAATTTCGATGATATGATATTGATTTTGAGTTGATAATACCAAAATACTGATCTGATATTTGTGGCCTTTTTTTACAACATTTGTTAAAAGCCCTTTTAAAATATAATGCAACGCATTTTACAAAAGGGTCAATGTCTCAGAGAATGAGGCCTTCAGCAGTTCAGTGACACACAACAGAAAGAGGTCAATAGGGGTCAACATAGGCTAAACCTATTAAACATTTAAAAAAAAAAACACAGCCATGTCATCTTTACATAATGGAACAGCAGCCGTGTCATTATTACATAATGGAACAGCAGCCGTGTCATTATTACATAATGGAACAGCAGCCGTGTCATTATTATATAATGGAGCAGCAGTTGCCTTCTTGTTATGTAGAATAATGCACACTTTCTCATCCCAGGAGTGTGTTCGAAAACAATTCACTTCCAATTCCAAAGGGAGTATCAAAGACAAGAGAGCAAAAGCTTCAATATAAAGTGGTTGTAGTCTTTTACCAGGGATATTGAGTGTTGCTTCCCTCTATTCCCAGAAGATCTCATTTGTGTTCAACCAGTGGCAATCCTTAGATTTTTGTAGCTTTTGTTAGAATACATGCTTGATTATTTGAATCACCCTGAACTAAAGCCTAGATTTGTCAGATACAAGCTATAAAGTTTGTGCCATTTATTTTTTTGAATCTTAAATGATTGAGTTTCTGAATGTTTTCATTTACATTTTATTTTTCTGCATTGGGGCAATTTTAAATAGACCTTCTATCATGTCAGATATTTGGGGAGGTGCTTAAAAGCTGCTTCCTTCATATTTCACCAGGCAGGAATCCTCTTCTAAACCTGGGAGAGGGAACTGCGGGCCAGCCACATGGCAGACCAAGGACATATTTGTCAGAGTTTTTTGAATAATGAAGTAGCAGGCTTCTAAGAGGTAAGATGGGTTTCATGATGCAGGACAGGTCATTTAAAAGCCAGGCGCCCAGTGAGCTCAAAAGGCAGACACCTCCATGGCCGGCTTTTGTCCTTCAGAGGTCGGTAGCTTGCTGACATCTGCCCTGAACCTTTGGGTCTCCCAAGCCATGTGGGGAATTGCTGCGGTGAGGGGAAAATAGTCAGTACTGTGCAATAACAGACATTTGTAACATGATGAGATTAACCATTCTATATTTTCTCTTGGGCCTGATTCTGACAGAAACATTTATTTTCGTCTATTTATTTTCTTACTTAATAATCCACGACCACAAATGAAATCACCAGCAGTTATAACTTGTATTGTTACGCCATGTTACTCAAGTATTCATGTGTTTTTTTTTTTTTTTACTCCAAAAAGCAAAACAACCTGTGAAATCCAGGAGCTAAGTGGAACTGTCCTGGGAACTTACATTGCTTGTCAACACCAACCACACTCTTAAACAGTTTTCATTTTTTCCCATTTTGTTGCTGGCATTCAAGTGAAAAACAATAAACACTGCAATGAAAAAAAAATGTACTCTGTAGTTTGTCATTTCTTTACTTAATAGGTTTTGAATCACAAAAACTATAATTTTAGTTCAAATTTTCTGCAAAAAACATGAGTTAATTTAAACTTCTGCAGATTATTTAACTGTTGTTGAGCAAAGACAATTAAAACATATAATGCATAAGGAATTTGAATGAGATTAAAACATAGACCTCCATTTCCTTTGACGAGTGTCGTCTTTGAGCATCAGAAAATCGTGCCGTGTACAATATGAGGTAAATCACTTTTTCTTTCTCAATTCTGTGACTCACAGGAGCAGTGGAGTATCAGAATGCCATACTAGAAAAGCACTATGACAAAGTAAATCAACATGATCTACGGCCACAGTATGTTGCAATACAGGCTGTATGAGTTTCTAAATCACAACAGAACCGTTTAGTGGATATTAACTATACGGTAAGCGTTTAACAAATATTTATTGTACATTTTCAAAATGCACCTAAAAAGTAAAAGGCCACTCTTGTTCAGCAATACACAACTACTGTATCAACGAAAATATACTATCTAAGGGAGAAACTCTTTTTTTAAATACAATAAAATTTACCCAACTTACCCGATGGTAATTCTATCCCAGATATTTGTTACAACCATAATGACCGAATGAAGCCTCTATTCAGGTATTAATCTGTTAATTATTTAATTGATAACCTCTAAAACTTGTTGTGGACTGACCCTCGAGGAGCAGTTTATGTATTTATTTTGTAAGAAAGAATAGTTATCTTGCCTCTTAACATGAATTTATTGAGTAACCATTTGATATTTTTTTCAAAATCAGGAAGTGGATTTGTAATTTTATTTAAACGTTGCCTTTTAATCTACTAGGTTATTATTATTATTATTATTATTTGGAATGTGTGGTGACAAAACTAAATGTATTAATCTGATGCCATATATTGTCACCCATAGTCTATATTGCAATTATATTATGATGATTATGCTATGTTAGAGTCGTTTGTCAGTTCGCTGCTACCATATTTGCTAATTTGAATAACAAGTTGTGATTAGAAGTAAAACTTCCTGTGGATTAACATGGAATTAATATTATGCCACATAGGATCAGTTCATTGTGCTGATTAACAGCATAGGCCACATTAGCATACTGTACTTAAATTAATAGTGAGCACAAAATGGCAGTCAATTAAATAATGGTAGACTAGGCTTACTATTGAATATTATATTATTCTCTCAAAAGGCTTAATAGTTTATTTTGTATACGACCTTAGTTGAGCCATTATAGACCAAGCCATTAATAAATGGACACAAAGTATGAACAATGAAGCCTTTGTATGACAAGCCTACATAGGATTCTGCCAGAGCGTATTTCTTGGTGCCACTGCATTTTGCTATTCCTTATTTTGAGAATAATATATCAATTTGCCACTGCCAACAGTGGGCAATTGATAACAATGCTGTTTGGTGGTGGTGAAATGGGTTTACAATAAATAATAACTATCATATATTTGTAATAAAGTGAATAGTAATGCTATAGGAATAGTAAAATAATCATTATGTGCACTAGGAGCAATTTTCATTGCACTACTGAAGCTGTATGAATGTTTAATGCACTATGTGTTTCAATTATTCAAATGTAGCTGTACAACCCCTCCAATTCATTTTAACATTGGATTTCTGTTTCTTTATTATTTAAAAAAAAAAAAAAAAAAAAAAAAAATCAGGATACACGGTATCGTCATGACAAGCACACAATCGGAGTGACAGGTAATTCAGAATCTAGGCCATGCTGTCTCTCACTCGGGCTGCTGTGAACATCGCTATCCATGTGCGAAGCTGCAGAAGAGAATGAAATGCTATTTGGAAAACTGATCACAAAACTCTGGCCAGGAAACACAAACAAGAAAAAAAAACAGTAACACAGTGTGTGTTCTTTAAAAATAAAACAGCCATTCAAACAGAGCCATGGGTATGATTTTTACATTTATATTGTGATCTTTAGCTTAACTGCAAGAGACATGATTGCCCATTAATAATATATTGGAAATATTCCTTTAAAAACTCATTTGGCCATTTCAGACTTACCAGTTTATATGTGTCATATTATGTCAATGCACCTCAAAAATGTGCCAAGCTTCTAAATACAAAAGAAACATGCCCTCAAAACATTAACCCCTGGTGTGTTTCCTCTTTCAGCCGATACAAGTACTTTGACATTACAGGCATACAGTGTACACAGAAAAGTCTATAGCTGTGGGTTATGCAGCCTTTAACAACCCACAAACCACTGCACCAAGGTCTGCATTTACAAAACACATCAAATATAAAACAGAACTTTTGATTGTAATTAATCTGTTTGAGCACATTGCTGCTTTCAGAACTATGCCTGTTCAGCAGCATCTTAGCTTACTTATAACTCAAGGCTACAGGGTTAGGCTTGCAACCATTGCCTGATAGCACTGTCAGTGAATACTGAGGTACTTCTGCAGGTAGCTTTAGTTGATATGATAAACTGTTGCATCAGAATGACAGTTTGCAGTAAGCACTTTATATGGAAAGCATGCTCCTTGTGAAATAGCAGGGGGCGTCTGTGCTTATCTAACCTATGCACAAGGATGTACTGGAACAGGCGTTAAATCGAAAGGGTCTTGTAATATTTGTTATGTCCCTTAAGAAAAGATTTACTATTTTAATTGGCCTGCATTAGAGAGCCACAATTCTGGTATAAATCTTACAACACAATAGAAAAAAAACACAAAAAAACAAAAACAAAACAATACTGGACACCTCATTTAAGGCTCGGCAACTAACAGTATTTTCTAAAAGGCAAGTCATACTCAAGGTTTATCTTAATGGATAGTGTATGTCCTTTGTTAAGTGTGAAATAATGATCTCAGCGATATTTGATGGTTTGGTCCCTCATACTGTAGAGTAACAGTCACAGAACTGTTTGAGAGGCATTTGTAGCACCCTTTAAGAAGTCAAGGCGTTTTTGTGTAGTGATCATCCTGAGCCTGGTTATTGCCGAAGAGGAATTGTGTTGAGATGTAAGTCTGTGAAGTATGCTCAGTAATATTGGCAGTACTGGTGCAGGGACATGCTCACCCTTGTAGACTTTCCTAACCAATAAACTGTAAACTTATTCCCCAGTATACTTGGAAAACCACTTAAGAACAGCAAGGACTGGAAGACTAGGCCAAAGCGAGCTGTTAAAAGACAAGAATTGGTAATAGATATATAATATTTTAGTCACATTCTGAAACAGTGATGCACACTGTTCTAACCCATCATGGATCCCTGCTTGCAGAGGTGGAGTTTGCTTCTCGTTGCATCCAGAAAACACTTGGGTTCATTCCAGTTGTAAAGTGATCACATTAAAGGTTTTTAACCATTTGGTGCCATATGCAGAAGTCTCTTTCCGGTTTTGCATCAGAGTAAACGTCTTACATATATGTGCACTTATTAGCAAAAATTTGAAATTAAAAAACAGAATATACAAGGGCCACTAAAATACAGATTTCAACCTTTTAAAGCAAGCATACCACTTTCATTATGCACAGTAAGCAGAGGAACAGAAAAATACACTTGAAACCAAAATGCTTTCCAATTAAATAAATGAACATCTTAACGAAGTTCACTTTAATATATGTTATATCTGTTTTGTGGTTAATAAGGGGAGCAACATTTTATCTATGTTAAACCTTAAAATGTCTTTAGAATCTAATTTTAAATAAAAACTATAATGATATTCCATCCTCTCCCCTCCTCTACCACCACCACCACCACCACCCCTCCGAAAACACTGTCATGTGTTTAAACATGTTCATTTATGATGAGTCCCATGCAGTACCAATATATTGCAACAAAAGTCATTCTCATTGTCATATTATAGAATTGCCTATGGAACAAGCTGCAAAAAGACACCATTGAAAAGCCGTGTTTTGGTCTGTCTTGAAATATAAGGATATAACAGGGTATCCTGGTCAGTAATGATTAATACTCTTTTATCAGTTTAGTCTGTTGGTTTTACCACTACCACTCTCCAGTGAGTTTGGTGCTTTGGTCCCGTTTTGGTGGGGCCGGAGGAGGCCCCACGCCGCAATGTTGCATAGCCTGAGATGTTGCCGGACATGTAGGAGCCCTGCTTCTGTTGGTCAAGCAGAAGCTCGGGAGGGGGTGGCGGGAGGGCCATATCGTCCATGGTGGTTGTCGGCTCTAATTTGGACATCCGCGCCGAGGACAGGGAACTGTGCCTGGTGATGGACTTCCTTTGCAGAGTCCTGTTCAGGTCCGCCAGGAAATTGGGCTGTACGGACAAGTTTCCCTTGGGTGAGGTGGGAGGCTGTGGGGCCTCCTGCTGCTGCAGATGCGGTGGAGGTGTTGTGGGCGGCTCAGGGCCTTCTCCTAGCGACAGGCGGGTGCCGTCGTTACGCCGGGGCAGCGTCGGTGGGGCGTCTTCTTCAGGAGGATTTGTTCCAGGCCTGAGGCTGGGGTTGACAACGGCAACTTTGGGTGCACCAGGGGGCTCAGCCGGGGGAGGGAGGAGCAGCTCGTAATCAGGTGGGGGTGGTGGGAAGTCATAGTCTGAAGGAGGCGAGGGAAAGTCGGACGTGGGTTCCCTGGTCCCACCCTTGCCCTGTGGGAAGACCATGGGCAGGTTGGATAGATTCAGCTTCCCTGGCTTCGGAGGGGCTGGGGGTCCAGTAGAGTCCTTAGAAGGTGATCCCGAGGAGGATGAGGATGATGATTCCACAGCCTGTCCGAATTTGTTCTTCAGGCTTTCCACTTTTCTCGACTCGTGGTACTCAGCCGAACTCGTGGATTTGATGCTGGAGTTCCGCTGGGGTGTTGGAGGTGGTCTCTTCCCGCCAGGGCTGGACGTCTTGGAGGCCTTCTTCACTGGAGAGCCACTCTTTGCTGGCGGGGCGGGAGGAGCTCCAGGTGTGGGAGCAGGAGGGGAGGGGAGGGAGGGAGGGGAGGGAGGGAAGGCCAGGCTGCTCTCTGGAGGTGGGGGTGGGAATTCAGGGGACTGGGGCTGGCCCCCGGGCTGCCACTTGGGTTTGGCTTTGACAGCAGGTGGTGACTGAGGGGGCAATGCTTTGGGCTCTAGCTGTACAGGAGCAGGCGGTGGGGGTGCAGGGAACTGGTTGGCCATTTGTTTGACTAGGGAGGGGGTTGGGGTTGGAGAAATAGGTGCAGACATTGGAGGGGCTTTGTAAGAGAAGCTGTGCTGCTTGGGGAGGGTGGGCGGAGGTTGGTTTTGGGCAGGTGTGAGAGAGGAGTGGCTGGCTGAGAAGCTCTTCTGCTTCTTCATTGGTGGAGGAGGTGGCTGGTTTGGGGCAGGGGCAGGAGGGTGGAGGAGGAGGAGGAGGAGGAGGGAGGGGGTGGGGTGGGGGTGGGGCACTGCTGCCACTGGAGATATAGGCATTGGCACAGCACCTGGCCCAGGGGTTTGGGAGCAGTTAGCGGTGGGAATCCTCCAAAGGGTTTGGCAGGAGCCTGTGAAGTTGGTGCTGGGGCCGGGGCCGGGGCCGGGGCCGGGGCCGGAGCAGGAAGTGGGGGTGGAGGGGGAGGTTCTGCCTGGGCCACATGGCCTACATTATTTTGGGGAAGGCCTGAAAATTTCTGAGCCAGTGTTGCCTGGAACCCGCTGTTACTAAGTGACTGGAACTTTGGCTGAGGAGGCGGTGGCGGGGCCTGTGGGGCATGCTGAATACCATTATTCTGCAGGTGGGTCTGGAATTTCTGTGGGTGGGGGGGAGGCAGCGGCATGAAGGGTGGCACGGCCGGGCTCAGCGGCCCTGGTTTTAGCACCGCCATGGCTGAACCAGGGACTGGAGGGTGGGGAGGTGGTGGTGGAGGGAGGGGTACATTAGCTCCAGCTGGGATGGTTATCTGGGGCTTCACAGACTGTGAGGGAGGGGCCAGAGGAGCCAGTGGGGCCTGCTGGCCCAAGGAGGGCGGTTTGAACTGATTGCCCCCTTGCGCTGCGTTCTGCAGTCGGGTGATGGTGCTGTACTTTGCGAACATGGTGGGGACTGCCTGCTGGGGTGGGTTGGGTGGAGGGAGAGGTGGAGGGGGTGGTGGTGGTGGTGGTGGGGGGAGGAGATGGCTGGGGGGAAACATGGGAAATGCTTAACCTAGTCTGGGGGGGAGGCTGAGGCAACTGAAGGGGGTAGGGTCTGCTGACGGACTCCAACCTGGTCTGAAAATAAGAGAATGAAAATAGTGTTCATTTTCTGTCATGCTTAATTCTTAAATAATCTTACATACAGAGTACATATGCCACAGTAAAGTTGGCATCTTATAACCCTGTGTCACTAATGTACAGCAATTTAATTGTTGGTAAAGTTCAGTACTAGATGCTGAAAGCTCTTCACTCTGAACAATCTATGGCATTTGTAGCACCAGGATTGGCATTTGTAAAGAGTTAAGATTTCTCTAAGTGAAAACTATAACCGAACAATGAATCTAAATCAACACACTTTCAATTCAATAATACTGCCTGCTCAATGAAAATTCCTGGCTTCTCCTCTCCAATATGCTTTAAGCAATCATTGATAATGTGGCTTCTGACAATCTGTGAATAAAACCAAACACCATTTCTTGCAGCTCTGCAAAAAGTTTCAGGACTTCATGACGAACAGCTGCATTCACGGTATACAAGTCTACGTAACTGCTGATAAAGTTGACTATGGACAGGCAACGACAACCTGGCTTTTTAAAATTTTTTTTATATATATATATATATATAAATTTAGCCATCGCCAATGGTTTTTACCCCGGTTTTCTCCCCAATTTGGAATGCCCAATTATTATTTTATCCCGGTTCACCAGTGCAACCCCCCGCTGACTCGGGGAATGGAGGCTGAAACATGTGTCCTCCGAAACGTGTTCCTGTCAATCTGTCATTTTTCGCACTGCGGATCCACAGCGAAGCCAGCAGACCTATAGTGCCGGAGCACAAGACAGATCTGAATGGCTCCACTGCAGACCCGCAGGCGCCCTATCAGCCACAGGGGTCGCTGGTGCGCGGTGAACTGTGGAATCCCCTGCCGACCTAAGCCCTCCTTATGCGGGCGGCGCCGAGCAATTGTCGCCTCCCCTAGGAACCCCCGGTCACGGTTGGCAAAGACATTGCCTGGATTCGAACCTGTGATCTCCAGACTATAGGGCACATCCTGCACTCCACGAGGAGCGCCTTTACTGGATGCGCCACTCGGGAGCCCACGTGGACCTCCTTTTAAGATAACAACGTTTAGGCTCTCTGTGCTGCCTTGGTTTGACTATTAAAAGCATACCAGTACAAAGCACAGCAAGTACTCTACACCAGCTTATCTTGCACAATAAAACACGCAGTGGCTATAATTATAAAATGCCTGCTCTGCTAACCAAACACCACAAACCCAGCACAACTCAACACTAGTGCTTTCACCTTTAGATACTCATACCAATTTCATTAATTAAGCCTTACCATTCAAAATCCAGCAGCTAGAGACTAAGAAAGACAATGACTCACTGGCATTCCCCTCCACTTGTCTCTCTCCTTGCAAACTGCCAGCAGACAGAGCTCCCAGTCTAATGTAACCTCAATACAAACAGCTAATTAATCAATGTGCACCAGTTGCAGCCACCCTCCGCCTGCTTCTCAAACCCTTAAAATGAATTGACAAAAAACCCCAATAAAAAAAATACAGACACCACAGCAGTCCCCTTCACAAGTCTTCTAGCTAACCTGGAATGTACAATACCTATGTAATTGCAAGCGGTATAATCCTGCTTGGTATAGCCCCCTAGCCAAAGATCTACATATTATAAGGACATATTGATACAATATCATGCTGACAAATGCATACACTGTAGCTCTATACATTATTAAACATTATTTCTGTAACAATTATATGGGAAAAAGTTTTTGTGATAACCCACAAACAGCATTTCCCTTCAAGCGTTCTCTGTGTTTCTGAAACAAACCTACATAACCACACCAAGACTGGTAATTTCCTTACCATGTCAACTTCAGTAATCTTTTAAACTTTTAAACTATTTTTTTATTTGCCAATGAAAACAAAAATAAAATACAGGACAATACTTTTCTTACCTCAGTAAATTTGATTTATTCTTGCTCTGTGTATTTTGTTCATTATTGTTATAATTATTAGCATCATCATAATGACCATTATTATTATTATTATTATTATTATTATTATTATTATTATTATTATTAGCAGAAGCATCATAGCATTATCATTATTATTGGACTAGCTCACACTAAATAAATAACATAATTACCAGTTACTATAATGCATTTCTGGGGTCTTAATACAGGTTACATTAAATCTACAGTGAAATCCATTACAATCACTTGAGACTTTCAAACAGGGAAAGCCTACTGTGCAGTGTTTGGACTTTTATTTGTCACAACAGAATACTGGGCTGGCTAGTGCTCTGGGGTAAACTGCATCAGGACACAAGTCAGTAAGATCATACACAGCTTTGTAGTAACTCTCCCTTCTTCCATGATATTTAAAGTGTGCATCTTAAATTTGCAATTGCTTGGATACCAGTTTCCATTTTCTACTGGATAAAATAAATTGGATTAAAAAAACAAACAAAAGAAAACCCTTTTGTTTAATTCTGTATCAATCATATCACTGGTTCTTAACTACTCCCAAATCGTCAAGGTTTAGTTTCATCCATGTCCTGAATATTCAATATAAAAGCATTTAAAAAAAAATCATAGTTACATTCCACAATATACATCGCTCATGGTAATCTGTGGGATTTTTTTTTTTCCCAAAGGATACCTGGTTGAATCAAAACCTATACTCTTCAGGTGGCCCCAAAGATTAAGGTTAAGAAACTGATTAAAAGATGCTACAGCTGGCTAAAGAGTAAACCAATAGTCGCTGTTGCGATGTAGTGTTAGGGTGTTCCTGTTTATATCTAGAACAAGGTTAAATTCTCAGAAAAATAAACACGGCAAACATTTCCATCGCACTCACAATCTATGCATACACACACCCACACGTGAATTGAAAATCGAAAGGAAAAAAAAACAAGTTGCAGTGACAAAGTAAATACATTTGATTAATTTTGTGCTTTAAAAAATTAAAATAAAAAAAGTGCTAGGTGGATCAACTAGCTGTTAATAAAATCAAATCAGGTGTTTAGCCCAATAGACACATTCACAATTAGGATTAAAAGCCACGGTAAGAATAAAAAGGGGTTAGTTTTTTTAAATTTTTTTTTTATTTATTTATTTTTTAAAAGGTGTGTGGTTATATCAAAATAATCTGGGTTACGTCTGCAGGCCCAACAAAGCCCCTAACCTTAATTCACCCCAGAACACAGGAGCACAGGCTTGCGAGGCTTGACCTTCGACCCCTGGATAGGTGAGGTGACAGGAGAAAAATGGACAGTAAGACACACAGGTGACATGAAAAAATGAAAAACGGCTTCAATCAAAACTCAAGATTAATGTCTTATACCAACTTCCCAAGGAAACCAAACGGTTAAAATCCTGGGCCCGTAATTATCAAATGTGTGCGTATTTAGTGCTTGATTTTTCTCGCACGCACAAATTGATCCAGATTTATAATTCTCATGTTGAGCCTTCACACGCACAATTGGTGTTAATGAATCTCAATGCTTCTAAATCTGTTTGTATGTGGAATTCGCATTTGAACTGCCCACAGTTTCCTACATATGGTGCATTTGATCCGACATAAGCTGTTGTGGAGCATGTTTGTAAAGATGTTCAAATTACTTCAGAAGAACAAAGTGAATTGTAAAAAAAAAAAAAAGGACAAGAGCATAACAAATATTTCAGCAACAATGTTATTAATACAAAAAACTCCCAATAAGAATTTACAAAAGGAAATTCAGTGATTGCAGGAAAATAAAGAAAGAATTTGATCGTCTCCTGCAGCACTCGTTGTCTAACACTAGGAAATGGTTGTATGCACAGCCCGAGAGTGCGTGAATCGAAGAAACGTTTCTCTCAGCTTTCTCTGTTGATAAATTACATACTTTTGGTTCAAATGTGCATATCCACTCTTTTTGAATAGAACATTTGCGTGCGTACATTTGATAAATATGGGCCCTGGTCTTTTCAAACTTAGCTTTAAGTGATCGCATTCTGGTTTATATTAACACACAAAGTGGGCCTTCATTGAGTCTTGCACATTAAGGACAGCATGTGCATTTATATAAAACAAATCACTTTAACCATGATCCTTAAAAGGCAATACCAGAATCCCAAACCATAATATACACTGAAAACACACTGTGGCATCCTGAAAAAATAAAATAAAAAAAAAGTCTGTCAGTGTTGTCGAAACTGCTTTCTCCATTCTAGGCAGTGCAATAAGGCGCACCTTTGTGTCTCTGACAATTTTACTCGACTAAAGGTACAGAAGAGAGGTGGCCTTAACTTATAGGCCTGTGCTACTAATAAGTAACCCCAGAGAACCCAGTGGTAGTACAGTCACTACATGTTTCTGGCCCTTGTAAACAGGCCTACCTTGCTAGTCTCCTCCATCTGTGTCCCCCGCTTCCAGGCCTCGGAGAAGATGGAGCTGACAATGCTCTGGGAGCGCACATGTCCTGAAGACGGGCTATCGGACACACCACTGTCAGAGTGGTTTGAGTGAGACTCTGCCGAGGGAAAGAAAACAGTGAGTGCTATACTGTATAATTTACTCTAACAAACAAATATGAACAGGGATGGAAATAAGACTCCTACTGCATATCAGTTTCACTCATTCCAGGTTTTACACTGAGCTTGATTAGCCACAGTGTACAGATAAGAAGCTCAGAAAACTGTCAATGTTTAAAACAAACAAAAGCTTACAAGGAAGTTTTTTAAAAATAATTTAATGTTGCTATTTTTGTTATTAAGAATGTCTTTTTGTATAAAATATACAATAGTACATACGTAGAGCATTTATATAAAACAAGTAAAATGTTACAAGTAAACTATAAGGTGTATTAGTGGGCGGAGTTGTACCGCATATATAAGCACAGTGGTTGTTTAGTGGGAGTTTTTTTGGAGGTGCTCAGTTTGTCTGCTCGTCAGGAGCGGTGACTTATGCAGTTCAAACATCTTAACTAGTAGGATCATTTAGAGAGCTTACATGTTCTGAAGCCAGTGTGACACAATAAATAAGTGGTGACAATAGTAGTTCTAGGAAAGTGAAACATATATCTCTGTGTCTTAAGCGGTTTGCCTGCAATTTGTATCCTGTGAAGCTGTGCTACAAAATAAACATTCTATTTATCTACTCATAACACAATGTCCGAGTCTCCAATTGTTTCCACGCTCCAGTTGACGTGATTGTGGTGGAGGGCAGGTTGTAGGCTTTTCCACTTCTTCACAGTGTCTTAATAGTAAAACCAGGAATGGATCAAACTGCTATGCAATAGGAGTCTTATTTCCATCCCTGTTAAATATTTTTTTGAGACAACAAATGCTGCAGCACCACCTTCTGGTCAACATTCAGTAGTGGAATGAGACCGGATTTTAAAAGTCTAGAGCAGGGGTCTCCAACCATGGTCCTGGACAGCCCCAAATCCTCAGGTTTTATACGTTGGGAGACCACTGGTCTAGCGTATCCAACATGAATACCAATTTAGCAAATGTCTTTAAAAGTAATGTTTCTTTGGCAGTGTAGCAGGGCAGGAGCCATGCACAAGAGGGGGTTTGTGTCTATGCATTGTAAATAGTGTTGTGTGTAATTGTTGTTATTTAATTTGCTGCAGTACCTGATGCTCCTGGGATAGCCTGCCTGCTGTGTGTAATTGCCAGCTGTGGATGATCAGCGGGTAGGTGTGTTCCAGCATGGCATCAGGTATAAAGAGGTCCTGTTTGCTCACCTCGGGGCTGTTGCAAAGCCACGGACAACGGGCTGAAGATCGTCCACGCTACCCGAGCATAGTGAGAGAAATAAGTTGCTGAAATCCTCCGATCGCCGTGATGGTGAACGGGATCGAGCCAAAAAGCCGCCAAAACCCCGACGGCGGAGTCTGGGTTTGTGTTGATACATAAAGATTAGTTTGGGATGGTAGATCCCTTTAAAGTATAGCGAGGTGAGCAAGCGGGACCTCCATGCATTAGGGAATAGCGCACGCCGTTTTACGGCACCTTTATTTTATAGTTTTTGTATTGTGTTTTATCTTGTTTTTTTCGTACGCTGGCTGTATACACTCAGTAGGCTACCATGGTTGGTAGTGTCACGTGAGCTGTTCTGTGTGTGTGTGTAAATAAATCCTGCGCGCCTGCGGGGCGTGTCAACTTCAACCTCTGTCTGGATCTCCTGTCTGTCACTCAGCAGCGAATGCACGCACCCACGAGAAAGAACCCTTTCACAGGCAGTTAACAGTGAATGTATCAATATTTTTGTGAAACTAACACAGGGTTTTTAATACCTAAAGTAAAATAGACCAAGGGAGTGCCACTAAGACATATTCAAAAGGTTTGAAATACTGTCACCTTCAGTTCACAGGAAAACATTTTAACAGTGCACTTTAATTTAAGCTTCATCAATTTATAATATTCTTCCCTTTACTGTCATCCCTCTAAGAATGACAACAATGATTAATAAAAACAAACAGCAACATGCACACGTCAATCTTGTAATTGGATGCATACTGTACAGGCACAAAAAAAAATGACAAAAACAAACAGCAAAAGCGGGCAATCTATCCATGAAAAGGATTGCCTACTTTCCAATAGGGACAATCTAGTGGTACTATTACTATCTGGGGTCTAACCTACAAATCTGTAAAATTCACAGAAAAAGAAATACTTTCCTTTCTCCTCCACTGAGATGAGTCATCATACAAATGAATAGACTCTGCACAGACATGGGTAACAGTGGAATCAAAGTAAGCAAGGCTTGAGCTAATTCAGATCCATAGTTTAACTCCCTCATTTCTATGATGGACTTGAATTTCAATTATTACCAGATCACTGGTGGCTGGGGCGAGGGAAATTAGACTTCTCTTTCTTACCTGGTAAGCTGGATCCTGATTTAATACTCGAGCTGGACAAGGATGACCAATCGTATGCTGCCTCAGTCCTTTTCATTGCCTCCTGGTAGTTCACATAGAGCTGCTTTCCATACTACAGACACGTTACCCGTTAATGGAAAGAGCAAGAATCGGTTCCAATTGTTAGAAATACAGGCTATAAACCATTAGAAATGCTTCACTTAAAATAAGTAACACAAAGCAACAATACACAGGTATAGTATCAGATTGCTAGAGATTAAAATACAAAAACAAATCTTTTTTATTTCTTTCATACATTTACAAGAAATACTAAGAGCAGCTGATGTGGTAAAAGGTATAACCGGCAAGAAAGCCAGACATGCGGTTGCAGTTACCTTGGCAATATGAATCCCGTTCACCCATTGGTGGAGGGTTCTGACATCATCGCAGCAGAGGTATTTTATGTACTGAGACTTCTTCTGAATCTGGGGGTGCTGTACAAAACACAGAACAGGTCTGTCATTGGAAATGTCACAAGATTGTTCATTAGTTAATTTTATAGTCTTCCTGACATGCTCCAGTACCCATAGATATGAGAGCCAGCAAGTCATACAGGGAGAAGCAGATTTTCCTTAAGATGCAACACAAGCATGACTGCCTGTGATCAAAGGAGACAGTGTGTCTCCAAGGTACTCTCCTTGAAGATTACAAAAGAATGTCTTGTGCCAAACTCTGTCGCCATTTTATAGTCATCCCTGCAATAACAGTCTTTGCCATCTGGGCTTCTTTAAATCAGTTTCGGACTACGGTAGCTTTACTTCATTAAGCAAGCAGATGCCAAATTAATAACACTTTATGAGATAGCTGCAAGTCACCAATGAATATGTCGAGGCACTGAACCAACAAATGAAAGAAGACCCTCAATCCTGCAACATATGAGGGTTAAAAAAAGAACAAACAGCTCAGATTTATGATATGAATGAGACACAACTCAAAATAGACACGGAATCTGGAGCAACATGAACTACACATAACTTCTGAAATTCAAAGAGGCTTTTTTCAGTAAAATAGAAGAACACAGAACACAAGTAGTATATTTATGCCACTGTGATTAGCCGCATGTAATGCATGTCCAACACAGGTCTGCCTATCAATACAATATATTGTCCCAGGCAGTGCAGTACACCAGTTTGACCTACTACCACTCACTCCACTGAAAGGCACTGTAAAAGGTTTCTGTAGCAACAGTATAGTATCCATACTATTGTTATACTATCAGGGTCAGCCACCAGAATACTCAAACCATTTCTAAAATTCAATTTAGTTGCCATTGAAACAGCCTGCAACCATTCCTAAGGATGTGGGGAATACAGAATGACGGGTGACCTAAACTGTGAACGGAGGTCAGTGTGTTATAGAGCAAGCATCAGTGGTCTTCAGGACCTGCAGGTTTTATCATCTAAGCAGCTTTTTAAATGAGACCAGCAAGTCTTTTTTAATATGCATGGCTAAGAATGGATTTAAAAGCTTGTTTCAGTAAAATGAAATCACACTGCAGTGGATCTGTTTCACAGAAAACTGGCCACGAGGGTCTAGCAACCTGCACCACTACGCTGAATTGTTCTTATTGCACTGTTTCTACTTGTGTGTTCTTTGGAGAACTCTAGTGATCCACCATCTAGTCAAGGTTTCCAACCAGCACCTATGGATTCATTTGAAATCTGCATTGCTTTTCAGTAGAGTAGTACAGTAAAAGTATGCCTATGTATTGTCATTTTAGGTAGGCATGTTCATTATTTGGAACCAAAAAACACATCTGTTAATTGTCTCTGTTTTTGCTACAGTAAATTTATTTTTTGTACTCAATGCACCTATAAATCAAATCAATGTATTGCCACTAGATGGAAGTATTGAGCCATGTGCTTGCTATTCAGATGTAGTTTATTCTCATGTTTTTCACACCTATATCTATCTATATCTATATATATATATATATATAAACTAGAGATGGGTAAAAGATTATCTTACGCAGAAACCCAGCTGCGCTGTAGAAAACAATAAAAAGCACTTTGTCTGAACTAAACACAAGTCACAGGCAAGTTGCCAGTCACCATAATGCAGTGAGGCAATGTAAATAATATTATTTGTTATTATTTGTTTATTTAGCAGACGCCTTTATCCAAGGCGACTTACAGAGACTAGGGTGTGTGAACTATGCATCAGCTGCAGAGTCACTTACAACTACGTCTCACCCGAAAGACGGAGCACAAGGAGGTTAAGTGACTTGCTCAGGGTCACACGAGTGGCTGAGGTGGGATTTGAACCGGGAACCTCCTGACAGAGGCTGTCACTGTCCCAGCTTGTAGTCCACAGCATGCAGCCGTTTGGAACACAACACACAAGGTGATGAGGTTCCAGGAAGTATTCCAAACTGAAGTATTAATTACAAGCAAAGAATCCAAGGGTGTCTGTAATAATACTAGTGCTTATACAAGGCAAGAAAAGTTTAGCATGCCTATACCATTTACATTTGTCATCACTGTGTTTATACTGGAGACACTCATTTGAATTAGGGACTTCACAAAAACATTAAAAATGTTTTTAACTCTCCGTCACTGAACAAAGTAATGTAATCCAAGTAGTGAAAGCAGCAGGTAGTAAATTGGGTAGCATATTCACATGCAAAACAAGAGTCATTTTCTATATAAACCATGAGTCTGAATTACAAGTTCTCTGAAAGAAATATCCAAAAACAGCACTTCACTCAGTCAATTTCTGGAATATAAAAATAAAATCCCTCCACTCTCCGCTCACCAAAAAGAATGACATAGATATATAAAAACATTCAATTTACATAATGTGCTATGAAGCATTCAAGTTGTGAAAAACAAGGAACAATAGAGATTCCCTTACTGCATACCTCAGACTCCAGCCAGCGCCTACAGGAATCTCATCTATAATCACAGTCTATGCACTGCCATCCAGTTGAATTTTCAGCTTTCCCTTTGCTTGAAAAGAAATCCAGTTAGGAATAAGAAATCTAACACACACAGCTCTACCATGGTGAATATTTTAAGGTACAATACCTGAATGCCAAAAAGGAGATCTGTTTTTTCCCCCCACCATTATCTTGAGCACAGACTGTTGCTGTTGCTGCTGCCTCTAGTGGGCTACTCCAGCTACTCCACAGTAATATTTAATATTCTCTAGTTCAGTTGCAGCTAGCATACAGAAACACGCATCCCTGACGCTGAGCCCTATTTCATTGTAACATGTCAATCAAGTATCCCTCTTTGTTTTTACTAAAATGTAGTCCACATATTTCATGGGACATGCAACAAAAACTTACACATATACCACTCACATCTTGCATAATCCTAAATAAAAATCCTAACAGATTTTGTTTTCTTTTAAATATTAAACATAATGTTTTTCAAGGATCTTGTATTACACAGCCTCAGATATTATTTAAAAGGGTTATCCCACAGGCAAAATGGCCAGGGGCAACGGTCCTAGAACTATTTGAAGCAACCTGACTGTACCCACCCTTCTTTTAGAGTACTGTTGTGGAATCTGGCAGAATATTCTTTATGGTGCCATAAAAGAAGACGAAAAAAAAGACGAATTTGCGTCACAGTAGAGTTTTACACGTTTATCATTTCAAAATGACACATTTGAACACCACTTGACCTTTAACTCCAGGGTTAGTTTTACCAGTCTAGATAAACCTGTTGCAAGATCTCCATTAGCTGGCTTGGCTAATATAAACAAGCTGGTGCTAAAGACTGCTACTTTACTCTGCTGAGCTCTCCAGTAACAGAAAGCAGACTTTGAGCGCAAGCCAGCAGCCTCACGGCAGGCCAGCAGACTGGGAAGCTACGGGACTCGAAATGGCATGCTGGAAACACTTATCTTTCCCAGGTCCTGCCAACTTTTATAAAGGACTTGTAATCCACTCCAGATCTGAAGCTGTGTTAAACAATCGGTAGTGACAGAGAGGCTGGCCGCTGTGACGGAGAGGTTTGCTCCACAGCTCTGATAGGCTGCCTCTACATGCTGTTAGGGCAGGGGCTGGCTAATTTACACTAGAGCTGGATGAACCAAGTTGGCACCTTTGGAAAGGTTTGAGGGCTATTAATACTGTAAGTCAAGTCAACACTCCAGCTCAGTTTTGTTGTGAATGTGGTGAAGCCCATTAATCTTGCCATGACACTGCTATCACTTTTTGTGCATTAGGTATGAGAAAACCCCCTGTTCCTACAGACAGGACCAACAATTGGAGTTCAGGAGGGGTCTGAATACCTGCTCCACAGGAAGTGTGTGGCAAGAAAAAATGACTAACTTTGTCTAAGAAAAACAAAGGTAATAATTACTTTATATTCTTCTATCAAGAATACTATGCTGGTTAGTCATAGCTAGCAAATCAAATGTGCATTTGCAACAGTTTCCAAGATCGACAGCAAAAACTCCTCTCCTCTACTCTTCCTCTACAAAATTTTCCTGAACTCGACTGTAATGTATTGCTTGGCGTCGAGTTCTCTTCTCTTCTCTTCGCATGCCGTAAACGACATCGCCTGACCTTCATTTCTAAACTTCAGTGTGCGAATGCTTCATGACTCATCTGAGCCACTCAACGTCACTAAGCACAAGCAGATGGCTCCATCCCTTGTCGTACGGAAGAAGCAGAAAAAGATTGAAGAAGGGTTTTGGATTAGTGATCCGCAGGATTTGGCCTTTTTATTGGGCTAAATAAAGAAACTATTGTACAAACTGAATGCAATCAAACTTTTTCAGCCTGCTGCTTCGTTGCAGTTGTCATAGATGAAGGCTAAAAGGCAACCATACCACGCAGCTGTGCTAGTTACAGATTGCCAGAAAGCTCATCATGGGATCCCTATGGTATATAAAACACTGTCCTCATTGTACTGACGTACGGGGATTGGACAGAAAAATACAATATAAACACTTACCATGACACTGTCAATAGGCTGTAGCTTTATATAACACTTACAGTACATAAATAATTTTAATTGTTCAGGGGGGGATACAATATGTGACCATTGCTAAACCAGAGTAATCCATTTTTAGATTGTACTATGACATGCACTTGTATTAACAAGCTACCAAAGTCTTGTCACATTATCGTGGTTGAAACTGACTTGCTGGGAGATGTATAACAGTAGAGGTTTTCTGTAATTTTTTTGTAAAACACTTTAGTTATGATGCACACTGCACACATATAACAATGTAGCAATCTTGTAGCTTCTGGCTGAAGACCCAGATCAATGTGTTTTTTTTAAATCACAGCACGCAATACATTTCACAATTACTCATGATAGTGTCGGAGCAGATATTCATTCATCAATAACTGTCTCCTAGAAACCTTATGCTTCCATGCTAATGCGGCTCAAATAATGACTATTCAACATGCCGATTCTTGACTGCAATCCGAGCAATAAGCATGACTCACCGGGGTCCACAAACACAACCCGGGCTGAACAGATAATCGTGCCATTCAATTTGTCTTTAACACAAATCGGTTCCACTCAGTTTGTTCAATTGCACACATAAAGGTGCTTCCAAAACGGTCCTTCAAATAAAAAGAAGGTAACATCGTACAGAAACACCTGCCATCTATAGCACACACTTGTTCTAAAACATTCATAGATACTGCCACTGTAATTTGAATTATTTTTAAAGGCAAATGTTGGCTTTCACGAAGTCTCCTACCCGTTAACGGTATACGCAGCAGAGGCATTAGATCCTACAAGCAGATTAGTTTGTTATGCAAACGCAACCCCTGATCAATATTCGTATATCAAATAACATGTTTCTTTCCCGAATAGCAAGACTAATAGACAGGGCGGGATGGTAGCAGCTGCTTGGTTTGCAGGTAGTTCTGCCTCCAAGACCGAGGCGCTTGTGGTCATTATGGGCCATTCTTCATTTGGAACGCAGATTTTCAAACTGAAGGATTAAGATGGAGTAATCATCAAGGAATGGTCATGGAACAATTTGAACAGCTAATCATTGTCGTGCTGGCTGTTCATGACGGAACTTCTTGCCAGTGTTGTGTCAGTTTTTTTTCCCCCTCATTTTCTTTTCTTCCACCCCTTGTAAATCCACTCAGATTTCAAACACAAGGTCTAGATTGAAGGCAGAGTTTCAGACCTGTTTAAACCTTGTGGATGTTCTTTTTCGTAAATTGGCAGATCTAAAGAATTCAAACTTCAAAAGAGGCAGAGCGTTGCCTCATTTTTCAGAACACAAATCCAGGAACTGATGCAATCCAAAAGCAGCTGAATAAAACAGGAAACTGTTTTTTTTTTTTGTTCTGGCAGAGATTGTGTTGTCTGCTTTTGTTATTTGTTATACGCGATTTGGGTTTTTGGCAAAAAAAAACACACAAAAAAAACTACTACACACTGCTACTAGGCTGTGTGGGCTTATTACACTGTTTGTTAATGAATTTGTAGCTAACAAAATAATCCATACACCTTAGCTGTTTTGTACTTCCACTCTCAAATGTGTGGCTTTGAAAGAAACACATGGTACAGAACTACCATGCCTTACTCTGAGAAAATCTGTTTCACTTGCACTTCTTGGGTTGTTTCAGCAGTGTCTTCTGGGTCAATGCATGTTACTGGTTTACAGCATGTCAGTCAATGGGGGAAGCCGATGGTTGGTTAACAACAGGAAAGAAGCAGTTGAAGGGGTCGGGATAATTTTACCCGGAAACAACCAAGGAAGTGCAAAACTATCTAAAAGCACGGCTTGCAAATAGATTAATTTAACCTAGTGTAATATCATGTTTTAAAATGAACACAAACACTCAATAGTGCTACATTTACATAATACTAAATATAAAAAAATCAATGACAAACGTTTTGACGAGAAGAAAGTTTGATGACAGAGATATATTTCTACTCTAAATGTTTCTCCCTGAAGCTTCAAATTTAATTTAGTATTTCTAGGTTTAAAAATGAAAATACATATTTACTATGACATGTGTTTCTTTCAGAGCTGTACGTTTCAGACTTATATACAGAATGGCAGTGCACAACAGGTACATTTTAAGGAATTATTTTGTTCGCTACAACCAAAATGTGTTACGAGTGTTTTTTGAGATCAGGCAGATATATAGCTAGATATAAAAATCAATAATGTTGAAAGTACAGGCAAAGATAGTGGTACTTGATCTGCGTGTTGCTGCAGAAGTGATTATTAACATTGCATTGAGGCCATTTCAGAATAGCTCATTGCTTTCACATGTCTAGGTCAACTACCATTCTCTTCATGATGTGACTGCTAATGAATTGCAAGTGGAGAGAATCTCTTCCCATGAGGGATAATGTGTGTGCAGTGAGAACTCTTGAAAAAAAAATAAAAAGAGAACAGCAACAACTAGGCAATCAACAACACGGCATAAACGCAAAGCAGAGAGCCTTGTCTTTGCACAGGGGTCGTGTGTTCAATCTAAACACAAGCTTTTCAGAATAATTGGCTGCCTACAAGCTATACATTCTGCCACTGTAGTACCCCTTAAAAACATTAAATATGAATGAGTATGATCCACTGCATTTGATCAAATAAAAAAATACCTCAATGTGTGTAGCATTTACATTTTATATATATATATATATATACACAGTATGTTTTTCCCCCCAAGGGAATGGGATGGATGCAAGTTATTTTCATATCTTAATTTTTATATATTTTTTAAATCCCATGAACAACATTTACATATCATTTGTACAGCCAGTATAGAATGCTTTTGTAGTTTAAGTTGTAAGGCTGTACCGCACACTAACCGTGGTATAACGTGACTTGCCTTGTGTTACTAGAAGTTTACCGGGATACAGAGGATATTATCCATGGGACCCACATATATTTAATTAGTAAGTGATGTGTCACAAAGGAAATTAGCATTCTGCTGAGATCCTTAACACATGTGTTTGCTTTGCGTCTGTGAAGCGTACCTTCAAAGCTAAGCAGTAGTCACTTGGCGCTTTGTACTTGTTGCGGTAGTCCTGTCCATAGTAAATATTAACGTGGTCCAGCTGAAGAAAACATACCAGGTCCCGCGAGACCTGGAAGAAATAGGAAAAAGAAAAAAGAAAAAAGGGGAGAAAAAGGAACAATTGTTAAAATAAATGCGTTAAATAAAAAGCACTGAGACAATACTGATCATACTGGTAATAAGAAATCCTACGACGTTGCAATATATGACAATTTCCCCTTTTGTTTTATTATGGTTCATTTTTTAAAAAACATTTTACCATCTTCCAGGACCCTTTTTTTGGCAGATTATCTAAAAGGTCCATGCCAATAGGAAGCTTGAAAAGTTTGGCTACAGTACAAAGCTGTTTTTGACATGCTGGCAGGTTTTCCCGGATACAGGAGTTGAATGAGCCCTTAGGAATCATCCTCATGTAGCCCAGAGAACACGTGCAACCAGGCTTAGTAGCAACCAGGCTTACGATTCAGAAAACAAGAGGCAGATCCAGAAGGATTTGTACCTCACCTGTGTATAGACGAGGGAAAGCTAGAAATAGAATTCGACACATTTCTAGAGAAATGACCAGGCTTCTGTACCATGGGGAGGGGGATCACTATACTTACAGAAATGCAGGAGATAGATGGTAGGTGGCTTTGCAGTACTTTACTATGGTGGACTCCCAAGAGCATCACTACAATTGGGTGAGCATAATCAGAACCCTTTAATTCCCATTGAAGTGTCAAGATTTAAAAGATACAAGTCAATTTTACAGCATTATATCTATCTGTTGAATACATGTCGAACAGCTAAAACCTGAATGATCTGTTGCAAAATGCAGAGAACCATTGATGTACCTTTTCAACATCGTTTTTATATAAAAGTGTAGTAAGTGTAAACAAAAATAATTCATGCAATATTTGTAATGATTTCATTTATTATGAGTAAACAAGAATAAACATGATTTCTGTTTTTAAATAAAAAAGATACAACATGTGAACAAGAGTCTACTGAAACACCTGTGATTGATGCTGAATCAAATCATTTTGAATGTTTCGATGGACTTGAATAGGAATTATAGGCAAAGAGCTTTGCAACTGAAAGCTCCATTACTTGTGTGTGCATTGTTGGGGATATTAAGAACTGTGGAAATGCATGGCACAATATACTCTTAAAAATCAATGACTAAAGCTTAATGACTATGATCAATGACTAAACCTTTCGAAACCACTATTCTGGGCACCGTTGTAAACACCAATAAAGGTACATGTCTGCATTATAATGATGGATGCAGATTCAAAGCACCAATTCCCACTGGTCGGCACTGTGAAAGTCATTTAGATAAAAGTACAGTATGTTAGACAAACAGAAATGTCTTGTTGGCAGTTTAGATTCCCTTTTATGTATGGGCTATTTAAATGTGTTTGCATGAAACCTGAGAGGGCACACAAATTACACTGTCAAAGTGGAATTCATGTACAAAAGATGTGAAGTTTTATAATACAATATATATTTCCTTGGTGTCCACATCCGTAACTCCCAATATAAAACCTTCAACTACCATTACTCTTTGCAGCAGTAGGAAGTTATAAATGTCTTCATATCTACCCAACCCCCAAAAAAACACAAATAAAACATGGGCTTTTTTTTATAACCTTCTGGATATATGTAAAAGAAAACTGTACAGGGGAACTTTTCAAATACATCTAATAACTAAACCGATTTATTAGGAGCGTTTTCAGTTCTGCAACGTTAAGGGGCCCCCTATCAAAACTCCCTCCCACTGTGTCTGCACATTATTTTTCATAAAACCTTTGCAGGATCTGCAATTCCAACTTTACATGCCTGCTTTAGGGCCCCCTAGGGAGCTCAGAAAGCAATATACAAGAGAGAGCGTGTCAAAGCTGTTGCAAGGCCGATGAAAGATAAGGTCTTTCAAATTCAGGAGCTCTACAGAGGGACGAAAAACACATCATGCCCAGAGTTAATGATCCATTAGTGCAAGCTTACCAGGGCCTAGAAGCGGATACTGTTCTCCCGCTGTTTGTAAACAGGAAATAGCAATGTCAGGATTCATTATTTCTGTACAAATAAACAATACATTGTATATTCTATATCAACTACTAGTGCCCATCAACCATCGTTGACCTACATAAACATGTGCTGAGGGGATCTCTCAAGCATGGCGGATCAGTTGAGGTCCATTGAACCTCAGATCTCTATAGAGCAGGGGTTCCCAAAATTTTTTTGCTGCGCCCCCCTTCAGAGATTTTTTTTTTCTGTGCCCCCCCCAACTTCTAGTAAACAGTACAATATTTACAAAAAAACGATTTTCCTAAAATAACATATCGTAACGTCACGTGTAAAATGAAAGCAGGCTCCACACAGGCACTACCTTCATGCTCGAATTCAGCAGTGTATTAGCGCAGGACAAATAAACAATTAATGACCACGCCAAAGCAAAACAAAATAATAAAAAAAACTCTCTCTGTGCTAAATTCCAGTCTACCTCTTGCTTTCACTCAGACAGCCTCTGTCACTCACTCGTACAACTACGCTCAGACATGCACGTCTATTTATCTTCGCATTAAAACCATCCGCCTTCACCCCTCCCGGGCATGCCATTCGGACCCAATCTCCTGCCAGTATTCTGGGTGTACAAAAGCATGTCCAGGATTGGTGAACACGTCGCAGACTAGCAATGATGTGTGGAATTGGGAGAGAGATACTGGCTAACTTCACTGGAATGAACCCCCATGCGACCTTTAGCAATGTTCTTTATATCAGCGTGTTCACTATAATAGGGTTTGGCAATTTGCTGCATCAGAATAATGAAGAAACGCCCAATTTGAATTGAACACACCCTGATGAAGGCTAGGTTTGCCGCTATGCTTTGGTAGTCTCTTTGCTTGTTTTTTTAAGAACATGCTGGTTCCGTTTTTTACATATGCCCCATTAATAAAGGGGTTTTAGCTATACGTTTGTAAGAGTACCTTGGTTTTTGGTGATTTGCCTGGTGAATTAATTTGAATCTATACGAAAACAGGTATTTTTGAAGATGACTTCACATTGCTCAACATTTAAAATGGTATGTTTAAAAGAAAAACGGTAAATAAATGAAAGGGGAAAGTATGTACACTTACATGCTGAATACAGTAATTACATGTCCTTTCTCTCAATGCACTGCTTGCAGTGGTCTCTTCATGCCTGTTGCCTGGTTACAGTTTGTGTGAAGATGGCAGACACGCACCGACTGCATATGTCGTGCATGATTTGCACTACAATAGGTTATCTCTGAATTAGCCTTATCTTTGAATTAGTCAACCATGCTCTTTATTTTAACTGAGAGAATAACAAATTCACACTGTAGAAGGTTCAGTGCCAGTCGGTACTGAGATCGCTGTATCCAGGTCGATCCTGGTGATTGTGATTGTTCAAATAGGGCTAATTTTCATTGTAAAAAACGGTTCTTGAGGTTGGGATTGTTAAAAAAACAGGGGTTCGCTATAGTGAAGTTAGCCTGTATATGTATCACAATGTATACATACACAAGTAAAACAGGTTGCATCCATCAGATGCTCTTTGGGGGGAAAAAAAGACACAAATGCAAGACTAAAAAAATGAGATGATATGGCTCAATTCTGTCTTTAAGACGAACAGAAGTAGAAATGCTATTTTAACAATTTGTCTCATCAGAGAAGGAATACTGATTGTGTTGGCATGAGTCCTGCGAACAGCTTTGGGCACTTCTTTCTAACTGACAGAAGCTATATTGAACAGATGTGCCAACCTATGTTCATTGTTCGGTTACTTGGACTAAAAAAAATAAGCATTTGGGGTCCCCTAGTTTAAGATGCCAAGCCTTGACTACTGTAATGCTAAAAAAGATGGTACCCATCCCTTTGGTCACATTATTGATATGCTTTCAATCTACAGCATGTTAGAATCCATGCATCATACAGTAAATGCAACGATTTCAAACAGGCAATAAGTTAGAAAACTTTTCAACAATGAGCAACTATACAGAAAAAAAGATAACTAAAATTACACAATAGCAGCGTTGCATATCCTAGACTGGTTAACTCGTCACCTGTGTGTTGAGTGGCACTATTTTTCTGAGATTGCAACAGTGGTCTGCAGTTATGAGTAAAGTATTTTTTCCTGGACCTCTATGGACCATCCCCTGGAGAGTGTAGGCTATTGAAGTCCAGCTCTAATAAGCTGTTTGTGTTCTAGTTTAGAGACATCGTGTTGCAATGCAGCTTTGGTTCAGCTGACTCACCTTCGCTTTGCCCTTGGGGACGTAGTAGATCCCAGAGGCTCGAAGCAGGAAGTAGCGTTTCTTCCAGGACTTTTTCCCATCGTCCTTAAGCCACAAGACTCCTTCGATCTCTGGGACTGTAACTGAGCTTCCACAGAAACACTCCTAGAACTCAGTGAAAAGAGGGAGGGCCATGACAAACAGAAGGCACATAGCAGCTTGGTGTTCTCCTTGTCTTTAACCAATACTGTGTGAGTATCCACCAATGGTGTACAGCACTGTAATGCGTTTTATTTCTAGATGTATGAATTAATTACACAACCTTATGCAAATAGGAGATATTACTGAGCTACCTGGATTGAGATCTGTTTAGTTAATATTTAATGGATTTAGTGGAAAAAATGGGTCATTACTACAGTAAAACCAGAAGCAAATTAGAGTATTTAACCAAGAAACTTGACATTCTTAAATACTTAACACGCCTTTATATATTTGCACTGTAGCAGTTGTTAACTGCTGCTGAGATACAAGACATTTCACACTTTTAAGTGCAGATTTTTGGCTAAGCTATTTCTGTATTCTCTCACCTCTAGCAGGGCTTCCTTCTTTCTGTCTGCCATCTCAGATGTTTCCTTCTTCCCCAACAAGTAGTTCTGTCATTAAAGAAAATAGGTTCATTATGACTGCGTACAAGAACAGCCCCCACACACAAACTCTTCAGTGGTACAGTGAACAGGATGCATGAAGTGAAATGCTGCGAGTATGCTAATTAACAGCTGCCTTAATTAGACAAACAACCTGGTTTTAGAGAAGCCCTTAATTTATCATTTTACTGTTATCAGGACTATTCCCTTCCTGAAACTACTGGACAGTCATTTTACATATCTTAAGCTTCTACAATTCTAAAGTTGCATAAATAACCCAGTTGATATGTTCAAGTTAATATAGTCCGATTTCCTTTCAGTCAGTTTGTTTCCTTTCAGATGTGTGTTAAAGACCCATTACTGCATTAGGAGATGTACATGACCTAAAGCATTCCTTGAATATGTGCAGCCCTGCAGGAGGGCCCTGCTCACCTGTGGGTTCTTGAACAAGGCGTATTTCTCAATGCGTTCGATGAACATGAGTTTGTTCTGGCTGTCTCTCGTCCAGTTAACCAGATTCTCCACCAGATTCTCATGATCTTCAAAGATCCTCTCTGAGAATTCAAGAAACAGTCACAACATTGGGAACATGCCAATGGGCCTTCATAACCCACACATTACTGTACATTCAATTGATCTAAATGGTGGCGGAGCTAAATGCTGCCACCATTTAGATCCTTAAAATAGACTAAATAGACTTGCATGCACCGTCAGAGATGTTGGTTTTCATGAACGTGGTTCACAAAAGCCACTGCTTAGATCAACTGAAAATATACCTTTAGGTTTGCAAACATCCAACATCTGTCTGTTCACGTTTTTACACGTGTGTTAATTGCAAACTATCTTAGAAGAGAATCTAGCATGGGTTTAATGGTCCTCCCCATTACTTCTGAAGCTTGTTTACTGATAGTGTGGATCTCTAACAGAAAGTGAACAAAGATGAAGTGCTTGTAAATTATAAATGTAACTTGCCAAAAAATAGCAAAGTTTTAGTCATGTAAATGTACATTTCATTGTACTGCATCGTTAGCAAGTGCTTATAAATTATACATTTAATTGACTCGATGGACAGCTAAACTACTCAGATGCAGGTTGATTCGAATGATTTACTCAGTACTATAAAAAGCTAGTGTCAGCTAATAGAAACAGAGCTACACTAATAGGCTGAAACAAAATGCCACCTTTCCCCAAGCGAGGAAAAATACCAAAAATATTGAGACTGCACATAAGTGTTATAACACTGTCCCAGATTACAGGCACTGTCACAAATGGACACAAATAGACACCTCTATTCATAAAAGCCGGGAGCTATGCATTGTGGGCTATTCATTTTATTAAAAAAATTAATTAAACTGTCAGTTTATAAAATGTTTTTCTCGTTTCATATCAAAATGACCAACAGAAAAGCACTAAATCCACATTATGTCCAAGCGATACAAATGGCTGATATGACCCATGAAACCAGACAATTAAAGAGACACCCTGGGCCCGCAAATTAAATTTAACAAGGGGATGAGGGGACTGGATTTCCCTCTAATGAGAAAAAAACCTGATTAAAACAATACCGTTCTCTCATCCACAGACCAGACCAAACGCACAAGACATGCACAGTGAAGCATATAGGACATTTAGCTGGCA
The DNA here is from genome assembly GCA_030684275.1 of Acipenser oxyrinchus oxyrinchus. Classification (NCBI taxonomy): domain Eukaryota; kingdom Metazoa; phylum Chordata; class Actinopteri; order Acipenseriformes; family Acipenseridae; genus Acipenser; species Acipenser oxyrinchus. The sequence goes on from CM060258.1 coordinate 34,274,165, forward strand.
AATTAAAAATACAGGCCACATTGCTGCCATATCTACAGTGGTATAAAGATCTCTGAACATCTCAAGTGCAAGTAAAAAGTGAGAATTACATAATCCAGACTAAATGAATCCAATATGAAGAGCTAACATGAAAGACAATGATATACACTGTATGGAACACACACGACTGGCCCCTGTAGGAATGTTTAATGCAGTGAACTCCACACTGTGACATGTTAACAGTAAAACTGTGCTGTTCGGAGCAACAGCAACAACACAGAAGCTAATGGGACGTGCAATCAGATATGTCTACAGATATTACTTTGCAATAGACACAATTCATTTTTCAGACATTGTTGCTACATATCAAACATGATAAATTGTAAATGCATACTCTACAGTCATGCTGATCAGTGTTGCAAGGTGTTAGTTTATAGGAGATGGCATATTTCCATCTTGCGCTTCACCCCATTGTTGGTTTATAAAGTATTCATACAGCGGCTAGAAAAGAACAGCAATCTGACTGCACACCTGGACAGTTTCCTCAGTTTGTTTGGATAATGTGCTGTGACAGTTTAAGCTGGAGAGTATTAGCTAATAATAATCTGCTGCACAGAAGAAACAAAAAAAAGAAAGAGGATGTCTGGAATAACATTTTATAAACTCATTCCAGAGGTAGCAGAGCTACTGACAGTGCAGCTTTTCCCTTTTCCAGTGTTTTGCCCTTTTTTAAAATATCAGGCTGTCACAATACAATCTCCCTTCTTTAAACTAGCTCCTTAAGACAGATAAAAGACTGAAGACTGAAGCTTCTGTTCTTATCCTCTGGGATGTGGCACTGACTTGGTGGTTATTTGTTTAAACTCTTTAAGCACCAAGTAACTTTGCACAACAACACTACTATATAAAAGAAATCATTTCTGTGTCTAATAATAAACAAATAATTAACACACGCACGCATACTGTAGGGGTATACCCAAGACCTGGTTTGCTGTTTTGAGTGGAATAATTTTTCCTATACCTCTTTAGTGGTCTGCAGTGTTGAGAACTAATACAGCTTTGTAACATTAACTTATACTCAGTCCTATTTCATGTGAATACATCTGTTTAGTCACAAATTTAAAATATTAGCTAAACAGATTTAAACTACTGTTCTTGAGTACTGTAACAAGCGTAGATGTGTAATAAAACTCATAACAGTCTTATTTCCATCCCTGAATTTAAATATGGCTTGCATATTCCACACTGTAGGTGAACTATCAAAAACAATCTGATATGGTATATCAAAAGGAGAATTGAAGTGTGCCGAAAGTGAGTTATCATACTTTTTTCTGGCACCCCTGATTTAATGCCATTTAAGAGCAATAAACCCCAACCTCATGTTAAAAACATTCATTCATTCTTTCAGTAAGGTAATCTTTCACACTATTTTCTTTAATTACAAGCCCACTTGGGGTTCTCGCTGTCTGTAACCGGCTCACTGGGCTGGGTGCGTGCTTCTGTACTTGATCCCCACATAAACAGATGCATTTAACCTCCTGCACTTAATCACTAATTAAGTCTTTGTGTACTGAACGATGACAAATCCGATTACTAAAGCAATTATCTGACCTTTATAAACATCTGGTATTGCCTAAAAACGTTGTGTTGTTTTTGTTTTAGATTATTAAGTCTGTTCTTACAAAAGAAATTTCAAGATCATGTGTCAGATGCATTTAAACGTATGCATTTGAATAATTATCCAGATATAAAAATCGACCAGCTTAGTTACAGTAACTGCTAGCAATCACAAGCCACAGAACTTGAAAGCAAGTTGGCAGCGAGTGTGTTCTTAAAATACTAGCAGAGGAACCCCCAGAAGATATTTTTGCCTAAAAGAAAGCTATTGTTAAACACTGAGAAATGTCCTCCTTTTGGCAGCTTATCTGGATATGATAGGATGCCAGTGGAGATCTATGGGATCTGACTCATGCAGTTTTATTACTGTAGCACCAGGCTATTTCTCTGAAGATGGAGCCAAAACTATTCTGGTTATTTTCCAAAGCTGGTTAAAGTTTTAAGTACAGTTATGATACTGCAGGTGAGGAGCATGCATGCAAAATATTTTTAATAACACTTGTTACTATATATTATTTCAATTTACATTTAATCAGATTAAGTTATATTATTAAATTACTATTTTAATCGATTCACAGTAGCCCAGGAACTAATGTTAGTGTATGTAACAGTAATAGAAATGAAGTTTCACTTGTCAAGGTTTGTGTATTTGTTTGTATGTATGAAGGCTTGTAAGGCTAACATCTGAACTTGTTGGATTGCTGTTAAAATGTGGCTAAAGCTTAATAATGGTAGGAGAACAAAACAGGCACATTCACAAATTTGTAAACCAACCCCCCCCCCCCCGTTGTTGTTTAGAATCAGTTTGTATATCATTTCCAGTTTCAGTCATCATGCCCTGATGACTTCTTAAAAAAACTAAAAAGTTTAAAGCACCCCCAAGGCCTCAATATGGCTCTCTTCTCCATGTTCAGCCAAGTGCTGCAGGGGAACAGGTCTAAAGTATTTTAAAGCCACCTGGGTACTATATATTATACAGTATATACATAAAAGAAGTCACGTGATGCTACTCACACAGAAAATAATATTCAAATTGAAGAAAGACAAGAACACATTAGTTAAGATAACTGTGACACAGAATTTCCGATCCACACAAGTTGCTCTTTAAGGTGTGATATGATGCATGCATCAACAAATATCTAAAACTATTTTAATACTCTATACCCTGATAGTTTTGTATTTAAATGCTGAAAATACCCCCACCACATAACATACACCAGTGTTATTTTAAACTACCCATATATCTGTTTAAATCTATGTAATGTAGCTGGAATGTATTTTTTCCTACATACTGTATCACATTTATACACTTTTGTAATTCCTGATAAAAACAAACCTCATAAGCAAGGCCAATGCCATGGACCTGGTGTGTTCTGGATCTGGGGTATGTTGCCATATTAAAAGGACTGGCAGTGATCATTTAGGGGAAAACAAAATTGGAGGATAAAACCATTGCACCCTAGCAGTCCCCTGATCTCACGTTCTCTAATGCCTCAGTAAAGATTCTTCCCCAGTCAAACTGCATGTTTCGTGTAGTAAAACCCCACAGATTTTGAATTATTTTCATATCAACAGGATTACTACCAAGCATTTACTTCATTGTTTGCTTTAGTTTTTTTCTGCATGTGCTCCAATTAGTTGAGTTTAAAAGCCATACACTCTCTCTTTACTGCCTGCCAGGAAGTGTCACAGGTACACAGCAGCTTCACATTGCTCCCCCGCTGCGGCACTAACCTGCGCTGATTGGTTCCTAGTTGGATTTGTTTCAGCATCGTGCTGCACTGGTTAGCACAACAGTGGGGAAGCAAGCTATAGATACACTGGATTTGTGAACTGTGCAAAATCAAATGTTAGCAGACATAGAGGTTTATATAATAATAATAATAATAATAATAATAATAATAATAATAATAATAATAATAATACTGGTACAGTACTTACTAAAATCCCAATTATCTTCTAGTAACCAAAAAAATAAGAGGAAGACTGGAGCCATAAATCAAGCGATGTCATAAACGGAAGGAGCTTTGATATTTAAAATCTCGTTCCACTGCAGAATACATCACGTTTATACTGGACAGCTGAAGAAGCCAGATTCTAAGAGGAAATAGTGTCCCATTTTTGCATACCTTTGAAATAAAATCATGAGGAAAAATCTCACTAATGGGGCTTTCACCTGACACTGACACACAAGATTTATTTATTCATTTATTTTTTATTTATTTATTTTTTAGCTGCAGGGGTGGAGTTTATTCCAAATCTGTTCTGCTCTCAGAAGCGGTTCAATGGCCAAAAGCAGTCAATTTTCTGCACTTTTTCATATTGGTACAGAAAGTAAAATTGAAAAAAACAAACAAAAAAAAAACACAAGCAAAGTATGTGTGTGTTTATGTACTGTATACAACAACTACAATTTTATGCTACATTTAATAAAATATGCACAAATGATCCTTGCCCAGGGAAGTTAACATTACATAATTTAAGTGCTAAAACTTTCAGGTCCGCGCCCTGAAACGTTCACGCTTTGACAGCTGCTCGGCCTGTCTGGGTGGGGGGGGGGGGGGGAGGATGGCCTTGAAAAGGCCTTTTCATTGCTTCTCCTGAAAATGTAGGTTAGGCCTTATGCATGAGTGAATAGGACTGATTTAAGGCTATGATTTTCACTTCAGCAGAAGCACATTGTTAGTTTCCTTTCCGGTTGCTATCCAATGAGACGACGACTACTGGCCAGTCTGAGGACAATGAACTGTGGTCCAAAATTTGAAAATAACAATTTCCTGGTAACATATCTGTGTGATTTATGAAGCTTGACAGGTATCTAGAATTCTCCAGGGTTATAACTACATTTACAAACATAACAGTTAAAAGTGTAATGCCCTCTCAAGTGTACAGTATGATTTGGATTGGCTGATGTACCAAGGTCTATGGTCCAACTAGAGTTCAATCTATTAAAATAGTTAGGAATGTTTGCTTGTCCCCTTATCCTCCCACATGCATGTGGTTGGGGAAGTTTATTTTGCTCAGATTGAAGAATCACACACTACCATACTGTATAATGAGTCAATGGGAGGTTCAGTGTCACATGGTACAGTACCTTACTTATCATATTGACCAAGGTTCTGTAATTCCAATACCATACTGTATGTCTTTAATTCTAACATACTAAATCTAATTTCTGGATTCCAAGCTCTGAAACCTAAGTTCAGTGTTCCATGGACACAGCAGGCAACGAATCTGGAAGGCGCTCAACTGAATTGGCTTTAACTGAAAACTGCCTACAACATAAAAACTATTAAAAAACATGCTGTACAAGCAAGCCCTGCCAATTCTCTTGCACCTATTTCTACAATGGGGCAGCAGATGGTGTAAGCACTGTGCCCATCATTATCTAGGGAGGCAGGGTTGACAGACCGCAACAGATCCATTTCTTTAACCCTTACACCACCACAGACTAGGTTTATTTCCTCTAATTCAAAGTGTCTTGGGCCAATTGCATTGGGTTTTTTATAGGCTTTTCAAATGAAAGCAATAAAGATTAAACAACTAGCACAGTCTTGGGAACATACACTAAGTTAAAGCAAGGGATTTACTAAACTGTTTGGCCACCTCACACTGCTGTTGTAGAAGTACTGTTCATTGTAGTGCAATGAAACTAGGAAAGTCAAGGGACCAAAGAATGAGCGTTAAGATTTTAGGACTACCACCTCCACTCCTAGAGGGTGCTGTAGCTGAAGCCCACACAGCAAGAGTATTAACTGCCCAAAAAAGTCACCAATCGTGCTTATGAGGGCTTTCTTGGTAGATGCAACTGTAAAAACCTCTTCTATGGTTTGAAAAGCAAAGAGGCTAAAATACTTTTGAATCACGGTGTACCGTACACCAATGGTAACTATATCTTGTATCCTTAAATACAAGGCTGTAAGTGTTACTCACCCATTTGCAGTTCAGAAATGGTCTCTACCAGTGACCAGTCAGGACTGTAGCCACAGTGGGACTTGTCCAAGAGGCTGTCCAGGACCTGCCTGACTGTCTGTCTCTCGTCCACCATCATGGTTTTGGAGCTGTCATCGGACATGTGCACTCGGATCACCAGCTGCAGCAAGTGAGGTAAACAAAGAAGATGCTTAGCTTGCTTTAGAAAACACAATGAACTAAAGTAGTGCTTTATGGCCATGCTAACAACCAGTGGGCTTTCAAAAGAGCCAGAAAAATCCCAAGTGTTACTAAGATTAAACCAAGACACTGCTATTTGTATTTGTTTAGCTAAAGATGCATTTTGACTGTACATTCAACCAATACAACCAGTATTTTTTCAAACCCATTAACAACCTTATGAGTCACTAAAACATAATGAATTTGGGAGTTTAATGAGTTATTCAGTATGGCTCAAGAGTCATCTTATGGATAGCCCTGGTCTACAGAGATAGGGAGGATGACCTGACATTTTTGGTAGCTTCCCCTATGAGCTGATCATTATCTTATAGCTAGTCCATTAAGTAAAACTTAAAGATTTGCAGTTTTCTAACAGGAGCTGAAGTTAATGAAAGTGATTTCCAGAGGTCTCTGGGGGAAGTAGGGAAATGTTTTCCAATGGAATTAGGGAACCACTTATTCTTTTAAACTGCTTATATTTGTGGACAAATGAACTGAAGCGCTTGATACCAACTGAACGTTTTAAAGTTTGTGTTCATTTTTTCTGGTTCTATTTGTGGCGAAACCGTTCAGGTTGTCTAATTCTCTGTAGCCCATCACTTTACAAGGACTATAGAGTTAAATCTTAGTCTGGCTTTCACAGCTGGTAAATTATTCCACTGTATTGAACAGCTCCATTTAATAAAACGATTACTGTCCAGTTCTCTAGAGGTCAGTCGGCATGTGGAATTCTCTACAGCAGAACTACTGGGATGGGATCAAAAGTTTGATTTGAATCAATGGAACGGTAAGAGTATTTGCATTTTGAATTAGCTGGTATTTAAAAATAAAAAAAATGTATTTATTGCCCTGGAAATGAGAATTCTCACCCAGACAGACAGGAACTGGCACAGACTGCCTCCAGTCTCAAGCAGCAAAAGTCACCAGACTAATGCAAAGTACAGTAAGAGGCTCTGATCTGAATAAAGCACACTGACTGCCAATGTACTACAGTATACAACCTCAGACTATTTCAATGAATAAAAAATACCCTCCAAATACAATACAATTATTCTGTCAAGTCCGACAAGTCACCACAGCTACAGCAGGTGCATTGATGTCCAGTAAGATTAAATGAATTAAAGAATCAGACATGGTCCTGAAAGTTTTGGGCTTTCAAGCGGTTATTTCATTGTGCTTACCTGTCAAGCTATACGGATGCATACTGTAAAATAGCATGCATATGGTACAAAGGAATGCACTGTATATATATTTTTTTGTAATTTTGGATCAGTGTCATTGATGGTTTTACTCAGTTAAATATATTAATTCATTGCAGTCCTATACAAGCTTATATCCACCCCACAAGAGGTCAGAATGCATTTGTCTGCACTTTACAAAGAACATACAATATGTGTGTATGTATGTATGTATGTATGTATGTATGTATGAATAAATAAATACGTGGTCATGAAAATCAAATAAAGTTCTTCTAACAGCATCAAAACTCCCGACAGCTAAGCAGCACCTGCTCACCTTTTTTACTTGTGCTTCTTTGATCTTCTCCAGAGCCACTCTGATCTTCTCTGCTTTCAGCTTGGCAGCCTGCTCCTCCTACAGACGCACAACGCAGAGGTTTAAAACACAATGAGATACAAGACAGCATCCCCACCCTCCTGCCAGAGACCTGGGGTCTTGCCTGGCAGCAGAGGGAACTCAGAATGGAGCCACTTTCATCAGCAACCACTGCTGTTTCTTCTTAAAGATTCATGTTGTGTAAAAGCACCACTCGCAATGTTAAATGCAGCTATTGCAATAGGACAGGATGCAGATGTCATTCAAAGTAAATGGAATGCCCATTTCTATCAGCCTTACCTATATGTCTAACACAGCATTACACTTACCTGACTCTTCCAGCATGCTGTCATCATGTGCCTTTGAAACAAATACTCCCCCCCTCCCCCTTTTACCAGGCAGTGTTTCCTTGTCCTTTCACACAGAAGGAAAGTTCAGTGTCCATGAGACTGGGGTTTACAAGAATATACCTCACTATAATGGCATTTAAAACAATGTCCTATTAGAGATGGCAGTGTTACAGGTTCACCCCTTGAGTTGTTCTTGTCCTCCTTCATTCAATTAAAAAAACAGCCTTCCAAGGCCTTATCCCACCAGCCTGCTCTGTGATACAGTGGAGAATCATTTGCAGTAACACAGAGACCCAACTGGTTCACCCTTTTCTGTGGTCCAGCAGACAGAATGAGCTTTTGCAAAATGGGAGACAACTGTCAGGTAGACTTCTCAAACAGATGTTGCACCAGAGACTTGTTTGTGTGCCATGTAAATTCCCCATGCAGGTGACAGAACTTCCAAACAACTGGCTGCAGTTCGCCACTCTCTCCGTCTGTGTAGTTTCTTCTTTAAATGTAACCCAATATTCCCGTAGGCAAACGGCAGCTGTTTCCGAGAATATAGATTTTTAAAATAAAAATTCAGCAGCAGCTCAAAACTTAAAAGACCAAGGGCCCAGGATTTAGAACAGGGGTACAATATCTTTTTACCTTTTTTTAATAGCCCTTGTAATAGGAACTCTGGCTTGCTTTCTGTACTGATGCAGACTCACTGACTACTAACAGAGCTGCCTCAGTAACAGTAACAGCTGTGCAGCTCGGACTACGAGTCAGAATGCGTAATCCCCTTAAACAAAGGCGTGCAGGCGGATTGCGTGTTGATGGGGACTGGAAACATTATCATTGAACCCAATCAGGCAGAGAGCAGAAACTTTCACTGCCAGCTGTGTGTAAATGGGCATGCAGCTTTTTTACATAGTTATTAAGCTACAAGCTTTTTAAAAAAAAAAAAAAACAACAACAACACTGATGCTATGGCGTTTCAGCCTTAGCACCTAGAAATTACAACTGTAATATAGGCCCAATCCCTTTCAAGTGTTAATGATACTGTAGCAATGCTGGGATTATATACTGTACATATCAGTAGCGTTTATTTAAAGAAATCTCTCTAGCCACTAGCTAGGATTTCAGCTTCTAAATGTCACTGCAGAGGTTTAATATTTAGCAGACCGTATGTACTGTAATAAGCACAGTTCAAAGAGAAAGGGACCGCTACATCCAGATAGTTATTTTGTTTCATGTGGAGGTGTAGGGATAGTCACTGTAATAAACCCAACATAGAATGAGGGATCATATTTATCAACATCCTCTACACTGTACAAAAATAGGCCTGCTAATCCTTTTTATATCTGAATGTATTTCCAAATGAAAAGGTTTTAAAAATGATTAACTTTGTTTTGATTTATATTCATCACTTTTATTACACTGTATATATGTACTGTTATTATATAATCCTCACCTGTTTTAAAAAAAAAAAAAAATAGAAAATAAAAAAATGCGTGGAAAATATGCAAAGCATCTTTCAGTTTTCAAGCAGATTAGTGTCTAAATGTGGATTTAAAAAAGGATTTACTAAAATGTTGAGTGATGTCCCAGAAGAGAATATTAGAATCTAGCCTTCCTAGGTTAAACTTCAAAGTGGAAGGTAGCTTTTTTATTTTCTTTGCCTTTCATGCAAAATCACTATGCAGATGTTTTTAGGAAATCAGTAACATGTTAATGCAGGTGTAAAGTTAAGGTACACGTCTGTATTGTTTTGACATACTTTAAATGCAATACAGGTGTATACAGAACAGATTTTCAATGTTTAATACAGCAAGTATGATGCAATAAATACAATACATAATACTTGCTGACAGCACTACATTAAATAACTATTTACAATAGTAGTACTGTAATTGTGCAGTAATTAGCCTATACAGCACTACCATTTTTCTTATACATACACACACACATTTATTTTGGGTTACTGGTAGCCATATATGCTTATTTTGCTAGATTATTGGTGAACTTCTGGTAACTGTGGTGAGCCATACATGCCCAGTCTCACTGAAATGATATTAAAATGGTCTGACAGGGTGTAGATAACACCTGCATTGGTCATTACACAGTGTAAATAAGACACTTAACATGTATACAGCTAAATTAGGACATGAAGTATTAATCCCCATTTTCCATACACTAAAGCATGTTAGTCTTGCTCTACTTTGTGAATTATTGATGGAAACCCCATTTCTGTTCAGTCATCACATGCGAGGCAGATAATATTACACTGGGCAGGTGCAGGACCCCTAGGGCATGCTGGGAATTGTATTAGCTGTCAGGTGCTGCTGTCTGACGTGCGAATGGATCGGAAGTGAGGATTCCCCAGAGCTGACTGAGATCAGCTTCCATTCGCTCAGCAAAGGGAGAGTAAGAGGATTGGTGTGGTTCAGGCAGCATATAGCACTGGCTACTATTCAGACCCAATCAAATCAACTATTCAAAACCCAAAAGAATAAAAACCAAAAAAAAAAAAAAACAGCTGTTGGGTTCTCCTCTTCAATAGCGGTAGGGTTTTTCAGAAAAAAAAGCTGTCTCTCTTTTCCACACAGGACATTTGTTTTAGAAAGACATGCCCAAGTAAATGTTCAATCTAATATACAAGTACTTTCAAATTATCCAAATTGTTTTTCTGAAAAGCTTCCTCTTAAATCCTCAGCTGATAAAGCCCCTGTTTCTAAATTAAGAAAGCAACTGAATATATCTGTGAGTTTACATCTGTGCAAGCAAAAACATGTTAAACCAGATAACCTACTGTATGTTTTTACCCAGACATGCTTAACAATAAAATACAGACACAATATAGCTGAATTATTTAATCAGTATAATGGGCTAGCCTCTTCTTGTGCCTGTTCCAATAAGGTTAAAGCCTCTCCCCTCTGTATTATACTACTTCTCGTGTCATCTGAGCCAACAAAATACAACTTTAATGCAACATTGGCTCCCTTTCAGTGCCCACTACCAGACACTGTGTTTAACATGTTGTTGTTGTTATTAACTGCACTGGAGTCTCTCTTTACCCTGCCCTTCATTGTCACAGAGCACATTCATTCCCTTTCTTTGTAGTTTCCTCTCCCTTGGAAATTTTGCAAGTCTATTTCACAACCATCTCTAAAAGGTGCCCCTTTTTATGCCCCCACCAAGGCAAAGAGAGTACTTGGCAAAACCATGCGTGCCACTTATCTGTGAAGAGGTTTTGTCAGAAACACTGCTGGTAAATGAAAATTACTTTGAATACCACCTTACTTGGTTGCGCTACTGTACCAGCGCTTCCATTAGTGACCAATAAAATAAAAATACAAATCTTTCAAAATGTACAGAATACATTGCTTGCATTTGCATGCTGTCATGCGGGAGTTCTGTATCACAACCCAGGAATACACACATTGAGCAAAGAACAAATACATAATTAAAATGCAAAAACAAGCCTGAATCCTTTCTTTTTCACAGCACTCTTCTTTTAACGAGGGGAAGGGGGAGAGGGAGAGAAGCTAGCACACACATAGCTGGCATCATTTCTAGCAGAGACACTTAGGAGTTGGAAGTGAGTTTTTTGCTTTTGTCATGCATGTGGCAAAGCGTTTGGGTAACGGAACGCAGAAGGAATTAGGTAAACAGGGAGGGGAGGGGAGAGAAGGCAAAGAAAGGCCCATTTTTCATGTGGCTATACAAATTTAACACAAATGTGGGGTAAATGTTTAAAATGAGACCATTCAAATGTAAAACCATCATAAACACCTTTCCTCAGAAGAGAAAAGAACATTTTACTACTGAAATAAAAGCTGAAAAACAAAATGGCAGCATTGAGGCTGTCAATTTTGCTGGTTGCCTTCAATGTTCTATCCTTCTTAGCAAGGATAGCATGGGGCAAGACTTAACTTTTAGCTAATGCACTACCATCTCACTACCTGGACCAGAGTTTAGCTCAAGTCATATACAGTACAGTATGTAAGGAGTGCAGTGGATCTCGAGCCTGAAGTAGACAGGTTTATATTACAAACATAATCCAGAACTCCTCTTCATCACAAGTTCTCTGATGTTTAAAGCCGACTTGAAAGGATCAGAAGGGTAGGAGGAATTTGCCAGCCTTTTCCATAAGAAGACAAAACTCTCCTTGTGGTTGAAACAGTTAACTGCTCTGCTGTGTTGAATGGAGTTCATTTTTCCCCTAGATTATTAAGTTTTAAATCAGTTTTAACGTATGTGCCAACATGGTGCCCCTCTGGAACAAGGAGACACACCCCACACTGGTTCAAGTGCTGTTGACTACAGTACGGTCATGCCATCATGAAAAAGGGTCTGACTGGGGGAGTGGTGGGGGTTATGCTTTCTACCTAGAGGGCATGATCACATGCAGGTGGAAGAAGAGGCGTCACCTTGGTCAGCAAATGAGAAGGCTTCCCTGCAATGTTTTTCAGAATCAGGGAGGTTTCCCTGTCCAGATAGGAGTGCTTGTTGCAGAAAATAGGGAATAAAAGACAAGAAACGTCAGTGCAATGATTTTGTTTTTTTAAAAAGTGTGCAAGCGTAGATTAGAGTAACTCTTTGCAGAAAAAGGAACCCCGGAGCAGCCATCCAATAAATCAGTTGCATTAGTTTTATTTATTTTTATTATTTCATTATTAGCTTTGTAATGTATTTTCAAACCATTTTTTTGAACATTTTTATGGGGTTGAAATATAAAATGAACAACCATAATTAATCCATTCTACAAAGTATCCTACAAGTCAGGCATTATAGGCATACGTGTTAATAGTGTGAAATGTCAAATAGTATGAATAGTGTGCAAAGAGGAACAATCAGATCAGGATGTGTGGTGCTGGTAGTCAACAGGGTGTGGCATTCTAATCAGCATAATACAGTACATGCATGATACTGCCTATGATGCCTTAAGGGACACCCTGCATAAATCTGGAATACCAATAGGCAAAATGGATGCAAAGCCCAATGCTTTGGGAATTGGGATTAACAGTACTTAAATATTCTGTAAGCAGAAATACAAGATGGTCTGTTTATAGGATCGCTGCTGCTCCCAAAGCACTGAGGTCATTTTACTTCTCCACGAGATTTAGGAAATAACTGGAGGGTACTTTCTCAGTTCAGAAATCAAAGGTTTGTGTCTTAAAGCATCATCCCCAGTGAGAAGTGATGTGTTTTTAAAAAGGACTAGGCGAAGAGCAGGCCTGAAACCAGGAGTCTCAGCTATTACCGGAAGAGATCCATTAGTATTAATAAATAACGCCTCCACACAAAGGAGAAGACTGCACTGCAGGTCAAAGAGAAAAGGTTAAATATTGATACAAGCTCTGATGAGGCTGGGAAACCAGAGATTCCTCAATGTGATGATGTTGAAAAGGAACACGCAGTAAACACTGAATTAAGCTTGTTACTTTGTTTTGCTCTTTCATCAATACCAGTTTGCATTGCATATCATTCCACTTTATTTTTTGTACTTCTATCACTTCTGACAACCTGTGAATCAACCTGCAATTATGACTAGAAAATACAGCACAAAAAAAGCCCTGCTGTGTAGAACCCCATACAGGGGAAGCCTTTCATTTCAATAAAACAAATGAAAGGTGTCTTCTTGTACCGTTCTGTATCGATTATTTAATTTGAATTAGAATAGTTCTAGTCTTGATATTGAAGCTTTATCCATGGTAGTAAGAAAAAACGCTCACAATAAGTACCTGTGTGATAATGAATCTCGGATTATTTAGCTCACAAAAGTAAGGAATTTAGTAAGGAAAAAAATATACACTATACATGAGCATAGAATCTACTGTATATGTTTAAATTATGTTAAGACCTACAAACATATTTTAGTGTGAACTCGTTTTACTGCACCTAACCAACTTCCAGGCGGAACTGAAACACTTCTTGAACTTGGATTTTTGAGGTTGTAGTTTCATAGTTCTTACTTTGTTACTTTTATCTATTGGCAGAATTACACTACTTTCTGGAAGCTAATGCTTTCTTTATAATGTCTGATACTGAAGATGAAGTCAGGTGTGGTGGAATTTTATGCCAAGAATACAGAACTCTCATATGTTCTCCTGTCTGAGCACCTCAATCCCAACTTCCACAGTTGACTTATTAAAGTAATGCAAATCTACCTTGGATTTCAAAGAGTTGCCTGGATGACAGACAGGCCTGAGCAACAATCAGTTATTCAAAGTTACCAGACATGTGCCACAGGCAGCACAAAGGAGAAAAAGCATACAAAATGTGTACACTGTAAAAGATATTCTGCATATTATAAAATAGGTATGTAGGTTTTAATACTATGGAGGTTTGTTAAATCACTGAATGTTCCTGTAAGTCACAGTGTGGGAATTCAATTTTTGAATAAAAAGTAGCTTTACTAGAAGAACTAATATGTGCTTAGGGTGAAAATCGTGACTAGAGCCAGACTAAGACAAGTCAAATGCACTCCACACCATGAACCCTCAAACACCACCTGCACACAGCTTAAGCTCATTACAAAAAAAGTCTTACATTTAATTCATTTGTTTTATTATTTTAATAAAACAGGTGTTTAATGTGCTATTAAAGCTTTTCATGACTATTAACAAGGAATAACAGTTTATTACAATTACATTTAATGACATCAGTGTACAGCTTCATGCGATTTTATAAAGGCTTTCCTACACTACTACCACTATATTGCTTTAGCCTGTTAACAAATATATCTAATATGTTTTAAACTGTATAACACATTAAAAGATACATTACTTACCGTTTACAACAGGTCCTTAAAGTTTTACCAAAAAATAATCTGTTACAGTAATCTACTGTATTATCCATTCTCAGTGAACCACACAGCTGTAGCACGCTGTATGCTTTTTCTTCAGTTTTAATTCACAGCGACAAGTACATCACAGTGTATATCATTAGCAGCTAGGGAGGAGGCTCCCCCAGCTACCTTGCAATGTAAGATGATGATATCATGATGTAAGTTACTGTTCTTAATTATGATTTTTCCGGCTTTAGCAGCAGGGTGCCATCACAGATAATGTCTATTTATAAATCATGACAAGTTTCTTGTAGAGTAGGCCTGCTGTGTTTTAGCCGTGTCTGTGCATCCCAATATGACATTCCAGCCCTCTAAACCACATATCAATGGGTCAGTGAGCAGTTAGAATATATTTCAGCCTCAAGTCACTAAGTTAGCAGGGGGACTTTTGAATACTGAAAAACATGCTGGCAGTACTGAGGGAAGAGAAGGACAAGAAACTGGTTGCATTTGCAGTCACACTTACATCATTTCCAGGAGGATACTCTCTACATGCTGGGTTAGTTTAAGACAAGAAGATGAAAGTAGCAGCAAACACAAAGCAAACCCCCACACACTTACAGTGCTCAGGTCGACTTCCACTTCCTCTTCCGTGAAGTCGAGGTGGCGCTTTGTCTGCTTACTGGGCCGCCGCAGAGGAGCATGCTGGGAAGGTGGAGGGATAGATACCACAAGGAGAGAGAGGAAGGGGCAAACAGAAACCATTTAAAATCATGCAGAGGTGGTAAAGCAAGATGTGACTTTCCAGGGCTTGAATTTAGATGGTCATCTGGGCTGGATGGGGGCAAATGGCTACCATCAGTGGCTAATCCACTAGACAAATTCATAGCAACTGGTTTTTCTGGATGTTGTGAAAAATTGTCAGGCAACTGGTTTCTTTAAATCAACCACCATTTGCATTCAGCCTATTACGATCACAGATATGCGCCAAGTTATGCCCACACCAAGTTTCATCACAAATGGGTGAATGGTTCTGAAAATACAATGTACTGTATTGTATGTCTCAGCACTCGCTCAGTAGCTGGGGTCTGGGGATAGTCACAAATACCTATTTAAGAGACACAAGGGCTGCCTTTGACCCCCAGCACCTGGGTCTTTGTACGTTCAGCATTTGTGTGCATCCTCTTCAGCAGCACTTTCATATCTCTGAATAGAAATTGCTTAATTTGCACAAAAAAAAAAAAAAACGCCACAGCGCTCATCTTGATTGTTTTTGGAGAGCAGCAAATCAGCTATGAATTCCTTTTGGGTGATTTAACTTTCTTAAGAGGCTGGATTTAAACCGTGCAGCAAATTGATTGCTGTGCATTATTCAAACACAGCAGGAGAATGGGAATGGCAACATTGAACCATAATGAGCATTAAATTCAAGCCCAGTGTAGGGAACAGGGAAACCATCACTACCCAATGCAGAGAAAGGATATGGGTTTATTTTACAGTATAAAACATGCAGTTTAAAAAAAACAAAAAATCCATGCTTTTTAAATCACATGCAAACTTAAGTTACAGTATATTTTGCTTTTAAAGTGAACCTACCTGAATAACTGATGCAGTGACCAGTGCCGCTGCATGCTGTGTTAACATGCACAGCGGGGAGCATTACATGATGAAAAATAACCCACAGGTGAAGACGTTACTCCGTAACCCACAAATTAAAGGGGAGATTAACGAATGTCTCCTGCCAAGAGGGGGCGTTACTGGCAGGAATCTACTACTATTAAAATTGGGTGTCCCATTTCTATTTCTCAAACGGGATAGCTGAGACAAAGTGGAACCAGCTGAAGGACTCACATGGTTATAATAATCTAAATTTCTGAAGACTCGCCACGTGGATTAATTTACCCCAGGCTTCAACAGAACTAACAATGAACAATTGTTATTTCTTTACTGAAAATACATACTTCATTGCAAACAAAATGTGAGCTTGAATTCTATTGTATTAACTTTTGTATTAGTTATATGACAATCCAGTAATTAAACTGCAGTCCAAGTCAGTGGGATCATGCTGCTGTTCCATCGCTACTTGTAAAAATAGGTCTGTCTTACAATGAACTGTGATCTGAGCAGTTTGCTATATAATCTTTCAATGGGATTAAGAGTCATTGTCTAAAAACCATAAACAAAGAGTGTCATGTCCTCTCTCAGCTGTAAAACAAGCACTTGAAGGACTGCTTACAAAAAACAAAGGCTTAGCTGAAGTGGAGCAGGTTATCATGTCCTACCTTTCACTCGTTTATTGAAAGTTATTATTTTGACTGCTCTGCATCCCATATCAAGGAGCGCAGTTGAAAACATTGAACAACTAAAAAAATACACACCGTGCAGTACTGTATGTGCCCTTCAGCCCACAAAAGCAGTCGGTTTTGAACTTTTTTTTTTTCTGCGTATGGAAAATAAAAGCAATTTGCACTTAAGGGCATATACAATAGACTTGGTTACAAAAGTCAGAAATAAATAGAGGAGCATGCAGGTAAAAAGATTTTTCTTTTTATTATGTAAGAATTTGTTCTGTATATGTAAATACATTTAGAAAAAAATAAAAACTGCATTTCCTAGTGGTTGGTAACTTAATTGTATAGCACCTTTTTTTATACACTATAATTAAAGCCCTTAAGCAATTTCACAGACTGAAATTAGCCCATTACCACCATTTTTTTCAATATTCTCAAGAAATAAACATGAATTTTCATAATTATTTGTATTTCATACAAAAAAAAACAACACATTAACTAAACTGCACAGCTCTGCTGTGTGACTACGTGTACTAGTCGCCATGCACATAAGCTGTGCAGTGATTATGTCATGAGACTATATGCAATCTAGGCGGGAAATTAAAAGACTACACAATGTAAACAAGAAAATGATTGTGCTCTAAAAAGGCAAAACATGTGTCTGCCACAGATCACGTAAAGCAGTATCCAGCAGGAGTTTTACACAGCGATGGAGGTAAGCTCTTCTGTAAGTCCTGCAACGTTACTGTAGAACACTACCGAGAATTGGCTGTTGACAGGCATTTAGATTCAAGTATTCACTGAAAGAGAAAGGCAGAAATCTAGAGCAGTACTGCGACTACTTTACTTTCAAATAAATAAAAAAATGGTGACTTCCATGTCCCAAAATTCCACTGAAAACCATGAAGCACGAAACACATTAAATTTTGACCTGACAGAGGTGTTTGTTTGCGCAAATATCCCTCTTGAAAAATTGGACAACCAAAAGTTACGTAAATTCTTCAGACTGAGTGTAGCAAATGGTGGAGTGATTCCTTCATCAGCCCAGCTGAGACGTGAATACTTACCTAACTGAGTATCACAGGCAGGAGAGTATGGGATTGGTAAAACAGTCTGATTGCTTGTCAGTGGTCACTGACAAGTGAAAATCAGCCAAAATACATATTGGGCTGTAATATGTATTTGAGTGTATTAGAGACATCTGAGTAATGCAATCAGGAAAAGCGTCTCGGGGAAGCAGGTCCCTTTGTAGGCTGTGTAAAAAGGGACATAATGTAAAAGGGCCCTTACTAAACCAGCTAAACCAAAGTTAAGTGGAGTCACTGGAAGCACTGTGCTTGTGTGTTTTGTAATTGCTATTGATATTGTTAATTGAGGGACCAGAACATCCACACAGAGGACTCAGACTCACATGGCAAGCAGCCCACTGTACTCATGCTGTGCATCAGGGTAGCTTCAGATCGACTAATAGAACAATAGAATTCAGCCGCTCTATGAAGCTAGCTGTACCAGAGGAGTCCCTCACTGGGGAGATGTTTTGTGTTCATGGCAATTGTAGATGGCTCACAAAAAAGTCAGCTCTTTCCTGATTTTCCTAGAAGGACAAATGGTAAAATGAACATGCCAGGCTTGATTCCAAAAGCATCAGGGAGCAGATTTTGCAGACAAAAGGAAAGTTGTCTCTAATCTTGGAGGCATTAATCACATTAAGGAACTGTGTTTTACATTTATCAAAATGCAGTACATGGGGTTCCTGCCAAATACCTGAATGAGTGTACACAGATTTCTCATTTGTCTGTTTATTAGTTTAGATTTCTCTGTGTAAAGCAGTATTGATGTCACAGTGTCAATCAGTTTCATCCTCCCCTGTAAAAACGATTTACAGAAACAGCTTTGCACATGCACTGGGGTGGAGAGAAGACTTGCAGAAACTAGTATTTTTTTTGGTTTGTACCAGCTGTTAGTCCAACAAAATCTATGTTGTAACTATGAAATTGTGGGCATTTTACACAACCCTGCTGAAACTAACTCAGGCCCTTCACTTAAAAATAATGTAACAGCAAAGAGCTGACAAGAGAAAATAAACTTCTTTAAAGACTTTCAAAAAACAAAACTGCAAGTTGATTCACTTTGTTGTCAAAAGTTGATTGGAAAAAAACAGTGCTTTAAGTCAAGCGAAAAAGACTGATCAGCAACGAAAGACAGTGTTCAGCAGTAATATTCTGACCAAGCCTGAGTAATGGCAGTAAACAAGCCATACAGTTATTATGGTCTCACAACATCAATAGTGTCAGTCAGCATGTCATCATTATCTCTGGGATACGTTGTCAGCGGCTGCCTGAGATGAAGCAGTTGGTGATTTGTGTAACTCAAACCTCAATAGATAGATGCTACTCCGATTCAGTTTTGCGAGGTTGTGATTTAATTTGTACTGTATTTGCTTGGTGGAACAGCTCTGTCATGACTCCTGAAACCTGAGCCTTGATGACCTACATCCATTACCACAAGAGAAATGATGATTATGTGCACAGGTGGCTTAAGAGCATACTGCATGACTTTGTAAATCAGAAAGTCTTTCTGTGCATCTTGAAGGTAGTTCATCTCAGTTTATGCATGAGAGAATTGCCATTACCAATAGCATATCAATTAGATAATATGTTTGGTGTATGAATACTTTATACTGAATTGTATAAGGCTACGAGTCTAAAGCTCAGTGGGCGTCCACTGGAGGATAATGACGGCTTTGCCTGAACTGCCTGGGTATAGACTGTAGCTGTAGTTACAATTCCAGGGAGGTTATGATGAGAGTTGTATAACACACTGGTGAGACCGCACATGGTATGCTGTGTCCAATTCTGGTCACCACAACACCAAAGGGACCCTGGAGGGAGTCCAAAGAAGAGCAACCAGACTAATCCCAGGACTTAAAAAGGACCAAGCTATGAAGAAAGGCTGAAAGAACTGAATCTATTTAGCCTGGCACAAAGAAGAAATCGGGGGGCACAAAATCTCAAAAGGAGTTGACATTGTTAACCCAAACCGTAACCAAGCACAGTACAGAAACCAGTACCAGAGGACAAAGTTGGAAATTAAGTGGAGATAGACTTAGGACAGAGTAAAGGTGACACTTCACACAGAGAGTGGTGAGCGTATGGAATGGGCTACCTAGTCATGTTGTTGATGAAGAACCACTTGGATCCTTTAAGACCCAACCCGACAAGATTCTGAGGTCAATCAGCTACTACAGTAGGAACCAAACAAGCTTAGATGGACCGAATGGCCTTTCTTGACTGTACATTTCTTATGCTTCTTGTTTCTTATGCTAGACTGGTGGAAAAATCAGGACCGAGAAGCTAAATCAACTAGGTGATATTTGTATTTCACCTACTGTCCCAATGGAGCTGTGGACTACATGGACATTTTACACTTGCATCTGGGCTGAATCAACTTCAGCTACCTTGAACGTCAAAAGGAAACATGCGAAATCCCTTACGTGCTGGTAGCTTACTCAAGGGCATGCATTAACAATTAAACCAGTTGAACTTGGCCGTTCTAATATTCAAGCCATAGTCCATCAGTGTGCTGCAAGTGCTCTTAAAAGCTCCATCCAACCCACCATCACGTCTCATGGAATTCCCTTTCCTTTAAAAGGGAAGTCTAGTTTTACTTCAGAATTTATGATTGTGAGTTCGGGAATTCTCCATTATGTACAGACACCCCATGCTAGCATCTCCACGCCTGCATAAAACAGCGTTTCTAACAAATTTTTTACCTCATTCACTGGCAGGGAGGAGAGGCAGAACTCACTTCCAGTTTACACCTATGTAAAACACCTCAAATTGAAAGTAAATGTAATCTGGACTAAACACAGAGTTCTAGTAATAGTAAAGGGAAGCGCTGTACCTCTGTGGAGGGCTGGCCCTGCTGCAGGATGTCGAGCTCCTGAGGCCGGAGCACCTTGTCGATGTCCAGGGAGTCCATGCTGGAGGCGGCAGAGTTGAAGCTGGAGCGCGAGGAGTTGCTGATGGAGCGCACGTCAGCGTCGCTCACGGTGCCCGCTGAGCCCGTCCTGCGGTGCTGGATGGTGGGAGGGGCAGCGAGGGCCCGCCTGCCGCCCGCCTCGTCCATGCTCAGGGACGCCTGCTCCAGCTGCGCCGTGATGTCGTCCAGGGAGTAGTTGGAGTGCATGGGCTTGTGGCCCCGCACCGTGGAGGAAGGGGAGGCCCGAGCACTGCTGCTGTGTTTGGCACCGGAGCGCCCCGCTGGCGGTTTCTGCCTGACTTTCTGTTCTGTTGGCTGGGCGTGCTTGGGTGCGCTTGGCTTGGACCCGATGGTGCTCAGTTCCTGCTCAATAGAGCAGAGGTCAGCCATAAGAGCATCCAGATCGACGGCATCCCCTTGATTCAGAGCTTCTGGAATCGGAAACAAATTGGACTCATTCAGAACCAGTGCTCAATCTTCTACATAGAAGTAATATCACTGACCGTGCTGCAAATGGCATACTGGGCTTATATGACTTGGTTCGGGGGATGTTGTCTGTCACTTAATTTTTATATCTATTTTTTTTTATTTAAAACAAACTGAATAAAACTAATCTTGGTGTTTAAAGATTAAAGTGGCAAGTTTTTTTTCTGTATTTATTTATTACCTTATTTCTTATAAGAAATAAAGAAAAAAAGAAATTAGAGCATTGTCTTTGAAGAAAACACTTGTGTGTATTATTTCCAAATACACATTTTAGCTGATCCTATTAAAAAGGTATCACTACAAAAACTTGTTCATAAAACTTGTATGTGGACCAGCATGGGCTAAATCACACTGGTGGGAGATCACCCTTAACAATTATAATGGGAAAAGCAGGCATTGTCCAACCATTAGAAATGTAGTAGAACTGTTTTAATATTATTTTTATTTCAGACTAACTTTAAATGGAACTGACCTTATTCTCAATCTCCAGCAGCAGCTTTCCCACCTTTTTACGGGATCAACCTACCCACAGCATGCAAAAGTATCTTACAAGTACTGCATAAACACAACACAAACTTAAGGAGACATTTTCACATTTACTGGACATACTAACATTTAAATATACACAATATTAAATAAAAGATCCCCCCTGGTGACAGCCGCCGTGTCCTGGAGACCCCAAAGCTCACCATTCAAGTTATACATGGAGAAGCGATAGGAGAAGTTGGCTAGGTTGGTCTCTTGACGGAGTGGCGATTTCCTCAGCCGATCTGGCTTCCCATCATCCAGACTCTGAAAGGGGAAAACAAAACAGATACATCAGCATGAAAAGCCACACAACAACTTGCGCACCCCCCTCTTTAAAACATCCCCATCAATTTCTGTTGGAGGCAATGTCATGGTTTTGTGATCTGCAGTCTTTTTATATCACAAGATTGATCACACAAACAGAAACCCGTGAAAAAGAGACAGAACTGACAATATCTGCACCTGTTTTGTTTAAAATGCAACAGCAAACAGTGTGAAACAAGAAGGAAACAAGAAAAGTGTTTTCCTAAGCTTTCACCTTGTAGCACGTAAATCGGCTTTCACCTTGTAGCACGTAATCGCACTGTTTGGGTGTTGCAACTAAAAACAAATATGTTCTGATGCCAACACATGTATAACCCTTTTCAACAAGGGTATTTTATAATGGAAGCACAGTGTATCTCAACTTTTCTGAGTTCATACCACCAGCCATCTGTTGATATATTGAAAGTAAGAAGAAAAAAAGAAAGTGTTTTATGTTGTGAAGATAAATCTAATTTTATAATGTTCTACAGAACCTAGTTATTAAGTTATCACATTAAAGAAAGGCTTGCCGCAGGAGTTATCATAAAAGTTAGCATGAAAGGATAACTGGAACCATTAAACATGACCGCTGAGGATCTAAAGTAGAGATGAAAACAAAGACAGAAATGCACACACCCCTGACCCAGAGGCTCCAAGCTCAGAACATCGCTCACACCACGAGCTGGAAAGGAGACCACAGCCTTCAGTCTTAAAAGACCAAAATTGATCTGACAATATGTGGGCTTGAATTTGTGTCCAAAACCAATAATTTAAGTGTTGTTCTGACAGCAAATACTCACTGTATGTAAATAAGCTATCACAGATGCTGTTTGTGGCACTGTAAACGTTTGCAGATATTGGGCCCCATTAGGTTTTAAGGGTTTTAAAAGAATATTTTATCAAAGTCTGGTTTTAAGGAATAAAATAGTGTGAACTCATGAAAACTGTCCTTCACAGTTATTGGCTTGTTTAAATGCAAGTTATATTTTTGTGATTAGGGCCCTTCATCTCTGTCCTATCTGGTGGTAATAAATTAGGTTCCTGTATGTAAACTTACTTTCATTTTTAGATGCATTGGCAAGTCACAATAGGATGTCCTGGGATTTATAAAGTATAGTGCACTGTATATAGTCTCCAGGTCATTGCAGGTGCAGTATCTTTCAATGGCGCAGTCCCCATAGTACTGTAGAAATCCTATTAGTTACTGACCTGTGTCAGCTTGTCAAGCTCCCCCAGCCAGGCTCCAAACATCTTATCGAGGTCCTGGTCCTCTTTGTCGCTGTCCTCCTCTGCTGCATGGTCAACCTCCTCATCTGAGACCTGTTCCATCTGAAACAAACCAGAAATATATTCCATTACTATCAGTGCCATAAATGCAGGGGTTTCTTTTCACAAGTCACAAACATGCCTCATATTCCCACATTAGTAAGCGGAAAACCACACAGTGCCACTGTTTAGACAGAGCATGTGGTGGTCCTGCATTTCATTGTTGCAGTCACATTTGGTCCGACAAGTCGGACACCTACTGTACTAGCATTCCCCTTTCATAACTCCAGTTAGGGCTTTTGTGTTCTGTGTCCGTCTGTCAAATATGCCAAGTAGTAGTATACAGTACTATTGCAGCTGTAAATGGCCTCCCCACCGCTTTCCCAACCTGTGCAGCTACTGTAGGCTCCACACAAAGTCTTATTCCAGCAATGTGTACATAGTAGGTCACACGGAAGCAATTTACAGGAGCCTCAGTCCTATTAAAAAAGTGTATGAATAGTAAACACAACCAGAGTCACCGCCCGAGGTAGTCCTTAAGTTCTTAAACAGCTTTGCACCAGATAACATCTGATAATTACTCTTTACTGGCACTCCCTCTCAAAATGACAGGGGACACTTGCAGAAGTAGGACAGGCCCACCAAATAATTAAAAAGAAAGAACATAAATAGTGTTAGAGTATTCCCACAGCCATAAAGAATTTTGTCTTTTCAGGGACAGCTTTATCCAATTTAAAATTCTGGTTTAATAAACTTCCCCTGTCAAATATGGGTTTAAAAGTAATCAAATTTAAAAGGATGACTGATTAATTACTGGACTGTGTACAGTAACTGTATTTAAAACGTACCCAAGGAAATTCATCCCTCTCTGGAGCCAAGTTAAAAAGGATTAGGCAGATTTATAAAGGCGTAAGTGTCTGTGCTCAACTAGTTCTGACAGGAGTTGGTGAAAGTTTTCACAATTATACAACTTTACGGTCATGGTTGGCTGCTTATCTGGGCAGTGTTTCTGTTGCTGCATAACGGCTATCAACACAAGCACCAGTGGTCCTCAGATTCTTACTCTGATACCAGCAAAACTACCTCCCAAGAGAGACCGATGTCCTGTATCCATATCTCTTTAGATCCATGCTTGTGTAACACTAACTTGTGTAATGGGTGCAGATCTACGTAGGTTTGTCTCAAACTTCTAAACCTTCCTTGGAATAAGAAACCGCAGCCCTTGTATTGATTGATCTGTTACATACACGCACATTTATGGAGTACATGTGCGAGAATTAGCTTTTTGCTTAGTGCTTGAGAGACATCTTAAAACAGAAGTAGAATTGGTACTGCAGCTTGGAGTTTATTACAAGTTAGTTATAGAATATCAGCGTTTTAGTTAGCTTCTCACAGCCACTTGGACTAGCCCCTGCAGAAGCCACTTCTCATCAGGCCTGAGCAGACTGAGTAACAGCTAGAGGAGTAATGTCTCAGAGTCCATCTGGTCACTCTTCTGAAGGCTTGCCAGCTGACTGGGAGGGAGCCAGTTCTCTATAGCATAGCGATCGTAACGAATGCTCCGAAAACAGCATTCTCTCAACAAATAGATACACAGCATTGAAGGGAGTTGTGGAAGCAGACTGATGTTTGTGCTCATGCCTTCATAGGCTGCATGGACAAAGCAAAACATGGTGCAGCTCAGAAAGTTCTTAGCTTAATAACTGTGACCCAGAATTAGGTTTTTGTTTTACCCACCAGAAGCAAAACAGAGATATCAAAATACAATCCTACCCCTTCACCTACAGTACTGCATTAGGCCAAAAAACGGACGTGCTAAAATGCACTCAGAAGGACCATTGTTTCTCAGATTCTGGAGAAAACAGGCTGCTGTAATCAGCATTTCAGTTGACCAGCTAGCATTTTGTTTTTACCGCCACACATTATAGGAGTCAAACACAAACCCAGAAGAAAAGGCAGGCCTATCTGACATCAAAATCCACTTTAATTTATAAATAGTGCTGGTCAGTAATTAGTGTATAGGTCCTATCTCTTATTAAATCATTTGCAAAGGAGCCAGCTCCAAATACTGAGCGATTAAAAAAAAAAAAAAAAAAAGAACACTTGATGTTGCCCCACAGTGCCTAGGATGCTTATCGGACCCATTAGCTGAACGGTCTACAGTCAGATAAAATGTGCCCTTTAGGAGCTTAATACACATGCTGCCTGACCTCAAGCAATTTGAAACACTGCAGTAATTGAAGGTATTACAGAGTAGATAAGGAAATTGTTATACAGTGAAATCATTGCGACAGTATAACTTTCCTTAAAAACTGCCAAAAGCTCAGTTTTTTAGTCCGCTTACCATTCCAGCAGCCTTGACCTTTATATCCTCTGCAAAATTATGACATCCTTTATTTCTGCATACTGTTTTACCCATAGAATGTATATTAAAGTTAATACTAAAAGTGCCATTCCATGAATATTTAGCATTTGTTACTAGATAAATTATCAATATTGGACTACTGGCCCCACCAAGTAAGACTTTTGAATAGTTAAGAAAAACAGCTTTTTTTAAAATAAGAGAGGAGGCCATAATACACATGTTGTTCTTCTAAACATAACATAGGCTTTAATACTAATTGTATCATTAATTCTAATAATTAATTATTTCTAACCACATTTAAAAACAGCACAGTGTAGAATAGTATACAAAATAAAATAATATACTCAACCTTAACTTAAAAAATACAAATACTTAGTGATAAAATGTATTGTATAATAATAATAATAATAATAATAATAATAATAATAATAATAATAATAATAATAATAATGATGCAAGCAAAAACACTGATGTGCTTTTTAAATATTTAAATTGTTATTGAATTGACATCACAACTTAATGCTGAATAACTTGATATTTAGATTTTTTGTAAAGAAACACATGAACAAAGCTTGTACTTTAATAGTTATCAAACACATTGCTTAGTATTTTATTCCTTTCTGAGAAATGTGGGAAGGAGATTTGGTTAACTTAGTTAAATCTGATATCCCAGGAACTCTAGCTGACATACTGCTTTGTCTTTAAACTCAAACAAGTGCTACACTACTTAGTCGTAAATAAATATAATTGATTTTCAACTGAATCTGTGTATAGATCTGAAATATTTCCGTCAAACAGAGATGAGTTTTTCAGCATCGTGATACGAATCGTATCGTGACCTTGGTGGATCGTCTCACCCCTAAAATATTATATATATATATATATATATATATATATATATATATATATATATATATATATATATATATATATATAGTGTTGTAAATCAAGGCTCTTGGAATGAACATTCTATTCGGACATCATCTTAACATCATCCTTAGAATTTTTGAAAATCAACAAGTTTACTGCACTGTGTTACTTTTCTTTCTACACAGCTGTAGAAGGGCTTTTGCTTGAAACGTCCTGAAATAAATTATTTTTGAATCATTTAAACTTTGTGTATATTCTTTTTTTTATTTTTAAAATATTGTTTCTTATATATAGATAGATAGACAGATAGATAGCTAGACAGATAGACAGATAGATAGATAAAAAAATATCTTTAAGCAATACTTAAGTAATGTGGTTGGCTTATAAAATGAAACTCAAAAGCTTTGAAATACATTTCCTTTAACTACAGGGAGTTCAATACATCCAGAGTTCAATTTAATCTGAGTGGTGGTGAATCAAATTACTGCCTCCATTTAAAATGTCAAAAGCACTGCAGGTCCAAATCTGGCACTTGCTTTTAAAAGACAAAAATACACTGAAGAGATTCATAGGCACTGACATTGTAGAGATTTTGGTTCACACAATTAATTCACACATCAAATTGTATTTAGATTCTGCCAGCTGGTTAAATTCAATTTATAAATAGACCTCTTCCCCCCCCCGATGTGGTATAATAAATCATAATTTTGTCAAAGCAGTATTTTAGTGACACAGAAAACTCTATAGGCTATGAAGGAACAGTCTTCCTAAAATTGCTCAGTGCCCTTCCCTCACACAAATTTGTCTACTAAAATAGTAAATGTATTAATCCTTAAAAGGCTAGAGAAAATATTTACATTACACTATCCGGTCAGGGGTAATTCATAAAATTATTTATACACAGGGGAATTAGGTATACATACATGCTTGTTTATACCAACATGGAGAAACATGGTGGAGAATGTCAAGCAGTGTAGTAGCTGGCCCATAAGCATGCACAGTACTGCACTATAATACCATCACTGTACATGTCTCAGTGGACCACCTGCCAATTGAAAGGATTCTCTCAGCTAAGTTCACAGGGATGGCACTCAAACCCTGCTTTCATCTTTGTGTCCACTTGAACATGCAAGTATTTTGATCCCCTGCTATGCAAAAGTAACCACAGTTTCTCTTTGTGTTCAGATTGACGAATTATAAAGAAAAAGACGGAAGGGACTGTGAGTGTGCTGTGTGCCAGCAAACCACTCTGGTCAGACAGAGCTCAGTTTAGATGATTGCAGCCACCATCCCCCTGCCTGCTGGGTATGGTATCGTGGCGCCATGCTTGGGATGAGCCACTCAGTAACTCACCCACCAGCATGCCCTCGGATATTTCACAGACAAAAGATGGAATTCCCTCGAGCAGTCTTGCTTAACTAGAGACAGATGGCACATTGGCAAGGCTGTGCTTGTGCCAATCTGATCACTGAAACAAAGCAGTTCTCCCTGCTGAGGAACCAAGGCAGGGCTGTAAGAGCTAGAAGAATAGTTTATCAAACAAGTAGACGACTTTCAATTAGCCGTGATGCCAGCATGCTGCGCAATCCGTTCCACATCAAATCTCAAGAAGCCACCAGTATTGAAAATATATACATTTTTTCTTTCAAGTCAAAATGGTGTCCTGCTTTGTGGAAGCGTTATATTTCAAACACATACACATTAGCATTGAATATTTAGCACACAATAAAATTAGCACAGAATAGAAGCAAACTTTTTCATTGGTAACCAAATTCAATGTGAAAGGCAAAAATCGGGCTAATCACAATGCAACTGTTTTTTCTCATGCAACCTGCAGGACCTCACATTTAAACAGAAAACAAGGAGAACAATCTATTTATATTTGCCATAAGGCACGGTAATGCTGCCTTTCAAGTACTAAAAGAAAATAACATATCGTCACACCCCTTTTCAAGATTAGTTTATATTGCAGCCTCAAACTGTATACAGAGTAGCACACCATCTACTGTATAAGTACTGTAAGAAGTCCTACTGTTCCTTACACATCACTGCTTGTTTTGCAGATGGCTTTTCCTAAACAGTACAGACTTAAGTGTCTTGGGGGTTTGTCCTCTTTATCTAGGCTATAGGTCTGCTGGGAAAGGTTGTCCATTAACACTGTGCACACACACACAACCCTGATGGGAGCGAGCAATAGTTTTATTAGAATCCTCAATGCTGGAATGGTATCTGTCTAAATGTCACTTTAGAAACAAAAGATGTAGTTCTCTTCAACTGAACATGAACACTCACCAGCTCAAGCCCAAAAGAACGTAACCTTATTTTCCGAGCCATCTCATGTTCAGGCATCCCACTGAATTTATCACCACCTCTCCTCTGTCTGTTTTAAATCAGGCTGCTGTCACGACTCTACTGCTTTCAGTACAGGATTGATTTTACTTTTTCATTAGCTTGGCTCCACAAAACTTCTCTGGAAAAGATGCCGCTCATTTTAAACTCAACCTGCCAAAGTATTACTCATATCCGAACATTCATCCATTTTTCAGGTTTTTAATTTTTTTTTATTTTATTGACTCCCTCATGAATGATGTAATAAAAGGGCTTCTTTGTACAGTGGGCAGGGGGGGGAAATGACACATTGTCATTAGATAAGATCTAGCTACACTGCAACCAGCTACAAAGCTTACAGTAAATGTAGTTTGAAGCCATATAAACCTGATTACCAGGCACTCCTAATATCCTAAAATCATATTGAATAGCGTAAGCAGGAGCATGTGTCCAGGCCAGCTCTATAATCTCAGAGGAAAGTGGGATTTTATTTGGGGGTGACACATTCAGCAGCCACTCCTTTACTGGAACTCTCTCCAAAGGGAACCGGGGGGGCTGAGAATATACCCATATTTAAACCATTTTTATTTGCCAAATTGTTATGCCAGTGTTAAGGTCTAGATATAGAAGGTTGTAGGGGGGTTCTGTGGTTGCAAGCCAGCAAACACAGACAGCAATGCAGGACTTCACATAGCTAATTTTGTAATGTACACAACTTAATCTGTTTTTGCCTCAAGGCTTAAAAAGACAGCTAATTGCTTGCTTTGTTCAGGTAAAATGGCCTTGTGAAAAGCTTCCTTCCGACTCCCAACCAGATCACACAGTGAATTATGGATTCATTCAGGTCATTGACAGAATGACAGAGCCCCCACCTGGTGTTGAAAAGATTGATGCGTTTCTGTATGACACCTGCAGCTGCTGCACAAGACACCCCCCTTGAGAAAGGCACTCAGAGGAGAGGAGAGGAGGAGAGACAGAGAAAAAAAAACGCATCTCAGCCTGCTCCTTGGCAACCAGCCCAGTCTCTGTCTGGTTTGCAGGGTAAAAACGAGCACACTCACCCCCATGCTCCTAGCAAACAGTGCCCTGCTTTTTCAAAGTGTATTCATGGCATCAAGCCCAAGATTGGCAAGTATTTGGTATATCTGTCCAGACTCCTGTCAGCTGAGCAAGAACAACTCGAGGAAGATTTTTCTTTTTTTTTTTTGCTCCCAGCCTCCTACCATCTCTGATGGGCCTAATCATTTCCATATCCTAAAAAGCACACTGTGTTAACCATATACTGTCAATTGCTGCTTTCAGGCAACAGTTTATTTTTCTATACTGCAACATGACCCATAAATTGGTTTCAGACTCCTCTGGTAACATGCAGTCATAAACCAGTGTTGGAGGCATAGCACTACAGTACCTGTATATTTATTGAACAGTGGAGGGGCACCATTTTAACTAAACTACAGTTTAAAATCTTCCCCAGGGCTTTAATGCAAATAAAATAAATTGTAATCCACAGCATGGAAAGATGACCGTTCCGATGCATAATTATAAAAAAAAAAACTAAAAAAAAAACTGCTCATGCCATCAGTTTGAGTGCACTTACAATGCTTACTACAAACCTGTGATTGGGCCAGGGAGGGTACAATAAAGTGACAGTGAGGGTATAGACTAAATTACTTTGACCCAGTCAGAGGCAGGACCAGTTTTATTTTATAGCTGCTATTTTTTGCCTCAAAATGGTCCCTTACTGCATGTCAGATAAGCAGTGAGCTATAATCATTTACCACCACTGCTGCAGCCTGTCAGTGGTTACTGTAGCAGATCAATAAGAGATGCCCCAGACTGCGTATCAGCTCGGCCTAGTCTGCAGGTTGCAGCCTGTGTGCACTTACTGCATTCAAAAGGCCAGCTGACCAGTGAATTATTCACTCGGTCCAAAACAGCAATCTCAAGCACAAAAGGCAGCTCTTGTTCCGGCTCCAAACTTCCGGCTTTTTCTTGGCTAATATTTATTCTTAGAAAAACAAAAAGAAAGACGCACACCAGTGTAACAAACACAATGTTTTTTTTTTCTTTTTTATATAAAAAGACCAATGAGAAGTAATGAGCGCTGTGCTGCTACTAGGTTTATGGGATTACAGAGCCTATGATTTAGACAGCCCTTGACAGGGCGTGTGTCTACTGGAGTTAGCTTTGGCAAAAACAGTTGATGTTTCAAGATATAAAAGGAGAAGAGAATTAGCACTTCCAATATGTTTCAGTCTTGTATTTATTTTTTTTATTCAATTACATCCCTGACTAGTAGTGCTTTGCAAGTTTTATTTGTACCCTATACCATGTTTATACAGCATACCCCCCCCCTCCCCCATAATGTAATGATGGTAATGTTGACCTATGCATAGGGCAACCATACATTACGTTACTTATATAAGTAAGTGCCACAACATGTTAAATACCAAAAGTCCCATTTTGAATACAATGCACCAGTTCTCAGCCACTAGGCTGCATTACCTTGCATGCTTTTGCACTGCATCTGTACTCATGACGCCAATATATGCTTTACTAGTAATTACAGTAATTCCTGTAATAATGAAAGTGTCCATTGTAAATAGAAGTGTAAGGGTTTCTTATAAAAATCAACACTACTTGTGAAGTGGGGGAATGTATCCAAGAGATCCAAACAGGAAATGTCAGGGATGTATCAAATTCTTTATTTCCCATTCCTATGAGTTTATGCAAGAGCCTCACAGTCTCAAAGGACTTTGCTGAAAAATGAATAATGAAGTGTGGTGAACTAATGCATTGCATAACTAGCAGCCAATAAAAAAAAAAATTAAAAAAACATCAAATAAGGGAAGAAAGAATTTTAACAGATACAGTATACTACTAATAGAGAGTTAGTTACCTTTAAGCGCAAAAGTACACTACAGTGCACTGTTAAAATTCTTTCTTTACCATCAGCCCGGGTGTCTGTGGGCAGTTGACGAACTGCCCGGGCAGATGCCGAAGTGATATAAAATTCAATGCTAATTCGGCATCTGCCCACCGCAGCTGGGCACTTCGCATAAACTGCCCGATTTGCATCGGTCCACAACACACACATACATACACATATACATATAAATATAATATATATATATATATATATATATATATATATATATATATATATATATATATATATATATATATATATATATATATATATATATATATATATATACAGTACTGTGCAAAAGTTTTAGGCAGGTGTGAAAAATGCTGTAAAGTAAGAATGCTTTCAAAAATAGACATGTTAATAGATTATATTTATCAATTAACTAAATGCAAAGTGAGTGAATAGAAGAAAAATCTAAATCAAATCGATATTTGGTGTGACAACCCTTTGCCTTCAAAACAGCATCAATTCTTCTAGGTACACTTGCACAAAGTCAGGGATTTTGTAGGCATATAGTCAGGTGTATGATTAAACAATTATACCAAACAGGTGCTAATGATCATCAATTCAATATGTAGGTTGAAACACAATGATTAACTGAAACAGAAACAGCTGTGTAGGAGGAATAAAACTGGGTGAGGAGCAGCCAAACTCAGCTAACAAGGTGAGGTTGCTGAAGACAGTTTACTGTCAAAAGTCATACACCATGGCAAGACTGAGCACAGCAACAAGACACAAGGTAGTTATACTGCATCAGCAAGGTCTCTCCCAGGCAGAAATTTCAAGGCAGACAGGGGTTTCCAGATGTGCTGTCCAAGCTCTTTTGAAGAAGCACAAAGAAACGGGCAACATTGAGGACCATAGACGCAGTGGTCAGCCAAGGAAACTTACTGCAGGAGATGAAAGACACATCATGCTTACTTCCCTTCGCAATCGGAAGATGTCCAGCAGTGCCATC
This sequence comes from Acipenser oxyrinchus oxyrinchus, assembly GCA_030684275.1. NCBI lineage: Eukaryota > Metazoa > Chordata > Actinopteri > Acipenseriformes > Acipenseridae > Acipenser > Acipenser oxyrinchus. The sequence goes on from CM060258.1 coordinate 34,306,885, forward strand.
AGCTCAGAACTGGCAGAAAACAGTGGGACCCTGGTACACCCATCTACTGTCCGGAGAAGTCTGGTCAGAAGTGGCCTTCATGGAAGACTTGCGGCCAAAAAGCCATACCTCCGACGTGGAAACAAGGCCAAGCGACTCAACTATGCACGAAAACACAGGAACTGGGGTGCAGAAAAATGGCAGCAGGTGCTCTTGACTGATGAGTCAAAATTTGAAATATTTGGCTGTAACAGAAGGCAGTTTGTTCGCCGAAGGGCTGGAGAGCGATACAGAATGAGTGTCTGCAGGCAACAGCGAAGCATGGTGGAGGTTCCTTGCAAGTTTGGGGCTGCATTTCTGCAAATGGAATTGGGGATTTGGTCAGAATTAATGGTCTCCTCAATGCTGAGAAGTACAGGCAGATACTTATCCATCATGCAATACCATCAGGGAGGCATCTGATTGGCCCCAAATTTATTCTGCAGCATGACAACGACCCCAAACATACAGCAAAAGTCATTAAGAACTATCTTCAGCGTAAAGAAGAACAAGGAGTCCTGGAAGTGATGGTATGGCCCCCACAGAGCCCTGATCTCAACATCATCGAGTCTGTCTGGGATTACATGAAGAGAGAGAAGCAACTGAGGCTGCCTAAATCCACAGAAGAACTGTGGTTAGTTCTCCAAGATGTTTGGGCCAACCTACCTGCCGAGTTCCTTCAAAAACTGTGTGCAAGTGTATATATATATATATTTTTTTTTTTTTTAGGGTGGTAAATAGAATTGCTGTGTATTATATATCTGTATCATCACCCACAGCAGTGACCATGAAATTAATAGATTTGTCAAGCAAGAGGGCCTTTAACAGTGTTTAAAATGTCAGCTTCTGGTGTCTCTACAGTATGTGTCATAACTCTGCACTTAGCTATTACAGCATTTCAAGCACAGAACAGAGACCCTATCAATAACCCATGCCACAGCTGTCAGCGTCCGGGTGTTGTGCATTAGCCATCGATTCCCATGGAGGGCTGGATTGTGGTTCAGTGTGACTCTACCGTTTCTGTGCTCCATGGGCTGGAACTCATCAGGCCCACAATGTGCTGAAATGCCTAACAAAATCAGAGGAGCGCTCACGGGCCATTTTAAACTGCTTTGTTGCTGCTTACGGACTGGTCCTGGTACAACCACAGGGTGGGAGCACGATTTTTCTGGACAGCACTTTCCTGAAACAGTTTGACTTTGCCAAGATCAGCGAATAGCTTACAGAGCGGATTAATCCATTCGTCTTCATGCATCTATTTTACAGAACAGACAGTGAGAGGGCTGATTTATTTGAAAAGTATTTGGTCACAATAAGCCTGTTGATCCCATTTACAAATGTGCCTTTTATGCAATGGCAGCAGGACAATACATATTCTTTTCATACAAAAGAAAGATCAAAACGATTTAATTGCAAAAAGACTCAAAACTTCAAAAGCATGTTTAAAACATAACATCAATTTGTTTGCATTTTGACTGTACTTGCTTCTACCAAAGACTACTGGTTGTAGTCTTTTCAAACCCATTAAGATCCTTGAAAGAGATACTCTGTTGTAAATCAAGAGAGATGCTGGGGAACCCAGTGAGCCATATGTGTTATAGGACAATGTTCCAAGTTCAGCAGGTAACTGTATAAAGTTAACACTATCACAGTAAATCTAGTCTGAAACACAGGAGTTGTGTACATTAGTTAAGCTGAAACCCAGGGGAAGGATCATGGCTGGTTCCCCAATTGATTCATCCAGTCAATGCTACTTAAACTTCAGGTAAACACATCCGGTTGAATTGGCAGGATGAGTATGCTGTCCACACACTGGAAGATATGGAGGTCTTTTGTCATGTAAATTTGAAACAAAACTGTGGCACCAACGTTAACCTTGAATACATTTTTGCAATGATGTCTTTTGTATCACTAAATATTCAGACATACTTCCCTTGCTATTGTTTTCTGAATCGATTAGAAGGTTTATTAACATTAATTAATCTCAATGAGCTCTGAACAACACAATATCTTAAAAAGGACAGCATAGTGTTTGAGTAGTCAGCACAACGCAGGTGTTTATTATGTAAATACAAAAGGTCCTGTGAAAGACACTTCAGCTAAAGTAAGGCCATTATCAAAAGGTCCTTTGCAATACGAATCACTTAATTATAGCTTTCCTTGAACACTTCCTAACGCAACATTTGATTTCCTTTCATCAAGGCATGATTTGTTTAACCACCTGCTAGATTCTGTTGGGAAATAAAGCAAGCAAAACAGACAGCACATGATACAGTGAAATGGTGGATTTGGGGCAGTTGCAGGAAGGCTGTAATTAATAAAGGCTGAAAAATGTGGCTGCTTGACGCGAAGCTTCCCCCCCCCACCCCCCACCCCACCCAGTAACTTCTTGGATAACCCCTTGATTTATATACAGTAGATTGTGGCCAATGGCAGTGTTGTTTTTTTGTTTTGTTTTTTTAACCTCAAAGCTGCACTACACCTTAAAATGCTGTCGGGTATGAACAATTCAAAAAAAAAATTCCACGGGGTTCTGCAAGTTAAACATTCTAGTTTTCGTAACCCAACCAATGCAATTGTCTCATGGTTTTGCGTCTAACTTCACTAATCACCATAATACAGTTGGACATGTGTGGCAGTACTGACAAGGTGCTGACAGCACTTGGTTTAGCTTCATGTCTCCCAATGCATTGTCTCAGTACAACCTCACACGTCCAAGTGTGTTACTGCTTTCAAGAAAGAGCTTCAATTGACAAATTAGTCTCCACTTGAATGCTTGAATGATCATCCCTTCTGCTGATAACCAAAAGCTCTGGGCCCAGGACCATTTGATGACCCCATGAAGGCCCTCAAAAGTGTTTATACACAATGGCAGTAAGTTTAACTCACTGCCCTACAAGCTTACATTCCAATACTGACCCAAGCTGTCACTGTTAGTACTTGCAGAGGCCCTGATCATTTATTTATCAGATAAGTTATACTGAGCAACCGGGACACCAGCCAATATTGTACACTTACTCAACTAAGATTGCTTACAGCCTGGGATGAGAATAATTTAGGAGTCAGCAGTAATCTACTAGGCAATTTGTTAGCTTTACAAAATGAAGAGATGCAAAGCAAGGCAGACTGTGGGGTGGAATTAAGCAGGTCTGCTGCTAATATGGAGACACGGGAGGGGGTGGACACCGGTAACATCAAGCGTATGTTCTGCAATCACAGTTCAATAAACAGAGAGACCATGGTGGAATTAACAAATTGGTCTGTTCTTTGTAACTTGAAAAGAATGAAAAATTCTAAAAGGTTTAGTTTCTTTGTGATACACTGTTGGTGCATATGGAAGGTCCTGGATTGCCAGCACTGAATCCCTGAGCAGGAGACTTTAAGCAGTTATCCCTGCAGAAATGGAAATAAGAGTCCTAATGCATAGCAATTTCACCCATTCCAGGTTTTACTGGAGAGACCACCTTTTCTCTTTAATGTTCATAGTGAAGCCACCTGCAAATTATATAGTATGCACTGAAGCAGTGTTATCAAGCACAGCAAATTAGTACATTTACCTAAAAATAAATCTATTCAATACTTTGTATTTAACGTCCATATAATTACAATCCAAGCAACCCTGCTGGCCTTCTTGCTCACTAACTAGCCCTCTGTGTTCAACAGACATGCAGTTTCCTGTCCTTACATCACACAAAGCAGGGAGATAATGATGGCCTTTGCAGAAAAGGTCAATAAAAGACTAGCATTACAATCTAATGATCCCCCTCCAGTGCCCAAGCCGGAGAGTGTTCCCTTTCAATTTCAATGAAATGTAGTGCTGCAGCTGACCTGCTATGAATCTGAATGACAGCAGCCCCCCCCCCTCCCCTCCCTTCCCTCTGTTGCAGCTATTCCTATGGACAGAACTGATGGATTAGGTTATCAGCTGAGAGGAGACTGAAGAGTGGTTGGTCACACTGTATTCAGTGCTTAGACAGCAATATACAAAAAAGTTCAATTACTTACTTGTATGAAATTAAAGTTAACAGTGTGTTTAGGTTGGGAACAGTTTCAATAAAATGTTACGTTTATTAAAAAATGAAAAACTTCTAAAAAGGTGATGCAGTCCAAAAACTGGGTCAGGATTAGCACAGGGATAGTTGTGAACTAAACTCAAGATGGTTCTTACCAAGTTCAAGAGATTAACCAATTCATTTACATAATAGGCCTAATTAGTGAATAGAAGTGTAAAATACACTTCATCTCCTACATTGAATTCACTGTTACTCAAAGCGTCTGTTTGTGTGTGCTGCAATTCTGCTAATTACTTCAGATCTTCAATATTAAAATAATAAATATAAGAAACATGAATTCAAATAGTCAAGGGGTCTTACAGCCTAGAAACACTAAAATCATAGCTGGCCTGTTCTAGCTCGCTACAAGTAGTTAAAAACACCAAGCTCTCCAAGGTTAGCTAAATAAACCACAAGATTTTTAAAAGCTGGGAGGACCATCTAAAACACCCACAGACATAAAAGACATAAAACGTTGGTCCCATTTCACCTCATCTGGATTAAAACACTGAGAAACGGCATCACTTTCTAAATTAAAACCAGATTTTTTTTTTTATATATATATATATTAAAACCTTCGCCCTTTGGACGCATCATTTTTAGCAACTGACTTCAGAAAAAGCTGCAACTTCCATTTGTTGAAAACTATTGCATATTCCAGCACACAGGGTCTACAATGCCAGATGTCAACTCCCACGTGAGTGCTCTCGTATGTGTGGGTTGGCAAAAGAAACCGGGTAGCAGGCTGTCTCTGCGCCCTTTGACCCAGATGGAGGAAAGGGAAACATGCTGAAAAAGGAAGAAAAATTCCAGTAACTAACCCAATCTATTCCCACGCTTCCTCTTTTTTTCCATTGGAATTTGATTGATAGAGATCACACTGCTGCCTGTGAAGAGGGCTATAGCCCCAGCAGTTAACATATGCTTCCAACAAGGAGCTAGTCTCCTGGGAATGCATTCTTCCAAGGAGCAAAAGTCACAGAAATGGTATGCAAGCTGCTCAGCACGTTGTGTACTGTAATCTTCTAGTATCAATTAAAAGTCAAATCATGTGCAATCGCACGCAATATACTCCCCAGAAATGGTTGAGGGAATAAAAAATGAGATCCAACTTTTTTTCACTTCAGTATTATTAGCAGCACTGTATGACACATAAAAAAAAAAAAATCACATGCGACAAGTTTGCTCACTCTCTGTGTTGAGCTGGACAGTTACCGTACAGCCTGGGGGCACCGATATAAAGATGTATCACATGGGTTTGTGAGTTTTATACAATACCCAAAGGAATTTCATCACATGATGTGGATTGATTAGTAGACTACAGAATGTGACTTTTACATACAGATCTGAAAGTAGTCTAAACTGATCAGGGCATTCCCTCGAAAGGGTTCTTTCACATAGTTTGCTTCCACATTTGGGGTGAATTGAAGCATTCAGCTTGTAGTATTCAGAATTGAAGCATTTTGTTTATAGTATTCAGAAATGAAGCATTCTGTTTATAGTATTCAGAATTGATTTTGCTTGTTTGCAGGCATTTGTGAAACATCCAAAACAATCTGCTTTGCAACACTGAAGTCAAAATCAACACATCACCGTCATCACACAAACCAAAAAAAAACACGCTTACAAAACTGCAATGCGAACCTACTGCACTTGGTTCTGAACAAATGGAATTGATCCAGCTAAACAGACTTCAGTTCACTTGCAAATCAACTACAGTTCATTTGCTTAGGCATATGTGAAAAGAAAGCAAACCAGACACCCCTCCTCTGCTAAAGTTCACATGCAAATGAACTTGGTTCAATTCACATGGAAACTAACCAGATGTCAAAAGGCCTAAAAATTAAGTTCAGCATCATGCAGTATGGATAAAGCTACAGAAAATGCAGCCCATTACGCTGGCTCCACTGCAAACAATTGATGACCCTGTCCGGAGTGTCTTGATTGCATCTTGTTAGAATGATGTCCTCCCTTTTTTGTAGACTACAACATAACCAAATTACTTTAAAAGAGATAGTAGATCATTCTCTTCTCCCACAAAACCTCTTTTCACACACTCAACTGTAAATCTACAAACTGAAAAACAAGTTTTTAATGCAGTTGTTAAAACCAGACTAACTTAAAACAACATCTGTCAAAGACTTCTTTTTTTAAACCACTTCCGAGTTGTACTCCCTGTCGCTCTGGGGAAGAACGTCTAGCTTTTCTTTTGGGAGTATAATCGAGCCACTTAATTAAAGACATTCAGTATCTCAAGCAACAACTATTAACGGCTAGTTAAAGATCAGAGCTAAATCAGGGTTTGTGAAAGTAGCCTTGAACCAGTAACAAATGAAGTCTCAGGGACACTTTCAATGTTTGTTTTATGAAGAATAAAAAAAAAAAAAAGGATTGAGGTATGTCTGTCTAGAACTGCTATCCTGCAGACCCCAGAATTTACAGCATGAGACTTAAGGTGGCCCTTTAACAGGTTATAAGATGGAACGGCCATAGCTCCTATTTACCCCACAATGACATTCCAGTACTTATGTAGTGCAAATATTCGTCTCTAACGGTTAGTTGGGAGCCATTGTAAAGTGGGAGAATTGTATTAAACTGCTTCCACCGTTCAACTACAGTTACGTGCAATAATACACCATCAAAATAAAACGGTGCTGTTCATCAGGGCCCATCTGTGATCCAGAAACAATTAAAGTAAAACCTGTGTTTTTACAATAGATTCCAAATAAAGCCTGGAAAAATTAAAATATCACATATCTTTTAAACTCTGAGGTTTATTACCCCTTTAACTGACGAGCCGGCACACGCTACACTACAGGTGGCGAGCCAAAACAATCAAGGTGAACTTATGTTTGGCATCGTCTCTATTTGAAATATCAGTGTTTCATCGAACTATAAATTACCAAGATGGGAAGTTCTGCGAACGTCTTTTGCAGTCTCTCCATAAATAAATATTTTAAAGGCTTAACATTCCACCCCCTAAGCCAGTCTGATTCTCTGCACAGTCTGCCAACGATATACTGTATATATTCATTATAGGGTTTATACGCACATTGTGGTTAAGAAATAAGACAGCGTCCCGTGGGTTGTAAAGCAATGCCTGAATGTTCAGAGTATCATGCTGGTAAAGATCAGAGCTCCTCAGCAGATATGTCTGGAAACACATGAACAGATATGAACAAACAGGATGTGGTTAGATGGCTTTCCTCAGTGGTACTTTGCCTCCATTCTCCTGGCCAACTCTTCCAGAGATGAAGTATTGCATTACAATAGCACTGTGCTCACTGTAGCTTATTAGCACTCGCTGCATGTGTTCTGTATTAGACTCCAAGATTACTTCAATCAAAAAATAAGGCTTTTTTTTTTTCTCTTGAAGCACTAAAAACATTTAGGTCCAGAGGGCCCAGAGTGCTTCTTTTTTTGCAGCTAGTAAAAAACTGAACGATACTCAACATTTTGGAGCGAAGCCCCACTTATACATACGCAGTAAAATACCCCCCATATACATATCTATCTATCTATCTATCTATCTATCTATCTATCTATGCACAATATTGTTTGCACCGTCTTAGTGAGAACCCTGGGCTTGTAAATCCTTTATAAGTGATGGGATATTTGGTGTTCTATTGGTAACAGCAAGTCGGAAATCACAATGCACATCCAATCTATTGCAAGCTTTTGATTTGATGGTCACAAATGCACTGAATGCAGTTTCCGATATATATGTGGTTGGAAAGGGGAGAATGATTCTGGTGGTTGCATGCAAAGTTAATTTAGGTGCAACATGTGGTCCTTTAACAAGCCAAAATGTTTGGTATCCATGCTTCTGAAAGTACAGTTTACAGAGCGAATTCAGGAGATCTGGGAGTTCACCTTCACAATTCAGGTATTCAACTTTCTTTATTTTTGCAAGAAAGGGGTCTAAAACCAATGCATCTCTGGAAAAAAACTAACATCTTTAAGTGCATTAATGTGGTTCATAAACTCTCCAAGGAAAGCAACCACCGGCTTGCCCTCAGACTCCTTTGAAAGCAAGGTAAACTGAGTGAGGTCTCCTTTCTCAAGTTTGGTGATTCTGAACTCCAGTTTTTGGGTAGCTGTTGATTTGTTGCATTGAAAAGACTAAAGGGTTGAGATTATAGATTCTGTACAAGAATACACAGATCGTCAGTTGGGGTCGCTTCAGATATATACACTATGAACTTTACTTTCTATCTTCCATATCAAAAAATGTAGTGAAAAAAAACAGAATTATGTTCACTTAATATCAGGAGCCAATACAACTTTTGACCTTCGAATTAAGGACACCTGAACAGTAAAAGAGCTCAGTGAGATCATTCTTTGTTATTATACAGGTGCCTCTCTCAATGTGCTTATTGCACCCAATGCAGAGTACCTTTCCATTCCTGACCTTTTGAAGAGACTCCTGTTCTGGAAATCACTGAAGTCAATGCAAAAATATAACATGGGAGTTGCTTAGTAGCACCAATTTACAAGGCGTTCATTCACACCAGCCTCCTGTTTACCCAACTCTGAGCCGAAGGCTGTACTGCAACACCCAGGCTCAGTTGCGTGTTTGCTTTCTTTACAATACTGATGCATTATCCACTTGTTCCCTTGGACAATTTGTTTGTAATTTCAAAACCGCTCAATCATAGATTCACAGAGAAAAGCCATATGAAACCAATTCAAGCTGACAAACAATTTGTTACAATGATGAATCACTACCAGCTGAAATGCTTGTTTACCTGACTTGGGTTCTTTAAGGTTTTCCCGTAGAAAATACTTAAACTCAGCTTAGTCGTCATTTAGAATTCAAATTAATAGAACTATTTGCCTACTACATTTTCTGCCCCATTATTGTGGTTTAGTTCAACTTTCAATTTCAAATACATTTTTGCACCTTGAAATGAAATGTATAGCGGTATCGTAAAGTGCAGTTTAATATACAATGAAAAGTATAAAGACAACTCCTTTTACAGAACTTTGCTATGTCATTCATAACCCACTCTGCTTGAGGTGTAAGAGAGTGTTTCCCCATAGAACAAGCCAACATAATATTCCTCCAGTGATTTCAGTTCATTGTGTTCCCAGTGCTCATTTAACAACCTTCCATATACCAAGAACTTCCAGATGTTGTCAAAAGGATAACAAAATAAGACCAGAAAGTATTAAACACTATACAAGTGGCATTTCTAGGAACGTCCATTTGTCCATCAGCCCATTATTAAACTTCAGTCTCCTTTTATCACCCAGTTCCATTTATAACTTGTCTATTATGAAACATTCACCAACTGCCCCACATACAGTATATGGCATTTACAGCATTTGTATCACACAACAAAAATATTCTACTAAAAAGAACAAGGAAGTGCTAAATAATTTAACATTTCAGGACTCTTCATGGCTGAAAACATCTTAAAAGTTAAGACTCAAGCCTCCTTTCTGTAGGTCAAAGGAAATGCTAGTCATTTAATGTATTTCTCTAGTGTCTGGAAACCAGAAGCATTGCGCTTAGAAAAGCAGCCCACAAACTCAACTATGTCAACTAAAAATGCATGGAAGAGAGAAAGGGAATGGATAGTCTGTAAAGGGACTGGATGGAGGGTGAACGACTAGTCAGAGGTTCAGTATCCATTAGTGGGCCACTGTTTCATGATTTTAAGGTAGATCCAAAAAGACAACTGTTTGTTCAGAAATGTGCTGTCTGTGGGCTTGTGCGAGGAAGAAATGAATGGGCCGCAGTTTAATTACAGAAATCCATTTTGCTTATATGTTCCAGACGTCCTCCTTGTGTAAACAGGCTCCACCACGACTTTAAAACAGAAGTCCATTTGAAAGACAAGTTACACATGGCAGCGGTCCCTGCATTACACCAATGGAAATGACATGGCTTTATTTTCCACACCTATATCATCATAACTTAGGAAAAAAAAAACAAAAAAAAACACAAGGCTTCTATTCTATGAAAGTGGGAACAGAAGAAGCATAGACTCAAGGTGGGGCTCTGCAGTTAAGACTTTTTGCAGTTCCCTCTGAGAAACAGGATACCCAGAATGGCACTGGCACTATCCTTAGAAACAGGCGTAGCTGGAACTAACCGCTTGTCTGAAAGTCGGTAGAGGAAAAATGTGAATGTGACCCTGCTGCTGTTCAAAATAAAGTGGTTTTGCATTTGACCAGCAAACATTGCAGCACACTTTTGCCTTCATCTGCTCTGTGTATTAGTTATATTGTAACGCCGACTTTGATAAAGGCTTGTTAGTGAAGATGCATTAGTGTGTTACGCTATACTTAGCCACCCCACTGCTCCTCTGAGGTTTCCAATACAAAGGTCCTACCATGAAAATCAACAGAGCATCTTTCACTGAGACATCTGATCCCCACTGGGTTACTGGAAAAGATGCAGGAGGTCTTCAATGGCTTTTCTGAGAAGACCATGATATCACAGTTCAGCATCAATGGGAAATAACTAACTGGATTACCCTGAAGTTAGCAACAAGGGCTTCAAACTCTGCTTGCTGTCAATTTTGAATCTCCCCAAATAGGACCTATACTGTAGTACCAGATGAAATTGCCATTTTAATTCTTCCCTTTTGCTTGCCAACAAGTTAATTTACATCTTGTATTTATCTGTATTATTGTTACAAAACAAATTTGAGAAACAGCAACACAACGCATTTGCTCTTCTGAATATGAAAAATGGAACTGTACGGTGTACCAAATCACACACTGTACAGTGCAAACGGCAATGTTTTTCAAGGTACAGTCCACTGGCATCTCCATGTTGAACTTGCTATTCAGTACATAATAATTTTACTTTATTGCTGCATAAACCCCTAACCTGAGTTTTGCTTCCAATTTAACAGCAATGGACACAAAAACACAAAAAATCATTTATAATCCAAGCAAATTTAAATAGAAGGTACAGGACAGGGCATGTGAGCACAGCTACAAAAACCTTCTTAATGGCTAAATAACTGTTACAAATAACCAGTACTAATGGATGAGCTCTTTCTTGCAGTTTTGGCCTCCTTGTTGAGTACTCTTTAAAAACAATGCCAATTCAAAGGCTTCTTGGCATTCATATTAAATCCACAGCTAGCTCTTTCATTTGCCAAATTAGCTTGTCTTTATCAAAGAGACTTTTATTTCCTTCTTTCTCCTTTTCAGCAAACAGAAACATCTTTCTGGCAAAAAAAGGTATATATTTTTGGGTCTGCAATTAGGATCCACCAAGAATAATAATGTAGAATGCTGTTGTGTTGGTAATGCGGCACTGCGTTTTTCCAGGGTGGCGAAAAAGTTCAGAAATCTCACACCACCCATTGGATAGATTATATGGATTAGGAGGGGAATAATTAAAAAAAAGAAAAAAGTCCCATGTATCTGTATTGAATAACGGCAGCACTTGTTCCAGTGAGTCCAGGCCCTACTGCATGCAAGCAGTGGGAAAGGTATATCATCAGTGACAATATAGATAGGACACTGGCTTAATTTAATGCAGAATGACAGTACGCTGGGGCATTCAAATCTTGAGTTTTTATCGAAGAAAAATAATTGGCAATAAACAGGCCTCCAGTTGAACATCTTCCACAATGCTCAATCATAAACTTTGGTGTAAAACTATAATAAACACAATCTCCAGACAGTTATTTACTACCCTAGTGTACTAAATAAAGAATAGGTTCTCCTAGGACATAATAATAATAATAATATATCTTTCCAGCTGAGAACACAGGGCCCAAAATGGGGTCAGCTCCAAAGGCTATTCCCAGCTTTAAAACAACGTTGCTCAAAATGTAAACACACTGTGACCCAGAAAGCATGTAAACTGGCACCGCTCAGCTGTATTGACCAGCTATAGGAAAGTCAACTACTTAAGTTGCTGCAAATATCTGTAATTCAGCACAGTGGATTTTAGCATACAAATATCAAGCAGTTACGGTTTGGCAAAAAGCAATCTTATTGTTCTCATGAAGTGTTAAAAGCTGCAAGTCTCATCTTGGAATGAAAGAAAAATATGGTTCAAATAACAACATCAAATTACCAAACATGCACAGAATTATGATGAAGCAAATGCTCTTGGGAATGCTCTTTAATGTGTTCCCCAAGTATCTGTGAACTTCAGCAATTGCGAAATAAGCAACCACCCTTAAGCATTTCCTCTAGTAGCACACTAAAATCCTAATACAGCAAGACAGAAAAAAAGAAGAAAATAAAAGCAATTACTTTATTTCATATAAATCTAACCTTTAATGGTCAATGCTGCACAATGCTGTTCAGTTAAACACAATTCCTTGATGACGGTTTTTACATTCTGCTATAGTTTTGTCTTCTGGGCACTCTAATTTATCAGAAAGCAGACGTTTGTTTGTATAATAATCTCTATTCACGATGTGTTTTTTGTACATGCTAACTCAGTGTCCGACAGCATTATCATGTGAAACCCTGCAGTACCAATTCATATCCAATGTCGTGTTGATTGTGATATATAAGGTTCTGGATTTATTTATTTTGGCATGCTCCTTTTTTAGTAAAATTCAGATGACTGAAAAAAATTTAATTTTTTAATTTGAAAATATTTGCATGCATTTTTAAAAAAATAAGGAATCCCAATATATATGTCACTAAATCGTGGTAAACATAATGAATAACTTAATTTCACACATTAAGTGCTTTCAACATTGAGCAGTTCACATTACCAGGTTATATTTAGGGCTTAACTTTATTATGTTAATGAAAACCATGACTTATTTTAGGATAGTTTTGGGAAGTGTAAGCCTGATCTTGACAGAAGTACAAACTTTTTTTTTTTTTTTTACATTTACAATTTTTTTTACATTTCGCCAAACTACAAGCATTTGTTTTCCATTTAAACACATTAAGCCACAGTAAGCGTTTTAGGATGTCCCCATAAACATACACATGAATGGCTGGTTTCACAGACCCAAATTAGTACTAGTCCTGGAATATCCAATGTTAATTTAGGTAAGGTAAACCGAGATTAGTGCTAATCTGGGTCTGTGAAACCAGCCAATAAAATAAAATACAAACATGATAAAATCAAATCTTAAAAACAAACAAAAAAAAACAAAAAAAATTTCAGAAACCAAAAAAGAAAAATGGCAGCCGAAAAGATGTGCACTTTGGAACTATATATAAAAGGCATATTGACGTTTAATTATAGGAAGGGCTGCTGTTTTTCGGTTTTTAATTGTATTTTCCGGTGCTGTCAAAATATGTATAGTAGTAACTCGACAGTACTTGCACAGTTGTTGTATCTTCTTTCCTTTGCTATCTTCCACAACGAAATCCCCATGGTCACGGCACATTCTTCTGAGGTTTTTGTGTGTAGGTATTTTTTTACATTTCGCCACAATTCTGTTTTAAATCCTCCGTATCTTAATTGTAATACCGCTTTAAATTCCGTTAACAAGCCTCCATTCCTGATTGGAATCTCATTTTAAATCTTGCAGGTGAAGTCTCCAATAGAAATGTAGGAATGTGCTGTAACTCAGTAGTTGGGAAATGTATTTATTATTATTTTTGAAGTAGGTTTTATTTTTTAATGGGAAAAGGGTAAAGTCAATGTGAACTGATTAACCATTTCCACAGTTTTTCCGGTGTTTACTGGCTATGCACCGATTTAAATTATTTTTTTTGCATTGGGGGTGTTTTATCGGGTTTTATCGGTTAAAACCTAAAATCAGAAGCCCTAATTATAGGTGAGGCGTCTCTGTTGAATATATGTCAAGGCTATGAATTTGAAATTTAGACAACTGCAGCCAGACATTGAGTAAGTATGAAATTTCTTTTTTTTTTTAATATATCAGCTTCTCCGTCCATGCAAATTAGCTAATTGATATTAATACGAGAAATATTCAAAGTGGCCGGAGCCATTCAAGAAAGTGACACCGCTGAAACAGTGATAATGTGATTGACAAAAAAAAAAGCTTAATCAAACACATTTTAACCCCATAGGGAGCACGATAGCTTTTAATTACTGAAACAAATAAGCATTCCATTACAACCATACTTCCTTCCTTCATCCAAAAAAAACTTTTATTATGACTATCAGAAAGACCGTATTTTTTATTTTTGTTTTACCAGATGGGCAAACAGCCCACATCATAGCACATTTGTTAGTACAATCATAAACAAATATCCTGTGAACCTAACAGCTGAAAAGTCATACAGTAGCTAAAAGCATGCTGTCAAGTTCTGTTAATTCACCAGTTGACGACGCCAACCTTCATAGCAACTGCACATGCTCATTTCAGACATTCTGGGCTTTTGTTTTGTGATCCATCCTTTGCTCATCATCTCTAATTAATTGTAGGCGTCTGAACTTGGAAGTACAGCATGTTTGAATTGTTTGAAAACTAAATCTAAAACAAAGATTTCATAACACTTTTTACCCGTTTGTACATGCTTAGTGAATCGAGGTTGCGTAAGCTACAAATATGTGGAACAGCTTCTTAATCCACACACAGACAAGGTTAATACAACTAAAACCAACCATCTTAGTTTTGATTTAGTCCTACAGGAACTTCTTCCGATACTTCTTAATGACAAATTTGTATACAAACAGTAACGTCGGTGTGTCAATTAAACTAGACTACTGTACATCAGTTTAAAAAGACTCCGTTATCAATTATCAGGTAGAATTGTTGACATTTGTCTACTTGAGTTTTCTATAGTTTTACTTTACCGCAATACCATATGAATTTGCACTTTTTGGCCAACAGTTATACTGCTACAGTTAGCTACGATTACAGTGCTTAAGCAAACTACAGTTCAAGTAAGCAATTTGTGCAAATGAGTAAAAACAGACTCCAAACCATGGCCTTCATCTCGTTACTGTAGTCAAGCAAAAGTCAACTTTATAAACAGGATTAGCCCTGGCTCCACTGCACAGCATGGATTTAGACAAGAAGTAAAACTATCTTGACCTGGATGGTGTCAAGATATTCAAGCCGAATTTCAATTTCATCTGCTTCCTGAAACCAATTCTTTTTTTTTCTGTTTTTGTTATTTTCCCCTGACTGCAACCGCAAGAAAGAATTTAGTTTACATTGTGCAACAGGCTAACTCAATCCAATGTTCCCACTCAAACAGTAACAACAGGCTGCACAGAGTAGCAATCTGCTGACTGGTTGTCTTGCTCTATGATAATGGTCTGTGTTTACACAGAACATTTGAATTGTAACCAATTTAAGAACAGTAAAATCAGTGCGAGATTACAGAAGGCTTTTGTCATGTACAGTAATTTGAAACGTTGTCAATGTAGTTCTTTATACAGTATATAGCCTGCCTGGACACTTTATTAGGGCCTGTACCTCGTATCCGGTTAGCCCACTGTTTGCCCCGATCACAGGCTGGCACAATGTGGCATAGACTGCACAAGGTGCTGGGATATCTGTATCTTATCTTAAGGGATATTAATCAATTAAGTCATTATACATTCAAATTGGTGCAGAGAGGTAGGCAGATCATGATAACGAATGCATTGTTCAATTTCATCCCAAATATGCACAACTGGATTAAGATCCGGCGATTGTGGTGGTGTAGTCTCTGTCGTGTTCTTCAAGCCATTCTGCCATGGTGGATGGGTGCATTATTGTCTTGAAATTAGTCATCACACACCAGTGTACAAGTGCACTATTTTTGGGCGGACCTGACTTGAAATTATGCTACAGTAAACTATGCTTTTTTCAGCTTTACAGAGTAAATTAAGGGACTCAGGTATACCAAAAGTGGCCAATCAGTGTATGTGTTGCATTCTTACTCTTATTGTTGCCGTTTCACTTTATTAAAGTTTTAACAAACTGCTAGAAAAGCATCTCAGCATCTAATATATTAGAGGGGCAGACGATCTAGGTTCAGAGATGACCAACACACTGTCTGCTGTGTTAAGAGCCAGGTTTCATTAGTGGAGGAGGCAGATATGACTTTATATATAACTTAACTTAACTCTGTGTGCTATAAGGACAAGAACCTGCTGGCCAGCAAGCATCAATAAACGTCTTTCACAACAAGGCTCTTTTAGTGATTGACACTCTCCAATGGCATTTAGGTAATTTATTTAAGAACTTATCCACATGCACCAAAACTTGATGAAACGCGATTAACAGGGCCAAATGCATTTGGAAATCGTCAGGCACAGAATTTATAGGGGGTGTTCATCAGGCTAAACTGCTATTGACCGTTTAAAAATGCCCGATTTTAAAAACATCGGCAATAAAACAAATATGGTGGGAGTAAGGGCAACATTGGAATGGACTCTACTGTATAATATAATATTCTAGCATCAAATCAGATCACCCAAAGGTCTCTCCTCAGAATAACCTAAATGAAATACATTTTAAAAACTTTTAGTTTTTGGAGATTTAATGTAGGTCTTACCTGAGCTGGACTTCAGGTCAATATTCAGGAGGTAGATGAATGGGTGCCAAATCCTATCTCTTTCAATACAGTAGATTTAAAAATAACAACAATAATAAAAAAAACAAAAGCATCAGTATTATAGACGATTCTAAAGAGATCACTGTACCAGTACAAACTAGCACATCATAAGTACATGACAACTGTATTGAATTCAATGGAGATAAAAGGCTTTCTGCAAAACAAACCCTCTTAAAACCCTCTCAGGTTCAACACTGCTACTCACTCGTTTCAAGGGGTTGTATGAAGAAGTTTATTGCGCTGCATAGCAATCTGCATTTTCTCTTGGTTTAAGAAACAAGCACAGGCTAGCCAGACAGCCTTTATTTTTATGTCAGATGTTACTCAGCACACTGTTGACATGATACAGCAGTGAGGAGCATAAACAATGTACTTAGTGAGATGAGAGTACAGCACCACTGCTACACATCAAGGTCAACGGGCAACCTCTGTTCTCACTGACCAATCAACTGAATTTCACCCGCAGAACCTAACGATTGGATGTTACCAAGCTACTGAACCTTGGAGGAAAGGGCCCAGCTTGGGAGTCTTTGCCTGGGCTCATATAGCACCTGGCAGGCAGTAGAGAGGGCCCAGCTTGGGCGTCTTTGCCTGGGCTCATATAGCACCTTGCAGGTAGTAGAGACTAAAGTGCGATGAGAAGGTTAATGCGTGGGCCTTGAAAAGATGAGCAAGATTGCTTGACTCAAACTGCACTTCCTTGACATTTACTGGATAAGCCACTGCTTTTTAATGAAAACAATCAACCATGGGCATCTTTCATCACAAATATCCCACGTTTGAGAGTACGCTTCTCTAGCTTACTTTTAGTTTTTTATTCACAGATGGATTTCAGACAAGTAGGGGAAAAAAGAAGAAAAAAAACACCTGAACACATTCCATTATCAAATAAAGGTAATGCACAACCTCAGCTTTAATTCTCATACTTCTATTTTTACACTGCAATGCTCAAAGAGCTCAGGAAAAAACCAAACAGCTGTTTGGAGAGCAACTGTGCTCTGTTACAATTGAGACAACTGTAGAGGTATGTTTAACTCCAGAAGCAGGAGGCCAAGGCGTTCTCATGGTCTTTGTTGGTTGAATTGGCCAAAGAAAATCAAGGAATCACCACATTCCTCTTTCAGAGTATACCATACTGTATGAGCATATGATCATACTACATTTATTAACATTATCTAACATCTCCATACTGTATTACTGCATTTATCTCTTGCACTCGTGAAAAATGATTATTATTGGGACAAGAAATTCCCATGATTTACTGTATTTAATTAAAACAGTTTTAGCCCACTGTCCTTTCAAGGATTAAGATTTTCACAAATGAGAAATAAATTATAAGCAATTTAATATAGTTAATAGTACCATACATTTTTTAAGCAGTTTTGAAATTAGTTTCTGTATACATTGGCTCAAAAGGATAGATTATTTTCATAAGTAATACAATCTTTTATCACACATAAAAGGAGCAATACACAAAATGTGCAACACACTGCAACAGCCAGCTCTTCATGCACTGAGGATAATCCCTGAAAATGTATCCGATCCTCTGTGGTTTTCTACAGTAAATAGAGAGCCATGCTTGTCTTCTCAACTCTTGGTCTACAAACACCCCCACCCCCACCCCATTTGCTTGATGTTTCTCTTAAAACTAGGTTTTTCAGACATGTAGAAACCTGTTAACACAGGAAACGTAACACCTATACATTTTAAGGCCTATAGTAAACTTTCCTCCACCTCTTCAATTTAACTTGAACTTTGGACTCACTGGTGATTGGAAATAATATTTACATTGAACTGTGTGGTTACAAGCCTAAAAATGTAGGCTTTATTCTGATGGGGTTTACTTTTGTCACGAGCTACAGTACTTGTTACAGCACTTAGTAGAACTGGTTTAGAAAAAGCCAAATCTGCTTTATATAGACAGCCATTAGCATCTCACCCTCTGAGTAAAAATAAGTCTATTAACAAAATTACAGTGTGCCCAACAAGTGCTGTAAACTCTGAAAGCAGACCGGCAACCAACACCTGCTACATGCCAACTGTCATTTTCAAATCCCCCCTGACTTCAGATTTCCCTCATACAGTGGGAGAAATATTTCTCAACAGCTGCTCCAGATTGCTTTTAAATTAAAACGGTTTTGCAGCAGAAGTCATGTGATAACAGGCTGTGACCTTCCTGTCGGTCAGTCCGCCAGCAAAGCTGTCACTCTCCTCCCTCCTAGTCTCTCACACCCCTTTCCTCTCTTCTCTCTGCATCGAGAGGAAAGAGCAGCTGCTTTTCCCCAAGCAGGAAGAAAGTGTGTGTTGTCATACTTGGACTTCCACTGGCTCCCTTCAAAACAATCTTCAAAGTCAAGGCCTGGGACAGTATAGTTGGATTACGTGTCACATTACTATGGGTCATGCTCTTCTTTTTGCAAGCGACGGCTTACCATCACACTCATAGCCTGATCTGATGTAAACGCTTCCGCCCTTCCATACAGCCCCACTTCCCCAAACTGGCTCAGCAGGTAGCTCACTTTCACATCTGAAATTAAGCAGTACAGTACTGTAATACACACCCCTGGGGAAAAACACCCTGTTTACCATATGAAACAATATACTGTGCAGAGAACAGTGATTATTATTTACTCACTAAGAGGAACACAACCTATATTTCAAACATCTATTGGTATCTGAAAGCAACCAAAGTATAATCACAGCACAATACTTAATAACACACAGTACTGCACAGAGAGGACTCTTGGCAAGAATCCTGCTCAAAATAAACATCCCATTGTGAATGATCTGCCATTAACTTTGAAGGGATTCTTCATGTTTGAAAATAGTCCAGAAAAATCAATAAATAGAAAAAAAGAAAAGCTCTGCCTGGGCAAAATCATAGGCTTGGAAACAGAACTAATTGACTGCAGAGTGAACTGTACCAGCGCCAATAAATCTTTACCCCCAAGAACTTTAGGATCCAACAAACTTAAGTGCAGGGAGCACTGCACAGTAGATGCTTATCTGTTCATAAAGAAAACCTCTTAGACCTCTTGGGTAGATATTGTTTTGTTTGTTTTCTCCAGTCACTATATCCAGCCACCTTGTTCCCACTAAAACCTGCTTTAGAAGCAGTATGATGATGGTACCAGCTCAACATATATTCTGGTGCCAGCAATTCATGAAGATGGGGCACCAATGTAACAAGATTTTATGAAAACAATATCTCCCTACAGTGCATGATAGTCTCTTGAGTTTGTAGTTCATTCTTCCACTGTAATGGCCTTTAGTCCTCTGCATGGATTTAAACACAGTCTCCACACGAAGAATACCATCGTCCTCAGCAACAGTATTGTAAACCACCACCCCATCAAGGACAAAATGTGCTATACTGCCTTAAGCCAGCAAGTGGAGGTCAATGTCATATATATATCTGAGCCCAGGCCTCTCCTGCCCTGTCCTAGTACTACAGTACTGTATCAATTAATACTGTGTCAATATGGCGCTCAGAAGATTAAACAGTTGTTCTCACATCCAGCACAAGTGGTGGGGACAGAAATGTCTTCACTTTCCCCAAGCTGACCAACGACATTAAATCACGTGGCTAAATATCAAAACAAATCGCTTTTTTGTTTACAATATAAGTCTGAAACAATACATCATATACACAGGACAGTTCAACAGTAAGTTGTGAGAATATTATAGAAGTCAAGGGGAGTTCATCAGCGCTATTAATCCTGGTTTAAGCATTCTGGCAGCTTCTTGAGCTTCAGTTTAACTTTCACAGAGGCACGTTATATTCAAGAATTGTTTTGGCCTGTTATGCCGATCACAAGGGAGGCAGAATGTGCATAATTCTGTACAGCTGGAGTCACTGTTAAGTTCTCTAGAGCCTAAAGAGAAAACATTGAAAACAGCCTCAAAAGAAAACAACAAGGACGTCTCCAACACCACAAATCAAACAGTCTCATTCCAGGCAGGAACTGGACGACACTCTTCCTGCTGGTATTCAAACCTGCTTCAACGTCAACCCCCATCGAGACGCAGCAGGTTTTCAAGTGCATGCTGTACACAGCCACCTCTTTCCAATTTCATCACTTACACACTCCCCAAATGCATGTCCTAGTTATCTTATACTCAATTACACCTCAACCTCAATCTTGTTTTCCAGAGACACTATTGTGTAAGGGGGCTGCAGGTGGTAAACCTCCTGGGGTGTGTATGAGAACATTGGACAGTCACAGACGTATTACAGAGCTGGCTGCTGATAATAAACCACCACCTGTCGATTTGTTTTAGAGCCAGTTAACCCCAGCACATAAACGCAGGGGTCAAACTGAACCTGTTCTCTCTACCTCAACCCTCATCGTGTTACTTTTAGCAGGTCTCGCATTTTTTAGTTACATAAATACATAAATTGAGGGTCCAAGGTTACGTGGACAAAGTGTAAATGTTCCTTTTCTACGACAGTTGTAATTGCTGTTGCTCGGCTAAATGTGAAAAAAAAGATTTTAAAAACGTGTTACACTGAAATAATTCCCCAAATCGTAAGTTGTGTAGTTCCATTTGCCATGCTGGTCTCACATGTGAAGTTTTAAAAGAAATACATGAACCATATGGACTGGAGAGGAGGCTCATATTGCAAAACTGTCCACCGAGGGAAGAACTATAGGTTACCAACAGGGGACTATAATGCCCTAAGCAACAGCAAAATTCTGCGGCAATGACTAATGAACAACAGTGTTAATGAGTATAAAAAAAAAAAAATTAAGTATTTTTTTATTATTAAATCACATTACTAAAAGAAAAAAAAAAAAAAAACATGCTTGCTGTATTTTATGGAAATCAAATAAGAAAAAAAAACATACAATAAAGCAAAGACAGTTCCTTTATTTTTTAAAACTCTTACAGCACTGACTATTGGATGCCATTTTTTAAAATATACATAACAACAATTCTTAAATACATTAAATACATTAAATACAGTTATAGTCAAAACACAGGACTATATTTAAATCACATTAGTAATAATAACATTGGTGCACTGGGATTCAAATTAAAATGGTACATTTTACAAATGCACTGTTTTACAAATGTGTACAAGGCTTGGAGCATTTTAGTACAAATGTAACAGGATATTATTAGAAACATTTGTTGTTCACCAAAATGTTGGAATTTTAAAACATATCCAGATTAAGACAGCACATAGAAATAGTTTGGAAACTGTGACATGCGCTTGAGGATTTTCACAAAAATGTTGTCATCCCAAATAATCGGATAATATCTAATAAAGTTCGCCGCCCCTTCCTTTGAGCATTCATGTTACTAGATCATGTACAAAAACATATGTATTTCCATATATAATTAGAATGACATTCAGGACCTGGAACATAGTGAGTACAAGCAAGGTCCGAATTGTTTTTCTCGACCTTTCACATAGGGGTAACAGAACAACGCTTCGCTTTGAACTTGTGACCAAACTATGCAAGCCTTTGGTAAAAACAGTAATATTATTATTATTATTATTATTATTATTATTATTATTATTAATAATAATAATAATAATAATAATAATAATAATAATAATAAATAATCTATCCAGTGCTAATTTAGATTTGTTTCCGGAACTCACTGATGGCCTTAGGAATCACTCCATGGCTTAACTAAACTTTGCACTAAAACCCACCACACTTCTCACAATAGAAATAACGTGTATGCGCTATAGTGACAAGTACAGTGAGTTCCATGATTTTTCCTAGAGGGACTAATTATATATATATATATATATATATATATATATATATATATATATATATATATATATATATATATATATATATATATACACACACACATACATACATATATATATATATATATATATATATATATATATATATATATATATATATATATATATATATATATATATATATATATATATACAGTACTGTGCAAAAGTTTTAGGCAGGTGTGAAAAATGCTGTAAAAGTAAGAATGCTTTCAAAAATAGACATGTTAATAGATTATATTCATCAATTAACTAAATGCAAAGTGAGTGAACAGAAGAAAAATCTAAATCAAATCCATATTTGGTGTGACCACCCTTTGCCTTCAAAACAGCATCAAGCATCAATTCTTCTAGGTACACTTGCACACAGTTTTTGAAGGAACTCGGCAGGTAGGTTGGCCCAAACATCTTGGAGAACTAACCACAGTTCTTCTGTGGATTTAGGCAGCCTCAGTTGCTTCTCTCTCTTCATGTAATCCCAGACAGACTCGATGATGTTGAGATCAGGGCTCTGTGGGGGCCATACCATCACTTCCAGGATTCCTTGTTCTTATTTACGCTGAAGATGGTTCTTAATGACTTTTGCTGTATGTTTGGGGTCGTTGTCATGCTGCAGAATAAATTTGGGGTCAATCAGATGCCTCCCTGATGGTATTGCATGATGGATAAGTATGTGCCTATACTTCTCAACATTGAGGAGACCATTAATTCTGACCAAATCCCCAACTCCATTTGCAGAAATACAGCCCCAAACTTGCAAGGAACCTCCACCATGCTTCACTGTTGTCTGCAGACACTCATTCGTACGCTCTCCAGCCCTTCGCGAACAAACTGCCTTCTGCTACAGCCAAATATTTCAAATTTTGACTCATCAGTCCAGAGCCTGCTGCCATTTTTCTGCACCCCAGTTCCTGTGTTTTCGTGCATAGTTGAGTCGCTTGGCCTTGTTTCCATGTCGGAGGTATGGCTTTTGGCCGCAAGTCTTCCATGAAGGCCACTTCTGACCAGACTTCTCCGGACAGTAGATGGGTGTACCAGGGTCCCACTGTTTTCTGCCAGTTCTGAGCTGATGGCACTGCTGGACATCTTCCGATTGCAAAGGGAAGTAAGCATGATGTGTCTTTCATCTGCTGCAGTAAGTTTCCTTGGCCGACCACTGCGTCTCACGGTCCTCAACGTTGCCCGTTTCTTTGTGCTTCATCAAAATAGCTTGGACAGCACATCTGGAAACCCCTGTCTGCCTTGAAATTTCTGCCTGGGAGAGACCTTGCTGATGCAGTATAACTACCTTGTGTCTTGTTGCTGTGCTCAGTCTTGCCATGGTGTATGACTTTTGACAGTAAACTGTCTTCAGCAACCTCACCTTGTTAGCTGAGTTTGGCTGCTCCTCACCCAGTTTTATTCCTCCTACACAGCTGTTTCTGTTTCAGTTAATGATTGTGTTTCAACCTACATATCGAATTGATGATCATTAGCACCTGTTTGGTATAATTGTTTAATCATACACCTGACTATATGCCTACAAAATCCCTGACTTTGTGCAAGTGTACCTAGAAGAATTGATGCTGTTTTGAAGGCAAAGGGTTGTCACACCAAATATGGATTTCATTTAAATTTTTCTTCTGTTCACTCACTTTGCATTTAGTTAATTGATAAATATAATCTATTAACATGTCTATTTTTGAAAGCATTCTTACTTTACAGCATTTTTTCACACCTGCCTAAAACTTTTGCACAGTACTATATATATATATATATATATATATATATATATATATATATATATATATATATATATATATATATATACACACACACACACACCTATAGTTTAGGAAGTGCAATCATGCTACCTGAAAGACCTTTCTTTAAAACCTACAGTAGTTTGGTACTAGATAGTGTTTTTTCAACTGCAAATACATGTTTGCTATACAATATGTTTTTCGTTTTTTCAAAACTGCAAGCGAGTAGAAACATATTTAAAACCTGGGCCTACTGTATATATCAGTTCATTAATATTGTAGAACAAAACAGAACTTTACATTTTAAGTGTAAATGTATTTATTTTATGGATTCTTCAATGAAGACAGTTTGCAACCAGCTGTTGTGGAGCCCATTTAAAGATTGGGTTGCACTAGGAGAGCTTATCTGCCTTAATGCCCACCTGCTTACTGCTCCACCACTGAGTAAGCAGGTTTTAGGTATTTACAATAAATAGATGCTATTAAAACAGATTTTCAACTATGCAGTATGTAGGACTTCAATGGGATTATTATGCAATTGTATTAGATCATATTTCGTTCATACCATGTCCTGTAAAAGGGGCTTACTGTATGGTGGAGGCTGTGTGGTCCAGTGGTTAAAGAAAAGGGCTTGTAACCAGGAGGTCCCCGGTTCAAATCCCACCTCAGCCACTGACTCATTGTGTGACCCTGAGCAAGTCACTTAACCTCCTTGTGCTCCGTCTTTCGGGTGAGACATAATTGTAAGTGACTCTGCAGCTGATGCATCGTTCACACTAGTCTCTGTAAGTCGCCTTGGATAAAGGCGTCTGCTAAATAAACAGAATGGTTGTTAGCAGATGCTCTAGTACTTCAAAGTGAACCTAAATGATGTGGCTCACATTTTCTTCTGGCTGTGCTTGCCTTCTCTTTTATATATACCTGGACTTGAGGCAAGATCTCCTCCGAGTATAATCTGTCAAAAGCAAATACACTGCTGTCCATCCACAAAGCTCAGGTGACTTGCAAAGTATTTAAAGTAGTGAGAATAATCCACAGTCACAAAGCCTGTTCTGTAGTCAATCATAGTATAAAAGAACATAGTACAAGGTGCCCATTTATAATGAGTAGTTCTGATTTGAGGGTTAATCCCGATAAAGCCCAGCCCCAGGTTTGATTAATTTTTTTCTTAATGTGAAAACAGTAAATACACCTAAAAATCAGAATCCCTATTTATGCTCAATCAATCAAATCAATCCATTTTTATTTTATATAGCGCCTCTCACAGTGGCCCACCACCACAAGCACTTTACAAGATGTTGTAACAAGAAGAAAATCCATAATACTTTAAAATACAGAGAAATGCATAATACATGCTATGCAGTAAAAAAAAAAAACTGGCATAATACATGAAATAGTAGCAGCAACACAGCAGCTAATAGCAGATATCAAGCTTAAAGAGCATGGAAAACAAGAAAGAGCATGGAAAACAAGACAGAACAGTTGGGTCTTGAGAGTTGATTTAAAGCGAGCGACGGTGGGAGCATCATGCACCAAAGCTGGGAGAGAGTTCCAAAGAGTAGGGGCCATGAAGCTGAACAAGCGTATGTGGTGTACTTTTGTTTGGGGATAACAAGCAGGCCAGAGTTGGAGGACCTCAGCTTGCGGGCAGGGACATAGCGGGTCAGCAAGTTGAGGAGGTACTCAGGACCTGTGTGATGAAGGGCATTGTAGGTGAGCAGGAGAGTTCAGGATTACTTTCAAAACTTTACAGGTAGCCAGTGCAGCTGGGCAAGACGGGGGGTGATGTGATCAATGACCGGTGATGATGATTCACGAAAAAACAATCTGTAGCCAGGAGGCATAAGGTGTAAACCCCATTGTTGAGAATATAAAAGGCAATAGCTTTCAACTTCTAACCTCAGAAATAGTAGCCTACAGTCATTTAAAACAAAAGTAATAAGCGGCTGTCTGACCAATAAGTAATTCTCTTTGTAGATTATTACATCAATGGAGACAGGACCACAAGGATATGCAGGTGTCCTAAGTCTATACATGCATGCATACATACATACATACATAACCAAGTCCAACACACATACATGTTGACTAATGTATTGTTCTTAAGTTAGTAATAGTACTTGCAGTACAAGTTTGAATTCCTAATAGATACATTAAAAGCACAGATGCAAATCACAGAACATAAAAAATACAAACATAACCCTGTTGACATGTCAAAATTGTATATAGTTTTCTAGGGGCTACTACAGGCAGCTGTAAAGTCCAATGACACAGGATTACAAAAGCTTATTATTGTTTAAAGGCTATATAACATATTTAAAACTGCTACACTGGTAAACTTATATTACTCTCAATTTCAGAGAAACTAAAAAAGGTAATTGTACACATATAGCCTGTTAGTTGTTTTCTTTATTTCCTCTCAACTAAATCTCATGTTTAAAAAATATACTGATCTAGAAAAGTCTAAAACCACCACAGGTTAAGGGCTGGTAAAACCCAAGTCTATTTACAGCCTAGCTCAGTGGCTATCAAACATGATTAACATCAGCATCCAACTGTATAAAGAAGGATGTTGTTGGGATTTTCAGCTACAGTCCTACACAGCTTCCTGCTGAAACTACACTGCCCATTTCAATGGACTCAGTCATTTCCTGTCTGAAGAGTAGTGTGCCAGAAGGAAGGCAAAGAACATTAACTACTAGGGAGGGGTTGAAGTCAGCTGGCTAATTTCTACATACAGGTTTCTAAATGGTTTCATTTTTCAAATTGACTACAACATACATTCTGAAAGAGGACCTTGAGCAAGTCAGTGATAACAAATAGGATTGTCGATTTTTCTGATTCCGCTCCATAGATTTGATTATTAATCCTTCAGGTGATCTAGAGAGACAGCTGTCAAAACCTCCAGGACCCTCTTACTCTATAGGTGAGCAAGTTATACGTGCTTTCTGGGGAAACTATAAAATGGCAGGGACACCACAAGTGTTTTCATTGGCGTTTTTTTTATTTTTTATATATTTTTTCTACCTATCGGTGGGACCCATATACTGTACAGAACAGCAGGACTTTTGTTACCAAACTACAGAACCCTGGAGGCAAGGGTCCTGCCTGGGCCTGACCAGCAGGGGATGCTGAAACATTATGATAAGAACTATACACAGCTTATTACCACCCTACAGGCCAATGCAGCTCTACTGAGGGTCCCCAACCAAGAAGGGCACAAGTGGGATTTTGCATGACTAACTCACTACACTAAACAGCAGTGCTTTTACTGGGGACCCAAAAGCAACATGTTTTGAAAGCTGATGGCAGCTCTCAACTAAAAAATGCAGGCCAACAACAGTGGTAGCTTCCTTTTTAGAGAAGGGTTTCTGAACCAGCCTTACCCAAATGCTGTGTTGATTTCACTATTTTCTTTTTATATGCAGTAATTCTTATCTTGATAATTGATTTTTTTTTTTTTTTAAAAGCAGCAGCTCCCCCCGAATTATATAGGCAATTTTCTACGGAGGTCTGTTTGCCTAATTTCTGAAAGGTTATCATACCATTTTTCATTTAGCCCACTTATAAATAGCTAAAGGAAGCAGCTGTCTCCTTCCAGTGTACTGAGCCAGTGGATTTACAGTATGTAGGTATCAAGCACTATAACACAGAATCTGACCTGAATTAAAATGATTTGTACACCTGCTATACATTATAAACACAGTGCACCAAAGTCACCAGAAGTTAAGGAAGACCAGTATCATGATAAGCTCTGGTTCTTTACCAAGCGTGCTATGGAGCAGTTCCTGCGAATCCAGGAAGGAATTGGGTGGCATGATGTGCAAGCTCTGCCAGAAACACAAAACAGATTGCAAAGGATCAAGTGTAGCCTGTGTATGAATTAGAGTGGATTATTAATTATTCAATGGCTTATTATTATTATTCAAATTATTTGTCTTATTATACATTTAAGGTAAGGCCATTTTTTTTTCTCTGTTAGAAGTGCTCCCGGCTATAATGCTGTGCCACCCAGCTGTAGAGAATTCCTGGGGAGAACCCTGCAAAGGTTCTTGATCATGGAAGATGATAACCCTTTGTGTTTTGTTGAATAACATCCACTGGAATTGGAATCTTTTTTTCCCCCAGAGGATAGTCCTGGGACTGTTGTCATGGTATACAAAGGGTTAAGATGAGACTTGACGTCACAATGAGTGTACATGATGCAGTACAGGGAAATGAGCGGGTCTCTGCATCTGCTGCTCAGTAATAGATTACATTACAGAACTCCCCAGTGATATCTGGGCTGAAAGTGTGCAGCACTAAGCAGGGCTCTCAGACAGCTGATAGTCCAATAAAAAAGATGATGTATTCCTTTCCTCAGCCTTTCCACAGTCGTAGTCAGAAGTGGAGGGTTAAGGGTTTTTTTAAATCATTTTTTCTCCCGAGAACATGCTACCTAAAGTGTGCAAAATGAAAAACTGCAGGTTGATGTTATTTTATATTCTGTTATACAAATGCAAGATATTGCCTTCCATGCCTACAAAAATGACTAAATTTCTTTCGAGCAGAAGCGTGGCACTGAAAAAGAAAGGGTACCGGTAAATGTTTTTGCAAAATCAGCACACATTTGGAGTACAACAGAGATGTTTGCAATAGACTGTTGAAACTTATAACCCTCTGCTTGGTGTCCGGCCAAGCAATTTGACAAAAATGCTGTCTAAAATTGAAAAAAATATCAATTGAAATAACTTTATTTGAGTGATATAATTTGTATTATTATTTAACTACCTATGTATGACTTACAGTACAACATGGTCTTTGTTTTGGCTTTAATTGGCAAAGAGAAAAAAAAAAGAGGAAATGACTCATTGAACAGTACTCCAAACTTTCCAGGTTTTACTGTGAGCTACATCACACTCAAACATTTCAGTGATGATCAAATTCAAATCCCTAGGTGACAGAAAGGTCAAAGGTCACCGAGGCAGAATGACAGCATTTATGTACTTAATGAAACAAAGAATTCCATTTTTTTTTTTTTTTAGCATCTTGATTCCCTAAGGTACTGTAATGGGCACTTCTTAAGAGAGTCCAACCATTAAAAAAAGCCAATACCGGTACATCTTTCAAGGAAACACCGCCTCTCCTATGGCTTTAACACTATGAGCAGCAAGACATTCTGAAAGTTGACAGCATACATTCATTATATAAAATCCTCCCTGTATCAACACAATACAAGGGCTATAACACTGCGTCCTTCTCTGAGAACGCCCTTCTCTGAGAGCATATCGTTTCCAGACTGTTTCCATGGACACCATGAATCGCAATGGACCAATCAGTTTCGAGCTTACAAGTGATGTTGGTGATGAAGGCCAAACTGTACAATCATATACCCAAGTCAGTAACCAACCGTATAGCAGAGTTATGAAATTGTAAGTTTTCTATGTCTTTTTTACTCCAAGTATACGAAAGTCAGTATAGCATTGTAAAATGTCTTATGCATGGACTTAGATCGATCTGAAACCTAGCATATACAATTGATTCAGTTAACGACATTCACATTGCATAATTAATTAATACGACTATTGATTATTTTATTTTTAAGTGCTTTGTTTTGCTGTTTCATTCTTAAAACTGTGGTCTAGTAATATTATTGACTGTTTGCACACAAAATGTATACAGATAAAAAGTACACCCACACACAGAAAAAAAAACACACGCACGTACAAATACACATAAACACATACTGTGATTATCTGTCTGTGCTTAAATAGGCACTGTATTAAAGATGACTAAAGACAAAGGTTCTATTTTAGAAGACTATCTACATTCTCTTTTAAAGAAGTTCAAGTCAAATGGAAACATATGTTCAAACTTATGGACAGTATGAATGTCTTCTTCTTCCTCCCCCTCTTCTGATGATGTCACTCTTTCCATGTCTTCCCAAAATAGCCATATTTGCTTTGTATATTAGGCAAGAGCAACAGTGGGGGGAGGAATGGTATTTTTGCCCTGAATGTAATGCTGTAAAGTATTTTTTTTTACTCAGGAAAGGGAATTGACGCTTAGGTATAGACACGCTGGTGTGGCACTGTGCGTCAAAAAAAAACAAAAAAAAAAAAAACACAAAGCGACGGGACGCGAAGTGCTGTTGTGTACAGGCCTTTAGGGTGCTAAAAGGCATGGTGCAAACATAGATACACAGTACAACAAATGTAGCCATTAAAACTCTGTTTGCTTTCACTTTGAAACTTTTTACTCCTATGCACTCCCCAGCTGTATAGTTGGCTCATCGATCTGAGTGCCTCTCATGGCGACACGTTCTGGGAAAATTGAGCTACAACAGTATTTCATTGAAAGTCTTAAATAGTGTGTATACAATCTACATTAATAACTTTAACCCTTTTCCAGTGTCCTACACAAACATTAATGTGATTTCTACAGTAAGTAGTCACTTTAAGTTATTACAAATTAAAGCTAGTAAGGCGTCTATTGCAGCGTTTTGTGGCAGACTGCAACCACCAGCCCAAAAGGGAAGCTTCTCCAGATTTCCTATAGCTCATGCTAATCTCCTAAAGAAGTTACTTGTGTCTATGAAAAGTAATTTCAAAATAATGTATTTATTTTAGAATTTTAAAACCACAAC
Organism: Acipenser oxyrinchus oxyrinchus; assembly: GCA_030684275.1. Taxonomy (NCBI): domain Eukaryota; kingdom Metazoa; phylum Chordata; class Actinopteri; order Acipenseriformes; family Acipenseridae; genus Acipenser; species Acipenser oxyrinchus. Next base: position 34,337,563 of record CM060258.1, read on the forward strand.
TTGTCTTAGCACACAGTAAGTTTCAAAGTAAGTAAAGTCCACATATTTAAGCAATCTGGTTTTGCAATAATTTATTACTCAGTATCCATACTTTCCCATGACACTGTTTCTCATTAACTACTGAGTCAGAGAATGCACAAGTGCCATATCAATAACTAGAGTCATTTAAGAGCCATAACACGCACAGCTGTACATTTGTATTTGCAATTTGACTAGCAAAAGCTACAGAATGTCCATCCTTGTGGAGCGCAATGAGCCATACAAGGATCAAGAGCCATTGGTTGGACAGTCCTGCGCTACAGTATACTGCACTGGGTTTGCAGATCACTTTACCGGCTGCCATCCATTCAGAGACGCCTGTGGGGGTTGTTAAAACCTGCCAGGAGGCCTATTTGCTTTAGATCAGCAGGGAAGCCCGTGCTTGGTGTTATTGTACTTTGCAATTTGTTAAGCGCTTTGATTCCAGTGTCTCTGGCTTTAGTTCTCAAACGATGGAGATACAGAACTGTAACCATTAAAAAAAGACCAGAGCCCACATTTAAAACTGGATTTTTCCTTTATAAGGCAAGCACTCAGTGCAGCAACAGCAGGGAGCTTTCATTTTTATTCTTTCACCACATAATAGATTTTTGTATCACACTAGTTGATAGTCTTATACCAGATAATACATTGCATACCAAGCAGTTTACTGGTACTTGTTTTCCACACAAACCAAATACTGCAGCAGTAAACTTTTATAACTTTTGTTTTGGCCCTGATTGTGAGACAAATTGAGCGCTTTGCAAGCTATATTTTAAACTTAAACTTTGAAATCCTTGCCCTGCCCTGGATATTTATAAACAAAAAAGCTTTGGTTAACAAATACCACCTGAAACACCTCTGATCTTTTAGTATTGCAGCCACAGAAATAATCATTTGTAGTGGTACTGTATAGTCCCACATATACCGTCACAGCCGAGTTTTTCACAAGGGATTGGTCTGCACCATATAGTGTAGTCAGGGCAGACACCTGGATTATGTTCGCTCTCATGCTGGGTTTTAAGTAAAATTAGCAAGATCTAAAAGGCAGATAAATGACTGCTCAAGGAAAGTACTGTACACAGAAATACCAGCTTCACAAGATATTTATACTGCAGTGAAATATCGCTTTTAAAGGCAGGGAATCAACAAAAGGGTGGGGATGGAAAGAGCATAGAATTTCTTGTAACAAATGCATACCATAGGTAGGCCCTGCGTTTTTCACCTGCAATTCAGTCCTAAACCTGAAGTAAATCGACCCATAAAATTCTGGCTAATTAGTCAACACCCCTTAACTACGAAGGACAATTATGGCCATTCTAGAAACGGACATGTTTAAAGAAAAAGCTTACCTCGAAACTTGCTGTTTTAGAACAATGAGATGCACCAACAAACTCAAAAAGCTGTGAGATGTGCAATGCTACCTACTGTATAATGGAAGGAAGCTTCCCTGCAACCGGACTGACCCACAGACCATTCATTTGCTCTTAAAATCCCTATCCTGAGGCTGAGCTATTGCAACACACATCATTCCCACCATCTGTTTCTGGTAATCTATAGGACTTACTGTATTAGGGCACTGTGGGACCGTGCTTTAGTACCCTGCATTAAACCAATTTGACAGATTCTTTTATTTCCATGAACTGCATGAAGCAGCCACTTGGAAAGGCTGGCTTGGGCATCACAAGAGACAGGGCAGGAATTAGTGGAGGACATGGAAACAACAGGGGTGCGGGACTCATGATTCACATCTAAAAGCCATAACCAAAACCCAATGCTTTACGAGAGACCCTTAAAAACACAGCACAATTTAAAATGGCACAGTTGTGATGGCACAGCAGTGATAATGCCTCAACGATTATAATTCTACAGAGAAAGTTATGGAAAGAAGTATCCTATCCCATAGAACTGGATCCATTAAAAATGTTCCTGTCGGCCAAATGCAGCAGTATGCCATGAAACGACTGCACTCCCTCACACATTCATGTTTAATAAACAAATAAAACTTCAAGGTAGTAAGCAGAGAGGAGTGGAGCTGCATGTCTCACTGCTTCCTGGCTGGGTTGGGGAACAAATGAGGAAGCTGTTCTTATTTTTCAACAGACTGTTAAATGTCAATAAACCACCCACAAATCTCATCTGACTAAGAGGACACCCCACCTTTATGATTCACTTCTTTAATGCTACCTCATACTGGCTGTCTCATGTCACTACCCTATTCAAACATATCTCCTTAGTCAAAACACCCTGCTACCATACAGCATGTTGTAGGATCATGAAAGCTTTAGTCACTGTTGATTTGGCAAGACACCTTTATCCAAGGCTACTTACAGGTTTTAGGCCTACTGGTCATTTGAGCTTTCATCTTTATTCTTTTAGTAAAATGAGAGATTACTGAATATAACCCTTAGGGCAAAATATAATTACATCACTTATTTCATTTACAACAACAACTGGGAAATGTGATATCGCGGCTCTTTTGGGAGCTAGAGAATTTCACTGCGAGGGCCTAATACCTTGGGACACTGAAACAGAGAGAAGGGGGGTCCGGCACAGAGAAATACAAGAACTGTAACAAATTAAGAAATTACAGTACAAAACACTGCAATAAGAAGCTTGAAACCTTGTACACCACACATTGATGCTCTGACCTCTACACTACTTGCATCTCATACTAACCATACAACTCAGTTGGCTATCATTTCAACACATGTTTTTGCTACTTTTCACTAGGTTATTCATTGTTAACTGAACTGTACTATGCACATGAGGTTGTGCACATGAAGTTATGTTTAAAAAAAACAACACAGGTCTTAAAATTGCTGTCTGTCTAGACTCTCTACCCTGAGTACTGCTGCTGTCACAGGCTGATCGGTCCTGTAAACAAGAATCGTTGGATGCAAAAATCAACTTTGAATACATCAATATAGAAATCTCCCTGCTGCTGCCGCCAAACAAACCAACCCTGACTTTAAATCAATGCTCGTAAAACACTTCTGCAGTGCCGGCACAGATTTAGTTGCCAGAAGAGCCCTCTACCTTTTTGGTGTGGTAGAGATTTAAAAAAAAAAAAGGTCCCATTGGATCCATCCACCCCTGGAAAAGTAATTAGGTCTGGAATGGAATTCAGGTAAACAGAGCAGGCAGCTCAGAGAATGATCCCCCATTTAGCTGTGTTTCTCTGTTCCTAGAGTTAACAGCCATAGCACAGAACACAACAAAGGAGTGAGCCAACAGCTGTAGGAAGAAGAGGAGGGGGGTAAAAGAGGACAGACAATATTCAGAGCAGTGGAGGCATCTGTCTAAAAGCTGCAATAGGTCAACCCCTCCTTACTTGTAGGAGCAGGACACAGGCATGCTTGTCCTGAAGACATTTCTGACAGACGATTCTGGCTAAAGCATTAGAGTAGAGGTCACTTGCGACTGAACTTTTTTGCATTGTTTTGTTTTAAAAGCAGAACATAAACAGCCTTTTATCTGCCCTTCAGAAGCAGGGAACTGGGTGAAATTATAAAAGGGAACTGGCAGATCACCAAACCAACAGCAACTAAAAAAGTACCATACAATCAGTAGGTCAATAGTGACCAAGCCGATTCCACCAGAGTAAATATTTAAAGATGGGCTCTTCTTTTTCTTGGCAGAACAACCTGTCTTCAGCATATGCCTTTAAGATAATGCTGGAACGGAAGTCTTCCAAAAACTACGACAACCTGTCCTTTCGGAAATGCAGGGTGTGGGTCGCTGTGGAAACACAGCTAACCCTACTGTACTTCCCGCCAAGGGAAGGGTAGTAGTAGGTCCGAAGAGCTACTATACAGTAGTAGAAAACTATGCTCAGCTCAGGAGAATACAAAAATGTGACTTGGATATAGGGCTGTAAAAATAGTGCAAACAAGACACAGAACCACTTGTTTTTGAAATTCTAGTGCCTTTTCCTGCCCGGGCAGGTTAAAGTTATCCAAAGAATCCAGAAATCACATCAATTTAATCTCTTCAGGCCTGCAAGTCTAAAGTCAATACTGTTTGCAGTGTGCAACTACATTGTTAAAGCTGATAAAACAGGGCAAGGTCCAACATACAGGAAGTCAATATGTTTAAATAGTTCAGTTTTAGTATCAGTAAATAAGTTACTCTTCAAATTATTGTAAGTCACAAAACAAACTTGACTACAAAAACAAGAGTTAAGATGCAGACATTAAATACTATTCATTAAAATACTAGTGTTTTTTTTTTTTGTTCAAACGGGGCACAACTTTTACACTGTAATAATAAAATTGTTTTTATCTAAAGAATGCATGTATTTGTCAGATATTTACAATATGTTATTATTACTTTTACTTTAATGTAATAATGCCATTCATATAGGACCACATTGTTACTGTACCAAGACAGGCTACTACTGTGTACTTCCCTTGATAGTGTACAATAGGTTACTGTACTTGAACAAATCCATTCTGAAGACTCTAGAGCAAGCAGCTGGTTTGGCGTTACCAGCATTCAAGCTGGCCTGTTAAAAAGAGTAAGACATGAGGGTACAAGCCTGTTCGTATCTGGTTTTGGTTTGTTAACCAGACAATGACTCTCAGTTCCTCAACTTCTCTGACCGCTCTAGATATCAACTCGACAGACCCACTGTGGGAGGAAGCCATGAGAAGCAGGGCAACCACAACCTCAGAAAAGTGCTGTGATAAACCTCAGAAAAGTGCTGTGATACAGGTTTGTTGTGTACAGTGCAGTTGAGTGCTTCACTTTCTTTTACTGACGTCATTCAAAGTCAAGTCTGACTTATTGATAGTGACCGCAAAAGTTCTACTAAATAAATGCCTCTTGCAAAATAATATTGTCAAAGAAAAAAATGAATCGCAGAGACTGCAAAAAGATAAGATTAAGACACCATGATTGATATTAGGTGTGGACAAATAAGTGAAGATAAAGACAGGTTTTACTGTTTATGGTACAATAAATACAGTTTTTCCTGTTTATGGTATAATCTCACAATGTGTGCTGGCCTAAAATCCAACAGCATATAATGTCAGTGCCTGACACTCAAAAAAAATGGTCAGTTTGGAGATATGGCCACAAGAGAGTTCATTAAACATTAAAATAGTTGAAAAACTGAAAATGAAGTGCAGCGCAAGCCAAGCAAAATGATGCAGTAGTTTCTTGTATGTTAGCTATTAGAGTGGAAACTGTTAAACACTTTGAAGAAATATTATTTCCCTACTTTGAGTGTCAGTGGGTAAGCAATTGTAAAATTTAAAACTAAATTTAAAAAAAGTTTGACTAGCAGCTTCACAGCTGGGTAAGTATTAAATCGTCACAAGCATCTCCAATTAGATGAATGAGATCATGGGTGCCTCCAGAAAAATTCCGAGAACAGTTACAGTATCAAAAGTGCATGATTTAGAATAATGACACCTATCTCGAGGGTCCCATTGTTAAGTTTACAGATCCCTTTCAGCTTGAATGTGTGTCCATTTAGCACAGAGTCTAGAGACATCTGACACTGAAATTGGAATTCCTATGTGAAACTCTCTGATTTTCCCCAGCCTTTTGTTGGATAATATTCCCCATTTACCACTGCTCTCCCTTCAGGCGTTCTTCAGTACAGAAGGATCCCACAAGTTTAACTATTTCACAACCAACAATGGAACCAGGGATTGCTATAGAGGACCCATCTGAAAAGCATTCAAAAATACTCTAAGCATGCCCGTATGAATAGAAAACACCTCTGAAGAAAATCTCCAACACAGACGGAAGACCAGAAATCAAAGCAGGGGAGCAAAATGTATTCTACTCCGTCTTCTCTATAACTTACACAGCGCGTCGGGGGTTGACAATATTAAATATAAATATAAATTTATTGACACAGATATATTATAGTTGATGCATTACAGTACTGCTTTATGTAAGCTGGACTGTCTTTTTAAATGTGACTATGACTTCCCAATAACTTATACAAAGCATTAAAAAGCATCAACCAGTAATATTCCCTTTAACTAAAGATAGGACAGAATTTAAACAACGCCTACAGAGGGAAATCTAATGTTAAAGGATGTCTGTTCAGTGTCCCTAAAACCCAAGAAAGTACAGTAGAAGTGATACCAATTATTTCTTCCAACAAGTACAGTCAATGGGTATTTCCATACATAGATAAATAACTGTGTTTAGTTAATGTAAATTAACAAATAAGAGAAACACTTAGCAGGCTGTGGTTGCGGAAAAAAACAAATTAAAATTCTGAACAAACAAAAACTACAGTATGACAGGAGGGGGGGGACCTACAACAGTACTGCTGGCCTGCTAGCATTTATTACACCTTCATGCTTCAATTCTCTGCAAAATCAAGTCAAACTATACAGTACTGTATAGAGTACCTATTTATTGTGCATTTGAAAACTATTTACACGACAGACCTCTTGGCACAGCTTGCTTATTGTCACCCCATAAACATCAAGTGCTCGGATTCCACAGTATGACTTTGAGACTTTGCAAGCGGTACTCTCACTTGGCGGTGCCTGTGCGTGTTGTGTTGTCAGGCCCATGCAGCAGGGTGGAGCTGGATGAACCTCCCACATTCAGTACAACCAACGCAACATTTTCCTAACCCTCAGACTTGGGCTTGCTGGAAGTTATAAATACACGTGGTGTGTTTTTCCACTTGGTATTTTAAGATGCAGAGATACTTTAGTATTGAAAACAATAATGATCAAACGCAATTGGAAAAGTAAAACAAGGCCTGGTAGACAACCAGCATACTTTAGTGTTCCAACTCTTAATTTACTAGTGCTGCAAGTAATTTTCATTTTGGCACCTTTCACATAAACAATACTTAAGGCTGCAATTGCCAGCCACACAGCTACTGTATAGAAATAGCAAGCATCTTCTAAGCCTCCCATCATATCCCATTTCTCATTTTTCCACAAAAACACAACCTTAATGCTCTATTGGTTTGGGAATTTGGGGGTGCAAGAATAACAGCAGCTGCCTATTAAAGTCAACAAAAGCTGAATCTCCCAAAAGGACAGGATTCATTCCTCCTAAAGCCTTGGTAAAATCTCTGAAAACATTTCAGATACTCTTTCTAGCTTTGCCAATTTTGAATGCAGAAATGCAGTCTGTGTAAGAGATTGTGTAACCTTAACAGTGTGGGCATCAATATCAGATCCATCACCACCAGAATCTAGAGCTTGTCAGTAGTCTGATATCTCAGACCTGCCCGTGAAGCAAACTTACCGTTTTCATGGAATGGCCCTGAATAGTAATAACTGCAATAGCTTGGTATTGTGGCTCTAAAAGTGTATTGTCTGCTGATAAGATGGTCTCCTGGATATTGCTTTTCTCTCCCACTACACTGTGGTGATAAATCAGACCATTTCAATGCCATAAAGGAAAAGCCGCATGGGAGGAAAACGGAGAATGTAGAGGAAGAAAGTCACGTCAGAAACTTACACCTACTTCTGCAGGGTTTGAATTACTTTTTAAAAGCATCAATATGGAGGCAATAGTGAAAACCTACATAGCTTTATAAATTCTAGCCTCACTATATTTTTCATGAGAAGAATAAGTTTACAAATTCAAGGAACATTATATGATTTTTAAGACTACTAATAAAAGACTAATGTAATGTTTGGTGTATGGAGATCAATTAATCATATGTACAAATTCAAATCCAAGCTTTTGCGCAAAGAAAAAAAAACATCATAAATAACATAAATCCAGCAATAAACAACAAGCTGAAGTATAAGCAATTCGGGCGCACTTATATTTTGCGATAATGAGAAAGATTTTTGGGGGGAATTTTTAAATGGCTTAGAATTTCCAGCAGTGCATAGCATCTGCAACTGTACTATTTGTTTAATACTGCAAAACTAAATGGAATTTCCTTCAGGGAAACAAATCATCCTCTCCCAAAATCTTGCAGCTGCTGCCTTGGGTTCTCAGTGAAGTAATAAGGTATGCAGCTAACATTTCTTAATCTTGTTTACACTTGGGGTGTTGCAGTATTGGTCATTTAATTAAGTTCAGCTAATAAAAAGGACTGTCTATAGCTTCAAATGCCTACACTATTTCCCCCTTTTTACAATGCATATGTTGCTCTTATATTGAGAGAATAAAAGCAACAATTTATCTGCACCGGTCAATGTAAGCAGTTGGTGCCAAACAGGTACATAGACATAAAAAATACAAACCTCAATATCTGAGCAACAGAACTCAGGATTATTGCAGGCAGGGATATGTAATACAAAATGGTAGTTAAAGCTATACGCGAACAGCTGGTTTCACAGACCCTGATTAGAATAGTCTGGATTACCTAATGTTTATGTAAAGTAGTCCAAGATTGGTGTTAATCCTGGGTCTGTGAAACCAGCCATGAAATGCAAATAATTGCAAAAGCAGCAAATGTATGCTTAAATGAATGTTTTCCACCAAAATTGAGCTGTGCAGTAGAGTGAAGATCATGGGGAAAAGAAGGCACTAGCAAACGTCTATCTACTTCACTTACGTTTCCTTTAGTTTTACTTAAGAATTCCGACTGAATGGTTTGAAGTTATGAGAGATCATTGGAAACTACGCGTGTCACAGGTAGAAAATACATATGTTATTTATTTATTTATTTATTTACTTTTTATATTTATATATATATATATATATATATATATATATATATATATATATATATATATATATATATATATATATATATATATATAACGCAGTGTTAGTGGAATTCCAGAACCACAATTAAAACACTTTGTGTCCTAGCAGACAGGTGGGCACGGACAAAAGAACCCCACAAACCACTTTCCAAATATAAATGGTGCCCCCTTCAGATGTTTCCCAGTTCTTTAACCATTATATCACCCAAGAAAAGCTTCACTCTACATCTGTGTTCACCAATTAAGTTTGTCCCCCTGACCAAAGCTTTAATTTGACTGCACAACATGTGCAAATACTGCAGCTATGGCACATACTTGCGCACACACATCAGAGTGACTTTTCAAAGAAAGGCCATATGGTTCCCAGGCCAAAACATTTCTTTAGGGGTTTGCCTAGTTATTTATCCCTTTTAAAGGTAAAGACTCAATTACATGCTGCATTTGCTTTCTGTATTTGGAGTTTTGGTCAAGTCAGGAATGTCATTCAAATCGTCAACACATTTTCTTGTACTGTATTATTTAAATATACTCTCCACAAACTAATTTAGGAAGACAATGGTATTAATGTATGTGTTATACTGATCAAAAGGTATAGCAAAGCTATTTTAGTTACATAACAATATACTCCCCAGTACAATATACAACACAGAACAGGTGTTGGTACCATGAAATAGGTCACATTGAGTCACATTCACAGCTAATTTAATCTCATGTCCGTGAATACAGTTTAATAATAATTAAAGTTCTTTCCAATGTAAAGCATCCAGTCAAGAATCAGTACCATACAAAGTATGCTTTGGTGTATTACATCATACTGCACTGTATTCATGGCTAGCAAACGGGGTTAATATAGCATGACTGGCCATTTATATGAGGTCATAGTTTTGTACAGTATGTCTATGTTGAAAATAGATAGCATTCATGGAAAAACAATATCTAGCTTCATTTTCATTTCAATTGCTAATGATCCTACACATTTATTAAAGAACTAAGAAAAAAAAATTGTGCTGGGGGGGGGGGTACTGTTTATGTTTAGGAAAAAATAAACTGCAAATCCAATGCTGTACAACAAAGGCACCGCAAGTGTGTTTGTTTCGGTTGTTCACTATATTTTGTTAAACATAATTTACTAACAAATACGTTTCTTATCATTACATTATATCTATATCTAGAAAAACAACAATATTCATCCACAATGAATGACATCATTATATGTATATTACAGTATATGCATTAGTATGATACAAGTAACATCATATTACACTGGCAGTGAAAACAGAAACACAAAGGATACATTTTTAGGTAAATGTATGAACGCTGCAAGTTTGGATACAGAAACTGGCCAAAGCCTATGAAAATAAAAAAACAACAATGTAACACGAAGGTCTTTTTGTTTTACAAACACGAGCTTATTCTTAAATGTGCCACATGTCTCGTGCTGCTGTGCTAATATTTACAGTACTGGGTGGGGATCCAAGGCTACGGTGTAAATACTGTGTTTGGGGAAAAAAACAAAAACAAAACGCAGAATTACCGCTGTCTCTTACAATAAATTACATTATATCTTACAACATGGTAACATTAAATCTAGTAACATTATTTGATCAGATTGTCTTGTTTCCCCAATATATCGATGTAAATGGTAATATAAATTGTAGGTAAACCATGTGCAGACTTATCATATCCATAATCTATATAAAACTGCACACATTACGTTGTAGATTTTTGTTATAATTTAAACCTGACATTGCAGATTCTGCTTTTTTTTCTCACATGGTTTTATCCCTCGTTATCCTACAGGCCGGTAGTGATCCGCGGCTCTTTCCTGTATCTCTCTCCCTCAGTCACAGACTCCTAATATCCAAGGTATAAGACCACCACATAGCTTCCCCAGAATGGAATGCTTCTTCAAAGGAATAAAAACAAAACCTGAATATATGCATTGTTTAAAGTCATCTATATACATGTTATATTCCTAGAAAGACTGCACGAATCCCATCTCCCTTTTCCCAACCTCAATTTAACAACGAACTTTGATTTTCAATCAATCGATTTTCAGAACAATTAATCCAATTACTGTACGGACACTTTATAACCTTTTTCTAATTCATAGCAAAACTGCCATGAGTCTTGTCCACCCTGACTAGACACCTTTCTCATCTTCTATCCCGTTTTTCTTCTTGGGGAAATCAAAAATCAAATGCAGCCTACTTCACATACTGATTGAAAACTGTCAACTTTCACAGAATACCCATCGATATGCTACAGAATTTGCATGCCGTTTTCAATGCCAGTTTAAACTTACAAATAAAAAGCGTTACTTACTGTGAGAAATCCTTGGGATTCGCTAGCGAGGGGATCCTTTCTCCTTCCTGCTGTGATCTAATCTAGTAACACACAATCTGTTCTCAAATCCAGTAGGCAAAGGTGATAAAGCACAATGTTTGCTTTTATTTAATTTTTTAGGCGTGATTGTATGTGGCGGTCCGATATCTTTATTATTATTATTATTATTATTATTATTATTATTATTATTATTATTATTATTATTATTATTTCCGTTCTTTCCCAGCTGTAGTTACAAATTCATTCAAGTGGCCAACGCCGTCCACTAAGGCAGACTAAGCAAGGACTGGAGTGGGTTTGTGCTTCTCATTTCCTGTCCAGCCCTAAATCAGCCTCTACTAATCAAACTAAAAGCGCACTGACAGGGCTGCTTGGCGAAGGACTGTGTTATCTGTTCAGACAGAGGTGTTCCTTTGATATGGATATTGATTGAGATGGCTGGATTACATTTAATAAAGGTTTTTCACACTAACGACCACAGCAATGCCCTCGTTTTTGCTAGACCTCCGGCTCGGTAAATGTTTGGAGCGCGACTGCATTAAGTTGAATTTGATTTGCCAATTGTCCCCAATGTTCTACTTTTATGATGCTTTACCACTGGAGAGTATATATTTTCTATTTTCTTCATCATAGTTAAATAAATAAATACGCATCACTCTAGACTAATTTCAATATGTGTTATTGAGAACAAGATATTGTATTATTTATTGCAATTGCAACCTATATACATTAAAAAGGTGTATCACTGCACATGTAAAAAATAATAATAAGACTCCAAAAACAACAAATATATACCACTGTTGGCCTATATTACTGTGAAATAACTAATAATAACAAAACAAAACAAAAAAAGCAATGGCAAAAACAAGCCCACAGCAACTAATGGAAGTGATTGGTATTGCACAGTACAATAATGCACATTAGTTTGAGCCCATTAGTGGTAGTCAATCAATCAATCAATTTTTATTTTATACCTAGTCATGATTTCTGAACTGAACAGCTGATGTTGCTTCTGCTGCAGCTCTTATACTTTACCCAATGCTCTTGGGAAGAAGTAGGTATGTTATGATAAAGAATAAAATGAAAGGACTGCCTTTTTTAGGATACACAGAGACCTGCTCAGTAACCCTCCAATAATCTACTAATGACACAGAGGATTGGAAAGAAAGGAATGGGTTTATTTTCTCCCTAAAATATTAATGAGCACACTAAAATATATATTTTTTGATGACAAGGAGCAGCTACATGACACCACTTGTGCACCAACTACTGGAGTTTTCATGAAGAATCCATTAGTGGGCAATGAGCCTCAGGCACAGTAGAAAAGGGGAGTCAAAACTGCCCCCTCTCAACAATCCCAGGCCAACTGGCCCCTCTCAAAGCTGTTTACAATTTTGCCATTGTGAGAGAAAAACACACTAGTAATACTACAAAAAACTAGTCAGGATCTTTTAAGCCTAATTTAGATTTTCCACTATTGATACAGCGAGAGTTTCATTACTCGCCAAGGGTGACATTTTGAGAGATCAAACTTTGTTCTGGCTAGTCAGAGAGATATAGTAATACCTCCAAAACCATGACTCAAGATGTCCTCACCTGTAAATTATCCAAAACATTGTTGTTGTTGCAACACGGTTTTTCAACATGCAAAGGCATGCACATTTTTGGGGTTACTGAGATACAGCTGTAATGGAGTTTGCAATGAAGAACTACCATAATAAATATGTTATGCTCAGCAAGGGGTTCTTTAGTAACCACTGTCTTTTATACACAAGAATAGTTTGCAACAGATTTTAATCACCCATTTTATTTATAAACTTTACAATGTAGTGTTTATTTTTGTGTGAGTCTAGTAAAGTATTGTTCTCGAACACTAATATGTATTTTTAATGAATAAATATCTCAAATTGTATTTTCTTAGAGTAAATTACTCAAACACTGTGTTTTCTAAATTTTTTAAAAGTTGATAAGGTGATTTCAGGAGCTCCTCTGGTTGTCTGCCATGAGTACATGTAACAGGCTAGATCTGACATACAGTAGTGTATTTAAAGAACGAATAGCCAGTGCCTAATGATCTGCACACTTAAGACCACGTTTCCTTTTATTTTCCTGGCAATATACTGCTGTGCACAAGAGGGTGCTGGTGCTTGCTAATATAAACACACTTTGGCTGATCTAGCCTACTTAATATGCGTCTGTGGCTGACAACTAGAACTGAAGACAACTCCTGAACTCATAGTCACTCATACTCCAAAAATATATAATAAAAAAACTCAATGTTTAAGTAATTGCAAAAAGAAATACTCAAAGTAACCTGGTATCCCATGAGACAACAGGTTGCTTTGCAGTCTAATAATAGCTCACCCAGTTATCACTTACCTGTAGCTGACTATCAGAGTAAAACTGAGCCTCTACCTTGAGAAGAAGGAGTATTACCATACTGGCATGTGAGCGGCTTTTTGATTTTAACTGCATGTATGGCATTTCTTTTGGGGTTCATTCATATTACAATTGACATATTATCAAAGCGAAAGGCACATGAGGCCCGTCTGTGTTATGGATACTATGCTGCATACTGTATATATTATAATAGGACAGGACCTCTATAGAATTAAAAATGAAACCCTGAAGTTATGTCAGCTGTCACCTAAATAAAAAAAAAAATCTTGCGGTTACAAATCCAGCAGATACATTTACGTAAAAAAAATTTGTTTTAGTGCAATGCAAAGCTGTCTGTTTAATGTACCTTAGTACTGACATATAGTAGGTTATCCTCACCAGCTTTAAACTGTCGTTCAAATGTGTGTTAGTGTTACTTAGTAAGTGAAACAAAGAAAGTATTGTTTATTGTGAATGTAATCTACATTAGTATAATGCTGGTTTCACTGTCATTCCTAGCTGTCTTGAGTTCCATGGGCTCTTGCTCTTTTTGAAACACTGTCTATTAAATGCCTAATTGTAATTATATGCTATTGCCAGCCCCTGCATCATTGTAAATTAAATAAGTTATTTACAAACCGCTAACCAAGATCATGCAACAGTCTCTTGACACAGGGGTTGTACCGACAGACTGGAGAATTGCAAACGTAAAAGGGAGACAAAACCGAACCAGGTAACTACAGACCAATAAGCCTGATTTCTATTATATGTAAACTTATGGAAACTATAACAAGATCCAAAATGGAAAATTACCTATATGGTAACAGTATCCTGGGAGACAGCCAGCATGGTTTTAGGAAAGGGAGATCGTGTCTAACTAACCTGCTTGATTTTTTTGAGGATGCAACATCGACAATGGATCATTGCAAAACATACGACATGCTTTATTTAGATTTCCAGAAAGCTTTTGACAAAGTCCCGCATAAAAGATTAATTCTCAAAGCAGTAGGGATTCAAGGAAATGCATGCACATAGATTAGGGAGTGGTTAACATGTAGAAAACACAAAGTACTAATTAGAGGAGAAACCACAAAATGGAGGTAACCAGTGGTGTACCACAGGGATCAGTATTAGGTCCTCTGCTATTCCTAATCTACATTAATGATTTAGATTCTGGTATAGTAAGCAAACTTGTTAAATTTGCAGACGACACAAAAATAGGAGTGGCAAACACTGTTGCAGCAGCAAAGGTCATTCAAAATGATCTAGACAGCATTCAGAACTGGGCAGACACATGGCAAATGAGATTTAATAGAGAAAAGTGTAAGGTACTGCACGCAGGCAATACAAATGTGCATTATAAATACTGAAATTGAAGAATCTATGAAAATAAATACTGAAATTGAAGAATCTATGAAAACGACCTAGGAGTTTATGTTGACTCAGAAATGTCTTCATCTAGACATAAAAAAGGCCAACAAGATGCTCGGATATATTGGGAAAGTGTTAAATTTAAATCAAGGGAAGTAATACATTAATAAGATCTCATCTAGAATATTGTGTTCAGTTCTGGTCACCTCGTTACAAAAAGGATATTGCTGCTCTAGAAAGAGTGCAAAGAAGAGCGACCAAAATTATCCCTGGTTTAAAAGGCATGCAGACAGGCAAGATGGGCCGAATGGCCTCCTCTCGTTTGTAAACTTTCTTATGTTCTTATGTTCTTAAATGAGAATTCTGTATCATAATTAAGCGTGGCTGATTAATGTGAATAAAACATATTTCTGAAGCAGACACTTCATCTTCAGACATTCCCCCCATATAACAAAATCCTCTTCTTCTTCTTCTTCTTCTTCTTCTTCTTCTTCTTCTTCTTCTTCTTCTTCTTCTTCTTCTTATTATTATTATTATTATTATTATTATTATTATTATTATTATTATTATTAGTAGTAGTAGTAGTAGTAGTAGTATTATAAAGATCACAAAAACAGTGAAAGAATATTTGTTGTACTGACTTGGAAGATATGACAACAGTTATCTTGCCTTTGACACCTCATCCAACATGGCTGCCTAGCAACCACTATGGACGTTTGTCTCTGTAAGGATTGCTCTGGATGTCCTTCAGGTTTTAATGAGTAATTGTACCCTTCATAAACAAGTAACGGTACCCTACAAGCAACCAGGCAAAAGAATCTCCACATTTGATTAAAAAACAATTGAGAACCAGGCTGAGCGGTGGTGCCTATTAGCAATCACCAGAAATGAAATCCTGAGCTCTCGTCCAGCCCTGTTCTGACCTTTGTATGCCTGCTGGATAATTTTGCTTAAAAACTGGAAACCGGGATACTAGAAATAATCCCTTTAAGAGTGCAATGTGGAATATGAGGAAATTTCAGGCACTTCTTAAATCACAGGGACATGTATCTGTCTGTCTGTCTGTTTATTTAAAGGATGTACTACTAGGAAATCCATTTGGAAAGTCACAACTTTGATTGCTAGTGTGTCCTACAGACAATATATATATATACATATACATATACATATACATATATATATATATATATATATATATATATATATATATATATATATATATATATATATATATATATATATATGTCAAATGTAACAGGCATTGTCTATTTTTTTTGTGTTCTTTTCTTTTGTGAATACTAACACACACACATACTGTATTTACATATATTAATATAATTGAATACATGGTTATGATATTTCCCTCTGTGTTATGGTTACCTTGTTGTAAGTTTAATTGAACTGCTTTAACTGTATCATATTTGTTTTCATGATTCGTTTCCTTAAGGAAACAATGAATGAAAACAATTATAAAACAACTAAAGCAACATACAGTGTATCCAGCCATACACTGGAACAAATGCATTGATCATTCAGATCATCTTGCAGAGTCATTGATCATTCAGATCATCTTGCAGAGTCATTGATCATATTGCAGAGTCATCTGCCCTGTCTCGGCACATTTAAAAAGACACGACTGTGGCGTTGTTGTTATGTCATCTTGTGACAGTCGTGTGGTTCACTCCTGCCGTAAAATCTCTGTCTCAGTGTATCGACGCAGGGGATATTGTTCTAAACACAGCTCTGCTTACAGACGTCCAAGCGCATTCCTCCCTGACTTTGTCGTACTGCTGCTGGTTTAGTCTGTTGACAACGCAGCTGGCATTGCACCAAAATAGGACCGTTTCATCATAAACCGGCGCGTATCTTATGTGCTTGGCTTTTATTATTATTATTTGTTTACTTAGCAGACGCCTTTATCCAAGGCAACTTACAGAGACCTGGGTGTGTGAACTATGCATCAGCTGCAGAGTCACTTACAATTACGTCTCACCCGAAAGATGGAGCACAACGAGGTTAAGTGACTTGTTCAGGGTCACACAATGAGTCAGTGGCTGAGGTGGGGTTTGAACCAGGGACCTTCGGGTTACAAGCCCGTTTCTTTAACCACTGGACCACACAGCCTCCTTTATAACTGTCTCCTCTTTCTTTAGGTCAGGAAGAAAAACCCACATTTCAAAGGCTGCATACAATTTTTTTTTAATGACTTCCTGGAGTTGTGTGATTCAATCTTTATTTAATTATTATCAGTCCAGTTAATGATTCATTTGAACCGGAACATTGTATCAATAAGCGTAACATAAGGAGCCGTTCATTGATAACATCAGTACAAGTTGTACAAATACTACAACCGCACGCTTCACAGTGTGTATTCAAATTTTTCTAATGGTATTAAAAATGTAAAGGGCGTAATAACATTTTCAATGAGTATGCATCTTTTTATATCTCTATATGTAGAAAAGGTAGGGCTGGTAGTTGAAAGGTCACGAATCAAACAGTTAAACACAGTCTTGTTATTTTCTTCTTACTGTTCCTCAGATAAGGTGTAGACCTTTTATTAATACAGTACACACACACACACACACATTCAATAACTCAAAATCAAGTCGTAAAGATACAGAAATGTCAACTTTGTGTTTGTAACGCTGAAGTTTAACTGTACAGTCAAAAGCCTGTTTACAATAATATTGTGTTCATATTCATCATACACATGGGTATTTCTCTGCTGCAGAAAGTGACTGTCCTTGTTCATAAAATATGAAGGATGAGTCTGCCCTCTTGTGGTACAAGGTGATCAGTACACGTGTGTGATTTCTACAGCATTGAAGGCTATACTAGACTGATACTAGGTGTGGCTCATGCGTTAATTAAGCAAATAACATCCCTGCATGCTTAGGGTCATGTATAAAAATGCTGGGCAGGCCTGGTTGCCTATAATTATGGCTAGCATGGCTGCAAGAGGAGACCTCAGTGACTTTGAAAGAGGGGTGATTGTTGGGGCGCATTTGGCAGGAGCTTCAGTGACCAAGACAGCTCAACTTGCTGATGTTTCACGAGCAATGGTGTCTAAGGTGATGTTGGCATGGAACTCCGAGGAAAAGACATCATCAGCAAAGGGCAACTTTGGGCGGAACCGCATACTCCAGGATTGTGATATTTATGCATTAATTTGAAGTGCAAGGCAAAACAGGCGATCAACTGCAGATCAAGTGACTGCAACTTTTAACCTGTGGCGCGAGCAGCCAGTTTCATCAAAAACGGTCCACCGAGAACGCCACAGAGCGGGATACCATAGTGGCCCAACGCCCTATTAAGTGACTTTACATTGGTGTTTCCATTTTTTTGTCCACTACCTGTACATTGAGACGCACAGAAACCCTTCTAAACATCTTGTGCTTTTGCTGCATGCATGGCATTGCCCGTTAGTGCACAGGATTAATGATACAGTGATCGCAAGTCAATACTCAGATGCTCAGAACACACACTGCATCTTAATGAGGGCAGCTGTTCTGTGTCACAAATACAAAAGACCTGAAGTGAAGAGAAATTCAAACTATGAATGATACAGAGCTAGTTAAAAAAAAATGAAAAGAACATGTTTTAAGTAAGCAGTGTTAAATGTTTTGTGAATAAGGACTCTAGTCGGACTGTTTATATTTGTGCAATCCCACAAACAAACAAATACATTAGAAAATACGTATAAATAAGCATTAAAACAAAGTTCTGCTACAGGTAAAGGTAATTTAGACATGAAGTCCAATATATTGTTTGTGTCTCACTAGGGTGTCAGGGTGCAGCAGTCAAAAATGTCCCCTTCCTTTCCTGTAACATCTTGCATGAAGAAATTGGATAGGGATCAAACAAATATGGGAAAGGGGACACTTTGTGACTGCTGCACCTTGATACTACTTCTTTATTAATCAGTTAATAATTAGAATTCAATTAAAGTTGAACAATACATCTGCATGAAACAAATGTGAATATACAAGGCAGAGTCAATATTGAATTATTTTTACTGCTTTGTACTAACACTTCTTTGATAAATTTGTTTGTTAGTTTGTGTGCTCTTTGAGGTGACACATCTTCAGTATTCTAGGAACTCACAAGTATAAACGCTTCTCTGATCTTTTATTTTTCCAATCATTTATTGAGCTCCCCTCAGTAAGATGCAATCCATGTTCTGAGCATTGCAGTATGGATGACTGGCTAGCAATATATTATTACGGCTGTATACAAACAGGCAATGTATTGCATGTAGCAAATGCAAGGGATGTTTGGAAGTGTGTTTGTCCGCTTCAGTGTAACATAGACATGCTATTTGATTTTTATTGCAAACAACTGAGGAAGCAATTAGCCCACCCAAGCGCATTGCTAAACACAGGGAACAAAACATTAAAGGAAGGAGACCTTTTTTAATTACTTCACCCTGTCACTACTGGGAAACTCTCTGTTTTATTGATCAGTCCCTAATGTGATGAAATGTAAACATAAGACTTCATGCAGGGCAGAATCTGTTTCAAGCTGATAACCAACCCCTTCTCAGTGTCCTGTCTCCTGAAGTTACAGACTGATAAGAAACACAGAGAGGACCTTGCTATTGCCTCTTACCCTGCTTTATCTGGGTGTTTTGTCTTCTTGTTTTTCTCTGTTTAGTTTGTTCAGCTATTTATTTCCTCTTTCTTAGGTACCAGCATGTTGTTACTATTCACTTACTTGTGTCCATATTTTTCATTTCGCTCTATCTCCCTTCTTTATAGCTGCTTATTTATTTATTTATGCATGTATTTATGTATTTATTTACTTATTAATTCATCAATACTATGAGTACATATTGAATTTGTTTTTTGTCCAATACACAAGTTACAATGACAAGACCTGCTCAGTTAAAACCCCAAAAGCACAAAATGATTATATAGTCTTACAGTACATTTCCCTTTGTGGAAATGCAGAAGTGTAAACAGAGGCAAGTCAGATTTAAAAAAAAAAAATGCTGTGTAGGTGCAGGCTCTGGTGCCGTGCTACATCCTCCCAGAAGTGGTTTCTGTGGTATTTTCTATTGTTTTTCACTGCACAGCACAAGGCATCTTTTTGAGCTTTTAACTTTTACCATAGAAAAGCAAGGCTCCAATAATCTTTTGGCAAACGACCATCAGTCAGTCCCCAGTACCTTTAAAAGTTCAGTCAGGTAGAGGCCACAATAGCAGCTTCAGATTGATCTTTAAAGGGGGGCTACTGTGAACAGCTGTCACAGGGTTTTTTTAAGGGGTAAAAGTGAAACATAGCTCAAGACAAGATAGGTGTCACAGTGGTAGACAATTACTGCCACATAGTAACCTCTGTGTAATCACAAGGTATCAAATGGCCAGTAGGCCCTAGACAAGCGAACAGATTTATCTTCATTCAGTGTATTCATTTTATTTGGTAACTGAGTAATATAATATTTGCAAGGTCTACTATGTTTTTGTTTTTTTGCTGTTATTTTTTTGACCAATTATGTATATCTATTTGTTAGTTTAAAACTTAAAACATGTCCTTATATATGGTGACATAACCATCATTTAAAAAAATTATAAATAAGCTATTGTGAATGTTATATTTCTCCATTTACTTCCAATGCCACTGCATTTAGTTTTTAAGTCACATATGCCATACTTCTTTCATTTTAGAAAATGTGACCATAGACCATGACAATGGAGGAAAGAAAATCATGATACATTAAAAAAGGTACTAGTAGGTTCCTGTTTTTAAGCTATTGTGGCAGATAATAAATTAAAGAACAGAAGAATAACATTTTTACCTTTATTAAAGAACATTGGAAATCTCAGAACTTTTATCCACCAATGAGGAAGAAGCATTGCAGGGCACTATCACACCATAAAACTTTCAGATAGAATGTCTAGCTTTCAGGAAGTGATATTTCAAAACCCAATGCACAGCAGCTTTTATGAAAATTGCTAGAAATTGGTGGAAATTGAGATAAAATCTTTTTTTCCACAAAATGATGGGTTTAACTTCCAAAGCATGTAAAGAGTAAGCAAAGTACATCGCAGATAAGTGGGGTAAACAATGGTTTATGACTAAAACATGAAAAAATGCATAGTTTTATCATGGGAAAAGCAGCCTGTGTTGACAGGGATACAGTGGAAGTATGTCTGTATGTTACACTTACATTTTTAAATATATCTATAGAACTACTTATTTAATATTAAATAAATACGTTTTCATGTTACTGATAGATCTCATTTTGTATTTACAATCATAGCAGAGGTTTATATCACTGACTTTCATAGTGACTGTCATAATTCTGTAAAATGTAGCAAATGGAAGAGGATTATGGCAGTGACTTTTGTAGTGACTATCATAGTTCTCTCAAATGTAGCTTAAGGCAGTCTGTGTTAGTACACATCACATGCTGTCCAAGTACATACAAAGAGAAGTAAGTTCTGGTAAAGGCTGTGCTAGCTGGCATTTCCCTCCCACTATAAGGTACTGTGCTCTGAATGATACAGCCCTTCTTGATATCTACATTATCTTGCCTTTGTTGTGCTGTTTTTCACCTCTTGTGACATTTCAGGCCCGCCCACTCACCTTTTCCTGATTGGAAACTGTGTTGAAAAACAGAATACAGATTAATACTGTATAATTGTGAACCCTAATTCCAAAGGGTAACTGTGACGAGCAGGGGCAGTGGGGTGCAGCTGGTAATGTACCTCACTGAGGTTCAGGAGAGGATGCAAGGGTAATGGAATGTATTCATCTGGTGCCACAAACCGCAGCACCAAAATATACATTTTCTACCACACGCTTTGACGTTGAAAACTTGGCTTACAATGTTATTTTTAGCTCAACTTTTTTGACAAGCCAGGTGAGGCTACCAGCTGTGACACCATGAGGTTTTTAACTGAGAAAGAAAACATAACCTGCAAATAAGAAATGTAGAAGAACTAGGTTAAGGTGTGGGGTGTTTTAGGACACATATTTTTCTTCCTTTAATAAGAATAGCTTTTAAAGCTGCCTTATAGTGTTGCTCTTCGAATGAAAAGCTGCGCAGTAATCACAGTAATATACATGTAGAGTACCTATAATTGCATCTTGGCCTATGTATAAAGATCTTGAAGATGAAGTGGCTTCAAATATAAATCTGAGCAGTTTAGGGTTCTGTTGCTCCAATATAGAGATATTATCATTTTTCATTAATTATTGCATTTTTCCAAAATGGCAGGTTATTGATTTGCCACTGAAAAATACCAAGCACCAGGAGTGCTCTACACACAAACTGAACACATCTACAATGCTTCTATGCATATACTGATCACTCTTTCCTCTGAATACTCTTGGAGTATGTATCTTTTTAACTATTACATGGTGTAAGCTATTATATGGTGTAATTACTTCTTGAGATTATTCATTTACACTTACAGTCTTAGATTTTACTAAATATGGACTAGTTTCCAGCTACTGTCCCACATCCAATGCAGAAATACAAACTGTTTTGCAAAACAGGTTGTTTACTATAAATTTTACAGCAGGTATCAAACCTGTGAAATGGAAATAAACAGAAACAATAGACGCTGTTTAAACAACAGGAAGTGTGAAAGCCTATATGTACAGAATAATAAAACTGTGAGGAGCCTGCCTCTGTCTTGCATCAGATACTGGAATGTATTGAATTGATATAAACAAATCTAAAAAACACCCTCCTTTAAATCCCTTAACAGTACAGTAATACACTAAGAGAAACACAATCATTGTTAGCAGCTTGATTATCATAACATTGGTACATTACTACAATGTTAATGAATTCAGTGGCAGTATTTAGATTCACCACTGTTTAGATCCATTGAATTGACCCCAAAGACTCAAATTTATCTGAACCAAGAAATAAATAGACGTAGACCTCTGAAAAGAATATGCCTTTAAATTTACTGTAATGTTTCACATACTATAGGTATTGCAGTAACTGTTCTAAAACAACAGTATATGAGACTGAGGGCAAGATTTACTAAGGTCTTTTTTCCAATTCTCACCATTTTTGTGAAACAAAAATAAAACCAGTAACAAAAGATGTAGACTTCCAAGTTTCACGTTTTAAAACAATTTCAATTTGTTTTTTAAAAACATTGGTGTAAAGACTGACACCTGTTGTTATGTCGCTTTTAACAGATTTGTAGGATAAACATATGAAGTGACTAACTGTCTCCTGTGAAAGTCAGCTGGCTGCAAGGTCTGATTCGGAGAGTCTTACTCATCCATCAGACCTTGCCAATAACAGTCCTTCAGACATTTCAATAAGAAGGTGCTATTTTAAAGTGGGGGGAAAAGCCTCATCGACTCACTAAAGTGAAAGAGCACACCTTCATTGACATCCAGACCTGGTATAGAAAACAGCAAGTGGAGCATTCTGCTTGCCTGAGTGATAATTATTACACATCAATCTTTCTTGTCAGATGCTTTACCAATATCTTTATTTTACAAAATGTACTAAAATACATTCAGGGGGTCTTGATAAAGAGATCTCAATTAAACCTTGTGCCATTTAGTTTGCCGTATCATCTCAGTAAATAATGATTGCTCTACCTGTTGTCTATGTGTTTCATGTATCCAGTTCTAAGTACCAAACTGCTAATCTTTTAGAGTAATGACAAATCTGCAAACAAACAATGTATATTCACAGAACTGTGCAAACACATATTTTTCTATTTGGTTTTATTTATTTTATTGACTTATTTGTACACTCCACAATCTACTGTTACACATGTGGGTGCCTGGGGTGACTTCACACTTTCCCTGTCTGTGCTGCAATGTAAACACATGCATTTTAACAAAATAAAAATGGTATGTAGTTACTCTAATGTGAATATTCACATCTACACCAGAGGCAGAAACATTGAAATATAAACACAGGCTTTGGAAAGATGTTGAGACAAGCAGTTTGATAGTTGTTCCCATCAATGAGGAAGTCCACCCACATACAAGCATGATTACAATCCATGAACTCAACTCTGTTTGCAGATTTTTTAAAATTCCCCTGTGGGGATTTAAATTTGCAGAATTTGTATGCAGAATGTCCGAGCTCATTAACTTGCTTAACTGACATGGAAGTGTAAAACGTCTTTGAAGAATACACCAAATCTGAGATTTCATTGTCTGGTTTTGAATGAATGCTGAGCTCTATAGTTTATCTGTAAGCAAGCAGTCCTCTGTGGTGTACCTATTTAACATATCTCGGCATGTAGGAAGATGAAATAGTCTTCAACTTGCGTGAAGTATTCAGTTACAATAAAATAAAGGTCGAATAGTATTTCTGGAGAACGGTTTAAGAATATCTATCTTTGGTGAGGGGCGTCAAAAGGTTTAAGAGAATTTCAGTGTTGTCTGTGTCATGGGTTGATGGAAAAATGAATATCAAGTTTTCATTTACAATGTAACTGGAGCCTTCTTTTTCCCCTTAAACATTAGTGTTTTTTTGTTACCACTTTCTGATTAAGCAAGTTTCGATTTTGATGAAGACTAAAAGTAATTATAATGTATCTCAAGTCTGGCTGGTCAAAACCTTGCCCTGTTATCCTCATGTTCCTGTCAGAGTTTGTGATACATACTGCCATTATAAATTCTGACCCCTTCAATGCTGCTTGTACAAACACATGCTGGTACAGTGGTTTAGAAACAATAAGCTTAAGTAATTCCAAAATTAATTCCGAAATGTAATTACTATGTAACCACTCATGTTATTACTGTGTGTGTGTCTTTATATATATATATACAGTACTGTGCAAAAGTTTTAGGCAGGTGTGAAAAAATGCTGTAAAGTAAGAATGCTTTCAAAAATAGACATGTTAATGGATTATATTTATCAATTAACAAAATGCAAAGTGAGTGAACAAAAGAAAAATCTAAATCAAATCCATATTTGGTGTGACAACCCTTTGCCTTCAAAACAGCATCAATTCTTCTAGGTACACTTGCACAAAGTCAGGGATTTTGTAGGCATATAGTCAGGTGTATGATTAAACAATTATACCAAACAGGTGCTAATGATCATCAATTCAATATGTAGGTTGAAACACAATCATTAACTGAAACAGAAACAGCTGTGTGGGAGGAATAAAACTGGGTGAGGAACAGCCAAACTCAGCTAACAAGGTGAGGTTGCTGAAGACAGTTTACTGTCAAAAGTCATACACCATGGCAAGACTGAGCACAGCAACAAGACACAAGGTAGTTATACTGCATCAGCAAGGTCTCTCCCAGGCAGAAATTTCAAGGCAGACAGGGGTTTCCAGATGTGGTGTCCAAGCTCTTTTGAAGAAGCACAAAGAAGCGGGCAGCGTTGAGGACCGTGAGGCGCAGTGGTCGGCCAAGGAAACTTACTGCAGCAGATGAAAGACACATCATGCTTACTTCCCTTTGCAATCGGAAGATGTCCAGCAGTGCCATCAGCTCAGAACTGGCAGAAAACAGTGGGACCCTGGTACACCCATCTACTGTCCGGAGAAGTCTGGTCAGAAGTGGCCTTCATGGAAGACTTGCGGCCAAAAAGCCATACCTCCGGCGTGGAAACAAGGCCAAGCGACTCAACTATGCACGAAAACACAGGAACTGGGGTGCAGAAAAATGGCAGCAGGTGCTCTGGACTGATGAGTCAAAATTTGAAATATTTGGCTGTAGCAGAAGGCAGTTTGTTCGCCCGAAGGGCTGGAGGCGTACGAATGAGTGTCTGCAGGCAACAGTGAAGCATGGTGGAGGTTCCTTGCAAGTTTGGGGCTGCATTTCTGCAAATGGAGTTGGGGATTTGGTCAGAATTAATGGTCTCCTCAATGCTGAGAAGTACAGGCAGATACTAATCCATCATGCAATACCATCAGGGAGGCATCTGATTGGCCCCAAATTTATTCTGCAGCATGACAATGACCCCAAACATACAGCGAAAGTCATTAAGAACTATCTTCAGCGTAAAGAAGAACAAGGAGTCCTGGAAGTGATGGTATGGCCCCACAGAGCCCTGATCTCAACATCATCGAGTCTGTCTGGGATTACATGAAGAGAGAGAAGCAACTGAGGCTGCCTAAATCCACAGAAGAACTGTGGTTAGTTCTCCAAGATGTTTGGGCCAACCTACCTGCCAAGTTCCTTCAAAAACTGTGTGCAAGTGTACCTAGAAGAATTGATGCTTGATGCTGTTTTGAAGGCAAAGTGTGGTCACACCAAATATGGATTTGATTTAGATTTTTCTTCTGTTCACTCACTTTGCATTTTGTTAATTGATAAATATAATCCATTAACATGTCTATTTTTGAAAGCATTCTTACTTTACAGCATTTTTTCACACTTGCCTAAAACTTTTGCACAGTACTGTATATATATATATATATATATATATATATATATATATATATATATATATATATATATATATAAATGCCATGCTTTACACATCTGTTCATCACAGGTTGACTACCCACATGGGTAATACTCACATGTTCACATGTTATCGTCACTTGTCTCTACCTGGCCTCCACTGCCACATAACCAGCCAAGGAATCAGATCAATCAGGTTAACATGCACCCTCTGTTGTACTAAATGCCATACACATTTTAAAAAGTTAATACAAAACAAAGAGAACTTGCTTCACTGATTTATCTTTAGTCACGGTGTCATCCCAGAAAGCTCAAGGGAAATCTGGTAAGGTGTTATTACAAGGGGGCTCTGTCAGGTTTCGTTATAAGATAGCAGCAAGGGGCTGCCCTGTGATGTATCTTTGCTTACCCAATGCACCTGCAAATACAGCTTTGTAAGAACGAGGACCTGTTATCATAAAACCACAAGACTGCGGTACAGTTTCCAATGAATCACTTCCTGCTCAAGACTTGCATGCACAGTTATGTGAAAACAATGGATTTAAGCATGCCCTTTTCTTTTAGCAAAGGTAACAAAGTGAAAGAGCCCTATTTGAAAAGCTTGAGCTCATACTTTCAAGCGTATTTTAAAAGGGTTAACTCTGTAATTTATTCCTATTGTACAGAAAGGTGAAAAAAAAAATGTTAAAGGAATACAATATACTTTTTATATATTCATTAAATATCTACAATGGATATTTGGTATGTTCAATAAAGTCACCAGCACCTTTGAGATTGTGTCTCTGCATGCCTGAGCAAGGTGGAATTTGTGTAATGAGGCCTGTATAAAAATGACCACTAGGGCTGTGCACTGGTCATTTCTCCAGTGTGGTTGCAGTGTCCCCTGCGTGGGATAAAATACATACAATTTTAACAAATCTTAACTGCAAATGGTTATTTTCTTATCTGTGCTTTATAATAACTACAGGGAGCACCATCGTGTGTTCAAGGCATATCTGTCTTGCGTATTGCAACAGCTTCACAGAAGAAGCCTACTTTCCAGTCACGTGCTGCCTCTGTATATGAGCAGTGTGCTTTCTTCAGTTGCATTTCAATCAGAAACACCAAAGCAGAAACTTCCTTTGCTTGCAGTCACAATGCATACAGTGATCTTCTATTATATCTTTCTAAGAATGGTCTGTTCAGAAGGTAAATCTGATTTTTTTTTTCAAATTCTTTTTAATAGCTTACCTATGCACCAGTTTATATTGCTAATGTATAACATGAGCCATGACATAGGCTGAGATGTATATCCTGCTGCACATTGAAAGAAAAGTTTTGTAATCTGTTTGTTTTTTGAAACCCAAAATGTTAATATGAATGTATAAAAAGTTGTTTTTAATTAAAATGTATAAAGATAAGTATGTGTTTTTACCCGTAAATGTGTCTTGGAAAATAACCTAAATTATGCTGGTAACATAAAAGAGATTTAGGATACACTTAAAGACAGGTACATGTAGTTGAATTCTTGTTAACATGTATTAATATCACACTATTCTCTGATAGTAGGTACTGTGGTTACAGTGTAGTTAATGTAGCTGCATTATGGACCCATTATGGATTTTTACAAACTGATGTTTTTAATCACTTGCTTTTTATTTAACGTTCAGAATTCCTTTTGTTAAATGTATCTGTCCTGCTTTAGATTGCAATTTATTGTTTATTTATTTGCAACCTTTTCCTTTGTTAGCACACAAAGAATTTAAGTTTAGCGAGGCAATGGAAAAAGGAATTTGTGTTATTTTACTTCATAATCCCACTAGATTTTGCAGACAAACAGGCTAGTTTAAAGATCTAAAGAGTGTCGGATCTGATGCTGATGCCTATCGTGGGCCTCTTTTCCCTATGCTGGGTATTTTTTGTATTTAGTGATAATAAGAGAATGAATGTGGAATTACATTGGCTTAGATCATTGATACAGCCCTCTGTGTGTGCAGCACACAGGAGTGTTGTAGTACCAATGAGGCTGCTAGTGGGGCCACCGATAATAATGTACCCATGCCCACACTGTAAAGAAACTTAGATGCAGGCTGTATCAATGCACTCCACTCAAGATTTGTAGTATCAAATATAAGTAATACTAAACAGAATTAAGTTTCTTAGGGCCTGGGTTGATAAACATATGCCCTGCCATGATAACCCACAGCTGGATTTTTTTTTAGTATTTTACAGAACTGGGAAATCGAGCTGGAGCGAAACCCAGGATTACCCCTAAAAATAAGGGATGCAATGCAGGGATTCCATGGTGCTGTAAAATGTTCTTAAAAACCCTGCTGTGATGGTCCCAGAAGAGCATAGATTAATCAAGCATGCGCCCTAGTTGCTTTTAGTATAACTGAAAATATAACCTTATGAAATCAATAGAATTTTCTGAGAAAAGGTGTCCGGTTTAGAGGGTGGGAGTTATACTGGAGGATTCTGAAGCATTTTAAAGTGTTTACATGCCATGAGTAAATGAGGAACAAAGGGTAAACATCCCTGCTCTGAGTCGAAATGAAACTTTTTTCGGTTATAAACGATCATCAAAAATACAATAACAAAAAACAATTTCACTACCATATATATTTTTAGTTTTTCAAAGAAGCCAAGAGACAGAACAGCAAAGCAATCCTTTTAAGACTTTCAATTCTAATTATAGTAACAAATCTGTATTTCTTCCATCTGCAGTTTTTTTTGGTTAGTTTTTTCGTTGGTGAGTTTTTGAGGATTATATACACAATAAATATATATATATATATATATATATATATATATATATATATATATATATATATATATATATATATATATATATATATATATATATATATATATATATATATATATTGTATAGTGGAATAGTGGTTAGGGCTCTGGACTCTTGACTGGAGGATCGTGGGTTCAATCCCAGGTGGGGACACTGCTGCTGTACCCTTGAGCAAGGTACTTTACCTAGATTGCTCCAGTAAAAACCCAACTGTATAAATGGGTAATTGCATGTAAAAATAATGTGATAACTTGTAACAATTGTAAGTAGCCCTAGATAAGAGCCTGCTAAGAAATAAATAAATTATATATATATATATATATATATATATATATATATATATATATATATATATATATATATATATATATATATATATATATATATATATATATATATATATATATATATATATATATATATATATTAGAACATTCATCTGTAAGTAACTGTCAAACTTAAACATCAGTTTAGCTGGCTATTTCTACCATGCTATCTCAAGAAGGCAGAAGCCAAAACGTTATAGCTAATTATTAAAAGTGAAATTAGTGAGTTTTCAGTTAATCAATTACTTTTCTTCTTCATTACACACACAAATAAATCAGATTTTACCATTCACAAAAAAGGTGTGCATTTGTGCTTAAGACAAATGTCTGTTTATTGAAGGTGCCTTTGTCATTCACTTGTTTTATATTTGTTGGGTTTACTACATGGATATATGTATACATTGATGCTTTACAATGAAACTTGTGATAAAAGAAACAAATATATAGTGTATGCGCTTATCATATCAACCTTCAGCTGAAAAGAATAGTAGCCAACTGTGTCTGTGGGTGGATAGTTACTGTATTACTGCTATTAGCCAAGGTGCAAAGTACAGTATGCTTTTGACATTTCGTTGCACTGTAAAAGCTGTCTGCGTGTCCCCTTTGTCTACATTTTGCTCTTGCCGATCATTTTCCTATATATTTAATACCTATACTACTACTACTAATAATAATAATGACAAATGTCACAAGGAACTGAGAGCTAAATTGTTATTAAAGCTATATATGCATTAAGTGGGAATGAATGTCTGATCAGGATTTTTCTGAATTGCTGTCTGTTGTTCAATCAAATATAGAATGTATTTCTATTTTAATTCACAGAAATTATCCAGCCCAAGTTCATTGTAGCAACAGAACATGCTGAGGCGGCTCTGGAATGTATATATGCTTTAGAGGGAAAGCATAAGCATGTTACGCTGGATGTGTTGAAAGGTCCAGATCCGTTCTGCGCGCCTGTATCTGTGAGGCAAATAGAAAATGGCTCTGTTTTTAATTCAAGTGTTGGTTTCAAACACTGCGAGGGAATGCACAAAGGGGACAGAGTCATCTTCAAACTCTCAAACCTACAAGAAAAGGACACTGACATGTACTATTGTCAGCTCAATATAATGTATCCACCTCCTTTTCGCAATCCAAAAGGAAATGGAACCTTGATAATATTTCAAACGAAAAATAACAGTACAGGTAAGTTATTCTTAAGTAAAACTGTCATTAAAATTTGGACATTACGTGAGCATTAGCATTATATATATATATATATATATATATATATATATATATATATATATATATATATATATATATATATACATATACAATATATGTTATAGATTTAAAGTTGTATCCCAAGATAGAAAAGGTACTTATCGGGTACCAGGAAGCTGCAGGCCTTGTTTATTTGTCTGAGTGCTGGTACTGGTTGCTAGTGTGATCACTTCGTTCCAGCTTCTGCAGTTAACATTCTATTGGTTAGACTTTTTTGTGCTTAACTGTACTTTCACTTCATGTTAAAACATTTCCCTGATGCATGACATGTTGCATTATGTGGTCTAATTACTGCTGATTGCAGCAGATATTACCGCAGGTATGTATACAGCTTAAGGAAATTCAAAGATGATGTTATTTTGTTATCCCATGTAGCTGCAGTTATCAGATAGAGTGACAATATAGTTAACGATGGCTCGTTTAGGCCAACGAGTAAAAAAAAAAAAAAATCTTCATTATGTCGAGATCACAAGATCATTTCCCCCCCCCCCCAATGGCCTCAACGAGCTGCTATAATAGTTTCATGGTTAGTGATTGTTTCCAGAATTAGAGAAACAATACTCATCAGAATTGTATTTATGTTATGTGGATAATGATGTACAATAATATGCTTTTTTAGATGTCATGTGTTTGGGGCGGAGGATGTATCAATAAACAATACCGGTTGATATGGATATATGTAATAGGTTAGAACAGTAAAGTATATTTTATGTTATAGCCAGTGATCTGCTACTTTGTTTACTGCCAATACACTGCTGTGCACTAGATGGCGTTGGTGCTTACTTATACAGTACTGTATAAATACAATGGCTGTTCTAGCCTACATTACAAGTCTATGGCAGGCAACTAGAAATAAAGAACAGCGTGCAACTTAAAGTCAAAGCACCTTAACACAGACTTATCAAAAAAATAAAAAGCATAATATTTAATTCACACAAAATATAACACAGTTTTGAAGAATTCATATTGTTTTATATTTAGCATTTGTAGGCCTGATATTTAAAAAAAAAAAAAAAAAGCCTCACAAGCTTATGTAATACCTATTACTGTTTCTTGTAAAAAATAACAAAAATTTAAACAAGCTAAAAGTATATTTCCTTTTTTTGTTCTTTAAATGAGTTTGCATTTTTGTTTTGCTAAAACAGACCTTATATTTGGCATCCATAACCCCCTAGCATGAAGAGGAGGATAGCTGTTTAGATCACAGAGGAGTCAGAAAGTGGTCATTATCCTCCTCAAAAATTATCACATATTTATTTTTATAAAGCTTCAGAGAGGACATCAAAAATATTCTTTTGATTCAAATTATCCCCTGAAATGGGTTAAACTCCACTTACCTGGGTTGCATTCATGATGCCAGGTGCTGGCCATTGAAATCTGAAAGATAGATACGGTTTGGAACACTTACAGTCATATGATTAAAGAGGATAGATTTCATGTTATGACATTTAATAATATAAACATATCTTTTTAATAGCTTGTATAGGTTAATAAGAAGTGTCATATGATAAAGAATGGTAATGTTTAAAGAAAACAAACAATATAGCAACCCAACGGGTATGGCCATTTAAAAACTGTAATTGTTTGATTTATTACAGAGACCCCACATTCACCTACTTCAGACTCCCGATTTTGGATTCTGAATGCAGTAATTGCAGTACTCACTCTATATGGTGTGATCGTCTCCTTGTTACTTTACATAACTTGTGTGAGTATTTGTTTTTATTCTTAAATGACCTGTACATGTATTGTAAAATCTGTGCCATAGGTTATTATCATGCTTTTCCTTCAGGTAGCAAGGCTGCGTAGGAGTCAATTTAATCAATACACACCCCACCAGGATAAGTCAGACCTGGACTTCATTATCATTTTGCATCACTGGGGAGAGTAGGAAGAGTGGGATAAATTGAATCTAAGTAAGCTTCAGAAGGTAGAAAGCACTTTTTTATAGTTAGAAATATATAACTTCCAGGTGAAGTAGTATAGCATCTAAAACACAATGGAAAAAAGATATTAGATTCTCTCCTGTTAAATTAGATCATCTCTATTGATCAATATTAGATGAAACTGAAAGTTTTGCATGAAACAAATGTGAAGTGCTGCATATTGGACTTCACATAGGACAATTCCAGTTAGTCATTCGAAAGGCAAAGTGAAAATGTTTTGGCAATACAAACTGTTGAAGGCATTAGCCAAACGTTTGGCTGTTTTAACCTATGCACCACTGGGATCTATGCTGTCACAAACCTGGTAAGAAGTATATGGGAGCATGGCTTGGTCTGAGGTACTGAGGCCATGACATACTTATCAATAGGCTAGGACTTCATATTAATAATGAAACAAGAAAAAATCTTTGTAGTTCAAATGAGAGGCCTCGTCTCTTGAGATGGCAGCAGGGGAGAATAACAGGAAACACTCTATTTCACCTGTTCGGTGTTAGAATTAAAATGCGATCCAGCCCTGCAGGCTGAAGAAGAAACGGTTGTGTTACAGATTGCAAAGGTCAGTTTGGTTATGAGTAAGCCTCCTTTAAACCAGTGCTGCGGCTTGTGGCCACCAGATTCATTGTGTGTGGCCACAGTGTAAGGCGTGAGTTTATTGTGAAATCTCCAGGGTCTAAAGACAGGTTAGCTTTAGGACATGTACAAATATGACTTTACTGGTTCCTTAACTAATCAAAATCTGAATTGTCTTCTTTTTACCAGCCTGTTGGAGACTCCTCATATGAATATACACTGAAATATACAAATGTTTTAGATACAGTTTTTTTATGAGGTTCCACATTTTCAAATATTTCTGCAGGAAACTACAATGAAGAGCAGATCTTGAACCCGGGTGAAAACACAGTAGCGTGGTTCCAAGAGATATAGTGTTCCACGTCCCCACGTGTTGCTACAACTGTTTAAATAATGTACCTGTGATTTTTCTTTTCATTGTTAACATCCTGACAACTTTTCACACTTAGAAATTTAAAGTCTGTTTCTAAGCTCTTTTCCAAATGGCCGCTCTAGTGACAGTGTAAGGATTATTGCTCACATTGTCAAACAGGTAACACAGCAATCACAATCCGTGATGTGGTACAGAACAGAAAAGTGGATTTATAAGCTACATACTCTTTAAATATATTCAACATGACAATTACAGTTATCTTATGCCTTTTCTTTTCAGTACAAAATACGACAAAACAAACTCATCCAAAATGACTATATGAATATGAAACCGAGAGGACTCAAAAACAACAAGCAGCCAGGAGTACTCCACCCAAGCAGAAATGGAAGATACTGAGAAAACTTCTTTACATAAAGGCAACTCTTCCTTCACAGCAGAATGAAACCCATCTTGCTGCTTAACAAAAATGAACAGCAACATGCTACAGCTTTATGACTACTTTGCAGAAATGCCAGACTGATATAAATGTCAGCTGGTCTAGGGGCTGTGATTGGTCAGTTCTGAAAAAGGGGTAACATCAAGGTATGGGCAAGGCCTGGGTATCATTCTGACATTAAGACTGAACTTTTGTTATATTTTGGATCATTTACCCTTGTAGGCCAAGAATAATTTGAATATCTTGTTGTATTGTGATTGTTTAAACCTGCTCTAAATACTGTATATATATATATATATATATATATATATATATATATATATATATATATATATATATATATATATATATATATATATATAACTTTAAATCTATAGCATATATATATATATATATATATATATATATATATATATATATATATATATATATATATAAAAAAATATAACTATCAAATAGCCCTTCTTTGTGCATAGAAGGTACCGTCAAAGTCTGCTGCAAATTGCCAACAAATTTTAAACCTTTTTGCAACTAGTTTAAAAAAAAATATATATATATTATATATATATATATATATATATACACGCTACCGTTCAAAAGTTTGGGTTCACTTAGAAATTTCCTTTTTTCCATGAAAACATACATGAAATGAGTTTGAATAGGAAATATAGCAAAATGAATAGGAAATATAGTCATTGACAAGGTTAGAAATAATGATTTTTAATTGAAATAATAATTGTGTCCTTCAAACTTTGCTTTCATCAAAGAATCCTCCATTTGCAGCAATTACAGCCTTGCAGACCTTTGGCATTCTAGTTGTTAATTTGTTGAGGTAATCTGAAAAGATTTCACTCCATGCTTCCTGAAGCACCTCCCACAAGTTGGATTGGCTTGATGGGCATTTCTTACTTACCATACGGTCAAGCTGCTCCCACAACAGCTCAATAGGGTTGAGATCCAGTGACTGTGCTGGCCACTCCATTATAGACAGAAGAAGCTGACTGCTTCTTCCCTAAATAGTTCTTGCATAGTTCTTGCATAGTTTGGAGCTGTGCTTTGGGTCATTGTCCTGTTGTAGGAGGAAATTGGCTCCAATCAAGCGCCGTCCACAGGGTATGGCATGGCGTTGCAAAATGGAGTGATAGCCTTCCTTCTTCAAGATCCCTTTTACCCTGTACAAATCTCCCACTTTACCACCACCAAAGCACCCCCAGACCATCACATTGCCTCAACCATGCTTGACAGATGACGTCAAGCACTCCTCCAGCATCTTTTCATTTGGTCTGCGTCTCACGAATGTTCTTTTTTGTGATCCGAACACCTCAAACTTAGATTCATCTGTCCATAACACTTTTTTCCAATCTTCCTCTGTCCAGTGTCTGTGTTCTTTTGCCCATCTTAATCTTTTCTTTTTATTGGACAGTCTGAGATATGGCTTTTTCTTTGCAACTCTGCCTAGAAGGCCAGCATCCCGGAGTCGCCTCTTCACTGTTGACGTTGAGACTGGTGTTTTGCGGGTACTATTTAATGAAGCTGCCAGTTGAGGACCTGTGAGGCGTCTGTTTCTCAAACTAGACACTCCAATGTATTTGTCCTCTTGATCATTTGTGCACCAGGGCCTCCCACTCCTCTTTCTATTCCGGTTAGAGCCAGTTTGCGCTGTTCTGTGAAGGGAGTAGTACACAGCGTTGTGCGAGATCTTCAGTTTCTTGGCAATTTCTCGCATGGAATAGCCTTCATTTCTCAGAACAAGAATAGACTGACGAGTTTCAGAAGAAAGTTCTTTGTTTCTGGCCATTTTGAGCCTGTAATCGAACCCACAATTGCTGATGCTCCAGATACTCAACTAGTCTAAAGAAGGCCAGTTTTATTGCTTCTTTAATCAGCACAACAGTTTTCAGCTGTGCTAACACAATTGCAAAAGGGTTTTCTAATGATCAATTAGCCTTTTAAAATGATAAACTTGGATTAGCAAACACAACGTGCCATTGGAACACAGGACTGATGGTTGCTGATAATGGGCCTCTGTACGCCTATGTACATATTCCATTACAAATCAGCCGTTTCCAGCTACAATAGTCATTTACAACATTAACAATGTCTACACTGTATTTCTGATCAATTTGATGTTATTTTAATGGACAAAAAATTTGCTTTTCTTTCGAAAACAAGGAAATTTCTAAGTGACCCCAAACTTTTAAACGGTAGTGTATATATATATATATATATATATATATATATATAATGAGACAAAAAGTAAAATGTATGATAAAAATGTTCTGTATCTCAAACTTTAAACCCTACATTATAATTAAAAGTGCAGTGCCCCAATACGGTTATATATATATATATATATATATATATATATATAAAATGTTCATGTATATTGTTATGAGTATATTTCAGCAACATCGCTTAAATGTGACATGTGACATGGGTTTTTATTCATAAAGCAACAGAGTGGGCCAGAAAGCTTGTTCCTGAACTACTGAATGTAAACAGATTGGTAAGCTAACAGCGTCTGTTTTTTAAGGCTATATAATGATTAATGGGACACTTCAGCTTTTAAGGTTCAAGAGGTGTTTTTTTTTTTTAAATTTAGTAGTCGCCAATTGTTTTTATTATTTTCTCCCCAATTTGGAATAGCCAATTATTTTTAGGCTCAGCTTACCGCTACCACCCTTGCACTGACTTGGGACGACGAAGACACGCTGTCCTCCGAAGCGTGTGCCGTCAGCCGACCGCTTCTGTTACACTCTGCAGGCCCACCATGCAGCCACCTCAGAGCTAAAGCGCTGGAGGACAATGCAGCTCTGGGCAGCTTACAGGCAAGCCCGCAGGCTCCTGGCCAGACTACAGGGGTCGCTGGTGCGCGGTGAGCCGAGGACACCCTGGCGCTCAGCCAGTTGTGCGCCGTCCCCTGGGAACTATCGTCCACGAACCGGCGACATCCAGGCTATAGGGCACATCCTGCACTCCACACCTTTACCGGATGCGCAGCTCGGGCGCACCTAAGGTTCAAGAGTTTCAACGTTTTACACACAGAAAGCATGGGGCAAAATATGACTAGCGAGACAAAAGAAAAACTTTTGAATACAACATTTTAAAAATAAGTATGTGCCTTCACATGTAAATACATATTGTATATATTAACCTTTAAGGAATTAAAGTAAATGTAGATAAAATATGCTTTTTCTTTACTTTTCATTTGGTCATATTATTCGTATTTCGTTTTCGGTAATATGGCCTATAAAAAGTGAAACCCTAGTATAAAAGCTAAATTAAAATGATTTGAAAAAAAGGACTCCGTTCTTTTATTTCTTATACAATCTATTGTCTGTAAATGAAATAGATGCATTTATGTTGCATGTTTTCCAAGTTTAATCCTCAGTTTTACAATAGGATTGATATAGTATATTTACCATTTAAAAATAATAAGTTAAGCCACATACTTCTTCAGATTTACAATTTAGAAGATAATTTCAACTTATAATGCCTGATGTCATGCTTGGTTTTTTTTGTGCATGCTTTGTTTTTTTGTGCATGGGGTAGGTATATTTCTTCCATTTCAAAGATGTCTCGTGTTTAATGTCACTTCCTCTTTCGGTTTTGTAATGTCTATACTGTGAATAATAGCATTAGCTTCAAAAATTAAAATAACGAACATGCTAAAAAAAAATTATTATTGATTAGCAGTCAACAAAAACAACCCAAATTAAAATGCTTATTGGGAGAGAAAGGGTGGGAGGGTACTGTTGTATTCAAGGAAGCATTTGACATATTCTGCATGAGGAAGCAAAGCTTTAGAACACATTTGAATACAATTTAGCAAAAGCATTTTTGGGGGAAGACGGGGAGGGGGTTAAACCTTAATTTGACATGCTTCAAGAAGGACCCTCTTTAGTGTCGCATGTACAAGGTTGTCCTGTGGGGGGCAGCAGTAACCTGTTAACTACTGAATTGGGCTGGAAATTGCCTCTACTTTTAGGCATCACAAGAATCACAAAATTCGCGGAAACACCGACAGATATTCAAAGAAAGTGATTAATTTACGATTACCATAAAACGGAAAACACGAGGCTGTGTTCAGTATCGTGATCTAATTTCTTCCTGTACTGGGTTATGTAACCACAACCACATGCTATACTTCTCACATGAGTTTAGAGTTGGAAGAAGATAAGCTGTGAATATTTAGCCTATAGTTGATAAGAAGCAGCACGTTTTACGAGAAATTATTACATTTCTGAAGTGATGGTCTTAGAAAAATGACGTATTTTATGTTATAGGCATAAGAAGGTGATTTTTTTTTTTTAAATTGGTAAATGGCAATTGAAAAATGTTACATATTTGGAAGGTTGCTGATTATATATTTGAACAAAAACTTGCCGGACTAAAATTGTTGACAGTGACTCATGCATTTTGGCCCCGCATCCCGTCTATGGGTGTGTAGCTGTAATTTGTGTAATTTTGAATAGCGATTATTAATTTCTCGCTGCGACCAATGTTGTGAAGGGGCAGAAGTTAGATTTGCACAACTCATTGTTTGAAACAACCCTTCGTTAGGACTTCTTTTTTTCTTTTGTGGTGTGTTTATTTAGTAAGCGTATTTAGATAGCAGGGAGTAAAGCAGAAAGAACTAGAGAGAATTGTAAAGAATACTTACACTAAGATATTAAACAAGTAAGACATAACAAAGTAGCCAGCAGAAAACACTACTCTGCCAAAATACTTCACTTTCAAACAGTAACTCTGTAGTTAAACCATACAACAACAAAAAAAAAAGCTGCTTACATCAGGATGTGGTTTAACACACTAGAATGGGATGATGTACAACAGCTTTCCTGTTTGTAAACAATAAAGAAACAAAAACAATCATGTTTAAAAATAAAAAGGCCCAGTTGCATCCTCTTCTTCTAAAGCTACATTACACTTTGATGTTAAAGTAGTATTAACCATGCAAGGCTTTAAATTACCTAATTATTTTTACCTATGTATTAAAATCACTGCCTCCCAGAATGCAGCAGTTTATCTATAGTGTTGTATTTGAAATAGTTCCATATCCTGGAATAACGCAAACAATACGATTAATAAAGCTACTTGCTGGTAAGAATTATTCCCTCACTCTCCACCAGTATAGTGAGGTAACACTTTTCATTAAGTGTCTCTAATTACTGTGCATTTAAACAGTAGTTACATATAATTACAATGTTATTATGCATAGTTAAAATGCACTTAATGTGCAAATATGTTTGCATGATATAATAATAATAATCTTTATTTTTATATAGCGCCTTTCATAGTGGACCACCATCACAAAGCGCTTTACAAGATACAAGACTAGGGTGTGTGAACTGTGCATCAGCTGCAGAGTCACTTACAACAACGTCTCACCCAAAAGACAGAGCACAAGGAGGTTAAGCGACTTGCTCAGGGTCACACAATGAGTCAGTGGCTGAGCTGGGATTTGAACCGAGGACCACCTGGTTGCAAGCCTGTTTCTGGACCACACAGACATATAACCTTAACCTCCTACCCCTAACCACTTTACCCAAACTCTTTTCTGATATAATTGTGTACTTACATATATCATGCAAAAAAGACTTCCATATTAAGTAGATCGTAACTATGCATGTGTCACCTGCAGTGACGGAGGAATAGTCATTGCAGCCAGGACAACTGCACAGGGGCCCACGCACTCAGAGGGCCCTAGAAGAGTCTGCAAGTTTGGAAAAAAAAACTTACGTTATAATATCCTTCACATTTATATTTGCAGATGTTACCTTCATATTCATATCATTGTAGCTACCAGTGCCAGTAATTATATTTTTTATTCTCCCTTGTTTCATCAGGTACTGCTACAGTCTTAATTATGTTTTCAAAAAAATGGTTGAGTTAAAATTAGCCTCCTAACTTTTTTTTTTCTTCCCTCGTAACTGTCTTTGCATGGAGGATGGTGTATTCTGTGTGCACGATTCATCCTGTAGTTTAGGCGAAAGCTGTTAATGGGTGCTGCAGGGTACCAAAATAAACTAAAGCAAATTAACATGCCTGTATTTCTGATTGAAAAAAAAAAAAAATACAATTTTTTGTGAGAGAATTTCTGTGAATCCTGAAGGGACTGGTGATTAAACTTGCTAGCTTTTGATTAAAAAGTGTAGTATAAGAAATAAAGATGCACAGAAAATACAATCCAAGTAGGTGAGCAGAAAAGCTTTTACACGTCGTCGTATACTGTTCTATACATGCTAACACTGTGAGAATAAAATAGTGTTAACTACTGAAAACCTGATTTGGCATGTTTTATGTTTATAAAAGTATTACACAAAGGTCGGGGCCCACAATAAGGTCTTGCACCGGGGCCCATCTTTCTCTTCCTCCGCCACTGGTCACTGGCAAGGGTGTGGGATGTCTTACTTCAAATACCCCATATAAAAGAATATAGCCAGACTACACCACTTTGTGTGTAAAGAAAACAAGGAATTCTATCAAATTATATTTTATTCCTATTATAGCACTGTGACAGGCTGGCTTGCAGTGGTGATGTGTGATGACGTCACGGACCAGGAAGTACAGAAACCAAAACAATGGATGGGCGGGTGAAGCTGAATGCTACTGCATTCAGCGTATTTAATTAATCAAATAAACAAAATATATATATAAACAAAACAACAAAACAGAAACAAAGGGGCTCGAGGGCCAAATGAATAAACAGACAAACAAGTAAGTGGCGTGCTGGCTAAACCAGCATGTTTTAGCAATTGTTTCTATGTCTTCTACGCGCTCTCTCTCCGCTCTCCCGTACTCTCTACTCCAACACTCCACCTCCAGAACGGACAACTGCTGGTTCTTATACTCTGGCCGAGGGGTTTAACTAGTTGTTAATTATCTTATTACCCCTCGGCCACAGTCTGCACGCGTTTGGTAAGGATGCATGACTGTCAGCTAGTTAAATAATCAGTAGCTGATCAGTCATGCATCCTCACAAGGTTTTAAATATAAATATAAAAACAATAACAAAAGGCGGCGCTTTTATCCGCCGCAAACAAATACAAATAATAATAAATAGGGCGGGACACTCCATACAAGCACACATGTTTGAGGCATCAACAGAGGTGAAAAACAACCAGCCCTCCACCAGAGGACAACGGCAAATCCAATCAGTTGTTTTTGTTTTTTTATTTAAGCAGAATAGGTTCAATAAAACAGTAATCCATATGTTGGAGAATAAATATAAAAAGACAACAATTAAACATAGAAAACAAATCGCAGCTAGATATTGCACTTGCCCTGACTGGATATCCGGTGAAGGATGTGGTTCCAGTCACCTGCCACCCAAATTTGGTATAATCAATTACCCTTCCCTCAGCAGGGGGCGCCCCTCCACCACCAGATCCAAGCCCTCTCAATCTTATTTCCCCAGCAGGCGGGTGATTCAGTCAGTGTTCTATCAGAGCTGGGCCTCCACCTCAGATTCAAAGCCTTTAGATAATGCACTCCCAGAGCAAGAACAGTGCATTTACTTTCTAAATAACGAAATAATTTCTCTCAGTTAGTTTATAACTGTTATATCTATGTGTACAATATTCTAAACAAAAATCAGCCTCCCCTCTATTCACATAGATTACAAATAAGTTAACAATAAGTCATTTCAATTACTAAAAAAGCGATCGCTATAAATAAAATAGAATAAATATCCCATCCTAATTTGCTCATAAAAAATGAATCGGTAGGAACACGTATAAAGAAGCAGCAAGTAATCAAAGTGCAAGTTGAAGACCTAGCAATTTGAAAGTAGCCTACAAGTTGAAAGTGCTTAGCTTATTTAACCAATAAACATTGATAGCAGCAAAGTATGTATCTATCAGCAACAATACAGCAATGAATTGAAAGCACTAAGGTTTTGTTTTAACAGCTAAATAGTATAGCAATGCATTAAAAACACTTAGGTATTGTTTCAGCAGCTATAGTATAGCAACATCCCACTCCCCGATTCTCGGTATCTCTTCATCCAGTAAAGTGCACAGTGTTTCTCTATCTCATCTGAAAATCTTCCGTCTCAGGTCGACGCCGCTTCCTCGCATTCTCTTTTGTTTGTTCTGCTCGGCTACAGCTTCCCCCACCTCGCTCTCATCCATATGCAGCTTCCGATGGCAACCCGAATCTCTCGTTTCTCACGGTTGTATGCTGCGTCCTGCAGCGCCCCGATCCCGATCCCAATCCCAATCTCAATCTCAATCTCAATCTCAATCTCAATCTCAATCTCAATCTCGAACTTCACTTGAACTCCTCTTGTGACCCCTGCCCTGGACTTTATAGCGAGTGGCTAATTAAACATTGTTTGCACCTGTAATTGAATCAACAAATCGTTCGCTTCGTAAAATTAATTTAAAATGGCAGTGTATAGAAAACACAATCAAATAGTGAATTACAATAAAACACACACAGTACATAAATCGTGGTCAAAATAACAAATCAATTCAAATAGACAAATTGTGAGAAGAAAAGTAAAAGCAATTAAATAAAACACTCAAAAAATCATCATCATAATAATAATAATAATAGAAATTAAATAATCTACACACACTTTTGTCACCTATGACACATAATAACATTGTAGTTATGTGGAAGTAAAAGGGACTTCCCACCATTACCACTGTATGTTGCTTTACCAAAAACAGGATGAATGTAAACTGTGTGAGTAAATCCATGAGTTGCTGTTCTGTTATCCTGCATTCAATAGGTAGTGTGGTCCCCCTCCTCTCACCTCTGGTTAACCGCTGGAGGAGCTGAGAGGCCTCATCTTTCACACATTTTCCTCAGGTTTCCTCAGTAAACAAACCAGCGGCTCCATTCACAAAACTTCCACATGTGTTATAGGAATATTTTTTACATTCTTTCCAGTGCATTGCCATT
This sequence comes from Acipenser oxyrinchus oxyrinchus, assembly GCA_030684275.1. Lineage (NCBI taxonomy): Eukaryota > Metazoa > Chordata > Actinopteri > Acipenseriformes > Acipenseridae > Acipenser > Acipenser oxyrinchus. The sequence goes on from CM060258.1 coordinate 34,380,310, forward strand.
ATTTGCATTTAATCCAATATAGCTTTGAAAGCAGCAGAGCTTTACAGTAGAGCCTCATAAAGCAATAATTTGATTCTGAATAATGTATTACGATTGAGCTTTCCACAGCGAGCAGGTGAGGACACCCTGATGAAGGTCAACGAGAAAGGTGTGTGCTGATTTCTGCTCTCCAAAAAGTGGTGGATCAATCGCAAATGAATGTGAATGGACACAATGGCTTTGTTTAAAATGTTTTGCTTTCCAGTCTTTTTGGAATACCAAAAAACTTGAACTCAGATTCATGATTAATTAAGTAACTGGAATAATCATGGCAGCAGTATTTGTTAATTAAAAAATACCAATACAGTATGTTGCATTGTAAATGAAACCTGAGGTATATAAAAGAAACATTGTGGGTAGAACTGGCAAATAGCACATCATTCTGCACAGATTCAAGGTTATTTTTCAACTGAATGACACACTATGCCAATAAGCCCCACTGCACCTGCGTGTCAGCACATGCTTGCTGTGAAGAGCTCAATAAGAATAATGGAATATTCGGCGCCAATAGTAACTGAATTTATTTCCATTATAAAATGGTTCAAATAGGTCTCTCCACCACCAAGCACATTATTATGAGTTAATATTTCCTGTGAAGCAAAAACATGACTGCAAATTTGAATTTGAGGTTTTTATTCACGATACCGGCAGCCTTAAACGCATTATATAAATTTGAATATTTTCTACTTGATTTGACATTTTGCGGTTGGTGTATATTTGCGTATATATTTCAATGTTGTTATGCAACAACACAGTTAAGTAAAAGGAAGAGAGAATGCATACACTTTAGCCTGCTAGATCACAATCCTCCCTCTACTTTAAATCTGGAGATTGGGGTTCATTTTCCTTTCCATATCCACCAGTGCAAAGCTTTCTTTCTGCGGGTACTGTAGAACTATAATGTTAATGATGAAATAACTTCAAATTTGAATGGACTGTTAGATTTTCTCTTCTTTTCATTTACAATATAGTGTGATTCCAGTCATGTGCTCCAGGTTTATTTTTCTGTAATATTGAGATTAAATAATTTCCTAGATATTTGTCTCCAATAGCCAGTCCACTACTATCGTCACGTGGTTGGCATACTTAATGCACAATCTTGTTTTCAACATGTGATTATGATGTATTATTTAGCAGTGTGAATAAGCTATAACAAGCTTCAGAGCGTTCAAAGATAAATGTCTTACCATTCAACTAAAGAGCCAGCTCTGTAGTCGAGAGGTAAATACAGGTGTTATGCTGATGACAATATTATTAACTCATCAGTCGCGAGGAGGAGATTCATTACACAGGGACAGTACCTTCGAATTTTAAGACACACTTTTTAAACCAATTCTTCTCAAAAATGGCCTGCGTCTGAAATTCGAGTACAGTGATGTGTGAATTAAAAATCGACAATAAAAGACATGACTATCTGCATCACACATTAAAATGATCTGAATTCAATTTATTTGATGTTTTTCCTTCAAATCAAAGTGATTCATCAAATTTCCTTTTTTATTATTTTTTATTATTACCGCTTAGAAAAACCTGACAGCAAAAAAATGCCCGCGATCATTATAAAACTATGATGAATCACTTCGAACAAACAATTGAGAGTTAATAATGCTTTTCTTTTGCAGCTCCATTGTTTTTTCTTTCTTAATGACATGATATGGCAGTTGGAAAATGGGAATAAGGTTTGATGTGCCACAAACATTCAGAAACCTGCTGTAAAACATCCTGTGTTAGGACATTTTGGGACCAAAAAATTGATGAACAGAGCCCATAGTCCTCAATTGGAATAAAGGAGCAAGTACTATACTACAGGGTGTCTTATAAGTCAGGCAACCAGTGCAAAAGAATTAGGCCACCAACTGACAACGATCTGAAAGCAAGTTTTCTCTGTGAAGCTGTTTGCAGCTCAGCAACTGAATTATAGCTATTCAAATCTTTCTTCTGAAACTTAATTCCTTGATATTTTATTCAAATGGTTAAAAATCGAACCGTTTTGAAAGTCCAACTTCGGTGTATCTTATTAAGGTTAAAGATAGTATCTGCAATTGCCTGTCATTTTGAGCTATAAAAGTTTACTGACATTAAGCTGAAATGTTTGGCATGAACAAGTACTTGTTGTAAAAAGGAATATATTCTTATAGTATAATGCAATGGAAGAATTATATTTTGCATGTAACATAACATTTTTGTGACTGTTTCCACAGTTCTTGTTAAAGAAAATGGATTGTTTGTTCTGGAAAGAATATACATGTGGTTTCTCAGTTAGGTACTCTACCACGCTAGTACCCAAAATTGTGTAGTATTCACCTTCGAATTTATTTGTATGTTTTGTAATATTGTGGTAATATGTTTCAGCTTATTTTGTCAGGAAGTGCTGACCCACAAGAATGGTTAACATACAGTTATGGTATGATTAAGCAGTAATTGAAATAACTATATATTTCCTAAATGTAATCTAAGCAGGTACATCATTAAGAATGCTCTGTCAAAAATGCAACTTCACCGTTTCAAAGGTTAATGATGCTTGAAAGAGCTTGACGTGACCTTTCTTTAAATAGGATAGTTTTTTCCCCCAGTAAAACAATTAAGCAATGATTACCAGATTAAATTTAGGTGAACATTAAAGTTTAAAATTGATTTTACATGAAACAAACATTACATTTATTGGACTTAATACCAGCAAAAAAAAAAAAAAAAAAATATTGGGCTAGCATTGCAACCAGAATTTAGACACCGCCAGGGCCCAATTAATGAATATCATCTAGCTTTAATCATTTCATTTTTAATCAGTACGCTGTTCTATCTGATTCCTACCCTATCCGCACAACCTAAATAATTCACAATCAAGATGCATTGAAACCACCTGATTGCCATTCATTTCATTCATAAACATGTTATTTAAAGTGTGATGATTGTGCCTTATATAGGCAGTGTGAACAGGGCTCAGTTTCTCCATACAATTTTTTTAGATTGTAATATTTTGACCATAATGATGCACAGGACAGGATACATGTAATATATCATTGACTAAGGGGGGTGGAGGGGGCCCTTGCCCCCCCATTATCCCGCCCATGCCTTTAAATATATTTGTTGTCTCAATACACGTTGGAAGGTAGTGTGCGGATTACAACAATATTAAAATGAACTAATCATAAACTCATTCAACTTTGGTGTTTTTTTCTGATATGCCCTTTTCCTATTGGCACACATTTTATGAAAGGTCAGGATGTACTTTTTCTAGAAAAAAAAAATTACAAGAAATCTTCAAGTTCACAGTTAAACTGACACTAACAATTGCTTTTCTATAAATGTGGGTTTGTGACACGTATATCTCAGAATGATGTTTCAGTTTTCATATCCTGTATCAATGTAATCTGCAGTGTCTGCAGAAGTTAAGAGGTGACTGTGCGGGCATGTGCTCATTTCTAGTTTTTTCTTTACTGGTTATATGTTTAACAAGCTTTAAGAAGTACCTTGTACTTGCAGAAAGTGGATCATTTGAGTCTCCCCTATGACATCTATTCTAAGGTAGAATGTGTAGAACATACCTACTTTTACTCAACACATGTCCCCCTGACTGCTGCATATTCTGTACAATCAGTGAAGTCAATAGTAGGGAAACTTGTTCCAGTCTGATATTACTGATTGTGACTTGGATACACTGCCCAATATTTCAGATAGAAGGCTCTCGCAGAAGCCACAATTAAAACAAATCGTTTCTACCTGCAGTGGTTTAATGTCTTTGGCCCCTCTAACCCAAACTGTAACTGCTTGTCTTGCTAACTTGCTCTGTGAAGGCTATTCTCATTGACAGCCTGCTTGAATAGGAAGAACAGCTTGTTCATCAACAATATGGAGTGAACACATCCCTATGCAGGACCTGTGCCATACATCAAATAGCTTGGTGTTGAAGGATTCACTAATGCTGTAAGCACCAGTAAAAGTGCCTTGGAAGGAAGTGGGCTGCTTTGTTAAGTAAGGTAGTCTTTTTCATTATGGTGCTGTGGAAGGGTAGTGCTGCGGTCAACGCAGCTAGCAAGGCAGTTCAGTGCTTTTCCCGCACATTTATTTAACAAATTAAACAAAACAGTTTAACAAACAAAAATACAAAATAAAGCAACACCCAAACAAAAGCCTGCTGCTTTTAGTCCTTCCTCAAACTGAACCATCCCTGAACAAAGGGACAGGCACCTCTTCTTTATACACGTGGTCAGACTCAAATTGGCACTCTGTTATCCAATTTGAGTCTGACCGCATTCTGCTAATGTTTTTTTAAGTTGCCCTCCAATCAGGTCAGACTAACCAGTCCAGCCACATTTACCCCTTTTCCACGGCACATCCGAGCCATGAGGGCCCCAGGCCAAATTACGGCTCTCTCGGAGAAGAATGCTTCTCCTCTTTGTGTCGTTGCATTTCAGTTGTATTCAGTAATATATGAAGAATGAAAACAAAGAAAAACACAAGCATAACCTCTGGATCTTCCATTCTCAACTAAAATACAGCACCTCTTAATACCCCATCATCTACATGCGATGTCAGTTGCATGGCTCGGGCTTTGCAGTGGAAAAACAATCAGGTTCCTCCTAACCAGGCTTGGTTGTTCAGTGGAAGAAAGGTAATTCTCACATGGCTGGCTTCTCTGCCTGTTGGAGGAGAACCCAGACACCATGCAAGGATTCAAACTACGGCAAAATAATTCCAGCTTTTGCCACCGGTGCCTTGTGAAATATTGATCAAGACATGCCAGTTGGCCTGGTGAGCTGAATATAACCAGAAACTTCCAGAGAAGACCCTGCTTTAGTGACGCAGCTAACAATACGCAAACAGGTATTACAAGTGAACTATGGGGAATTATAGGTTGGGTTCGTTTTGACAGTTTTTTTTTCTATCTGAGTGCTACTCCAGAAATGAACCTTAATCAATTATTTTTTTACGAAGCATAGTGAGGCACTTCCTTTACGCTAAACATTTTGTGAATGTATTATTGGAATAATGTTAATTTTAAGATGGAAATGACAACATTTGAAAACAAAACTTAACTACCGTGGGCTTCAAGGGGAATGTTCAAATTCAAGATCAGAACTGATGAACAAAGACCAGAACAACAGGAAACAGTGAGCTCTGACAGAAAATGAAGTGGTTCAACAAGGCGTTGTAGACTTTATTAATACATTATTGATCTAAACCCTATCCAGCATATCTCTACCAACAAGGTATCTAATATTGCATTTCTTATCTTGTTTATTAAAATTTCCATCAACAGTGTACCATTATACAAGCGCATTTATTCCTGAGAGAACAGCTTTACCGTTTTTTCAAGACTCAGCAAACCATCATGTCATCCCCTGAGACTTCAATCCTGTCCATAGAGTCTTTAGTCTTTCCTAGTAGAGTAGGACACACAATGATGTCAGACTTGTGTTTTTGTTTTGGTCTTCCATAGGCATTTTAAAGTTTACAGACTAGGCCCAAAAAAGTGTCCCAGTCCAGCTCCAATGTTGAAGTGCACTTATTAGAACAAAAAAAGAAAAACGCGCTATATTTTAATAAACACAAACACAAAAACAAAACAAACACCTAGCTCTTTGCTTGAGCACTAAACTAAAACACCAAACAGGAACCTAAACTATAAACAGGACAGCTAAGCTGTTTACCTGTTGCCAAAGAAAACAAAACAAACACAAAGTTATACAGCACACTCTACCAAAGGTTTCACTCTACCTTTCTCTTTGTAGGCCTGCACTCGCTCGCAAGCAGGCTCTTCACATAGCAGCCTCGAGCAGACTGGCTGCTTTTCTTTTATACCCTGCACCTGGCTCCAATTTACAATAACAGCCAGGTGCAGGTCATAATTAACTAAAAAAACAATTAAACACAATAAAACAATTAACAAAACACGCAGGCGTACATGTTTTCTGCAGGGAGGATTTTAACCCCCTCCCTGCTGTGTTACACATCCTCCCCCCCCCAAGTGTGCAACACTGACCGGCCATTCCAAGGCCACCTACCTCCACCCTTAAAAGACCACCCACCCTCAAGTCCGATTTCTCGAATCTTCGCCCTCTTCCACGGGCGGTCTTGAGGGTGGGTCGGTCCCTCCGGCGTTGCCAGGGAGGGACCGCGACCCAGCGACACGGGACCCACCGGGATGACAGGGCCGACTGCAGGGAAACCAGAGACTGCAGCTGCGGGCAGAGGTCTTCACCTGGGGACAGATGTAGCGATGTCCGATCACCCAGGGGGAGCGAAGCAGCGAACAGGGGGAGCACCAGCGACGTCTGGCAGCAGCCCAGTGATGTCTGGGTGTTCGGGGAGAGCGGAGTAGGGAACCAGGTGTAGAGCTGTGGCCGATGGTGCAGGCTCCTGGGTTCCAGGTCTAGCGCCGGGAGGTCTGGGCAGACTGGCAGGGTGTCCAGGAGCAAGGGAACATACCCTGCAGCACCGGACTGGTTTTCAGGGGTGGTGGTCTGGGCTGTGGTGGAGGTATCTTCTTCACCTCCTACCCCTTGTTTTCAGCCAGTGGCTCCTGCGACAGCCACGGCTCCAACCTCTCTGGCTCTCGGGACGGCAGCTCCACCCCCTCTGGCACTCGGGACGGCAGCTCCACCCCCTCTGGCTCTCGGGACGGCAGCTCCACCCCCTCTGGCTCTCGGGACGGCAGCTCCACCCCCTCTGGATCTCGGGACAGCAGCTCCACACCCTCTGGATCTCGGGACAGCAGCTCCACCCCCTCTGGCTCTCGGGACAGCAGCTCCACCCTCTCTGGCTCTCGAGACAGCAGCTCCACCCCCTCTGGCTCAGGAGGCAGTGATGCTTCTCTCGCCTGCTCCCACTTTTGGAGCAGCAGCTCCAGTTCGGTCGGCTCCCGCTCCTGTATTATCAACGGGGCCAACCCCAGCTCCTGTCTCTGCCTCTCTATCTTCTTCGTCTGCTCCTCTTGAGCAGCTCTGTTCTGATTGATCCTTGCGATCAACACTTTTAAATCCATTTTTTGTCCGGTCGTAGAGCTCACACATGCTGCCACCATGTGTAAAAGAACCACACCCTCTCGGGTTCAAAATAAACAAAACAAATACCTAGCTCTTTGCTTGAGCACTAAACTAAAACACCAAACAGGAACCTAAACTATAAACAGGACAACTAAGCTGTTTACCTGTTGCCAAAGAAAACAAAACAAATACAAAGTTATACATCACACTCTACCAAAGGTTTCACTCTACCTTTCTTTTTGTAGGCCTGCACTCACTCGCAAGTGGGCTCTTCACACAGCAGCCTCGAGCAGACTGGCTGCTTTTCTTTTATACCCTGCACCTGGCTCCAATTTACATTAACAGCCAGGTGCAGGTCATAATTAATTAATAAAACAATTAAACAACACAATAAAACAATTAACAAAACATGCAGGCGTACATGTTTTCTGCAGGGAGGATTTTAACCCCCTCCCTGCTGTGTTACATATATATGCTGCTGTGTTATATATACAGTGCCTTGCATAAGTATTCACCCCCCTTGGACTTTTCCACATTTTGTAGTGTTACAACCTGGAATTAAAATGGATTTAATTGGGATTTTTACCATTTGATTTACACAACATACTTAACACTTTGAAGGTGCAAAATATTTTTATTGTGACACAAAAGTTAATTAAACAAAAAAAAAAAGACATTTGTTGGTTGCATAAGTATTCATTCCCCTGAGTCAATACTTGGTAGAAGCACCTTTGCCAGCAATTACCGCTGTGAGTCTTTTTGGGTAAGTCTCTACCAGCTTTGCACATCTGGATCCTGAAATTTTTGCGCATTCTTCTTGGCAAAATTACTCAAGTTCTGTCAAGTTGGATGGGGACCGTTGGTGAACAGCAATTTTCAATTGCCACAGATTCTCAATCGGATTGAGGTCTGGGCTTTGACTGGGCCATTCTAAGACATTCAGGTTCTTGTTTTTAAACCACTCCAGTGTAGCTTTGGCTGTGTGTTTAGGGTCATTGTCCTGCTGGAAGGTGAACCTCCGCCCCAGTCCCAGGTCTCTTGCAGAAACAGGTTTTCCTCTAGAATCTCCCTGTATTTGGCTCCATCCATCTTGCCCTCAATCCTGACCAGTTTCCCAGTCCCTGCCGATGAAGAGCATCCCCATAACATGATGCTGCCACCACCATGCTTCACCGTGGGGATGGTGTTCTCAGGGTGATGAGCAGTGTTGGCTTTGCGCCACGCATAGCATTTTGCGCTAAGGCCAAAAAGTTCAATTTTGGTCTCATCAGACCAGAGAACCTTTTTCCACATGTTTGCTGTGTCTCCCACATGCCTTTTGGCAAAATTCAAACAGGATTTGATATGAGTTTTTTTCAGCAATGGCTTTCTTCTCGCCACTTTTCCATAAAGCCCAGCTTTGTGGTGCATCCGGGTTATAGTTGTCCTATGGACGGTTTCTCCCATCTCAGCTGTGGATCTCTCCAGCTCCTTCAGAGTTGCCATTGGCCTCTTGGTTGCTTCTCTGACTAATGCCCTCCTTACCTGGTCACTGAGTTTTGGTGGACTGAGTCTTGGTCTTCATGATGCTGTTTGTTTAGATATGCTCTCTAACAAACTCTGGGGCCTTCCAGAAACAGGTGTATTTAATCTGAGATCATGTGACACTTTAATTGCACACAGGTGGACTCCATTCAACTAATTATGTGACTTCTGAAGGCAATTGGTTGCACCAGAGCTTATTTAGGGGTGTCACAGCAAAGGGGGTGAATACTTATGCAATCAAGACTTTTCAGTTTTTTATTTGTAAATAATTTTGAAAAATATGTAGATTTTTTCCCCACTTTGACATTATGGACTATTTTGTGTAGATCAGTGACAAAAATCCTAATTAAATCCATTTTAATTCCAGGTTGTAACACTACAAAATGTGGAAAAGTCCAAGCGGGGTGAATACTTATGCAAGGCACTGTATATATATATATATATATATATATATATATATATATATATATATATATATATATATATATATATATAGTCACAGAATCGCACCACTCACTCGGTTCATTGCCCCTTTAAAAACACTGACCCAAGCACAGAAATGGATTTTTAAAGCGCAGTTGCGCTATTTTTAATCAACACAAACACACAAAAACAAAAATAAACAAAACAAACACCTAGCTCTCTTTGAGCAATAACTAAACAAAACAGACAGGACAGCTAAGCTGTTTACCTGTAACAAAAATAAACAAAACAGCACACACAAAAAAAAGGCTTCACTCTACCTTTTTCCTTTGTTTTACGGCTGTACCCACACCAGCACAGTCGGGCTTCCACACACATCAGCAGCCCGGAGCAGACTGACTGCACTCTTTAAGTACCCTGCACCTGGCTCTAATTTTCAATAATAGCCAGGTGCAGGTGATAATTAACAATAAAACAATTAACAAAAACAATTAAACAATTAACAAAATTAACCCAAAATGTGCCTATGCACATGTTTTTCTGCAGGGAGGATTTAACCCCCTCCCTGCTGTCTTATAATATATATATATATATATATATATATATATATATATATATATATATATATATATATATATATATATATATATATATATAAATATATGAGCAATATGCTCAATGTCAGATTAAAAGAGCAAAGAAAAACTCAATTTGAATACCAGACCCCTAATTGTCCCCATTAGCGTGACCAAGCCCGTTTATTCATATTCCTTGTTTTTATCTATTAACATATGCATGTAATCAAAAGCTAATTGTTACAATTCCCACAGTTAATGCAAGGTTTAAATATTTCAATATTTAATAACAATCTCTTATTTGTTTATCTTTTAGCATGTTTGTGGTACTTTTCCCAGCAGGGGGCAATGTTGCTCAACTTGTAATTGCATTTTTGTAAATTAATTGGGTCAGGTTCTTTTTTCTTGTCATTAAAAACAAAAAGAGCTGATTCAAGGCTGTGTCCAAGGAACAAACATGTTGCATACAGGTGGCAGCAATAGACAGATATACAGGTAGCCATGAATAGTGTTTGTCAGACAGTGTCTGTTGTTGGTTTGCCTTTGCCCTGATATTCACTCACATTTTAAACTGATTTAATGAAAGGCTTTCATTGGGTGTTTAGTGTATTTTAACTTGTGCAGATTCAATTTATTGATTAACAAATATTATAAATGGTTATAACTTAATGTGGGTCTGATTTATATTTTGTGATGAGTAAGTGTAAGACTCAATGAGTCTATGGTCAGACACTATTATTATTATTATTATTATTATTATTATTATTATTATTATTATTATTATTATTATTATTATTATTATTTATTTCTTAGCAGACGCCCTTACCTAGGGCGACTTACAGTCGTAAACAAAAAATACATTTCAAGAGTCACAACTTGTAACTATCATGCTATTAGAACCTGCGTTTACTGTTTTGTCAGACGCCAACTCATAACGTGTTCACATGTTTATGCGGTGTTTTTTTGTTTTTTTTTACTATTCATATTTTTTTACTAATGCATGACCTCCAGCAAACTGTAACAACATTTGTGCTTGATAGGTATACATGGTATGCTTTTCTGTAAAGTTCATAGAACATGTGTTTGAGTATAGGAATCACACAGACTAGGGTGTGCAGCCTCCCCCAACCTTTTTACAGTAAGTAAATGTCACACCTAGTGGCTGTCCGCACTGGTAGCAATTCAATGTAAATTCAAAGCTTTAAACTCTTGATTTATATCAAGAATGTTGTATGAATAAATGACACTGTTGAAACCGTTGGCACTTCTCTACAATAGCTAAATGAATTAAACAAGTTTAAACTCACTTTGTTCATTCCTAAAGAGCACACACACGGACGTTGCCTTATATTTTGCAAACAGTAGATGATCAGCAAAACAGCATAGCAAGGATCCTGAAGCTGCTTATTAACCACGCTGGTTACGCAACAGTTACTGCACAGAAGAATACTGAGAAACCAAATTCTCCATCTCTCTTGCTCTCTGTTCCAGTTAGCACCATGCTTCTTTTTATTTATTTACAGTAAGCTATGTGTACATGCTGTGGCGGATACATGCTTGTGAAATGAAGTGCTATAACTGCGTGTGCAAACAATCTTTGATGCAATCTTGAAGAGTGTGTGTTGGCGGTTTACGCCCAGCTGCAGTCATGTGTCATAATACACGGTTCCAGGACTTTACCTTTCAGTTCATTCTAAATCAATCAACCAATCTTCTGAGTTATCCTCAGTATAAAGAAAGACCTTGTCTTTCCTTCCTACCCTGCGTTTAAAAAAACAAACAAACAAAAAACACCACCCTGTCTTGAAGGTGCTGGCTAATGCTTGTGTCTCACTTCCAGAGAGCATCTTTCTTATAGGTTGGAAGCTGAACACTGGGCCACACTAGGTCACAATGTACATAACCATAACCGAAACCATGGACTCTCTTTAATCCCTATTTATAAAAACAGTCAGGGGCTACCATGCTTGACCAGATTTTTGACCAGATTTTTTCACTGTTCAGTGTTCATATTTGCTCTACATAGAAAGAAAGGTAATATCACACCTCCTCTCTAACCCCACCTATTCGTTTCCTCTTTCTTAGACATGCTAACTTTCACATTACTTGCTCCCATTGCTTTTTTCCCCTCCTGTCTCACTGGTTTATTGATGTATTAATTAATAAATGCATTTATACATGCATGTATTTATTTATTCATATCTTTATATAAGTTTCTCTTCAATTATATATTTCAAAATATATTTAGGGAGTTACGACTATAAAATCAAGTAGACAAGCCTTTTGGCTAATGTTTTAATCACTGATTACTCTGAGGGGAAAATGGTTGCACAGGATTGTGGGGTAGAGCTACACAAGGCTGTGATCTAGTCCCAACAAAATACTTGTTAGCCAGGAACTAATGCTTTCATTTATTTATTTTTTTGCCTTAACGTGACAAGATCTATGAAGACATTAGCCAAAACATGTCTACATGATTTAGTTTCCTATACTTTTACCTTGGAATTAATGATTAAGTATTTAACATTTTGGCTGACATACTGGTATACAATTGCTCACTATTTTACTGTTCAATACTTCCTAGTAGTATTGAACAACTGCATTGACATAATGACTGAAAACTGAAAGAATGTCATATTTGCGGTTAGGGTCTCAGTCTCCAGATGGTGGTCTTGTAGGTTAGGTTTGGTGTGTTACAATATACCATATCAAAATATCAGTATCAACAATATCAATAAAATTAAACAATCTTCTTAAAATTGTTAGGGTGCTGCTGTGGCACCATTGTGTATTTTCAGGAAACAAGTTACAAAAATATTAATATGTATTCTTTTTTTTTTTTGCTCCCTTTACCTACAACCTGATCACATTCTTGCCTTATAACCGGAATACCCATGGGACTTGTATATTATTTGTTAACGTTTGGGGGCGATGGTGGATGTAAATTCTGTGCTTCAGGGTGGTTTCACCCTATATAAATAATAATAATAATAATAATAATAATAATAATAATAATAATAATAATGAATGTTCAATAGAATAAAAAATACAGTACTGTTTGTCATTTTCTTATTTAAGTTTGTATTCTACTTCTAATATTTTGTAGAAATAGTTTATTACAATAGCTTATTTTCAGGGGAATGGCGAATATACTGTACCTTTAACAAAAATTATATTTTAAGAAAGACTGAAAAGAAACTTACGACTATGATTTATTGAAGTGAAATTAGCTTACTGGTAGCAATACAGAAATACTGCGTTTTTGTATTTCTTGGTAAGTCTCCATTAGGGTGTTTGACCTGAAATTCTGAGATGCTATATCATCTAAAGTGTTTTCATAATTGTAAAAGCAGCTAAAACTGAAGGGCACCAGACTAGATTGAAAAGTAAAAAAAAAAAAAACACTGAATATCTGAGTAATTGCAACAAGAACCACTAACAAGATAAAGGGCCAGAAAAACAACTTTAAAATGCCATTTGAAGGTACTTACAGTTGAAATGACTATAGAAGAGCCATTGGGTTAAAAGTAACAATTAACTTTCAAGGTCCAGCTACATGCAATGGCAAACTCACAGTAGCTTCTAAACAAAGCAGCATTATTATTATTTGTTTATTTAGCAGACACCTTTAACCACGGCAACTTACAGAGACTAGGGTGTGTGAACTATGCATCAGCTGCAGAGTCACTTACAATTACGTCTCACCCGAAAGACGGAGCACAAGGAGGTTAAGTGACTTGCTCAGGGTCATACAATGAGTCAGTGGCTGAGGTGGGATTTGAACTGGGGACCTCCTGGTTACAAGCCCTTTTCTTTAACCACTGGACCACACAGCCACATTTTTATTTGCTGTTATAAGATAAAATGCCTCTACCTTATTTTTTTTAATATAACGTACCCTTTTACAAATTTTGGGAGAATTTCTGCTTATGGTAAATATGGGTTGTATGTTAAAAGATGTGCAGTATACTCGGGTTACAGTAGTCTATTAGTATAATACAGTGTCATCATTTCTCATCGCTTACATTACACAGGTGAGCATGCTATACAAGGGATATTACAGTACCTCAGCACTAAGATATACCTATTGACCTGCAATTAAATCTAAACCCATACTCTTGTACACCTTGAATAAGTATGCCAATAGCCATTAGCATGCAAGCTTTTCTATAGAGATTTGTTGATGACAATCGAAATTATACATGCAGTATATATTATAAGGGGACATCCAATTGCATGCTGGATACACCCCATTGTACATAGCAACACTTTATATGGCTACATACTGGAAAATGTACCTTTTCAGATTCTGCACATGAGAACCATGTGAACAGATTGAAATAGGTTGCTGACTAGCTGTTTCAAGCCATCATTCTGCTAACCCTCAAAAACCTCAAACTGAAATGCTCTTTATAACATCCTGGAAATGTATAATACCACAGAAAAAACGTTTTTCGGATTTGAAAACGGCCTTATGAAACTAGCTGACAGAATAGAACAATTTTAACTTGAAAACAGATAGCTATCTTCTGCTCATCTGCGTACCAAATATGCTTAACAACATTTTTTCTCACCCTGATTTCAGTGATACAACCACGTTGCTTTATTTAACCATGTCTACTGTCTACAGTCATTTAGCAGTTACCAGCAAGGCTGTCCAGAGGCACCAGGCCAGGCAGCCACTGTGGTCAACAAAAGAGTGGATCCTGGTGGTTCTTAGACAGTTCATATTTTTGTGTCCGAACACCATTGGTAACTGGGCTGTGATGCTGGTCATATCAGTCCATAAACTTGCTATGATTGAGCACACCTAAAAAAACAAGCCCCTGCTGGCTTCCTATACAAGACGAATGAAAAATAATGCGGTCTGTACACTGGCTTCATGGGAAAGTTTAATGAATATCAGCTGATGGGAATTTTTTTTTTTTTTTTAAGTAATAGCATATTCTTTCAGAAATGTTCAGGATTGTCCCCCACCCAGCTTGCCTAGATTCTGCTTTCAGAAGACCCTGTATCCTAATTTACTAGGTCCAACTATGTTCTTCAGAATAAAGAGGAACTTGTTTTTTCCTACAGAAATCAGTTCTTAACTTTTCCCAAGGGTGTCAGTTTCACGTAGCTTTCATGTGGCCCATCCATATTGGATTTCAGCATCAAAGCATTACTTATTTTAATACTCTCGATGCATTTGAGGCTGAAAGTGAAACAACCAGCTGAACGCAGGAGTGAAAATGTAACCAGGTAGTTTGTTTGTACTTTAGGTCTTAGCCAATGAATTCAAGAAAACTGAATGTGACATTTTCAAATAATTTTTAAAATCTAAGTTGTGATGTTTGCTGCATGGAAAGGCTTCCTGTAAATCGCCTGGACAAAAACAATGGGTCTCAAACAGCAGTCTTGGGTAGGTCTATGTCTCCCCATCCACTGAGACAGAACATTTACCACTTCCATCCTGAATGCTCCAACCCAACTTGAAATCTCTAAAATAGCAATTTCAATTGAAACAGTGTGTACATGTTGTTATATAGTACAGTAATTGCATTATAAATATTGTACATAACTTTAAACTGTGAAAAAGCATTTAAGGAACACTGGAATTTATGCAATAAACAGTGCTGCAAATTTTGACTTGTTTCCCAATTCGTTTTTGCCTAACACCCATTTCCCAGCTAAAAGTTATTTAGGAACTCTGTCCTATTTGTATTGGACCCTCCACCCATCTGCATTTAAAAAATAGGTCCTTCCCCCAAATGATGCAGTTGAACTCATATTCAAGGCTGCACTCCTCTGCCTTCCTCAATGACTCATGTTGACGGTCGTACTCCTGGAAAAATAGATCAGAATCCTGCAATATAACCTCAGGCATCCGTGGAGTCTATGCCACTCGGACGCCAAGTCTTCATTGCAGAAAAACACAGGCATGTTTCATTATAAAATCTTTGCATTTACTACCGTCTGGTTCCCAGTTCAAATCCCGTCTCAGCCGCTGACTCACTGTGTGTGACCCTGAGCAAGTCCTTCTTATGCTCTGGCTTCTGATAGGATGTAAAACAAACAAGGTCTTTGTGACTCTGCAGTTGTGATGCATAGTTCACCCCCTAGTCTCTGTAAGTTGCTTTGGATAAAAGTGTTTGCTAAATGACCAATTAATAATACAAATAGTTGTGTACAGTTTATACAATCAGGCCCACCAAGAGGGCGGGGAGGACTGGGAAATTTCCCTGGGGCCCAACGCCCCGAAGGGGGGCCCTGATGAAGGGGAACCTTTTTTTTAATATATATAAAATATTTTAAAACAACTAGCCCTGCATAAGACCCTTTGCTTTCCCACCAACACATTAAAAAGAAAAACTGCCGTACTGCACACCAAGCCGAAGTGCTTCTGTTGTGTAATGATTGTGTATCCAGGCGCTGTCAAACACTTCCTTTCACACAATGATTTGAACTTTCGCATTTCATATTTTACTACACCGGTTATATTGCTTAAAATACAAATATATTTACCAATACAGGCTATTAGTTAAGTTATTTTTGGCACGGGATAAATAAAATAGTGTATAGCAACACCATTTAAATGTAGTTTATGCTAAAAACGTATGTTATTTGATGTTAAGTAAGCTTCCGATTAATGGCTATTACACGTGGAGTTTGTACAAAAAAAATATTTATTCACTTACCTAAAAAAAAAGTTTGAATACTGTAAATAACTTAAACATAACTACTTTGAGAAAGAGTAAACTATCCTGCTGCAGATTTTAATTGAGATATTGAAACTTCTATGCGTCATTGACAGTTTCCTTCAAACCCATTATCAAAATACTGTATCGGTTGAAATGATCTTCCTCAGACACTGCTAAGATTGCAAGTATCATAGCTTGGTTTAGAAGCTTGGTTTAGACTACAGTATACTACAATGTCGGATGAATGTAGTACCATGGAGAGGGCAGCAGGACATACCAATGCTTCCCCGGGGCCCATGACGACTCTTGGCAGCCCTGTATACAATTATTATTATTATTATTATTATTATTTGTTTATTTAGCAGACGCCTTTATCCAAGGCGACTTACAGAGACTAGGGTGTGTGAACTATGCATCAGCTGCAGAGTCACTTACAATTACGCCTCACCCGAAAGACGGAGCACAAGGAGGTTAAGTGACTTGCTCAGGGTCACACAATGAGGTGGGATTTGAACCGGGGTCCTCCTGGTTACAAGCCCTTTTTCTTTAACCACTGGACCACACAGCCTCCTATGTAATGTAATTACAGTAGAGGTGTGCTGAGCAAATATTTAAATAATCAAATACGATTATTGATTTTGATTAATCGAGTAATTTGTTTTTTTATTTAATGCAGAAAAAAACATAAATAAAACAAAAGGCACCCCCACTATATACTAGATGATATTCTGTGATCTTATCTCTCCCGTACTGGTTTGGTTGTCGTACTCTGTTGATAAATAGCAAGTGGCAACTCACTCAGTCAACAACACGTAACAACCATTTACATTCAGAGTTTTATTAATCAAAAAATGCTTTTTCGTATAACCCTGAGATGGTTAGCTTGTAATATGCAGACATAACTACAGTAAAATACTATTCACTTAAAATGGACATAAAAAGTCTGTACTGTAGGTCTATTTTTAGCACTACAAAAATATTTAGCCTTTTCATAAGTTATTAACTTGTAACATGTGAAAATAACTCAAACAAATACGATTCACTTCAAATTAACACAAGTTAATCCCCCCCCTGATTATGCCAGTGTTGCAATAGAAGCTGACCATCTCCTCAATCCTATCATGTCTGCTAACTGTTTAACTTTTCTTTTTTTAAACTACAACTATAGTTATGTCAGAAATTATGGTACTAGTGCTATTTATGGAATCTTTTTTTAAGATAAAAAGCTACATAAAAAACTATATACTTGACAAGTATACAACTGGACTTCATTTTCATAAGGGACGGCAGAGGCACTGATAATCAGGTTTTAGTAGTTATTCTCAGACTAATTAACATTTTAAATGTAATTCTTCTGATTATTATAACTTGTTTTTAATTGAAGTGTAAATGGCTTCAAATGGCATTTTAACATCTTAACTTTTATGATGCTTGCAGTCATTTATTAGTGAGCTTTGTTGTCCATAACTGAGTCTTAACACATTTTTTGGCTGAATTTACCAATATGTGACCGGAATGTCACTTTCTGATTAGAAAAGGACACTTGATGCTTTGTCTATGAACTTGCTCCAGTGGCCAAGCTTCATTAAATCATTTGGAATATAGGAAGTAGCCTTTGTCACGTGTGAGATAACTGAGAAGTCAAATCAGCTCAAAGACAGCTGCAGAGAATTGTATTGAACAATTACCAAAACTCAGCTGTGGAGCAACAGAGTGACTGGAAAACATTTTCAAAATATATAAAAAGGTACAGTAAATATGATGTTAATATCTTTTGAAGCTATTTAATAAATGTTGAAAGACATTTAAAAATGGCAGATTTATTTTTTATTGTTAATATTTTTTTTAGCTTCTGAAAAGGTATAATGAAAGTAAAATGAACAGTCTGTACACCATGTCACAAGACACTAACACAGTCCCAAATTAACCCTGAACTGCATGCTGCGGTAACGCTGTTGTTTTTTTTTTTTGTTGTTGTTTTTTTTTCTCCTTGCATCTGGAGAAACGACAAGGGGCTTCACAAAATCCCAATAATAAATAAACAAACAAACAAATTAGTAAATAGTTTAGTACTCCATAAACTAAAAATAGTGCTGTAGAGCTGGGGTAGGCAACCCTGGTCCTGGAGTGCCACAGACACTTCTGGTTTTTGTTTTATCCAAGCCCTAATTGATTCAATGATTGGTTTAATTGGTCAGAATTACCATGTCCTCCAGGTATTTAGCAATTGATGATTAAGAGATACCTTCAAAACCTGCAGGATTGTGGCACTCCAGGACCAGGGTTGCCTACCCCTGCCTGTAGAACAGTGTTTCTCAACCCTGGTCCTGGGGGCCCACTGTGTCTTCTGCTTTTCATTCCAGCTGAGCTCTCAATTACTTAACTAGACCCTCAATTGAACTGAATCTGCTTAATTAGACCTTATTAATTGTTTTCAGCTCTTAACAGTTGCAGATTTCAAGTTAGCTGTAACATTTTCTAAGTAACTTGTACTCTGCCAATATCTAACAGTATGAGTCCAAAAAGCCTCACGTTTCAATATTTTCTGATTAATATCACCTCCCCTTCTTCCTATATAGACCTTCTCTATACCAATGCATTTCAATGCTTGTACATTATGGTTAAATTCTTTAAAGTGTCTAGCTACCAGTGACGTGAAATCATTTCTTCTAAAGGCACTTTTATGTTCCCCCAATCAGATCTTTAACTGTCTTGTGGTCTTACCTACATAACCAATTCCACACGGGCATAATAAAAGATAAAAAACTATTACATGTCAACCTTGTGTGGATCTTAAACCTTTTCCCTATACTTGGATGGACAAATGAATCAGTTTTCATCAAGTTGTTGCAAGATGCACATTGATGGCATGGATAACAGCCTGGTGTAATTGGAAAGAAAGGACAGGATGGTTTAAAAGAGTCTACATGGACTAAACGGTCCTTAAAATTACATGCCCTGCGATAAGTGAAAAGGGGAGGATCCTGAAAGACAGGCAACAACCTTGAATCAGTAGAAAGTATATGTTTTCTTTTACATGTGGTTCGCAATCATCTACTTCTAGAACTTACTGTCTCCCTTTCAAAATCCTCCTCCTTCTCACAGATTCTGCACAACCCATACAGTTGACTCGTTGGTAGACCCCTCTTAAGTGATTTAGGATGAAAGCTGCTCACCATAAGCAGTGTATTTTTGTCAGTTGGCTTTCTATAAACTGTTGTTCTAAATTAGAAAATAAACACGTAATTCCTGTTGCCATCAAAATGAAATATTATTATATATGTGCCCAAAACACCATTGTACTATATTATATTAACTTCTCTTTATAAATATTATTTCCCAAGACTCTTCCTCACTTGGCTCCAGCTCATCCTCTGTTCAAAAACACAATCTTTTTAGCTGTTATTATTTATTAGCTAACACCGTTATCCAGGGTGACTTACAATTGTTACAAGATATCAGATTATTTTTACATACAATTACCCATTTATATAGTTGGGTTTTTACTGGTGCTATCTAGGCAAAGTACCTTGCTCAAGGGTACAGCAGCAGTGTTCCCCAGCTGGGATTGAACCCACAACCCTCTGGTCAAGAGTCCAGAGTCCTAACAACTACTCCACACTGCTACCCGTGTGCTGAAGTAAAGCAGTGTTGCAGTGGTGCACAACGTGAATCCTCTCCAAGCGCTGCAGATGCATTGCGACGTGCACCGCCATATTGGAATGCATGTGTCAATGCGTAGAGTACTCACTCGAGTACCAAAAAGAACGTCAATATATTACAGCACTAAATTACAGTAAATTGAAACAGCAGGTGCAGTGCAATTGGACAATGTAATTAGAGACACGATGTAAGGTGCTGCCTCTGTTTTAATTGAAATTGCTATATGAGATTTCAAGTCATTACTGGGAAGCGGGTCAAGCAGCAAAAAAACATCTGAGTAGTGCCTTCACCTGAGTAAGATATTCAGGTGGCTGTAGGTTGTGGAAGTGGTGCTCTTTTATAAAAGCTATTTATTTTACACGCTTTTGAAGCAACATTTCAAATAAAGGGTTTAGGACAATCTGAGGACCCATTGGCCCCGCAGACAGCATTACGATTCAGAAGAACTTTTTTTTAAACCAAACATTATGTTATAATAATAGGTTCTTGTTCTGACTATGCACAGCTTGGTGCAATGCACAGTTTTATTCCTACCATTTAATATCCCTTGAGAAGAAATGCATCTAACAATAAATGTTGTAAAACTTGTAAAAGTGATAATGTTGTATTTAAAACTTCTTGAAAACGTCTTGAAAAAAAAAATGGAAATATAGTGGAAAATGACACATTCATTAAAAAAAAGACATAAACTAAAAACCTCTAAATCTGCATTTTCTGTTTTCTCATTTCTATTCCATCACTTCAAATGCACTGAATGCTGCACTCGAGATGTTAGCACATACAGCACCATTCATTTCTCATCATTTGCATTTTCCATGTGGTTAACAGAACTATATAACCAACCATATTAATATTCGTTAGCCAAACCTAAAAAGCATTACTGGCATATCTCATATGCTTCCTCCTACATCCTACCACCGCTGATGTCACCATGAAGATTTCCAAAACAGCATTGAATTATAAATAGATGGTCATTGACAGCTATCAGACATTGACACCATGATTTTCAAAGTTATTGCATGCATCAGTATCTGCATTGGCTGGGGGAATGGTGAGTATCTAATGTATTTTACTTAGATGTCTGCAACATGTGAATTCTCCTTGCTTTGTACTTCTGCAAAGCAGATAAGCTAGGAAGCAATATTTGAAGAATATATATATATATATATATATATATATTTCTGAAGTTTATGATGGGTGTTTCTGAGGATTATTATTATTATTATTATTATTATTATTATTATTATTATTATTATTATTATTATTATTATTATTATTATACAATATAGCCCTATGAAATGCTGCAACTTATACAAAGGGGTGTTAAGCACACATGGAATTAATAAATGCATTAATAATAACAATAATGCAAATATATTGCAAGAGCTTTTAAAACATGTACTGTATATTGGAGTTTTAAAAACTTGTAGTGATCATTATCTGTGTTGTGCATCCCATCATATGAATTAGGCTGAGGATGGCACACAGAATACTGGGCTGTTTATTAATAGAAATCAGGTTTTGCAGATGCAGGAAATCAAATCAAATCACATAGTTTATAGAAGTTGAGGTGAATGCACTATTAATACCCAAGCCATTGACACACTGTGGAACAATGGTCAAAAAAAGACAAAAAAAATACCAGAGCTTGGCAGAACTTGGGTTGATCATCCTGTTCAAGATCTAGACCTAAACAGAACTGAAACGATTCAGGTTAAAAAAACAAACAAACATAGAATGACATGGACAGTAGGCTTCCTCGGAACGCAATCTGAACAGGAAACATCGGCTGTATTTTTGTGCATATTAGTGGATGCTTTTCACCACTTGTTGAGCACATAATCGATAAGGCTAACATGGCTTCCAGATCTCAGGATGCCATATTTCTGGTGGACTACTAGGTCTCTCATTTTTGTTGACAATCTGGGAGAAGAGAAGGGCAGTATATTTAATTGCAAGCAATCAATAAAACTATACACATATTGGGCTATTTACTCCAAATCATTCTTATCACAATTTTAGTGTTTCTGAAAAAATACCATTTACAATTTTCAAACTGAAGGTTACTTGCAAAGCCCCTAAATTGTGTTTATTTTTTTAATTTCTGTTTTTACTGGGTTTGTTTTTGCTATCTTAAAAAATGGTTAATGAGGATCTGCAGTAAATAGCTTTGAGAATATAGCCCATCAAATCTTAAGAGCCATCTACAGGATGCTGTATTCTACGTACTGTACAGGTGCTTGTTATTTATGAATGATAGCTGGTGTAATGCCAACCTAAAACATTCAGAAAAGGTAGTACTCTGTTAAGGAAAATGTACCTCAAGGTTTAATTTAAAGACATTTTAAGCCTAAAAAAAAAAAAAAAAATCCATTAGTGTCTGAATGCCTTACCATAGTTCTCAAACAATTCTAAGTGATGTGTTATTATTTTCCCAGAAACATACATACTCAAATAGGTAAACAAGGTCAAAAGCTAAATGGTAAACTAGGGCAGTGGTAACAGTTGTAAAGCGGTATTCAACGGGTAGGATGTGGCGTTGAAAACTGTCAGTAAAAATGTTTTGTGGTTGATTCAGATATACTAGACAGGGTCCCCAACCACAACTGGGCAACTTTGTAGATTTCATACTTTATCTCACATAACCCGTCCGCTTCACAAAGAGAGAAGCATCACTGTGTATTGTTTGATAGAATCCACCCCTTGGTGTACCTGAAAGTAATTTACGCAGAGTCACTGCTGTCACCCTCAGAGTGAAACCCGTGACTAAGACGCTTTGCGTAATTCATGATTCATTAATGTGTTTTTTTTTTTGGTGTTATGTTTTCAACAGCCTTTGAGGTTTTCCAGCCCAACCGAGTGGAAGCAAACAACAGCGGGGTAGCCAGGCTGAGGTGCAACTACAACTTCACAGGGAAGGGAGAGGAGTTCAGAATCACACTGTTCCGGGGAATCAGCGACCAAACCATCGTCTGCGCCTCTTCTTTCCATCTTCCTAACACCACCTTTGAGACCAAAGAAGGGCTGTTCAGCTGCAGGGGTGAGGCAAGCAGAAACAGTGTGGACCTCACCATATCAGGGATGAGCAGCTCCGATACAGACATCTACAAGTGCCGGGTGGAAATAATGTACCCACCACCGTATCGACAGAGGGTGGGAAATGGAACTGTGATTTACATTCCAGGTAAGAATGTAAATTTAATCTACCACATTCCAAAGTAGGTACTGGGTCTCATCGCAAAGGTGCTTTAAGAAGTTATTGCAATATAACAGTGGTTGAAACAAGCAATTGTAAATAAATGTTATCTTCCAATGCACTATAAATCACTTTTGTGTCACCGTGTTCTGACATTATACTGAGAAGGGCATTGTTGATGGGGTGCAATTGATTTATTATGGTTACTGAAGAGCCGATATTATTTGTGCAATTATACACATTTTATTATTCTAAATAAACATTTAAAATTATGTCTTTTTTGGTATTAAAAGCCCTTAAATGTCAAAGTTTAGGATACTGTACTTTAGTGTGGCCAATAACTGAGTGGAAAAAGGAACATGATTAGTTTCATTTTTACTGTTCAAAGTACAAACTAACTTTACTGCACATTTTGTACTTTTCATGTTATTTCTAGATGGAATATTAGCAATCCCGTGGTATATTCTTGTGGTTAACAAATCACTTTTTCCCTTGGCTTTAAAGACCCCCCTCCAAATCGAGAGTTCCAAAACAAAGGCAGACGTAATTTTCTGTGGGGAATTACTACTATCTTCTACGTAGGTTTCTCAAAAAAGAGGCAGATGAAAGATTTTACAACAGCTTAACTTACAGTTTTGAAAACCCCAGCGTTATTCTAGAAAAAAACATGGGTTAGCACCAGGTCAGAACAACCACTTGCATTTTGTGAAAAAGGACAGTTTTTAAAATCTTTTTTTTAAATCTCATTTTTATTTTTTAGAAATTCAGACTTGTCCTAAAATTGAAAGCAGTATGGAGTGGATCTTCGTGGCAGTCTCTGGCTGTATAATAGCATGTACTGTAATCATAATAGCGGCCATCTTGGTAATTAGGGTAAGTATCTCCTGCTTTTTATGTGCAGACTTCTTGCTTGTGACATCAGCTTGATATAAGGACCAGTTAGCACACCATTTTCACTCTCACTGTCAATCCCTTGCAATTTGGAGACCACTGTAATATGATGTATTTATTACAGCTAGGGAGAGGCTGACTACCTATAATGATTCTATGTTTATTTTTTCAACTAGTTCAGTAAAACCCAATGCATTTCTTAAATTTAAATTATAAACTGTATTGGCGTAACACTGTCCTTGACCTAATGAATATGGCCAGCCATTACTGTGAAATTACATTTAATTATCATTAGCAATTACTTACGGCCCATTTAATATAGCAGCTGACTCATTTGTCAGATTTAATCTTTCCTGATGTTTTTTTTTTAAACTGGCATTGTTGTTTGATCTTCATATGGTTCTGTGTCATAAGACAGTAATCATTTTTATTCTTGATTTACAGATTTGTCAACAGAACTGGAAAGCTGACTATGTCGATATGACACCAGTAATATCAGAAAAGAGAAACTCTAATAATCGCTATGTAATTTTGTGAAGTGAATAAGAAAGGTATTTTTTTGGTTTTTGTTTGGAAACAAGCATTATCAGATCTATTGTACATCACAGACTCAAGCCTTGCCACCAAGGTTCAGTTTACGTGATCAGAGTTAACATTATATGTTGTATGTTAAATGTTTATTTTGGGCAGTGATGTCACTTCTCTACAATGACATCACCATGAACCCTGTAAAATATTATCGCATCATAATTTAACAGTCTTGTGAAATCTATATTGATTAAAATTACACGTTCCAAAATTTGGATTTTATTTAACCTAATACTGTATGTAAAATCTTGTCATGAACACCAATGTTAATTTTCTGTGAAAAATAATAGTTGCTTTAACAAGCATTTGAATGACATCATTTAGATATTTAGTTGATGAAACAAGAGTTCTACTTTACTGTAGATTATGATATAAAGCGCTTTGTGATGGTGGTCCACTATGAAAGGCGCTATATAAAATAAAGATTGATTGATAAACTTTTTTCTCTCAATATTTAAAGTTTCTTCATTAATGTGTAATGAATTGCCTTCTTCTACTCTGTACCACTAGGCGGCACTGTTGTTCTGCAAGCTTCTCTGGTTTACAAAACAGTTCTAAACACTAGTGGTCGATAGATGTCTTGAGTTTATCATTGGGAAAATAATTAGCAGTAGCATTTGTGTTTGTTTTGAAATGTGTGTATTATGATATAAATACATTTTATTTGAGGAAACTCAATAAAAATTTAAACCTCAAAATCTGACTAAGACACTATCTTCATTGCAATACCGGTATTGGTACTCCCCATTACAGAAACCAATATTAAAAAAACAGACCAGGAAGTATACACACACAGTACTGGGGTATGAAAGCGCTGATGCGCACGTTTAATAATAAATAAAAATATTTAACAAAACACTTCAACATAAACAGCACTTTGGCCAAAACAGACAGACAGATACGAACACTGAACACAAAATAAACAAGTATCGTGCTGGTGTATAGCAATTGTTATTGCCTCTGAACAACCAACCTCGTTCAGCTAAAGATGCAGGTTTTTATACATGTGATCGTCTCCAGATTAGCAATAAATTAATCAATCTGAACATGAGTTCAGCACAGATGGGGAATTTTAACCCCATCCGTGCTCTAAAATAAAACAACGTGTTTCTAAACACCAAAGCACACATTTTAAATTATAATACAAAATAATAAAAAAAATGCATACCCCATCACAAGCCCGTATATATTTGTATAAAATTTCAAACATTATGTGTATATTTTTTATATATTATATAATATATGGTAAAATATATTAATATATTTTAAATATAATCAAATTGGATGTATATTGTTACAGTTAAAATATATGGCCATATAAAAAATAAAAAAAAAGATTAAAATATAGTCAAACATGCTGATGTGGCATGAATAATATATTCAATGTACACTGATACATGTATAATCCATATACAAAAACCTATGTTCATACTTAATTACAAGTTAAGTGTCTTTTGGGGGAATTGGGACTACAATATGTTTAAAATCTATTTAACTTACTTTAAATTGAAATCTTGTATGCTCTGCACACATGCCAGGGAAAGACCTTTCAAAATAGTCTTGTACTAAATATATTTCACTTTCAAATGACAACTACATATTTTTAAAACAGATTTGGGAAATATTTTAACCCATGTCAAATAACTATTATAGAGACATTAAATAAGCAATATAAAAATAATGCATCTGTGATTGCAAATTGATAACTGCATTTTTGTTCAT
Source organism: Acipenser oxyrinchus oxyrinchus (assembly GCA_030684275.1). Lineage (NCBI taxonomy): Eukaryota > Metazoa > Chordata > Actinopteri > Acipenseriformes > Acipenseridae > Acipenser > Acipenser oxyrinchus. The sequence goes on from CM060258.1 coordinate 34,406,597, forward strand.
ACTTGATATATTAGTCAGTGTAACAATTCCCTGAATCTGTGAGTAATAGAAGTGACACAACCAGCAAATTAATGCAGACACCTACAATTACAGGAAATCATGAAATTCAGTTTTGAGTACAACCCTTTTCTATATTAAAACATTGTATTATTGGGCCTAATAGTTTCTTGAAATGTTGAGAGACGCCCCCACATAGACCTGTGACATCACTAAGTGCAAACCAGTACTGAATAATGGAAATGTCTAATAAAAAACAAGACAAATCCTACTGTACAGGGTAGAAAACTACCTTTTCTATAAGGGTGGTAGGGCAGAGCAATACCGATTGGCCAGGATAGCGCTTTTTTTAGGATGTCTATCTCAAAAGGCAGGGAAATAGTAAACAAAGGTAGGGTTGTGATTTTAACCCTGGTTCAAGAGAAAGCTACCTTGCTGGGGATAGGCAACAGAAACTGGGTTACATTGCAGTTCCAACAGTACATTTCTGAAGAATTTTAGAGAAGTCGGATTGCACAGAAAATATAACATAGACTGCCATACTATTTGACCATGTACTCCTTTGCACTATAAGCACATTGCAATGTTGCTAGGATTTGAATACATGGATTTTATTTGGCCGCAATTATACATTCATTGATTGACTGATTTTGTGAATATTTTTTTTTTCTTCTTGCGTTTTAATAATAAGATTTCTCAATGCATATATTACCTTACTATGTGTAATACTCACATGCGTGTTTTCCATTTTGGTGAAAAGTCTACACATTTTTTTTATTGTCGATTATTATAGAAAAAGTTCTCAACCGTAGCACTGAAATATTTAAAGGTTTTTTTTTTATTTTTTTTTATCAATTCTACTCTGGGCTGGTGGGGTCTTTGGACCTTGCACTAAAAATATTCCACATTGTACCTACAATTAGAGATCACTATTATAATGTTCTAACTGTGTCCAGAGAACAGCTAAATCACAAGTATTGTAACTATATAAAGAATGACATTCTATTATAGTTTTTTCTTATAGGTTTTTGAGAAAAAAATTTGAATGCCAACATTGCATAAAATGGCAAAACCGTCATTAACCGTTGTAATGGTTATTGATATGTTTGTTATCTGTTCATTTTAAGAAGCCGCTATACGTAAGTAACTATGTCCTTGATATAATTTTTGAAAAGACAAACAGCATACTGTAAACTGATAAATGATTTCCTGGCCTTTGGTTTCAATTATGTCATGTTCAATGATTTTTCAGGGCAGTGTTTACTCAGGTAAGAGTTATTTATGGTATACCTGTTTTCTTATGATCAAACAGCACCTGCAGTCAAAGAGTCGTGGATTCATCTTCCGCTGGTTCAGTGATGAACTGCTCATGTTTTGTTTGCAGGTGGTTTTGTATGACTACCTTTTTTTGGAAATTGGAATGCAGATGCAAGACTTGAGATTTTTATCTCTGTGTTTCACAATATCTAGACATGGCCTACTTACTAGGCCTCATGCATTTCCTGTGGTAGAACTGTGTTAATTGTTGGGTAAAAACATTTACATTTTTTTTGTTTGTTTGTTTTTTTTGTGAAAAACACATTTAATTTAGAATCAGTTAAAAAAAACAACAACTTGGTGCTATAAAATATTAATGTTGTTGTAGGTCAGTGGATAATTACTACATCAACAATCATTGAATATATCAACTTTCATGTATCCCTTTATTGAACTTTACAAGGTCCTTCATGCTCCTCAATCCTGACCAGATTACTCTCAATCAGAGACTGACACTCCACCTGCCCCCCATGACTTCAAACCTAATCTAAATCTAGAGTTATAAGAACATGTACAATTCAAGACAGCGCAAGTATAAAATAGATGCATGCTTTTATAGGTGTTTAGGCCATATTTGGTTACCAACATATTTTGGTTGTTTTTTACAGAGTGCACATTATAACTATTCAGTATCATCAGCCAATCAGCTTCCAGCTATGGCGGGTATTAATACACAGTAGATGCTCAGTGGAACGTCACCGCATCACCTGTGAATCAAATTTAAAATCAATCCGCGCAAGTACTGACTTTTTCATTTTGACTTGGTGTATTTTTAAGCGTAGACCCAATTGGTACGTCAAATTGATTTTATTATCCACCAAAACCAGCAAATCAATACTTTGCATCGATGAAAGCAACCAATGCTGTACCTGCAACTGTACCTGCAACTGTCAATTGCAGCGTACCGTCAGCTGCGCTTTAACGCATAAGCGGCTGTCTCAATTAAACGAGAGGCATTTGAGACGACCTAGTCACACTGTTTTGATTCTTAATTAGGCGGTGCTGACTGTACCAGTGATTTAGTCCACATCAAGTGACTAAAATGCGCACAAGAAAATCCTGCAAATCTGTAATAACTTAATCATGATTGCAGCGTACCAAACAAATGATCCTGGTAATTGGTTTAACTGAACGGAACACATGGAGCAAGTTAGACCGATAAAGAGGATTAACCTACTGACATAGCCAAAAGTTTTGCATCACCTTATAGAATTAACACATTTTGCTTCATAAAGTCGAATGAAACCTGCTGAATAATGTTACAATATATTAAATTACATACCGCTTTGTAGTTTTCCGTATACAGAAAACTGACAATTTGAAAAATGTGACATTTCGAAATCTAACTGAACTACTATTATGGCTTTCGGTATATAATTTTGTAGTTTCTTTGATTACATGATGTTAAATAAAAGATCTAAATTATGTTCATATAGTTTTTTTTGTTTTTTTATTAATGTCTCAAGTGTCAGATAAATATATAAAGGGATCCCTGTACAAAAAGAAAGACACATTTTTATTACATCAAACATATTGAATTACAAATAAATGGCCTGTATTTTTGTGCACATTTCAAACTGGCAGCTCATATTTGCATTTAATCTGCTGACACTCCATCAGTTACAGTTAAAACGTGGTATCAAAGGAACATGATTAAAACATGTATTTTAAATGAAGGGCCTATATTGTGCAAGACTTTATTCTCACGGCCCGAACGTGATGGACATAAGAAATGTACGGAATAAATTTTCAGATGTACTCGTCAATTCAGGGAAAAAATGCCACTGTCTCTGCATACATTTTAAGCAGCAAATGCTTAGGATGAGCAAGCGTGATAGTGATAGTACCCTCTCGATGAAGGCTCTACCGTTTGTTAGTTGACCTTGACTTTCGTTATCGCACTCGCCTTCGGTTGGGGACGCATAACTCCAGTCGCGGTCAACTAACGCGGTAGAGCCGTCATCGACGGGCACGATCACTTAAATAATCATGGTAGTTTTTATGCCAGTCAGAACATTTTGTACCAAATGCATTTTAATAAATTATTATTAGTTTATTTAGCAGACGCCTTTATCCAAGGCGACTTACAGAGACTAGGGTGTGTGAACTATGCATCAGCTGCAAAGTCACTTACAATTATATCTCACCTGAAAGACGGAGCACAAGGAGGTTAAGTGACTTGCTCAAGGTCACACAATGAGTCAGTGGCTGAGGGGGGATTTGAACCGGGGACCTCCTGATTACAAGCCCCTTTCTTTAACCACTCGACCACACAGCCTGTGAAAATGATGTAACAAACTTGTAATTACATGCTGCTACAATATAGTTAATGTACTGTACCTGTATTTTAAGCTTTTTCTTATTAATTAAAGGTTGCTCAATTTATTTATTAATGTAGTTATTTAAAACACACAATGAAACATTTACAGTTCAGCATGTGTTATTAAAATCTCAGGTCAAAGCAAAAAACATACTCAAGCAAAGGAAATCCATATTTTAAAGAACCATATGGTGTATCAATATGAGTAGATAAAGAAAGTTATTCCAAGCATATGGGGCTGAATAACTGGGTTCTAAAGTGGGACTTGCAGATGATAAGTAACATAACATTGATAAGGCATTGTACAGTGGTTATATGGAAGCTGAGCAAATGTTTCAGATATGGAGGGGAAGAAACCGCCACCTTCTCTCTCCTGTTTGTTACATGACACAAAATGTTACAGTTATTGATGATGAATTAAACATCTTTTCACCATTAAGTAAAAGAAAGATTTAAATTTGAATAGAATAATACTCAGTCAATGACTGTAGTTCTTGACAAGAATACCATGGTGTGACAGAGAGCGAATTAATCCTAGTCAACAATCTCCCTATTGACCTGTGAGGACGCTGTTTAACAGGAATAGTGGGCCTTGTACTGGATGGTCTGGCAGTTCATTCCAGGGTCAGTCGGAAGCCAGCCATCCAGGAAGGGGGCGGAGTCACAATGCACAAAGTCATCGCCTTAATGCGGTACGCAATGTGTCAGTCATGGATTGGAGGAGACGTGATTGAACTAGCTATCTCAGGGGGAGTGACTAAGGGGTGTTACAATGTAATCTGTTCCTTTGATGTGGTTACTGAAAGGACACGATTGCGAAACAGAAGTAATTAATTAATGTGAGTGTTGAGTGATTTGTTTGTTTCTAACTGTCTGTGCTTGTCATTATAGAAGGCTAACCTCTGGGAGCTGTAGCTAAACCGCCAGCAATTTAACCCGGACTCCACTTCACCATTGAATAAACCTGTAAATCACCGCTTTCACTAAGAGCACTCACTCTGGACTTGTGACCGTGTTGTGTTTGTGTGTGTTTTGTTTTGTGTATTATTATTTCGGGACTGAACCCCGTGGTTTGCCTGAGAGATACACATCATTGTGTAGAGACAGGTATTATTTGTCAGCAAATAAAGAGCTGCTTTTTCACTGTGAACTGTCTTGTGTCTATCATTCCTGAGCACCGCATCACCACCGCACCTGTGCACTATGAACCACTTTGCCACACATGGTCATTGAGTTAGTATCTTTCCTGTTATGGATGCCATTAAAGTAGTGAAATGTTTTGAACACAGTTAAAGACAACAAGAAGACTATTATTTATTTGTCTCACAATCAATAAAGAAATGTAAGGCCACCATCCCATGGACCTGGATGAACTTGGTATACGGGGGTTCATTGTTTGCTGCACAGAGAACCCAGGCTCAGTTAATGAGTCAAATCACAACATACACATCAGACATGTTTGCATATACAATGACCTCGTGTGACAGGGCAGAGGCCCTGCACATGTGTTGTGTTAGCAGGGAAGGAGGTCATCGCTCCCTGCCAACTCCACATGAGAACGTGGCTGGAGTGAATAATTGAACGATTAATGATTAATAAGGCTCCAGCCCCAGGTGTATAAAAAGGCATTTGGATACTTTGTGGGAGGGAAGAGTTTTTGGTAGGGAATGGACTGTGTCAGTGAGAACGTGAGTGAAGGCTAATGCCCAGCCTGATAGTAAAACATATTTGTATTATAGTGGTGTTTAAACCTTTTGTTTGGCCCTTGTGCCTTTTTCTTTGTTTGTTCTTAATTAAAAGTGATCAACAGCACCTTTAAACTAAAGCTTTTGTCTCTGGCTCTGCTTCCTGACATTCACCAGCCTTAGCTGCGATTCTGTCCTTTCACACCTCTAAACTGCTGATTCCTAGTAAACTGTCTTTTCTAAATAGTGAAGTGAAACATCCAAATGGCCTATTGTAGACAGATATGTTTTAAAAAAAAGTTAAGAACTCACAAAACAGGATGTGAGATACTGCTATTGAGGTCACAAAATTTAAAAAAGTACCTGTCAGCGTTATTTTAAAAGTTATGCGTTAGGCCTCACACGGACAGAGGAGGCCTGGAGACTGTGGAGCACCTCAATGATTTATTAAAGTTACAAAATACGCATTCAGGTCTTGATTTCTTGGAAAAAAAAGCCACAAGCTGTTTTCCAGCTTATCTTCATGGCATTTCTCATTCTGACTAACTATCCTGCCTACACTTTCTTTGATCAACCTACTCATGAAAACATGAGGCAGATTACATCAACCCCAGTGCCTTGACAGGCCTCTCTATTCATGTAGTATTTCAGCCTAAAAACACAAAATCGGGGCAAGCATTTTTGACCACAAAGCAGATGGGATCCCTGCCAATTTTCCTTGAGGATTGAGCAATCCTTTTCCTTATAAGCCTCTCCCAGTCCCAATCCCAAATGCTGTCCCACTGGTCACTGTCCAACTGGGTCAGCCCAAAATCCCAGGCCCAGGTACCTGCTGTAACAAGCAAAAACAAAACCACAATCAGTGCAGTTCCATTGCAACATATTGTATCCTAATTTTGAGCTTCTAACAATACTCCAGCAGGTTGTCATATACAGACCACCACAATAATTATGTACAACTAGTATAATGTTATTTGACACACTTCACAATTCCTATATAGTAGTAAAGTCAATGTGTTTTATCTCAAATTGACTTCCTGTTCAGTTGGAGATATCTTGAAATCAAGATAGAGATATCTGCAATTCAATTTAAGACATCTTGAAGTGCATTTCAAGATCTCTAAATGATAATTTGGCTTGCCAAACTGTGCACTTCTCTGCAAACTAGACAGGGTTCGCCACTCAAACAAAAGTACTACCACTTGGGTGTAACTTCCCTTTATCTCTTTGTCCAACTTGTCCGGGTTCTTCCTGCAGTCAGTGCCTCTCATCCACTTCCTGGTCTAGTTCCTCCAGCAACACAGTCTACCCTGCTCTCTGCCTGTACTGTGCTCACAGCACACCTTTTATAGGACAGTTAGTAATCAAATGAGGTAATGGGTAACAGGTGATGCAATTAGGTTCCTCAGAATGTCAATCAGTTCTAACACTTGGTAACCAGTGTACTTGTAATAAATACAACAAAATAGTAAACACACCAAGCAAAAACTGAACATAGTAAGTTATATGAAATAAAAACAACCAAATAATCACAGCAAAATTATAACAAACAGTGCAAATCAATCAATCAATGAAAAGTGAAAAAGTACAGTCCTCAATTTGGTCACTTATGACATAAGCACTGAATGTACCCTACATCGATGCTTAGATAATTATATTTAAATTACCTGAGGTGTAAGCACCAAATCTATAGTGCTGTACTTGAAAAACCTGCATGACCCCAATAAGAGTACAACACACCATGCTACAAGAAGAACACAATAATGAGCGGACTCATCATAATAAAACATTTGCAGATAAGTATGAAGATGGATTTAAAGCCTCGGCTCCAATAACAACTAAAACAATATATAATAGCTATGCTGGGGCATTATTTACATCAGTCTCCACCCACATAAAAACCACAACATGACGCAGAGTGCAAGAACAAGTCTAACAGCAGACAGTATTCATCCACACTGAAATCAGAGAGCATGCTGCCAAAACTGTTTGTCATCTGCACCTTCATTGGCTATTTGAATGGTAAGCATTTGTTTTTGGTCTATAAATAATGTCCGAGTGGTAAAACTTGATTGGGAAAATATAGTACTGTATCAGTCAAGTCACAAGAACAGAGATAAAGTTTACAATGTATCTATTACATTAATCTAAACAACGAGGTGGTGTTGTTTCTGTGATTTGTATTATTATATTTCTACTGTAGCATTTAATTAAAAACAAAAAAGATTTAAAATAAAACTACATTAAAACATATTTGATCCTGAAACTGGTGTTTAGCAGTGTCCGTTAGTATTTGAATTACAGTGAATGTGAATCTTATTATTATTATTACAGTATATATGAATGTGATATATCTCTATCTATGAATGAAATGCTGTAAAAACAGCATTTCATTCATAGAATACCTAGAAAATGTAAAGATATGTGGTGTTATGGGTATTTTCTGGGAACATATACACTACAGGAAGCTACTTAAAAGTACTTAAAAGTACTTAAAATCGTCAAACCCTGAATTAAACAGTGGGCCTTGTAAAAGCATGTGACTGAAAGAGTGTGGGTGATTTTAAATAGAGATTTTTATAAGTTTTAAGAAGTATTTTCTTAATTCATTTTGACAGTGGTTTGTTTAGACTTTGTGGTCTTGGAACACCTGGTTATTATGGTGAAACCCAATTCTGTAAACCCAGTTTAATAATGTCCATACCTTTACCTGGTGCAGTAGATTTACCCCACCCAGGTAAATGTGGTCACAGACCTCAAGGGAAGAGACTATTATTATCCCCTGCTTGGGGACGCTTGTCACGATTGAGAGGGTACTGTGGAGGCGACATAAGTTTCACATTTAAATAGAGAAACTAATTGTGATTTACCTTGGTAGTGTCTTACTCGTGTTATTGGGAGAACCAGGGATGTCTGTCCAGCAGTCCACTGCTGCTGTATCCTTGAGCAAAGTACTTTACCTAGATTGCTCCAGTAAAAACCCAATTGTATAAATAAAACCCAACTGTATAAATGGGTAATTGTATGTAAAAATAATGTGATACCTTGTAACAATTGTAAGTTGCCCTGGATAAGGGTGTCTGCTAAGAAATAAATAATACATATAGTGTATACTGTATGTGCAGTAGAGAACTGCTTATCCAATTGTGATCAAACTTGGTAGTGACATTCTTTACAAGAATGTTTGAAATATCAGAATCTAGCGATACGCAGGTGACTGTACATCTTTATACTTAGCTTTTTACATATAGAGAACCGCTTATCCCATTTATTGTAAAACGTGGTAAGAACAATATCCGAATCTTTGAGAGAATCTGTGTCACTACCATTTTGACACGTACGTGCTGTTGATGGTTGATGTAGGTCATGATAATTTACTTTTTCATGATACCAATACCTATATCAGAAGGATATGGGATGTAAGTTACTAACGTACTTGTTAATGCAGCAGTTTTAATAATCAGCATGTATGCCTTCCAACCATCATTATGTGCTCTATTCTGATTTGAGATAAAGACATTTGAGACAACACGTTTTTTAAAGGTTGAAAGCAATTTGCTGTTATTTATTTATATAGATAGATAGATAGATAGATAGATAGATAGATAGATAGATAGATAGATACTAGCTGAAGTACCCGGCGTTGCCCAGGGAAATTCAATATTATTATTATTATTATTATTATTATTATTATTATTATTATTATTATTATTATTATTATTATTATTATTATTATTTATTTCTTAGCAGACACCCTTATCCAGGGCGACTTACAATTGTTACAAGATATCACATTATTTTTACATACAATTACCCATGTATACAGTTGGGTTTTTATTTATTTTTTGGTTTTGTGGGTTTCTTTAATTCGAGATACATGGCTACTGTAGTTATCCAGCAATGGGGTTAAATAAAGTACCCCAGGGTTCAAAATTTTGGATCCAAACATAGCCCTTGACCTTCCCCTGGATGAAAGAGGAGGCCATGCAAAGTTTGGTTGCACTGGCTCCTGCGGGGTCCGAATGCATAAAGGAACAGACAGACAGACAAACTTTCTTCTTAATATATTAAAGATACACACACACACACACACACACACACACACACACACACACACACACACACACACACACACACAAAGAAACCCATTAGACCATAACAGGGGTCCAATAAGTATGGAGGTTCCATATTTAAGTGGTAAGAGCTATTAAGTGGTCCCAAGCATTCAAGTCTTAATAGCAGGAAGCCTCTTCCTTAAATACAGTTCAAAGGCAGCATAGTCATTGAGAGACAGTGTATAGACCTAAATCTTAAAACTATAGACCTAAACACTGTCCCTTGTGCAGTCAATTCTGTACCATTTTATGTTAGACTTACATCTCTTAGGTCATTTAATCTCAGACCTGACTTCAGGGTTGAAGTATGTCTTTGGCTGCATTTGATGTCCAACATTAGATATGCAGCTGGCTGGTTAATTTAAGGAAAGAAGATCTAGAAGGGGTGCAGAGAATGTCACTCTTCAGGTAAAAGGACCTATGAAGTACAAGTATAACAAACTACCTGAAAGTCAGCAAACAATAGTTGCTTTATTAAACATTCAATGCAATAACACTTTTAGGCATTGCCAAGCATGTAGTCCAAGCATGTTGTGTGGCCGGTTAGTTGGTCCACCTGTTTCATTACTCCATGTGGAATGCTGTTTCCATAGCAGCCGGGAGAAATACATTATCTCAGGAGCTAGTAAAGGCAATACATGAATAAGATTGTAAAGCAGTGTGCGCTGTTACTTAAAGGTACATGCGTACCCCATGATGTTAAATGGCCATATTTTTCAATGTTAGCCTTTCAGGTCACACAGCCCCATCTTGCTGCTGCCAACAGCAGTGGATTTGCCATATTGACATGTGACTACAAATACAACAAAGAGATCGTAGAATTAAAGATTTACCTGCTGCGGGCAAGACACAATGATACAATAAGCTGTGAGACTTCAGTCAACGAGAGCAAGAAAGGGAGCCTCTGCCTGATGGAACGTTCCGACAACAGTGTGACCCTCACCATCTCACGGCTCAATGTCTCGGATGCAGATCTGTATGTTTGCAGAGTGGAAATAAGATCTCCTCCTCCATTTGTTTATGCTGAGGGGACAGGGACCATAGTATATGTTGCTGGTAAGAACTTTCTTTTTTTTCTTTTCTAAAACATCGATTTCTAATGGAGCAAATGCTGTCAGCTCTATTGTGGCCCATATGATATATATTTACGTGAGAAAAAAAATCATAACTCAGTATTTGAAGATTTTGTGCTTAGAAAATCTAGCCAATAATCCATGGTGGCTAATTGAGGACATGAATTAAAAAAAAAAAAAATTAACCAAATTGAAAAGTTGAGATTCTAATGTGGTCTTGACCAAGTTCTTATATTTTTCCATGTAAAATTATATATATATATATATATATATATATATATATATATATATATATAATTTTACATGGGGAAAAAAATAAAATAATAAATAGATGTCCTTTGACCCTCCTAAAAATATATGATTTCCACTCTCCAAATTGATTTTTTTAAACTCAGTGTTAAACTGTATTTTACCTGAAAATAGTAGAATACAATATCTATTCATTAATGTGGTTGTCATTAATGTATTTCCTTTTTAAAACAGTGTATTAAACGGAAATCTGCTAATGTTTTATTTTATTGAAGCATTATAAAATAGAACCGCATTTCTCTCTATTCTCTGTTTATGCACAGGAACAATGCCTGATTGCTTTTAAATTTAAATGGAAACAATAAAAATATACCCCCCCCCCAAAAAAAAATCAAACCCAAAGAATAGTTTTATGATCTAAAACATAATGAAAGCAAGAAATTAGAAAGCAAAATATAACAAAGAACTGATTTATCTTTCAGAGACGTCGCAGATTCCACGTCCTGAATATATCAACTTTAATTGGCCTGTGGTCTGGATTACTGCAGGAGTCAATGGGCTTCTCTTGCTGTACTGCATAATCATAACTCTTACCTACTTACACTTGAAGGTGAGTACCAATCCAAGTACTGTACGACCAACTGCACTGTGGCTGCTGGTTACAGTTACTGTAGCATACACGAGCAAGGTCTGTAGTTGTGCTAAATTGGTTTAGAACTTATAGATATAGACCTTACTTACACGGTACTTTTCATGAGTTTTATTCTGTTGCAGAATATTAAACTTGGAAGAGTGTGATTTGCCTGGGAATTCGGTCATTGGATTTGAATGAATGCAAAATAAATTCCAAATAGATCTTAGTGCAATCTTACCATGTGATATACAGCCCAGAAAGATATTATATACTGGAGATCTATAGTGTCAGTGACACACATGACATGCAAACTAAGTTTCCAAGAAATGCTGGGACAAAAACTGATGCTTAAAACTATTTTTCAGAAAAGAAACACGGGTGAACCTGAAATCAACAGTGAATACATGGATATGAGGAAAGTGATGTCAGAAAATACAAACAGGAAGAAAGAAAGGGACAGAAACCACAATTCTGAACAATTCCATTTTTAATAATATTATTCCTCACATACAGTGTTATTTTAATGAAACTGTAGAAGTCAACTCATGTGCATTTTGTTTTACATAATATATTATGGTATTATTTAAAACATGAAACGAGAAGCTTCATAACAGTAGAGCAAATACATTGTAGTAAACAAGAAGAGCCAGTTTTTGCATTAAGTTGTGAAAATGATTATGTTTCTCCCACTTTTAGAGCCAAGGACTCGCTTGACTGTTATCACAGTGATATTACTGTTAGTACCAAGACAATGTTCTGTATTGTCATGAATGAGAGGCACTGTTGCTATTCAGCTACCTCCCATGGCTCATGCCCATGCACTGTATGTTCAAACCATAATATTAGAAGGAGGCTGAGCAAAATAAAATCATGGTTTTTGCTGCTAACAATTATGATGGGCAAAAAATACACAGCAGATGCTGTTAAACAAACACACCCCAATGCTTCTGTCAGACAGACTGAGTGACAAAAATGAAATGTGTTGGTTAAAACTGACAACATTCCGCCAGTTTCATTCAGCGATTTTGCTATTAGGGAGAACTTTATTATAGGGAAAGACTGAAGCTCCTTTAAACCGTTTTGCTCACTTTAAGCTATTTTGAATCCTGCTAGATCATTACTGATTGTATTTTATACCTGTATGTGTTATTGTATTTGTGTTTATATTTGCTGAAATGTGCCATTATTGTAAAAAAAAAAAGGTTATATCATGGTTACATAATAAAAAAAAATGCATGCGTAAGTGTTAGACTGCTTTCTCTATAACTGATGAAAAACAACAAGGCTTGGTGGTTTGTACGGCCTTCCTTTTTTTAAAAATCTAAATTGAACCACAACAGAATTCATTCAGGTCTATTTGCGAACAAACTGTGATCTGTGTGTGTTTGGGGTAGTGGGTTCTTGGTTTGCTAAGCAAAGACACATTTCATGCAATTTGAAGCTCCTAAATCAAAGTTACCTCAGGGGGAAGAACTGTGGGGTCTGTGTAAATTATTATTAATTTCTTAGCAGACGCCCTTGTCAGGGCGACTTAAAATTGTTACAAGATATCACATTATTTTTTACATACAATTACCCATTCATACAGTTGGGTTTTTACTGGAGCAATCTAGATAAAGTATCTTGCTCAAGGGTACGGCAGTAGTGGCCCCACCTGGGATTGAACCCACGACCATCTGGTCAAGAGTCCAGAGCCCTAACCACTATTCCACACTGGTGATTAAGCTGAAAAGAAAATGTTTGCTACTGTACTGTAATATGCTAACATGTGAGTTGGTGTTTTAATATCTAAAATAAAAGATTTAATAGATACAAAAAACTATAGGATATTACAGAGGTATAACTATAGGTATATTGAGGTACACATTTCGTTGGAAAATGATACCTGACAATGAATATGACACTATAGTAGTATACAGTAATAATGTGGTCACATTTTAAAATCATTGTTGCACTAATGCAATGAGTGCACACATTTTCCTTGGTACAGGATTATCTACAATATTATAATTGCAATATTTAATTATTTTCAGGGATGGCAATACGACTCCTATTGCATAGCAGTTTCATAGTCACTACAAAGTCACTTACAATTACATCTCACCCGAAAGACGGAGCACAAGGAGGTTAAGTGACTTGCTCAGGATCACACAATGAGTCAGTGGCAGAGGTGGGATTTGAACCAGGGACCTCCTGGTTATAAGCCCATTTCTTTAACCATTGGACCACACAGCCTCCTGATTTCACAAACTCCTGCCTCATGATCATTTAAATAATATATGCAATTGAGGGTAGTAGTGAAAGCAAAAAAACAAACATTACTGCACAGATTACTTTTCCTTGGTAAGTTATTTTAATGTTTCAACCTGGCATAACCTGTATATCCTCTCAGAACATTCAGATTTGTTTCCACTTAGTAAAAGTACACACACTCACACACTTTAACCTGAACTAAAGGCATCATTTTGTGAGACTTAACAGATTGCAGAGACCTAGGCAATCTGATTTGTCGAAATCCTGTCAACCCAAGTGGTGGGCCCGAACAGTCCTGTCTGATCAATGAGTAGTTCCAGAAATTTATAGCAATTTGCATTTCACAAAAATTATAAATACAGAGCGATACATACATATATTTTACCAGTTTTGTTTTCTTTGTGAGTTTCCCATAGCTATTTATTTGACAAATGTAAAATAACCAAAAATATCAGCCATAAATATCTATATGGGTATGTGGCAAAGTGGTGAGTGAATACAGGTGCGTGCAGTGCAGAGTGGATACAAAACAGACAGACAATGATTTCCAGGTGCAAGGGTGTTTATTGATTTCTTGAACAATGTCCAGAGCCTTATGGTGAACACCTGTAAATAATAATGATGGAGTGATACAGCAGCGTGTATCACTCTGTATTTGTAAATCACTGTGTTTGACCCGCAACCAAAAGTCCAGTTTTACACACCTACACTAAACACAAAACAAAAACACAGTTCTTAGTAATAGTGAGTAAGTGCTAGTGGTGTATTACAGTTCTCTGTGAAATGCAGGGGTGAAAGTGATGTCCGGGTTTATGCTGGCTTTTGCTACAGCTCCGGATTGTGCTACTGCTAGTCTATTAAAAAACAGACAACAGTTAACAAACACAAGACAAAACTCATGGTTCACGATACTGCAACACAGACTCCTTGTAGGTTTGAAGAACTAACCATTTACCAAGGAACAGATCACTTACACTACGATTCCTATTTATACCCTCGCTCATGACCCCTAGGTTAACGAGCGCATCAGCTCCTCCAATCCTCGGATGCCACGCCGTTTCCCATCCGAGTCATTGAGTTTGGGTACCGTAGCTCCGCCCCCTTCCTAAATGACCGACTTCCACCTACCCTAAGGAATAAATTGTCATGCCATTTAGTTAAGGGTACTCTGTTCCTTTTACACAGCACCCTCACAGGTCGGGAGGGAGATCTAACACCAGGAATCATTCGATCTCTGTCCCAGGGTACTGTATCTAAATCAGACATTTTCACTGTGAAAAACTTTTTCAAATATGATGTCCTCATGATACGTTCATTCCTTAACCAAAATCTGGTCTTTGATTTGAACTTCCATAGTATCCTTTATTAATGTATACTGTACTGCCGCAGTAAAAGCATAATGAAAGTGCGCTAAAGCAGGGGCACACAAGTATGGTAAAGCATTAGAACCACCATTATAAAGCATGGTAACTGCAAGACATAAACATGGTTACAAAAGGAGGCTGTGTAGTCCAGTGGTTAAAGAAAAGCGCTTATAACCAGGAGATCCCCGGTTCAAATCCCACCTCAGCCACTGACTCAGTGTGTGACCCTGAACAAGTCACTTAACCTCCTTGTGCTCTGTCTTTTGGGTGAGACATAATTGTAAGTGACTCTGCAGCTGATGCACAGTTCACACACCTTAGTCTCTGTAAGTCGCCTTGGATAAAGGCGTCTGCTAAATAAACAAATAATAATAATAATAATAAAAGCATGATAAACTGCAAACTGTATGATAACATTTACACCAGTAAAAGGAGTAGGCAGGCAGGCAGCCTGTGTGGTGACTTCAAATTACTAAGTGTCACCTTTAAAATGTAATTTTAAGGAACAATTAAGTTGACATTGAATTTGGAATCAGACACACTGTTTATACCTACTCTACACTGTTGACCTTAAGTAACTGTTTATAGTAGGTTAAGATCATATTACCATCATGTTACTGATTGATTTCCTACAGTACATGTCTGAAAGATGAATCAATGGCACCTCTACTGGCTGTAGTTGAAGTTAATTAAAAAATAAATAAAAAGAAAACTGATATGTTTTAAATTGAAGCAGTAATGTAAAGGGAATCGGATCTCTGATCGAATGGATTATAAACATGAAGTACAGTGGATATGTTAAAAAGATCTGAATCAGTGGAATGGTTAAAACAATGTGGCAGTGAAAATGTAATCTTTACTGGACTACACCTGACATGAAACTTGATAAAACCAAAAAGTTGCAGTCGTTAGATTTTCACGAGAACATACGGTACCAGACGCACTGAAAATACAAAGTGTCAATCTGAAATTGTTCATGAGAGGAGATGTGGGATTTACTAAAACATAAAGGCTACTCTCTCGAGGATTCCTTTTAAAAAAAGATATGATTTTAGTACTTGGGCGGTGACAAGTACTGAAGTATTATCAGAGCACTTACACTAAATAATTTGTTGAGCTTTTTTTTTTTTAATATTGTCCCTCCTAAAATGTTTTCCTGTATAAAGGGTAAATTCATTTAGATCTGTTATGCTTACAAAAATATTCACTTTTTTGAATATGTATCCTAATGCCTTGATAAAAAATAACATTAAATAAGGAATCCATCAACTAAAGGAACACCTTACAATTCCCCAAGTCTCCCCAAAGACGAAGACGTGTGTGCTTACAGCTTTATCCAAACAGGTCCCAGCAACAACAGTAATAAAGGTGTTTTTCATTAACCTTTTAGGGTCCGCCCAATGTTGAATATCCCACTGGCAACCTGGCCCTTTAACTCTTTTTATTCAGGCACTCAGAGAGACAGTTTTGCTATACATCATTGGAAAGAGTAGATTCAGACCTTTAAAATGAGGTCCTACTTGTGTATTTCCAGTAGATGACCATATTAGGCGATAGCCTTCAATGCGAGTGTTTTGGAATGCTGCTGTTGAGCTGAAGACAGACCTACCTCGGTGCAGTAAACAAACATTTTCACACAAAATATTTACAAAATAAGAGAAATGGCGACATCGAAGACACAAGGACCTATTTCCGATAAATATACACACAAATCTAACAACAGTAAAAAACAGGCGAAAATAGCTTGGACCCTTAAGCACCTCTGCAAATAAATGGTGCCTTACAGTTCACACAAACATGTTTAAATATTAGAAAATCTCTTGTTCACAGATACCAGAAGATATTCTAAGTGGATATGGCTCCTGACAACCATGATGCATGCCATACAGTGAATAACTTTGATAACAAGTACATACATGATTTGAGGGTGATCACTTAGCCAATTACAACATTAGTGTGTTTCTTGGCAAAAGCTTTCTCATATAAAACTTACAGAAAAGGAAACTATTTATTTTATTTTTTTGCTCATCCTTTTGCATTAGTAGGCTGCTCTTTTTTTCTCTCACTCACACAATATACTGTACCGAAGACTTACGCAATACCTAAAACACTTAAAAATGTGAGCTATAACCTTTACTTTGACTGGATATAAAGACTCATATTAGGTTTCCTTCATGAGCTTATATGACGTTAAAAGTTAAAATTCAACACCGCTTTCTTGGAAAGAAAATAGTTAAATATTAAAAAAATATGTGATAACATGAGTAATTTTCTCAAGCGAAAGATAAACGAGTTCATGTAATAATCATGATTACACATTTTCCTGTAGTCATTTGAATCACCGGTGCAATACCGTCACATTCTTTTGTGGTTTCAAAAGTGTAAAATGTGACACTATATATCGAGAGGAAATCATTATATTAATATAGATTGTATGGCAAAACTGCTATTTGTACATCTTGCCATAATGTAATTTACATTCCCAGCAACATCTAGAAAGCCAACACAGGAAAGGCACAAGATCACATTCTTTATAGTGTGCTCCCAGGGTCTATAATCAACTCATTGATGGGCAACAGCTTGCCAGGAAAGCAGAACTAAAACTTCAAAAATAACTAACTTAAAAAAAAAAAACAATAAGAAACTATACACAAACTTTAATTAATGATTAAATTAGACTTTTTATTTGGACTACAGTATATTGCTGCAGTGCTGTCACATGAAGAGTTACTGAAATCCCTTATTTCAAAAAAATCGCTCACCAGTCGCTTATCAATACTCTGGGATTCAAATAAATTCCACTTCCACCTTACTGTCGATCCTACCTTCGAAGTGTCTGTAAAGCAGTGGATAAACCTGGTTCATAGAGCAGATGGAGCAGGTTCTGACACTGCTGCTGTCCCTGTCATACAGTCTATACTTCTGAATCGAATTACAGTAAAATACCCTGACACACACTTAAAGTTTTGATGAGTGATAATGATATGTGAATAAGTTGATAGCTTAAAATAATAATAATAATAACAATAATAATAATAATCATAATAATAATAATAATCTCAACTGTTTTGCACTGCACTTTATGGACCTGTTTATTTTTTCCAGAGTGAAAATATATAATTTCTATACTCTTTTGCCTTTAACTCCCTTTTGCCTTTAAGTCTTCCTGTAGAATTGCTAATCTTTTTTTACACTGCAGCTCAGAAAAAATAGAAAGAAAAAAAAAGTTAGATGTAAGCTATCCGCAACAGGGTCTAATTGTTGAATTGTATTTCTGATTAACAGTTAGGTCCTGGTTGTGGTTGTTTAATTTATTTCCATTATTGGTGGGTTTGATTATACCTACCTGGCACCCAAACTAAATAATAACCGCTACTAACATGCTTTTAAGCTGTGTTGGTAAAAGACAAGTGAAAATGAGCCAGGTGCATTCTTTATAGATTTAGTTAATACAGTGAATGTTTCTTACAAAACAATTTGAATCCATATTTCTGTGAATGTTACGGGCGTCTTGTTTGGCTCCAAAATATAGTTTCTAAAGCAGAAGGAGCTAAATTATAAAGTAGATGGATCCGATATGGCAATCTTTTTTATTCTGTAAATCTTAATTTCAGTAAGTTATCATCAGTGTGAACCTCAAGAATAGCTACTTAATAACAGGGTACTACAGCTGCACATTTTGAAAAGCCGAAATATGAGAATGTATCAGGTTTCAATACATCAAGCCGGCAGACTGATAAGGGTGTAAACAGTCTTGTTAGCTGATTTTCTGCTTATAAACCCACACCCTGAAAATAGCAAGACTGCATTACGATGCTTTCTCTAAAAGCACAGTGCTGACAGTTATGAACCTTTGGAGCCTGCATAACCCAAATTAACATCCAACACAAAAAAAAATACATGGAGTGGCCCAGTTAATTGACAATCTGGTTAACGACTTTACTGTACTGTACATGCTAGAAGACATTTGATAAAACTAAAATGAAGACTGTATATTTTTCTTTTGTTTTTAACTAGTTTGTAATAGGAGCTTATTATTTTTATTTTTTTTACAGTATAAAAACAGTATAACAATTTTTCAGCAAAACACAGGATTGGTATGTCTGTTATAATAGTTTACTGACTGGTTTAGATTTAGATGTTCAACAACTTTGAAACAATCAGGAAATCTGCAAGTCTGTTTTCATTTTTGATTATACAGTGAATAGGGGAAAATTACTCATAAGCAAAACAGCAAAAACTTTTTTTTTTTTTCAAACAGGATGTCAGCAAGTTTTGGAAAACCAAATGGCTGTCAAGCAGTCCTGCAAGTAGTATGTGAACCAGGTCAAAACAGACTTGTTTGTTTGATATTCCACTGGACTCCTAGTTACCGTAACCTTTAAACCTCAAGCAGATTGCTGACCAGTATTTGTGAAACCTGCATATCGATCTGCATATTTCTGTTTGATCTGCACCAATACAGGCTTTCCCAACATCAAACAGTCAGTTTCTTGTTCAAGTTTCCTGATTGGTAGCACACAATGCAGGTTTTGGTTTTCAGAAACTGGACTTGTTCATCTTCTTGAAGCTTCTCAAACTCCTGCGCTGGGGCCTTGGTGAAAAAACAAACAGTCGCTAATCAAAACACATTAGGCCAAATTCACTAACTGTATACTCCAATCCTGTATTTGCACCACTTTTTTTGTAAAAAACTAAAAGAGACTACATTGCAAATCTGGCAAAAATAAAAAGTTCTTCCACAGGGCCCCTGGAATTGCCACTGCTTTATTACATATATTTTTGTTACTGCCATTCACATGATGCAGGTTTGCTGCAGATTACAAGTAGCATTTTCTTACAATGCCTCCAGCCTTCGTAACTCCATGTAGCCCACAGTCACTCACCAAGTTTGTTTGGAAGACCTTTTTACATTTTTTATTTAGAGTTAAATTGGGTTTGAGTTGTGGTTTTTAGTAGCTGTTGTATTTTGTTAAGCGCATTGGGACTTGTCCCAAAGGTGTTATAAAAGGTGCAATGTTGCTGTTGACTTACCAACACAATGGAATACCCAAGAGCTGTAAGGCGCCACATCTTCATAGCCAGCTTGCCTTTGGGGTGGTTGGTACCAAGACAGAAAGCAGAAACTGGGGAACAAAGGACAGTCACTATGAAAGAAGGCTTTCTTTCAGAACTCAAATTTAGAGGAACAAAAACAATACTAATGTAGCATTTTTGGAGTAACAAAAACTGTTAGATGTTGACTATACTTTATCAGCCAAGATTTAAATATTTTGTTGCTGTAAATACAAAATTAACTTTAAAAGAAATTAAATAAAATCACATACCTTTGGAAATCTTCAGTTTGGATATTTTCCTCACTCTGGGACTGCAAGACAAATTTTCTGTCTTTGTCCAATGTGATTTGGAAATCTGAAATAGGAGACAAATACAGCAGTTATGAAATAAAACCATATTTTCTATACAGATCCAGTATTGTAATGTATTTTTTAGTTACCTGTAAAGTAATCATTTTGCAACAGCACCCCCTGCTAGCAAACCTCATCTCCCAGACTTTGCTTCAAAGCACTAAGTACTGTGGGGTTTACAGTGAGAGGAGAAGGGTTTGGCAGACTTGTAGCAGAGCAGTCCAGCTCTGGGCAGGGATTAATGTAGTGCAGTACTCTTTCACTGGCTCTGTGGGTCCTCTGATCTGTAAAAATAAGATTGCGTGAGATACCCTTTGCTCTTGCTCATAGAATTAATAGCTAGCTTCTTCTGAAAATATTTGGCACAACTTATGAAAAATGTTATATTCATTTTCTTCTATTACATGCATGAAAATGTGATTACACTGTATTGATATAATCTGAATGTGATTCTATCACTTCTGATCATACATAACATTATACAAAATTATACAAAAAATACATAATACAAAATTTAAGAGACACTACATTTTTTGTTAATCATACAGGGTGGTTATTATACCGTCATCTAAATAGCTCTTATCAGCTTAAATAACGGGACCAGGCAGCTAAGTCATCTTATTCATGCAAGTTCTAATTCTATAGATGCCAGTGAATTACCTGGTAAAAGAAGCTCATTGAATATCTCTTCCTGAAGGAGTTTGTCTAGAGAGGATTGTGGGCAGCATCCCAAAACGCAGAAGGAGTAGACTCCTCTCAGGAGTTCTGTAGGGAGGATCTTAGGAAAATATGTCTCAAAAACACTGCTCAAGGAACCTCCAGGAGAAAAGAAAAGCAATTTGCATATATATATATATATATATATATATATATATATATATATATATATATATATATATATATATATATATATACAGTACTTCACAATCACCTGAACTAAGTGGTTGCATGCTCAACACCTGTTTTAAGCAGCCAGACATGTTCATTTGTCAGCTCAGTATTTACTGCATTAAAAAATAATATCAATGATAAAACATTAACGAGATACATATTTTCCAGGAGTGTGTTCAAAGTTCTAAAAAAAAAAAAAAAAAAAAAGTAATTACAGTATTTTTTTTTTTTCATTTAAATGCCTCAAAGCTCATTGAAACTTGGTTAAATGCTTTATAACAAGTGTTTGTAATTCAGATGAGATTACATATATGACCTGTACAGTATATGATTTCCTGTCACATGTACAGGAAGTAAAAATACCCTTTTGATTCCTCTCTTATTTATACCGCCTTCTTAACCCTAACCTTATTTCAAAATCAAAATTCATCACTTACATTATATTTGGATACAAAAAACACAAAACTTGGAAAATAATGTACAAGAAAAAATAAATTTAAAAAAAAATCAGCTCCAAGAACACAAATAGTGAATTGTTTTACAAAAATGAAAAGCAGCTCTATTTCTGTCTTAACAGAGCGTCATCTTGTTACCATAGCAACAGGCATCCATTCTTGTTCAACCTGCTACACAGTCAAATGATTAAATTAATATATTCAGCCATTCCCTTATTTTACTTTGTATGTAGCAACAGCTTCTTTTGGCGTTTATGTCTTTAACATACACTAATATGAGCATGTATTATTTATTCAGTGGAGTAGTAATGTGAGACACAGCAGCAATGCAACCTTACTACGCTACAGTTCTGCTGCAGGCAGTGTCCTAGCAATGGCTTCCAGTGAAAAACAAATTTGCTGGTGAGTACACAAGCTCAGTGATGAATAAAGAAAGGTAAGCAACGTTAGATTTTTTGGTTTGTGTTTTTTGCAAGGTCAATAATGACAATGTATATTATATAGTGTGCATAGTCAATGGTAATGCAATATGTGTACATAGTCATTTGGGAAGTAAAATACTTTAGTTGTTTCTGATATTTTGACTGCTCCTCTGACACTAATTAAAATAGAAACATTTATACAATTAGTTTAATAATAGGGAGACATTGTACAGTAATGTGGAGAAGCTTTGTTAACCAAACATGAGGAACATTATTGCTAAACTCTTGGAGCAAGTTTGGATTGGATTCATATATTAAATGCATCTGTTTCGGTCTTGCATTATTTTGCAATTTTTCTAAATGCTTTGTAAAACATTGATGACATTATTATTTATTTCTTAGCAGCAGTGTCCCCCACACGGGATTGAACCCTAACCACTACTCCACACTGCTGCCCATATACTTGGGTGTTGAGCTTCAAAGCATAACAGTTTGCATAAAATGATTCCATAATGCTGGCAAATCATCCTCATTGAAAAGGATGACATTAGGAGGGCTGGAGAAATGCAGCTGTGTTCCTTTTCATATTCAGGGTCTGGGAGTATAAAACCCTGGAATTCTTCAAATGTGTAAACAAGTTCACTGAGGTCTTGTACCACTATCGCTGCTTCTACTGTTAAAGCTTGGCCTGTTTCCAGAAGAAGTAAGGGATACCTGTAAGTCAATAACTGTTGTATCCAGTATCTCAACTAAACCCTCAGTTTGGACTGTATATGAAGTGCTATTGTTAAACTGTTTTTCCTAGGTTTTCTGCTGCCTTAGCTTTCTATAGCTATAACACCTGGAATACACTGTGTACATTTAGTTCTGCAGGATGAATATTTTAGAAACATTAAATCCTGTGTTTTTGCCAACTTTTACACTTTAAATATTAAATATGTTTTATTGTATTTTAGATAAGTGCTTTACAATTCCCACTGGTAACTGTCCCATGGATCCTGATACAATAGGTAGGCACCCCTTTTAAATACTGTACATGCACTGGTCTGTCAGAATTGGGACAACAATTCACTTAAACAATATTGTGCAATTGCTTTTGAGATCACCTTGAACTGAAATGTAATGTTCTTCAGTGTTGAATAGTTTAGGTCAAAGAAATGGGTAGTGAATAAAATACAAAATCAGGTTTTTGTGCTGGAAGATGAGCTCACCCTTAATAAAATATGCATACAATACACCCCCATCTGGGTACAGACAATGCCTTATACATTTGTGATTATACTGTCGGGATAGTACAGTATATTGTCTTATGTTTTTGCTGGCTAATTTGGGGGACTGGTTTCTATCTGTGAACAACAATTTCTGATCATTCCAATGTAATTATTCTATTATTTAATTCTTGTATTGCTTCAGTTTATCTTCCCTTAAAAAGCTGTTTTATTATTTTGCTATGCACTTGTGTTCTTCTTGTCCTAACAGAAGGTCTCAATGAGGTCCAGCATGCTGTTTACCGAACAGCTTTCAAACTGCGTTCACTGCAGAAACTGTGCCAGTGTAAGTAGTCTGCACTGCCAGGGCATCAGCATGTTTCATATGTTTCAATTACATCCAATAAAACATTCCAGTTATAAATTATTTAAAGGATCTGCAGTTTGACATTTTATAAGAGTTATGTGAATACCTTTAAATTACATATTACCAGTTCAAGACATTCTATCTGAAAGGTATCCACCTTAAAAACAAAGAATTTAAAATATTAAAGTAAAAGTTATCAGAAAATAATTCAAGTAATGGGCTGCCATCGTGTATTACTCCATTCACACAGTCACTCCTCTTTTCTGAATGGAGAAAATTCAATTTTAATGTTACAAAACTGAGCAACAAACAACTGAACTGAACCTTGGAATTTATGATTAAGTGTTTGAAGTTATAGATATTGAAAGTATTGGCATAAATATTGTGCAAGTCTGATATACAATTTATTTATTTGTTATATGTTTAGTACATTTTATAGATTTGCCACTGATTGGTCCTATGCTGCAAGACCTAAGGACAAAGCTATGCGATGATGGAGCGATCTCAGTCCAGGACTTGTCTCAAAGCCTGCAGCTTCTGTTCCATCATGCCAGCCAGGAGAAACCTGGTCAGGTGGCAGAGGGAGCCACAGAGCACACCGTGAGCCTGGTAGCCACCATGTTTGACAGGTAAACACTGTAAAACTACATGAAGCAATGCAAGATTAGGACCTGGGCCTGAAACACATCACCGCAAAAGGCAGGTTTGTAGGTCAGTTAGCAGCCTGACAGAAGCCCCCACTATAAAGCAATACTACTGAACCTGTTGTAATGTCACCTGTTTTAATACCTATTTTAATCTGTAACAAGATCCCTGTCAGATTTCACTGCTGTAACTTTTAACATGGTTCTGTAGCATTTTGTAATATCTCTCATAATTTGCAATAACTGTTGTCATTTTGTGTACTAAATCGTTACAATGACAATACCGTACATGTTATGGCAGTTCTAAGTTTGCTTGCTGGTTTTTTTGGTGCTTTTTTTTCAAGGGACCAGACAGGTTTTATTCAACTGAGATCAGTTGCAGCTGCTTTGATTGCCTTTTCAGCAGACAAACCTTCAGCAAAGTATACTGGTAGGTGATTCACCCATTTATAACCAAATGTAATGTAGCAAATGCCTTAAAATATCACTTATTTCTTAACATCGCTGTCCATGGGGGCCATTAAACCTTGACCATGTGTCGCCCCTCTATTTTGCTTACTCTTGTACTGTACCTATTTTGAATACAATGTGAAGTTTAAAAAAATACCTGTTAATTTGTGGGCCTGGTTGGAACACAATGATGCCCAGGTCTCCTGAGGAAGTTGGACACCCCTGAATTAAATGAACAATATATTTCTAATGTTTTGATGGCAGATCTCTTTCAGCTGGCAGTCCAGTGTAGTGCCAGTCATTACGCCAACAGCAGGCAGGTAACTAGGAGTGGCCTACGGGTTCTGCTGCAGGACCTGAAGCAGGTGAGATATACTGAACTGTGCGCACTAGAGACTTTGGAATAGTTAGTGCTGTGAACAATATAGCTATGTATTATTGCAAACTAACATCAAATCTGACTTGTCATGTAGGTGCCTGGGGTAGTTTGTGAGGGACATGTTTTTGGGCAGGTGGAGAGTGCAGTACGCAGCTGCTTTCATGGGGTAGGTAAACCAACATGCCTTCATGTGAAGACTTTTTTTCCCCTTTTATTTCCACATAGCTACCTAGAAGTTTACTACAGTATACTATAAGAACAGCACAGTAAAGCACAGCTAGGTAGGGCATTGTAAATTATGTTTCGTATGGATAAGAAAAGTAGGAAGCAAATGTTACATAAACTTGTATTGTGGCTGTACCTTTATATAGATGGCTAAAATAATACAAATTAAATGTGTTATTTGTTTAATAATAATGTTGTTATTCAAGTAAGTATACTGATAACACTTTAGGGCTCCCTTATAATGTAAGTTTCTATGTCTATAAAAGTATATTATTGTCGGACTCCGAATGTACAATTTATTTTATCACTGTTGATTACATTACATTTTAGGTGCTCAGTGGAGGGATTCCTCAAGAGAAGTTTACTGCCTGGTTGAATTCAGAGCCCCAGTTTCTTCTGTGGCTCTCCACCCTGTACAGAGTAACAGCCACTGAAGCTGTCACCCATCAGTCAAGGTGTGACATCTGCAAAGCTTTCCCCATCACCGGTCTCAGGTACATTCCACCTAAAACATGTGACCATGTTAATTAATTTATGAAATACCAACCACAAAAATGACTGAGCAAAATTGTCTTAATTGGGAGCTTTTCCAAACAGAACAGAGGGAGGAAGTCAGTGGACAAAGGGAGAGGGGGGCTGGTTTGGAGCGGGTCACAAAAGGGGACTTTCTGTGAACAAATATAAATTCCTATGCCATTTAATGTGTTAACCCACAAGGTGGCTGTGCTTGCTTTTCTTTTACAAACTCTAAACACTTTGGATGATTGAAGTATAGTTGGATAGTTATAATTAACAAACTTCACTTAATTGATCAAAACAGACTTTCAAGAAAATAACTAACAAGTACAATTTAGTAAATATGGCCAAAAATGAAAGAGCATTCATTTAAGCACATTTTTAAATGTACATTTTTGTAAATGTTTTAATATGTTTTAATAGTTTGAATATGTTTCTTGAAAATCGTTAAAGGCATCGTGTAAACAAAGGGGTTTATAGTATTTCTCAGAATGCAATTGCCTTTTCCACTGTTATAATTGTTTTTAACAGTATTTCCCTGGATTTCTTAGATATCGATGTCTGAAGTGCCTGAACTTTCACATTTGCCAGCGGTGCTTTTTAACCAGTAGGACTGTAAAAAATCATAAGAACTCACACCCTGTGATGGAGCTCTGTTCACAGGTAACAAACAAAGTCATATCCGCTTGAAGAAGAAAAACAAATGTGTTTACACTTTATTGTTTTTTAGTTAGCAAGGATGGAACAAAGAAATGGTATATGGTGTAATGTAATACAAAGGTCATTGTATTACAGAAACTAATTATGGTAGACTACTAAGCTTTTACTTGCTAGTTTTGCACCATACAAATGGTTTTATTCCTTTCAAAAAATAGTTTTTTTTTCCCTTTGCACTTATTGCTTAGTAAGGCACAGAATATAATTTAGTCTGAGACTTCAACAAGTGTATACAGCAGTATTGGGATTTGAACTGCAAAGTGCAAGTTTTATAGGCTTGAATTTTATTGCTCAATGTACCTTTAGCCCTGCTGATCATGGTTGCCTGGTCACAGAATGAGAAACCACAGCTATAGTGTTACAGCAACTAATCATGTGTTTACATACAAACCAACCCCATGAGCTAATGACTGGATACCAGATCCTGTTTAGGTAAGAAGCGTTAGCATAATAAAAAGTAACACCCTTACCATTTGAAACTTATTTACAGTATCCAGTCTGTACAGTGTACCATCTCTCCATTTCTCTGCATGTTTTGTACAGCTGTATTTTGACCACACAAATCGGATGATTCAATAAAGCGGTCTAGGTAATGGAATTTGTCTTTACAGTATGCTGCTGATTCAATTAAGCTGTAATTCTATTAAGCACTTCTGACGTGAATTCGATAACTATTTATTCAGAGAGCAGATGGGAATCTATGGAAGTCTTATCCTTTTCTGTTGGTGATGCTGTTTGTTGTTTTCACTTGTCTTTATTGTAGCCCTCTCTGAGGGAGAATCTGAAAGTTTTCACTAGAACTGTACGGAACAACTTGCTGACAAGGCGGTGTAAGCAGAAAGAGGCTCAGAGAAGAGGGGCTTTGCTTATAGTGCAGAGTGGAGAGCTCCCTGCTGAGGACCAGAGACTGTGAGTCCCATCATCCTTATGCAGGGAAAGTATTATGTTTGCATGAACCGTAACTGGAGCATCATCAGTGGTAAAAGTAAAAAGCTGATCAACCAAGGATATTAGCTATGAAATCTGTTGGTCTTTATTTTCATCTTGTTTCAGCAGCACTGATCTGTCCCATCAAGCGCTCAGTCACAGGCCTACATGTATCTCACACTGTGATGCAGGAGTTCAGATCCAGCCAGAGGAGATCACTTGGAAAGCATCAAAGGCCATGCAGACAGATGAAGCATTGCCCAGATATCAGCCAAAGACTCCAAGGCAGAAACAGGTCATTTGGTGACAACGTGGGGCTTTTTAAATGTTTGTATATATATATATATATATATATATATATATATATATATATATATATATATATATATATATTATTACTGCAAGGAATTAAGGCAAAATCACATCCAAATCTTGCATAAATAGTCCCGTGTCTGATTTGCAAATGTCTCTATCCTTATGTCCTAAAGTGGATACTTACAAAATCATCAATACAAAGTGAAAAGAATCAGCTGAGCACATTGCACGCCTCTGTGTTCACTTAGTATGTACTAATGCTTTATGAATATGGCCCATTATATTTAGTTACTGCTTTTCAGTAATGCAATTGACCATTTTGTGGTGGAATTGAAGACAGGATAATATAAATCAATTATCTCAATCAATTAAAATATATTATCCAATACAAACCAGCTAATCAAATAACTATCTGACCTGAAAAAAGGGTATCGGGATAAATGGCTTGCATTAAGAAAAAGGGTATCGATAAAATATTATTATTAATTTATTATTCCACTGTCATTCTGGTAACCAAATGTTAAAGTAGAAATGACAAGGAGTAATTGTGAAAGGGGACCTATCATTAGTACAGTTGCATCATGTGGGAGTTTTGATTCCTTAATGTGTGTCTCATAGGACTTTTCATTTCCTCTTTGTCTTCAGGTACCCAGAATTATCCCAAAGAAAGTCACGATGACTCCTTCAGAAAAAGAATTACACCACTCAAGAGCATCTGTCAAGGACTTAGCGAGGGGCAAACGGTGTGTTTGGGGGGAGGGGGTTAATTTATTGTCATTTGGCTAATTGTGAGCTGAACCATACAGGTACATGCATCAACTCATCCCCTTTAGGGCAGGCATACTACCACTTCATTCATGTCACTACTCATTCAGATAAAGAAGTTGTGAACTCAACCACACAAGATCACACCCGATTCAAGATGGTGGGTTCCCGGAGCAACCATCACATTGTAAGAACAGCATATTTTATATTCAAATACTGTTTTTGCTTTAAGGTATCTGGAAGAGCAGCTACAGCTGTGGAAAGTTAAAGTTCAATATGAGCTCAACTCACAAGAAGACAAGTGTGACAAACTTGAAGCAAAGATTGAAGTCCTAACAGAGCACAACAAGAACTTACAAGATGAACTTGTTAATGTTCGACAGCTAGTACAGGTACACATGCTCTAACAAAGATACTGCACCCCAAGTGACAAATAGGTTTACTCATGAGTAGAGGGGGGCAGTATGGGTACAATATTTAGAAGTCTTGCTATCGGAGTAGAAACTAGTTATTACCATGACCTTCTCTAGACTAATTGTTTGTATAAGGCTACTGTTTTACAACATTTTACTTATTATTGTTGTTTTAGTAAAAGACTATTAATTTTCTTTCTTTTTAGGTAAATCTTAACCGTACTAAAAGCATTTTGCCAAATGTTTCACAATCTCCTGAATTTAACTCATGGATCATGAATGAACATACAGCTGTTAAAACACAGCGACTTGGTCAAACATGCTCTGTCAGAGACTTGAAAAATAAAGAACGGCAGCCATCTTCATTGACAGCGGACAGCAGAAAGCCAGTGAAGGCACCCTCATCATTATCTTACCCCAATAAACATGAGACAGCAGGCTCTAATTCTTTTGCCAGGTACGCAGAGGCTGAAGCCAGAATATCAGATAAACATCAGGAAAGACTGTCTGAAACCTGCTCTGGGGATAAGTCCCCAGCTGAAACTAGGGATGTTGGGGTAACAAAGCCATTACCTGATGCAGAGGTCCTCAAGAATGCGCAGGTAGAGAGCACGCTTTCAGTGCCCAATGCAGAGAAGCCTTTTGGAGATGAGATTCAGGATGAGGAAGAGGAGTTGTTTCAGTTGGTGCAGAGACTGAAAAGCGCACTTTCTGTAAAGGTGCAGCCAGGTATGGGGTTTTTCTCAGTAAAGTCGCAAGCCTTTGAAGAGTTGTGGGTGACATGGCCAGTCACAGGACTGCCTCATGCTAGTTTTACCTCACATATACCCCTTAACCTAGTGCTCAAACCACAGTGGGCCTGATTTGACGAAAAAAAAATAAAACAGATTAGACCAAATATGGTCCACAAAGGTTGGGAGCATTTACTTAATATGTTTTAATGCAAAGTTGTTGAAAGATCAAGCATTGAACACCTTTTTTTGTATTTAACTGTGCTCATTGTAGAATCTATCTTGCATTCATTCAAATCCAGGGACTTTTGCAAATGATGTTCTATTGTTTGGCAAATGTAGAGCTTGATCAATGAAAGTAACAATGTATCCACCCCCACTTTGAGAAATGTATACCCCTAAGTAGTAGATTTATTTCTAAAAGTTATTATTTCCGAATGCTTTCAACACTACGTATTTTCAAAACTACAGACTGCTGATGCAGTCTAGGAAAAACAAACAAACTTAAGCCCATTAAGAATGATGTAAAACACTGAAACAATGTAATTAGTTATAGTAGGCTTGTCTATTTGCACAGTGCTGAAAGCGTTGATTATTGTTTGATTTTTTTTTTTTAGGTCCATATTCTAATGTGAAGGAAGAGCTGATAGAAGCAGCAGGATATGTGGGAGATTCCCTGTCTCATCTTGTAAACAAAGTCGCTCTTACAACTCCATACTGACTGATGGAGAACAGCGCCACTTTCATAACAGTCAGACATAAAGGGACTGCATTGCCAATAATTTGAATATGGTTCAATAAATTGGAAACCTTCATTATTTACCTGACTTTTTTTTTTAATTTTCACTGCTCTTGTATTTGGGAAACAGCAAGTGGTGCTAGTATGGTAAAGTTACTTATAACAGTCTTATGCTCATATTAGGCACATAGTAGTATACCATGGTTCTGTTACTTTATTAGAAACACACTCTCCCCCAGATTTTTACATCATGGTAGTCTTCCTCACCCTCATTTTAGGTGGAGCAGTCCGACAGGTCATGTGGAAAAGGCTACAAAGTTGTCCATAAGCTTTTATTCTTAAATATATCTTTGTATAAAGATGCTCCACGTTTGCTTTCAGACAGACCCTCAGTTGCTTATGCCAGAAGCTTCTGCATGTATATTTCATTAAAATTGAACACAATTAAAAATATACCTTATGTACATAGATTACCGAAACAAATTATGGAAACAACAAATGATTTAAAGAACTACGGGGTGGGAATTTTATTCCTCAATTTTCCTCACTCAGACCCCTTTACTAAATATCTTGGTAGCCCTGCATAGATAATCATCTCCTCTTCAAAAATATGCGAAATATTTTAACGACCAAGGTATCTCACAAGTAGAATGATACCCCAAAATGTTCTCCTTTTTCTAGGAAAGTGGAACAACTGAGGATGGGGAGTTTGTTGCCGGATAACCTCACTCAGATTCTAGTTATTATTATTATTATTAGTTTATTTAGCAGACACCTTTATCCAAGGCAACTTACAGAGACTAGGGTGTGTGAAATATGCATCAGCTGCAGAGTCACTTACAATTACGTCTCACCCGACACACGCACAAGGAGGTTAAGTGACTTGCTCAGGGTCACACAATGAGTCAGTGGCTGAGGTGGGATTTGAACCGGGGACCTCCTGATTACAAGCCCTTTTCTTTAACTATTGGACCACACAGCCTCCTATAGTTAACATTTAACCAGGCTACCAAATACTTTACATTCCAGGCCACTGTTCAAATCTATATCTCAGAGACTGTCAGTGCAGACCTGTCAACTCTCCCGTATTCACCAGTAGTCTCCCATATTTTTTTTTTACCCTTCTCCCGGACATCTCCCAGGACAGAGTTTATCCCGTATTCTACTGTTAAACCCCCTTATGTCAGCAAATCTTTAATGTCTACAACATTCATGGCCGGTGTGTGATTACTGCAAACCCCATCTGTACTGAGCAGGGTTTAGGACCCAAGGGAGTCCTGTGGCAGGCATGCACTCAGTGCGTGAGGCAAGTTCACATACTTAGCCACGCACCTGCAGCCTCCACCCCAATGTTGACAGGTATGTCAGTGTACTCAACAGTTAACAATGTACCTGCAAATTTCCATGCTACACAATTTAGATACCTTTTTTGGGGGATAGTGCTACCTGACAAAAAACTGAGTAAGAAAAAAACACATCGACAGACATGAGAATAACTAGGTGGAGTTCATAACTGCTGAAACTGTGCAGGTAAGTTCTGCAAGTTTTAATAAATAGTTAAAAAGTACAAAAAGCCAATGCACAACAAACAATACCAACGGCTACATTCTGGAGCTCCTCTTTAAGCCTAGGGATTTGGTTATCCTTCCCAGTACCCCAGGTACACTTCTGGGTACGTGGATTCCTATCAAGTCTTCAGTATATTCGTTTTTAGGGAAATCGCTTCTTTGTCCTTGGAGATATGACTCTGGAAAACAAAAACAAGACAAAGGTCAGGTTCTGATTATCGCATGCTTGGTTTTCATTTGCCAATGGGATAGTGGATCGACTCAATTAGAACTCCATCTGCCACAGTTTCCGTCAGCCTGGAAGAATTCAATCTGCTCTTGGAGGTTTACAGCAAAAGTATGTAATAATACACTCCCTGTTATATGAAATGAAGAGATAACAGCATGCGGTGTGTATATAATTGATCAGATTCAGTGTTAGATCTTAATACCGCCAATACTAAAACCATTCAAAAAGGACAACTTTATGACAACACCTCACAGTGCAAATCAGTCATCTATTTCTGTATGGAACTACATATACAACTTCCAATGTTAAAAGACCAAATAAATATATCCCAATATGCTATTCTGTTTATTTTAAAAATAAATTAATTAAACTTGTTCTGTACATCCAGCACCTTATTAAATCAGCTGAAGGAACCATATGGGCACAGACTTCTTCACACCACAAAACAAATCAAACAATCCTATAAATCTTGTGTCTACTGCATTGCCATTCGCTAGGAAAGACACGTGGTAAACACATTTTAAAAGTCAATTTGAGTAAGGTGTTATAATTCCCTCCACCACCTCGTTAGCTGTTTGAGCGTTGAAAATAATTTGTGTATATGGTTGAAATATATCACCAGCACTGTATACATTAACTAGAAAGATCCTTGTGTTAATTATGTTCATAGTAATACTAAAATACTAAGACTTTTGAATTCTATGACAAATGTTTTAAAGGTTCATAATAACAGCATTACTATGTAGCCCACATATCTATTCTACTTCACATATACCATCCCCACTAATTCAATATAGCATGGCTACTTACTGTCTGTAATAAAGGAATGCAGAGCCATTATTTCCTGTTTCCTTTCAGAGAGTTGTCTGCGTCCCAGGCCATGTGTTCGGGATAGCACACAGTCCACATAGATATCCCAGAAGAGCTGGGCCAAGTCCCAAAACAGAGCTCCATGCTTCATGTTGTTGGATGACTTCAGGTAGATCATAAAGTCCCAAAAGCCAGAGACAGTGTCAGAGATGCGTGGCTTTCTCATCTCTAAAAGGAGTGCTGAGGAGGACTCCCAGCACTGTGGGTCTGCTTTCCCCAGAGCCAGGGGGTCGATCTGGCCGTGGCACATGTGTGGGCCGACACACAGTGTTCCGATTATCAGGAGGGTATATGTGAGTCTGAGGGTCCGGCCTATTCGAGCTCTACTGATGGGGTCCATTTGGTTACTAAGAAACCTGGTGGAACAAATGACATGATGATTTTAAACATGACAAAGACTTCATTGCTGACACACTTTGTGTGTTTTAAAATGTTATTATTTAAATGACGTTCATTCCATAATTAAGTGCTTGATGACAATGACTCAGACTACTGTAATGAAACTTGTGTTTCATGATGGGAATGAACATCTGCAGATACAGGTGGCTGCTTATTCAAGCTGCTTCACTCATTCACTTGTATTGGAAGTAAACCCAGGAATGTAAATATACATACAGTATGTGTATGTGTGTGTGTGTGTGTGTGTGTGTGTGTGTGTGTGTGTGTGTGTGTGTGTGTGTGTGTGTGTGTGTGTGTGTGTGTGTGTGTGTGTGTGTGTGTGTGTGTGTGTGTGAGTTTCAGCTAATTCTACTGTACCTTATCCTATTTCCAATTTCTAACTCTAAAGAGTAAGTAGCTTGTCATAATAATTTATTTCTTACATTTCGCTTACTATTCTATGGTGTTTGCAATCGGTCTGAGTGGTTATGGGTTCAGTTTTTATCATAACAAAAGCCTTTTCCTTCACAGTCACACTGTCATATGTTTTGAATGGAATGAGAAAAGCTGTTCAGTCAGTTTGGATTCTCCAGACAAGCTCAATGCCAACTCAAAGAAAGGTAAAGACAGCTTTAGAGAAAAATTGTAACAGTAAAAATCAATTCAAATGGTATTTAAAGATCACTCTTTAACTGTACACAAAGATCACATGCCTGAACACGTCATTTTTTCCTAGAGTCAAGAATTATATTTTCAGACGTAGCTCTTTCAAAAACAGATCTTTTGAAAATAGATCACCAATAATGTCATTGATTTAATTTGTATTGCATTCAATAATTCCATACAAATACGATGATGCTGTTGCCATTGAAAAAAAGTCACTATAACGGAGTGGCTGTGAGCAGTAATGTAATCACTAGGCTTCAAGACTTCAAATACCAATAACTCATCTCTGTATGTCAGAGAACGTCACCAAATCAAAATGCCATTGTCTCACCTGAAGGATTAAATGTCAATCAATGGTCTATATGCTCCAACACGTCCATTCAACAGTCACACAAATGTACAGATTGCTGGACAATGGAGTGTTTCAATTTGCATGTGCTTTTCTTTAAATCCAGGTCCTGAACTATCATTACGGCTTCAGATATTTCTAAAGCCCCTCTGCACTTCAACACGTGGAGGCAGCAGTGGCGACAATGAGCAAAGCACTATATGTAACGGTAATGTGTATTCAAACAAATGTATGCAATGTTTAAATATTGCGCACAGAACTGTAATTTGAATCAATTACTCCCTTTAATTTTAGAGTGGGTGCCTGTCCTGTAATTTAGTTTTCTACAAAGCCTGCCAGCATCCATATACGTTTTTAAGACAGCAAACCGTTCATTTATTAATCAATGTAAAGACACAAAAACGTATACTAGTACTGATACTTTAGAACAAGACTGAGTTCATGAAAAACGTTCAGTGAAATTATGATTGGATTCACGTGCAAATAGATTCCACTAGATGTGTATGAATTTTTTTTAAAACGTTTTGAATTAAAAGTTGTATCCACACCTGGCCTGATTGGTTCTATTTTGAGAAAGAGAAACCTCAAAGCACACAAGTCACAATCTTAATCTAGTGATATTAAAAAGGTCAAAATGTTTTTTCTTTATATATTTAAGTTTGAAGTGGGGACATAGTGTGTCATACTTTAGTTTCCTTCCCTGTGATTCTGTAGTTCACTGTATGTCATACTCCTTAGGCACTATTCAGACCCAATTATCTTACAAGAACATCTCAGAAATCACTCCTTACTAACAAAAAACATTTAAAATCACACTCTAGCCTTACCAGATATATACAAACATCTTTTTTTTTTAAATGTCAAAAGGGTCTGCATTATAGAAAACAAGATAACAAGCATTATGGTGAAGACTGATCACTGATAAGATAACTACAGAACTACCAGTAATCAACTAACGAACTAACTTACAAACACACAAGCACTGTAAATGCCTTTGAAATAAAGTTGTAAATAAATTAACGTTTATTTTTATATTTCGATAGGAAAATCAATTATTAATCAGTCATCAAAATATTGCAAAAACAAAACTGCTACAGTTCCAAAAATGTGTGTGAATAAATAAATAAATAAATAAATAAATAACTGCATTTAAAAGTTACTGTTTCCAAAATAATGCAACATTTTTACAAGAAGAAAGATATACAATACAGTATGGTTGCCACTTACCTTAATATTATGAACGTTGTGTATTTAATTCCTGGCCCCAAGGTGATCAGTTTCTGTTCCGAGTTTAGGGGCAGTGTTGAGTGATGCTCTTTTAAAGAACTGGGAGGGTTACCGTGCCTTCTACGACGTCAGGGCACGTCTTTAGAAATAATTAGCCTGCATTCATTAAATCTGCATGCATGTCCTTCAATTGTAGCTTCGTTCAGGTACTGTATTTTAGACATCCAAACATTCCCTTTTTAAACACAGCTCTTCTGATACTTATGTGCGTGCGTCACTACCAGGTTGCAAGGAAACTTTGAAACACGTTTCGGACAATGAATCCAAAACTACTTTTGACTCTTTATGACAGCTAAATAACTATAGTAAATATATGTTTTAAAGTATTAAAGATGTTTATTGGGACCAACACTATTGTATAACACATATGCATGTAGAAACAACTCCATTGCAATTAGTGAATATTGTACATTTGTAACAGGTGAACATGCTTCAATCAGATCTCAAATTCATAATGCTATATATTCGTGCAATGTATTGTAGGCAACCTACAAGCATATTGCAGATTTGCAATAAATTAAGAAAAGCTGAAACGGGGCAAATGGAGTGCCGTTGAGTATTCTTTCAAATCAACATTCTGGTTGTAATCATGGGAGAATCACATACTCACATGGCCCGTAGTGCACAGAGGGAGAGTTCCAAAATGTGCTGTGGGATAAGAAGGGCACACTGTAGTGACGTAATATATTTGTACAGAATGTAGTAATGTTAAGAGAGTGTGAAAATAAATCATCCTTTAGAAAAAAATAATAAGAAGCAGCTGTATTAATATCTGCCACTGCTAAGATTATTAAGAAAACCTATATACAGTGTCGCGAAAAAGCATTTGCCCCCTGTCTGATTTTCTGCATTTTTGCATATTTTTGACACTGAATGTTATCAGATCTTCAACCAAAACCTAATATTAGATAAAAGGGACCCTGAGTGAACAAATAACACAAAAATTTGATACATATTTCATGTATTTATTAAAGAAAGTTATGCAACACCCAATGCCCCCATGTGAAAAAGTAATCGCCCCCTTAGACTCAATAACTGGTTACGCCACCTTTAGCAGCAATAACTGCAACCAAACACTTCCTGTAGTTATTGATTAGTCTCTCACAGTGCTGTGGAGAAATTTTGGCCCACTCCTCCATGCAGAACTGCTTCAACTCAGTGACATTTGTGGGTTTTCGAGCATGAACTGCTCGTTTCAGATCCTGCCACATCTCAATGGGGTTTAGGTCTGGACATTTTTTCTCTCAGACTCCCTCTATATACTACTACAACCCACAAAAAAATCTGACCAAATACAATATGAAAAATGTGCAAAAATGCAGAAAATCAGACAGGGGGCAGCATTAAATACAACCACATGCTGGCACTTGCAGTTGTATTGCAGTTAAAATAAAGTATATGTTAAATGCTTTTCATTGTCATGCACCAAATGGGATCCCCCATCTCAAAAGGTTGGGGAGCACTGCTCTACAGAATGGCTAGGCTACGTGAACTATTGGACATACTTAAATTGAAATGCTATCTTTAAAAAATGAATTGGGTGTGAATACATTAATGTGTTCATATTAGGAATCATGCATCTGTATTTAACGAGAACACTAATGAGCTCTTGTGGCATTTAACGATTAATGGTTCTATTAAAGAGTTTCCAGCGTCTATCAGTAATGCCAAGAAGTAACACAGGAACACATATGGGCAATTTGAAAAGCTGTTTGAGAGCACATTCTTACTTTTTATGAAATGTCACATGAATCAGACTACAGAAAACAACCAGGAGTTTAATTACACTTGCTGTCGAAAACTAATCAACAATGCATATTCTTGCCCTTGAGACACTCTCAGCATTTGGGAGAGCCTTTTTAAGGTTGATTTTTTATAGCAAGATAAAGGAATGGCTTTCTGTGAATAAAGTTCAGCTGTGAGTGCCCTTTGCTAAATCTATGTCTATTTTTATCAAAGGGCATCCAACAGTAAATCTTTTTTTTTTACACATGTTGACCCATATTGCTGGTACTAACTTCTTTAAAGACACATTGACTGTGGCAGCCAGGCAACTAGAAATGAAGAGCAGCTTCTGGACTCTGGTGAAAGCACCTTACACAGACTAATATATATAAAAAAAATGTTATCTGTGTAATTCCAAAAAGAACCACTCATGATGACCACAAACATTATAGAAATGTAAAGCGACAGTAAAAAATGAAGAAAATGTAATTTCATGCATACACAGCGTGGTCTATTTCAATGATCTAACAGTAGTGGGTCTTAATACTGACGTTCTTTAACTCTGTTTATTCATGATTAATATACTTGGGTTGGATAGTGAAATGATATCTACAAACAAATCAGGTTTATACATTTTAGATTGGTACTATTAAGATCGACCACTTTTTTGATCATTAAAATATAAAAATATATTTCAAAACCTTAGTTTAGGATCCAAAATCGCACCATGATCTCTGTCAGTTGTGCTGGCTATGGCTCAATAGGTGAAGCAAATGTATGGTAACCTGTCCTTCAGCCATGTATTTTTATACATTTTAATTGACCTTCAATATAAGACCCCTTATAACTATTTCCCATAGTAAAAGCATAGTAAAGTGTAATAAAGCATAGGTATGGTAAAGCATAGGTAAGAATTGTAAAGCCCAGAGAGTTATGATAAAGCATAACAAAAAAAAAAAAAACAAAACAAAAAAAACGAGACAAACCATGGTAAACTGTGGTAGATGCATGGGATAACCATGGTAAAACTGCTAAATTACTATACACGTTCACTGGAGAAAACTTTCATAAGGGATAACTCAGTAAACTTCAAAAAGGGATTTAATAAGCCCTTCTTAACTACTATATAAAACATCAGACCATTTAACTTAATGCAATTTGCAAGATACCAGTCACATTGATATTAATATATTTATAATAATAAACCTGCCTTATAACATCTGACTGAATACCATAAGCATTGCAGAAGCCCTCCAGGAGTAGTTACTGATCTCCACTGGTCTAAGGTCTCCTGCATCTCAGACGTAGAAATTGTGGGTCCTATTTTAAAGAGGTTTCTAAACATTCTCTTTGATTAAAACAGTCCTTTGCAAAGTGAAAATGAACTGCTGTACTGTGTTACGTACGAGCACACTGTATAAAACCTGTAGATATGAGACTGATAATGATGTTGCATCGCTGTAACAAAAAAGAAAGAAAAGCCAGAGAAGAGCTTTGATTTAGATTTTCCTTTTGTCCAAGTGGTGATGCTTGACATTTCTACCACAGTCTTGTGTTTGAAGTTCAAAGGAGCCAGTATTCAGCTAACTTTGGCTTTGAGTTTCTGCTTTATCAAACAGCATATTTGTTCTTGTTTGATTAACAAGGCTGTCTTATGCAGCAGGACCTGCGTAATGCATTTTTTTAAATTGTGCTGCTGGGTATCTTGGTTTGATGACTCATCAGGGATGCGTAAGGTGTCAATGTCATTGCCCCCCACCCCACCCCTCCCCCATATGCCATCATTTAAAGTACTTTTTTTTCACTGCATTTGTTATAAGGTGAAGTGAATTATGGATGATTATACACGGTTGATCTGACTGCTCCACTTACTTCCATAGGGATTCTAAGTTGGAAAATCCTGATCTACTGTATAAACTAAGTACAGAATGGGTAAATGCTGTGATACACCCAACAGCACTTTGCTTCCAGCTCAATCACAAATTATACTGTTGACTGGTGTCAATGTCGACGCACATTACAGGGCATGTTGAAAGCATTTGTCCGTATAAATTGGAAGTCTTTGCTAATTGCTACAGGAAAAATACCATTTAATGAAATACGTTTACCATAATGTATGCGTCTTTCATATAGGAACATGTGAGAACTACTAAGTGAAAGTAATAGATACTAAGCAAGATTGTCTGGGTTTATTTTGTTACCTCTATGTCCTTTAATGCACTCTGGTACACACACGGCAACCTGTTGTTTTTTTTTTAAAGATACTGGAAATGTGTGTAAGTAAACACCAATGTGTGTGTCTCTGGCAGTGATTGGGTTGGGAAAAGCCTATAGCACTACGGGGCTCGTGGTTGACAATTAAGGGGCTCATGGGTGTTTTTCATGGGTTTGATTTGGGCTATGATAAGAGGTTGGCTCCTGAGTGGGTGGGATAAGGGAATGATTGCTTAGGGATGTGCGGGACTAGCCAGAGTGGAGCATAGGTATTTTTTTTTTTTTTTTAGTTGTTAAAAGTTCACTTACGTAAGTGCAGTTCATTGATATTCTTCAAAAAGTATGAACCTGTTTTGCTGGTACTAGTCTACAGCATGTTGATCTGAAGAGGTAATCTAAATGTGGATTAATACCTTTAGGACAGCTAGGTAATTTTGAATACAGCGGTTGCTAAATATTGAAGGCTGCCTTACATTGATGTTAATATGAACAAACCAGGACTGTAAAAGAGTGCCCCTCATTGTGAGGACATCTTAAACGAGGTTTTACCGTATATATTTTAAAAGATATTATTGTCAGTTTAAATAAAGGTTCTGTTGACACAGGAAATAAAATAATTCAATTATTTATTACTCAATGCCTTCCTTTTTTACATGAAGCTATGTTGACATAGAAACAGAGTACTCTGAGCACTCCATAATAATGAAACCCAACAGGGACGTTTTGAACATCTTATGCTAACACAGAAAGCATAATGGCCTCATGAAAAAAAATAGTGATTTGTCAACATTCTATGATATCTGGGGTTGACTTAAAAGGTTGTTCCATTGTAAAATATTACCAGAGAAGGATTTAAAAAAACACTGTCATGTTTTCAGCCTCTGACATCAGTAACTTGCAATACAAATAACATGAATACATCTGTCAAACAATAGAAAGAAACTCCTCATGATGTAAACAACAGTTTCACTGTACCTTTGGATTTAACAATTCAACCTCTTTAAAAGTTTAAAGCTAAAATTAAACATTGAAGTATACGTGGTTAAGCATATAAAAGTTCACCCATTGTTCTTTTTTTTCTATATTTTTCTATTATTAGCTTTTTATTGTTATGCAGTACCTTCTTTTGCATAGTAAATAAAACTTAAATGTTTGTTGTCGACATGCACCTATCGCTTTTTTTTTTTTTTTTTTTTTTTTAGCATATTCTTGCGGATTTTGGACTTTCATACAGAAAAGTAAGCCCAGTTTTGTGGACACATGCAGCATACCAGCAAGAGCCATAATTTGCCGTTTCTAGTAAGAATGTATTGGTATAGAAGGCAAAGCCAGTATAGTGGGTGTTAATGACAGCTTTTCATTAGTGAATTAGTGAATCGCAGGGGGGTATTATTTATACTTCTCATGTATGACACATTTTTAAATATTGATTACAAGAAGAACAATTTCTAAAACACTCTTGCTTGAAGCCCTTCACATACTGCAAGAAATAAAGGACAACACAAAATAAAGAATAACAGGGGGACATATAATGAAAAATAAACCATCCCGTGTCATCAGACCTCGTACCTCACATGCCCCAAAGGGCATTTTTCTTTGGTTTCAGTCACCAGTGGATATTTTTTTTAGCTTTAGATTCCTGTTGCATATTTGGGGGTTGCAGAATAGCATAACTAGGCTTAAATTTATGTTTTTCTTGTTTTGGTCTGTCAAAAGCCATGTTTTCTTATTATATATATATATATTTTTTATCACATAAGCAAGCCCAAAAACACCCGCTATACAATATGCTAAAAAATAAAAAATAATTCTATGTCAGTGTAAAATGATATGTTGAAATCCTGTTTTTTGTTCCTATGTACAATCTTTAACTATTTATACTGTATATGTTTTCAGTCCCTGCATCCAGAAAGGCAAATCTGTCTCTAGCAGTCAATTTCACACTGATGACTTTGAGAAGGTGGTCCTGAGTTTGGATGAGAAACCCTGCTGAAGATATTAAAAGGAGGAGCTTCGCCAGACGTCAATGACCATGTTTGTGATGCTTTCTCCTTTTTCTTTTTTCTTTTTTCTCAGCTTTTGCCATGCAGGTACCTTCGGAAAGAGATCTTCATGCCATGGGAGTTTTAATGTCTTTAAAATAAGTCATGCCTATTAGATATGAGAATGTAGAATCTTGACGTACATACATTGTAGCACAGACCCTTGAACACAAAGGATGTCTGTACTCTTTTGTTGTTCTTCTTTTGCCATGAAGTTATCAGTTTGTCTTCTACAGTTTTCTAAGTAAAGTGTCACCAAAATAATCAATAAGAATTCCAGTTCAGCTGTTACAACATGTCCATGAAACCCAGAATCCACTGCTTCAGGGTTGAGGACAACCATATGCTTCTAGATAGCGCTTGCGTTAGGGTCATACTTCCTCTTTTTGACATTTCTTCCGGTGTTCAGAGGAAAAAAGGAAACAGATTGAAAAACATGGTTAGTAAAGGATCAGGTCATTTCTATGTCTCTCCATTCATAGTATAGACCGCACACATGTTGCCCTTCCAAAGCCACATTCAGCAAAGGATAAGAATTCAACCTTGAATAATATATATTTTTTAGAAATAAGGGCCACTGCTGTTCAAATATTTAATCGAGGTTCATATTTTATTGATTTAAATGGCAGTGGTATTTAGATGTGCTGCTGTTTAGATCAATTGAATAGACACCACCAGCGCCAGTCATGTGACATTTCACAAACCTTGCCCTTACCTAAGGTAAGTGCTAATTGTGGGCTGTGAAACCAGCCTTTAGACATTTAAATGCTTACCTTTTATTGAATTGAGTGCCACATTCATTAACAATGCTGGAAGCAGTTACATAATCTTTCAAGTTGCCTTTCAGATGGCTTGGCAATAAGGCATACTGTACTATGAATGTTATTCTTTTCAATACCAGAATCAACTATTTATAAATTACACTTGGGAAATGGGCTGTCCATTTCCCCAGGAAAATAAACAAAGTGTAATCTATGAACAAAAGCAAGACATCACAAAGCAACAAAAAGGTTTGCCACTACCTCCCCAAAATCGGGCTTAATGTGGGGCATCAAGCAGATAAGCATGCATCTTTTCCTAATAAAGGGCATAACCATCCCTACTGCCACCATTTGGGCATGCAATGCAGTTGAAGAACAATGTGTATTACAGTTCTGTGAAGCATACACCAATGTGCCATTGATTGAAGTCAGCTGCTAATAACATGTTTTAAAGAATGTTACAACACCTACATACAACATATTTGTATTAGTACATGAAGATAAGCCGAGCTCTTTAATATTTAGCTTGTTTCTGTGAAGTCACATGCAGTCGTTAGTGGTGTATCAGAGTAGAGTCTACTTTTTTCAACAGCATGCCTAATCACAGCATGCCTATGGAAAATAAAAAATGCACGTTTAGGCCTATACTTTCAGTTGTTGGCAAATTGCCTATCCCGTAGTAAATTAATCTGTGGTCAATTCAACCACAGGCTTTAAACAAAGAGATGATACTTGCGATGAGC
The DNA here is from genome assembly GCA_030684275.1 of Acipenser oxyrinchus oxyrinchus. Classification (NCBI taxonomy): domain Eukaryota; kingdom Metazoa; phylum Chordata; class Actinopteri; order Acipenseriformes; family Acipenseridae; genus Acipenser; species Acipenser oxyrinchus. The sequence goes on from CM060258.1 coordinate 34,450,008, forward strand.
ACTAACTCTTAAAGGCGTTTGCACAAAAGGGCTGCCCTCACCAAATTATCTCCAATGGCAGTGCAATAGAATCTGTATTGAGGGACAATGGTAGTACAAGTATAGCTATAATGGTAAGCCATTGATTGAATGGCACCACTGTGGTATAATTTCCATATTTTGACATGATCTATTGCGGTACAATAGTACCATAACAGTGTTATAAAGTGAGCTACGATATTAGAACAGCTATGCATTCATTTTCCAAATCCACTGTGTTAGCAGTGGAAATGCTGTCATCTGCTAATATTTCTGCTTGGGTATCTTAATGGCATCCCTTTAAGAGACCCTGAGTATATACAGATATTATAATGGATTTTTTTCCTTAGGAGTAAATAAAAATTAGTTGCCCAATACTTCAGAATTGATTTTGAACTGATTGTGGATCTTGAACTGTCTCCTAAGATGAGTCAATTTCAACGTCCAAAACCATGGAAAAAACTACTTCCTGTACGTGTAGATGGACTACTTCAATTAATGTCCTACAGTACGTTTTATAACGATATCGTCAATGGACATTTAAAAAACTATGGAACAATACTTTTTGTATTATTACTTACATAGAAAATGTATAGTTACTACTTTCTTCAAGCAACTCTATTCACTGCAAAAGCTTTAGCCATAATATTACAGCAATATTTTTACATTGCTAAACCTTCACTATTGTATGCCAGTTATTACAAAAAACAAAACAATGATACCCTTAATATCTAATACTGTGACACTACACAACAAACAAACAAGTGACCCGATGAAATCTAAACACTACAAACATTCATTAAGCTCTTCAGGTCCTGAATTTCAAAGAACATTATTTTAGCAAAACTTACAGTAATACCCATTTAAGATTCTACCTCAAACTTGATGGAAAAAAAAAACATTTAACAATTCTCACACTATACTAACAGTAATAATGGACTATATTGTAAACATGGGACAAAAACTTTTTAAATATATATTTATATATTTATATTTAAATGTTATGCCACATTTCCATCTGCCACTGGATATGATTTGAAGAACATTTAAAATCAGTCCTGTGAGCTGCAAACAGCAGCAAACTAAGATCAAACCCATTTGATTTTGCACTGTGTCAGCCCAAGTAAGGGTTGCAGTCCCAGTCTCTCTCACTCACTCGGGTGGAGGAAACTACCCAATGAGCTTCCAATCCAAAGAATGCTCAAGACAAATTAGACTGCAGAAAAGGCTCCATTAGGTATCAGTACTGGAGTGGCAAATACATGACACCATTAGGTCTAGTTATTTTACCTGGTCAGAATCAAACCCAGGTCCCAGAAATCAAAGTATTGCCAAAGAGGTGTATCATCCAAATGGATAATGAACTCCAGAGGAATGTATATCTTACAGTGCTGATGAGTAGTCAGGATGCAGTGTGTTTTAAGAGACCGGAACACGCTATTGTTCCACTAATTCATTTATAATGAATGCCCACCTTTGTAAAGTAGCAAACCTTGTTAATAAACAATGCATGTGCCCTTAACATTCTTGATGGGGTAAATTAATTAAAGAAGACAGGAAACTATAAATTAAAAAAAGACTTCAGTTTGAGACAAACAACCTATCATCGGAAACATCTGTCTGCAAAACAAGTTTTGGCATAACTGAGTTTATACTTGAATTCACTCCATTTTTAAGAAAAATGTCAAGTCAAACAATTTATGATCCCCAATTTTACTTTAAAGTATCTAATATAAATACCATTTGTGTTCATACTGCAATACAAACATTTATTTTAAACGATTAAATATTTTTAAGGTTTGTTGAATGAATAAGTTTCCCTGGAAAAAAAAAAAAAGTTAAACTCTACAAAGACATTCATGTTAAAAAATTTAAATATAACAACACTAAAAAAATAAAATAAAATAAAATAAAATGATGCTGGTGGCGATTTCATTCAAGCTTGCATATGCTAATATCCTTTCATACTGCTGAAAGAAACATGCACATCAAGCTCTGAGCTAGGCCAATCCATTGTGTTTGAGGTTCTGCTACGGATTTATAATCTTTTGAAGTAACAAAAAAGCCATTTCTTTTTTCTTACTGCTGGATTATGTGTGGCATTTCTGACCTGTATAAACCTGAGTTTAAACTGCTTCAAATGAGTCTTTTGATATCCGTAGCAGGAACTCGAAACTCAGTTTTGTAAGCAAAAGGAGAAATGCCATAGCCACTGAAGAGAAGACATGCGGCACTGCTTACTTAAACCCCATCCTGTCCCCCCAAGGACTATGGCAGCCACCAGGATGGCGCCATGATGGAACCTATTATAAGATTGGTGGCGCTAGGACCTGTGACAAAGGGATTATGGGAAGAAAGACGTAAGAACCAAACCACGCAGGTCACATTGAAGGGAAATCATTTTGTTGCTAAATACATATCCTAAAATGACATGTATGTTTTATTCCTCCCTGTCCACATTTTTCATTCACTGGAGTTTAATTGCATGACTCTTATTTTGCTATTACTGGTGGAGGGGGTGGGGAGAGGGTGGGGGGTGGCTGCTGAAGATGAGTTGAGGGCCGGACCTCCAGCTGTTTTTCTCTAACTGTAATTTGGACAGTATGGAGTATGATTTTCTGCCTAAATTAGATTCTCTTCAGCCTCATGTTTTTTAATTTAGTGAAGATGAAGCTTGTTTATATTATAGGACCATAAACACGCACAACATGGAAAGGCAGACCAAGAATGCTCCAAATATGTCAACTCACACACTGTACAGAATAGCACATATTCATATATTCATAAACAGTACGTTTAAACATTTCAATTACACTACGTGAATTACGGAAGCAAGCACCAGAAGTGAATTCAGAGTAGAAGAGTACAGTAGTTGATTTCAGTGTTTTATTTTTGTTTAAAATCTAGTATAATGTGAAATTTTAAGCAAGAAAAACACAATTATTTCTATTTTATTTTAAGTTACGTTAATGAAGAAAATCTATCGCCAAGATAACAGCATAACTAAATATGGCTTAAAACCATCAAGTAACATGTAAATTAATTATTGAATAAGGTTTAATCCAAATATTTGTTTATGGAAACCAACAATTCTGTTTTATAAATTTTGCATAATAAATAAAGCTGCAGAAAACTGGTACCCATCTATAAAATAGCAATTTGTTAATTATCACTACAGTAGTATTAGGGTTTTTGTTTATGCCCCACATGCCCCAGAAAGGAGAGGGTTAAACACTGCATGACAAAGATCACATGACACTGACACGCCCAATCACATGACGAATACGGTCACCACATGAAACAATGCCACTGGGACGGTGCACAGAGGGCTCAGGGTCATCACATGTACCTCAAACACTAAGGCACCAATATTCAAAAACTCTGAAACTCTGAATCTCCCCACCCTGTGCCTCCAAATATCACCCCCGGGGCCAGAATGGTCCCTACTACAGCACCTATCAGTCTGTTAGTGGCCATGCTGACTGTATGGAGGGAAAAGGGATAATTTTACAAAAAAGATTACCATCTGTTTCTTTGTTTCTATAGCTGGAACGGATATACTGTAATGTCTATCTAGTGCAACCATGACAAGATTAGATAAAAAGAAAACTCCCATGTTTTATCTCTTGTCGGTTTTACTAAAATGAAATGATAGGCTGTTGTTCTTTTCAAGCTCTATAAATAAAAAAATGAATTAATTCCAATAATAATTCCATTAGTATTTTATTATTTTATGGTAATACTAAACAGTATTTTTTCAATTGAATTTAGCTTTTTCATCAAAAAAACAGAACCAAATATTTGCAATGAAGGACAGACCAAAATTCTTTCTAGTACTTTCTGATCTACGGGGAAATGTGTGACAGTAAAAAAAATCTGTGTTTTTAAACACTACTCACTACTACTTTATATTTGAGACAGTAACAGATTTCACATTTGAAATTAAAATCCATATGATATTAGCAGTATTTTTAGCAGGTTGATTTAAATGGAGAAATCAAGCAGCATGGTTTATATTGTTTCTAAACATAGGTAGATGTTTTTCATTTGCATGTGTCCACCTCTGTGTCAAGGTTATGTCACAGCACAGGTACCAAACTTGCATTCTAAGTAGAATAAGCACTGCTGCATACAACAGCTGCCTTATATACAGTACATTATATCTCAGCAGTGCATGTTCCCTTAAGAGCCCTCAGATACAATTAGTCTCAGTGTGCAATGTAGCCATTACTGCAAAACAACACTTATATACCAGGTGTGCATCGCTTTCTTGTTCTGCAAAACACCTTGCCAGAAAGAAAAGAAATATTTTTGTCTGGCCTAACCTGTACAAAGAAACACATTTGAAGAGCAAGGAAAAACAAAACAAAACATTAACAGTTGAGCTGTCTGGTGGAACTCTACTGTATATACTGTAGTGAAATATTTCTCAGGTGATTGAAATGCATTAGGTGTACATATTCAATCTGCAATGTGGTATTATTTCAATCATTCTGATGTTGTTTGGATAATAGTGTCTATCATTTGTGTAAATAATATGCAATATCTAATATAACTGAATATGTCTGATACTGTATTCAATGATGTCTTAACTGATTAAAGTTAATTGATGTCTCTTAAAAAAAAAGATGTTTTAATAATCCTAATTTCAAAGATTCTAGAAGCTAACAGATGTAGCATGCCTTGTACAGATCTACCGTGACATTAGGATTGCTTACAAGAGTTTATTCAAAGTTTGTTAGGAAATAAAATAATTGAATTTGTGACTTATAAATTTGTGTTTCTTTACAGTTTTACAGTACCTGTTCATGCAAATCTGTAAAGCCTCAAAAAACATATCCATGCAATTGAAAGTATCCCCTAGCCCTTACTATTGAGGTAAATACAATCTTTTAAGGCAAGCAATTAAAACTCAAGTGAAATTAAACAAACCCTTAGGCCCATCGTCAGGATTAGGCGGGGGTTCCTTAACCGGGTCATAGATGCTGCAGTCTGTTCCAGCCCAGGTTGGGTCACATGTGCAGGTGGCTTCATTATTGCAGACCTGCAGGATGAGGTACAGCATTATTGCTTCTCACACTTACATTGCATTAAACTTTGATATGAATGTATAAACCACATATTTACCACCCTGAACCATGGTTAACCATGTTTTTTTAACAACACTTTACCATATTTAGATGTTATTTACCATGTTTTACCATGATTTTATGATGCGTTATTACAATTTGCTGGGCTTCAGGGTATATATACCACAGTAATCTATCAAAAGCAAAGGGTTACCTGGTGAGTGAAGTTCTTCATCCCCACATTCCTGTACTATTTTTGTAAGCAAACTGTTAGTTAAGTAGCAGGGTGCTGTTGATCTTCTTCTATCTCCACATGTAATATAACACATTTACAGAAGGATTCTTTCCCCGGACAACTTACCCCATGTCCTGAGCACACCGGCCCGTTTGATCCACTGGGACAGGCGCTCATATTTAAGGACGGTATCGGCAAGCATTTTCTATCGAGGCACATCATGGACGGGCCACAGGGCGTTCCGTCCTCTACATATCCTAGGTCTGTTTCATCATCCAACAAGACATGTCCTCCACTGAAGAGAAGGAACAACAGTGTCAATGATGTCCCCAATAAGTGGTCTTGATATTCAAGTGATTTAGCACAAGAAATTCAAACTGAACATAGGGATTTATCAGTGTTCAGTACAGACAGGTGGTCCATCTACAGCTGGTGTTTAATACAGATTTCACTGGATACATACTAAACTTAACCATTTAACTGACTACTTTTTGAGCTGTTTAGTAAAGTTACATGTTGCTTCTATCAACAAACCTAGTCTTGCATTCGGATACACAGTTGAACTGTGCTTCTAGTTAGTGATTGAATCCGCTCCTTATGTAGTACGCTACTGGATATGCTCCAGTTAACTCCTCTTGGATTTTCACATTGAATACTTTAGAGGGGGCAATGATAAGAACAAGGGTTTACACCACAGTAATAAATAAATCTGAAATGACAGAGACAGAAAGTAAATGACAGAGAGATTCCACTTGTCATATAATATTCAAATGACAGTGTATGTGCATGCAACTGGTAAAGAAGAGAATATTTCTGAAATTAGCACTACGCTTTCATATGTTTCAAACTCATACGTTAAAGAAAATTCAGTCACCTGTGCATTCTTTTTCCAATATAGTACCTGACAAATGCCCACTTGATAGCAATAAGGATTCAGTAGGTAAGAATCTGGCACATATGCTCACTTACCTACAGTCTACAAGTCTCCCCTGGTGGTTGAAGGATGCTGGAGTGACATCACCTTTTATAAAGCCAACACGTGGGATCCGGCCAATGCTTGTACAGAGAAGGTACCCACAGAAAACATCACTGGCAAAATAAGAGTTCAAACAACGGTTAACATTCCTGGAGTGCTCAACAATCCGATCGGATTGCTATGGAAGCTTTTTAACAGGAATATAAGAGCTTGGCTACCAGTTTCAGCTAAGAACTCATTTAAACCTCTGTATTCAGTTTTAAAAAAAACAACATTATCATTGCAAAAGCAATACAGTGGTTCTGTATGAAAAAGCAGTTGTATGAACAGTACCAGAAGGTTGGACAGAGAAGGGAAGACTGAGGGGGAATGAAAATCACAAAATGAAGATCATCTGGTGTTGTTTTCTTCATAGCAGAAGGGCTATCAAGCTGTGGCTTTAGTGTGCTTTCATTTCAAGATGAATTTTGCCAGCAAGGACATTGTCATGCTGACTGAAAGGTAGCAAGTGTATTAACTGAAAATCCTAGCTACAATTGACAAAGTTAATCCTAGTCCCTACTTCAAGTGCAGCACAGAGACCAGGACCAGAGGACACAGTTGGAAACTGAGTGAAGACAGAGGATGAGAATTCTATTTACTTTTAGCATATCTTTGAAGAAATATTTTTTAATGATCAATCTTCTTTGAATGAATACTGTCTCTCATTTTTTAAATGTTCTTTGCAGTCAGTCTTTCATGGTATTCCTAATACACCGTGAGGATGATCAAATAGTGTTTCACTTCTATAATAAAGTCTTCAATGATATAGAATGGCTAAACACAATTAATATTATTTTCAGAGACTTTAAGAAATAGCCTTCAATGAGGGGCAATTGAAAAATAATACAAATTTCCCAAATTCAAAAAGACTTAGATCTAAGGCATCCTGCGAGGGCAGAATAATTACCGGACCTTTAAACCATGAACAAAATAACTGCTTTTGATGCATCACACAGGATTTATACAGCAGGAATCTGTGCGTGTGTTGGAGAATGCTGGATAACTAATACCTCATTTAGAATAATAAGTGAATAGGCTGCTTATGCAAAAGTGAGTACAGCTGCTAGCTCAGATGCAACATCATCATCAAAGCTTTCTAGGTGCTTCTACTAAGAGACCATTAAAATGTGCAGCTTTGATTGTATTTTATTTTTAACACAAGTGGGTCTTCAAAGGCCAACACCATTACATCTGCAACATGTGGAATTATGTTCACATTCCAACCATAGTACATACAAAAGGTTTTATTAATGTATTCATTTAATTATTTACATTTTAAATATACTTATATTCCTGTGGGTCAAAATGTTCTTCATGGTCTCAGCATGGCCTTCCTCACCTAAGGGTTTTACTGCCTTTGCATGAGGAGAGGAGTGGCTGTGGTCAAGCACAGGTCCCCTCACTACGGTAGAGGATTTTGAAAGACTGGGTATGTTCCTGAGATCTTTCTGTTTCTGCAAATTCTTGCTTGCTCAAGTTCACAAGTGAAAAGTGGGCCAAGGATGCAGGCACTGCTTTATTAATCCACTTTATTACATTAAAATAATACTGTAAATGTAATTGTACTTAGCAATGTTAGTAATGGGCCAACAATCACAGAGTGAAAGGTTTGCAATATTAAGAACTGACACTGTTTTCATTCAAAAATTGTTTGGATCATTACAATTATTACAAGCAAAACTCACTGTTTGTTGCACTGGATCCACTTGTCTCCATCTCTCCCACAGTTCCCTTTCTCTGTTCCCTCTGTATTTAGTTTCTCGTAGCAAAATTTGTCAGATCCACCTGCCTCTGCCAGGATGAAAGTTGAATAGGAACTATCAGTAATTACAGCTGGTTTTACAGACCCTGATTACGACTACTCTTGGACTACCTCACCTAAAGTAACATTAATCCAAGACGAGTGATAAACAGGGTGGCTGAAAACAGGCTGTTGGGGTTTAGGGATTGTCAATTGCAAAAATTGCAAAAGTATTAATTAACAAACAATCGTAAATGAACTAGATCTGTGATTATAAGCACTGATAAAGTGAAATCCGCAGCCACTACAATTACTGTAAATCTCCTTAGTGGATAAAAGCAGAATTAGATTGTGCCACTTACTTGCGCCCCATATGTATCTGCACTGGTTATCCCTTGTTTTGCACTCTCCGTTATAGCATCTTCCCTAAAACACAAACAGGATAAACATGCATGAGAGAACTGTCGTATTTACAAGACATGAACAGCTCAGCTTTATGAAGAAGCCAGTGTGGATCAAAGGTACATTTTAGTGAGTCTGCTAATCTGCAGTCTATACTCATAATGCCATAGTAACTACTCTAGAAAACATTGCTAACCTTATACATGGGTGTTCCAATAAACACACTGCAATCCTATGGACCATAGATTTTCACATCTAAAGCATATCTTTTTGAGGTTACAGTAGGTCTGATGTATCTATTCAGTAAATTCAGATTGTAGAGGACACTGACTAAGATTAGCCTGAGCTGAATCCGACTGTATATATGCTGCAGGTCTGGGTATATTCTCTCTTTATAAAAAAGTTAACGACAAACGTAATGTGTATACAGTACCATGATAAAGGCAACACACTCTCTTTGTGATATACAGAGGTCTGTTTCACCACATGATTCGTCAATTTAAACATTCAGACTTCTGAGGTAAAACTTACTACAGTGTAGAACACTGCACTTGTATATCAAATACCTGGTTAGAGTTGCAGTGGTATCCATCCTGCTTATGAAGGTTAGGTGGGCACTGGTAAAATAAATAAATAAATAAATTAGCTATTTTAGGCATTAAAATAAAAGTTTAGGCTAAAACTCTTGTTTTACTAACAAAGTAATAACCAAATGAAATAATAAGCTGGGATATGGATTTGTCCCATCCAGTAAACATTACCAAACCCGTACCTGACCAGAGTCCCCAGGGCACATTTCTGTGATATCACAATCATTGACAGCATAACGGCAGTCATACCCCCTTGGATAAAACTAAAAGCAAAAGAAACAGACATTTTAAAAAGTATTTGAAACCTGATGACTGTTCATAAACTGGCATACAGTGACACTGACAGCCTACGCAATTACCATGTAAGTTTTGAGTCAGACGTGCATTACACAAGATCATTTTCTAAGCTGCACAGTTTAATAGTCCAACATTGCTCAGATTAAATAATATGTAAGTGGGTGTGAAACAGGAACATGTAGATAAGTACAAAAGGACATTTTGAGAGGAATAAAACAAATGTAACCATATAAAACAAGCAAGAAGCTATGAGTGTTTAGTTGCTGTTCTGGCTAGTTTTATACTGTTTAATATATTTAATATGCCTTTGCACTAGATTTGAAATAGAGCCCTTGTAAAACATAAGGGACAAACAATGTATACAGTCCAGTGTTTTGTAGTGTATAAAAATACCTCAATGCAGCAGTGATATAACCCAGGCATGCATATTCCGTAGTGCCTATTTTACTACTTACAAGACAAGTGTTATTGCAGCACGGCCCATCACTGCAATGGGCTCCATTGGAGAGAGAGCACTTCTTACAGCAATCACCATAGCATTCCTGAAAGAAAATATCTCAGGATTTTGAGAGTTCATTCATGTTAGATTTCAAATAACAAGAAAACCATGGGGCGTACGTGGGGCTAAAACAGTGGCTGCCTGAGTCACATACAGGTTGTGATGAGACGAGGCGACGTACATAAGATGATGACGCCAGTCTGGGAAAGGGGGCCAGCAAATTCAAGGTACTCATTAGCTTATCATGTGTTCTTGGTAACCATGGCTGTACTTACTACTCTCACTCCACAATCACATTCCTCCCCCGGCTCCACATATCCGTTCCCACATTCTGTCGCCTCAAACAACTGGAAGAGAAAGAGATACCTGCCAATGAACCACACTGGCTGCAAAGCACTAACCAAGCTAACTAAGGTTGTAAAATCCGCTAAGGTTTTAAGCTACATTAGCACTCGTCACCCTTATGCAGAAGACATTTTACTGTTCTTTTTACTCGTTTTTTAATAATTACTTCAGAATATACCTCTGGGACACTTGAAAATGACTTTATCCTGGCATGGACATGTTTTAAATAAAAAAAAATATACAGACGAAAAACAGAATCCGTAGTTTTCTGCAGTTCGATAAGTATGGTAGATAGGACATTTTCTTGCTCAATATAGTAAACGTTTTCATGTATGTTTCAGGGTTGATGTATTGAAAACTGTACTGGCAGAACCAGGCTGTTGTTTCTTTGATTTTAATAAAAAAATATGAGAAAATATGTATAAACTCTTGAGAACAATTATTTGGGAAGGGGTTAAATTGATGGGTAGCGTGGGTTTCAGCCTTTCAACATGTTTTTTTATTTTTTATTATGGCTTTACTTGTTTCATGAGCTCACCTTTGTAGGTCTGTTAAAAAGGCAGGATCCTCCACCTTTTTGCAAAAACTCCTTGTAATCTGAAATGCTGCATTTGGAAAACTTCCGAGTGTGTTGCACTCTATAAATAAGGACAGAATACATTTCAAAGTGTAGCCTTTTATTAACTCTAATTCATATTCAGTGCAAGGCTTCAGCAATACTTATATACCAGAACTCAACAAGCTGCATTAAACCTTTCTGAAGCTTCATTCCAGTGAATTCTAGTTAATTACTAAATGAACAAAGTATATTTAAAAAAAAACAGAATCTGGCAGACTGTTGTCTAACAGTACTGACAAGACACTTTCCCCAGGATTATATGTGTATTAATAGTAATCATGGCATCTCTAAAAAGTATCAAATTACAAAACAAACAAAATTGTGACAAAGATATTTTAAGCAGTTGTAACAGGGTGGAGGCTGGGCGCAAACGGGTGACCATTCGCTCCGCTAGCAAGCACCTTAATCACAGTGCAAAAGAGCCGGGCTCGTCTGCATTCATGTTTTTTTAACCTCATATCATCTCACCGACAGGGGACAGGACAAAATCCATAACAGCAACACACAACATTACCCGTTACACAGTGTTAGTGTTAGATAACAGTACAGCCATCATAATTATTGTTATTTGGTACTTTTTTAAAATATGCTATAAAGATAGCGCCACCATAATTATCCTAGAGTTGATATTAAGTCAAGGTTTCAATGGTGAACGGCTTTATATTACGTTTCATCAAAACGCTTGTCTAAGATTATTTTAAAAAGGTCAATTTCAGTAGTTCTATAGTTACAGTACTGCTATGCCAAGCTAAGACACCTGGTAAAGGAGCAATACAATCATCATTTAAAAATGTAAGAGAATTTCAAAAGGTGGTTTCACTCATTTAGTCAGCCTTTCAGCTAATAGAGGAACCCTGGCAGTGTGCGTGTATGTGCCTCAATGCACATGATGCTAACCATTCTGTGAGAGGAACTGAGAATATAAAACAAAAAAATTAACAAATTGACATATTCAGACTCAAATTATTTAAATATTTACATATAACTGTGGGCTCTAAAAGCCCATCATGATTAACTACAATTATTAGATCTAAGAGGGTAAGCCTCTCAAACTTAGCCTTGACTTTTTGTTAAACATCACTTACAAACGCAATATGTGTGGAGAGAACCCACTTTGAAGTAAGATTACTTGCAGCCCCGTCATGTGAATGGACTAGCACACTCTCACTATGTTAAGAGCTATCAGTATTAAGTGGAAGTGCAGCCCAGCTGCAACAATGATCCTAACCCAAATCCCACTCAAGAAGTAAGAGGCTAAATGTGACGACCTACATAAAAGAAACAAAATGTATCTATGATCCAATACTAGAGAAGGACTGCTTAGCTTTGCTCTTTAGCGTGGTGGAAGTTTGACTGGTGAAATGTAACTGGGACAAGACCAGTAAAGAACACTGGTAAACATGTAATACATATTTTGTGTAATACTACTAATTAAAAATGCAATCATGTTTTCAAGAGTATAAATTTCACATGTAAGATGCTTGCCATAATGTTCATAATTTTCTGTATCTGATTGATATGCTATGCTTTAAACATTCAATATAGAAACAAATAGAGGATCAAAAAGAGGTTATCCCTTCATATAAAGAAAATGCTGTAGATGGTTCATAGTCGCATAACACAAGCTTATATTGTTGGTATCAGTTTACCTAGTGCGATGCTCTAAATAAAATTCATCATTCTGCAATTTCAACTGACTGTCAATGCACCTGAAACAAATCCAGATACAGACTTCTGTCATTTGCATGATTTGGTCACACAATACAGATTCTATTACCCTGTTTCTTCCATGATGCATCCAACCCAAGACTCTGTGCACCCACACTCCTCTGCAAGAACGAAAGTAAAAATGCTTGTTTACAGCTGATAAATAACAGACAAAGAAATGGTATTCTGATTCCTGGACTGGTAAGTTTTAAGATAAACAGCAAACATTTCCTCTGACAAAGATAATAAAGGAAACCTACACTAACGTCTGCACAAACAATAAAAGACACTAAGGGTTCTTTTGAAAGCGTTTTAACTGAAAAGTGTAAAGTACTCCATTGTTTTTAATTAATAAGAAAGAAAGACTATGTTAAAGTTACACAACTAGAAATAAACACATATTAATTAACACTTCATTGTAAAAAGGAAACTGACAAGCATATGTAATATGCATTTAAATTTGTGTCACTTACGATAAAGCAAAGTGCACTTTCTAAAGGTAAAGATCCACAGCAATGGGTCACATGAGATTCTGGATAGATTTAGTACAGAAAGATATCCGGTATTTGCACTGTATTAAATGGTTTGAAATGGTTATTAAGCAAACGTCACTGTTAGGTTTATAGTGGTCCCTAGAGATATAGTGGCAGTGAGGTAAAACCAAAACAGAGGTGTTTACATTATTTAAATAACGCATTTTTAAAACCATAGCACTAAAATCGAATGTGCTATAAGATACACTGTTTAGATCAAATGAATAGACCAGTGCTGAGCAGGCAGATATGCAATAGGATACAACAGACCCAGAAGTAACAATGTTTCCTGTTAATTGTATCTCTATAGTTGTACACACTGAGTAAGGTAAAGGTGGATACTGTACTTTTTCTTGAAGCCGGGTCCCACTGGATGCCCAGGTTCTGAGCCAAGCTCTGGGATAATGCAGCTGCCATTGCCCACGTTGAACCATACTGGTGTTCAAAGAAAGGAATTGATTCATTTAATTTAAAAACTTTTTTTTATTTTTATTATTACTGTATTTATATAGAAATTGATTCAGTCTCATCATACTGTCCGACATAAAATAAAACATGCACATGTGGGTATTGTCCGTCTCGTCTCTGTTTACATGTATGTTTCAAAGGGTTTGGTGATCTCTAATCAGGTTGAGATTGTACATTATTCCTCGCACACGCTTTGTTTTGTAATACAACAAGTGTAAGAGAAAGTGCAGTCTCAACTTGATTAGAGGTAGTCACTGAAGACTTTTATTTATCTAAATAAAAAAACAGACGAAAAGCTGATCTTAACGTACTTGATCAGTTTATTTAGAATCTGTTGTGGTTTACACGCTTAGAATGCTTTGTCGTTGACATTTTGAGTGTGAGATCTACACTCTCATCATCTAGTACGTCTATTGCAGTGAAACCCTGCACAACAACAAAAGTTAAGCATGGCTTTCTGAATGCTCACCTCATTCACTCCTACACCACGGGTCGCAGAACAAATCCCACCAAAGTAGGCTATACTACTCCTTGCATAGTGAAACGTCACATTTCTGGAATAAAAACAGATATTTATGTGACAGAATATTAAAATAAAAGCAGCTATATTATTATTATAAAAAGCACTCGTTGATTCCCTGCTTTTACTGATGATCTGTAGTGTGTTGTATTTTTTTAGTAACACTTTAAAATAATGAATGCAAATTCATATGAATTTCATAGGATTGCATAGGAGTAACATCTGAAAAAGAACTGTTGTGTTCTTATTTTGTAATGATCACCACAGCAATTCCACACACAACTCAGGAAAATGTAAGATTTCAGTATGTATTACTGTTGGATGGCAACCTCATCACAGAACAACATGATAATGGTAATTGCAGGGCAGGTCGACCACGAGGTTAATGCTACATTATGGGATCCAAATTCCATACTTTTACAGGTGTAAATACACTAGATATACTACTGTGCACATTCTTGGTGCTCTAAGGGCGCTAGTATTTTGATTAAATAATGTTTAGATCATGAAAATATGGCCCTGTATGACAATGGGGAGAGAAAAAACACTTTGGTGGTCAGTTTGCCAGCGTTTTGCCCACAATAGCCAGCCAGTCATCATGGAAACAGCGCCTAACCCCCACATCCTCGTATGGCATGACAACCGGAAGGGGTGACGACAGATCAAATTAACATGCATAGAAATAGTACATACGAGAACAGGTGAACAGCGTCTGCACGCTGTCTCATACTGTGCTGCCTGTACTTGGAGAAATCCCGAAGCATTTCCATGGGCTTCTCGCCGACAGGGATTTGGTCCCGGTCCGTCCAGATTTCCACGCCAACCAGGACCACCCTGGTGTGGAGCTGTTCTTTAAACACCTATCGGCAAAGACAGTACAGGGACAGGAGAAGAACACTGGGTGTGAGAGAAGAAGCGTGCCAGAGTCAGGCCAGTCTGCGCAAGTGGAAACACAACACAGGGGCCAAAGCAGAAAGGACACATGGGAAAAACAGATCGTCATTAGTGAAGGTAAATGAAAAACAACAACATTTGTATCATTACATGTACTGTATCTACATTTTAGCAAACACTTTTGTAGAGAGTGTTGTTTTATTTTTTGTGGCTTCAGTCCACAGCTTTGCAGACATTCAGAGGTAGCTGTTCAAGATCATCTGTTAGGAATAGAGTAAGTGTTGGCCATTAAACTGTTAGCTTCTTAATTTTTAAACAGCATAATGTTTAGGTTTACAATGACTGCAGGACAGAACAAATGGATCCTATTGATAAGCTTGAAGTGAGTTGAATTCTTAATACCCTTACATGTCTACTATCATAGACTACATGAAAAAACATATTGGTGCATTAGTGTGTCTTCGAGTTTTGAGGATGAAAAAATGATCTTGGTTCTGTGAACGATATCCCAATGTGTTCAACAGAACCTAACACACCACATCATATTTATTGACAGTGAAATTCAATTAAGTGGTTGGGTGTTATCGGTAGGCTACAAGTGTGGATGCTGCAATCAGGAATTTGAAAAGCTCTCAATTAAATGAGCTGTTCTTGATGACCCTCATGAAACATCAGGCTCAGCAGGATGATATGCTTAGATTAAAAACCTTTAGACATCAAACAATATCTTCCTTACTGCTGTGTGAGGGCTACTTTAGTTGGTGAATGCTGTACTCATTTTCAGCTTTGATTCTGTAAAATCGGGGACGTGGCTAAAGAGTACCTCTGTTGCTTAGTATTGTGGTTTTTTTAAGTGAAATTATGGCATATTGCCCTTTAGCCAAACTCTTCATAGATTTCCTTGTCTAATAAAATCCCATTCCGTTCAACTGGTGAATCTTTCCAGAGATTTCAATGAAGGCTCCAGGGTTTTTCTATTATGTGTTTTTTTTTTTTTACTTATCTGCAGTACACAGCAAAGAAATCAAAGAGTATTTGATCTGCATATGTGTGTTACCCAAAGGGTGTACAAAATACTCTGTATCAAACTAAGGGATTTAAAAATGGACTAGAATCTAAATTTAAAAGATACCCTAAATACGGCACAAGACCATCTGGTAAACTATAAGTAGATGCTTTCCATTAATTAAAGACAACCAAGACATAATTACCCAATCATGTCTAACTTGAATAGACAAGGCAAATGTAATTTAAAGAACTGATTAAACAGCACTGTTCAAATAGAACATTAAATACACCAAAGAGACTGCCAGGCACTGTTAAGAGATACTGGGTTTTCCCAAAGTGGCCTTTTTAAAGATTAAAACAATAGTGGTATTAAGATCTGATGTCTAGATCCATGAAATAGAGGCCTTTCAGGTACTAGCTCAATATGGATGTTGCAACATGACTACTTATTCCTTGGGGTTCCAAATTCTAACTTCTCGCCCCACGCTATGCACTTCATTCTGCTTTTGTACAGCTAATGTTACTTACAGCGTCCACAAGGTTTACCACAGATTTTGCAAAGTTGTTAGTGTGTTGTCTGGTCTTGTGTCTCTTGTACTGCAGAAAAGAAACACAAAAGCATTTTACTGTATACTATATCTTTAACAAAGGACATCAGGCATACACACATTTACTGCTGTAGTGGTTTATTCAGGAACACATTTACAAACTCTTTATTTCTATTTGTAGGACCCCTGCTTATCAATTGCATCACAACAGCTTATTAGCCTGCTCTGTAGCTGCTCAACCAGCAGGTTACACTGAGAATGTGTAACTACTGCCCTCTTGTGGATTTTCCAATTAAATACCAGGACTGTGCAGCATGCGGAATTCAATTCTGTCTAAATTAGAATGAAAACAGCTCCCTCTGCTGCTTCATCTAGGGAAATATTACATTTAGAGGGAAAACAATGCAGCCTGTATCAATTTTGTAGATCAGTTTAACGCAATACTAATACTAATAATAAAGTTAAAGCTGATACTGGGAGGTTATCCAGTGCATTAAAACTGAATGTTGTAAGTCCACGTCATTCAAATAGGGAATATTAAATATTATATACAGTAACAATAACATTTTTTTATCTTAGACTTACTGCAAGGTAACCAGAGGAGAGACGTAACCAGTGGAGTACCACAGGGATCAGTATTAGGTCCTCTGCTTTTCCTAATCTACATTAATGACTTAGATTCTGGTATAGTAAGCAAACTTGTTAAATTTGCAGACAACACAAAAATAGGAAGAGTGGCAAGCACCATTGCAGCAGCAAAGGTCATTCAAAATGATCTAGACAGCATTCAGAACTGGGCAGACACATGGGAAATGACATTTAATAGAGAAAAGTGTAAGGTACTGCACGCAGGAAATAAAAATGTGCATTATAAATATCATATGGGAGATACTGAAATTGAAGAAGGAATCTATGAAAAAGATCTAGGAGTTTATGTTGACTCAGAAATGTTTTCATCTAGACAATGTGGGGAAGCTATAAAAAAGGCCAGCAAGATGCTCGGATATATAGTGAAAAGTGTTGAATTTAAATCAAGGGAAGTAATGTCAAAACTTTACAATGCTTTAGTAAGACCTCATCTAGAATATTGTGTTCAGTTCTGGTCACCTCGCTACAAAAAGGATATTGCTGCTCTAAAGAGTGCAAAGAAGAGCAACCAGAATTATTCCCGGATTAAAAGGCATGTAATCTGCAGACAGGCTTAAAGAATTGATTCTATTCAGTCTTGAACAAAGAAGACTATGCAGCGATCTGATTCAAGCATTCAATATTCTAAAAGATATTGAGAATGATGACCCAAGGGACTTTTTCTACCTGAAACAAAGAAACAAGGACTGAGGGTCACAAATGGAGATTAGATAAAGGGGCATTAAGAACAGAAAATAGGAGGCACTTTACTACAGAGAATTGTGAGGGTTTGGAACCAACTCCCCAGTAATGTTGTTGAGGCTGACACCCTGGGATCATTCAAGAAGCTGCTTGATGAGATTCTGGGATCAATAAGCTACTAACGACCAAACGAGCAAGATGGGCCGAACGGCCTCCTCTTGTTTGTAAACTTTCTTATGTTCTTATGTTCTTATGAGACTCACCGTCCTGTGATCGCTGACAATCATGAGTTCAAGGTACTTCATTTCTTCAAAAACATTACGAGGCACCTATTAGAAAACGAATGAAAAAGATAATAATTGCATGAGGAATTATCAGTTTATGTAACTGCTATGGTATCAGCCTGCTATGTCCAGTGCACCCCACATGCTCACTCTGTGCTGAAAGTGATGAGTGATAACTTGGAAGCCGTTTCCCTTTTAAAGGTTTCCCATAGTAAACGCTTAATAATAATGCATACTGAAAGCATGGTAAAGCATAGGTAAGCATTGTAAAGCCCATAGAGGAATGGGGAAGCATATTAAAAAAAGGGCAAACCATGATAAACTATGGTAAATGAAACATGTGGTTGAAGTATGAAAGGTTGTGTGTACCCTGATCCTTTCCTACTTCATGTAAATGTAGGGAATTTTAAAGATTGCAATAGGATCAGCATTACTGGGGCAGTTTTACTCATCTGTTGCTCACTTGCAAAATTATTTTTTTCACTTTTATTCTATGCTGGAGCAAAAGCTTAATAATATGTCCCATAGTGTTTTAATAATCCCATCCGAAGACAGGAACCTTCCAAGCCTAGAAGCTGTTTCTTCTACTCTCTAAAGGCTTACAAGACTACTGAATGCAATTTTAAAAGAGACATACTGTTAGAGCAACAAGATAGTGGAGACCATAAGTAAAAATATATATATATATATATATATATATATATATATATATATATATATATATATATATATATATATATATATATATCCTGCCAGTGGAAAGCATTCATTCTATTGATTTTAAAAGTTACTGCCTCAGCAATACAGTAAATATTTCCTGTTAAATATTAAAATTTGGTCCATTGATTTCCAATGCTCCTGTAAGAATGTGTTCAGTAGTGCACGGCTGCCAAACCAGTGTCTCACTGAGCTTTTGATCAATAGCAGTTGTAATGCTGAGTAAAATGTAAAATATATTTTTTTAAATAATTGATTGCGATTATCATGTTGTATTCAGCTACAAAATATAGGGCCATATTTATTACCGTACTTCAGTCTCTCATTTTTTTAAATGACAAAAACACCTTTTAATTTTACAAAACTAAGGGCCTTTTCAAAGAGTTTATGTCAGTCTTCAACTAACTCCTATTTTTTGAAGAGAATATTCCATTTAAATGATACAAAACTGAGAAGTAAGCAGAGAGTTTCAGAGTGCTTACAAGACTGTGAATAGTAGTATTTAAAGTGAACACTGATAGGCATGAAGGTTTGTAATGTTTTGCTTGCCTTTGTTTTGTGCATGTTTTCTCAGATGTATTGTTTAGTATCCTTTTGGACGTTTAAACATTAAAATAATTATATAACTACTGAACATCCAACCATACCAGTATTCTTACTGCAAGCTTTGTTCATCTTTTTAAAAACCTGAAACAAATGATTCTGCATTGTGATTTATTTGTGCATACATTTCTTGTCTTGAGTTTGGTCAAGTCTGCACAGACTGCAACTCTTCTCTTCAGAGGAGAATTTCTGGTGTACAGAGGTAAAAAACACAGTTTTTTAAAAGATAAACAAAGCTTGCAGATATGAATACCTGTATGGTTGGATGCTCGAGAGCTATATAATTATTTTAATAATTGAAAAAAATATATTATTTAATGTTCAAACAATACATCTGAGAAAAGATGATACATTCACAAAATAAAGGCATGCAAAACATTAGCAGTTTTTTTTCTCCTTTCAAAAAATTTAAGTTAAAGACTAGGGTAAACACTCTGAAAATATATACCCTAAGTCCTCAGTCAATTTGATCTGAACGACATACACCCACTGGGATGAGCCACAGCTGTTTTTTGGGTGGATTCACAGTACTTACAGCTCGCTTCCTCCTTCTCCTCAGCCAAGAAAGATCATCTAAGAGAGCCAAATGAGACACTGCCTTCTCTGTGTCCCCTGAAAACAAACACAGGAAATGGTTACAATTCCAGTATATTATATCCGGTGAAAGCCACTTGGTAAAGATCACATTCAAAGGGAAATGCCATACACTTAACCAACTAAAGAAGGAGCCTTTCCTATAACCTTGGTTTTCAAAGCTACAACAAAAATAGTGTATTTGACATGACATTCCTGTTTGTTCGTAGAGAGACTGGTAAAATCTGATTTACTGATTAGCCTTCTGAAAAACAACTTGATGGTACATGTAATCCTTAAGTAACGGCTCAAAATAATGACAGAACACTACAAAACAAAGTTATAACCAAGCATCCCCTTCAAACACTGTGAAAACATAATGCAGTCACAACATAAAGTCACTTGGCCACTTTACATGGCTGCATTGAAGGGCAGCATCTATTAAAAGATACTTCTGTGTTCGAATTTTTTGTTCTGTCATTAAATATATTATCCCAAGAATGAAAGCCATCCTCAAGACAGATTGAGCCATTCACGCAATAATAGTTTTAAGGGTAAGCTACGGTGCCCTGAATTAACCACGCAGGTGGTCAGCCGAAACTAGAAACCCTCTAAGGGAGGTAGCTTGATACCACAGAGCAGTGCTACCGTAACTATTGTAAGTTTATTGCCTGACTGGTCAATGACTCAAACCACCCCTCTAAATGTTGACTATGGTAAACTGTAGTAAAAGAATAAAATGAAATGAAATCATGGTAAATCACAGGCAAGCATTGTGAATCACTGTAAAATATGGTAGGTCCAAACTGCAAAATGGCTGTGCAAATACAATACTTTCGCTGACTTTTAGGACCATCTTGGACTACGTTCAATGACGAAACTAAACACATTGTAAACAATACTCATCATAAACTCACTCAACAATATTAGTGGAGACTTGTCTGAATGAGACGTCTGAGGGTGTGATTCATACAAACAAATTAAATATATGACCTGACTTATTTCCCTGTTTGTAGGCGCTATTAAATCAAACCCCATACTTTAAAAGAACACACCACAAACTTACGACTGCAATTGCAATTATGCCAAAAAAAATGGTGTTACAGTCAATGATCCCTTCATTTAAAACACATATTTAGTGAGTCTCTGTAACTTTTTTTTCTTTTTTTTTAATAAATTTAGTTTTTGCCAATTATTTTTATTATTTTCTCCCAATTTGGAATGGCCAATTATTTTATTATGCTCAGCTCACCACTACCACCCCTGCGCTGACTCGGGAGGGCAAAGACGAACACAAGCTGTCTTCCGAAGCGTGTGCCGTCAGCCGACCGCTTTTTTTCACTGCAGCGTCGGAGGACAATGTAGCTCTCGGGCAGCTTACAGGCAAGCCCGCAGGTGCCCGGCCAGACTACAGGGGTCGCTAGTGCACGACGAGCCGAGAACACCCTGGCCGACCTAACCCTCCCTCCCCCCGGGCGGCGCTCGGCCAATTGAGCGCCGCCCCTGGGAGCTCCCGTCCTTGGTCGGCAAAGGAATAGCCTGGACTCGAACTCGCGACGTCCAGACTATAGGGCACATCCTGCACTCTACGCAAGCGCTTTTACTGGATACCCCAAGCCTCTGTAACTTTTGATTGAATATCACCATCGACCAGAGTGTTGCCGCACCCCAGTGTCGCTAAATCTATTTGTTCTCAGCTATTCTTGTGTTTCCTTGTGTCAGCAATGTGATAATGTCTGCCTTGTCTCAATAACATATTGTGGTGGTTAAGAATAGATGCTGATGTGAATAAATTAATAAGTGATCCTCAGCAGCCATCATCTAGCCATGTATTTCTTCAGTTTCCTCAACCGATGTGCATCCCTTCAATTTTCAGGAGTGGCAGCACAGTACTGCGTGAACATTGTGTGGCTGTCCGTATCTCTTTCTACATTTTTTGCAACTCATGGAATTTTACAGTATCAGTTACTGTATCTCTGCTTACCAGATGCTGACATTATGCCCTTTTGTCAAAACACACACTGAGCTACATCTGGCAAGTATGGAGTCAGCATGATACAAATCTGTTGTGTAGTGCTATAAAGATGCTGAGGGGAATTTTTAAAAAAAAATGGTAGACTAAATTAGGAAACTCAGTTTCGCAGATTCTACTTGCTGCTATCTGCACTGCAGTTTCTTATGTAAACGTTTCTGCTCCACCTGCAGGGATCCGCAACTCCTCTAAGAAATGTCCTCTAGGAAGGAAACAGGAGAAGAGTACAACACTCAGCTACTTGGAATGAGGTTAACAACAAAGCAAGATATTTTCCTTCTGAATGCATTTTTCCATGCTGAAATCCATTGGTTTTCATTCCACTTAACCCACTAGATTTACTTATAGTCTTTCCTTCTGGTCGTACTGGTTTAGAAAAATACTATAGTAGTAGAAAAATTTAGCAAGATACGGGAAGTTCAGAAAAGCAAATTACATTTAAAAACTAGGCTAGGAGTTTCTTCTCCTGTTTCTGTTCCGCATTTCCTACTTGTTTGCATAAAGTGCTATCTTACACTTCTCTAATTCAATATCCCCACGGAGCTTTATCTGGCTTTAATAAAAGGAAACACTCTCTCAACACTGATAGTCAACCCATCTCTTCATAGACAACTGTATTTCATTCAAGTGGAAACACCTGATGTGCCATAATGATAAACGTTACTCCTGGATAACAGCTCCATGCCCTTTATCCCCAAACACAGTTAAACCAAAAGCCTTACATTTGAGTGTTCAGTGCCCTACTCATTTATTAAAAGTTTGTCTATAACCCTGTAGCCCCAGTGTAGTAAAATAATGGAGCAGATTGAATTGTTTTTAGAAATTGTGAAAGTGACTCTTTGTTTTTCAAAATATATATTTATATTAGCAAAATTTCCTGTTTTTACGTGGCATGAAGGATGAATCAGTGTTAATGAAGTGGGTTATTAACTACAAAGTATTACAAATAAAAATAGTAAAAAATTGCTTATTTTAAGACAATCAACAATCAAGCCAGACGGTGGCAGGACAGTAACCCTTGAGATGTAAATGTTTTATTTTGTGTTTAATTTGGCATGCATAGGCTACATTGGAAAACTGATTGCCAATTTAGCTTGCCTTGATGTAAGAAGGACAAGTTTGGGGACAGCTCCTCAGTTCATTTGGAGCTTGGGAAGAGATGATAGCTGCCTGGAAGAGAGGTGACTTTTGTTCTGTATTTTGATTTATCGTTTAAATAAAAGTATGCCTCTGCATCACTGAACCGCATATCCTGAGTCGGCGTTTCCTGTCTGCTGCTTGCCTTGAACGCCAAGCTACCCTTCCCCAGAGCATTCCCAACAAGCAGTAAGAAATCCTCCAAAATGTCTGAGAGCTTGTCTTTGGTGGTTTGGTTATTTCTTTTTTGGCTATTTTTATCATGCATGTTTTTTTTTCTATTCCTTTCGATTATGAGGTCATCTCCAGCGCAGAACTTCAATCACCACGATGCCCTGTAGTATATCACAATAAAATTACGAATCACACAAACGCTCAGTTACTTTTTATTCGTCACCAATTTAAGAACTGTATCAGTACAATTAGAATTGCTTTTAGTTCTGCACAATTTAATGCTATACTACATTTTGAATACATTTTTTTTCCTCCTGGACCTACCGCATTTAATCAATTTCATCAGATAAAAAAATGGCATTACCCCCAGGGCCCAAAGTGCCATACTAAGCCAGTTGCAAGGGCAGTCTTCGATTCCACTCTCCAGGTGTCTGCACTGGCTGATATACAAAGCAGCTTTAAACCCGTGTTTATGCCCACAGACATAGGATGCACTTTAGCTGTCTTCTTCGTTAGCATTTTTACTAAAAAAAAGTGTTAGCCTTCTTGCAGTAGTACTAGTTTGCAATAGAAGTTCCTAAAGTTCTCTTCATTACATCACAAGGACAACTGTCTGAATCAGACAATTGTGCGGGAGATGTGTGGACTCTTGAGACTCTGCAAACATTTAAAATATGCACGGGTTATCAGAGACGCTGATTCGGACTGCACCATGAAAACTGGTATGTAGTGAACAGGACAATGATTTTTTTTGTTCCAGTGGCAAGATTTGATTTCCATGTGGAAAATAGATGGCTTCATTGGTGCCCAGGCACTGAAATTAGACCCGTCGGGCACCATATAAGCATTTTCATAATAAATCAGTAAAGATTCTTAAGTTAATTCTTAAGTCAAGGTTCTGCCTAAACAAAAAAGTACTGGTGTGTTCCGGCTTGACTACACCACTGCTTATAATGCATGGCTAATTAGAAGTATGGCTTATTTAGCTCAAAGTAAAATCTGGAGGGTATCAAACTGCTGTGAGTGGAAGTTATTTCCACCTCTGCCTATTGTACTGTGTTTAACTTTACTTGCATTTTTGGCATCCATTAAGCATAAAATGAGTTTTTATGATAGTATTTTTCTGCAGGATATTATATTGAGGAGCTCTAAATGTGGTATCACAGGAGACAAGTCACTTTTAGAAGTGGCATGGGCTCTAGAATTAATAAAGGAAATACCAAAGCAAACTATGTATATAACCCCTTTAGTGATAGCTGCTGTCTGTAAAATAACACAACAGAACTCGAAAGAAGCCATTCTGAATATAAGAACTGTTTTAAGGAACTACTCGAAATAAAGCCCACCAAAAGAAAGACTATCGAAAAAAGGAACGTGAAACTAGACTAGGAGATTCTGTGACCAAAAACATAACATTCCCCGGGCATAATTTATGTGAAATGGTATCTCAGATTGAATGCTTTATATATGCATAATGGAAAAACACATAACAGTTGCCCAGAGCCATAGTTAAAAGGCTGCGGTATAAACACTACCTTTCTACAAGAGAAATGTCATTATTGTGAAAAGCAGAACCACTGGTTCCTTGCTGTATTTGACGTATCATCAGAATGTATTTCGACCAAATAACAATAATAACGACAGAAATAATAATAACAATAAAAATAAAAATTACCCAAATCTTCTATCTGCACCACAGAATGGACACCCGGTGTCTTTCTTATAATGTGAGGCCTCGCTGAGCTCTCCTGGACAATGAGGAAGAAAGCCACGTTATTGTCAGTAACATACATCCACAACCAAAACTAAAATAAAGCTTTCAGTATCATGAAAAAGCAGATCACCAGGACTCACATCTATTGTATGGACATGTAAAAATGTAAGGATGACAATCGTATGGATGGATGAACACACGGACAGGTTCCTTCAAATATCCACAGAGTCTAATATAGTCTAATCATACTGGTAAAGAATGATGTAACCAAGTTCACAATAGGATAAGTGGTTCTCTAGATATATGTAAAAACAGAAATGTGACAGACATACATTTGTGACAAAAGGGTGAGAAAACAAGTTTCATTTACTACGCCATAAAAATGTATTTTTAATACCTGGACCTATCTATATCAGGACCTTATGACGTGCATAAAAATGTATAAAATATGAATTATTCAACTTTAACACAGTGAAAAGGAACAGCGTCTTACTAAACTGCATGTAACAGCTGCTATATTTAACTGCATTTAAATGTGGGCACTGCATGATTAATGCAGCTGTCAGTATGATTAATATACTCATAGTCTTAAGAGAGGCAAAAAAAGCTGACATAGGATGAAACATAGAAGCAAGCAGTTAATATGTGTCCCTCATTGTCTACACCATTTTATGATTGACTGGTAATACTGTGGCACTGGTTACAATACTTCCTATACAGATGATTATAAACACAGATAGCAGTACAGCGAGTATACATAATAATGCTGCCATTTATTAAATCTATCAGCTGTACTGATGTCTGAAGAATAAAAATAATGTTTCACCATATTATGGTAGAAGAAACAGGGGATTTGTTTTATTAAGTGCTCATTGGCATTCAGGGTCTGTTTAGCCTGGCTCAGCCTGTAACATTATCTGGCTAGCAACAGGGAGTCTATTGATCTAAATGGCTTTCAGCCAGTAATAGGCTTTGACCCGGAAGACACTGCTGAGGTGGAATGACCTTGGAAGTGCTTGTGTAACAGATTTCCTGAGAGCTCACTTTACACTGTACTGCAGAGCCAGATGCCATGTCTTGACCCCAGATCTGAAGGCAGCCAGGGCTTAAACAGTACTGTCAATTCAATGCACGTGGAAACTAATTTAAACATTTACCCTTCTAAGTTGCTTGCAATTTCAAAACAAGTGTGGGGGCGAAATAAAATATTTTTAAAAAACGCTTACTTGAGGGTGCATCTGCTTCAATGGCTCAATTAGGTACGTGTGGGTACCATCATCAAACATGCCACTGTGAAAAGAGAAGACAGATAAACTGAAACCGTAGCTCTATGTCTGAAGCATTCAGCAGAAATACTCTCAGCCAGTAGCCTGGCAAAGCATAGATGTATACCGTTACAGACTGAACCTACTTTACCTTCCAATGCTTATGCTTAACAATAAACGTTTCTATACACTATACATCTCTTGGGTTAACTTCTAAATACCTTCACATTTTATTTAAATTCTTACTGCCCCCTCTCATTTTCATGAGATTTGCAAGTGGTTCTTATTGCAAGCACCTGGTGCAAACACATACTGTGTGATAAGCCTTTTTTACATAGTCTATGTTGATGTTTCTTTGTAAAACTTTTCTTGGTTGTTATCATAAAGTGTGTTTAGAATATAAATTTTTCCTAACGTTAAGTTATCATGTAACAAGGATGGTTTAAAGGTTCTAACACCTGAGATTTTAAAACAGAAAAATGATCTCTATTTAATATAATATAGGGTAGTTACAAGGTTACTTTGTGCTGATGTAGTGAAAAAATCATTCTGCACTGAAGGACACCATCTACCAAGAGGTGCTGTGTGTCCCTTTGGAAGTGCTGCGTTCTGCCATTTTTAATTACATTCCAAGGATGGAAGCCCACCTGGAGATAAATGGTAGCCATACTGAGCAGTCATTGCAACAGTACTTACAGTACAAGTGTCCACAACAGCGCCACCTACAAGTAACACATACTAGTATTCAAAGGCTGCTGTTGTCACCAACTGGTGCCTCCACCAGCCAGGTATTTTAGAGACTGTTCCACTGCAGCAGCACAAACTGACTTAATAGCTACCCGTGCACAACTGAAATATACTTAAGCCATAACTTTAGGACTGGTTAAGTGTACAAGGCCCGAGACCATGTCCAGGTGTTTATACCAACTACAGTGATGTTTTTTCAGAGTTACACACAAACAGCCCTAAACAGCAATTATGCTCTGATTGTTTTCAACTTACCTGTAACATTTTTTTTTTTAACACACTGGAAGTAAAACACTGTGGGTTTTGAGTTTTAAAAACAATTGGACCACAGACCAGTAGGTACAAATTAAAACATGAAATAGCCAGCCGAGTACAGAAACCAGATATAATCAGACGTGTGTCTTTTATTACATCACTGCTACTTCACAATTACATAGACAGCTGTTTTGAAAGTGTAGGGTTGTGACAGTTTCATGGAAATAAGAACACAGGCTGGTGTAAGTTTCAAAGTTAATTTAAGATTAAGATTGATTCACATAAGGAAGCAAAACTCTTGAATTTGCACTTACTGGAGTCCATTGCACGTCGAAACAGCAACGTTGGACATGTCGTTCCCTCTGATCTGACCATGATAGTAGCAGTGTTCCCCACCCTATTGTGAAAACAGGAAGCGCGTTACCATGACAGCATATAAAATATATAAATGAGAACAAAAAAAGAAATGCGTTTGTTAACCTTTTAAAACACATTAAAAGTTCTGTTATTGGACTTAATCGTGAATGCAGAATGGACTTGGACACGTTGTTTTGTTTGCTGATAATCTCAGATAACTTCTCTGCTTCTTAAAGAAACTCTGTGGTTTTATATTTAACCCCTTCATTAGCAGGCTTTACCCTTTTACCCTTACTATTTTAAATAAAACAACAACAATAATAATAATAATAATAATACTACTACTACTAATACTAATAATAATAATAATAATAATAATAATAATAATAATAATAATAATAATAATAATAATCTTTAATTTATATAGTGCTTCTCAAAGTGCTTTACAAGTAAAATCACAACAGACACATGTAACAGTCAAAATTAAAAAGTAATAATTTAAGTAATATAAGTTACAATTTAAGTAGATAAAAATTCCAGTTTAAAAACGTATTTTTTCATTTGTGCTTTCAAAATGCCAACACTTCTTGAGTCCTTAATTTCAAAGGGAAGAGCATTCCAAAGCCTAGGTGTGTAACTGCAAAATGCCTGATCGCCCATAGAGCGGAGCCTGGTTAGAGAGACTCTTAACAGTCCAGAGGCTGCAGATCGCAAGTTACACCCAGGAATATAGCTAGTAAATGTAACTTGGAGCCAGACCATTCAAGGCTTTATAAGTCAACAACAAGATTTTAAAAGCAGTCCTCATCTTAACAGGCAGCCAGTGCACATTTCAATCCATTTTAATTAATATAGTTAATTAAATAAAATATTTTATGTTTCTTAAGTGAGATTTACAACTGTATGCAGGGTTTATAAAAGAAGGATCTGTAATTGTTATGATTTCAAAGTTTTTGCGAGTTTACCTTGACCTTATGTTAAAGCTGTGCTGAGCAGAATTTACTTAACTAATAATTTTACACCTGGCTATAAAATATCTGGTTTGTGAATTTACTTAGTTACGTACTACTATACATATAATCAACATCAACCATAAAAACAATTATATACTGTATGGCCAACGATGACAAACACCTGTGATGTACAGCACATGTCCGACTCATCTGCAGTGCAAATTAAATCCCTGATGTGTATCCTCTAATAAAGAAAAGCTGCATTTCCTCGTTATACATGAGTTTCAGTCACGACGAGCAAGACAGCACCCCTTTCACAGAGGAGTGACAGGAAGCACTTGGTGAGAAGATGCTTCTGTATCAGACTGGATCATTACACCTCCAACTTCCCTGAAGAAATCAGAGATGGTAATCATTAAGGAAAGTGTGAGTATCCCTCCAGAACAACGCTGAATCAGTGCTACCCATGGTGGCCCTGCACCATACTGACAGTGTTCTGAAAGGTGTTTCTCATTGTCCAGCCTTCCCACCTTACACATTAGTAAGCAGGGGGAAAAAAATCTCCTCCAGCCAATCTCCATCTCTGTTCCCTCTCTCTCTCCCATCTGATCCATGAGGGAGGTGGGAATCGGCTCCCTGTAGATTGCGGAGGAGGCATTTTGCTGAGTCAGCCACTCTCTGATATATAACAAAGCAGTCCATGATTCAGCAACTGCAGTCCCCTCACTCGCACTGCTAGAGTTGTGCACAAACCAAGATTTTTTCAATCATTATGCATCTTTACATTCCTCTGTTTTTACCTCCAAATGAGACATACAAGGATTGCACATCTTTTATTCAAATTGCATATACACTATCGTTCAAAAGTTTGGGGTCACTTAGAAATTTCCTTGTTTTCCATGAAAACATACATGAAATGAGTTTGAATAGGAAATATAGCAAAATGAATAGGAAATATAGTCATTGACAAGGTTAGAAATAATGATTTTTAATTGAAATAATAATTGTGTCCTTCAAACTTTGCTTTCGTCAAAGAATCCTCCATTTGCAGCAATTACAGCCTTGCAGACCTTTGGCATTCTAGTTGTCAATTTCTTGATGTAATCTGAAAAGATTTCACCTCATGCTTCCTGAAGCACCTCCCACAAGTTGGATTGTCTTGATGGGCACTTCTTAAGTACCATACGGTCAAGCTGCTCCCACAACAGCTCAATAGGGTTGAGATCCGGTGACTGTGCTGGCCACTCCATTATAGACAGAATACCAGCTGACTGCTTCTTCCCTAAGTAGTTCTTGCACAGTTTGGAGCTGTGCTTTGGGTCATTGTCCTGTTGTAGGAGGAAATTGGCTCCAATCAAGCACCGTCCACAGGGTATGGCATGGCGTTGCAAAATGGAGTGATAGCCTTCCTTCTTCAAGATCCCTTTACCCTGTACAAATCTCCCACTTTACCACCACCAAAGCACCCCAGACCATCACATTGCCTCCACCATGCTTGACAGATGGCGCCAAGCACTCCTCCAGCATCTTTTTCATTTGGTCTGCGCCTCACTAATGTTCTTCTTTGTGATCCGAACACCTCAAACTTGGATTCGCCGGTCCATAACACTTTTTCCAATCTTCCTCTGTCCAGTGTCTGTGTTCTTTTGCCCATCTTAATCTTTTCTTTTTATTGGCCAGTCTGAGATATGGCTTTTTCTTTGCAACTCTGCCTAGAAGGCCAGCATCCCGAGTCGCCTCTTCACTGTTGACGTTGAGACTGGTGTTTTATGGTACTATTTAATGAAGCTGCCAGTTGAGGACCTGTGAGGCGCCTGTTTCTCAAACTACACACTCTAATGTATTTGTCCTCTTGATCAGTTGTGCACCGGGCCTCCCACCTCTTTCTATTCTGGTTAGAGCCAGTTTGCTGTTCTATGAAGGGAGTAGTACACAGCGTTGTACGAGATCTTCAGTTTCTTGGCAATTTCTCGCATGGAATAGCCTTCATTTCTCAGAACAAGAATAGACTGACGAGCTTCAGAAGAAAGTTCTTTGTTTGTGGCCATTTTGAGCCTGTAATCAAACCCACAATTGCTGATGCTCCAGATACTCAACTAGTCTAAAGAAGGCCAGTTTTATTGCTTCTTTAATCAGCACAACAGTTTTCAGCGGTGCTAACATAATTGCAAAAGGGTTTTCTAATGATCAATTAGCCTTTTAAAATGATCAACTTGGATTAGCAAACACAATGTGCCATTGGAACACAGGACTGATGGTTGCTGATAATGGGCCTCTGTACGCCTATGTAGATATTCCATTACAAATCAGCCGTTTCCAGCTACAGCAGTCATTTACAACATTTACACCATGTCTACACTGTATTTCTGATCAATTTGATGTTATTTTAATGGACAAAAAATTTGCTTTTCTTTCGAAAACAAGGAAATTTCTAAGTGACCCCAAACTTTTGAACGGTAGTGTATATATATATATATATATATATATATATATATATATATATATATATATATATATATATATATAAGTACAATAAAACAAAAAAAAACAGCTGCATACATTTACTAGGTATCATTGTATGAAAAAAATTATAATAAACTGTACAGCTGTTACTGACAGCGCTGCTCATTTAGTTTATCACATTCAACATCACTCAACGACAATTGCCTTTATTACTAGGAGGTTAATGACAATTATGTGTTTTAATTTTAATCGAAACCAATTAGTACATATCCATATTCTCCACTCCTTAAACGCTGGATTATATGTCAAATATGCAGAAATTGTTCTTGAGTTTAATATAATATATATTCATTGATTAATTCAATATGCGTCAGGGAACCAGAGTCAAAAGCCTGGAAGACCAAGTCCTGGGTTTAATCCCCCTTGTTTTACAGCCATCCTGATTCACGTTACAGTGCTTAGTTTACAGACAATTACACATTTTAATCTTCTTGTCATCTTTTTATTTTTAATTCACAGTACATTTATGCAAATACGGTAATACCTTCCTTTTCTCCATTTTGCTTTTTAGTAGTTTTCCCCCTACTAATGGTAAAGTGCCAGTTATAGCCATCAGTGACAAATAGGTCAGATGTAACTGGGGGAAAAAATAGCTTGCTCATACTTGTTAGTTAAAGTACTGCAATTTTAATCAACTGTGCTCTCGTCAACTCCCTATAGGAAGGTGCTTTACAGTACTGCTGCTGAAGCAAGTGAGGATGCAGAGAGGTACCTACTGCTTCACACTCCCTAGAGCTTCCTCTGTATTGTATATCTAATTAGTAAAGCTGACCTGGCATGCCACTATCCCAGAAACGGAATAGGGACTGAAGCCAGAAATCAGCTAACAATAGGAAAAGAAAGCAGAAGACAGATTAGCAGCAGAGAGACCTGCAGACACAGAGATCAACACCGGTCTGTGAATGTCAGCTACTATATAGGGAAATCTGTAGAATACTGTCATGCAGATTTGGCAGCGACCTTAATATATGTCTAACCGCACCCTAACCAAATGATCTTTAATGGCAATGCAGTGGCACTACACTGGTTTATCAGCCAATAGCATCACAGTCGCATAAACCAATACCCACAATCCATTGCAGTGCCGCGGTTGTGTTATCCTACAGGGCCCCTATGCAGTATTTTTCCACTGTGTTATCATTGCTGGTAACCGTTCTGTTAAGATTTATTTACTAGAACCATTTGCAGAGTATAGTATTAGACTAGATTTACAAGATTTATCTTTTTTAAAAATAGAAGCATATTTGTTGCAAAAAATGTACTGGTGGAGCATACAGTACACCAGTTTACCTTTTTACTGGTTTGCGTAATTACTAGTTGTGAATAAAGTTTGTTTGAAGAAAACTTTTATTTTATTTTAATGTCTCTTTGCTCCAAGCTCAAGCTTTTTTCTTCTTTAGATATCCCCAAACAAATCCTATTCATACAGGTTACAAAAGAGAAGTGAAAGAAAAAACACCATTTTTTAATATTAACCATGTAAACGGGTAATAAAAAGCCACGCATTTTAATTTAAAAAAAAAAATAATTACATTTTAATTTAAATTTAATAATACTTTAAATTCACTATGCATTCTGAATGAAGGTATACCTCAAACTACATGTTCTGGTTCACTTTTTCTATTCATTTGTATTTCAAATTAAATAATATATAATTTTTTATATTACCACACATTCTGAATGGAGGTACAGTACCTTTACAATCTGGCATCATGATTAAACAGTGTGTTGGATTACCTTAAAAAATCTCATACTATACCAGTACCTTAAAAAAGGTAAAACTATTTGAACACTTAAAAAAACTTTATTACAGTACATGTGTAGTATAATAAACACAATTACCTCTTACAACTTCAAACACAACAATGCCTCAACAAAAACTTTACCTGTTGTGAGCACAAGCCTGTTAAAACCATTCCCAGAAGCAAGATATTCACTTGTTCATACAGTAGCTGCATGCAGGATTTAGGCACTTTCTGCAGTCGTTTTCTTCGTGTTGCTTAAGTAGGCACTTTTTCTTTTCAGAATGTCTGAAACGGTTGTCCTTGCGATTTTGAATTTTTCACCTTGCTCTTTTTGTGTTGGTTTTGGTAAACATTTAGCTTTTTTGATAAGTGCAAATTTTCATCCAAGAGATGGTTGTGTGGATGTTTACAGTATTTACTGTTCAACAACTGCACAATTTAGAATGAAAATCTATACGTAGTAGCTTGCTTTTGTTTTTGTTTTGTTTTATAATAATCCTGCTGTAAGGTTTTTCTTTTCTTTTTTTAAATCTACTGCTTAGCGTTGCCCTGTCCTTGTAGCTCGGTAGGCAAAAGGTGCCTGCATAACTGAGAGTCATGATCAAAGAGCAGTTGTGAACTCGGGCAGATGACCCTTGTTTATGCATGAGTTGTTTCTACTTAAAAAGTGGATTTTGAGCATAGAGGCAAACCACAATCAACCCAAATAAAATTGGTTCTAATCAACAAAACTTTGGCACGCCTCCAATAAAGGGGGGGCCAACTCTGTTCATTGGTGAAAGTAGGAGATTTCCACTACCCGTGGGATATAAACTGCCCTGCATATTAATGTCTTTAACCAGTACTACCTGTCGAGACCTGTAGGTTTACCTGCAGCTTCTGCATGTGATTACGTTCTGTTCTGTATTTGGATTTGCTTTGCTCCTGAATTAAACTCTTTTGATTGAAGATTACCAGAAGACGACTGACTTATTATTTTTAATAAGAAGAAAACAAACCTATTATTGTTACCCATGTGAGCTGGATTACACAGTCACATTTACATTGATTTTAGACAGAAGAGACTTAAAAAGAGATTGTATAGGGTGTCACACCAATCATTTCAATAGGGATTTGGTCTGGACCTAAAAACAATGGCGATTGATACAGAATGCGGGTTTGTAGAGAGGCTGGATTAGACAGGTTTTACTGTATGCCTCCACAGTGCCAGTATGCTTTTCTATTTGATTATACAACAGTCATTTACTACACATTCAGTGGTTTCTGATTTGGGATCAGTTACAGCAACGTAGCTGCATGGATTTGAATTCTCTAGTAAGGTTTGTGTTTATGCCAAGAGCTCATCACCACACCCTATACCAGTAATTAGATTGCCATGCTTTTGGGCCCACAGAGATTTCCATTGGTACTTGCTTGTTTATGAGGTTATTTAAGGCAACCTCCCCTGACACATTACTGAGATACATTACAACAGAGTGGAGGAATAGAACTGAAAATCTAATTCATGGATTGAATGGTCATAAACTGAAAGCAGAACTAGGAACAAAATCCCATTAGTGATCAGAGCATGTATCCTTGGCACCATCTTCCAGAACAACCTGCAGTAGTAACCTCCTTGAGAAATTCCAACAGTTCATTCTTTTCTAGATGAACTATAAAAGTTTTTATTTAAAATAGATCCATTTTGCATGTTTTTTTCTTTCTTCAGAAAGCCACTATCAATTGAATTAATTTAGCATATTTTGCCTTCCAAACATGCATTACAAATACCAAAGCAATCATTCTGGTATCTATGGTGGAACCCAATAAATTGAACAAATGAAATTAATCTAAAATTAATGTTTTTTGAATCTAAAGACAGAGTATTACCCCCTGAAAAAACAAATAAAGTCTTACCTTTGACAAGACCGGTTTCCCCTTTTCATAATGGATTTCCACATAATCAGAAGATAGCAGGTCACTGTGAATAAGAACAAGAAAAGAAATTACTTTTGAAACATTATTGTACCTGTCAAGCTATTGTGGCCCAACACACTTGTTTATAGGGACTTGACTGTCTCTTATTTAAAAAAGGAAATATTACATGGGGCGCCCGAGTGGCGCAGGATGTGCCCTATATCTTGGAGATTGCCGGTTCGAATCCAAGCTATGCCACTGCCGACCGTGGACGTGAGTTCCCAAGGACCGCTCACAATTGGCCAGCGTTGCCGGGCAGAGTAGTGGTTAGGTTGGCTGGGAAGTCCTTGGCTCACCGCACACCAGCAACCCCTGTGGCTGGCCACGTAAGTGCTCAACTTCGTCTCCCCCACGTTAGTTCGGGGGTGCAGCGGTGAGCCAGGTTTAATAATAACTGGACGTTCCAAAATTGGGAGAAAATTGGAAAAATAATAAAAATAATTGTTCAAAAAAAGGTATAAGTATTACTTTACTTGGTAGGTTGTAATAATAATATACCATGTCATGATGATACAATTTTTTTAAAAATAATTTAAAATTGATCCAAAAATGATTCCCATTGCACCACTCCTTTTCCAGTGTACAGTATAATTGCCTATTGAGAAAAGAGTTACATTTCAAAATTATTAAACTTTTAAACAATAAAGTGTAGAACTGTGAGCTCAAATGTTCTTAAAGCTGCAAAGAAAGTGCAGTGCATCCACATGATTCCTCAAGGGACAGGCAAACATGGAGGAGCTATCAGCGAAGCTACAGAAATAGAACTGGCATAGCACCCAAGTGAGACCGTTTTCAATGAAAAACAGCCAGTCCAGGTAAAAAATGCAGGGCCTGAGAAAAACACAATGCTAAAAATACTCAGGCACTTCACAAAGGGGGAATAGGAAAAATTGAAAAAATGTCACACAACTCTCGCTAGAGATCTCGCTAAGATGACGCAATGCAAACTGTGGTATGTTTGCCCTGCGAATGGTCCATCTTAGTACACCTACCCCTATTAAATATATGAGGGAGAAGAAAAATATCATTGATCTCAATAATTGCTAAATAAATAAGTTTGGCCAGGAATGTTAATCACTTTTATCTGTTTAAAAAAGTGTGACTTTCCAAGTATTTGTACATTTGGCTTCAGTTGTGGTCATGAGATTGTATTATTTGTTAACTCGGAACATTGGATACATGAGAAACAAGCAGAATGCACGTCTGTGAAGGACAGTGAAAGGTGCTATTTTTACTTGAAATCAATGAAGGCAAAGCAAATCAAGATCACAGTTCAGTCCTCACATTCAAAAGCAGCAGCAGAGGACCCAGATTAATCAATGATTTCAAGACAAGACTGACCTTAGTTAACTGGTAGATTCACAGAATTGCATTTCACAGGTCACGCTTCAAAGATCCAGCAAACCTTATGCATTTTAATGAGGCTCTTGCAACTTCTTTAATATTGTAGCGAACCCAGGCAGGTGCATCACACAGGGTGAGGCAATCCACACACAGGCGGAGGGTGGGCTTGAACCCGGGACCTCTCACACTAAAGCATAGCGCCGATACTCCTGTACAAAAGAGCCGGCTCCTTTGCAAGGAGCGATATCGGCTTGTGTTCGTGTGTGATTACATCACCTACCAGCCCTGCTGCTGCCTTCCCCCGTGCACGCTACAATATTGTACTTTCTACCTAACCTTTGTTTAGCCTACACAAAACTTGGTCTAATGTATTTCCATTTCTACGGTATTATGCTTTACGTTTCCTGTTAGCTTAAAAGTGTGCATGACGACACCCTGTCTCCATGTTGCAATGCACGTAGGTAAATCCTGCATTCTGAAATGGGATAATTCATCGACTACTATCTGCATTTTCTTAATATTTTATTTCAAACCTACAGGTGTGTCCTTCATCATTTTCTATTTTGTTTCTGCTGAGATCACTATTTATAAAGCTTAGTAGCATTCTCCTGAATACTGAATTTCTGTGGTGAGTTGTTTTTAAAACACAATTCAGCATAACTGGCAGTCTGCTTGCGAGAGCCCAATGACTAAATGTTGGTGGTGTTCAGGTCACGTGGTGTTCGGGTCACGTGGTGTTCAGTGTCAAGTGATTTGAATGGAAGGAAGAAGGCTGTTCAGTCCTGGCATTTAGGATTCCCCAGACCCAAAGCACCTCAAAGCTGGTTAAAGGCAGACTTAGAGAAAATAACTCAATAATAGGGTAGCAGAGCCCTGCATTTTATATTGCTGGATCACACATTATAACAAATAAATTATAAATCCCTGGAAATTGCCTAAGAAAGTCAACTCACCAGCCAGACTGGTCCGTTAGCCTTTTAAATGAAAAGCTACGGACAACCTTTAAGATGCACAAAATATCCCTGAAGAGATTGCATGGTAGGCTACATGGCTTAAGAAGATTTTTAAACATTTATCAGCAGCAAGATGGTTTATAAATGTACAGTACTGTACATGTTTAGAACTGAAAATGTAAGTGTCAAACCTATGGCTTAAATGATTATTCTTCTGAAAGTTTTTTTTCTTTGCTGATTTTTTTTTATTATTCAAGTGAGTTCTCCAAAATATGTAGTAAATTGGGCAGTGACATTTGTTTGCAGGAAATCAAAAATGCTGAACTTCAAAAAGTCCCAGAAATTAGTAATACCTGCTCAAGGCATGGCTTCCTGGCAGTGTGAAGCAGTATCCTGGATGTGTTGTTTTAGAGATCCCCTGATGTAATTCCCATAGCTGGTTAGAGTTTTTTTATGATTATGATGCAGAATTGGTATATAATCGCTGCAGCCACAAAATTAATTTGTAAAGAGTGGAATGATCTCAGACAATCCAGACCAACTCCTGGATTTACAGTAAAGCAGCTTCTTAAAAAAGAATGAATTAAAATGAGTGTTCCCACAGAACCACATTGACATATGAAATGAGCCCGCCATTATCTTTAAACTGCTGTGAGAGCAACCACTAACATGGAACAATGTCTGTGTCTGGAAACGCACAGAAATCTTTAAACTCTAATCTAAAACACTTTAGCAACAAACGGCCCATCTTTATTGAAGTGTCGCTGTACTGATGATCATAAAAACGCAGTCAGAATGAGTCCTTTGGTCCCCATTTATCAAAGCTATTTACACCGGTGTAACATTTGCCCCATTTACAGTAAGTGACATTAAACTGGCAATGTTATGAAACTTGTAAGAAAAGACAAATTCTTTATAGCAAATTGCACCTTAGAATGAAAAAAACTGTGGTGCATTTACAAACTTTTTGCTCCATTCTGTTATCATTTCAAAACCTGCAAATATCAGCATTTTTTTTTAAATAGCCTCACAATCCAGTGACCCGTGGAGACTCTGCAAAGTAGAGGTCTATCCTTTGAGTATAAATTGTGGGCTAAAATAATTTACAAAACTTTCAAACAAAATAGTGCACATTTTGAAAATGTTTAAATGAATAATAATACTACAAAACACACGTATGTACTACTATATATTGTTTATTTATAAAAAAAGAATAACTTCTAAGCAAAGTGTATCCTATTAAAATGGTTAGAGCTGACATATCTTACTATTGATCTTTTTTTGTTTTTTTTCTGAGACAATCTAGTGCCCGATACCAACTGCGGTTCCTTTGTGATACTGACTTCTGTCCATTGAAATGGAGACCACCAAACTAACTTCACACAAGTTGAAATGAAAGGCAAGCAAAATAACCCACTAGCATCATTGGGGGAGTTTCCATGTGTGTTCTAATTTGTGCCCGAGCCAAATGAAAAATGACCCTACACATTTCAGGTTTCCATTGGCTCAGTTTATTTTACCCGAGAAGAACCTCTTTTCATCCAACATCATGCAAATGAAGGGGAAAGGCGGTTGATATGCAAATTAGCCAAGCGTAGAGTTCTTGTGCTGTTTGCTAAGACAGCTCGGGAAAATGTGCACAGAGAACAGGTACACGAGAGTATCTCACCTGGAAATCCATGGTTGTCAGATGACATCTTGTTTGAGTGAAACTCTAAAGCACAATGTAATTCAGCTGTGATTTGTAAATGCCTCATGCCTGGTTGTTTAATAATGTGTTTTACTGCTCTTGCCCAAATTGTTTTTCAAATGTCCATTGGTCGGGTGGCATATCGTTAGTAGTGAATAATATTTCAATTAATTTATCACACGTCTTATTAATTAAAGAAAAAAGAAAATAATTAACCCGGAGGTATAATGAAACTCTCCAACCCAGCTATTGTAGATCACCATGTCTGAAAACCGGTGGAGACGTAGGATTATAGAGATCTGTGCCGGACACCTTCCACGTGTGCTCCCAAGGCTGTCTGGATTGGGAGCAATGGACGTTTTCACGTGAAATGCGGGTTTCCACGTAAAAATGGGTGTGGATTTCCTTTTGTTTATGTCATGCTCACAAGTTAAGAGATTTAACCTATCCCTCTCTGTGGCCGTTATTTTTGGCCACAAACCTGATCCTCTCGAGCTGTTCTCCCAAATGTGCACACGCATCGCCACTTCACGTGTAAATAACCACACATGGAAACTCCCCCGTTAACTGCTACACAAGAAAAAGCATGTGTTAGTCAAATCACTTCTTTTGTTCTTTTCGGGGCTAAAGGTACACCTAAAGGAAACACAAGCTGTAACAGATTAAAGCAGCAAATATGTCTAGACCTGTGGGATATGCAGTCACCGGTTTCCTTTACTTAGACGAAACAAATAACAGAGTTTAAGAGTGTGTAGCTAGAAGACCATACTTACTTATTTAATGACAGGTCCAGGGTAAATCTGGAGCCAAAGGCCTCTAGCTGAAAACTTGCTTGGGCGAGATGTACAGCCTGGTACACAAACAAAAAGAGGCATTACTCAGTTCATATTACATTACTCACTATTGAGATTATAATGAAGAAATACAGTATATGGCTACAGAAACTGAAAGTAATATGGATTCTACACCACAGCCAGGGAACAGGAACCAATTCCAGTGTGTAATCATAGTGCTGGTAAAGTGATACAAAACTTATAGTCAAATGTATCAAGATCACTACTGTAAGTACAATTTGAACTATTTTTTCCAAGTGCTTAAATAAAGTAGTTTCAATTTATAAAGCCATTTACAGGTACAGTGTAGATAAAACAAAAATTCTTAATTACCCACCTGAGTTCCTTCTTCCTAGTTTGATATCATTAAAAGCTTTCAAGATTGTTTTATATTACAGTTCTGTCACAATCTTTCTGTGTTTCTGTGAATTGTTTTACCGGCTATCTGCGTGAAGTTTGGCTTGTCTGTTAAGTTTCTGATTTGCTTTATGTTGTAGCTGGCTGACACTGGCCACGGGTTAATACTGAAAATACAGCTTTCTAGTCTAAGTCAGTTGTATCCTGGTAAAACCTGTCAAGAAATGAATCAGTCAATCAATGGTATTACTTTACTGCTGTTATGCTTTTTACTGCATATCAGCTAACAAACTGCTTCCTCTGACCCAGCACCAAGAAAACACATCACTTTTTCTTATCCAAGAACATATTGAGTTGCTCCTTTCAGGAGTCCTGCTCCCAAACAGAAATGGATAATTTGGGGTTCCCGAGTGGCGCATCCTGTAAAGGCGCTCCAAGTGGAGTGCAGGATGCGCTCTATAGTCTTGACGTCGCGAGTTTGAGTCCAGGCTACTCCACAGCTGACCGTGGACCGGAGCTCCTAGGGGGTGGCATACAATTGGCCGAGCGTCGCCTGGGGGGAGGGAGGGTTAGGTCGGCCAGGGTGTCCTCGGCTCACCACGCACTAGCGACCCCTGTAGTCTGGCCGGGCGCATGCGGGCTTGCCTGTAAGCTGCCTGAGAGGTGCGTTGTCCTCCGACGCTGGAGCTTTTGGGTGGCTGCATGGTCGGCTGACGGCACACGCTTCGGAGGACAGTGTGTGTTCGTCTTCGCCCTCCCGAGTCAGCGCAGGGGTGGTAGCGGTGAGCTGAGCCCAAATGATAATTGGCCATTCCAAATTGGGAGAAAATAATAAAAATAATTGGCAACGACTAAATTAAAAATAAAAAAATGGATAAGTCACCTAAATACTATTACAATACTGGCATGATCTCCAGTGTGCCTGCCATAGTGGAACCCTCAGTAAACCTGTCTGAAATCCAATGCCAGAATAGCCACAATGCAATGCATTCCTCCTTACCAATGTAAGACAGGCCTGCCTTTCACAATTGTATAAACATATACAGTTACCTAATGCAGTCAAGCCCTCTTAAGATCAAATCTCAATTGCCACTTGATCTAAACCCTGATTTGATCCAAAACTACTTGTGTATTGAGTATTTAAAGTAACTTAAGTGTTTGAAAAAAATGACAGTCGCCACATTATTTTTATTCAAATGTTAGCCTCGTGGTTCAGGGGGCGTGGAGCTGGGGGGCTTCTAATATTCTAATTTTCTAATTTCCTGTTAATTAGCATCTATTTTCTATTTAAGCCCTGATCACCTGCACCTTTTCTGTCTAGTGTTTTTTTTTTTTTTTTTTTTGTAGCAAACGCTCAGACGCCGTTGTTTCGTGCTTCACCGCTAATATCTAAACTTCGTTGCCTCGCTCACTGCAGGTCATTTCTCAGCACAGCGCTGCCAAGATATTATCAATCATTTTCCTACCTGCTCAGGTGATCCTTCTTTTCATTCAGCTTCTCTTTTCGGTTTCAAGAGCTCCAACGTTAGTCTTTCCTGTTCCATCCAGTCTCCACCTCAGCATCTGAGCCATCCAAAGCGCAGCTTCATTACTCAACTTGTCTGCAACTTTATCAGAAAGTCTGGTCCTCCGCTAAACTTTCAAGCTCCTTCGACAAGACATCGACATTCCCGTTGTCTGCGATTACCTTACTTTAGCTCTATTTAAATCCACCATGAAGCTTTGTCTGCAGAATCTTTCTTTACTCCTCACCTGCAATCAGACACCCCTACCC
This sequence comes from Acipenser oxyrinchus oxyrinchus, assembly GCA_030684275.1. Classification (NCBI taxonomy): domain Eukaryota; kingdom Metazoa; phylum Chordata; class Actinopteri; order Acipenseriformes; family Acipenseridae; genus Acipenser; species Acipenser oxyrinchus. The sequence goes on from CM060258.1 coordinate 34,491,834, forward strand.
CGCTCCCACAGCGCCAGCACCCCCGATCCCACAGAGCCAGCACAATTACCGTTCCATCAGAAGATCCTGCCCTGGACCTCCATCAGCTACGTTCAACCTTTTAAAGACGTATCCAGCCCATTATAAACTCCATTTCAACCAGTGGCGGCTCGTAACTTGACTGGTCACAACATGCTCCAACGACACTATTGTACTGCAACTTTTCCACCGGTGCCTCACAGACCATGGTTACCATGGCAACGCCCTCATTGAGTGACTGCGGGGAGTGGTAAGTTGCCATGGTGACCAAGCAGCTTCATCAAGCTCTGCGCGTTCTGTGCCTCAGTACTGCAATCTTCCGGCTTCCTGTTGCTGCGCTTTCACAACTGGCGGAGACGAATTCAACGCACCGAATCATGACATCTAAATACTGCGTTAACTTATTTATATTCATGACTAACTGTCCTAAAACATGTCTAGATTTATTTATTATTCAAATCTAAAGGAATAAGCAAATGTCGTTCTACATAGACAAGGATTTTAATCGTAATAACTTCATAGATTCTACCCTGCTTCACTCAAGTCAATGGTTTAATTCCAATCATAACCTCTGGATGGCAGTATAATACCACACGTTCTCTCTCAATATATTAAACAGGTTTGGTATTGCTGCGAAGCTCGGACACTACAGCGTTTCTATCTATTCCCGCAGTTCTCACTTTGATGGATTCTTGGGAGATCCCCTCCTGCCTCATCCTTTTATCTATCTATATCAACTGACATTCTTCAATTTCAACTGTACCTGCCCCCCCCCCCCCTCAGACATGGTCATGAAGCCACGCACTTGTCGGTTTTCTGAGATGCTCCGAATCTACCGTCACATTAACTTCCAGCTTCCCTGCACCAGGCTTCCATCCCAGCGACCTCTTCCTGTTCCCAGATTCATGCTTCCTCATCTGGCTCCTCTCCTCCAAACCAACAAATTTCACCAAGGCACTTTATTCAACCTTCAAGTTACCTTTTCAGCAACGTGAGCTGCCAGTCAGAAACGGAAACCATGTCCTACAACTATCAACATTTCAGTCAAGTGTCCTCCTATCCTGCGATTATACAATACTCTCAGACTGCTCCCGACCAAATCAATAGATTTTGCAGCAGCCTCAGAGCAACGCATTCTTCATCCTCTCAGGTTCTACAGCGGCCTCAGCTCTATGCATTCTTCATCTCTGGCTTCATCTAAATCACTTTATCACTCAAAGACCAATATCCACCGCATTCAGCAGATCTGTGCTCTGCAGCAGACCACCACACTCTACCGATGGCAGTCCACCATTCACAATAACAGATCACTGCTTCAGCAGATCTCTCTCTCTCTCTCTCTCTCTCTCTCTCTCTCTCTCTCTCTCTCTCTCTCTCTCTCTCTCTCTACAGCAGACCACTGCTCATTATTGACAGCACTTCATTGTTACTTCTTCAGATCTCTGCACTGTTCAGCAGATCCCGTCCTCTACTGTTAATTGCTCCTCACTACAGCAGATCTCTGCTCCCTCTTCAGATCTACTCACTATTATAGCACGCAAAGTTGCTTTAGTTTACAGTTAAATCTGTAACTGCACTTCTCCAGAGCTTCAACGCTCCAGCTTTCCTCCAATATGCAGATCGTGGCAGCATTCCGCAATCAAGGCTAATGCTAATCCCCATCTAATCAAAATACGAGGTTCTTGACCTTCTCAGCAATCTATTCATATGTCCTCACATCCTCTCAAATATTACAGCATTAATGCATGGTGAGAGACGTGGTATGAGACTGGAAATCTGTCTTGATTATGAGTTAAGGAGTTCCACTACTAGGAGAATGACTGGAGTTCTGAAACCCAATCTCTGAATGTGAGTTCACCTTTTCCATTTCAAGCAGACAGGATAGTAGCAGACCGCTGATCGATCCCGTATTAATGAACACATAGGATGGTCGACATCTCATCTCTTCCCTCGTTTCCAGAAAATGGAGCACAAAGGGTGCTGAGCTTCCCCAGCAGTCGATTTACACATGTTCGTTCAGTTCCAGCCACTACCTCAACCCTCAGTTCCAGCTCCCCTTCGGTCTCTACTTTCGGTATCCAAGTTCCGTCAGCTGGTCCCGTCTGCTGCCCCCCCACCTCCAGACTCCCCAGCTTCATCAGCTGCTATTTGACTGAATCCTACTCTCAGTAACCTCCTTCAATCTGCTCCGCATTTCATGTCTGCAGCCCTCGCACTTCTTCGAGAGCTTCATATTCTACAGCTTGGTCAGTGTTTTCAACCTTCTGTGCCCAGAATCGGATTCACCCTATTCCTTCAATCAAAACCAGATCCCGGCTTTCATCGTCCACGGTAGGGATTCTCTCTATCCCCCATTTTCTCCATACCAGCAGTTCGCTTACCCCGTGGGATTCTTAAGAGCCTTCCCTTCTGCCTCACCTTCCCGCCTGTCTACATCAATGAACATTCTCCGTTTGCTCATTCTACTCTTCGGAAACGCCACTTCTCCCCATACAAGGATCTACCTATGGAGATCATCTGCATCTGAGCCCTCTTCGGTCTCCTCAGGAGCTCAGAATCCACAGTTTTTTCTACTTCTAATTTACTCCATCATTCAGTTGTGTACCTCCAAGACGGATCCATTTCAGCGTGGTCAGTTCATTCAGCTGTCAAGCAGAGTCCCCTATCTGCCCCTTCTTTTCAACGTCAAGGTATCTCATCTGCATCTCGGCCTTCTTCGGTCTCCTCAGAACTCGCAGTTTCTTCTGCTTCTAATTTACTTCATCATTCGGTCATACCTCCAAGATGGATCAATTTCAGCGTGGTTAGTTCATTCAGCTGTCAAGTAGAGTCCCCTATCTACCCCTTCTTTTCAACATCAAGGTATCTCCCCAGCAAGAACCCCCGCCCCTAGACCCTCAGTTCATTGGTGCCTCTCGCTCCTATAATCACTTGTCACTGGTTCCCAACCCACCCTCCAGAGCAAGCCTCCCTCCTCTACTCTACCCTCCCCACCCCTGCTCATTGATTTCTCTCACTCCTAGGATCACTCGTCACTGGATCTCAACCTACCTCGCCTCCAGAGCGGCCCTCCCCCCATCCCCCAATCATTCTGTAGGCGCAGCCCCCTCTGCTCTGATGGCCAACGTCAATCACAGCCAGATCATGAATGTGGGGAGTTGGCCCTCTTCTGCAGTGGATTCTTTCATTCATTCATCCTCCTCTCATATAGTTGCTGCCCACTTTTAAAAATTGCTAGTATGCCTGGAGTGGGGGCTTCCTGTCCGCCGGGTCCACCAGAGGTTTTCCCCTAATCAGCCTCAAGGGGTTTTTTCCTCTCCACTGAGCGGCAGGTATACACATAGTCACATCCTACTAACAAATTACTAATCTCCCTCTGTTTGTCCTGTTTGTCCTTCTGGTCTTTTGTTTATGTTATGCGTTGGCATGTGCAGTCTTTTGTTTGTCTCACGGTGTGGGAGTTTTCGTGAGGTGCCGGGGGTCCATCCTTTGGGTGGCAAGTGAGTCTCACTTCCCCAACCTCAGGGCTAGGCATCCGCCTCCCTTACCTTCAGGGGGGTTCTCACTATGTGAGTCAGAGCGGACCCCCGGCCATACTCTGTCCTGTCGCAGCTCATGCTCTTATCTTACCTCACTCGAGGCTCTGTTCTATTCTGCCTCTCTTTCAGGACGTGGTCACTCGTGCTGAGTCCTATACTAACCTCTATTCTTTGTCCTTATTTTTAGGTCCCAGGCAGCGTGACGTCTCGGCCAATCAGGGGTTTTACGAGTGCCCCTTACAGAAGTCTCAGATGCTGTGTACCTCTCTCTCTCTCATCTCCTCTCGAGGGACGGCTCTCCAAGTCATAACCCTCAGATGTGTTTTCGGTTGCTGGGTCCTCTGCCCCTGGGATGTGTCGGCATCGTCACCCTCAGTCAGCGACCTCTTTTCTATCCTGTCTTCGGTTGCTGGGTCCTTCGCCCCTGAGATGTGTCGGCATCGTCGCCCTCAGTCAGCGACCATCTTTTCTATCCCGTTTCGGTTGCTGGGTCCTCTGCCCCTGGGATGTGTCGGCATCGTCGCCCTCAGTCAGTGGCCACTTTCTGTCCTACTAACTGCTCCTTGCTGCTTCTTCTGCCTTATCCTTCACCCCAGCTCACGCCCCGTGAAACGGTTATTAGTAAAGTATCAGAAACATGAAAAAGACATGACAAAGCATTTTTAGGGCAGAACAATTTAGGATCAGTACAAATCACTAATCTTAACAGGTAAAGTAGTTGTGTGAGTGTCTTTAGTTTATTTTGGTCTTTTAAAGTAAGTTTACACTTAGAATCTTTGCGAAATCTGTCATGGCTGGCTTTACTGTGCCAGGACACAGCCACATTTTATGAAGGTCAAATAAAGAAAACCAGCAGAGAAACAGAGAATATGTATGAATTATAAAAATATTATTATTATTATTATTATTATTATTATTATTATTATTATTATTATTATTATTATTATTATTATTATTTATTTCTTAGCAGACGCCCTTACCCAGCCTTGGTAAAACCATTAAGAAAAAAAAAAAAAAACTTTTGACTTGCATACAAAATGTAACACCTGCAGTATACCTGTACTGTTTTTCCATGCACTGTTTTTCATAACAGCAGGATGTGTAAGCTATACAGCAGTGACTCACGTGCTATTCATATAATGATATGAGGATCTCAAGCTATAAGGGTTGGATGGCTATAAGGGTTCAATTCAGGTACCAGAGCTCCAGTGCAGCATGAGGAATATAAATAGCACTAGAAAAAAATCCTGTTTCTGTGTCTTCAATGACGAAGGAAAGGTTATTGTCAGAATGTACTGTCTGGTGCCACATGATGTGCTGTTAACGCACCTGAAACATTACATACAGTATCTGCCAACTGTCGCAAATCTACTGTGACAGTTGGCCATTTATACTCAAGCATCAGTGAAATTGCAGCTATAAATGTCCCTTGTTGTTATGGTAACCAGTGTAACAGATTATTTTACAAGATACTGCATTGGGGGGGACATCTTTGAAATATATACTAAACATTAGGCAAAATTAACGTAGTCTGGATACCAAGATTGTAGCATACACAGTAGAGTAATTGGAGGGAATGGGTCGGGCAGGAAGGGGGTGGGGGGGGTACCAGGTTGATTGTTGCATAATGTGATGGAACTTGGAACTGGACTCACACGTTGACAATTTTCTGAAAAATCTGTTAAAAAAATTACACTTCCTTAAAAAAACTACTTGGAATTTGAGGCACCTAGAGACCCAGCAGTCTGACACTTAGCTCCTGCTCGACAGACTGCATCGCCAGCACATCGGAAGGCTCCTTTTAATTCCCATTTCCCTCCTGGAATAAAGGTCAAGAAATAATTCATGATTCCTTACGAAGCAAGAGCTGCTGATACAGACAGTCAGGGCTTTATCATGCTCGTCTGCTTTCTTAGGGGCACTGTCTGTTAAGAATGACTTTAAAAGCATGAGAGGGAGTTCCAGCATTTCTGGAGCTGTTCTATATGTATATGTGCATGTGTTTGTATGTGTGTGTGTACACTACATGTGCAGTGATCAAATACAAAAAATATAATTACATTCAAAACCTAAAACAGACAACACTTACAATAAGTATTACAAATGCAGTTGTTACTGTTTGTTGCATGAAAGCAACATTTGGCAATAAAGCCCTTATAAAAGTTGGTAAAAAGCATATCAAAGCGCAATAAAGCATTGAGAAAATGTCGTCTAGCATAGGCAAGCATAGTATAGCACAGAGATTTGGTGAAGCATATTAAAACTATGGCAAACAATGGCAAATGCATGATACCCCTTTTTGTAAAATCAAAGTCCTATTTCACATTATATGTCATGCCACAGTTAATTTATACAACAAATGTTTCCTATCTAATTCGAACGTACAGTGGCTTCCTATTACAATATGAGCAGGATACTACAGGCATATTAAAGTGCTTTTTTTAAGTTTACACAGCTTACTGCTGCTCTAGCTTTGGGGAAAAATAACCCCCTGAGCTATGAAGGCTGGCAGATGGTAGTGGCACCAGTAATTGAGCTCCAAGATTCTAGTACCCTCACTGCAATATGGTGCATCTGCTGAATTAACAATACGCCCACCATTCCTCTCTAAGTGGGATTGTCACCCTTGAGATAACATTACAAATTGCAGAACGCAGCATTTCCATAGGCAACCTTTGATAGATAATATCCTTCAATTCGGCTCAATGTTTTTTTGGGTTTTTTTTTTCCCACAGCAGCCCAAAGTGGCCCCCTTGGTTATCTTAGTTACCTTTACTTTCTGCTTATGGTTCCAGTTTAAAGCTGTTGTTTTGCCAACCTGTATGGCTGACAAACTCTGTAGCAGTCCCTCATATAGATCTGTGCCTTGTGTACAAGAAACAACGTCGCTATGCGCAATCTAAACATTTAATAGAAAACTAAACTTTTTTTAAGAAGTAAACGTATGTATTTTTCATAATACAATCTACTGTAGAAGTATTGTAAATATACACATAATAAACTCTTATTATCTAGTTCTTATCCCTCAGAAACTAACATACAGTATGTTCTGTTACTGTATAGATAGCTCAACATACTCAATAGTAGCATAGTACAAGATAAGCTGAGAATGGGCTGAATATACATGAGCAGTGCATTTACACAGGTAAGTGTGTACATACATGGTCAAATTATTTATTTATTTAGCAGACACCTTTATCCAAGGCCACTTACAGAGGCTAGGGTGTGTGAACTATGCATCAGCTGCAGAGTCACTTACAATTAAGTCTCACCCGAAAGACGGAGCACTAGGAGGGTACGTGACTTGCTGAACCGGGGACCTCCTGGGTACAAGCCCTTTTCTTTAACCACTGGACCACACAGCCTCCAAATTATGTATTTTTATTGAAAATTTGGTGAGTTGCTTATACAGAAAATGCAAGCAAGATATTGTGCACCTACATATAAATCAGCATTCCACCAGTCAACGATAGTATATTTTCATTTGTGTATTAATTTACAGTACAAGCAGTTTAAACACACGTGTCTGCATCTTGCCTGATCAAAATTCAAATGTTTTACATCCTTAACAAAGGGACAAGCGACACAGCACAGCACAATTGTAGTTTACAATCAAATAATGTTTGAAGCCAAAAATATATTATGCTATTATGCTCAAATCAGGGTCTCCAAGTAACCACTAGGCATACATATGTCCTTCCAACAATCAAACATTACACACTTGTTTTTTTTTTTGTTGTTGTTGCTGTTTTTAAAGTTTTTAAAACACATTTGGCTATTTTAAAATTCAGGCAAATAAAAATAAAAATTAATTAATTAAAAATATATATATATATATATATATATATATATATATATATATATATATATATATATATATATATATATATATATATATATACATATACACCAGCCACCCACCCACACACCCACACACACGAACACACACACACACGCACACGTATGACTAACCTGGTTTTGTTTTTGTTGATTTCTTGCCCGGGTGTTCAGATTATGGTAGGTGCTCTCTGAGTCCTCGTTAAGGTAATATATCAGTCTGGAGGGGAATGTGATTTCACGTTCAACTTTATGCTCGCTACTGTTGCTGCTGTTGTATGTGTCTGCACCATCTCCCACTGCTGGTGTTGATACTGCGTCCCGAACGGTGTCATTTTCAAGCCAAGATGATGCTAAAAACATGACAACCAATATCAAATGTTTAGTTTGCGTACAGTTATAATTAACGTGATATTTGCATGTAAATTTATAAGTGACATTTAAATGCGGAATGTTATAGACACATCGTCTGCAGATATATTTGTCGGTTTTAACAATATGTTTTGTAAATTAATTATGACTTATTCTATGCTGTAGCATTTGACAGCATCAATAATGCCAGTGTGTCACTGGTCGTAGATACACACTGTACATTTCAGTGTAATCGTGTATATCTTACAGTTTTAAAACGCGACACATACCCGTAATATTTCTATATAAAATATTAATCATGATGCCGTGACAAACATTTTTTTAGTAGGCTACTTGTCCCAATCCATAGTATAACCTAGATGTATCTGCAAATAATTGAGTGAAAGGCCTGTTTATCTTTTCATTGTATTTTGCTTAATGTTAGCTGTATCTTCTTTGTATTAGTAACTCGCTGTATAAGCAACGTACCTTAAAATGTAAATCCTGTCCCAGAATTCTAGAAATTACAGCCTACAGACCTCTTTGATTTATGCCAATGTTGCTCTGCCCATCTTTAGAATATCATGCATTTTATTTATCATAATATTGAAAAAAATACAATTGATTTTTCAATAAAAATAAAAATCAATAAAAGCAAAACATAGAATCCTCAGAAGATTGTGATACATTTGAGAATAGTGCACAGAAGATACATTGTACCCCCTATATATTCTGTTAAATAAAACCTGGATTGCATCTTATCATAATCAGGAGCAGGGTTTTTTTTGTCTGCACATGAACACTGTGCTAAATAAATAAATAAATAAATAAATAAATAAATAAATAAATAAAACGCAATGAAGCAAGCATCGAATGATAAGTTCAGTAGCTGGGAAAGCATTATAACGCGCGCACATTTCTGCACAATTATAACAGAATCAGAAACATTAAAAAAATGCTTAACATGGTGATTGATACATACCCGTTGACGCGAAACCGAATGGCTGGAACCAAGAGAAAAGGATGCTGGCAAATAGATGTTGCAGATATATCAGATACATGATTCATATTTGGACTGTAAAACGTTTGGTTCAACACACTGGCGCTGTGAAGAGTTCGTGGTCCATTTTTGTAGGAAATGTGATATAATTTATTACTATTGTTGCAAATCGTAATTTCTATCCAGTAAAAAAGAACCCCTGAGCAGCCTTGTTGCAGTTTGCAGAGGGTTGGCTGGAAGGCGGTGGCTGCAAGCAGGATTGATGAGCCTGGTACTGATGCTGCAGCGCGCAAGTGCTCTCGAGCTCTCTTTCTCCAAATGCAGAGGCTGGTCGGTCATGTGCGTGGTGGTGAGTTATAGTGCGCGTTCCCAGGTGGCGTGAAGCGTGCTAGAGGATTTGTTTCAGCTGGTTGTAGCCCACCGTGCAAATATACTATAACCAGGGCCGGATTAACCCATCACTGGGCCCTAGGCAAGCATACACTTGCGGGCCCGCGACCCTAGCGCTCCATCCTTTTACAACTGGTATAATTCTCAGTTTGAAGTTATTATGAACGACTGAATGGATCTGACAGAAAATTAAACTGCAGTGGATGTGCTAAATACATTTCAGAATAAAACCAGAAAAAAACTGAAGCCTGTGTTAAATCCTGTAGCACAGCTCTGCAACGACTTTTAAGCCCTTAAATACACGGTTCCTTAATCAACTATAATACATGCATTGGCATGTGTGCCATGTTCACCAGCTGTTATGATCTGAAATCAGTGTATAAAATCTAGAAAATCAGTGGTGTTAAATGTGCTGCTTTATTTTGCCACACAATTAGTTTTGTCTTCTTTTCAATATTTGTTGCAAGCTGCAGCAGAAGTCAACGGCAGTGCTTGAGAACACAGCGGGGCTCCGGGACAGGAATATCGCGCGTGCACGTCCAGCGATCTTTTAAACTGCATCTGCACAAGCATGGAATAATGTGGGGATACAGAATTATATGGGGTAATGTTACAGAAATCTGAAATGTTTACGTGATTTAATCGAAGGTTAAAGTGAGTTCACTGCCAAAGCCACCGCTTTGCTTAACTCGATACTTTATCTAACGACGGGCATGCATTGCAGGCACTGACATGATTTCACCCCAAAGACACAGCTGAGGTAAAATGACCTAGGAAGTGAAACAGATTGACAGTATGAGGTAACAATGCCATTCTTTAAAAAGCGTAATCTGTCATGCAGTAAAGTGCTAAAGATGGATATCAACACTAATTAGGTTATGTGGGCTGTAATTATGCAATCTATGCATTGGGTGGCATTTATTTAAACAACAGGTGTTTTCATTAATAGCTGCAATGGCAAACGAGGAGCAGTCCCTATGACAACTAGTGTGCTAATAATAGCAGACTGCTTGTAAATATCTTATTATTCCTGTTGAAAGTTTTCAGATACAAAGATTACATTTATGCATGGTGGTGGAACACTCCCATTTTACTGATATATATATATATATATATATATATATATATATATATATATATATATATATATATATATATATATATATATATATATATATATATATTTTAATAAGGAAAGTAGTCATTAGGCACAAACCTAATCCAATGAGAAAGCTCCTACTGAATGCAATACTTATTTATAAAAAGTTGTACTTCCAGCATATCTGAATATGCAAAAGGTCTCTATAATCATTTCAGTATTACAAAAATAACCCGCTTATCCATTATCTTAATTTCCATAAACGCAACTAAAATATAACTACTGTATGTATTCAAGATACTTTTCCTAGTGGCATGGAATCTAGGTTTCCGTACAACAATTACTGGATTTTTTGTATTTTCTCAATGCTTTGTAGCTTTCTTGTAGCCTTTTCTGTGTAAAACTATTTTTTATTTTGCAATGCATGATTAACACCTTATATATGTAACCAACATATTTTACCATGCATGGAAATGTATCATCTGAGAAATTAAATAAATATGAAACTTGAATGTCAATATGGTATGCCTCAAAAAGAATGGCAAATAATTAGTCACGGGCATCTGTAATTGCACCCTAGTATCAAAGGGTTATGTTAAACAATCAGCCAGTTTAACTTAATAGTGTAAATACTACTGCTCAGGCCAATTTCTTCAGAAGTTGCCATAGAAACCACATGCCAGTACTTTACAGTACAGTACACAACTCTATACAAGAGCCTTACCTGACACAGATGGGAAATGAGGACAACATTGCAGCCAGTCTTTCATTTATGGGGCACAGAAGGAGGTATTTGGGTTCAACTTTTCTTTCATAGATTTATTTTTGTATCCTTTTTCCAGGGTTTTGTGTTGAAAAACCGCCCCATGCTTGACCCACAGTAGCAGCAATAAGGCCCAAAAAGCCATGCATATGTTCTTTTACTCAAAATGCAGCATTGTTTCGAAAGAATAAAACTATTTTTATTCTTATGTAAATAGAGATATTCGAATAAGTATTCTGGCACTAAGCAGGCAACCTAAATCGGATTTTGTTGTACAGCACAGGAATTTAATACATGTATGCTATGAATTTGGGATCTTTCCTTCATAACATCCAATATGCTGTGGAATCTGAAGTCTGGAAGCCAAAGCAGGATTAACCAGGAAATAAAACTAACTGAAATAAAAGTATATTTAGGGTGTATCTGGTGTATTATTGAGGGGATATTTTTAGGTCAGCTTGGTCCCTTTTGTAGAAATCCCATCTTTGTGTGTCTGATCCCTTTATTCTAACTTGACTGTTTTAGTACATATGACATTTAGTCAAGTCATCTTCCAGGAGAGACGTGGACAAAGTGCTTTAGACCTCTAGGCCAATGATGATTCGCCTATTTGAAGAAATTAGTTAGCTATGCAATTCATTTTACTACTCAACATTTGAAGCAGATGACTTCAAATGTAATACAAAATGTTGTAGAAATAAGACACGGCTGATTAATTTGCTATATAAATAACAGCCCCGACATTCAGTTATGAAGGGCAAGACAGAGGGTTGATAGAAAATACTTGTTTGGCATTTTTTTCTGTTTCTCCACAAGTTAAAAGTTACTGATGTTCCACAGGCAATACAGTTTTAAAAAAACATGACTCAATGGGGCATTCTGTACCTCTACCAGCCTTATACATGGAAACAAGTGCAATCACGCATCTGTCCAGGATCTGTTAGAGGTGATGAAGAGAGCACTAAACTTAAATGTTTTCCCCTTCCTGGAGGCTGTCCATTCACTTAATCTACATAGAAAGCAAATGCTTTTTCCCTATCATGCATCATCTGATTTTGGATAGTGGCCGAACAGGCATGCTGGGAGCTTATCAATGTTTAATATAGAGAATAACACGGACTTCCGGTGACGCAGTCCGCGAGATGGTCGCACTTCATTAAGCTCCTGACTGTTATCCCCTATCTACGTTTTATATTTAAATTTACTTTGCCTAAAGACGTTTTTTTTCTTATTAAATCCTGTTTAATGATGGAAGCGAACAAGAAAAACACTGCATCCTCGCAAAAAACTCCTGAGGGCAAACGTTTTAAGTCCTCTGCTCTGCCTGACGATCTGGCCTCGGTGATATCCCAAACAATCGCCGCTCAAAGAGATTCAATGCGCTGCATGGTAGCTGACATGTTGTCTGAGGCCTTGGAGACTGAGCTGGGCCCGGTAAAGGATTACATGGCTGAAAACGGAGCCATGCTTTGACGGCCAGGGATTATACATACTTCTCACCTTACCATAAAACATTTTCAAGGATTGATTATATTCTTTCCTCCCCTGAACTAAACCCTTTAGCTGGGAACGTAGAGTTTCTCCCTCGTAATCTTTCAGATCATAATGCAATTTTAACCACATTCAATTTAGCATCGATCCAGAGTAAACCGTCCAGGTGGAGATTTAATACTACACTTCTCCAAAATCACGAATTTCTCTCGCAACTTAAACCAAAACTGATTGAATTTATTAATATTATCAAAGATTCGGTTTCTGATCCAGCACTGGTCTGGGCAGATATCAAAGGTTTTGTACGCAGCAATGCGATTTGGTTTTCCTCTCATCTTAAAAAATCTAAATTACAATTAATTTCCCAATTAGAGCTAAGTTGTAGTAAACTGGAAAAGGCTCTGAAATCTAATTACACCAGGGATACCGAACTTAAGTTAAAGGCGGAAAAGGTAGAACTAAATAATCTATTAAGGCAGCGAGTTGAGTTTCTTATGCATATCACCAAACATAAGTATTACTCTGAGGGAAGTCGACCAAGCCGCCTCCTTGCCCTAACTCTTAAGCGTCAAGAAGGCAGATGTAATAGTCAATCGATTAACTGCCCAGTGAAGGGCCCTACTTCAAACCCAAAAGATATTAACAAAGCATTTAAATCCTTTTTTGCAAAATTATACTCCTCTGACAAACCGCCCTCCCCTGACCTCTGCCAAGCCTTTCTACAGGATTTGAATATTCCTAATATCTCCTCAGAGGAGGCAGAGCAGCTAGATTCTCCAATCTCAATAGACGAATTTCATCAAGCTGTAAAAACCACTAAAAAAGGCAGCTCCCCTGGGATCGACGGTTTGCCGGCTGAACTATATCTAGCTTTGTGGGATACTCTGGGCCCAATCTGGTTATCCACCATAAATTCTGCAATCGCAAAGGGTTATTTTCACCGAGACTCTAATACTGCACTAAGTACCCTGCTCCCTAAACCAGACAAGAATCCCCAGGAATGCGCAAGTTACAGGCCTATTTCCTTAATCAATGCAGACATTAAAATGTACGCTCGGGTTATTGCTCTCCGTTTGGAGAAAGTTATCAATGGTTTGATTAATCCTGACCAAACCGGCTTTATTGAGGGTTGATTAGCATCCAACAATATCCGTCGCTTATTAGATGTTATTGCTGAAGCTGAAAAATTGAATTCACAGAGTGGGCTTTTATTTCTCGATGCTGAAAAAGCTTTCGACTGTTTGGAATGGCAGTATTTATGGTGTGTTTTAAAGAAATTTGCTTTCGGTCCAAATTTTATTAGAATGGTACAAGTTCTGTACTCTAACCCTTCCGCGAGAGTTTCCACAGGTGGAATCTTTTCAGACTTATTTAGTATCTTTTGTGAATCCAGACAAGGGTGCCCTCTCTCCCCTCTACTTTTTGACTTGTCACTAGAACCCTTAGCCCAATTTATCCGCCAAAGCTCCTTAGTTTCACCAGTAAAAATTGGATCGTCCTGCCACTCAATTTCACTATACGCCGATGACACACTTTTATATGTGTCCGATTTAGAGAGCTCTCTTCCAAATATACTAAAGATTTTTGAAGATTTTGGTTTAATAGCTGGTTATAAAATTAACTGGTCGAAATCAGTGTTAATGCTACTCAACGCAGAGGCAGGCAGAGTTAATATCCCCCCCACCATTCCATTTTCACATCAAGTAAATTATTTGGGCATTGAGATACGTCCCTCCATATCAACAATTGCTAAAAATAATTACACAAAAGCGATAAAAAAAATTGAGGGGGATTTGAACAGATGGACGCTACTACCAGCATCTGTTCCTGCCCGTATTGCCTCGATTAAATGAATATTCTCCCCCATATTAATTTTATTAGTTCAATGCTCCCATTGCCTCCACCGGTGGGCTACTGGTCAAAACTCGATTCCTTGTTGAGAAAATTTGTCTGAAATGGTAAACGCCCTTGTATTAAATGGTCTTTATTACAACGCAATAAAGCACAAGGCGGTTGGGCCTGTCCAAATTTTAAATTTTATCACTGGTCTTTCTTACTACGTACACTAAACCACTGGATGAACCCAACTGTACCTCATCCTGGAAGGAGATAGAACAGGAAATATTATCGCCAATTAGAATACAAGATATACCGTTCTCTGGTCTTACTTACAAAAGGTGTTCCCTGCACTATGGCCCCATAATCGCATACACTGTGCAAACCGGGGGAAATTTTTCCAATGTCTTTCTGTTTACTTTGTATATAATTTTTCAATAAAAACTTAATTACAAAAAAAAAATATAGAGAATAACACAGCAGTACACAGCGATGATGTACCATGTTAGAGATCTGTGTGCTTCATATTCTTCCAAATGCTACCTACCTTTGGATTACTATGTCAACTTCTGTTTCAGTGAACCTTAAACCAATTGGCAATTGATAACATGTGGCTTTTTGATTATGAACAATTACTTAATGACATTTCTTAGTATTTCCTCAGCAATAGCCAAGACAGATACTGATTAGTATCTGCTATCGTGTAAATTAACTCTTCTGTAACAGAAGAGTTAAGTAACTAAGTAAGTAACAGAACTTTCATTGCCACTTGTTTTTTTAAACATCAACATGCTTATGTATCTAAATTTAGCACACTTGGAGGAAATGACAACTCTCTAAGCTATTTAAAAAATGTTAAATGTTTCACCCACAGCTTTCTTAAATGTTAAACTGAATAAAAAATGAGCCGAGACATTTATTTAGCATCTAATGTAAAAATTAACATGATAGTAGAATAATCCAGCTGTAGGTATGTCACAAAGCAGGTAAACCACTGACCTCTTTCAGTTATATAAAAAAAAGAGCATGACAAATTGATCCTATTAATTTGTAAATCCTGAAGAAGGCAACGGTCAGATGTAAAAAAGACACAGGCATGCATAGAGCCTGGCTTTGTGCCTTGATATATATATATATATATATATATATATATATATATATATATATATATATATATATATATATATACTGTATATATATATATATATATATATATATATATATATATATATATATATATATATATATATATATATATATATATACAGTACTGTGCAAAAGTTTTAGGCAGGTGTGAAAAAATGCTGTAAAGTAAGAATGCTTTCAAAAATAGACATGTTTATAGTTTATATTTATCAATTAACAAAATGCAAAGTGAGTGAACAGAAGAAAAATCTACATCAAATCAATATTTGGTGTGACCACCCTTTGCCTTCAAAACAGCATCAATTCTTCTAGGTACACTTGCACACAGTTTTTGAAGGAACTCGGCAGGTAGGTTGGCCCAAACATCTTGGAGAACTAACCACAGTTCTTCTGTGGATTTAGGCAGCCTCAGTTGCTTCTCTCTCTCTTCATGTAATCCCAGACAGACTCGATGATGTTGAGATCAGGGCTCTGTGTGGGCCATACCATCACTTCCAGGACTCCTTGTTCTTCTTTACGCTGAAGATAGTTCTTAATGACTTTCGCTGTATGTTTGGGGTCGTTGTCATGCTGCAGAATAAATTTAGCCAATCAGATGCCTCCCTGATGGTATTGCATGATGGATAAGTATCTGCCTGTACTTCTCAGCATTGAGGAGACCAATAATTCTGACCAAATCCCCAACTCCATTTGCAGAAATGCAGCCCCAAACTTGCAAGGAACCTCCACCATGCTTCACTGTTGCCTGCAGACACTCATTTGTGTACAAACTCCAGCCCTTCGGCGGAAAAACTGCCTTCTGCTACAGCCAAATATTTCAAATTTTGACTCATCAGTCCAGAGCACCTGCTGCCATTTTTCTGCACCCCAGTTCCTGTGTTTTCGTGCATAGTTGAGTCGTTTGGCCTTGTTTCCACGTCGGAGGTATGGCTTTTTGGCCACAAGTCTTCCATGAAGGCCACTTCTGACCAGACTTCTCCGGACAGTAGATGGGTGTACCAGGGTCCCACTGTTTTCTGCCAATTCTGAGTTGATGGCACTGCTGGACATCTTCCGATTGTGAAGGGAAGTAAGCATGATGTGTCTTTCATCTGCTCCAGTAAGTTTCCTTGGCCGACCACTGCGTCTACGGTCCTCAACGTTGCCCGTTTCTTGGTGCTTCTTCAAAAGAGCTTGGACAGCACATCTGGAAACCCCTGTCTGCCTTGAAATTTCTGCCTGGGAGAGACCTTGCTGATGCAGTATAACTACCTTGTGTCTTGTTGCTGTGCTCAGTCTTGCCATGGTGTATGACTTTTGACAGTAAACTGTCTTCAGCAACCTCACCTTGTTAGCTGAGTTTGGCTGTTCCTCACCCAGTTTTATTCCTCCTACACAGCTGTTTCTGTTTCAGTTAATGATTGTGTTTCAACCTACATATTGAATTGATGATCATTAGCACCTGTTTGGTATAATTGTTTAATCATACACCTGACTATATGCCTACAAAATCCCTGACTTTGTGCAAGTGTACCTAGAAGAATTGATGCTGTTTTGAAGGCAAAGGGTGGTCACACCAAATATTGATTTGATTTAGATTTTTCTTCTGTTCACTCACTTTGCATTTAGTTAATTGATAAATATAATCTATTAGCATGTCTATTTTTGAAAGCATTCTTACTTTACAGCATTTTTTCACACCTGCCTAAAACTTTTGCACAGTACTGTATATATAAAGCAACTTGCAATAAACAGCAACAGAACGCCTCATCGATCCACAGGCTACAAATGCTAAGCCAGCAAATTCTCGTGCATACACCCTCAGCATAAAAATACTGCAGAACACTGTCACTTTTGATAATTGTGACTGTAAAACAATATGCTGCTGCAGCTCACAGGTTTATGAAAAGAATGCACATATGGTATAAAACCAGGACAAGGTTTAATGAAGTCTACAGTAACACTGTATGTGAGTTAAGGCTTTTTTAATTGACTAGAATAGTTTTGCTTGTATTGAAATAAATCCTGTATTTACGGTCACCTGTGTTTACTGTTAATTGATTAACATATATAAAAAACAAGTGAATGAAAAAGGTACCTTGAATAAGCAGCTTCTTATCTAAAGCAGCTGCAGTTCTGTCTCTTTGATAAGAAGTTAATTCAGGTGTTAATGAATTTGGTTATTTAGAATATGTTTTACAGAGGGGAGCTAATGAGAACAGGAAATTCAAATCGATGAACTTCATGTTCATACATTGTCCTTCAACAAACCTTCATTCCGAGGAATTCCCTAACAGTCAAAGCATTTATCAAGTCTTGATATAAAAAGTGGTAGATTTAAATACTTACTGTTATTTAAATAATTAAACTATGAGTTTTTTAAATATTTTTATAAATCAAGTAAAGAGACAAGCATGAAATGCTTTATGTTTTATTTTCATAAGCCCTTTATTCATTATTTAAACAGTGGCAGTATTTAGATCAACTGAATATATGTGTTTATCATTCAGTGTGTGGATTTCAAAACTGGAATCTCTTGTTATTCGATACATACACACAAAAACGGTTTCAAATTAATATGCACACAAGACAGCAACTGTTCCAAAAATAGATGAGAGACCATCATAATTCTAAGCAAGTTGGTGTAATGACTGCATCAGAAAATACTTTATTAGACAAGGGGGTCACACAAGCGAGATTTGAATAAATACACAACAGATGACAGATTGTCACAGAAAGGTACATTTCCAATCAGGTTAATGAAATGTAAAGTGCTGCAATAGAGAAGTTTCTACTTCAGCTAAACTAGCTTAATGGTCTCAATATAACCAAACGAATGCACAATTCAGCATAATTGGCACTGGGCTGCTTTTCAGTCTTAAAAAGAGAGACCAAGGATTAGATGGGCATGGCATCCCCAATGAGAATAGTCCCACCTATGAGGGTAATTACCGAATGCTCAACGCATTTATTGTAATGCTGGAGCAGGTTGCAACAGTAGAACAAGATGGTGGTATGGTTCACAGGGGGTTCTCTTTCTGAATGTTTCAATTATTCATATTCTGCTTTATCCTGTTGTTTGTACTTCTCCATATTTTGTTTCCCCCACTTTTCAAATCAGTGGGATCTTCATGTTTAAGAAAATAGAAAATCCTAAAAATGTAATTTTTTAAACCCCTCTTCCCTTTCTCATCCACAGGATGGATAACCTGTTGACCTGGATTAGCTTTAAGGCATCAAAGATCATTTTTGACGATCAATACGCTGTTACAAAAAAACTTTTTTTCTATGACCTGAAGAACAGCTAGGTGTTCAATCTACGCCTCAAAACAGTTCTGTAGTCTAGATGATTGTGCTTATGCTTGCATGCAAACTGCAACACGCTAATTGAAGTGGCAAATCAATTTACCTTAAAGATACAACAGATCTCCTGAAACACTTGGTGATTTATAACTAACTGAAAGAAGACAAAGATACCTACCATTTCCTTTTTTGTCAAAAAATCTTGGGCCAATTTGTTGCTTTATTACCTAGTTTGGGCAAATTAAACAAGAACATCTGAAGACACATTTTATTCCGACAGATACTTTAAGAAATATAAAACTGGTGACTATAGCTAAATCTTACCTATTGTCCACTCATGTACAGTTTTAAACGAAATATGTGCTATCGCAAACAAGCATTTTCTTTGTGAAGAATTATAACTGGCATGGTACTATGGTAAGAAAGCTGTTTGTATGCCTTACTTTCATAGAATCTTGCACACCTCTAGTAATTTCATTAAGGACTGACATGATTTGACCCCAAAGACTGCTGATGTGAAATGACCAGGATAACAGTCTGAAAGTAAAGTGAGACTTTTTTTTAACCTAGTATATTAAATATATGTTATGGACCAATGCCGAAATCGGGCAGTTGCCAAAATGCAGATGCCGAATTAGCATTGAATTTTATGTCACTTCGGTATCTGCCCGGGGTAGTTCATCAACTGCCCACCGCCATCCGGGCTGATGGCGAAGAAAGATTTTTAACAGATACAGTATACTACTAATAGAGAGTGAATTACCTCTGGCAAAAGCGCGCTGCTTTAATACTTTCTGACAACGCAGTTTAGAGCAATGGAACTCAACAAAATAAAACAATATCAATCCACAGGTTGCATCATGGATTAGGTATGGGGGTTTGGGGGTCAGAATAAGATGCAGTGTATTCAGTGCAGAGTTGCTTTGTTTGAATGAGAGATCATGAAACAGGCAAAGATACGGAAGCTCAGTTATGTAAAAGGAGTTCATATCTACCACATCATGCTTTTAAACTTTAATTTCCACAAAGCCACGTCCTGGTCAAACTTCACTGGTGACATCTTTCAATAATTCGTGCAACACTTTCTCTCTATTCCAGTTATATTCCCAAAATACAATTAATATTGCTATGATAAATGAGTTGTTTGGCACTGCGTTCTTCCTGAGTTTCAGGTAACTATATTTAACTGGGTGGCTTTTACATGTTTAAACTGTGATTATTAGTCTCTTGCTGATATTGAATGATCTCTCATTCAACTGAACTCTGCACAGAGATCTATGTTGCATTACTGCAATAAGAATACAATAAAATACTGTTGCATTTTATTCTGCACTAATTTCCCCCCCACCAATTACTCTAACCCACGATGAAAATAACCTTGTGCACTGATATTTTGTTGAGTACCATTGCTCTAAACTAGCGTTGTCAGAAAGCATTTAAGTTATTTAAATAAACATGGCAATGGGTGGCTTGATGGTGGTGCACTTTTGCACTTAAAGGTAACCAAGGTAATTCACTCTCTATTAGTAGGCAGTTGACGAACTGCCCGGGCAGATGCCGAAATGACATAAAATTCAATGCTAATTCGGCATCTGCCCACCGCAGCTTGGCACTTCGCAAGCTGTCTGGGCATTTCGGCATCTGTCCATAACATATATATACAGTACTGTGCAAAAGTTTTAGGCAGGTGTGAAAAAACGCTGTAAAGTAAGAATGCTTTCAAAAATAGACATGTTTATAGTTTATATTTATCAATTAACAAAATGCAAAGTGAGTGAACAGAAGAAAAATCTACATCAAATCAATATTTGGTGTGACCACCCTTTGCCTTCAAAACAGCATCAATTCTTCTAGGTACACTTGCACACAGTTTTTGAAGGAACTCGGCAGGTAGGTTGGCCCAAACATCTTGGAGAACTAACCACAGTTCTTCTGTGGATTTAGGCAGCCTCAGTTGCTTCTCTCTCTTCATGTAATCCCAGACAGACTCGATGATGTTGAGATCAGGGCTCTGTGGGGCCATACCATCACTTCCAGGACTCCTTGTTCTTCTTTACGCTGAAGATAGTTCTTAATGACTTTCGCTGTATGTTTGGGGTCGTTGTCATGCTGCAGAATAAATTTGGGGCCAATCAGATGCCTCCCTGATGGTATTGCATGATGGATAAGTATCTGCCTGTACTTCTCAGCATTGAGGAGACCATTAATTCTGACCAAATCCCCAACTCCATTTGCAGAAATGCAGCCCCAAACTTGCAAGGAACCTCCACCATGCTTCACTGTTGCCTGCAGACACTCATTCGTGTACGCTCTCCAGTCCTTGGTGAACAAACTGCCTTCTGCTACAGCCAAATATTTCAAATTTTGACTCATCAATCCAGAGCACCTGCTGCCATTTCTCTGCACCCCAGTTCCTGTGTTTTCGTGCATAGTTGAGTCACTTGGCCTTGTTTCCACGTCGGAGGTATGGCTTTTGGCATAAGTCTTCCATGAAGGCCACTTCTGACCAGACTTCTCCGGACAGTAGATGGGTGTACCAGGGTCCCACTGTTTTCTGCCAGTTCTGAGCTGATGGCACTGCTGGACATCTTCCGATTGCGAAGGGAAGTAAGCATGATGTGTCTTTCATCTGCTGCAGTAAGTTTCCTTGGCCGACCACTGCGTCTACGGTCCTCAACGTTGCCCGTTTCTTTGTGCTTCTTCAAAAGAGCTTGGACAGCACATCTGGAAACCCCTGTCTGCCTTGAAATTTCTGCCTGGGAGAGACCTTGCTGATGCAGTATAACTACCTTGTGTCTTGTTGCTGTGCTCAGTCTTGCCATGGTGTATGACTTTTGACAGTAAACTGTCTTCAGCAACCTCACCTTGTTAGCTGAGTTTGGCTGTTCCTCACCCAGTTTTATTCCTCCTACACAGCTGTTTCTGTTTCAGTTAATGATTGTGTTTCAACCTTATAGGAGGCTGTGTGGTCCAGTGGTTAAAGAAAAGGGATTGTAACCAGGAGGTCCCCGGTTCAAATCCCACCTCAGCCACTGACTCATTGTGTGACCCTGAGCAAGTTACTTAACCTCCTTGTGCTCCGTCTTTCGGGTGAGACGTAGTTGTAAGTGACTCTGCAGCTGATGCATAGTTCACACACCCTAGTCTCTGTAAGTCGCCTTGGGTAAAGGCGTCTGCTAAATAAACTAATAATAATAATAACCTAGATATTGAATTGATGATCATTAGCACCTGTTTGGTATAATTGTTTAATCATACACCTGACTATATGCCTACAAAATCCCTGACTTTGTGCAAGTGTACCTAGAAGAATTGATGCTGTTTTGAAGGCAAAGGGTGGTCACACCAAATATGGATTTGATTTAGATTTTTCTTCTGTTCACTCACTTTGCATTTAGTTAATTGATAAATATAATCTATTAACATGTCTATTTTTAAAAGCATTCTTACTTTATAGCATTTTTTCACACCTGCCTAAAACTTTTGCACAGTACTGTATATATATATATATATATATATATATATATATATATATATATATATATTATTTTTATTATTATTGAAATACATGTTTTCAGTTTCATGTGCTTCATTCAAAACTGCTTAAGGGATCTACATAGCAATGTGCAAGCCAGGTAAAGGTTATGGAATTATTTCATTACCAGTAATTCTTTAAAAGAGGTCTCTGAGTGAAAGAGTGCATTTTCTGAATATTTGCCACTGAAATTATTCTTGGACGAGTTTTTTAGATTAAATAGTATTTACGCCAAGACAAATGTTGTTGAATGCTACAAGTCCAAGCTGTTTTTCAAGCAGCCACAAATATGAAAAAAAAGGTTGGAAGAATGTCTCATCCCCTTGTCAAAATGAACAGGCTTCTACAAATGTCCCCTTCCTCTGGGGATTAGTGACTCTTGCCGCCCAGGTTTCGGGGGTTCTCTCCTAGGACAGCTCTCTGCAGTCAGAGTGGGACCCATGGTCTAAATATAATATCAATCTGCAATAAAGACACTTACAGTAGAACACTGGAAAGTAATAGGCATATGAAGGTAAAAGGTGGTATTCTTCCAGCTTTAATATTAATCCATCATGATTTGCTTGCAACTGTATCATGACCCACATGGAGGTTTCAACCCTTTTATTTTTACTCCATATCATTATTAGCACAGTTTATTTCTAATAGGAATAACACACCAGTTACAATACTAAGCTAAAAAGATACAACCAAATTACTTACAAGTACTTAAATAATTTAATTATATACAAGTACTTAAATAATTTATATATTTATAGTTTGGTAACTTTACTGGTTGTGTTCTTATCTTTCTGAAAACAAAGTGTGCATGCCAATTTGAGGTAAAGGCTTTGATTACCTTCCTAGTCCATTCCTTATTTGCAGATTATGGCACGCTTCCAAGAAAGACCATGCAGACATTTACAAAGCAGACCGCTAATACAGCCATCACCATCTACAGTTGATTAATGCACAGCCCATTCACTTAAGGCAAACTCAAAAAAGGAACAGTCCTTTTATGAATTAAGATTAATTTTTCATGGCCTCTCTACTTTTTGGTTTTCCTGCAGAGTGCTGAGCTACACACATTTGCCCAATCCCCAAGGGTAAATCTGTGTAATTTCATGTGAAGCATTATACCATAAAAAGTAATTATTCATTAATGAGAGGAGAGCCTTTGTGCAATACTGCTGCAATGGAGGAGAGTAAGGTTACTAAGACAAGGAAGACAGGATCTCTACTTTACAAAGCATACTCCTCACTATGACCTATTATAAATTTGACTTGATATTATAATGTTTTCAATATATCAGCTTCATCCCAAGATATCTACTGCATTAGGTAACCGCAGCATTACTAACATGATGTAAAACTGAACAGTGATTAATTTGAGTAGATTATACAATATTTGAAAAGCAAGACTGGAAGATTTTTAATAAACAAGGACTCACATGACATACAATAAAAACAAAAACTATTATTAAATAGAACAATTTAGGGAAAAAAATACTTATTAATTACAATCTTCAAAATATACCCTGATAGTTCATTCAAAACTAGAAAAAAATATATAAATTCTCATTAACATTATACCTTGCAAAAAAATACAGCTGTAAAAAAAAAAAAAAAAAAGATAGCTGTACTTTGCAGTCTCACTTATTCCATTTTTTTTGTCTTAAGAAGACATGTTGAGGAATGACAGTGAACTAATTCTAATTCAAACTGCGTACAGTACTCCTGAGATCGGACAGAAAAAAGCACTGCAGCAAAACTAGATTGTTTTTTACTAAAGAACATCTGCCTCATAACTGAAAAGCATCTTATTGTTTTTGTCTTGTTTTATTACTTTTTAGCTTTAACCGTTTTCCATCTCTCTTCATATACTCTTAGAAGATGACCTGAGATTTCTTTTTACTAAGGGTTTATTAGAGTAAGATTTCCCTCTTGAACTTCGTAACTCTCTCCTATTATCAGAACTTTCATTTTCCAGCTGTTTTCTGGATGCCTCTGTTGGATTTTTACATCTTTCCATAAGCACTTCTGCAGACTTTTCTGATACTTTAATGTTAGGATTCTCTTTTTCCAAACTGCTCCTTAGACCTGTTTTTCTACTGGCCTCAAGTTTCTTTTCTGGTTTCCCTCGGCTTAATAAACCCTTTGTGAATTTGATTTTCTTCTTGTTATCTGCTCTTGGGGTTTTCTGCCCATTTTTCTGTCGTTTTGTTAGCATTTCGCTGGACGTCTTGGAAGCTGAAACAAAGTCTGGCCTCTTTGTACCTTTATTTTCCATTCGTTGCCTCTTCAAATTCACTTTAGTTCTAACACTTTTAGTCTGAGAATTTGGTCCTGTCAATTTATTTCTCGAGCTCCCCTGCTCCGATTTAGGATCTTGTTTTACCAGTGTTTGCCTTCTTGAATTCCTGTTCTTGCATACATTAAATGATTCTGTGGTTTTGTTCTTCTGTGGAGATAAGATCATAGCACCTTTGGTATAAGGTTTTGAAGAGTTCAGGGGGCTCAGGATAATTCTGTTTCTTGACAGATTTGATCGACTACATGATCTGATGCCTGGCTTCCTGTAAGAGGCTGAAGAATCCTTTTCAGGAGGAATATCAGCTTCTAGACAGGAACTTAAATCACTTTCATTCTGACTGTCATTCATTTGTTTTATATCTGGGCTCAGACTTCTAAACAGCTTCCGTACATGTGTAAATGTTTTAGGTTTGCATGCTACTCCCTTTGGCTGCGTTTTCAAAATCCTGTTAGTCAATGAATCATAAAACTTAAGAGGAGTCATCTTATACGTATACCTGATTGTACTTTCACTTTCAGTAGATTTGCGTTTCCTCCCAGTCTTTCTGAAACAGACAGGTTTTAATGGGCACTGTGTGGTTTCTGGAGAAGACAAGACATAGACCAGTGACTTTGGCTGAAAAGGACTCATGATTTTACTATAAGCCTCGGGCAGCTTCAGAGCACACAACCTGGTTTTCATATCTGGTGTCTTTTCACAGTCTAACTCATATCGTGTTTGCTTTGCATCTGTTGGATCACTATATTTTCTTAATATTCTTTTCTTGACAACTGGGTAGTTTACTATGCTTGTTTGGGTTCCATGGCTGACTTTAACAACCTGGCACCTGGAAGCCAGGCGCCATGTTCTTTTTTCTGGCTTCTTTTCAAGTGGTGTTTTACACACAGGGATCAAAAGAGAGGAATGGTTGTAATCACCACCATCATCATCATCATCCATATTAACATGATCAAAAAGTGGCACTGCCTCTTTTGTGGCTGATGCCTCATTACTTTCAGTAAAAGTCTTATTTGCTACTACTTTTTGTTTCTGCTTCTTACTCTTCTTCCCATAGCTAGCCGAGGATTCACTTTCAAAATAACACCGGAAATGTCCGTCTCTAAATTCTCGAACAAGTGCTTCAATTTTCAAGTCATCCTCGTACATGACTTGTGACCATGTCTTTCCAACGAAGGATTGAGGTATATGTGGCAGTGGTAGAAGAAGACCATTATCATTTTTGCATTCTTTTATATCACCATTCCCTTCCTCCTCTTTCTTATGATTCTCTTTCTTCTCTGCCTCTGGGTGTAGATGCAGGACAGAGCTTAGTTGCGATTCATATTTCTTGTCTTCAAGGTCAATGTGAGCCTCCTTGAGACATCCAAGATCTTTGAGAGGCCCTGGGTCTCTCTTTATTGGAGTATCCCACTCAGTACTGGTCCCAGACTCTGAAAAATTACAAGGATTAGCAAGAGAGCCAAGTAATAAATGAAAACTAGTCTCATCCTCAAAGGATGTCTCCTGAGTTGGAATACTGTAACAGTGTTTCCTGATAACCTCCTCAATTGCTTCTCCAACTGTATCTTCAGCTTGAAGAACCTGGTCTTTGTATCTATTGTAACCCTGATCCTCCTTAGAGTGAATTTTCATAACAGTTCCTGGATGTCCCACTGCACACGTCCTCTGTGAGCTGCAGGCTCCAGTCATGTTTCTGAGATGTGACTGAGAATCCGCACACTTCCCCTGAGATTGTTCACTGTGGTGTTTCGGGATACCAAAAGCTGAACTATGTGAGACAGTGAATGAAGGACCAGCAGAAATATGCTTTATAGCTGGTAAAATGTTAAAGGCTGTACCAGATACTGAATTGTTATTGTGTTTTAATAGTTCAGTGTTGATGTCAGCCTTCAAGTCACAATTGGCTACTATTGCGTTCCTTCTACTGACACTTGGGTTTTGAGCAGTTTGGGAACTGCAAGGCTGATTGTGAGGTAAAGGGTTCTCATATAAACTAGAATCTGTATTGCTACTAGTCCTGTGCAAAAAGCCCTGTGTTGGTGAATTACTTTTCACAGTGACAGAACTGAAGCTGTGTCTTTTTAAGTCTTCTGTAGGCATTGTGCTTCCTGGGAATGAGGATCTGTTGAATTTGTGAGTTTGCAATGCCTTTCTTTTATTTTGCCTGTTATCCATTATGGATTTCACTTCCTTTACTAAGATTACTGGTCCAGATTCATCATCAGTACTGGGCATCTCCTCCCTGGTCCCCACTGTCTCTCTCTCATCTTCAGGTAAACAGTACACATCAGAGAGCTCTTCTTTCGGTACAAGGGGGAGGTTTAAAGAAGGCAGGTCTGCATGAGTTGGCCTGGAAAAGATTAAAAATACAATCATACAGCAAGTCCACTTTAAAGTGATTTTATTTAGTTAATTGTGCTCCTACTGATAATACTTGCTATGTACTTAACCTCTATAGCAGGACTACATTTTAATGTACTTACAGAAATGCAGTCACATTTTACCTGGCAATTTTATCAGGCAATGGGCACAAACCATAAAAATATTCTCTCAGTTTCAACCAAATGTCTTGAAGACTTTATTACATTTTTCACAAAATTAGGAAAGTTGGCAAGTATCTTTTCTACAGTATGCAGTCAATTCTGTCTATCCTGATACTAAGAATTTTCTACATGGTCCCAGCAAAATTGAGCATTACTGCTTATAATCCAAATTCACTTAACACAAATTTCCTGTCCGACACTAAAGGTCTGATGGCTTTGCTGTGGATCCACAGCACAAAAAAAAGACAGCTTGGCAGGGACACGTTTCGGGGGACGCGTGTCAACAGCAGTTTCCCAGAGTCGCCAGGGCGTTGCAGAGGTGAACCGGGAATAATAACACAATTGGCGATTCCAAATTGGGGAGAAAAATGGGGTAAAAATCATTGGCAACAACTAAATAAAAAAAATGTCCTTGATCAGAATGGGACATTGCAAATGACTTGCAGTTCATTTGCAATGTATACTTTTTAAAGGTCCACTTCCAACTATATTTTCAATAAAATGCACAATACTTTTAAATTTGTAATACTTTTCATTGTTCTGTAATTTATATTTGATTGCATTTTTTTTTCTTTTTGCTGGTCCCTTGAATTTCATATTAATGATAATTGACTGTATAAAACAATATCTGTTAAAGCAGAAACTTTTATCCTTCAACCATGCATTACATTTGTATACTTAAAACATCATAAAATTTTAATATGCATTATTAGAAACAAATGGCATGCTGGCATAATGTTGCCACTGACAGTTTTATGAAAACAATATATATATATATATATATATATATATATATATATATATATATATATATATATATATATATATACACAGTACTGTGCAAAAGTTTTAGGCAGGTGTGAAAAAATGCTGTAAAGTAAGAATGCTTTCAAAAATAGACATGTTAATAGATTATATTTATCAATTAACTAAATGCAAAGTGAGTGAACAGAAGAAAAATCTAAATCAAATCCATATTTGTGTGACCACCCTTTGCCTTCAAAACAGCATCAATTCTTCTAGGTACACTTGCACAAAGTCAGGGATTTTGTAGGCATATAGTCAGGTGTATGATTAAACAATTATACCAAACAGGTGCTAATGATCATCAATTCAATATGTAGGTTGAAACACAATCATTAACTGAAACAGAAACAGCTGTGTAGGAGGAATAAAACTGGGTGAGAAACAGCCAAACTCAGCTAACAAGGTGAGGTTGCTGAAGACAGTTTACTGTCAAAAGTCATACACCATGGCAAGACTGAGCACAGCAACAAGACACAAGGTAGTTATACTGCATCAGCAAGGTCTCTCCCAGGCAGAAATTTCAAGGCAGACAGGGGTTTCCAGATATGCTGTCCAAGCTCTTTTGAAGAAGCACAAAGAAACGGGCAGCGTTGAGGACCGTGAGCGCAGTGGTCGGCCAAAGGAAACTTACTGCAGCAGATGAAAGACACATCATGCTTACTTCCCTTCGCAATCGGAAGATGTCCAGCAGTGCCATCAGCTCAGAATTAGCAGAAAACAGTGGGACCCTGGTACACCCATTTACTGTCCGGAGAAGTCTGGTTAGAAGTGGCCTTCATGGAAGACTTGCGGCCAAAAAGCCATACCTCCGACGTGGAAACAAGGCCAAGCAACTCAACTATGCACGAAAACACAGGAACTGGGGTGCAGAAAAATGGCAGCAGGTGCTCTGGACTGAGGAGTCAAAATTTGAAATATTTGGCTGTAGCAGAAGGAAGTTTGTTCGCCGAAGGGCTGGAGAGCGGTACACGAATGAGTGACTGCAGGCAACAGTGAAGCATGGTGGAGGTTCCTTGCAAGTTTGGGGCTGCATTTCTGCAAATGGAGTTGGGGATTTGGTCAGAATTAATGGTCTCCTCAATGCTGAGAAGTACAGGCAGATACTTATCCATCATGCAATACCATCAGGGAGGCATCTGATTGGCCCCAAATTTATTCTGCAGCATGACAACGACCCCAAACATACAGCGAAAGTCATTAAGAACTATCTTCAGCGTAAAGAAGAACAAGGAGTCCTGGAAGTGATGGTATGGCCCCACAGAGCCCTGATCTCAACATCATCGAGTCTGTCTGGGATTACATGAAAAGAGAGAAGCAACTGAGGCTGCCTAAATCCACAGAAGAACTGTGGTTAGTTCTCCAAGATGTTTGGGCCAACCTACCTGCCGAGTTCCTTCAAAAACTGTGTGCAAGTGTACCTAGAAGAATTGATGCTGTTTTGAAGGCAAAGGGTGGTCACACCAAATATTGATTTGATGTAGATTTTTCTTCTGTTCACTCACTTTGCATTTTGTTAATTGATAAATATAAACTATTAACATGTCTATTTTTGAAAGCATTCTTACTTTACAGCATTTTTTCACACCTGCCTAAAACTTTTGCACAGTACTATATATATATATATATATATATATATATATATATATATATATATCATAATACAAACAATCAGATTTTCAGCTGATAGCTCAATTATTTATAAACAATTACACATTCCAGATTTGCATTCAAAAGTGAGATTTATTGTATTAAATCCAAAAATTAAAAAATACATTCAGAACTTCAAAAAGGTCTAAACATTTGTCAATTTGACTTCAGCATGGGGGTTGGACAATTCAAAATCACCTGCCATAACACTGTCAATAGATTGTTGGGCCACCATAAGCAGCCAGGACATCACTGATTACATTCGATGAGACTGCAAGGAAGTCAGAGGGTGGGATATTAGGACAGACTATTCCTATAGTACTCTAATTCCTGCAGGGATGGGAATCTTCTAGACTATTCCTATGGAAACATCAGTACTTTACTCAATCTTGGGTGCATATAAATGCACCTTCTTACTGAATGCCTAAAATACTAAAAGTCTGCAAATCTGCTGTCTTTCCCATTGCAACTGACACTGGCAAAAGGGAGATGCAGCTTTTATATATTGCAAAATAAATGTCAGGGAGTCTGTTCACACAAGCAACCATACCTGATGTCATTGTATCTGTAAGGGTGGTGCTGAATGACATCCTGAAGAAACCGCTCCATAAGACTATTAGCTGCCACATTATTCCTGGAATTGCTTACAAAGTCTCTGTGTCTGGTGGTCAGAATATGCTGCAATAAAAAAAGCATGTGACAGCATGAATGCATTCTGCATATTAAGGGCAAATGAAAAGCATACAGGACTGTAAGTCTAAATAGATCTAAATAATGTAAAGGTAACATTCCCAGAATTAACCAAGGCTGCCATTGCTGCAAAGCTATTAGTGATGACCATTACTGGAAGAAAGAGTTACATAATCCTAAACTTATTGAACAGTAGTGAGGCGAAAGATCACGTGACCCAATTACTGAGATGGCTGCTTGCTGTTAGAGCTCCTGCCACCACTTCGCTATTTTCATTTATAATTGAGCAACTTCCGCTCCTTGTGTTGTTTTTTTATCTGTTGCTCCCCTTCAATCCACACCAGAGAAAAAGCATATGAAGAAGTCACTGGGCCCCAATGACTGGAACACTCGCTTGGCAGAGGTTGCACGCGCTTTTCGTGGATCAGTTCAAGAAGCAATTGACGCGGCTTTGCAGCGTACGAGTCAGAACGTAACCGAAACTGCTGCTATCCTTAATACTCTTGAACAGGAGAGGGCTGATATTGCTTACTTATGAAGTAGTTAACTACCAGGCACGATATCACCAGAGCTGATCTTCGCCAGGAGAAAGACAAAATTAATCAATGTAATGCTTGTATTGATGCTATAGATGATAAGATGGTGGACCTTGAGGACAGAAATCGTCGCTGTAACAGCAGACTGGTGGGGCTTCCTGAAGGGGCTGAAGGCAATGACCCCAACCACTTTCTTCAGCAGAAAATTCCACAATGGTACCCTGAAGCCCTCCAATGACCACCCTTTTCTCTTTTCTGGAGTTAAACTGAGCCCATCGCATATGCACCGGTGGCCCTTGAGATTCCAATAGACTCTGATATTTCAATGCTTTCATTATACTGACCGACAACTACTTCTCCAGGCTGCTCGCAAATCCACTCGTCATTGTACAGCGACAAAAGCTCTTTTTTTACGTGGATTATTCTGCTGCCACAGCCACGAAGAGGAGGGCCTTTGGTGAAGTTAGAGTGAAGTTTCATAGCATTAATGTTATTGTTGGTGACAATCTGTACTAAATAGATCATTAAACACTGAATACATGGGCTGTTAGACTATCTCTCTCTCTCTCATTAGGGTGCAACAATTAATCGATGAATTGATTATTTATCATCTGTCCTTAAATTTCCCAAGCTTGATTACATTTGGTGAATCAATGCATCAAATTAGTACCCAGTTTTCATTAAAACCTTGAGTGTATGAGACTGCGCTTCTTTTAGTGCTAGTACGGTAGATTAGCGCGTTCCTAGGATACACACTTTAGGCCTCAACATTCGCGTTGGACAAGCCAAAACAGAAGTAGGCCTATTTTATTTAGATTTTCTTGATTTAAAAATTAATAATACATTTTTGTTTGTTTTAAATCTACCTATTACTTTCTTTTGCTTCAAAGCATGTTGTGTTTGGATTATATGGCAATATATTACATAAAAGATGAATTTAATACGATAGATAAATTAGTCAGGATTTGTGAGATTCATTCAAATGTTTTGCTTTTGGACATAAAACGTTAACAGTACAACCATAGTTCAGATAGAAATTACTTCTGTTAAAATATAGTATTTTTTATTATTATAATGTTAAAGGGACATCTGACTCAGATGCACAGATTCTGTTAAAAACTCAAGTCTTTTGTATTTTTCTTTTATATTTATATATACTCTACCGGTCAAAAGTTTTAGAACACCTCCATTTTTCCAGTTTTTATTGAAATTTACGCAGTTTAATGTCTCAATGTAATTAAAGCATAGAACAAATAAACAATTGGAGATAAAAAAAGAAATCATGGAATCGTTTTGTTTAACAAAATTTAATCTAAATTTTTGACTCATCAAAGTAGCCACCTTTTGCAGATATAACAGCCGAACACACTCATGGCATTCTTTCTACAATGGAAATCAAATATTGTTCGGAAAGTTCTTCCCAACACTGTTGCAGAAGTTCCCACAAATGTGTTGCATTTGTAGGTTGCTTTGCTTTCACCCTTCTGTCCAGTTCATCCCAAACCACCTCGATGGGGTTTAAGTCTGGAGACTGTGCTGGCCATTCCATGATTTGAAGCCTTCCGTCTTGTTCTTTTCTTCTAAGGTAGTTCTGACATAGCCTGGAGTTATGTTTTGGGTCATTATCTTGCTGTAGGATGAACCCCTGACCAACTAGGCATATACCAGAGGGTATTGCATGGCGCTGCAAAATGCTGTGGTAGCCGTTTTGGTTCAGGGTGCCACTCACTCTGTGCAAGTCGCCGACTCTGGATCCAGCAAAAGAGCCCCAGACCATCACGCTTCCTCCTCCATGTTTGACAGTTGGTGTCACTCACCGAGGAACCATCCTTTAAGCCTACTCGGCGCTACAAAAACCCTGCATGATGAACCGAAGATTTCAAATTTTGATTCATCGGTTCATAAGACCTTCTTCCAGTCTTCAGTAGTCCACTGGTGGTGCGTCATGGCCCAGGCAAGCCTCTTTTCTTATTTTGCCATCTTAGCAATGGCTTTCTTACTGCCACTCGACCTGTCAAACCTGCAGCTCGAAGTCTTCTCTTCACAGTTGAAACTGAGACTTGCTTACTTCGACCAGTGTTAAGCTGTGCTTGAAGCTGTTGTCCTGTGAGCGCCTATCACGCAAGCTGTTGACTCTCAGAAACTTGTCTTCTGATTCTGTTGTGGCTTTGGGTCTGCCAGACCTCTTCCTGTCAGAGTTTCCTCCAGTTTCCAAGTGCCTTTTGATGGTGTAGGAAACTGTACTCACTGACACCTTGGCTTTCTTTGCAATTTCTCTAAAGGAAAGACCTACACTTTTAAGGGTTATAATGGTCTGTCTGTCTTCCTTTGTTAATTGCCTTTTTCTCGCCATTATGATAGCAATATACTACTTCCTGCAGTACAATACTGTCCAAATAATGCTTAAGAGGGTGTAGTAACACAGTCTGTTCCAACACTGCTTTTATACAGACAGAGGGTTTGTAAGTAATCAACAAAAGTTGGGACACCTGTAGGAATTGTTAGCATCAACTTTCAAGGCTTAATTTACTTCCATTGCTGCAGAACAGCTGTAAGTTGTTAACCCATTACTTGTTCCCTGAAAAGGCCTTTTGTATAACTCTGAAATG
Organism: Acipenser oxyrinchus oxyrinchus; assembly: GCA_030684275.1. Taxonomy (NCBI): domain Eukaryota; kingdom Metazoa; phylum Chordata; class Actinopteri; order Acipenseriformes; family Acipenseridae; genus Acipenser; species Acipenser oxyrinchus. Next base: position 34,525,246 of record CM060258.1, read on the forward strand.
TACATTATTTTTCAGTTTTGGTAACCTAAACTTTTTTTTTAACCCCTGGCAGTTTACCGCTTACCTTTGTACCATTTCAGGTTATTCACTGGACTTGAACTGCTTAAATTTCAATAAAAACTGGAAAAATGGGGGTGTTCTAAAACTTTTGACCGGTAGTGTGTGTGTATATATATATATATATATATATATATATATACAGTACCAGTCAAAAGTTTGAGTACACTTGCTGGAAACTAGGTTTTTTTCATAATTGACAATGTTTTACGTCGTAAATACTTGTAAATGAAAACACATGTTACAATATACAAAACAAAACATAAGGAGTATCAAAGCAATGTTCAAGAAAATTGAAAATTGTCTCTAAATCTTGGATTCCTCAAAATAGTCACCCTTTGCCTTAATAACAGCCTCACAAACACGAGGCATTCGGTTAAGTTTCAGCAGGAAATCACCCGACGTTTCTTCCCAGCTCTTCTGTAGCAATTCCCAGAGATGTAAAGCACTTGTGGGTAGCTTTGCTTTGACTCTTCTGTCCAGTTCGTCCCATACAAGTTCTATGGGATTGAGGTCTGGAGACTGGGCAGGCCAGGTCATTAGATTGAGTTGTCCTTCACTTTCCTTCTTCGCCAGATAGTTCTTGCACAACTTTGAGGTATGTTTCGGGTCATTATCTTGCTGAAGAATGAAGGACTGCCCAAATAGCCGTAATCCTGATGGAATGGCATGCCTCTGAAGTATGCTATGATAGCCATGCTGGTTGAGCTTGCCATGGACTTGGTAAAGATCACCAACTCTGTCACCAGCAAAGCAACCCCAGACCACGACACTGCCTCCTCCATGCTTGACAGTGGGAACCACACATGCAGAACTCATGCGCTCACCCTCTCTGCGTCTTACAAATACTCAGCGGTTGGACCCAAATATTTCAAATTTTGACTCATCGGTCCATAAGACCGACTTCCACTCCTCAAACGTCCAGTTTCTGTGTTTTTTGGCCCAGGCAAGTCTCTTCCTCCAGTTAGGCCAGCTTCACGCAATCTCCTCTGAACAGTTGACGTTGAAACATCTGTACTTCTAGTAGCATTTAGCTGAGCTTGTATTTCAGGGGCAGTTAATCGCCGGTTTCGCAGACTTGTGTCTCGAATGAACTTGTTCTCTGATTCTGAGGTCACCCTTGGCCTGCCTGACCTTGTTCGGTCCTCATGAGTGCCAGTTTCTTCAAATCGTTTGATGGTCTTGGCCACAGCAGTTACAGACACTTGCAAAGTTCTTGCGATTTGTCTTAAAGATTGGCCTTCATTTCTTAAAGTAATTACAGACTGTCTTTTTTCTTTGCTTAACTGAGCGTATTTTGCCATTTTCTGCTCCCTTACATTCAGGAATGACAAACTTGTGCCTATGCTACCTATATTTATAGTAATCATGGACCCTCACCTGTTAACAATAATTGGTGACAAAAGGTTAATTAGGTAACATGCTAGTTAACTTCGGAGAACATCTAACAAAGACACTTTTATACTTAGGCCAGTGTTCTAACACCGTGTTATACACATTTCAGACTTTTAACTGACTTGGGCTTCAGACTGAAATCCCCTTGCTTTGGGTGACCATTTCATTGAAATTGACAAGATTTACATTTTCATTTAAAAATAAAATTTTTGAATGCAATTCACTTATGATTATCAGCTTATATAAGTACACGTATCATATAATGAAATATTAAGTGTTTATAGACAAGTTTATACAGTTAAAAGCATAGATAATCATGAAAAACCTGGTTTCAAGCAGGTGTACTCAAACTTTTGACTGGTACTGTATATATACAGTGCCTTGCATAAGTATTCACCCCTCTTGGACTTTTCCACGTTTTGTAGTGTTACAACCTAGAATTAAAATGGATTTAATTAGGATTTTTTTGTCACTGATCTACACAAAATAGTCCATAATGTCGAAGTGGGGAAACAAAATCTACATATTTTTCAAAATTATTTACAAATTATTTTCAAGTCTTGATTGCATAAGTATTCACCCCCTTTGCTGTGACACCCCTAAATAAGCTCTGGTGCAACCAATTACCTTCAGAAGTCACATAATTAGTTGAATGGAGTCCACCTGTGTGCAATTAAAGTGTCACATGATCGCAGATTAAATACACCTGTTTCTGGAAGGCCCCAGAGTTTGTTAGAGAGCATATCTAAACAAACAGCATCATGAAGACCAAGGAGCTGTCAAAACAAGTCCGGGATAAAGTTCTGGAGAAGCACCAATCAGGGTTGGGTTATAAAAATATATCCCAAACTTTGAACATCCCCCGGAGAACCGTTAAATCCATTATTAAAAAAATGGAAAGAATATGGCACAACCGCGACTCTGCCTAGAGAAAGCCGTCCACCAAAACTCAGTGACCAGGTAAGGAGGGCATTAGTCAGAGAAGCAACCAAGAGGCCAATGGTAACTCTGAAGGAGCTGGAGAGATCCACAGCTGAGATGGGAGAAACCGCTCCACAAAGCTGGGCTTTATAGAAGAGTGGCGAGAAGAAAGCCATTGCTGAAAAAAAACCCATATCAAATCCTGTTTGGATTTTGCCAAAAGGCATGTGGGAGACACAGCAAACGTGGAAAAATGTTCTCTGGTCTGATGAGACCAAAATTAAACTTTTTGTGTGGCGCAAAGCCAACACTGCTCATCACCCTGAGAACACCATCCCCACGGGGAAGCATGGTGGTGGCAGCATCATGTTATGGGGATGCTTTTCATCGGCAGGGACTGGGAAACTGGTCAGGATTGAGGGCAAGATGGATGGAGCCAAATACAAGGAAATTCTAGAGAAAAACCTGTTTCAGTCTGCAAGAGACCTGGGACTGGGGCGGAGGTTCACCTTCCAGCAGGACAATGACACTAAACACACAGCCAAAGCTACACTGGAGTGGTTTAAAAACAAGAACCTGAATGTCTTAGAATGGCCCAGTCAAAGCTCAGACCTCAATCTGATTGAGAATCTGTGGCTAGACTTGAAAATTGCTGTTCACCAGTGGTCCCCATCCAACTTGACAGAGGTTGAGCAATTTTGCCAAGAAGAATGGGCAAAAAATGCAGGATCCAGATGTGCAAAGCTGGTAGAGACTTACCCAAAAAGACTCACAGCTGTAATTGCTGCCAAAGGTGCTTCTACCAAGTATTGACTCGGGGGTGAATACTTATGCAACCAACAAATGTCTTTTTTTTTTTTTTGTTTACTTAACTTTTGTGTCACAATAAAAAATATTGTACACCTTCAAAGTGTTAAGTATGTTGTGTAAATCAAATGGTAAAAATCCCAATTAAATCCATTTTAATTCCAGGTTGTAACACTACAAAATGTGGAAAAGTCCAAGGGGGTGATTACTTATGCAAGGCACTGTGTATGTGTGTGTATATATATATATATATATATATATATATATATATATATATATATATATATATATACAGTACCAGTCAAAAGTTTGAGTACACCTGCTTGAAACCAGGTTTTTCATGATTATCTATGCTTTTAACTGTATAAACTTGTCTATAAACACTTAATATTTCATTATATGATACGTGTACTTATATAAGCTGATAATCATAAGTGAATTGCATTCAAAAATTTTATTTTTAAATGAAAATGTAAATCTTGTCAATTTCAATGAAATGGTCACCCAAAGCAAGGGATTTCAGTCTGAAGCCCAAGTCAGTTAAAAGTCTGAAATGTGTATAACACGGTGTTAGAACACTGGCCTAAGTATAAAAGTGTCTTTGTTAGATGTTCTCCGAGTTAACTAGCATGTTACCTAATTAACCTTTTGTCACCAATTATTGTTAACAGGTGAGGGTCCATGATTACTAAAAATATAGGTAGCATAGGCACAAGTTTGTCATTCCTGAATGTAAGGGAGCAGAAAATGGCAAAATACGCTCAGTTAAGCAAAGACAAAAGACAGTCTGTAATTACTTTAAGAAATGAAGGCCAATCTTTAAGACAAATCGCAAGAACTTTGCAAGTGTCTGTAACTGCTGTGGCCAAGACCATCAAACGATTTGAAGAAACTGGCACTCATGAGGACCGAACAAGGTCAGGCAGGCCAAGGGTGACCTCAGAATCAGAGAACAAGTTCATTCGAGTCACAAGTCTACGAAACCGGCGATTAACTGCCCCTGAAATACAAGCTCAGCTAAATGCTACTAGAAGTACAGATGTTTCAACGTCAACTGTTCAGAGGAGATTGCGTGAAGCTGGCCTAACTGGAGGAAGAGACTTGCCTGGGCCAAAAAACACAGAAACTGGACGTTTGAGGAGTGGAAGTCGGTCTTATGGACCGATGAGTCAAAATTTGAAATATTTGGGTCCAACCGCTGAGTATTTGTAAGACGCAGAGAGGATGAGCGCATGAGTTCTGCATGTGTGGTTCCCACTGTCAAGCATGGAGGAGGCAGTGTCGTGGTCTGGGGTTGCTTTGCTGGTGACAGAGTTGGTGATCTTTACCAAGTCCACGGCAAGCTCAACCAGCATGGCTATCATAGCATACTTCAGAAGCATGCCATTCCATCAGGATTATGGCGAGTTGGGCAGTCCTTCATTCTTCAGCAAGATAATGACCCGAAACACACCTTAAAGTTGTGCAAGAACTATCTGGCGAAGAAGGAAAGTGAAGGACAACTCAATCTAATGACCTGGCCTGCCCAGTCTCCAGGCCTCAATTCCATAGAACTTGTATGGGACGAACTGGACAGAAGAGTCAAAGCAAAGCTACCCACAAGTGTCCTACATCTCTGGGAATTGCTGCAGAAGAGCTGGGAAGACATGTCGGGTGATTTCCTGCTGAAACATGGTAACTAAATGCCTTCTGTTTGTGAGGCTGTTATTAAGGCAAAGGGTGGCTATTTTGAGGAATCCAAGATTTAGAGGCAATTTTCAATTTTCTTGAACATTGCTTTGATACTCCTTATGTTTTGTTTTGTATATTGTAACATGTGTTTTCATTTTCAATTATGAAAAAAACCTAGTTTCCAGCAAGTGTACTCAAACTTTTGACTGGTACTGTGCTTAGTTATTGGATCTTCTGTTTTATTAAAAAAAAAATTACAATTAATTTCAGGTATTATTATTCAGTCCATTTTTTGTTGTATTATCGTATTGTAAGGGGATATATAGTACATAATATCTATATGTCTGCACCAAAAAAAAACAAAAAACGTATTGCCTTTGTTTTGATTTTGTATTAGGGGTTCATGTATAGAGGCTGTACGCCTTTAAGAAGAAAGGCATGATGGGATAACAGCTGAACCCTTGTCAGCTGATATACAAATGCTTAAGTGCTGAGACGTGCTGTGTATTAACACCAGCAGAATATAGTAACCCCAGTTTCATGCAACAGTTGTGATGGTGGCCAAACATTTGAGTACTGTTGTGTAAAAAATGTGCTTAAAATGAACAGCTGCATTCAATACATTTAGAAAAACAGAAAAACAAAAATACACTTAATAACATGCCATTAACAAAATGCCCTGAAAACTTAACATAAATAATTTTAATGAAGGGCTGTAATGCAGCAAAAAGCTCAATAATTAAACAAAAAAAGTAAGTGAAAAGGTACCAAGCTGTTTTTTGTTTTATGAACTCCAATAAACCAACGTTATCTTTCGCCAGTCAAAAAAGTGCCTAAATAAAGTTTTGAGTCCCACAAACAGATTTTTTTTGTCTGTTGCATCTTCTTTAGCAGCTGCAACATTGTTTACTGTCAGGAGTTTAAGGATGATTTAATTGTGCAGCAGATTCCCTAGTTAGATGATGAGCTTATAATATCTTTTCAGCCAAAGAAGCAAGCATGGTAATATTAGACATTACCATTATGAAAAACAGTAATATATCCTGAGTTTTGTACAAAAGCTGGGTCAGGGAAAACAAAGTTTATTTCTCAAACTAACCAGAAAGGTGAAAACAGAACACATAGAAATACTTGCGACTGTAATTAGAAAGTGTACTGCTGAGAAAAAAAAAAAACTAAAATCTTTAGGGAATTCAAAATTAAATGTACAGCAGCTTACTTGACTGCAGTTAAAAAAAAAAAAAACTGTCATTCACTAAATTTAGCTCTCAGATTGTGCTTATGAAAATATCTAAAATATATGACAATATGCTTGCTGAGCATGGGAGTTGCAGCATGCCGTTTCTCATATTACAACTGCACAATTAAAGGTGTGGCCACCGATTTCACACACATTCTTGTATTGCAGAGGCCTTCATGCTCCAAAACTACATTTTTCTTCTTGCTGATCTTGCCTTGCTGTGAGCAGTGCTGAAATAAAGCTCCTTCACTAATGGAGTACTTTGTCAGACTACAAGCAGACCACTACTAGTCTAGCACATGCTTAAAAATGCAAAAATGAGCCATAATTTTAATCTTTTTTCAAAAATGTCACCTACTCTCTCACACTCCCACTCCCGCTCCATGAGATCTGTGCCCCTACTACCTTGTTAAGGCCACATACCTTCAAACTAATTGAAAACCCTGAATACATATGGTTTCCTACCTGTTCCAGGCTGTTATAAAGAACTTGACAACAGCTGCAGTATCCCTGTCTGTTCTGCTTTGCTGATGTTCCTGGGACAGGCTGGTCATATCCAATGCTTAAACTGAAATTTAGTTGAATTTAAGTTTATTCTTTTCTGAAACTGTAAGCGGTTTAGTCTATTCTTTTTTTTTCTTTATGCAAAAGTGCCATTTATGCAAAACATTATTATTATGATGTTTGCTAGCAACAACTTAGAATTTGTTTTCAGATTTAACATTATGTTTTGTAACTGTACCTAGTGTCCTTCCATTGCAATAAGTACCAAATTCACAAATGACAATTATCAACAAAAAAAAAGAAAAATGCACTGTTGCAATGCAAGCATAACAAAAGATGGTCTGTTGTCATCAAAAGTAGTACTTATTTTGAACCCTCTACAAAGTAAATAATTAAGTTCATTTCACAGCTTCAGACATAAACATGTCAAATAGCATACAAGTGGTTTCCTTCTTAATTCTAATGTTCTAGTAAAGGCCACTAAATAAAATTAGTTAGACACTGAGAGTAAATCATTTAGAAGTTTGTGCAATTTATTATTATGTCTAATGTTTCACCGTTTACTCACCCACTGCTGTTCTCTATTTTTGTCAATGGTTCATTTTGTCTTCGTCCTGTTTCTGTTCAAACAAAAAGAAGATAACTTTACACATTCAATGTTAATATGTTAATGGTTGGGTTTTTTTCCGAATCCTGCTCAACATCGTTTCCTCATTCATTATGTAGCTTTTTGCTGTGCTTTCATGAACCATGACTTATTCATGTAGATGGATTGTATTTAGTGAACATTATCTCGTAGTCAGAAATGTATTTTCTGAAAAAAAAGAGTGAAAAAAAAACTACTAATTCAACAAAAGTTATGTCAAATGCGAATAAAAATAAAATGAGTGCAAACCTGAATAACCTGAATATAGTGAATGTTTGTCAGTATGAATATAATTATATCCTATTTTTTTGTATTGATTTTTTTGATGAATGTGTGTGGTCCGGATCATTACATTTATGGTCAGTGGTTAAAACAATGGCAGCGAAAGAGCTTTACTGGACAACACTGGAATTGAAACTTCTGAAAATCAAAAAATACAGTGTATTAAACATTAAAAAAAACAGTTCAAACTTAAACAGTCACGTGTCCTCAATATGGCAAACATGAAGCAGCTTTGTAAAAATGTAGCCAGTATGTAGAAGGTCTTTATCATCCAGTAACCAAAATGTCACACGGTTAGGGTTAGTTGAGTGAAGTGCAACAGGTACGAATAACTCAACACCATCCCTACACTGTGGCAGCTATTCTGCATTTTATATTTATACCAAAGGTTTTACTTATTTATAACAATAGTATAATCATTGCTTACCTTGTGCTGAAGGAGCTGACTGATCTCCAGCAGGCATGCATTTATCATTCATCTGTAAAATAAACACATACATACATACATACATACATACATAAACAAGAAGGACTACCCCTCATTTTCACATACTGTACTGCTCCATAATGATTTACAATGTTGGGGACGTAAACATGTCCTGCATTAAAATATAATAAATACAATAAAGAAAATAAAAGCCAATGTGACTATGAGACCAAGATCCTCTAATTTTCATCTTATAAATACTGGTTAACGCAAATCAGTCACTTTGCACTGCAGCTGAGCAATGATGCATTGCAGTCGGAGGCACCAAACAATAGGCTGCAACATGCTAGGGCTACCACCACAGGTCAAGGAAGGTGCTGTAACCAATGTCTTCATTTAAATATGGGAAAATCCACCCTTTCTATCATTCCTTTTGATAACTTAAAAAGAGCAATTACCTGCAATACACAGTATGAAAAATATTTGTATTTTCCAATACTAACCTTGCCTGCTGACACTTGGTAACTACATGCGTGTTTGAGCAAAAGAAGTAACAGTCAGAAGCCACTTCTGAACACTTCTATGGCATTTACAATCAACTGTTTAACCACATGGAAACAATACTGCAGGGCATTTCACAGCCCAGTCTGCAATAGTCCAGTCTTGATAAACAAAACAAAAAAAATATATAAATATATTAAATACATATAAATCTCAAAAATTGCCTTATAGGTAAAATTCACAAATTAAAAAAAAATCATAACTTTTATGCCCAAAACATATTTTCCCAAAATGTAAACAGTTTCACCATATTTAAATGTTATGGGTTGCTTTTTAAGGTGTAAACTTGCTTCATGATTCAATTTCACTGCTTTATTTTTTAACTGAGCTCCACTTTTAAACAGCTTTAGATTTTGGTATTGTATTTCATACAGCAGATTTGAAAAAATACATTCATCAAAAAAGCAATGAATTCCCCCAATTTTCGTCTTTAATCAACTCCTATTTTTGAAAGATAAACATTCAACAGTGATGTACAAAACTGATAAACAACGTACTTGATTAAGAGAGCTTCAAATACATTACATAAATATGTGATACTAGTCAACAGGAGTTTTTCTTCTTCCAAAAAATAAGGATAATACAGCTATGGCCGAAAGCTTTACATCACCCTATATAGAATTAACATATGTTGCGTCATAAAGTCGAACATAATTTTGTTTTTGTAAAAAAGACACGTAAAAAAGACGTGAAACCTGTTATCATTTAGAAAGTATAACCTACAATACACATTTCACATAGCATTTAAAATCATATGTTTCGCAGTGAAACTGCATTATTAATAAATAATTGGCAGAAGAGTGTTCAGCTCTTGTCGTACACTGCCCGACGTACTACGGAACAAATAGATAACTGAACGACTTATCCAATTGCAGGACCGGAAAATCAGGTGTATTTTGTGGCACTCATGTGGTACTACAGAGTACCTTGTTCATGGCAAACGAGATAACCTCTCGTTATTACTTTTTGTGTTAATAATATCCTTCAGTGACTGAGATGAACGCATACACTGCATTTAATCAAAAGCACACTATCTTACTACCCTGTGTTCAACAATGTTTTTTTCTTTTTGCACCACTTTCTGTTACTATTGAAATTCAGTACTGTCACACTCGTGAGTAAAAAAAAACCCTTGCATTTTAAGTTTAAAATAAATGTTTTAACTTTTAAGTGTCTCATAAAAAATATGCTTAATCCCGACTGAACCCTAAACTGTTTGCAATGCAATACAGACCATGCAAACTATGTCTGTCGGTAATTTCAAACAAATTCAGTGAAGTGTAGTGTACCAAGCTACACAGGGCCTGCGAATCAAAGCAACCATTCACAACTCTAAAATAAATAAAGGGCTGTTAGGTTTTATTACACCATAATATCTTTTAGGCATTTCGCATTTAGCGTCTCCTACCGTGGTACCTGCTTGCACCGTGTAGTGTTAAAGCGTAGTAAACAAATGGAAGAAGGCCTACTGGTTTCAAAGTAATTCACAAACATGCACTACACGCCAGATAATACTACATAGTGCATTTACATGTATTGTAACTAAAACTAGAACATGTGAAATATTAGCTACCAATGTATGACGTAACCTATGGAATAAAGCGGGCTACACTTCATTCAGTAGTTTTCACCTTGTTGTTCTTGTTATTTCCCTACGCGCTTATCGGTAGTAGAGTTCAAGTTTCCCCATATTTTCTTCCTCAGTAACAGTGACGTCACTGTCGTCGTGAAAAGGAACGCCTACTTTTGTTCCTGGACTATGTTAAAGAGGAAGGCTTGCTGTCCGCGAAATGTTCTAAATAAAATTATGGTAAACAGAAACACAGAAGTGTAAAATTGTGTACAGAGACCTGTCTATTAAAAAAAAGCAGGCCTGCTACTAACCAACAGATTTTATATTAGCTGTCAAAATGGGTTCCAATTTCTTTCAAATCGTTTGACGACAGAATCATTAGTGTAGTGTTATTTTGACGTTAAATTTGATTCTGTACGCATGCGTATCAATACATAACCCAATACTTCTTGTGTACTATCCAATTTTATATGAAAATCCAGTTATTAGGTTATAGTCCTTTGGTTTCTCATATAAACCCTTACGCCCGTGTCTGAGTATAAGCTGATATGAATGCAGAAGACGTGTGGGCTAAGGGTTCAACACAGTAAACTGGGGTAAAATTGATAGAAGACATCAAGTGAAAATATTTAAACCCCTGTTCTATTGAAATCTGCTGATGAGTCTGTATCTGTATTACCTAATATTTAATTATATCATTTGTAAGGCTTTACATGCTGTAAAGCTCCTGCCAATGGTTCCCTCTCAGATCCTCTGAAGGGTCTAGCCTTCAAAGAATCACCCAAATGCAGTATTTTACCACTATATGAAACATTGAAACACATGCTGTTTGAATTAGTTAATGTAATTACAAATTTGAGTGTGCAATTGTTATGAGCATAATATCCATTCATTTGTAAATAAGGTTTTTTGGTATTTTTGATAAAATATGTGCTGAAACAATGGTTTTTAAATACAATAACGTAGTATAGATTGGAATCTCTAATTTTATTATCAAAAATACTTTCCCAAGAATATTTTCTTAAATATCTCCTAATTTTTTGTTGTTGTAGCCTTGTCCAAACTTCCACATGCAAATGAAATGAAGCAGACAGTGGAACTGAGCATGTAAAATCGCCAAAGGTCGCCTTTTCTGATAGCATGCACTTTAAAGTATCCTGACTAATAATTTGATCTTCTTTTGAACATTCCTGAACATCACCAATAGGATTTATTTCAAAATAATTATCGGATTCCAATTGATACTGCTCATGTGATACTTAGCTATTGTTTTGTTGCTTTTGTGGTCGATTTCAATATCAGAATTTAAATTTGAGTTGTCTCTGTTTAGTGCTTTGCTGTTGCATATAATAATTTCATCTGATGAAAACTATTTAATAAAGTATGTTCAGTGGGAGTTTCACTAGTGGTTGTTTGTTTATTTTTACTTACAAATTTCAAAGGGTAATTGCTTTTCCCTCTAAAAGTAAAATCTTTCTGTACCTGCAGCATCTGTAACTGGCACGTCTGTGACTTGCACGCAAAGCCCATGGAGTCAATCTCTCTACTACTGTAAAGGGGAATACCTGCACCCTCAAAATGGTAATATTTGTGGCTGTTTTTTTTTTCATTAGGTGATTTACAAATGCTGAAAAGTTTGTGACCCATTCATCATTGCCATATTTTAAATGGCCCTCAATTTCGCTTTTTCTGTTATCTCTTACTGAGTTAACTTGTTCATATCCTCTGGGAGAAAATGTTAATTAGTTTTTTCATCATCTGTTTAACTTTTCTGTCTGTTTGCATTTAATAAGAGAGATAATGTACCATCTGTCTGTATTCCTAAAGTATGAATTTGCTCAACTAATTCCTGTATATGATTTCTATTTTGTTTCCATATATTATAATGAAGAAGTTTACTATTTTTGGGCTGCATTAGGACGTGTGTGAGACCAATTAAGGAATTTTACAAATTCCTCCCAAAATTGTAGCTCGTTTTTTTTTATCGCTGTATTTTTTAACCTCATGAATTGCATTTGCAATTGCTCTATAATCCAAAGGATTTACTTTTTTTCCTTTATATTTTTCCTGTTCAGTAGGCTCCTTTGACCTATGTGCTGGACCGCCTCCCTTTAGCTTCTTCCAATTTATAAACTGACCGAACAAAAAATATGAACTACATGCTGCAGTATTTGTGTATGGAGTCACCATGCTCCCTGTACTCAAACTGGTTTTAGAGTGTCCTTTGCTGATGATTTCATTTCTTGTCACTGGACCTGCTCTCAGCCCGTCCTCCTCACCTGTCACTGGACCTGCTCTCAGCCCGTCCTCCTCACCTGTCACTGGACCTGCTCTCAGCCCGTCCTCCTCACCTGTCACTGGACCTGCTCTCAGCCCTTCCTCCTCATCTGTCACCTTACCTGTTCTCAGACCGTCTGCCTTACCTGTCAGCATAACTGTTCCTGGCTTAATCTGCATAGCTGCCTCGCTCTTAATAAATGACTAACTTATCTTATTAGCTTTTCCTTTATTTTCTCAGCCTTTGTTTTCTTCTCCCTTATTTCTGTTCTTGACTCTTCCCTCTCTTTCTGAACTGCTTCTTATGCCTTAGGGTAGCACACGACTGTTGACTCAAGGATGTGGTAAACACTACCACCACTTAAACGCTAAAATTAGGCAACAATCATTAAGATAATATTCTTTAAATAGGATAAATGTTTGTATAAATTCATGAATTGTAATTGTACATTTCAATCATTAATATAATGCATATACAAAAAAATGCCACTAGGAAACATGCAATACAAAAATAAAAAAGACATTAACCATATTTTAGAGGAACTTATTTGTATGAATAATAAAAAGTGGCAAAATTTCATATAGATTATTGTATACAAAATATTGATATATATATACACACAGTGTGATTACATTCTTGCTTGCAAGAAGGTGGTGAAATAGATGTGATCACAAAACTGTAATCAGTCTAAAAAATTGGAAAAAGTTATATTAAAATTCAGCAATCTGTACTTAAAATATAAGTGTATACTGTAACAGCTCTATTTAAAATATCGAATTCATGTGTGTAGCTACTGATATACATTAATAAATAATAATACGATACATGTTGTATTTTTAAAAAATACCTGATATTGAGTGTCAGAAGTATGGGTCAAACGGGACTTTTATTTTACAAAGACCCTCCGCTATTTCCCGCTATTCTGGAAGTTAGTAGCACCAACCAGAAATGAAATTATTGCTAGCTTCACATGACCTAGGCTGAGTCCCAATCCATTCTCTTGCACCCTACACCCTTCGACAAGTGTACACTTAGCGTGGTGTTTTACTGACATCACAGAGTGTGCACTTGGGTGAGCGAGGGTGTAGGGTGGAGCCTAGGACTATATATAGTCCTAGGATGGAGCTAAAAGCGTTAAATGGGACGCACTTCAGCATCATCATTCAGCGCCTTTACCTTTGACTAAGCAAGAAGCTAGCAATCTTTTGTTGTCATATTGTAGTTTGGAAGAATGCTTGCAGCATTTGCACTATTCCTGTTCCAAAGAACTGTGGCAAGGATTTCAGCAAATAGGAGACTTCGCCGCCCTATTGCCCTACTGATGCAAACTTTGCCACATGTTACGAACATGTACTTAATAATGTAGCCTACCACTTATGTTTTTTGTGTTTGTTTTAAATAATATTTTAAATAATAAGATATATATTTTACTTTAAATCCAATAGGTAATATATTTTGCTTTATATTCAGTATCACTACGAATTGGCGAAAGGTTCTACACTAATTTATGAATCACTGCAAAAGTATATAATGGAAATGATAAAAGTGTGCAGGCTACACAAAAGTTTCAAATGTCACTCCCAGCCCAGCTTCGCGGCGTTTCTTTTCCCCGTGAAGAACAGGACATCGTTTGCCACACGCTGGTGGATTAGTTTTAGGGTCTCTTCCTCTGTCCATGTATTTCGTAAAAAAAAATAATATTAAATAATAATAATTTTGAAATATATTGCTCGCTTATATCATCTCCTAGTTTTGCAGCTGCCTATCTAGTTAATTAATTAATTGATAGATAATTACAGCAATTGACATGTACTGAAAAGATTTTTCGCTGTACTTTCTAATCATATATGTAAATCGTGATCATAGATTTTAAACGATACATTTCATTATCTAAGCGACTCAATATAACATACATTTCACAAATAATTTGCTTGTTAAATAACGTAACAAATTTCCTAGCTAACTACAGTTACATTATATTTATGTACAGCCGCGTCTGCCATAACATTGTTCCCACTTGTCTCCGCCTTTAACGCAAAGAGTTCTGGGACTTCAGCACAAAAACACTACCGCAGAAGTCAACTGTTTTGTACACTCAGGCGAAGGGTGCAGTGACGGGCAAATAAAGCTCCCTTCACTCGTTCCCTAAGGAATTGGGACAACCCTTAAGATGGCAAACATAGTACTTCTGCTCCTCAAGGGTAGGTAACGAGTGAGCATGGGTGCAGTTTGGGACGCAGCCCTATCCTTCGCATGTCCAGACAACAACCTAATTTCTTTATGCTCAACCCACGCATTCCCTGTACGTCATCTGTTAATGCCAATGCATTCCACTTCTTAAAGAGCTAGGTAAATGATTGAACATTACACAAACGACTACAGCAAAAAGTTATGGCAGGTGTCCTGGAATCCCAGATTCGACATTCTTCTGTAAACTAAAAACACAGAGTATAGTAACCCCTGCCATCCGATATGTATAGGGAACTTTGTCATGTGCATGCGTGACAGGTAAAATTAAAATTTGGAGTAGCTTATATCTTTAAGTCATTTTGTCTTGCAGTCGGTCCATGCTTAAAACCTCAGGGTCCTTCTAGTAGCTGACAGGGGAATTAATAATTAATACTGTTCTATTGTTAATGTATTTGGTCTGCGGTAATTATATGTTAATTCACATTGTTTAACGAGGGTGTCATTGTTTTTGGTTAAATGTTGTCATATGCACTTTTATTATTGTACTTACTAGAACTGAAGTCATTGTATTTTATCTTGCTCTTAATTGTATTAATACTCGTACTGTGATTCTTGAAATGTATTTTTTTGTTTACGACTGTAAGTCGCCCTGGATAAGGGCGTCTGCTAATAAATAAATAAATAAATAATAATATGGACTTTTTGTTATACATGTATTGTGTGTTGATTACAATTTTACAACACGTGACTGCCATATAGCTAGGAAAGTGAAAGATGTATGACAAGGTTTACCGCAAATAAATAATTACGGAGTGTGGACAACAAACAGTTGACTTTAAAACTACAATAAAGTTCAGCGGCTTATTTGCGCATAGGGCTGTCAGTAGGGGCAGGCTGTAACTGTGCCGATTCTTGAGCTCTCTTTGCTGAACCAAACGGCATAAGATACTGGAGGCTACTTGCACCCTCTCGTTGTTTTCCGAGGTAAGTGGAAATTTAAGTTTGGTAAAGTTTTACAGAAAAAAAAAAACTTTGTGTGGTACAGAAGTGTCAAACAGACTGTAGGTTATTGTAACTACTTGTGTATTTTATAGACGTTTGAACGTTTATTTTGCATAAACACAATGAAAGACGAAAACTGTCGGTGCTGATGGAAAGTCTGCGTTTGTATGTGGCGTGCCTTTCGGGAATTTGTTTATTATTTTAAGGATCACTACAAAGATACATGTGAGTATGCAGCAGGATTTTCAACGTTTTATTTGTTTAAGTGAACATATATATATATATATATATATATATATATATATATATATATATATATATATATATATATATATATATATATATATATATATATATATATAAAGAGCAGCAATAAAATCAGTAGCAAAAGGTCAAATTCAAATAAGAGCAAAACATATAGAATACAGTAAATGTAAGAGCTTGTTTGACTAAAAGCAGTTAACTTCATAGTAAAACATATTTGCTTATACGAGTAAAGTCCAGTATAAGCAACGTAGTAAGTACGATGAATGGATGAGCATGATTTCAATAAGAGCAATTACAAAAACTGTGAATACGGATACCTATAAGATTAAAGTCAAATACAAGATAAGGAAGTAGTTATAATTAAGAGCAGTAGTAGAATACGGTGTGCATGTTTTGTATTCCTTAATCGTTCACCTTTATAGGAGTATTAAACACAATACAATGGACTGCACTTCATAAAAGCTGTACATGATATGTATGAGTTATTACAAAAAATATATTTATGTATTAAAAAAACATGGGACTAACATCTCAGTAATGATTAGACCTACCTTTTATATGAATTCCATTTAAAATATGTTATTTAATATGTGCTGTAATTTTTTTTTTTAATTACTAATACTTATTCCAGTTTAACTTCAAGAAAAGCTTATTTTACAATATGTGTCACTTGCTATATTGTGTACATCCTTTTCATACAAGGACAAAATTGTTGGATTAATTATTGTCACACAGCTAGAACACTGAGCTAAATGCAACAATTAGATTGTAACTACTGTACACTTCAATATAAATGTTAGCATTTATTGCTGTATTTCTTCAGTAAAATGCCTCTTTAAGAGGGTTGGTGGTACAGGAGACAAACACTCCTCTCAGGTCTTTCACCTCTGGAGCCTGGGTTCCAGTCTGGCTCAGGTCACATGTGGACCCCAGTCTTTAGACAAAACCACCACACAATCTGCCAAACTGACAATCTCTGCTTGAGAAAGGTCCAGTGATTCAATGGCAGGAGTTATTCATGTCAGGATCGAGGTGCGCTGAGAGAGCTAAGAATGGAAGGTGGCATTGATAGCAGTCAATGCCATATCCCCTTGACTTTCACGTGAGAAATGAATGGGACTGTTACATATACAGGTGTAATTAAGACAGGAACACAAACAGCGTTAAAAGGTTAATGTGCCTTTTTCTCGGTATGGGTGCCATCTAAACAGATTTGCTGTGCTTGGAACCGGGACGGTGAAATCCTGACCCCTTTAGTAGGAAACAACAGGTCAAAGTATTGGATCAATCAGTTAGTGCCGCACACACCCAACAGTTTTGGCATCAAATGTGCTACAGCAAGGCTAATACATTTCATTCCAAAAGAGTTATCTCGGTAGAATGCACCACTCAAAAACAAACCTTAAACTGTGTCTATGTTCCACATTCCACAGACCAGTTCTAACCCCCTCTCCCACCCCACCTCCAATGGAATGATTGGGTAGTAATTGAGCCCATGTGTTTTTGCAACTATGTTTACACAAGCTGCTTTCTATTCATTCATTTTTTTGGTTGTGTCTCCCCACATCCTCTTTTTCAAACCAAAAAAGCTAAAGCTCAGAAAGAGTGGTAACAACACTGCAAAGCAAAGCATGTTTAACTTGTTATGAAATTCCAACAGTCTGTAAGCAAAGGACATTTGTACACGTACTGCCAGTCTGAGACGTGCAGGCAGTAAAGCTGACAGAATAGAGGATGTCACGCAGAAGAACAAAAGGTAGGCAAGCTTTCAGGGCAACTTTTGTGCAGTGATTGCTGGCAAAGTGGCAGCTGAAGAAGCTCATACAGAAGGCTTGTTGTTTTATTTCTAAGCACATGCATTAATAGAAAGCATGATTTGCCGTAGAAGCTGGCTAGAGTTCTCCAAATGACAGGAAGTTAACCACAGACTAAACATTGAAAATTGGACTATAAACCCAGTCGGTGGAGAAGATTTTCCTTTCCAGTACATTTAAGTTGTAAGAGTTACAG
This sequence comes from Acipenser oxyrinchus oxyrinchus, assembly GCA_030684275.1. Classification (NCBI taxonomy): domain Eukaryota; kingdom Metazoa; phylum Chordata; class Actinopteri; order Acipenseriformes; family Acipenseridae; genus Acipenser; species Acipenser oxyrinchus. Next base: position 34,543,077 of record CM060258.1, read on the forward strand.
TGACCAATTCTCAACCAGCAGTATGCATCTTTCATGAAACTCCAGGATTTTACAATGACTTTGTGGTTCAAGAAAGAAAAAAAAAACACACTTGTGTACATAAAAAGCACTAAGTTAAAGATAAAGATCAAGTAGATTGAAATGTCATGTTTGCAGTCATCTGTGGTTCTTTCTGTGTTGTTTTTTTTACTTTTTAATATTGACTGTTTAGATGTTTTTACCTGAGTTAAGGAACTGCTCTTCAGTTCTAGTATTTATAAGCTTATAAATACTTCCAGGGGGGTAATCATTCAATCAATTCATTTTTTTCATTGGTTTTATGTTGGGAAATATTTTTAAGAAAAATAAAAAACTGAAATATCTTGCTTGCATAAGTATTCAACCCCTGTGCTGTGGAAGCTCCCAGTTTACACCGATGAAAGAAATTGCCCTAACGAGGACACAATTACCTTACCATTGGCCTCCACCTGTGAACGATTAAAGTTGCTGTCACATTTTCTGGATAAAAATCCCACTGTTGAAGGATCATTGGTCAGGCTGTGAATCTGAAGGAAAATGAAGACCAAAGAGCATTCTACAGAAGTTAGAGATAAAGTAATACAAATGCATAGATTAGGGAAAGGGTACAAAATAATATCCAAGTGTTTGGATAGCCCAGTGAGCACAGTTGGATCAATAATCAGGAAGTGGAAGCTGCATCACACCACCCAGGCACTGCCAAGAAAAGGCCGTCCCTCAAAACTCAGCGCTCAAACAAGAAGGAGACTTGTGAGAGAAGCCACAGAGAGGCCACCAATCACTTTGAAGGAGCTACAGAGTTCAGTGGCTGGGAGTGGAGTAATGGTGCACCAGTCAACCATATCAAGAGCTCTGCATAACACTGGCCTGTATGGGAGGGTGGCAAGAAAGAAGCCGTTACTCAAAAGTACCATCTGAAAGCATGTCTGGAGTTTGCCAGAAAGCATGAGAGTGACCCAGCTGCGATGTGGGAAAAGGTTTTGTGGTCAGATGAGACCAAGATAGAGCTTTTGGCCAAAACTCAAAGCGCTATGTGTGGCGAAACCTAACACTGCCCATGCCTTAAGACACACCATCCCTACAGTGAAGTATGGTGGTGGCAGCATCATGCTGTGGGATGCTTCTCATCAGCAGGGACTGGGCATCTTGTTAAAATTGAAGGAAGAATGGATGGAGCAAAATACAGGAAATACTGCAAGAGAACCTGCTTCAGCCTGCTAAAAACTGAAGCTTGGGAGGAAATTCACCTTTCAGCAGGACAATGATCCCAAGCACAAGGCCAAAGCAACATTGGAGTGGCTCAAGAACAAAAGGCGAATGTCCTACAGTGGTCCAGTCAAAGTCCTGATCTCAATCCCATTGAGAATCTGTGGCACTATTTGAAAATTGCGGTCCACAAGCCGCCGCCCAACCAACCTGAACAACCTGGAGCAAATCTGCCAAGAAGAATGGGCCAAAATCACTCCGACACTGTGTGCAAAGCTGGTACATACTTACCCCAAAAGACTTAAAGCTGTTGTTGCAGCGAAAGGTGGCTCTACCAAATATTAATGTGTGGGGGTTGAATACTTGCAAGCAAGATATTTCAGTTTTTTATTATTCTTAAAAATATTTCCCAACATAAAACCAATGTAACCTTACAATAATTGATTTTGAGTTTCAGTGTTTTAAAATAAAACATCAAACAGAACGAAATTTCAATGTACCATTTGTAATTCAGTAATATGAGAGAATTGGTCAGGGGTCTGAATACTTTTGCAAGGCACTGTATATATAATATATATATATACACTACCGGTCAAAAGTTTTAGAACACCTCCATTTTTCCAGATTTTTATTGAAATTTAAGCAGTTCAAGTCCAGTGAATAACCTGAAATGGTACAAAGGTAAGTGGTAAACTGCCAGAGGTTAAAAAAAAAGTTTAGGTTACCAAAAACTGAAAAATAATATACATTTCAGAGTTATACAAAAAGACCTTTTTCAGGGAACAAGTAATGGGTTAACAACTTACAGCTGTTCTGCAGCAATGGAAGTAAATTAAGTCTTGAAAGTTGATGCTAACAATTCCTACAGGTGTCCCAACTTTTGTTGATTACTTACAAACCCTCTGTCTGTATAAAAGCAGTGTTGGAACAGACTGTGTTACTACACCCTCTTAAGCATTATTTGGACAGTATTGTACTGCAGGAAGTAGTATATTGCTATCATAATGGCGAGAAAAAGGCAATTAACAAAGGAAGACAGACAGACCATTATAACCCTTAAAAGTGTAGGTCTTTCCTTTAGAGAAATTGCAAAGAAAGCCAAGGTGTCAGTGAGTACAGTTTCCTACACCATCAAAAGGCACTTGGAAACTGGAGGAAACTCTGACAGGAAGAGGTCTGGCAGACCCAAAGCCACAGAATCAGAAGACAAGTTTCTGAGAGTCAACAGCTCGCATGATAGGCGCCTCACAGGACAACAGCTTCAAGCACAGCTTAACACTGGTCGAAGTAAGCAAGTCTCAGTTTCAACTGTGAAGAGAAGACTTCGAGCTGCAGGTTTGACAGGTCGAGTGGCAGTAAGAAAGCCATTGCTAAGATGGCAAAATAAGAAAAAGAGGCTTGCCTGGGCCATGAAGCACCGCCAGTGGACTACTGAAGACTGGAAGAAGGTCTTATGGACCGATGAATCAAAATTTGAAATCTTCGGTTCATCACGCAGGGTTTTTGTATGCCGTCGAGTAGGCTTAAAGGATGGTTCCTCGGTGTGTGACACCAACTGTCAAACATGGAGGAGGAAGCGTGATGGTCTGGGGCTCTTTTGCTGGATCCAGAGTCGGCGACTTGCACAGAGTGAGTGGCACCCTGAACCAAAACGGCTACCACAGCATTTTGCAGCGCCATGCAATACCCTCTGGTATATGCCTAGTTGGTCAGGGGTTCATCCTACAGCAAGATAATGACCCAAAACATACCTCCAGGCTATGTCAGTTCACCTTAGAAGAAAAGAACAAGACGGTAGGCTTCAAATCATGGAATGGCCAGCACAGTCTCCAGACTTAAACCCCATCGAGCTGGTTTGGGATGAACTGGACAGAAGGGTGAAAGCAAAGCAACCTACAAGTGCAACACATTTGTGGGAACTTCTGCAACAGTGTTGGGAAGAACTTTCCGAACAATATTTGATTTCCATTGTAGAAAGAATGCCACGAGTGTGTTCGGCTGTTATATCTGCAAAAGGTGGCTACTTTGATGAGTCAAAAATTTAGATTAAATTTTGTTAAACAAAACAACTCCATGATTTCTTTTTTATCTCCAATTGTTTATTTGTTCTATGCTTTAATTTCAGAGTACATTGAGACATTAAACTGCGTAAATTTCAATAAAAACTGGAAAAATGGAGGTGTTCTAAAACTTTTGACCGGTAGTGTATATATATTATTAGGGCTGTCATATGATTTAAAAAATTAATCGCTATTAATATTGCTATAAAAAAATTAATCTTAGTTAATCTCGGTTTTAATTGCATATTAAATTGATACAATTACTACATCTATCTAATTTAAATTGGTTTTATTAATGATCATATTATTATTATCATTAACTGTAAATAAAACTTTTTAAAATGTATTTATTTAACCAGGAAATTTACCCATTGAGACCGTGACCAACATTTACTATGGGCTATAATTTAGAAATGACAAATACAACCAATACAATAAAACGTGCGGTTCAAGCTTGAGCAGAAGCACACAGAGAGCAGAAAACAGAATAAATAGGATATCTATATTTAAATGTGATTGTGGACTGAAATAAATTAGTTTTTTAAATACATTTATAAATACGTAGCTACAGTAACCACTTCTAGTAACCACTTCTGTTAATTGTTTAGAGAACATAAAAACACTTTGTCATCATATCCCAAAACTGCAAACTAACAAGAAAAATTGGTAGGCTTTACACACTATGCAAAAAAAAACGCAGCAACGCAGCCTACTCCAGTGGCATAACTAAGCTTGGAAATATTGGTGGGCCCCAATTTAGTTTGGACGGGCAATGACCAAAGGTCTGACGTCACAGGAAATAGTTTACATTTCAAAAATGATTTAAATCAATTAAAACCCTGAATACATCAAATATTTCCCCCGTAAATCCATTTAAAATGTTTGAAGTAGACAAAAAATAAATGTACATATATCTGCAGTGAATGTACTTTAAAAAGCCAAACCAGCGAGAATACAGTAATATTACATTTGAGCAATTATTAAATAAAATGAAAGTTAGTAAATGACTTACCATTGCCTAGTCAGTATACTCCTGTCTCCACTCCACCTTACAGGATAAGGCGTCAGACTTGCTTTTGAATATTGCAAATAAAGTCATACTCCGGAGAATCACACAGGTCTCTTTCAAAAAAACATTTGCGAGACAGCATGTTCTTCAGCAACTTGTAAGAATTGAGGCTTGCAACAGCTGTATTAATCCTGTTCACGAGGTACAGGTGGCCATTGGGAATAAAACTCTTAAAAGTGTGTGCATATTTGGAAAGATATACAAGTGGCAATAATTTAAAACTTAAATTAATGTTGGATATTTTTCCCCACAGTCGATTTGCACTTTATTTGTTGAATGAAGACTGAAACTTTAGCTTCCTCCATATTAACGTTGTACAAAGTACATGGCAGTTCTGTAGACTTTCTCTATTGTCGAATGTGTCTAATTTTGTTTTGGCAAGCATGCAGACGCGGCTTTCATGAGGCCATATGTGTCATTTTGAAAGCAGCTGTTCAATTTGCAAAATTGACAATCTAAAATATGATTACACATTGCTCTCAAATCTTCATTAGAGTGCTCCCTGGTTTATTTTCCCAAAGATGAAGTAACAAACGAATCATCCAGTCGATTTGGTCATTTTCTCTTCCGATGTTTATTTTCACATGTTACCATTTCCACTGCTGAAGTAGATGTAAATTGGTCCGTTGTCTTTTAAAAAAATTAAATAGACTCATTTGTTTTGCCACATTGACTGCCGCATGACTACTAATTGGCTAAAACCTACGACATTTAAAAAAAAATAGCCCTTTTGTCCTAAACTTGAGCTCCCGCCTTTGGGGTGCACATTTAAAAATAAAACTAATAATAACAAATATGTAAATTTCATTGCATTCATAAAAGATTTGAGTGGGCCTGTGTGCTAACTGGGTAGCCCCTGGCTTACTCTTTAAAAAATAAAGTCTTATATTTTCATACTTAGCTTGATTCATGAGCTTGCAGCCATCCTGAATTTCTGTCGAAACTGGTGGCTTTAATTTGTTGTTGTATTGTTGTTGTCTGTAGAAGAATAGCTGCAAAATGTTATAATTCCTCTAAAGGAAAATATACTCGAACTTTGACATAGGTACCCATTGATATGAAAAATAGTGAATTCTGGCCAACTCAGATATTTTGTATGGAAGGGATACCTAATAAAATAGCCCTTTGTGATCAAAATGAGATTTAGTATCAGTTCAGAACCCTTACTTCTTGTGGGAAACTCTCTGAAAAGGGGAAAAAGCAGACATGTACCCAACTTAAAGTGTGGATGTCACAAGTGTAGAACTGGGCTGCCACAAGCAGAACTAGCCCTGCTTGAACTCATACGGTAAAGCATTGCAAAATTATGTTTGAATGCAATGATGTACAAGGATTATCATTTTCTAATTTGAATGATAAACCAGAGAATGTGAAGAGAATTGAATGCATGGGGTGTAATGCAGATCACCCAGTTAAATGGGCTCATCTGGGAAAATAAGAATGCAAAGATGGGAGCCTGGCTACAGGGTTCAAGTGTTTTGCAGGTCGTAAGCGTTTAAAACTGTCACCCACACCTACGATGCTCAGAGATGGATACCAGGCCAAGTAGGTGCTTTTACAGAACCACTGAGAGCAGAAAAGGTGGAAATTGGCCCCTTGAAATGTGCTTGTAGTCAATTATCTTATCCGAAGAAGCAGCCTAACCTAAACAAATGCCCCTTGCTTGTAAACCTTATCTGAGAGTGTACCAAGATCTTCTTTGTACCAGAATGTTGTTTTATCAAGTAAGGCAGAACTTACTGACCTACACAGATGTATTCATTTAAAAGACAGGTTGGCTGTTTAGTTTAACTAAAGAGAGTGATAGAATTCCATAAATACCAGAACAATATATTTTAAACCAAGGCAGGACTAATTGACAGAAACAGGTACTTTTAATCAGGGACACCTTGTCTTTATTATCTTTATCTTAACAAGTGTAATAACTACATGGTACCAGAAAAATATATTATTAGTTTTACAGATTACCTCATATATCCTGGGTTTAGAAACACAGGGACGGGTTTGGTGCGGCATATTATTAATCTTAAAGAGTAGCTTGACACTAGAAAGTATATTACAGTAATCTGTCATGTATCCAACTGCGGTGGGACCAGAGAAAGGGTGGATATGTATAAAGTCAGACAAATAAATATTGTTTTAAATACCATTATACACAGTTGTAACAAATACTATATTCACACAATTATTGTTTAGAGATTCAGCTTTTATTAGTTAGCTCCCCTAAATCCCTTGTTTAGAAAGATACAGGGTATTAATGCTTGTGACAGAGTAGCCGTCTGCCATGTGGGTGCATGCATTCGCTGCTGAGTGACAGGCAGGAGATAGAGACAGAAGTTTGGTGAACAGGATTTATTTACATATCAACACACTGAATAGCTCACGTGACACTACCAGCAATGGTAGCGCACTGAGCACATACAACACAGTGTACGAAAACTTTGGTAGGACCTACAGTCACTGAACTAATCTTCTCTGTTCAATAATAAAGTAATGTTGCTGAAGAGCTTGATCATGGTGGATAACCGGTTAGGGTGGATACACAACGGATTACTTTATTCATTTTAGGGATAAAGGCTGTCTAGAAAACCAGGTGTTTTAGGTTTAATTACGTCTTGTGACATATGAAGCAGAGCAGAGAACAAGTTATATAAGTATCAGGCAAAACTGCAGTTTATTCATCAGTCTGAGTTTGGCAACACAGACTCTGCTGGTCCATCTCTTGCAGGGCCTTGCTGAGAAGCTCACTGCTGGTGTTGTATTCAAAGCCTTTAGTTTGGTAAGCATAATCTAGAATTTGTATCTCCCCTATATTGGAGCATAAGGCTATAAAGATTAGGATTATTATATTTAGATTAGAGAGGCTGTTATATTGTATGCTTTAGATTAGCTTTGGGTGCTGTTGGACTGATTAAAAGTATGTCTTGTAACCATATTGCTTTATAATATTAATGCTGTTAATTTGCTCAGACACTGGAGTGCCTTGATTGTCTGTGAGCTAGGATTCGATGTAGATCTGTGATCACTCGATCCATTTAATTGTTAACAAACCGAAGGAGTAAATATATACTCTGATTCGTTAAACTTTGAATAAACTTTGCACATAGTCTCAATTGTTAGTCTGTGTGATTATTCTTGATTGAAGGGTGTCTGGGTATGTTAAAATCTGTAAGCCAGTACACAAAAGATCCACTGTAGGAGTTTAAAACATCTATTTGTCCTCCTGTCAGCCTCCCCTGATTCTATTAGAGAATGAAAGAAGTGCTTGAACGTGGCAGCTTCTACTTCTTACACAATATATTGTTTTTCAAAAACAATAATTGAATTGCTTTGGAAGCAAAAACAAATGGATCCATCATGGTTTACTTTTTAATTTCTCTTGTAATTTTGAAAACATTTTTTATTCATTGCCCCAGTGCTTTGCAGTGAATATTTTTTTAAATCTCCCAAACATTAATTTGCATGTAAAGAACTATATAAAGGTTTTTGTTTTTCGTTTTCAAATCAAATATTTAGATGTTAGGGAGACTGTCAAGACAACAGTGAGTCACAAAGGACATCAGATTATGAAATTGTACGTAACCATGGAATTGTTTACCAAGCAAATCCTCTACAGACTATAACACTCGTTTGCAGTGATTCATTTTTCCGTATTAAGTCTGACTATAAAACAAAGAAGAACAAGGAACACTTCTCTGCATGCATTCAGCTGTGTTGTGGATTTCTGAAAACAGACTGGGACAGACACAATCAGGTTTGTTTGTTTGATTTATAGTATACATGCATAGTGGTAAAGTCCGCTTATTTTTAAATCTTTAATGAATTTCTCACATTCTAGTTGAGTTAAAGATGTTTTGGCTGGTATTAGTTTGGTACTAGTTTGGAGTTGAGAGCTTTATTATTGTTGGTGTTTATAAGGGTTGTTATCTGAGGTAAACTTTTACATTTTACATTTTTCACAATTATTTGCAGTATGCTTTTCAATAATAGTAACAAAAATGTAAGCACGTTTTGTGAGTCCTTAAATTAAATATGTGTTTTTTTCATTTTTCGTTGTTTCAAAATACTCTTTGGAGTACAGTGACCTTTATTGATTTATTAATCCAGCAATATCCATGATTCCAGGAGCAGTTAGCAAAGTAGCACTATATCATCTATACAACACATGCTGTTCAAAGTGTGAATGTTCACTGAGCAATCCGTATAAACAAAGTAACATATTCATGATATGTTTGATTACTGCAAAGACAGACACTTTGTACAATACTTTACATATGAACTGTTTTTAAATTATCTTTTTTTTAAAACTCTGCTCACAATATTTTGTTCTTTTTTAGGGCGTATCGTTGACTGTAAAACCAATAATAAAAGAACACATATAGAAATATACAAATACTTTTTTGTATTGTGTCTGGCTGTGTATCAGAACTTATTTGAAATGGATTCTAAGTACAGAGTAATTTGGAATGCATTCAAAGTACAGAGTAATCCAAGCTGTCTGCGTTGCTTATCTTAACACTGGCATTCTGTGGAGCAGCTGCGGCTGTAGGGGCCAAACTCCAAACTGTGATTGCATGCAGTAGAGCTGCTATTTCAGTGCTGTGTGGATCACTGGAATATACATTCGATTTTGTGGGGGGAAATCCTTATGGTTTTGGAGCATTGTTTATTGCTTTTACAATACACAGAGGTACTTTGCCTGTGATCAAATACAGTATAACAGATAGACAGTGGTTTGTCTTATGTTCTCTTTTGTCGAAAGATTCAGAAAGGGTGTCTGCTTGACTTTTTTTCTTCATTCATTCAGGAAATGTTTGAAATGTTTTAAAGTATTTACAGGATTAGGGACACAGCTGCTTCCTGGCAAAATTGGTATTTCCTATAAACAGTAAGGGTTTCCATCATAACAAACTGCAATCTGTAACAAGGGAAACAAACTCACCTGGGCTAATGTTTAAAACCATACTATACTGATTATGACAGTACATGATTGTGGATAGAACGTACTAAATGGTACTAAATGAGGAGAACAGCTGTCATTGAAATGAACTATGTCCATTTGGGAGGTGCAGTATTTTTTTTGGGTGGAGTGCAGTAAAGTATCAGATTAAAATGTGTGAACTGTTAATTCACAGAACGACTGTAGTGTAACACAGGCAGACTATGTGTTACCACTTTAAAAGTAACATGATTGCATCCAATAGATATATAGTTAAATAAGGTCTGCAGAAAATCTGTTTTATAAAATAGCCCCCACTGTCTGAACCAATTAGTGCCAATCACAATGAAGCTTTTTGTGATTTCCTCTGGGCTGACACCATGCTGGCACCCAACATGTATCAGATAAAAGTGACTTTGAGCTGCTACCCAGGCTTATTTAATATATTATGGAATACATATCTGGGAGTTACAAACATTTGTTTTGCATACTGCAGGTGTTTTTTTGTTTGTTTAATGCTTGTATAGGTACCAGGCTGTGTCGGCGTCTCATCTACAGGACTCTGCCTCAATAGGTATTGATGTACTCTACTGCCATCTAGTGGTGAGAGGGAGACATGCATTTCTGTTTCGTATACGTGTCCAATGTCTGAACTTGTGATTCAGTGAAACAGCAGGCTTATTGGAAACTTATTTGAACAAGGCGTCTCATTCATTAACATAGCTCAAAGTCAGCATTTCCAGAGGCAGAATTAAGTTCTCCTGGCCAGGAGCACAACATGTCCAGCTTCTGAGTTTATACGGATTTTTTAATTCCCATTTCACACTTGTATTTGTTTTACCACCTTCTACAGGATTTGTTGGGAAAAAGAAGAAGAAAGCATGAATAAACACAGACCAATGGCAGGGGATGAAAACATCCTGGAATTGTCACCTAATTACACCTACAGCGATTACAGTGACTATTATGATACTGAAGTGGCTGAGGAGCACCAAAGAGAAACTTTGCACTTAGTCTCAATTGTTGTTTATACCATCTCTTTCGTGTTTGGCCTCATTGGGAATGGACTCGTGATTTGGGTCACGGCTTTTAAGATGAAAATATCAGTCAAAACGGTTTGGTTCCTGAACCTGGCCATTGCAGACTTTGTTTTTGTGCTCTTACTCCCCCTGTCCATTGATTACGTGTTTAAGAACTTCCACTGGAATTTCGGAAGGTCTTTCTGCAAGATCACTTCATTTGTTTCTCTTCTGAACATGTTTGCCAGTGTGGGTTTCCTAACTGTCATCAGCTTGGACCGCTATCTATCACTGGTTCACCTCACCTGGTCCCAGAAGTACAGGTCACTATTAAATGCATTCAAACTGAGCTTGGGAGTCTGGGTCATGGCAGGAGCCCTCGCTTCCCCCAGTCTACATTTTAGAGACACTATCCACGTAGGTGACAGGGTTATATGCTTCAACAATTTCCACGAGAGCAACTATAGCATGGCTCAACTGAGGCACATCATTTTAGTGTGCGTCCGCTTCGCCTGTGGATTTCTTGTTCCCTTCGTCACAATGATGGTGACTTGCATCCTGTTGGTGTTGAAGGTGAGGTACAGAGGCCTGTCTGTGCTTTCCAACTTTTCCAAAACCGTCTCTGCCGTGATCATTGCCTTTTTCATCTGCTGGACCCCATACCACGTGTTCAGTTTGATGGAACTGTTAGTCCACAGCCACGAGAGCCCGATGCTGCACAGTATACTCCGAACCGGCTTCCCTCTGGCAACCAGCCTGGCGTTCCTCAATAGCTGCCTCAACCCCATCCTTTATGTGCTCATGAGTAAGAAGGTCAAGGCTGTTATTGGGAAGTCCTTTTCAGTTGTCATGAAGAATGCTTTAAGAGACAGAAGCCAATCAGGAACTGATACAGAGGCCCTGCCAAACAGCTTCTGCACAGAGACAGAAGGAGAGTTTATCAGGCTTTCTTCAGTATAAAGTGAGCAGTATAACAAGCATTGAGATGGTGTCGGGAGACATGGAGCGAGTGTGTTAACTGTCCCAATATTGTTAGTGTGTAATATACTTTCATGCATTTTATTAATTAGCCAAATTAAAGCTTTACAGTAACTTAGCTGTATTGTAGTTTTATATAACAATGAAACACTAAGAAGTATACTTTGTTTTGATTCGCTTTAAGCAGTAATGTTTGATATTTTGTCTGCCTACTCAAGCCCTCAGACAAAAAGATCACAATGACTAAATTAGTTTGCTAGGTTTATTTATTTCTATAAAGTATGTATATCACACTTTGTTTCCTATTTTACTGTGGAATTAACCTTGTATTCATCATTGGACTGTGTGCTATTGAATTGACTGCACAGTAATAGGGGATAGTCATCAATGGCTCTGGTAACTAAAATAACCAGGAGTATTATATTAAGCTGAATATTATACATTATGCACTAAATATTCATTTTAATTACTGTATGAAAAAACATTTAGATTTGTAATCCTGAAGTAGTCATTTATATTTAAATATATGCATCACATTCATGCAAGTGTTAAAAGTATTAAGCTTTAAAGTGTTTTATGAAAATAAAACTTCTGCTTTGGACATGCAGTGTGCTTGATATATCAAATCAAAATAAACAATGGTCCACATGCAGTAAGGCAGCAGGAATGAGGGCAAATTCCAGCCAACACAGATGTCACTATGAAATGAACACTGCTTTTGCCACAATACACTTTGTATCACGTTCCACCACTGGCAACAGTGCCCACATATTGGTAATTTGCCAATCCCATCTCATTAAATCTGTATCCTCATTCAGCATGTCCTTTACTTCAGCAAGGAACACACTATTTCCAAGTTGACATACATTTAAGAGGCCCTGCATTCATGACACTTACGCTCCAACAGCTTCAAGGTAAAAGCAACGCTACATGGTTATTTATTGTAACACCGCCCATTCTTACACTAACACTGAATATCATATTTGCTGAAAGTTAATACAATGGAAAACTTGTTCCATGAAATAGAATTTCAGCTTCATGCAAGACGTATACCCACTGCACAAGTAAAAAGTAAGAAAGGTGGTGCCCAGAGTGAAAGAAAGATTCTTCAAACAAACATTTTTTCCCCCAAATTAAAAGTGCTTTATTGTCCCTACAATGTCATTCAGTTTTAGATCTTGTTGAAGGCAGCAACATCCATGGATTGTACAAGATCTTCGAAAGCAGTGATCAGTTCTTCCAGCTGGTCTACACCCACTTTGTCATCTTCCACAACACACTGGATCTGCAGCTTCTTGATGCCATAGCCAACTGGAACCAGTTTGGCTGTAAACAAAATTAAGTCTGGTTAAAATCTATTTTTTTTTTTTAACAAAGTCTAGTAGGGCTCCAGACAAACTGTGGAGCCTATTTAGGCACCCTACGAATTGAATGGCGAGACACAACATTGGGTTATTGGAGTTTAAAAACATTTGTTTAATTATTGACTTTTGCTGCATTTCAGCTCATTATAATTGTTTTCTTACCTTTTAAAGAAAAAAGCCTTTTCTTAATGGCATGCAACACACAAACCTTGTATTTTTAAACTACCTGCCATCACATCCCAACTGTTGCATGAAACTGGGGTTACCGTATTGTGCTTTTGCTAATTCTGCACCTCTGGACTTCCGGGCATTTGTATTCAATCAGACTGGGCTTTCACAGCGCATTCATAAATATGGACACTTTAAAAGAGAGGGGCAGCATGTGTGTTTCTGGCACCCAACAACTCCAAAAAGTTGCTAACAATTTGTCAGTGAAGCCCTGTCCAGTTATCCAATTAACAATGCATTAATAAACAAAGAAACAGTTTGGGAAGAACACTATTTTGCCTTTGCAAAGATAGTCATTAAAATTAGGTACATAGTTATGGACTGAACTTTGTTTAACCCCACACTCCCTGTGGGTCCCCAGCCAAGAGTGTACCATTATATTCCAAATGTCTACAGAAACACTTTGCAGTGGCTCAATGTTGGCTGTGACCTTCAGAGTAAAACAGATTGAAACTCACAGGATCCCCATAGCAAGCCGTCCATCTGTATAGTCCGGACACACGCTTCCAGTTTCGCCATATCGGTCTCATCGTCCCACGGCTTCACGTCAAGCAGGATGGAGGATTTTGCAATAAGAGCTGGTTCTGGAGGAGGGAGACAGAATGTTGGAACAATTACTAACTGGGGCGCGTTGGTCTGTTTACTTTCACTACCATGTCTGTAACTAAGCAACTGCTGTTACTTATACCTTCCTGCAAAAGTCATATAAAAACAGAAGATGAGCCTTAACACTACAACTAAAATATTAGCATCTCTAGTAGCTGCAGTGCACTGTGCGCTAAAATTCGATACGATGGTATCAGACTAAAAAACAGCATCCATCACAGACTCAGCCGAAAGATGGTGAATTAGATCATTTTACCAGTCAAACACAAAATATACTTTGTCAGCAAGTCAAGGGGTACTCGCTGTACTATACATACTTTTGGATTTCTTTGCTTCATACTGTGCAACACGCTCCTCCTTTAACTTTTTGGCAGCTGCAGACTCCTATGGGAACACAAAAAAAAAAAAAAAAAATAAATAAATAATTATGCACACACACACACACACAGTAGAAAGCACAAAGTTTAAAAACAAAAACAGCTGGCAACTGTCAGATTAGAAAAATGTCCATCACGGATTCAGCCGAAAGATGGTGATTGAAATCATCATTAATGACCAGCCGTTACTGCCTTAGCTTGGTAATAAAGTAATGCATCTGTTGTATAACCAACTTCTGAAGTGACAGTAGAACAGGTTAAAGGTTACTGGGCTTTGTGTTCAGTTCCCGCTATAGGGCAGTACATGGGTGTGCATCACCCTAGTGGGTGTGGCTGAATTACAATGCCAGGTTAGCAAAACACCCCACCTCCATCCACACCAACATCCATTAGCCACAATTAAAATAAGTTCACCTCTTCGTCATCAGATCCAAAGAGATCAATGTCATCATCGTCATCTTCATCCTTAGACTCCGCAGTGGAGTCTGCTACGTCAGCGGGACCATACTTGCCCAGAGGTTTCTTCACTCCTGGGAGACTGCAGGACCAAGCAAGAGCAGGTTACAGTGAGGGCAGCCTTTGCTTTGCAAGACTTCAGTTTCTCATTTACAGATGCGACTGGTTTGATCAGATTTAAAAGTGGTGCATCACAATCTCAGGCGAAAGATGGTGAAAATAATCATCATTCAACCAGTCCATATACTACCAAATGCATTTCTGCAGAGCTATGAATCCCCAAATGTTCTGCTGGGTAATATGAAGAACTCTCGCTATATTGAGGTTTAAGCAATTCCATCTTGTACTGCTTAATGGAGATGTTGTACTGGTCACTTAGTTGCAGCTCAAACTCTGGAATGCAAGTGGATTTCTTTGGTTCTAGAAAATTCCATGACCTAAAATGCAGTCCTATAAAAAAAACGACAGCAGCAAGTACAATGTTTAAATGTACATGCTTTAGCACAGTTTCTTCATTTACCCACAATTTCTTAATTTTTACCTTGCCTTTTCTTTCTGGTATGACTTTATATGGTTGTACCACCGGAGGGCATGGAAGAGCTCTGCAGATGGAGGGCTGGAAAGGGCATCGAACACTGCAACGTCAGCCTGGGATGGAACGTACCTGGACAGAACAAATCCGGATCAGTATAATGAACGATGGAAACATCTACAAAAACAGATATAGGCTCCATGCAAAGCCATCTGCAAATGTAGCATATCATGTAAATGCGCACCCTATTAATTATTATTATTTAATTTAGCAGACGCCTTTATCCAAGGCGACTTACAGAGACTAGGGTGTGTGAACTATGCATCAGCTGCAGAGTCACTTAAAATTACATCTCACCCGAAAGACGGAGCACAAGGAGGTTAAGTGACTTGCTCAGGGTCACACAATGAGTCAGTGGCTGAGGTGGGATTTGAACCGGGGACCGCCTGGTTACAAGCCCTTATATATATATATATATATATATATATATATATATATATATATATATATATATATATATATATATATATATAAATAAATGTTCCCAGTTAACGGATGACCTTAAATCAATATAATAAAAACGTTTCGGTATGATACTATTCCCAAAAGTTATTTTTTGTGGTTTGGACAACGAGCAGGAAACAGCAGTAGTACTGCATTGGGAATGGACACGTGTCAACTTGAGTATACCATTTACAGAATAAACTGTTAAATACATTAACACGTTTAACTTGCAAATAACCCGGATGTGTACTAGAACTATGAATGTTAAACGTTAAGAAAATGCAAGGTTCCACCAATGCATCCTACGAGTTAATTTCACATATAATACTAGGCCATACCACTATTTCAAACCTAAAATACACACACATAACCCCAAATAAAACACTACTACGTACTAAAACCAATAGGACAATATTGATACTTAAATGTATTATGAAAAACAAAACATATAATATAACCCCCACACAATGATCAAGTCTCCGTTCTGACTCCACAACGTTTCATTTTAATAGTAATCGACCGCATGCGTGCTGCAAGTTCATCACACTGCAACAGTACATAGCAAAGTAAAACATATTACAGACCCCTCAATGTAGCTTTTATCCGCCAGAAACTCGTTGAGGACCTTCAGGCCAGTAGGTGATTTCAAATCTCCGAAGCCCATTTTATGTTCTTCTGTTGTAGATTTATTTTCTAACAAGACTGCGTTGCCGTATCTCCACTGTTGCCGCCAGACAAGAGAAAAGGAACGAGAACAGCCCAGAAGGTCATTTATATGCGTGACGTAAACTCTCGCCCCACCACCATGCATTACTTTTATTAAAATAAATATGTTTTTGGTTGACAAAAAGCACGTAAAAACTGTTTAATAATCATTACTTAAGTAATACAAAACAATCTGTAATAATATATCCATTATTGTGCCACGATATTCTGACAGTGCATACCGTATAATCGAACAAATAGGCGCATTGCTTATAATTGGGGACACTGTTTTGGGAGAAAATGCAGTAAATCCTCTGGTTTCATATGTAAGCCCGTGTTCCTATTAAAGAGATTTTTGATAGTTAATTTTGTTATTTCTCATCTGCTAGTTTCTAAACAGTCTACAAGCCAATGCGCTTATCTTGCGTGTAAATGAGCAAACGCGTAACATAAGGCTTGCGCCCATTTGCGTGGTTTTATGGTAGGGGTTAACTCGAGGAAATGACCTGACTCAAATCAGATTTAAAAAAAATAGCAAATCCTTTTTTTGTCAACAAATACCTCGTATATTATTCAAATTGATAAATTAATTGAAACATGGTAACAGTTTTATTAATATTTCATTTATGTCCCGTTTTTACCGAAGGATTGCAGACATAGGTCAGAGGTCACGCAAGTACAGTATTATAAAAACATAAATATTACATTTGTTGTAGTTAAAAAAAAAAAAAACTGTATTAAATTTGACAAGTGAATGCATTTAATACAAATGTGATTGTACACTCACACAGGTTGAAAAATAAAATGGTTATATATATATATATATATATATATATATATATATATATATATATATATATATATATATATATATATATATATATATATATATGTTTTCGGTTTTCTTCGACACTTTCTCCGGAAACCACCGAAGTCGCCATACTGATCGCAGTGCCGCTGTTCTGGTCCAGAAGGCCAAATAGCGACAAGGTAAGTTACACAAAACAGTAAAGCTAAAACCAAAGGCGTTTAAGTTTGGACTTGCAGTTAATATTACATGTTGTTATTATACCGCATACGTTTCAATTGAGGTTAATTTGTATTTGTTTTAATATGAAAGTGAATCGTAATGTTTTTCTTTGCCCTTGACTTTCCAGTTCTGCAGAGATCAGAATGACAATAACAATGGAACTGTGTAGCTAATCAATTTTCTTGAGAGCACGTGTCTGCGTTAAACCAAATTCCCTATTTCGAACTTAGTAATTTCAACAAAATAGCAATGTCAGTGTATGAAATTATGAACTTGCCATTTTTGTTGCTATGTATTTTTATTTTAAAACTCATTATTTATTAAGTAGTATAGCGTGTTTGTCTTATTTCATTGTAAGTAATGTTCAGATTTCCTCTACTTTGTATGTGTTAAAACGTACACCACTTATTTCCAGGCAGTGTTTACAAAGTACCTTGCTTGTGCCACCTTTGTACAAGTAGGGTACAGCAGCTGCAAAGTCAATAGTGAAGATGCATTCATTCATGCATGCATGCATGCATGTATGTATTTATATGAAAGACATCAGTCTTTCTATATTACATTTTATGTCTAGTTTAATTTAAATTTAGGAATTATAACGTGGACTAAAATGTTGCCGTTAAGAACACATTCAAATTAATGTGTTGTTATGCAAATGAAACAGTGGAACTATGTATTATAGCAAAGCAGCATCTTCCTGTTGCAAGCCAGTTTCAATAATGATGGAGCAGATGTGATAGGCCGCCATTTCCAAAACTACACAACGTACTCTGGTTTCATGATAAGCAGCTGCAAAAGTGTTTACTCTGTAGGCCACACTGCATATCTACCTCCAAATTCCTAGGCAGTAATCAATGAAGAATGGCAATGCATCCCTTCAGAACAATTTAAACACCTTGCTGTACATACTCAAATCACTGCTATCCTGCCTATGATTGGTGGTTGTTCAGCATTTGATTTTGTAGTCAGGTTGCTGTTGCGTTAACATTACTAATGACCTACATCATATATCTTTTGAATGATGTTTTACCTTCTCTTTCAGCAACATGCTGCGATTGCCTGTTAGCCGGGCTCTGGCAGGAGTTGCCCAGAGCTCTAAAGGCTGCATCGCTGCAAAGAGCAATGGTAATGATCCCTACAATGCTTGGACACTAACACAGTTTTAAACAACAAGGAAAAGGAGACTTTTTTATTACCAGTTACAATGAATGATAATAACTATGTAGCATTCTTCAAGGCCCTATTTTTTTTAAACAGAACTTGGAGCTTTACTGTATATTACCATAAAAGTATGCTAAATACTTCTTTGAAATGCATTCAATGTTGGGCCCTATTCACAAAGCTTCATAACTATGTTTGACATATGTTAAACTGTTCTGGACTGTAGCAATATTATATATTAGTTCCATGAATAAACTTTATTGTATTAATAACACTAGTTTAAAATAGTATTTAAATAACCCACATGTTAAAGGGTTAACCAGCTAAAACATGTGTACATTATCTTTCTGTGCGTTTAATGTACAAAGCCACTACATAAAAGTTTATTTACTGTAGAAATACCAAACAAATGGATTTGTCTATAATATAGTTGGCTTTTGTAAGATCTCTCAATAAAGTGAAGATTTATTCACCCACTTTGTTTTTATTCTTTAATGCAGTTAGCACTGCAGCTACAGCTGCCAGTAACCTGGTTGAGGTGTTTGTGGATGGGAAGTCGCTCATGGTAGAACCTGGAACTACTGTCTTGCAGGTACATGATTAGGTTACTAATGTCCACCGCAAATGTGTTTTCCCAGGCTTCTAAAAATAGAAATTGTGTATCATTGTATAAATGACTACCACCACAGCCTTGCACTTATAATTGTCATGGATATATTTAGCTTCTTTATTAGGACACTATTAATAATACAGAAGTAACCTATGAAAAACTGTCTAGTAGTGTATTATTTGAAACTGTCTAGGAGTGTATTATTTGAAACTGTCTAGTAGTGTATTATTTGAAACGGTCTAGCAGTGTATTATTTGAAACTGCAGCACCCGATTTTATGTTTATTTAAATCTCAGGCCTGTGAGAAGGTTGGAGTCCAGATCCCTCGGTTCTGTTACCATGACAGACTCTCTGTTGCTGGGAACTGCAGAATGTGCCTGGTGGAGATAGAAAAAGCACCCAAGGTAAAGCCCCCTCTTCAAAAGCATTTGCAACACTAAAATAGGAATTTAATTTTTCTATGAATTCCTATACTAAAACTGAAATTATACTGACAAGGTCAATGTATGTGTACCTGTACTTTATTCAGTATGAGTACCTGGAATACGTTTTGGAGTGCAAATGCCATCATTTAAGTTTATTATTTAGCTCTGGCAAGTAACAAGTGACAGTCTTTCTGTCTAACACTGTCTGTAAAATAGAATATGCTGTGTTCTAAGGTTTAAGTTTTTAAGTACAGTCCAATACTGTTTACAATAGGAACTGAAGTGTTTTCCCCCTTTCAGCCAGTTGCAGCCTGTGCTATGCCTGTCATGAAGGGATGGAACATCTTGACCAGTTCTGAGAAAACCAAGAAAGCTAGGTAAGTTTTCCATAAATGTTTTTTTTAAATATGCTTTTACCGTATGGTCAGTTGCGTGTCCTCTTTACGGTTGTGTACTACTTTGAGGATGAGGTGTGAACCAACACGTTTCTTACCAAGAAGAAAACATCCAAACGATGGATGCTATATTTTTGATGAACATATAAACATATAATAAATACTATAGTCATTTATTTACACAGTTGTCTAATATGTAGTAGTTTTTTTTTTTCTTAACATGCTTAAAATGTGTGGCTGTGTGGTCTAGTGGTTAAAGAAACGGGCTTGTAACCAGGAGGTCCCCGGTTCAAATCCCCCCTCAGCCACTGACTCATTGTGTGACCCTGAGCAAGTCACTTAACCTCCTTGTGCTCCGTCTTTCGGGTGAGACGTAGTTGTAAGTGACTCTGCAGCTGATGCATAGTTCACACACCCTAGTCTCTGTAAGTCGCCTTGGATAAAGGCGTCTGCTAAATAAACAAAATGTGTCTATTTTGCATAACAAAAGTAAATGAAACCTCTATAAAACATTAATATATTTTCTATATATAAACTGCTTTTTACCATGCAGAAACATCAAGGATAATGCTTTTTCCAAATCCCATTAAAAACTGTAGGAGTTTTAGTTGGTCACAGCCCACATTACCTTATAATATATGACACCAAACTGGAAATGGGGAAACATTTTTACTTTATTTTTTGCATTAGGGTGAAACACTCCTTCTGTTTTAAATCACAGTGCTGTGAATTTTCTACTTCTGTTTTGCGGTTGCCTTTCAGGGAGGGGGTTATGGAGTTCCTGTTAGCCAACCATCCTCTCGACTGTCCAATCTGTGATCAGGGAGGAGAGTGTGATCTTCAGGTATAGAAAGTAGATATCTGTCCAATTCTTAGCATCACAGCATTTTAAAAAATATATATATTTTGCTTGAATTTCCATTCTGCCCATTGTTTTTAAAATGTGTGCCCCAGGACCAGTCCATGATGTTCGGAAGTGACAGAAGCCGATTCACAGAGGGGAAGAGAGCTGTGGAAGACAAAAACATTGGCCCTCTTATTAAAACCATCATGACTCGCTGTATCCAGTGCACAAGATGTATTCGGTAAGGATACTGAATCACTGTGTGTTAAATGACCAAAGCCTTATTTTATCAATCTTGCCTGTTGCAAAAATCAAGTTATTGAGAGTATCAGAAGTTTGAATGTTTATGGAGTTGTCTGTCTGCATGTCAAACTTACATTTTTACACGTGCATATAGTGGATGTAGGTCATGGTTATCTTTACTTTCATGAAACCGATGGCTCTAATTTTGCATTTGCAGCAGTGGTAGGAGGTTGTATGACTGATTTTATATATATATATATATATATATATATATATATATATATATAATATATATAAAAAAAATAAAAAAATAAAAATTTGAATATGAAGGTTTGCCAGTGAGGTGGCAGGAGTGGATGACCTGGGTACCACAGGAAGAGGTAACGAAATGCAGGTTGGCACATACGTCGAGAAAATGTTCATGTCAGAGATGTCTGGGAACGTTATTGACATTTGCCCTGTAGGAGCCCTGACCTCAAAACCTTACGCCTTCACTTCTCGGCCCTGGGAGACGAGGTAGGGAGTCCTTTCTTTGACCTTACTTAGCTTGTTTATACAATCTGACCAAAACATTTCAGATGTACAGAAATAACAAAGTTAGAAATCAATGAAAACTGTATGAAGATATGAGATCTACAAAAAGAACCATCTAAAAACTCCATTTTACTTGATGGAATACCTTGAAAATCACAATTAGCTAAACACCATATCCTAGTTACTGTGAGTACAGTGTATGAAAGGTGTTCACCTGTATGCTGATTAAAGAAATCAGAACAAAATAAGAAAATAGATTTTTGTATTTTTGCAGGAATAGGTACAGTAACTAATTAATTTGATAGAAACACTTAATACAGAGGTTTTGTACGTTCTCCAGATTCATGCTGTTGAGCTAAATATGGTACCATATTTGTAAAGCCTTACTGCCTGCATATTGTTTCGTTGTATGTTGTCACACCCTCAGAAAGACAGAGTCCATCGACGTGCTGGATGCGGTGGGCAGTAACATTGTTGTGAGCACACGTGGAGGAGAGGTGATGAGGGTCCTCCCGAAGCTGAATGAAGACGTCAACGAGGAGTGGATCTCTGACAAAACTAGGTGAGAACTAGTGTAACTCCACCAGTTTCCTACACAGTACAGACATCAAATCTTGGATAATGCGTTGCATACTTTATAACTTTTGAATGCTTAGAATTCACGCAGTGTAATTTGTATCTCCATGAGAACAGATTTGAAATAAGATTTTTTTAAAATTGACAACTGTATTTAATAGTACAACCATTGAATGAAACAACAGTTATGGGGTTATGTGGGAGTTGGGGATGAAATTTGAAGGATTGTATAAATGGTTAAATAATTAGCTTTTTGGGAGTCAAATCCAGTAGTTTATAATTACATTTTTCATGGCTACAGTCAAGGTTGAAATCTTAGAGTAGTACAGATACACTTTTTTTTTTTCTTTTTCTTTCTCTACTAAATATATAGGTTTGCTTATGATGGTCTGAAGCGTCAAAGACTGACTCAGCCCATGGTGAAAAACTCTGCAGGGCAGCTGGTTCCCACATCCTGGGAGGATGTACTTACTCGTGTAGCTGGAGCGGTAAGGCTGACACATTAAACGTTCATGATAGCATCAGGTTGCAGTATTTTGCACAGGACAATATTTGATGTATCTATATGGAATGCTGTACACAAAATCTGAAATCCTTGTCCTTGTCCTTCCAGCTTCAGGGAGCTCAGGGTAGTGATGTGGCTGCCATCGCAGGGGGGCTCTTGGATGCTGAGGCCCTGGTAGCCCTGAAAGACCTGCTTAACAGACTCAACAGTGACAATCTGTGCACCGAAGAGGTTTTTCCCATGGCTGGGGCTGGGTAAGTGACAACTTTTAAAACTTTTTTTTTTTTTATGTAAAATGCCTAGGATGAATGTTTTTGGAAAATCAAATAGCTTCACTTATCATACCGGCCTTTTTGGCTGTGAGGCAATAAGTTTGACCTGTGGCTTGTTGACAAGGTTCAAGAAAGTCTTCTTGGTTTGGGGCCTAGAACTAGCTAGTTGTTTAGAAAGCAAAATAATTCCTGTATGATGCTGAAGGGCTGCTAAGCCCTTTGGACTCGTCGCGTGAGGGGACAAAATCATGATTTACTTGTTCAATTTTTTTGATGCAGCACTGATCTGCGTTCTAACTACCTGCTGAACACCAAAATCACAGGCGTGGAGGAGGCGGATCTCCTGCTGCTGGTTGGCACCAACCCACGATTCGAAGCACCGCTCTTCAACGCCAGGATCAGAAAGAGGTCGGTAAAATGGGCAGTCGTGGGTCTGTTGATTTGATATGGCTTTCCGCAGGAAAATCTTGTAGAGTTGTTGCAGTCCCATGAGAAGTCAGAACTGGGGTGTGACATGCTTTCCTTTCGTAGAGTTCTTGTATGAGAGCAGCATGAATAAATATTGGTGAAAGAAATGGTTTGGCCCACAAATTTAATTTTTTTTTTCTTGGTCATTGTGTTTTAAAAATGTTAAAGTACTTTTTTCCCCACTCCAATTCAATACAAACTGTCTTCCATCAAGTGACATAAAGTAGCCAAATACAGTACATGCAACACATTTCACATTTAAAGGTTGTATTTTTCTATTCCTTAATTAGACTAATAATAAATTAGAAAAGCCCAGTAAAACCTGGAACGCCCCAAACTGCTATGCAATGGGAGCCTTATTTTGTTCACGGGACTGACATTTGATAAGGGTCTTTTAATTCCTCCCCATTATAAGTTATTTAAAAACATTTTGGAGATGTTGCTGGCTAAGCACAGTAACTTTGTAACTAAATACCAAATAAATGAGACTCAACTGGTAATGAGTATGTCTCTTGAATATTACAACTTTAAATTCTCAAATTAGTCTTATTGCTTTCAGCTGTTGAGAGTGATACATCAAAGGTTGCTGCACAGAGGTTGTTTTAATGTTTTGTTTCTATTTCTATCTTATCCCAGCTGGCTTCACAATGATCTTCAAGTAGCTGTGGTTGGCAGCAGGGTGGACCTGAAATATACCTACAACCATCTGGGAGAGTCGGCACAAGTATTGGAAGAGATTGCCTCTGGAAAACACCCATTCAGCCAGGTAAATGCATACTACTGATGTCTTCTTGTATAACATCTCCTAATGTTATAGGCCAGCTGAATACCTGCATGATCAGGGTTTTTGCTGTCTGTGTGCTAACCGGCAGTGGCTGGGTGCAGTTTGTAGTTGATTTTATTTAATGGTCTTATTACAGTATTTATGGCAATGGGCTGATGCTGGAAGTTTTTGAGGGGGATAATTAAAAGGTATTTCAGTCCATTCAGACAATGTGCTCCATTGTTTAAGTTCATGAATGTTGTTGTTTTCCTCCAGGACCTGAGCAAGGCCAAGAAGCCCATGGTTGTAGTTGGCAGTGCTGCTTTCCAGAGGAAAGATGGAGCTGCTATTCATGCTGCAGTTTCCACCATCGCTCAGAACGCAAGGACCAGCAGCGGGCTCCAAGACAACTGGAAGGTTCTCAATGTTCTCCACAGGTGAATGATCATACTGGGGCTTTTGGGTGTATTATAATTAGTGCTGGGACGAACATTGGATTTTAATGTTCGCATATTCGCTCATAATTTAAATATTCGTTCATAGCAGGGGCAGGCCCCTGTGTGTGTGTGCCTGTATTTTACAGCAAGATCTTACAATATGTAATGTTAAAGTAGAAAAAAAATCCCAGGAGTAAAGAATACATTGTGTAGGCCTTATTTACCCCAGTGAATTAACTACAAAGCAAAGGATGCCAAATAGCAGTTCAAGTTAAACGTTGTTTTGTTTATTCCCGAAATAAACAGTACATAAAGTTGACACCGCATTTTATTTATTTTTTACTTTTTTTTATTTTTTATTCCTTGACATTGCCGTTACTTCACAGTAAACACTAAACAGTGGCCATTGACGTTTTCATAAAGTGCCTTTTTGTAGTTGAATAAGCCAACGAAAACTGAAATTTAACTTAAACACTTCAAATAAAACAAATGTGGAAATGGCGTTGTAAAATGAAGGGGAAAAAATTGACCATTTTGGTTCTCGTTTATTACCTTCCACATAACAAAGTCGCAACAAGAAAATATAATATATTCAATCTATATAAAAATCACTACACAAAATTTCCAGCAAGTTGGGCACTGTTTAAGCGAGGCATTTCAGAATGACATGCTTGCCTTTATTCTATCCCATGAGATTCTGACTCGCTCTAAAGCAGCACATTGCGTTTTTGACCTAGAAGGCATTCTCAACAGCTGCTGTGTTGACCCTGTTTATTATTTTTTTATATATATTAATCACACATGTCACACGGAGCTCTTTTTCATTTGCCATTTTTTAAACTGTCGTGCAATTTTTGGTGAGGCAGTAAATAAGTGCTAGGTATTTTTGTCACTTCTAGTGAATACGAACATCTGATTTTTGTAACTGAATACATGTCAAAAAATTCAATTCTGCTGTAATATTTATCTGGTGGTCCAGTGGTTAAAGAAAGGGCTTGATACCAGGAGGTTCCCGGGTTGGAATCCAGGCTCAGTCACTGCGAGTTACTCTGAGCAAGTCACTTAACCACTTAACCTCCTTGTGCTCCGTCCTTTGGAAGAGACGTAGTTTGAGTTTGTTAGTTTGTCGTAGACAGAGTTTGTTAGAGAGCATCTCTAAACAAACAGCATCATGAAGACCAAGGAGCTATCAAAACAAGTCCGGGATAAAGTTCTGGAGAAGCACCAATCAGGGTTGGGTTATAAAATAATATCCCAAACTTTGAACATCCCCTGGAGAACCGTTAAATCCATTATTAAAAAATGGAAAGAAAATGGTATAACCGCGACTCTGCCTAGAGAAGGCCGTCCACTAAAACTCGGTGACCAGGTAAGGTGGGCATTAGTCAGAGAAGCAACCAAGAGGCCAATGGCAACTCTGAAGGAGCTGGAGAGATCCACAGCTGAGATAGGAGAAACCGTCTATGGGACAACTATAACCCGGATGCTCCACAAAGCTGGGCTTTATGGAAGAGTGGCGAGAAGAAAGCCATTGCTGAAAAAAACCCATATCAAATCCTGTTTGGATTTTGCCAAAAGGCATGTGGGAGACACAGCAAACATGTGGAAAAAAGTTCTCTGGTCTGATGAGACCAAAACTGAACTTTTTGGTGGTGGCAGCATCATGTTATGGGGAGGGTTTTCTTCGGCAGAGACTGGGAAACTGGTCAGGATTGAGGGCAAGATGGATGGAGCCAAATACAGGGAAATTCTAGAGGAAAACCTGTTTCAGTCTGTTTCAGTCTGCAAGAGACCTGGGACTGGGGCGGAGGTTTATCTTCCAGCAGGACAATGACCCTAAACACACAGCCAAAGCTACACTGGAGTGGTTTAAAAACAAGAACCTGGATGTCTTAGAATGGCCCAATCAGCCCAGACCTCAATCTGATTGAGAATCTGTGGCAAGACTTGAATTGCTGTTCACCAATGGTCCCCATCCAACTTGACAGAGCTTGAGCATTTTTGCCAAGAAGAATGGGCAAAAATTGCAGGATCCAGATGGGCAAAGCTGGTAGAGACTTACCCAGAAAGACTCACAGCTGTAATTGCTGCCAAAGGTGCTTCTACCAAGTATTGACTCAGGGGGGTGAATACTTATGCAACTAACAAATGTCTTTTTTTTTTTGTTTAATTAACTTTTGTGTCACAATAAAAAATATTGTGCACCTTCAAAGTGTTAAGTATGTTGTGTAAATCAAAAGGTAAAAATCCCAATTAAATCCATTTTAATTCCAGGTTGTAACACTACAAAATGTGGAAAAGTCCAAGGGAGGTGAATACTTATGCAAGGCACTGTATTTAATTATTTAACTCATATTGACTGAACACCATTTTTGCTTGTGATGTGGGGGTTATTTATTTTAACTGGTTTAAGAAGAGTCTTGTAGAATCTTCCTTTGCTGACCTTGAGTTTTTCTGTTTGAAGGGTTGCTAGTCAGGTGGCAGCACTGGATCTGGGATACAAGACGGGAGTTGAGGCTCTTAGAAAGAATCCCCCGAAAGTGCTGTTCCTTCTGGGAGCCGATGCTGGCTGTATAACCAGGCAGGATCTGCCAAAGGACTGCTTCATCATCTACCAAGGTGAGGGGGTGGCTTACAGTAGCACTACTAGTAATATGGTTAAGAGGACCCAGGTTTATCCTTAATTTTGTTTGATTCCAATATCCTTGATTGACTGCACAAAGACTTCCCTCTGCCTGTTATGAAACGTACTGCATTAGTGCTCAAAGTTTGTGTAGGATATTTAGTGGTTTGGAGAAAGCAATCACCTGTGCACCTTCTAACCCCTCGCACTAGCATGACCCTGTAAAACTTTAAGTGAGTGCTAATTTTCCGTGTCTACACCCGTCGGATGCTGATGAATGGCTTTTAGAGTGAAATTAACTGCTTATAAAAATAAACTATCAGATACAGTGTAGGATTCTCATTTTTCTTTTGTTTTAGGTCATCATGGTGATGTGGGTGCCCCCATGGCTGATGTCATCCTCCCTGGTGCTGCCTACACTGAGAAATTTGGCACCTATGTGAACACAGAAGGGCGGGCCCAGCAGACAAGGGTGGCAGTAACTGCCCCAGGCATGGCTAGAGAGGACTGGAAGATCATTCGAGCCATTTCAGAGGTGCTGTGACAAACCGTATACTGTGTTTTTTTTGTTTTTTTTATAGCAGCAAATAAAATGCAGGCGTAGCATTTTAATCTGGGAAGATCAGCATTGGCACGTAAAACCTTAAAGTATTGTCATTTTCAATCCAAATAATGTTCCTTAGGTAGTAATGTACCAATATATTATTTTTTTCTTTTTTAATATTCTGTGCTTCTGTTGTAACACTTAACTATAGATTCCAGAGTTTACAAATTATATTTTAAGATTACATGATGATTACAGATTTCGTTAGCCTTTCTGTTTAATAATACAATTTTAAACCAAATAAAATGAAATGAAATGAAATGACTTTGTGATATATAAAGTAGGGTTTTAGTTTCATTAAAAAATGTAGCCATAACATGTGTTTAATACCAGAATCTAAATTAGACTCTCCTTGAATAGCAGTTTGATCCATTCCAGGTTTTACTGACCTTTGTAAAAAAAAAAAAAAAAAAGATTCTAACCTGTACACAGTGTCTAATTAAATCCTGGGTAGATGGTTGATGCAACCAATTGTGCTTTTCCAGTGCTACAAATTGCTCTTCTAGTTTTACCTCTGAATTTGTGCTTTCCTTTTAAGAGCAGAGAAGTTCATGTTGATCTTTTTGTCTTCTTCCCAGCTGGCCGGCGTGACTCTCCCCTATGACACTCTGGATGAGGTGCGGGACAGGCTGGAGGAGGTGTCTCCTAACCTGGTCCGCTACGACGATGTTGAGGAGGCCAACTACTTCAAGCAAGCAACTGAACTGTCAACAGTGAGTACTTTTAACACTTTTTTCCTCCCTTGTGTTCGATTTAATAAAGAGATGGTGATGCAGCTTGCTTGCAAAGTCTGCTTATTTCTTTTCACAAACTTCCTGGGATGGTTCTCTCATGCTTTTCAGCAGTCTTATATTTTTCCCACTGTTCTGCAATCTTTATCTCATGTAGTCCGCTGATGTAATTTGTTTGTTTTTGCTTTGCAGGCAGTGAACCAGATGCTCCTTAGCGATCCTCTTGTCCCACCACAGCTCACAATTAAAGACTTCTACATGACAGGTGTGTTACCTGTAAAGCCTTCTTTTAACTCTGTTTTCTTGTTGTGTTAAATAAATTCTCTGTCTGGAAGTCAAAAAGATATTTTAATATTTCATTGGCACTAAAGCATATTCTTTTTCCTGGGAAGTATTTCTAGGCCTAATTTGGTTGAAATAATACATAGAATAATTTTATAAACAAACAAAAACTCCTTTTGATAAATAATTAATTTGAGGTTTTAGCCTGAGCCTGCGAGATACTTGATTTTTTAAATTGGTTCAGATATTTCAGATACACTGCAATTGTAATTAACATATGTAATGTTTGTGTTTTTATTTATTATTTTTTAACCAGATCCTATCAGCAGAGCCTCCCAGACCATGGCAAAGTGTGTTAAAGCAGTTACTGAGGGGGCCAGCGCGGTGGAAGAACCATCCATCTGTTAAAGAACATTGACTGAAATAAATATTGGTCTCTCATATCCAGCACTTGTATAATGTATCTTGTACACTAAGCATGGAATCAGACCATCTTAAAACAACTGTGTGAACTTGTGTAGCACTCTGACATCCTTTGACAATTTTAGTAGAGGAAGGTTAATGTGGAAGTTCTGTGACATACTGTATCTTTTAAAAGATGTAAAAATAATAAATGTATCTAATTATAAAGGTTTTGTGGAATTTGTGTGAACATTTTTACCTAACACACTGTTATTTTCACATTATGAACAAGACATTTCCAAGCTCCAACAGAAATGTATGATGTATATTGCAAATTTTGTGATAGTAATTGTCCAGCAGTTATCCAGAAAGTTTGGATATGTGTTTTTATATATGCCGTTAATCCATGTTTCAAGTATTTGTGTTTTGATCAAATCAAAATGTATTAGTGCAGAAATCAACTGATCTATGCGGAAGTGGGTATTTGCGTGCTTTATTAGTGCAGAAATCAGGGTATCTGTGCTGAAGCGGACAGTCGTAATTTAATTCAATTAAAGTATAGTGCAAGCCAACGGACAGTACTGTATTGTAGTTACTGAAACCAGTGACAAGCAAGCAGAAAGCAGACTTAAGACTCTCTTAGCCTGGCAGTCTGAATATGAGCACAGTAGCGGCTCCTGATTTTAATAAGTGGGCAAGCTCAACAACAAAACCTGCTTTTATTGCTATATATATATATATATATATATATATATATATATATATATATATATACACTACCGTTCAAAAGTTTGGGGTCACTTAGAAATTTCCTTGTTTTCGAAAGAAAAGCAAATTTTTTGTCCATTAAAATAACATCAAATTGATCTACATAGGCGTACAGAGGCCCATTATCAGCAACCATCAGTCCTGTGTTCCAATGGCACGTTGTGTTTGCTAATCCAAGTTTATCATTTTAAAAGGCTAATTGATCATTAGAAAACCCTTTTGCAATTATGTTAGCACAGCTGAAAACTGTTGTGCTGATTAAAGAAGCAATAAAACTGGCCTTTAGACTAGTTGAGTATCTGGAGCATCAGCAATTGTGGGTTCGATTACAGGCTCAAAATGGCCAGAAACAAAGAACTTTCTTCTGAAACTCATCAGTCTATTCTTGTTCTGAGAAATGAAGGCTATTCCATGCAGAAATTGCCAAGAAACTGAAGATCTCGCATAACGCTGTGTACTACTCCCTTCACAGAACAGCGCAAACTGGCTCTAACCAGAATAGAAAGAGGAGGGAGGCACAACTGAGCAAGAGGACAAATACATTAGAGTGTGTAGTTTGAGAAACAGACGCCTCACAGGTCCTCAACTGGCAGCTTCATTAAATAGTACCCGCAAAACACCAGTCTCAACGCCAACAGTGAAGAGGCGACTTCGGGATGCTGGCCTTCTAGGCAGAGTTGCAAAGAAAAGCCATATCTCAGACTGGCCAATAAAAAGAAAAGATTAAGATGGGCAAAAGAACACAGACACTGGACAGAGGAAGATTGGAAAAAAGTGTTATGGACAGATCGAATCTAAGTTTGAGGTGTTCGGATCACAAAGAAGAACATTCGTGAGGCGCAGACCAAATGAAAAGATGCTGGAGGAGTGCTTGACGGCATCTGTCAAGCATGGTGGAGGCAATGTGATGGTCTGGGGTGCTTTGGTGGTGGTAAAGTGGGAGATTTGTACAGGGTAAAGGGATCTTGAAGAAGGAAGGCTATCACTCCATTTTGCAATGCCATGCCATACCCTGTGGATGGCCTTAATTGGAGCCAATTTCCTCCTACAACAGGACAATGACCCAAAGCACAGCTCCAAACTATGCAAGAACTATTTAGGGAAGAAGCAGTCAGCTCAGATTCTGTCTATAATGGAGTGGCCAGCACAGTCACCGGATCTCAACCCTATTGAGCTGTTGTGGGAGCAGCTTGACCGTATGGTAACGTAAGAAGTGCCCATCAAGCCAATCCAACTTGTGGGAGGTGCTTCAGGAAGCATGGGGTGAAATCTTTTCAGATTACCTCAACAAATTGACAACTAGAATGCCAAAGGTCTGCAAGGCTGTAATTGCTGCAAATGGAGGATTCTTTGACGAAAGCAAAGTTTGAAGGACACAATTATTATTTCAATTAAAAATCATTATTTCTAACCTTGTCAATGACTATATTTCCTATTCATTTTGCTATATTTCCTATTCAAACTCTTTTCATGTATGTTTTCATGGAAAACAAGGAAATTTCTAAGTGACCCCAAACTTTTGAACGGTTTGACGCAGACAATTTTGTTTTGGTATTCCCTGTTGAAGAAGGTCCAATTTAGGCTTTGGATGACCTTTATTGTTATTTTTTTATTCTTATTTTTAACTCAATTTGAAAGCGAGGAAAATTGCATATGAATTAAAAAAATCTACAACGTTACAAAAAAATCTACTACATGGAAATCAAAACTTATGGGAGTAGCCACACGTGACCTATAACCTGTCTGGCAACAGACACATCAGAATTAAGTCTAATTCTGAGTGGTAGAGGCTAGCCGCAGCTTGCATCGTGTAGCCAATACAAATACAGTAAAACTTGACAGACCGGGTGATTGCAAGTGGAATACCCACAGAATCCTACCCATTTTGAGGCTACATGTTAGCCAATAGCAATACAGTAGACCTTGCAAAGCATAACGTAAGTAAGCTTTTTTTACTTTTACAAAATTACACGTAGGCTTAGTCTCCTATGACAAGCCTGCTACTGGAAGATCTGTTATGACAATTAAAGACTCAGCAAGATCAGTGACTTTTTTAAACCATCTATCTCTGCCTTTGAACAATGCTGATCATGTACAGTATATATTTTGATCATTGTTGGCACATTATATTTTATTTGTATTATTGCATTTTTCGAGTTTTCAATTAATAGCACAGGGATTTCACAAACAGTAAATTAAATTTTGGCTTATCCGTGTTTTCCACTAATACCGCAGTGTGTTAGGTGGAATGTATAAAAAAGCAATCTGGGATAAATGTATAGCTTGTAAAATCACCCCAAACATACTGGTGGATTGCTGAAATATGGTGCTTACAATAAGGGAAATTGTACAGGTTGGGTATAACAGGTTGGGTCTATGTTAGTTGTAAGCAATTCCACTGCAGGGTTAGATCATGGCTAGAAGGGACAATTTTGCTTATATACTCACACTGCAATTACAAAGAGATTTGTACAATCATTTCCTCTGAAATGTCACGTGTATTTTACATGTTACTAAAAATAAGTTAAAAATGAAATACTCGTAATATGGTGTTTGTTTTGTTCAATGTAAGCCTGCTCATAAAAGGAAACTTTCAAACAATATATAAAGACACATACACATACATACAATTAGTGTTAAGAAAACATTCATATCATTGTTGTACATTACAATAACCATAGCTCTATATATTACAATACTGTCAATTGTTTAAAATTACAAAGTAACTTCAGTTATAAAAAAAATATATAAAATGTGACCAATACTTTACCCACCCTGGTTGTATATGGCAAAGAGGTACAATAGTAACACTTAATGGACTACAATACAAATAATGTACTCTTTTATAGCGACCAGGGTAACCCAGGGCGCTTCATGATTAATATTAAAAGATCGCTAATGCGCTTGTGGTTAAACCCGTCCCAATATGAAAACGCACACTCAAACAGATAGGTCTTCAATCTAGATTACACTTTATGCAGAAGTGAAGTCTGCAAATGTTGCTGCTACTGAATATATATATATCTGTTGGTTTATTTCCACACACAAAACGTACCTCCTCGTACAAGGACAGTGAAATGTAGCTGAGTATCTTACCAACACCCCTCAATTATATCACACACACACCCGCACACAAGTGAAAATGGGGCTGAAGGACAACCCACTATACATTTAGTGACCATTCAGTAATTCATGTAAATGTGTCCCAGGTTAAATCAAATAAGGACCACCACTATGCTTATTTATACACCAGTTTGTTAACCAAAAAAAGCAACAACAAAAAAACAGTGACTATTTATACATAACTAAACTCATTTTCACACTATCGGATCTGGTTAAGGATAAACAAGCTTATATGAATGAGCACCAACCATATTCCAGGCTTCAGAGACTGATTTCAGTCTTCTAGAAAATGTATTTTGTCACAGGTATTTTGTAGATTAGGCAATCCACACAAGAACTGGGATTTTGTTATGTACAATAGTAGACCTTTGTTATTGTAAGCATATGGAAATTATCTGATACCTGTAATTTGTGCATCTCAAAGTCCTAAATAAATATACTAGACATCAACTGTGGGATGTCTTGTCAGAAACAGTTCACTAGCTACATTTTATTTCACAATAACAAAAGTAAGTTACAGTATGTTGTCCAAAAAATAAATAGGTATAAATGTTGTGAAATATTATTGAAAGAATGTATATCAGCATTATATTTACACTAGCTTTTGACCTTCAGTAATATATATAATTGATTTTGTTTTCTGGATTAAGTATACCCTTGTAAATAAAAAATATAATGCCTAAATTGCACCCCCATATGAAAACAGACGGAGGTGGAAGAGTCTATTGCATCAACTGAAGCCTGTAATAAATGCACTTCAGTGGTACCTGCTGTCACAGTGTTGTATAAATTCCATGTCTTACTGTGCCAGTGCCAGTGTGTGACTTCACTACTGTTGCTATTGGCCTCAGTATGCAATTTTGTTTTTCTTGAGACAATTTTACCAAAAATGTACACCAAGAGATTATGTTATTGTGACTATTCCACCATGTTATGTTTTGTGCATCAAAAACAGGTTACTGTAACTATTTGTAAGAATGAAAAACGGAAAAATTGTAAACTTCAAGAATGTGTTCAAATTACCATATGCCTATAGTGTTGATAAAATATTCACCATGAAAAATACATATATTTAAGATTTAACTAAAGTATCACAATCCATATTTACTGAGTTAAACATGTACAATTAGATGTTTTAAACCGCTTTTTAAATATACTTATATACATTTCCAAATATATAAAATCATATACATCATCATATAACATAACAATCTGCAAATACAAATCCAGATAACAGAGAGGGGGAAAAAAATAACCATTCAAAGTATACAGAAGAGCTCAGTCCATGTAGGAGATCAAACTGGTAGTATGCCCACTCAGCTGAATGAAGGTTTACACTTGTTTTATAACGCTCAGGAAACTTATGGTCATAGATGCCATCAGCGTAAACAATGCAGGAATATATCAATGCTCAAAAATGATCATTAACTACGGTTATTTTGAAATGTTTAGCTTTTCAATGTTGTACAAACTTAAAATGTTCAATATGGTAGCGAGGTTGTTGTTGTGCTGCCCGGGTGTTGTCATGTCCCCCAAGTGCCTGTAGTGGTGCTGTAAGGAGAGTTTGCTGATGATTAAACTAAAAACCCCAGCAGCTCTTTAGTGCTATTTTTTGCTGGAGATAAACGAGATTTATATGTATCAGGGATTCATACAAAAATATATACAAATATAAAAACGCATAGCTCCATTAAAGATACAGAAAATAGTGCTTAAAGAACCCAACAGATTGAAATAGGGATTTCAAGACTCTATCAGGAGTGAATATCAGATACAGCTGAAGGTAAGCGAATCCGGTCTACAGCCTGGGCTTTGGGTCGAAGCGGGAGCTGGGGTAGTGGGTGAGACAAGGCCGCAGTAGTTGCTACTCGAGATCGGCCGATTTAAATTCCGACAGGCCGTTATTGGTAGTTTGTTTTTAATAATTATTTTAAATGTTGGGTTGCATTGTATAATATAACTGTATTTTATTATTTATTATCTAAATCAACGGTTTGTCAGGCGATTTAAACTTGTTTCAAGTGAGTATTTACATATTTTGTATTGATGTTTTGTTTTGAAGGCCCCCGTAACAGTGGGCCTTGGAGCGCCTCCCTTTGTTCGAACGGGTATTTTTTTAAGAAAAACTATTTAATAACCAAAAATATAATTCAAATACATGTTTCACATAATTTTTAAATATACATATTTTATTAAGCTATTTTATGTTTATGTTTCAATTTTGTTATTTTTCCCGTTTCCTGCACAAGCTCTCTTTTGGCTTTAATGTTTAAGCTCTTCCTGTGTAAACAAAATAAATTGATATTTTATTATTACATGTAAAACAAATGTTTGAAACCATTTTGCCGTTAAAGGAATGCATAAAAGTTCCATGCATCGAGTTTGGGCTTTGCTTGTTTTTAGTTTCGTTTTTAAAACAACTTTTATGTTTTAATGAACGATACTGATCTGTGTACATATATATGTGTGTGAGGATTACATTTTGTATAAGAATTGTATAATGCTAGATGACCTTATGTGTACATATAACACCCAACATGCCTTATTTCCTTTTTTTCATTTTTGTAAGCTAACCATTCTTTGGTTTAAAAAAAACCCCGCGAAATTCGATAGTAAACGATTATTTCAAATACATTACAATACTAATGCGGTAAAAGTTTACCATATTATGTACTGTAGTTAAGTATATAAAATCGTAAATCTTTACTATTTTGTGTAACATGAGAAGACGTAAACAAGCAGCAAAGGAAAATACAAATATTAATAATTGAAACACAAATATTATGTCCACGTCTTGAGTTTGATAATAATTTAGTAAATAATTTGTATCCAGATACATCCTGTTCACCTGAATAAATGTACAGCAACAGAAGGGTAATTATATCCGCTATAAATAATTAATTTGACAACAAACCTGTTTAGATTTTAAATTGCAGAAATTTCGGTTTTCATTTCTATAGGTAGAAATCTGTCCAGTCTACAAATACAAATCGGTACAGTAGATAAGTATGGTTGGGTCTACACAGGAACTAGGCTTGCCTGCATAGTGGTGCTGTGACAGGTGCCCAAATCTTGATGGTACCCCACTGGGAAAGCAGGGGACATCCCCATCCATGTTAACAGCTGATTGTTTATTGTTTTAAGTACCAAGTAACATTGTTACAGTAGGTGTGCTCTTATGTATCAGTATTCTACAAATGTGGCCAGCATATATTCACAGGAGCAGATTATCGCAATTTGAATGTTTTTACTACATATACATTGAATAAAAAGACAACAGTAGGGAAGGGATTAGTTTAGATTTTTCATTTTGTGAGAACATGCTTTTTTTTCTACAAAATGAGAAGGTTCACAATCAAAAGCTCCTAGAAATGGGGTTGACCTTTCTACTGTGTACACATTTATGCTGTGATGCTGTGAAACTACATTCAGCAGTGAGTAAATGATAAATCTTTCCTCCAAGCCTACAGTAGTAGATAAGTAACCTTGTCAACTGTCCTTATGTCTTCATATTTCAATGTAACAGGGAGAGAACTGAAAAGGCCCTTGTACACAAAACATCCAGTTGTGTGTGTAATTGAAGCCATCATAAATTAGGTTTACTGCAGGAGAGTAATTAAAATTTACTTTGATAAAATCATCAGGCTTATGGTCAGCATCTGTGATACCAATATGGCACCTCAGTGTCACTTTTAGTTTTGTGCCACAATTGCAGGTGTTTTTTTAAATTTCCTGGCAGTTAACAGTCATTTGTTAATTGCCATATAAGCAACTATATAATTGAATAGTGTAGTTACTAACTAGCTGTCTGTTGCTTGCAGCCTTGCTAAAACAAATATGTTGGCCTAAAGCCATTCAAGGTGTAATTACTGTACTTCTGGGACGGTTTTGTTGGAAAGTTCAGTTATCAGATGACACCCCCACCAATGCTGGTATAGAATCTGTACTGAGATCACTTAGAAGCATAATCTTATAGAAAAAAAGTAATTGAAACTCAGGTGACAGGATATTAGGTCTACAGAGAAAGTGGAAGTGTTCAGGCTGCTTAGAAAAACTTGTAGTTTCAATTGTAACCAGCAGCAGGGGTGTGCAATTCTTATCACCCGACTTGGGACAACAAGATTTGCCGTTATACTTTGTCCGTCGGACAAGTAGTTTTATTTTTTTTTTATGCTCTGTTTTTAGAAAGATGCTCCGCGTATATTTGTAGAGACCCAAGTAAGTTTCTGAAAACTGAATTGCGGAAGTCTACCACCAAAACACAAGCTTTTAAAACATATAGCTTTAAAGTGTTTACATCCCACCCCTATTACTTCTGATTGGCTAGCTGTGGAAGAAGCTGATCTTCTATTGGTTACAAAGAAACACAGACATGGCTGCCAAGAGAGCCTCTGGCAATGCACAGACTAATCTTTTAAATTTAAGGTATTATTTAAGTTTTTTGTAAGTGATGCTGCTTTCTTAATACATGAACCTGACATTTAAATGCTGCATTCTAGTAAACAAAACAAAACAAACAAAAAAAAAAAAACACCATAGTTGCTAAGGTATTAGCGGATTAGAAGAAAATATGATGTGTAAAATTTAAACTCTATATTTAATATATATATATATATATATATATATATATATATATATATATATATATATATATATATATATATATACTTTTTAAATATATTTGAACATAAGTGATATTAGTTATTTATTGGACATGCACAATCCATCGATTTGTGAAACTTTTAAAAGAAGATTGACAAATATGTTTGTAATGATAGAAATGAAATGCTTAATGAGATTCTGTATGTATATATTTTTTTAAATAAAAAAAAATGTTTTAAAAAAGTATGTAATAGAAATAAACTAAAGAAAAAAAAATTGGTGACGCCTACTGTATACACGTCCTTAACCTGGGGTTCAGCAAAACTGAAAGAACATCAAGAAAAATCTGAATTCCACAAAGCAGCAGTAATAGTTGGCAGTGATTTCGTATCTGTGATGCAACAAACTAAAACACCTGTACATCAGGATTTGGATTCAGTTTATAGAGAAAGTGGGGGAAAAACAGGCAGAAGCTACTTTTATATTTGAATAAATCCCAAGTATTGCTTATTATAGCTGTACTCTTAGTATGTTATTTATTTACTAGCAAATGTGTTCCAAACTGCACTGAAAGGAACATTTCCTTAAAGTATGTTATGCATTTGTTGAGGTGAGGTGGGGTCACAGGGAACCTTTTGTGCATCTTGAAGAATTTAGTGAACCAGTCAAGCTACAAGGCTAGATTCGCCCCTGTTAATCATTAATTGATTTATTGTGTTCACTGTTAAATAAAACCAAAAGCCTACAAGTTATAATCTACTTTTTTGTGTTTGTTTTGTGAGACGGGTAGGGGGCAAGTAGCTTTTTAAGAAGGACGAGTACATTTTTCAAGCATTTTGTCCCTTGGACAACAAGTTGTTTTCAAAAATTGTACACTCCTGAGCAGTCATTTAATTTACCCATAGTCTGTAGAAATAAAACTTGCTTTGTACTGAGATCTTATTGCTTATTTAGTGAACCTGCTTGATAATGCCTGGCAATGTACTCTATTGCCCTGGTACTGTAGCATTTAGGAATGGGAATTTAGAATAGTTTCCTATTCGAATACAGGGGGGCCAACATTTTTGTGTATTCAAATACCCAAAGTAAAGAATATAAGGCAGACAGCATATACAGTGTAAGCCGTAAAGTTTAAGTTCACTCTTGGAGGAGCCAGTCCGGGTTCACGAAGTGTACAAACAATGTCCAAGATGAGATTTCTTTGTTCAAGATACTTGGTTTATTCAATAACCTGTAAATAATTCAAAACAAGGAACATACCTGGTTGTACTTTTAATAGTCAGTGCAAATGTTAACGTTACTCTGTATCTATTCACAGAAAGTCAACAGTACATGTTTTACATTGTACTGCAGTCCACACAGTTAAAAAAAAAATACTTCCACGCTGTTTTCTTATTAGTAATTGCATTGTTCTGCTTAGCGCATGTAGTATGTCTTTATATTCATTATAAAGCTAAATTATCTTACTAATTTCAATGTTACCAAAGCTTGGCTTCCTTTTCAGCACTTGCTATATCCATTTGTTTACAAATTTCAAGTTAGCCGGTGCCGTTAACCCGGAAGCTGTTTCACTACTGCCTAGCAACAGCGGCTGTGTGCAGTCCTTACAGGGGAACTCAAGCAGGGGATCTGTTAACATTAGCTGAAAACAAGGCAACAAAATAGGAAACCATTTCAAATGGAATAGGATTACTGTAGAACTTTGCTGTTACAAGCATTGCATGATTAATTAGGGTCCTTACGTTTAATATGCCTCATTCACATGAACGCACAGGGTTTAACACTGACTTTGAACACTTGTCAAGCGTTAGAGTTTAAAAAAAAAAAAAAAAGAAAAGAAAAAAAAGATGCGTTTGTACTTGAATATGTAATATGCTATTCGAATAATTTTTTATTTGTGTAATTGTGTATTCGACTACACTCCATCCCTAGTAGCATTCATACGGTTTCAACCACCTTTGACAGTCTACTCATTAACTGAATTGTAACAGCTTTTTACTTTAACTAGATTAAACATTTTAATACATAATGTTATATTTTGATGTAGCAGTGAGAGAGAGAAGTGTAGAAGTGTACAAAAGGGGATACCTAAAAGGGGATACCTGTGTACCTGAATAACAACATAGGCCCAAATTCTGTTTCTAACACAACATATAGCTGTAAGAGAGAAATTATTTTGTGGAGATTCAGAAGTCAATAATAGTACAAATACGACTACTAATGATAATATTAATGTTTGTTGGTCTTTTTATAGGCTATGCAGTACAGGTGTGTTTGCGCTTATAGTAAGCTTAAGTGGCCACAGTGTATCATTAAGGCAAACTGGCATGGCTCAAACTGCTTTAGCTAGATACACATACTGAACAGGATGTACTTATAACAACCAAACATTAACCCAAGTCAAAGATTTGTAAGCCAAAGAAGTGTCAGATTTATTTCATTTTCTTTTTTTTTTTTTTTTGTTGCTCTCTTTCGACAAAATCAAATGCAAGATGCTTCTCAGCCTCAAAAAAAAACAAAAAAAAAACAGAAGATAGTGATTTTTCACAGGGTTAGCTCAGGAGTGTCCTTATGTGGGCTATGCTGAGCAAAATGCGGTTTTCACCACTAGTGTGGTTATGCCTGAAATGCTGGGTGTGGTGATAAATGAAATCTGAGACTGTGGGCCATTTAAAACAAACAAATAAATAAATAGAACTTTTTTTCTTTGAACAAGTTGTTGAGTGTGCCATTTCAGGACTGAACTTTGGAACTCCTTTTCTTAGCTTGTAGGAATAACTAGCTCAAGAGTTTACAAAGTTTGCTATACATTATAGTTAGGGGTCTACTTAAATCGCGGTAAATTTACGTATTTTTCATCTGTTTTATTTGACAGTGGGACAGAGCTTCTGGGTCTGTACTGAGCCCCACCGGTGATCAATTGTGGAGCTGGTGCTGAAGGAAAAATTATGACCGATAATGCTCCAGTTCCTGTACAGATTCTTTGGTTTTTCATTCATTGTAAACTGTAGGCTAATATCACTCACCATTGTTATATTATCTTGCAAAGTCTGAACCTGTGCTGCTACTGTATCCACTGCTAAATGATCTATCGGGAATGCTTGAGAAGAAACCTACTAAACTCAATAGATTGGATCGAGAAATTAGTTGCTTTGTAATCTACAGCAGGTTGAAAAGTATAGTTATATAGTTGTTTACATTTCTGTGTGGCAAAAAAATAAGCTTCACTTTCATTTACATTGTCAAAAGATGCAGTCTGTGTGGAGATCTTGAATGAACAGACTGACTGTGTCACTTCTAATCTTAGGCACCAGGGATACTATTGTGGCAAGGCAGTAGTGTTAGTGTGGGCAGGAGGGTTGGTGGAGTATTAGGTGAAAATGTTCCAGATTCACACACTCAAGATTTGATTTACCCTCTTCCTCAGAGAGCTGTTGCTTAGATTTCGGTGCTGTTGTCAGCCAGCGGTTACTGAGACTAAATAAGCTTGTCCCCTTACTGTCAATGTGTGAAATAAACCTTGAGTAGCATATAGCAGCACCTGCCTTACTAACTGGGCTTATGTCTGCTTACTGTTTCCTCTGCAAACTGGCTTTTCCTGTTTTGTCTGAAGCAGGCCTAACCGAGTCAAGCATCAAGCATAGTCCACCCCAGTTTCTAGTGAGTTTATATATGGATCATCCAAGGACTAATAAAACAGGGTTATATTAAGTTTATCTTATCATTTTACTATATTGTTCATTTTAATGTAGTTTTTGTGATTCAGTTGTAGATTTAAACAGTTTACACGCTTCAGTTTGAGTTTCGGTTCAAACAGCTTTACTACATAATATGTGGATGCACTGGCTGAAACCAAGGTCTCAAATTCGCTTATAGTGTTCAACTACAACACATTCTTTCATTAATAGACACGCTACATCATACAACTTTGACTTTACAATAACGGTCTACCTGGTACAGGTAAGTAAGCACTAATGCAGGTAACGAGTAATCTGAAAAGGGACAGATTATCCCTCAGATATTTTTCATAATTTATTAGATTTTTTGGGAGATAAAGTATTAATTTAGGTCGGTATGTGAAAAATACAGTTGAAACTGAATGGCACTACTTGTGGTGAGAATTAAAATGACCAGAGAGAGAGAATCCTATTTTAAACTAGTGCAAAGGCTAATTTTCAGAGAAGAATGAAATAAGTAAAAGGTATTAAAACCATAAAGGTACTAGAGCTGCGCAAACCGGTCATTGGTGTTGATTGGGCTAGTTTACCAAGTAAAACAGCTGAAGGAACAGCTGCTTGGGCTTGTGTGGGTGTTGCTGTTCTCCAGCCTAAGAAAAGCAACAGTCACAATTTCAAGTGGCTGCTTCTTCACTTGTTTCTCTTAGAATAGTAAATTAGCCCAAATCAACACCACTCACCCTTACCTGATTGTCATCACCTGATTTCTATGGAGAGTTCAATCACATTGTTTTTATCCTTCACTTTCCTGCAGTTTTTTTTTGCTAGTTTATAGGTAATATTTTAATCCTCCTCAAGAGTGTAGTGTAATCTGAAGCCTTTCATGTCCTACAGTAGGAGAGATCTCTGCTGTAAATGTAGCATAGACTGTCAGTGGCAGACAGCGTCCAGGAACGAGGTTATGCAGAGAGGAAACTATTTCGCTACTCTTATGAATGAGCCAGGCCAAACTGATACTACAACTCAGATGTCATGTCTAAATCCAAGGTTTGGATTTAGGTCATACCAATGGAATTCACAGCTGCAGTGAGCGTCACAGGAGCACATCTGAATCACTGGTTTGGTACATTTAGTGTGTTTCTAGAGCGTATAATTATAGTGTTGCATGATTACTTTA
The DNA here is from genome assembly GCA_030684275.1 of Acipenser oxyrinchus oxyrinchus. NCBI lineage: Eukaryota > Metazoa > Chordata > Actinopteri > Acipenseriformes > Acipenseridae > Acipenser > Acipenser oxyrinchus. Next base: position 34,585,390 of record CM060258.1, read on the forward strand.
TGACATGAATAGTTTTACATTGTGAGATATGTGCCGTGACCGTTTTTTACAGTTAGAATCTAATGATTAACTGCTTTAGGACATTGTCGGGGGTTTAGTTGTTTCATTTTAATAATGAAGACATGAAAACCTGGAAAAGTAGTTTTCAAAATTTGAATTGATCAAAAACTAGCACAAGGTACAGAGCTGGTTCCGTACGCTCTCAGCCTTTCAAAGCAGTTAACATTGCCGGTGGCTGTGCAGGATAGCACCAGGCAAGACAGCTGATTATAAAGACAGTATTGAGATGTGGGGACTGGAAAGGTGATGTTTAGGCAGTGAAAACAGTAGGGAAATAAAAAATTATAGATTGAAACTAATTGTGCATTTTTCTTACATGATCCCTATGGATCGATGGGCAATAAAATACATTTATTAGAATTTTATTCTTGTTTTTCACACTTAACATTCTCTTGGATATTGGGTCAGAGATGCATATACAGTGTCTGTTTTAAAGCACACTCCAGCACTGTAATCACACACAAATGAATGCTAAAAGAAACAAAGGAGGTTGTTCTTGGCAACCCTTTGTTGAGACAATGCCAGACTTATTTTAGGTTTCATAACAGTAGCATCATGCATTCTCAGAAAACGAGGTCTACTGTGAACATCCAAGCACCTTTAAATTAGATGCTTTTGGTCCTTACTGTAATATTGTCTCTTGCTCATTAAAACTTTACTTAAGTGTACATTGAAAAGTTTGTATGGTGAATAATAGTAGCCAGGAAGTTTTGAATTGAAATCCTTGTGAACCCAGGATTTCGTAATTTCTTATTAATGAAGATACATTTCAAGTTCTTCCCTCATCAAAACAAATATAAATACACCACCGTCACCATGTATTTTTATATCTACTGTAAAACTAAATGACCCTTGAAACAGTTGTAATTTAAAACCGTGGTTCTTTCTTTGGTGTCTGTATAAAATCTCTGTGATGTTTACTTTGGTGAAGTTTATTTTAAAAGCCACATCGTGGTGGTTTGTCTTTAGTCATGATTCTGTGTCTTCTAGAAACCTACAGTTTTTTTATTAAAATACAGAAACATGGACACACAAGTTCACTCTATCATCATGAACTGGTTCTTGTGAAATACTGAACATACAAACATACCCATCAAAAGAAGCTGACATATCATTGTGTTATAAACTGAATGGGATTAAATACGCCTACTTTCTGAACCTGTAGGAGTTTTGCATCTGTAGCCAACACTTTATGATATCCTTGAGTAAAACATTCCTCCTTTTCAACAATTTCTGAATGAGAAAACAGGCAGCTTTCAGTATAATGTTTTAGCCTTACAGTAAGCGCCTGTAAACAAATTGCAGAAATATATATTTTTTCCTCATGCCAGCCCTGCCCCGTGTCTTCTGTATACTCATTGACAAACTAATCTTTACCCTCTGTGTCTCTCCTCTTCTCCCATCAGCTGATGTTCACAAGGACAAGAGTCACGTGATGTATGAAGGCAAACACATACACTTCTCGGAGGTGGACAATAAGCCATTGTGCTCGTACAGCCCGAAGCTCTGCAAGCAGCGCCGGCTCAACGGCTACGCCTTCTGTATCCGCCACGTCCTCGAGGACAAGACCGCCCCCTTCAAGCAATGTGAATATGTGGCCAAGTACAACAGCCAGCGCTGCACCAACCCCATCCCCAAGTCAGAAGATCGCAGGTGAGCCAAGCAGCTATTTGGCAGACAGGGCACCAGTTTGATGTGCATTGTGAACAGGGTTGCTACACCTTTTCCTCCTTAGAAAATACCAAGAAACCCTAAAGCTGTCTCAGCGGGTTGTTTCGTAGTGCAGAAAACAGATGGAGCGATTGTAGTTCACAGGTTCATTCTAAAGAACATAAGAACATAAAGTTTACAAACGAGAGGAGGCCATTCAGCCCATCTTGCTCGTTTGGTTGTTAGTAGCTTATTGATCCCAGAATCTCATCAAGCAGCTTCTTGAAGGATCCCAGGGTGTCAGCTTCAACAACATTACTGGGGAGTTGGTTCCAGACCCTCACAATTCTCTGTGTAAAAAAGTGCCTCCTATTTTCTGTTGTGAATGCCCCTTTATCTAATCTCCATTTGTGACCCCTGGCCCTTGTTTCTTTTTTCAGGTCAAAAAGGATGTAGGTCTAAGGCCCTCCCAAGGCCATTCCTGTCCAAGTCTTTATTCTGATAAATCATACTGTTGAACCTGATAGGGGTCAATTAAATAATTTAGGACCTTGTTGAAACCAAGACCTGAACTAGGAGAGCCCTCTGCTCTATGTTACACACTCGTTTACCCAAACAGCTCTGGCAATGTGAAAAAAAAGTTTACCCACTTACAAGAGCAGTGTTGGTTCAAGTCAGAAGATAGTTTGATTCTGGTGTAGATAGTAATTTTTATTTTGCTGTGGTTAAATATTTGTTATATTATGCAACAAACCTATTGTTCTGCTTTATGTACATTTTTCATTGAGTAGTGGGGGATTATTTGCATATTCATATGCAAGTGAAATAGGGAAGTAGGTATAGTCATTAAAGGGGTCTTTACTGGCAGTATAGTATAGGTTTTATTTTGTAATTAGTATTGGAGGTTCACAGAGATGCTGCTCTGGACGGTTTCAGTTCTTCAGATTGCATTAGCGCTTGGGAGTTTCCCAGATCAGACTCTGTGTTGACTTCAAAAACCTACAGCGTGCACTGCTCATTACTGCCTGATGCGGCATGTCAAACACCCGTGTGTGAAGTTAGCTCATGACAGTTTGATGCATAGTATCAATTCACACCAGGGCATGACTCTCCAATGCAGAGTTTAAATACACTGGAGCAAAAAAAAAAGTTAGAATATAGAGATCAGGTAAAGATGTGATTTAGACCACTGGGCTGTGTTGACTTCCCAAAGGTTTGTTCTATTTTATCCAAACTGGGCTTTAGTGATTAATTTGGATGCTGCCACTCCGTATCCCCCTAGTGTTTAGTAACTAATCACTCATTTAAAAATGAAAAAGTTAGTGTCTAGATGTGTACTGATCAGAAGTAGAATGGCATTTAAAGAATTGGTACAGGTCCTTTAGAGAGAGTCACAATATTTGCTCATTATTTTATTGTAAAAAACAAAACAAAATATATATATATATAATTTTCCCCTAGGTACTGTAATAGCCACCTGCAGGTGCTTGGGTTCATCCCGAAGAAGGAGCGCAAAAAGAAGAATGACCCTATGGAGGAGATCCGGTCGCGGCCTCATCTGGAGTCGGTGGCGCTCAACATCACAGTGCCCTCGCTGGCCCTGAAGACACCCAATGGGCTGGGCCGGGCGGCTGACTTCCCAGGTCACGGCTGCCAGTGCCCTTCCCTGATGCGGAGCTCCTCGATCCCTTCGCCTTCCACGAGGACGACACCGACGGCGACGAGGCTGCCCCCAGGAAAGGTTCGGCCGTCAGGAAGAAATTGCAGAGCAAGCTGGCGCTGAACCAGCGGCTGCGGCTCCGAGAGACCACCGCAGAGATCTTGAAAATCCAACCAGAGCACTTTAACCCTTCTCCTGCACCTTGTCCTACTCAGCTTCAGCAACAGCACCATCACCACCATCAACAACAGCAACAACACCACCACCACCACTCTCCTCCGCATCCCCACCACCATCATCAACAGCAGCCTCCCCAGCCCCAGCACTCCTTCCACCTTTCACCTTTACCAACCTCCCCTTCCTGCCTCCCAGGACTGCAACTGGGCTTAATATGCAAGCCGCCTCCACCTCAGACCAGCAGTCTGTCGGCACAGGCATTGACCCCAGGCATCGCACCGACGATAGAACAACAAGCTGGTCACTCCCCTAGCAAGAAACCTCTCGCTGACGTGTTCCTCCCGCCCACATTACTGCCTCCAGCGCCGACTGCTGTTATGGATTCGCCCAAACCCCAGGTTGTCATTGTCAAACCCACCAACTTTACTCCTCCCCCTGCCTGCCTCAGCAGGCTTCAGAGACTGGTAAAACTGTGCACCCAACGCCAGCAGCAGGATGGAGATCTCTTTCCACATTTAGGTTGGTCTTTTGATGTTTTGTCCTCATTTGTGTTGTACAGTACTGCAGTTGTGTTGAGATTTGCACATAGCTGTATGTTTAACTACACCAGCGTGCTATAATGATGGGAAGCTTATTAAAAAGAGTGCATTGTTGAATATAGGAAATGGGACATTAGTCTGAGCTGTTAATGCAGCTCAGAAAAACAGGAAGCAATGATTCACACTTATTTGTAGAAAGTTTCAAAATTGCTGTGGGGGCAAGGTATTATACTACTCAACTAATTTGTTTTTACTGTAACTGATGATGCTCACAGAAAATAACAGGAGTGCACACTAAATGCATGTGTGTTTTTTTTATTTTTAAAAAAATTTTTTTTTAATTTGATTTAAAATTGTCCTTGTCCGGGGAGAAAAAACAATCCATAGAAAAAATTGCCCGGATTATGTCATAGGCTGAAGAAATGCACAGCTTGTAGTGTTACTGCACTGTCTCCTTCAACATGTACATAGTTGTAGTATGTTCTCCTATGAAAGCCCAAGAATACTGTAACATTTCACAACTTTGTGTTCCCTTAGGCTGAAAATATGGTATTTGGTCAGGGATTGCCATGAATAATTAGATGTAAGCAAACAACTTAACAAAATTAGTAACTACAACAAACAAATTAAGTACTGTACAGAGGAGGCTGTGTGGCCCAGTGGTTAAAGAAAAGGGCTTGTAACCAGGAGGTCCCCGGTTTAAATCCCACCTCAGCCACTGACTCATTGTGTGACCCTGAGCAAGTCACTTAACCTCCTTGTGCTCCGTCTTTCAGGTGAGACGTAGTTGTAAGTGACTCTGCAGCTGATGCATAGTTCACACACCCTAGTCTCTGTAAGTCGCCTTGGATAAAGGCGTCTGCTAAATAAACAAATAATAATAATAATTGGTATGCATGATGCAAGTCCCATTATTTAAGTCTACAATACAAATCTTCATATTATTACATTATGATTAATTGTTGGTGAACTGTAGAGACACTCACAAGGTTGTTTTAAGCAACTGACTGACTATTGAGGTCCTGAAACTCAAAGCCTTGTTTTTTGAGCCTGTTTGTGGTAAACATACTTAAGATACACACTGTATGCCATTAGTTAACATTTAAATATTTGAACACATTTTTGTCAGACCTGGAGAATGATGATGGTGATGATGATGACAACAGCCATTTCTACAGATCAGTTCAACTACACTGCTGGATTTGAGAGAACAAGCTTTTTGGCATTTCTTTGACAGATTTTTGGGGGTTTACTTGTTGAAACAGCTGCTTTCGGAACCTTGTTTTAGGGTTACAGTATATCTCTGTGTTCCTTAAATGGTGCAGATTTCTGAAACTTAAATGCATTGCTAAGGTGGGGGGTGTTCATGTTAATTTGAAAGCTGCAATTGTTTTGTTGTTCAGCTGCTTGGAAAAAATTATGAAGTTGCTAAGACACACGCTACTGCTATACAATATCGTATTGCCTGACCACAATCGGCACACTCGTTTGAACCTGGCATTGCCTCGGGCATACCTAATTAGCCCTTCGAAGTTCTTGGGGTGACTGATGTACAGTGAACAGAGGTCTTCTAAAGCTGTGAATTGAAACCCATTCCCACAGGACTGGATTGGTCAGAAGACAGTGCAGAAGATGACGATGAAGTGGAGCATTTACCACCATATCAGTATGCCTGGAGATTACGGGAAAGATATTCACAGGACAAGTACGTTTTTTATTATAAATTTATTTATATAATGTCTTTTCTGTGAAACATGCAGTATTGTAATAGATTATAAATAGGGTTTCTGATTTTCGGTTTTAACCGATAAAACCTGATAAAACAGCCCCTGACACAAAATAAATGAAATCGGTGGAAAGCCAGTAAACACCGGAAAACACCGGAAAAAATGTGGACATGTTTAATCAGTTCACATTGACTTTACCCTATTCCCATTAAAAAATAAAACCTACTACAAAAATAATAATAAATACATTTCCCAGTGCTGCTGGGCAATGTCCCGCCTTCCTGACTTGCATCTATCATTGATTCGTTCTCAATACTTTAAACCCACCCCAACTACTGAGTTACAGCACATTCCTACATTTCTATTGGAGACTCCGCTTGTGAGATTTAAAATAAGATTACAATAAGGATGTACAAAAATACGTACACACAAAAACCCCAGACCATAGGGATTTTGTTGTGGAAGACGGCAAAGGAAAGAAGGTACAACTTAAGTGTGCAAGTACTGTCCAGTTACTACTATACATGTTTTGACAGAAAAAAAAAATGCTCAAGCATTTTGTAAAGTAACTGAAAACACAAATTTCATACAGTATATCAAAAACGAAAGTCCCGGAAAAAAAAGATTTACATGAAACTCGAAAATAGCTAAAAATAAGCACCGAAAAACAGAAGCCCTAATTATAAATTATTCTGTTGCATGACAGTTTGTTTTAATGTGGTCCACCCCCCAGATGATTTATATACCCACTTAAATATTTTAGTTTACACATTTTAGGACGGCGGTATTAGGATCTGTTTAGATCAATAAATTAGACGCCTAGTGTCAAAGACGCTATCTGTGACTTTTATAAAGGGATAATCTCTTCTGTTACAGGAACAATGTGGTTGTCACTGTCGTGTGTGCGTGAGTGTGTGTGTGCGTGTGCGTGTGCGTGTGCGTGTGCGTGTGTGTGTGTTTCCTAAATGTACAATTGACATTCCACAGCTCAGAAGATGAAGTTGGGGCTTCAAGAAGTAACAGGCTGGCTCGACTTTGCACTTATCTGCAGCAGAAGTACAAGCACCTCTGCCGCCTGGAGAGGGCAGCAACGCGCCAGAAGAGATGCCAATATGCCTTTCGAAAGGCCCTGCTCCATGCAGCCAGTAAAGACCCAGACTGTGCAGGACAACTGATTCAGGAACTCCGAATGGCCACTCGGACACAGACCAGGTACAGTCCCGTTAGCATATCACAGAAGAGTTTGGGCATAATTTAAGCTGCAATTTTCCCTGTAAAAAAAGAAAGTGTCAACATAACATGAAACAGTTTTGGGTGATGGTAAAAAAAAATAAGGGACTTTTTTTTTGTTCACGTTGACACTATTTATCATAAAATACATCAACTTCAATTTTTACAGCAAAATGCATGTAACATTTTTTTATTTTTTTATTTGAGCTTTAATGTTTGCAATTTTCTATATAAACACTTTATAAAATTAATGCATTTTTGTATTGTTACACTGAGTTCTGAGCTTAAAGGACCCTTTCTCAGCAGAAATCATCTAACATACCGTGAGAGAATTGTTCCATAATTGCTTGCTGCTCTTAACAAATTAGTAAAATACATATTGATGGTTATAATATATCAAATAAACTTCAGACACATAGACCCCCTCACACACACACTCCACTTTTCAAGTTGCATACTTTTCTTTTGCATATTTAATTCATCTTCTTTTTGTTTTTCAGTGTGAGACAACCAGAGAGAAGGGACACAAGCCCAGGGCTCTGTACAGGGAACATCAAGGGCCAAGCATGCACCAACCAGGCACTCCCCTTCACCAGGCACTGTTTTCAGCGTATCCTTCAATTCACATTCCACTGTATTTTACTACTTCATTAGTACTTAAAGGTTTAGGTAACTGGGGGGTGAAAAAGTTCCGCCAGTGGTGTATAGCAAAAAAAACAAAACGAAGTAGACATTTTTCAGCATATGCCTTCATCAGTTTAATCAATAAAGGTAGTAAAGGTATCTACCTGACTTAAATGCTGAGATATAACTGATTTACTGTTTGTAGATCTGGATGATGTACATCGTATGGTATGTGTGGCTTAGAAAGTGATTAAACTGTCTGGAAACTTCTATTTTAAACCCAGCTCTCTAGTTTCCTCAAGCTCTGCTAGCAATAAACCGAGATGACTTGTGCAGGGTATAACAAATTAGTAGTTCTTCCTTGATATTTTACCTCCAGACATTTTGGTGAATCGATCACAGCAGCTCTTCTCCAGCTGCACAGCCAAGTTTGCGGATGGTCAGCAGTGTTCCATTCCCGTTTTTGACATCACGCATCAGACACCGCTATGTGAGGAACATGCAAAGAAGATGGTAAGGATAACCCTGGACATCTACAGCCCTACTTGCTTCAGGAAGATCCATAGATATGGAGGCATACACAAGTCCAGTTGCTTTGGAAAAATCTGCTCTTGTTTTGCGTCACTCGGTATTGTTGGGGTTTAATAGCACTGGCCTTTTACTAATAGCTTGTTAAAATGAATAAATACATGATTAAAGAGGTATTCATTTCACTTTTTCTATGAATCTCATTTTCATAAGTAAAACTTGTTTATGCTTTCATCATTTGATGTACATTTGTTTATCCGTGTTCTACAATTCTGGGGCATATTGTGGTAAGCATTACCATAGTATTAAATAATTGTGATACTGGTGTTTATGGTACATATTGATGAAGTACTGAGGACCTTTTACTTGTAGCATACAAAACACATTTTCTGTTTCTTTTTAGGATAATTTCCTGCGGGGTGACAGTAATCGCAAAGTTCAACACCAGCAACAGCGCAAACCCAGGAAGAAAACGAAACCGCCAGCCCTCACCAAAAACACAAGAAGAAGCGGAGGAGAGGACCAAGGCCGGCCTCAGAAACCCATTCCACCTGCTGTCCCCCAGGGGAATCTCGGCATGCCCTCCAGCCTCGCGCTGCCGGCACAGGCAGCCAGCATCAGGTCAGTCCACAACACAGTTTATGTTCTTAAAGTGTTCTTAAAAGTGTACACAAATTAATCACATTTGAAGGTTTGCTGGTAAAGAATTAGTTTAGATACTTGGACCTCTCCTGGAATTTGATCTTTTTTGAAATACCTTTTTTGTTTTTTGGTCTCTTTTATTGTGTTTAAAACAAAACAAAAAAATCCTTTTAATGGAGCACATATAAGTTATGGTAATGGATACAAGATAGTATTCTTGAAGTTCGTTGTTTGCTTTTCACAGTAGCATTTGTTCTTCATTACTGAAACATAGTTAACTTGTTGTTCCATTAATGTCAAAGGAGTCCCTCGACCCCAGAGTTGAGTACAGACGAGCTTCCTGATGACATCACCAATGACATCTCAGACATTCCAAACGACCTTGAGCTGAATCAGGAGGATTTTTCAGATGTTTTGCCAAGGCTGCCCGACGACCTACAAGACTTTGATCTGTTTGAAGGTATTTTACCAGCTTCTCAGAACTGCCTATGAATTTTAAATACATAAGCATTCAAAACATCCTTTGTGTGTGTGTTTGTATGCATGTATATGCATATTTATATATAATAAATTTATAACTTAAACTTAACATCAGTCTACCTAGCTGTTTCTACTATGCTATCTGTTTGTTTCCCTTGACAAAGGTATGCTAAACATACCAAAATGTTGGTAAGTTGGCTCTTTTTATATAGAAGCCGTGTGATTTCTGAACCGCATATTTGAAATAAAAGCAATAATTTGGTGGTAGGTAAAGTCAGTACAGTATTTTTTTATATATATATATATACATTTAATTAATTATATATAATTTATTATTATTTGTATTTTATTCTATTTATTTTGTATTGTTCCCAAGTTCTCTTACATGTTTTGTTGTGAATTCCCTGCAGGTAAGAATGGTGAACTCCTTCCTACCACGGAGGAGGCAGAGGAGCTGGAGCGTGCGCTGCAGGCCATGACATCCTACACAGCCTCTCTGGAATGCCTGAGCTCGATGGGTGAACTCACCCAATCCGACACTGTGGGCGTCCAGGACCTCTCAGTCCACCGGGGAATGGGGTCTTCTCCACACCAGCCGTCTCTGGCAGTGGCATGACCTCCCTCGGCCGAGCGGTGGTCAGCAGTGAGCTAGGAGACCTGCTGAACGGCCGCATCCCCTCTGAGAACTTCTCCAGCCTGGAGCTGGATGAGAACTTGCTCCACTCGGCCAATGGCCAGTTCCCTGCACCCCCTCCTCCAGCTCCCTCTTCCTCCACCGTCAGCCTTACCACCACCACCACCTCTAACCCGCTCCTCAACCAGAGCCCATTGGCTGAGCGGACGTTTCCCCCTCCACCCTTCCCTGGGCTTCACGTGGGCAGCCACGCCTCGCCACGGACCCACCCCTCCCAACTGCTTGGCAAGGCAGAGGAGCTCCTTTCCCCCCGACAGCAATACAGCAGTGAGCACTTGCACTCCTCGCCCCATGGCAGCCATTACAGTAGTGAACATGTGTCACCCCCCTACAGTGATCAAATAACCTCCCCCCACCCCACCTCCTTCCCTATTGGTGACAGCAGCAGCATGGCAGCTACCTTCCAAGCAGAGGCACCACTCATGGTGCCCCCTATTCTTTCGGGACAGCTGGAGGTGCCCCATAGTGGGGTCCCAATCAACCCCCGCCCCCAGTGGAACAATATCTCCATGAACCTGACTGACCCTATCCAGTTTGGCAACCTCATTGGATCGGATGGCCACCTGATCTCCACCTCGCTCTCCACTCCCCCCTCCACCTCGCACTCAGTGACCATTCAGCCCCCAGCAGCCCTACCAGCGCTGCCCCAGACAAACTTTAGCGGCCTTCCCGCAGCAATGGGCTCTTCATCCGCGCCCTCCTCCTCCTCCCACGACATCTTGACTTCCAACCCCCCTAAGCAGCAGCTTCCTCAGTTCAGCGCCGCCTTCGGCCACCAGCTGTCCTCACACAGCGGCATCCCCAAGGACGTTCAGCCCAGCCACAGCTCCACAGCGCCCCCCACTGGCTTCACAGTTGCAGGTGCGACCGCCGCAAGTGCCAGTAATGTGACATCGTCTTTTACCACACAGAAGTGAGTTTAACACTGGATGTGTACACACCGGGAGAACGGGGTCAGGGTTTCAAACAAATTTAAAACAAAAACAGGTGGACTGTTTCCTTTTTACTATAAGAGCAGCATTGAACTACCATTAATATAGGCTTGGGATTTACCACCAAGTGTTAAGAGTTTTAACCTTAAAGTCTACTGCATGATATTTCCATGGTAGTCTCTCATGAACTCACTTGGAGAGAAGAGTGTTTGTCAAATCTTATGTTATCCCCAAAAGACACCAAGCTATGTACTAATTGCCATTATTTCCCAATGAATGCTAAAAGTTGAAATATTACAGTGCTGAATTTTATTTACTTGCTCCTTTTAAAGCAACAAACTAGTTTAATTGTGTCTAACTTCTCCTTTGTGTTTTTTGCTGCATTTTTGCTTTAAATAAGTGTGATTGTTATGGTATTTTATATTTTAGGCTTCAGACAGCCTTGACACTATATAATAGCTGATTTAAGATGCCTATGGCCAGTTGCGTTAAAACACATTAAGTTAAATTTCCCCTTAGTTTTGTTCCTTGAGATAAGACAATACCCTAGTTGAAGGAAATTGTATCTTTAAGTTTTATACTTAATTGTAATACTTGAGGTGTTTTATCCAACCAGCCCCTGGTTCCTAATTGGTTGTATATAAAAAATTAGATATATGCATACAAAAACTGCAGCAATATCTAAAGCTAATGAAGCAGAATGCATTGTAAAAATGTGTTTCATAGTGCAGTATACATGATCTGAAGAATCTCCCCTTATTCTTACATTTTATATGAACTGATTTGGGTCAGTATGTCAAAAGCACTTACTAACTGTTTAGTACCAACTGAAGAAATGAATGGAAGATTCTTCTACTCATGTAACTATCCAGAAACTGGATCAGAACAAAGTTTATGCCTCTGTCACAGCTCAGTCATGGTTATGGCAGGGCCATCGTTTTGATTTAATCTAGTGAGAAGGAGCACTTTTTTAAAAGGATCATAATTTCTTTACTGCATACAAAATGCACGCCCAAATTCAAAAGCCATTCAGGTTTAATAACTCACAGATGGCCACAATAATGGGGCTGTTTCTTCAGCTGCCAGCAATTAAGTAGTTTCCGTCTGTCCGTATATCCAGTTGTGGACTAATATGGTTAATTCACCTTTAACTAAATTCATGAGTGATATATATTTTTTTATTTATTTATTATTTATTTTGATTTTTTTTCAGACAATAATCTTAAGTAGACCACAAATATAGCTTGGTCCCAGACAGAAGAAAAATGCTTGGAAATCATTATTTGAAGCTTAGTTGGGTAGAATACTGTTACCTTGGGGATTCTGACTAGTGGCATCCTCCTGTTCTGTTTTATATTTGTTTGTTTGTTTTTTTGTTTGAAATCCAATCCCCACCACTAGAACCCTGGTTCTGATGAAGCAAAACTAAGGGGGTCGTCACAGTGCAAAGCTGTGAAGCACAAACGACTGGGAGTCACTTGGTCAGCAAAATCTGATACACATACGCTGAAGAAAATGCTAGCTGTATTTTTCAAGAAACAGTCCTCGCCCTAACATTTATATAACTGTGAGCACCATAAAACTGAAAGGCAAGTGGAAGAATTTAAAGAAACCATCAAGGACATTTCAGTTTTTAACATATAGGTGTCTTAAAAATGTCGGCTTGCTGTGCTCATTGATATGAGTATGAAGCTCTGAAAAAACTTCTACAGTACTTTCTAAATGACGCTACTTTACCAAAGTGCAAGATTAACTCGCCACGTAACCCATGCTACAAACATTATTCCTTGAAACTGACATAATGTATAATAGAATTAGAGCTTCATATTTTGGGGGCCCATTTGAACCTGAAAGCCTGCTTTCATTTTTAATGTTGAATAGGAAACATTTAAAGCATCAAAATACAGTATTTTATTTTATTTTATTTTTATTTTTTTTTATTGTAAGAGTAGCTAGTTAAACCACTTTTAAACTACACATGTTTTTTCTGTTGTAAATATCAGACATTTAAATGACTAATTTGAAAATGAAAAAAAAATTGACAAGTGCAGTAACGCTATGAGCATTTTTTGATATAATGGGCCTAATATCGAATGTGTTAGACTAGGGTTGATATCTTTCAATGCAGTTAATGGGACTAGTAATCTGCAGTATTTTAAGAATCATACATGTTGGGATTGCTTGCCTTTTGTATTTATGTTTGTGTATACATTGACAAAATGCAGGGGGAATTCAAAGTCATTGTTTAAGAGCACTTTGACACCTGTAACTTATTTTGTCCACTGTTTCATGAAAAATACAGAAATGTGGAAAGGAAACATTTTTGGCTGGAGTCCTGAAATGTGAGAGCTTTTTCGAGTTAGGGGTTTATGGTATGAAGTGGTGAAGTCATTTTATTAACACAGTCCCACCTGCTGAAAAGATAAAACCATTTCAGTTTTTAAAGTGTCGGACAGGAAAGCCAGAAATGTTTCTTTTGTCAAAGCGTCCTGGTAAAAACAACCAAATCTAGGGTTTAAAAATGTGTACAATCCTTTGATGGTGCTTTTTTGGTTATCTCTGGCCTTGAAGGGAACATAAAGTACAAGTTTGAATATGTCCCATTTAAGTGAGATAAAGTTAACATATTACAACGTTAAGGCTGCTTTTCATGTGTCTTATTGGGTTATTGGGCTGGGCTGGGATGGTGTGAATGATTTAAGTCGGTGCACCTGATTGACGTTTATGTGTGTACAGTGCAATTAAGGATGGGGGGATGATGGGTGTTTGGACATCTTAACAAATAAACGTATCTAGAATTTAAGTGGATAAGAGTAAGACTTTTTTGTGATTTGTAGCTAGCAGCATCGTTATACACTGTTATAGTCCTTTATGTAATCTACTAGAACATAATTCATGGCGGTGTAGGGGGGTAGATTATCCCAATGTTGTTTGGTGGCCTGCAAAGTCCGAAGTCATTTGCTTGCTTGTTGGATACGAGAGGCTCTTTGTTAGTTTCACCCCTTAGTTAGCCAGAATAAATGTAGTCATTGTAGTAGTAATAGTAATAGTTATGATACCTTATATAAAGTGCCTCTCTTGTATTGTTTTTTCTGACTGTAATTCCATTAGTCATCCAACAGATGGTGCTGATGAGGAACAGCTTTAAACACTGCACTTTTTTTTTTTTATATTTCCATTTTTTTTTTATAAAGGCTCAGCCATTGCATGATTTATTGTAGTTCGATTTTTTTTTTTTGTCTACATGCAATGCTGAAATGTACTGAAATGCCTGTTTTCCCCATAGGCTAAACTAAATAGCAATAAAGCCTACAAAATTTCAGAATAGCAGTGCCTCCATTATGTTGAATAAAATCAGTAGTGTTGCTCTTTGGCGCAGTGCTTATGGAAACTGTTAATCAACCCTGTATCCCATTTAAATATTTCATTCATTTAGGTATTGGGTCTGTAATACGACTAACATGGGCTATAAAATGTCAGTACTTTTATATAAGTGCTGCAAAAGCCTCTCGAATATGGAAGATATTGGGGCCCACAATAATTAAAATATGTATGTTGGCTTAAACTTTATGTTCCCTGCAGAGGCCAGAGTTTAACACAGTAGAAAAAAACCTACCTGACGGAACTATTCCATTTCTGTTTGGGTAATTTTTCGTAACTATTATATATAGCAGTACAAATATGGATTTTTTGGTAGTATTTTTTAGAAACTGAAAGATTATCAATTCTGTAGTTCTAAGTATTTAATATATTGATAGAGTAGCAGTCTCTAAATATTGGGTTTTAATGGTGAGTTGAAATGAGTGGTAATGGTTTAAAAAAAAAAAAAAAAAAAAATTACAAAAAATAATTCAGCCCTGTTCGTGTACTCCCATTTTCAGTTAATTTAATTGAATCAGTGTTTTAATATTTTAATAGCTATCAAAACAAAGATGTCTTGTACCAACTTTAAATAGATGGTAGACTGTGTGTGCTTTCACTGTTTGTCACGGGTTTTTTTTATTTTTTTATTTAATTATTATTGTATTCAATTTGGCAGAGATTTATGGACGAGTGTTGTATGTGTTTTTGATAGCTATTAAAATCTACTAAATTAAAGGTTTTATATGGGTTGGAAAACAAACAACAAAACACACAGAACATTGGCAAGCAGAGAAATCTTTTTGCTTACCTAGTTGGACTGTGCTGCCATGCCTTTCCCCTCCCCTTCTGGCAGACAAATAGCATTGACGTTTTCTGTTTCTCTCGGCCTCCTGCTCTGATTTAAAATAGTCACAGTAGAAACAGCAGCTAAAGTGAAGTTCCATGCTGCAGAGCAAAAATTGTAACATGAACTCACACCCATCCCCAGGTAGTAAGAGGAACAGGGGCATTATCTCTGTCTGTTTACTTTGCCTTAATATACCACATGCACCTTCATTTCTTATTTTCATTATTAATTGCATTGCTTGCAAAACTCACCTGACTAGTCCAATATATGGGCACATCATTACATTTGCACTAATTTGCATTTCTTGAGTATACATTTTTGGATACTTATGTTTGAACAGACTACTTTTAGTTATGCAATATAATACTGCAAACCCTATAATCTGAAGGTCTTGTGCCTTTTGAAATTTCTATGGAATTCATATTGCACCATAATAACTGAAATTCATCATTTGTTGCCCTTTTAAAGCCTCAGTCCATTGTAGCAATAGGGTCTTCAGTGGACAAACAACCCACCTATAGGTTTTAATTGGATCCTGGCAAGGCTTTTGTGTTACCTGGGCAGTTGTAGTGTTAAACATACTGCATCTGTTAATAATCTTCATAATTTGTGACCTGTTAAGCCACAAAACAGAGTTCAGAATAGTTTTTCTTCAAAATTTCATCAGAAATCTACTTCTTGTAGTAATACATTTCAGTGCATTATGATAGTCATCATCATCACTGAAATTAATTGTTTTGCAATGGCACTGGTATCTGGTTTCTATACCTTTTGTGTAATTCAAGTCTGTCTAACCTCTGCTTTTCAAATCATGAAATACCTCTCTAGATTGCGTAAGAGCTCTTCTCGATGCCCCTGTCTTTCACGCAGGGCTCTGCTGCTGCTGCTGTTTTAAAATCCTGTTCCTCCACCCTCTCTCTCACATCTGCATGGAAGCACAGATTCACTAATATTCATTTTATATTCCTCAATCCCTCAAATATATTTTAAACGTAGCAGGGAAAGAAGCTTCGTAGACTAGTAACCGCTTAAAATATGAGAAAGGTGGCTTACAAATTCCTATACTCATTGAATGTACTGTATTACTGTTTTTAAAATAATTATAGGATGAGCTAATAATGATCTAGTCACCTTTTGTTATTGGTCCTTGTTTAATTTGTTTAAGGTATTTTTTGTATACAAAAGTTTACATTTTTATGTATATTTTTCTTGTGTACAAATGATGTAATTGTGTATAAACACTGTATGTAATATCTGTATATAGTGTGACAAAAAATGATCTTTGTTTTTGGATGTACAAATAAAACTTGCTGTGAGGTATTACTTGGTGGTTTTCTTGTGGAGTGTGAGACCCCAGTGGTGTGTTTGTTTAATGTGAGTGTTTGGTAGGATGAGCTGCCCCTTTGTTACAGGCTTCCTCCATCCATAAACAGTCCAGTGGATTCACACTATTATAACTATAAAATCAAGAGGTTTGTTTTGCTGTTCCCATGAATTGCAGGCAGAATTAGGGATTGGTTTATGTTTCAGCTGCCAAGATCTAATACCGTGCATGATATTCGTGATCAAGGTGTAAAAGGTGGATTCCAGTTCGGCACAAAGACATTGTAAATGGATCCACATGGAGTTAAAATGTAATCATTTTTTTTTTTTTGTTTGTTTTCAATTTGCAAAAAGATATATTTTTTATCTTCTCAATAAAAGTATGAAATAAAATACATTTTGGCATGCCACTTTCCCTGTTTTTTATTTGTTTATTTTAATGTAATCAAAATTTTGTAGAATACCCCCATATTTCATTTCCCCAGCAAACTATGTTGCCCTTATATCATGTCCAAATGTATGAGTTTTAGTAGGGATTTTTTACATTTTTTCCATGCAGTAAAGTGTTTTTTTTTTGTATAGAACATGCTTGTTGATTCATTGTTTGCGTTGTTCATTCTCCGTGTCTACGCATTATTTGGGGACGGCCTACAGAGGTTCCAAATGCCAATTGTGCTGATTGTGTAGTTATCACTTCTCCTAAAGCCTTGAACACATTACTTCTGAGCTGCTTGATGTTGTTCAATTGACTGACACATTTATTCAATAGTAAGTGTACATTTTCAACCAAGCTTTAATTTCATAAAAGTGTGACAGACTTTGCATTTTGTCCTCCTGGTTTATCACTGCATACTAAGGAGAAAAGTAGCTTCTATCTTAGCGCCGGGAGTGAACTATAGGTATAGGTATAGGCCGATAAACGAATGACCTTTGAAAAAAACAAAGGCGTGTATAAAAGCATTGACAAGAAAAACATTACTGTGGAAGAAGTTGTTATTTGGCTGATTTATTATTTCTACCAAGTAGATCTATTAATCAACAGGGCAAATGACCACTTCAAAGAAAAGCATATAACAAAGACACAGAGATGGAGCATTTGGAAAATCTGATCAGGAAAGATACAAATGCTTCTCGGCTTTCTGAAAGAAACCCCCTTTCAAGCAGACCTTCTCCAAGCAATTTTCTGTGGTTTGGGGATTTTAGAACAAACCAGAAGGAAGCAACTGCAGCTGCAAAGAGCTGTGTGCTAGGCATAACAAGAAGGGATACAAAGACTAAGCAGTGGGCTGATGATCAAAGGTAAATACATGGCAACATTAAGTAAAGTCAATGGAAATGGGTTGGATGACTGGCACAAAGAGCTGATATAAGGACTTGAACTAATGTGGAATAGCAAGAGGGTGGAAATAAGAAACAAGATTGATAGATCCTCACTCTTGCTGGAATATAATGATCAATGCTTTTTTTGGCAGCAAAATTTTTTTTTTCTTTCTCCTGGATAATTGACACAGAAAGGATTAGGTGCTGTGTTTCATACTTTCAGTGGGATTTTAAAGCATAAATGAAAGAAAGGGGCACTTGTAGCTTAGAATTTCCTTCATTTTCTCATGATGCTATAATATTCTCAATAGGGTGCCTCCACAGGCAGCCAGCAAGACACTGATTTGACATTAAAACTGAGGTTACTGACATCCCCAATAGGAAATATGTATGGGTTATTAATTTTATCCAGCTATTTTGGAAGGGATACATGACTAGTCATTGATAATATTCTTAGTCTCTTATTCCTCTAGGGAAGCTTGGTGTGAAATATCCTGCAAAGTCTGTCCCAAGACACATAAATGTGCGCTGAAGAACATGAATTTGTGTTTTGTTTTTCTACACTGACAGGACAAACAGGTGGGTCTTGTCCAGTGGTAAATGTTTCTGTGATTTGGACAATGTAGCATGTCTGTAGCTTGTCACAATGCTGCATATTGCATACATCTGCAGGCTCAATCCATCATGACCAACTTGCAACTTGAAAAAAAGGCTTTTCTGGTGGTGGTTTAATACAAACATCGCCATTCCAGGAACATGACTGTTGCTGAAAAGTCGCCACATATAGTTGCAGAGCAGGATATTTCCTTAATGAATTTACATTCAACAGTTTTTTGGCTAGTCCATGTATGAACAGACATCAGTTCTCACTGACATTGACAGCAGTTGAAATAGTTTGAGAGCGATATGTTTTTGATTAGCAGGCTACTTTGCATATAGGGTCTGTGATTTGGTGAAACACGATGGGAGAGATTACTCATTGGGTAACCCTGGTTTCTAGCTAATATAGACCTAAGCCCCTTTCACACTGGCATGCTCTACCTGGATCAGAACCTACCCGGGTCAGGACCCTGTGTCATGCAGGTCAGGTATGCAATTTCACACTGCTTTTGATAAACCAGGGTTGACCTAGGTGACAGACGCAAGTGCACAATGCATGTATCAATGCCCCTGAACAGCTTGTTACTGGCGCTTCCATCCAAACTTCTCTGGATTGAACATTTGACTCAAATGTTGATTAGAGCAAATGTTTCTACATCCCTGCTGCAGTCTGGCTCATGCTGTGACTCAATCTTTCACACAACGCAGGATTGTGACCCAGGTAGCCAGGACCCAGGTCCGTACCCGGGTAGGAGTGCCAGTGTGAACGGGGCTCTAGTCGAATCCCTGGGCTGACTGATTTCCCCAACCCTTATACATGGACTGTCATCAAGTGTCAGTATCATCAGAAAATCCCAGTGAACTGTTTTAATATCCACTTTATGTCCACTATATTTTAGTCCAAATTCGCTTGCTGTCACTATTTTTTTTACAATACTGAAAATCTACACCACATGACGCATTGTGTGATACTTCCTAAGAGCAACATCACTGTCACTTATCAGTTTCTGAATGATGGAATTAACAATACATTTGGAAGAAATATGAAATGCATTTTGTGACCAGCACAATCTCCTCTTTGTACAAAGAAACTGGCAGTCTTTTTACTCAGATAATTTCCATGGTGATTTTTTTAGAGATCCTAAATGGAATTTAAATTTGTATAACAATGAAAATGTAATGCGAGTCAAATAAAGCCAGTGTCAATAACTTGCCCTTTTTCATAACAGTCAATAAAATGGAAAAGTAATTCACAGTGAAAGGCTGTAATATATATATATATATATATATATATATATATATATATATATATATATATATATATATATATATATATATATATATATATATATATATATATAACAGCCCAGCACAGTGATAGGGGACCACTACTAAAATAATAACAAGAGATAAGAAAACAGATATTTAAAAGTGTGATTGTCATCTTTAATTAAGAATTTGATTAAAATGTTTGAAGATGATTTCTTTTCTACAAACAAATGATGCTGTTATTAAACTGTAATTCTAATGTTTTTGGTGCCCCTTGTAACAAAACGTTTACAATTAATTGATGAGCACAAGTTAAATGTACCTTATACTTGACACAAGATGGCAGCCGAGTTTGAGCTTTATGCCATGGTGCTGATTATTTAAATACCACCCCCCTCACAAATCTAGAGATTACATGTTGACATGCTGACTTCCCTGTTTCAATATTTAGCATATAAATGATAGAGTTGACATTGATCTAAGTTGCTTTATGAAACCACTATGTCAAATATTTAGAAATCCACACATGTTTGACTACTAGGTGACATTTTAAAATCATGCAAATCATATTTATACTAAACATATATAATATTATGTAATAATGTTTAGTCCTGACTGTATAAAGACCACATACTGCAAAACTCACTGCTTGACTGGCACAATGTACTGGGCTTGAAGCAAAACTGGAATGATAGAAGCTGTTATGTCCCATTACCAATAACTATAAATAATCCTCATGTAGCCCCTTACTCATCTTGAGTTCTGAACAAAAGAGAGGGGATAAGGACCATTTCTGTTTTCTATTTCAACGCATATACCTTGAGATGAAAGAAAGGGAATCAAAATTCAGGTGATGCTGTTGTGCAGCACAAAAGAGAGAAAGATTATCATCCCATCTTACAAAGGCAACATTTCTATGGCTGTGAAAGTAAGCGATCTATTTTATCTTTTCCTCCCATTGTTCATCTGTTAATAGACGTCATACTTGCCAGCTGCAATTTATGCAAAGGCTTTGTCCTTCTCAACCCATGGCTATTGAAATCCAGTGTCCATCATTCTGTTCATTTATCCTTCATTGTTGGAGCCACGGTCCCTCACTGGCTTCCCAGCATGCCTTGAGATTACTGTATTTTCATTATTTCATATTATTTTTCAATTCGTCCGCAATATAAAAATACAATTCTATAAAAGGCAGAATCTGTCTAATCCTAAAGAGAAGGGTTAGAAGGATATATATATATATATATATATATATATATATATATATATATATAGCACTGGTTGGTATTATGATGTTAAGCCTTAATAAAAATAGAGGCAACTATTTATATTATTGTAACAGGCTTTGTGGATATCGTTATTTCTAATGTTAAAGGATACAATTGTTTAGAAAAACAAACAAACAAACAAAAACAGGTTCAGGAACAGTTCCTTTCTTTGAAATATCTGACTCATTTATACAACATTTACCCCAAAGGTATTTTCCTAAATGAAAACAATAGAACATGTTGATGTTACAAAAGCTTCAAACAAATAGACCAGGGGGTTCATTTTAATAGTTAGTCACTTCAAATGTCATTTGAATCTGGTTTTCAATATTGAGTACAAATGAATTTAACTTTTTTGAGGATGTTAAAGCTAATGTCGATGGTGGCAATGCTCCACATGAAATACTTATACTTAAATGAAAATCATGTAATCAGTTCCAAAACTGGTTAAAAAACAGAAAGCAGAGAGCAACTGTGAGATGTGTAAAATCTGATTAGGGGATGTACTTAGTGGGGTACCACAAGGGTCTGTACTTGGACCTTTACCGTTCCTCATTTCTATAAATGACTTGGACCAAGATACACACTACAAGATCATTAAATTTGCAGGTAATACCAAACGGGGGATTAGTGTCTCTGAAACTGCAGCCCAGCTAATTCAAAGGGATTTGGACCTTCTTTATAACTGGGCAGACTTGTAGCAAATTCATTTTAATGTTAAGAAATGCAAAGTATTACATATTGGGCCTAATAATGCAGGCTATAAGTAAAATGAATGGGATGCAAAATAGGGGACTATTTATACAATGCCCTAGTTAGACCCCACCTAGAATACTGTGTGCAGTTTTGGTGACCTCACTACAAAAAATACATCATTGCACTCAAGAAGGTAGAGAGAAAGCAACTAGGCTGATCCCAGGACTTCATGACATGAGGAAAGCCTAAAATAATCTCTTCAGCCTGGAAATATAATAGAAAGAGGGTACTTGATTGAAGTCTACATCATAAGTGGTATAAAAATAAATAAATAACCCAAGACAGTACTTCAAATTTAGCAGAGAGTAGAACAAGCGGGCATAAAAAGTAAGTTTAAACAAGAAGGTGTGAAGCCCTTTTTTACACAGAGTTATAAATGCACAGAATAGCCTACCTGGTGAAGTAGCAGGATCTAAAACACTGGTAACATTTTTAAACATTTTGGATTATGTGCTTTTAAATTTGATCCACCTTGTAGGGGAGAATGGTGTGTCTTGATGGTCCAAGCGGACTTTTCTCATTTCCAAACTCTTCTTATCTTCTTATGTTCTTATGTAATACATGAATCTGGTAGGTGAGATTGGTAGAGTTGAAAAATCCTTCATTTAAATGGAATGAAGAAGGCTATACAGTCCTGGCATTTAGGATTCTCTATGCTCAAAGCAGCTCAAAGCCAGGTAAAGGCAGATTTAGTAAGTCCTTAGGAACTTTAATAATGGAAACAATTCAGCTTTAATTATGGAAATTCCATACTGTATCCTGTAGCCAACAGCATGGAATCCATGAGGAGGGAGTGTGAGTAATTTGCACTTCTGTTACAAAAACAATTTCAGCAGTCTTCGTCTTATTCAAAAAACGTTTATTCCCTCAAAACCAATTAGTTATCATAACATGTTGGACGCATTCATTTTGATGATTTCTTTTTCTTTTTTTTTACCAGAGTGAAATGTTGTCTGCATGCAAAATGGTTAGTGCATGCATTCAGTAGGGTGAAGGATCATACAGAACATACATACATGCTACACATACATGACATATGCATGTCTGGACAGAACAGTGCCCAGAGAGTTCAGCAGGATTCTCACTAAAGCACTGAAGGCGAAGCCACTTTATTGAGAAAATATTGATAGGGATAAAGGCGTCCTGCCTATTTCTAGAATCTTCTTGTTGTCTGCATTGAAAATACTGGACATGAGATTCTTCTCCCTATAGGCCTACATTCCCAGAAGGATGAAGTGAACAATTACCCATATCAAAGCTTTTTTTTCTGCAGCCATGAGATCATAAACATCCACATCACTTTAAAAGCTGTTACGTATTCATAAAGCATTTATATACTGACACAGCACATTCACCAGCACACTAATGTCTGATAAATACAGGAAAAGAGTCCATTAACTCCATCAAAGCTGTACCTGTCAACACATTTGGTCTCCTGGACCTTTGAAGGGCTAATGCAAGGGAATTGCTCTTTCATAAATAATCTAATGCTAAACTATCAATCTTCTTTAGAACCTACTGGCGAAATAGGCAGTGATCTAAAATCTGCTTACTGTACTTTGGTATTGGATGACCACATTTCCTGTCACAGATGACAGTTGCCAACCAGGTGTTAGTGAATTTTTTCAAATTTTTTTATGTACTGTATTTCACTGGCTGAGAGCATAAACTGCTACAAAAATCCTTAGAATTTGTTATGAATGATGTTCTCCTAATCAAAGTGTCACATGCCTATGAAAACGCTGCATTCTGCTGTTCATGTTCTCTCAATGATGCAACTCCCCCTCACAACATATATTTCACCTGGAGAGAGAAATTGCTTGCTTTCTTACCATTAACCAACCAGCTGCTTCCCCTAATGACTGACATGCTGTGCACTGAAAGTACTCTGCATGTGATTCTTCTCTCTATAGGCCAAAAGTGGCAGGCTTTGACCCAGAAGACACTGCTATGGTGACTTGACCTAGCTACCTGAAAATGAGGCATACAAACTGAGCGCTTCCTTTTATGCAGTGTGATACCATAAATACATATTTTTAAAGCAAATACATGTTTGCTATAACATATTTTTTGAAAACTACACATTTGAGATCTGCAGAGCAAATGGGAGTAGGTGTTGTGTAAGATTTATGGAATTATTTATTTATCTGCTTGTATAAGCCCCTTAAGAAGTAAGAAAATGTCAGTTATCACTGCTATAAGAATCTTTGAAGCCCTGGTACATTACTTATGTCAGTAACAACATGTAACCCGACTGCTTTATCCTGGGAAGATGATGACTGCAATTAACTAAGCATGGAAGCATCACACTTTCCTCTAGTCTATGTATCCAATCTCTCTTACCTGTCTGTGTTTAGATCATGTACATGTATCAACACAGACTTCAATGAGAAAGGCACCAATCGACAGCAGAAAACAGGAGAGAAACAGCAAATCTGATGGCTCGTGTGAAGCCAAGAAAAACTTGTTTAGATGTTGAAAAACTAATCAGCATGACAATGACTTCAAATGTAGTGTTTTTTTTTTTTACATCAGGTCCAACACTAGTCCAAAAAGGCATAGTTTCTTTGATTTATTATCTTGTCAATCCTCCTCCGTGTCTGTTTGTATCAGAGCATGCCAGTGTAAATTCAGTGGTTTACAATTTCAAAGCATGGATCCAGAAACACAGCCAGCTTTCGGAGCATGCTGCCATATCAGGTTTGTTAGTAGACAACCGCATGGTCATCTGTCTGGGATGTTATGCACACACATTCACACGCACAGTTTTTGAACTCACGAGATTGGGCACGGAATGATGATTAATGTCATTTCAAGTACAGGACTGACTGCATTTCATTCAGCTCACTAGAGGGCAGTCTGAGCCAACGAATTGAATGAATGCCCCATACACCGTCCACAGACATATCAGCTGCCAGTCCTTGATGTTTGACTGATGTGCTGATGTCAATTCAGTGTTTCAAACTTTATTGTTTCTTCAAGCTACAGACACACACACACTTCCTGTCTCCTTGAAGCATTGTTGCTTAACAGGCTCCTGCTTCCACCTACAGCACCAGGAGGTTATGAGTTCCAGTCGCAATCTCTGATGTAGCTCAGGAAAGCCACATAAAAATGTAACCAAATGCTATTTTTTACAGGAGAGCTGGAATTTAAAACATTAACTTATAAGGTAGCAAAAAGAGATGCAATGGCTTTCATTTTGTGAGCCTCAATTTAGTTATTAAAAAATTGGTTTCTGATTGCAGCTCTTGTAGCAAACTTATGTAAGCCAATATTTTCAAAATCATATAGAGCACTGCTACTTCATTTGAGGTTTCTTTTTATTATTTAAAATGGCAGCAGCTGCTATGCTACATATGAAAGGAATCCAGAAATCGAGGCCTACTCTTTGTTCTTGGTGACAGAATCTAACTACAGAACAGGTCCCCATTCCCTCACCATTAAAGCTTCTGTTTGTATGATGTTAAGATATTTTTAGAGTAAAAGTGCTTTATCCCCAGTTGTGGTTTATAGCTGTAACATTCCACAGAGAGTCCTAAGACAGTTGCTCTGTTCCTCTTCAATACAGCCTGTTAAGTAAACAAAGCAGACAGGATCTGGGCGCCATCGGGCATCCTGAAGACCAGAACATCTAAAACCTGGACGCCCACATAATTCATGACTCATGATGGCTGTGCTTGTGAAAATACCATTGTAATCCCAGTGTATTAACCATAGCAGAATCATCAGCAAAACTCAGCATTACCAGCAGTGTCAAAACAGTGGAGTCGTATAAAGTACTGTGCAGTGGTCATGATGTGCTGGCACATTGGTGCCTGTACAATTGCTTAGCAGTCTGTATAACCACTTTGGTTACATTCTAAAGAGCTCTGTTGAAGTTTTCAGGTGTTATCTTGTCCATCTGTACTGGTAGAATTCAGAGCTCCATTTATAAGTTTTATAATACCTTGTTGAAACTTCTATCTGTGAATGTATTCTGCCACACACATATACTAGAAAACTTTTTTTTTTGGCGCTTTTAATAGATTTTTGTTACATTTTGAAATGTGGGTACATTTTACAAAAAAACTATATTGTGGCTATGTTTATCTGCCTGTATTGTGATAACAAACAATGAACATGATTCAGTGTGAATGTTAAAACACAGGCTTTTAATAAGGCCTAATAAACACAATATTCAAAAATGTGCTGTAATTTTCACAAGAGTAGTTCCAGGTGGCTAATTATTAGTTTTTTTATGAGATAAATAAAAATATTAACTAATTTAATTGTTGTGACTCAAAATGTAATGAAGTCATGGCCTTATACACAGCAGCTCTTCAGACTCCATTGCAACAAATACAATTGATCTTCTAGTTAGAATGAGAGATTTAAAGGTGGTTTCTTTAGTTGATTGATAAGTTCAATCAAATGTATGCAGGGTAGTTGTGTGGGGAGCCTAGAGCTGCTGCTTTGCATTTGTGCTTTGTAGATTTGTCAGAAGTCTAGTCACATGTTGATCCAAAGGTTGGCAACATATGCAATTTTGGGTTGTTTTCTATTACTGAGCCCAGACCTTATTCTGTTGTTCTGATTCATAACAAACATTTTCTTATAGCATGTCAGTTTTTAGATTTGTTTTAGAATGAAGTGTACAAAACATATTATCTTAATACCATTGAAAAAAATATAATTCTAAACATTTTCAGCACTAAAGATAAGATTCGATCAATATCTATTATTTAATGTTTTTGTTTGTGTGTTTTTTTCTTTAAAAGTTCTGGTTCCCTATTTTAGGCTCTGCAGTTATGGCGATCTCAGAAAAAAGTTGACAACGTCTCTTAATATCTTGACAGCTAAGTTTCAACGATCACTGCAAAGTGGTTGGCTTTATTTAAAATATTTTAAGCTTCATTTATCACTGAAAGAGCACGCCTGCTGTTTTAAATGGGGTGATGTTTTCTTGCTAGGTAACAGTGGCTTTGCCTCATCAATGTAACTCATACCATTCTTCATGAGAGATTGCACCCTGACTTTGTTTGGTACTATCAAAGAAAGTTGCATAACCAAAATGCAAGTCATTATTAAACATGGCAGTTTAAAGAAACATCATTCTTTTACTATGATTTAAGGTGTTATTGTGAATCACATACTGTATTTAAAAAAAATCTCTTTCCATATGACCCTCCTATCAAAGCAATAGCTAACATGTGGTTATCACATTTTGCTGTTTGACTACACAAGACTGTTGTTTACATATGAATGTATATACTGTACAGCCAAATGAAGATTGACAGAAATGCAATAATTAAGATCCAGAGTATTAACAACGACTTACATTTTCAATGGATGTTTTTGACATTTTCAGCGTGATTTTCAGAGAAAAGAAGGGTGCTTTATATAAAGAGCTAGGCTGCTACAGGGTTGATTTTATCAGCCGAATCCCTGTTGTGATAAACCACAGCCTGATTTTATTAGAGCAGATTTTAGAGGGGAAACATACAAATGTTGTTTGTTACCACTTTTGACCCCTTTTAAAAAAAAAACACTGAAGTGGTTTTACAAACAATATTAATTTTCTTTTGAAAATCTCTCTGTAAGTTTTTAGTTTACCTACTGAATCTTTCCAGTGTATTTGAGTCTTTCTTCTATGTTTTACCCATAGTGATGCACAAGACCAGATTTGCTTTTCATTTCTAAATGTTTTACAAGGAAGGAGCTCCTTGAGAACTGCCTCTCATCTCCACTCTTCTTCTGTTGCCAAACACAGACAACAATATACCAGTATCAACATAGCTCACACACTCCAGCAAAAGTAAAGAAGTCAAATACAGTATTACTTGCAACACGTTCAGCTGCTGAAGGCCTTTAATCTTCAAGACCGGTTTTGCCGCTTTGTCTTCACACAATACATTTACTAGATACATTTAAACAAGTAATACATTTAAACAACAATCTGGCCATGGAAGAAATGCTAATGCCTTCTGTTGTCAGCGATACATTAATACTCCTCCCAAGTAGTTGTGCTGCAAAGTGCAATTGCAAACTGTGCTATTGAAAAGGCAACATATACAACTGCATTTAATGGATATTTCAAAGTCATTGCAACCTGCAGCAATACTCAGCTAAGATACCAATACCATTGGTGTCACTCATGCTCACACAAGGATTGTCCAGTTGTATATACATGCTCGTAAACATGATGTGATTTCTGAACAGCATATTTGAAATCAAAGCAATAATTTGTATTTAGTGGTAGGTAAAACATATACCTCCAGTACCCTGTACTGTTAACAATGAAAGCGGAAGTAAAGCACACATTTCAGAAGATGTTTTGATATCACAGCTATTGACTGAGCATTATTGATTTCAAGCATGCCCTTAAAATGACTCTGATCTGGTTTCTGTTATTCCTCAGTCTCTTTTCGCACCTTTCGGCTGGCACAGGTCTTCACATGCTTTAGTCCTAGGTGTGCAGGCACATGGTTTACAAAGGTGTGATAGTTCTCCTGGGGAATGCCAAGAAACAGGGCTGTCTTGGGACTCCCCAGGCAGACAAGGTGGTATTTTCAACTCTACTTTTTTCATAAATGTGATTGTGACTTGCTTTTAAGAAAACATTAAAACTCTTGTAAGAATACCAGTGGCATAACTAGGGTATGAACGGGAGGGGTAAACACCTAGTCAACATACAGTACCTATCAATGCCGATAATGACACTTGATTAGTTGTGTTAAGATGTAATAATTGAATGTTTTATTTGTTATCAATAGCTTCAAGCACTCTGTCATAAATTCTGAGTTTAACTATACTACAGTTTCACACAAAATACCCTTTTACTCCTATAGTTGTAATTAGATTTTCACTTCTCGACTAATTAATCCGCAATTACTTATCGTTGCCTTTGGGGAGCTAGTTCAGAACTTGCAGCGCAGTAAAAAAATAATTGCATTAAACTCCGTCATCTGTGAATAAGTACAAATACCAGTAACCAAGCAGCATGAACTGAGTGTTTATAGAGGAAGTTGTTCAGTAGGTGAAGTTTGCTAGTTCACAGTGTCTTTATGGTCTGCCGTCACTGTATATACAGTAGATCAGGGAAACTTATAAATACTCATTATTTACCAGCACATGCAAACCCTCCTCCTCTTATTCATTTTGCAGTCTTACAACAACTTTATCCATGGTTCAGTGTACACCGGAAAACAAATACCAGAACCAAGCAGCATGGAGCAGATGTGTATGTAGCAAGACACGTGTGTGCGATGCTCATACTGCTGTGCTGTGTTTTTACATATGAAAATATATTTATTTCAAGTTAATTTATAATTGTATATGTAGGTATAAACCACAATGGGCCGTGCGGTTTCCTTGAAATATGTACATGCCTGGGTTAAACCACCGAAGTGGTTTATACAACTTATAACACAGCTATTTCAAATGAAACAGGAAGGAAGGACAGCAGCTGCGATGGAGCTGAGTTTGAGGATTTTAATTTTTTTAAAATTTTATTTGAAAGACACCTAATTTATTTACATTAACATTGAATTAAACATAACAATGAGTTGAGGTGTTGATGATATTTTTTTTTAATTACCACATTTACATAATGGCCTTAGATAGTGACATTTATGGCATCTGTCAGCATTCCCACACTTATGTAAACAGGGGAGATTCCAAGATTATCAATACTTGTCTGCAAGATAGAAATGTAAACCAAATGTCAACATGTATCATCATCATGTTTCCAGGGTAATTGTGACTGATGTCTAGTGACAGAAAAATGATGGTATCTTGATTTCTAGAAAGGGAATGGAAAAGGGCTGTTGTGATAAGACCATTTGGAAGGAAGAGACATGTCTAGTTCCAAGACCAAGGATTAATGAAATCCCTTTGTTATCTGAAACCCTTTTTTCATATTTTAGCTTCGGTCGTGGTACAGGACGCGGAGCAAGGGCTCCCACCTATTGAATTAATGCCAGTCCATATTTCTACCCAGTCTGAGCATTAACAGTTTGTCTGTGTTTGTTACTACCTCCATCCTCCCCTTCACCAGCTCTGCAATGGTGCCTCCCTCTGGTGTCTCCCTGCACTGGGACTCACCTCAAGGGCTCTCCCATTGGGACAGAAGGGGCTCCCAGGCCAAACTCTACTACCCCGGGCCAGCCCCATACTCTAGACCACCCACACAGCCTTGTGAGATTCATTTTGTTTTTATAAATGGTGCTGGGGAAGTCCTCTCTCAGGATAAGACAGCATGAGCAGACCTAAAGAATGCTCAAGAAAGAGCACCCTGTTAGGAGGTGAGAAAGAAATGAGATTAAAACTGCCCCATCTACCGTGATATTTTTTTCACGTATCAACATGTGCGTTAAAAAAAATACAGAATAAGATAAAATACAGGCAAACTAATCATACAAAGGTCTCTTGCATATCAACTCCAGCTTTAATTTATCAAATTAGCAGCCCCTTCCAGAAGCAGAATTGCTGTTGTATGATTAGATGTAGATAACAGGAAAAGAGTGTGTGGTTTCTAAATCTGTGTGAATCATGATCATGAGGTCTCCTGGTCCCCCCTTGTGTTAAGGCAGAAAAAGAAACACAATGACATAATCCTGATAACCGTGAATTTTGTGCAAATTCCAGACATTTCGTTGATTAGAAGGATGACACACATACTGCTGAAATTAAAGATAAGGGATGGGGAACAGTGGGTGTTTGGCTTCATAATCCTCTGGCACAAATGTAGGCCGCAGTGAATGGAAGACTGAGAAAGCTCTTATTTCTAGGATTCTGTGACCTGTTCTTGGTGAGGCTAAGCTGACCCTCACTATAAATAAATAAGACTGAAATAGAGACCACAATGTCTTTAGAAAAACAAGGCAGTGATGTTTTTTAGCTTTTGGAAAGTGAAGATGTTATTAAATATACAAGCCGTCATGGTAATCTTTAGTTTAATGACCACAGGACCCTTTCGGCCTCAGCAGGTCCACAGGTAGATCTGTACATGCAACACGCTACTAATATGTTTGTGCAGCGCAACATAAAAGTTTACCACAGTATTTTTGCAGTTTTCCCATGCTTTTCCCATGGTTATACTATGCATTTACCATACTTTACGTTGGCTTGCCATGTTTATTAATACACTTTACCATACCTCGCTATTCTTTACAATACTTTGCTATGCTTTACCATACTTTTACTATGCTTTATTACACTTTGCTATGCTTTTAGTGTGGTAAACTTTTATAAGGTGTCCCTTGTAAGATAGGTGTGAGAGAAAGCATTTAACTGACGGGTGTTCTTATTCCCCTCACCTAGAGTAAAATGTGCTGCTGCAGCACAGCTCTGTACATCCACCTCCTGAGCATGCAGTGGTCATTGTGGCATTTGGTTTGACTCAGTGGGGCAGCCCACTACACTCTCCATATCCCCTGGAATATTAACAAGGGTTGTTTATAGTAAATACATGCACTGGGTGTAACTTTTTGCATTTTGGATAAAGACAGCCTGGATAAAACCATTCATTTGTTTTTGTTTTTTTAACAAGGCAAGCAGATACACTAAAGTGCACTTGTCTCAGATTATTATTAGTTTTTTTTATATGACCATATCTGTTTTGGAAAATTGTAATCTGAGATTAACCCTTCGACCTGTTCAAAATCATGCGCCGATGCACATTTATTCTTTCCTTGAAAAGCATTGCGTGTGAGGTAAAAATCAACAGCTGAAATGTATCTTTTCAGTGATTCATATGTTTTGTGTGTTGTAACGTCCACACAACCATATTTGGATACTTGAGCGGCAGAGTGATCCAAAATCAGAGTGATCCAAATCCATTTGACATTTGTTTTCTTTTTGATTAGTGGCTTGATGCAAAGCTATGTGCACAAGCTGACAGCATATGTTTAAATAGAGGTTTTAAAAAAGAAAGTATTCGCATTTATTTATTTTAAAGAGCACTTTTTCTCCTTTGTTCTGTGAGTATGGAGGGTCATG
This sequence comes from Acipenser oxyrinchus oxyrinchus, assembly GCA_030684275.1. NCBI lineage: Eukaryota > Metazoa > Chordata > Actinopteri > Acipenseriformes > Acipenseridae > Acipenser > Acipenser oxyrinchus. The sequence goes on from CM060258.1 coordinate 34,617,060, forward strand.
TGACCTCACTCCAATAAGGCACAGGTAGGACTCTTACTAACGGAAAACTCCAAACCAGATAAGTTACATCTCTTCTTAACTTACAGAAATATCCTTTATACACACAAGTGAAAATACTCAAGATAAACAAAAGGTAAGAATATTGTTGTTTTATATGTGTATGTTTCATGTAAAGAAAATTCTTTGACAAATGTTTTGACAAGGCTTTCTCGATATCTTCAATATTGAAATCGTTTTTCGGTCATATTCTTTTACCACAGCGAGTGTTTTTATAGTTGAATGTGGAAGAAAACCATACAAACATTCTATGACTGGCAGAGCCCACAGAAAAAGTCCTGTGGAAGAAGATGTAATTGGCTAATATATTGTTTTTAGCTGACCCTGTCTCTTATGAATGTCAATCAAACTGTTGTCAATCAAACCAGATATTTAGAATTTGAGAATGGACATTAAGTCCCGCATAAAAGATTCATTCTCAAACTGAACGCAGTAGGGATTCAAGGAAATGCATGCACATGAATTAGGGAGTGGTTAACATGTAGAAAACAGAAAGTACTGATTAGAGGAGAAACCTCAAAATGGAGCTAGGGATCAGTATTAGGTCCTCTGCTATTCCTAATCTACATTAATGATTTAGATTCTGGTATAGTAAGCAAACTCGTTAAATTTGCAGAAATAGGAGGAGTGGCAAACACTGTTGCAGCAGCAAAGATCATTTAAAATGATCTAGACAGCATTCAGAACTGGGCAGACACATGGCAAATGACATTTAATAGAGAAAAGTGTAAAGTATTGCATGCAGGCAATAAAAATGTGCATTATAAATATCATATGGGAGATACTGAAATTGAAGAAGGGAACTATGAAAAGGACCTAGGAGTTTATGTTGACTCGGAGATGTCTTCATCTAGACAGTGTGGGGAAGCTATAAAAAAGGCCAACAAGATGCTTGGATATATTGTGAGAAGTGTTGAATTTAAATCAAGGGAAGTAATGTTAAAACTTTACAATGCATTAGTAAGACCTCACCTAGAATATTGTGTTCAGTTCTGGTCACCTCGTTACAAAAAGGATATTGCTGCTCTAGAAAGAGTGCAAGGAAGAGCAACCAGAATTGTCCCGGGTTTAAAAGGCATGTTGTATGCAGACAGGCTAAAAGAATTGAATCTATTCAGTCTTGAACAAAGAAGACTACGCGGTGATCTGATTCAAACATTCAAAATCCTAAAAAGGTATAGACAATGTCAACCCGGGGGATTTCTTTGACCTGAAAAAAGAAACAAGGACCAGGGGTCACAAATGGAGATTAGATAAAGGGGCATTCAGAACAGAAAATAGGAGGCACTTTTTTACACAGAGAATTGTGAGGGTCTGGAACCAACTCCCCAGTAATGTTGTTGAAGCTGACACCCTGGGATCCTTCAAGAAGCTGCTTGATGAGATTCTGGGATCAATAAGCTACTAACAACCAAATGAGCAAGATGGGCTGAATGGCCTCCTCTCGTTTGTAAATTTTCTTATGTTCTTATGTTCTTATTGTAAATCCAGTGGTGTTTTTCCATTGGTAATGCCATTGCATGTTTTTCAATAGTGCCATTTGATATGTTGTTGCATACCCATAAACAAGTAAGTTACATATTCAGCATTTCCCTGATCTATGAGTTGGAAGTTAAAGGCAAACTTGATATATGGTGCATGGTTGCAGTGTTCCCTTTACTGTGATTCACATGCACTAACTCTGTGGGGGCTGAGGGTGCCCTGCATCATAAATATGTGCTGAGAACCTCCAAAGACTTATTAATTGAAGGATAATTGTCTGGGGATAGTTCACCTCATAGTGCTTCACTGACCTCTACTGGGGATCCAGTCATAGTCTTCCCACACTGGTCAGGTGCTCAATGATCCAGTCATAGTCCCCACACTGGGGCTCGGCTCCAGGATTCAAAAGCTTCATGATATCCATTCTTTGTTTGGCAGGTGAAAAGTGACAATGGCCTGCAGAGGTGTGGCAACATTTGAATCAGCTATTTCAAATTGGGTAGAAAAGTTCAGGTAAAAAACAAGTTAGCAAGAAAAATGTGTATAGTGTTTCACTATTTTAGTGATGGACTGTGGTGCTCTTGAAAGATTCTGGATTGGCACCTCTGGACCAAAGATAGCACAAGCAAAGGCAAAGTAGTAAACCTCCCACCTTGTCCTGCGAGCATGCCTCAAGGCTTTTATTTCAGACTTATTTATAGAAGCTACATGTTTTCTCCTAAAGTTGTTGAACAAGGGAGAATGTGTTTCTGTTTTCCTTTAGATCCCATATGTAAAACATGTGGAAACAAGAGCCGATTATGGTTATACTGCAATTGAACTTCACTGTAACCGCAGTTTAGCTGTTCTATATACATTGTAACTTCAAGAGCTCTATAATACCATTTCCATTATTACTGCATGGCAGGTCAGTGCTGTTGAACTGCAGGTAACAACATCAATGTACCGAACTTCTTCTGCAACTTAACAGCATCTGTTTTGCATATGGGACAACAAGCCTTTATACAAGACTCGAGGAACCAGCAAATCATTTAGGCAAAATCTTACAAGAATAAAAATAAATTGCGCTCCAAACCACAGAAGGAAAACATCATGAGTAATAAAAACTCTTTGAGAAAATATTCGTGTAAAGTGTATATTTGAGGCACGGAGAGATTATCTGAAGGCACATCAGTCTGAAGCATTGCTCAAATGACGGGTTCCATTAGAAGACATATTGTCCAGCGAAGTCAGAACTGTCCTGGTGATTGATGGGACCACACAGTTACTCTTTAAATATTTATATTTTCAAATCAAAGCTGGCTCAAGGAGAAATGATTGCATCTGCTTGTGTAAAAAACACCTTTCCCTCTAGCGTTTGCGCTGGAGATGTTTTCAGGCTGGCTGTGTGTAATTTCAAATTTGAATTTATAGGTTGTGGCAGCTCACAATTTGCAGATCTGGCTGCTCAAATTTAACCCCACTTCCCTAATAAGGATTTACTGTACAAAACAAGTATAATAATAATAATAATAATAATAATAATAATAATAATAATAATAATAATAATAATAATAATAATAATAGTATTTTGTGAATTATTATTATTTGTGAAAGGTTTACATCCCAGAATATACAGTTTCAAGGTGGTGCATATAGTAGCACCTCTGAACTTGCTGCAGAAATTAACCTGCTATTATATCAGCCTATTTTGTCACATGACAAATGAAGCAAGCAGATCAAGGGTCATTTTTAAAAATATAAATCTGCAAGAAATATAATCCAAAATGTACAATCACCAAAACAATTGATGTATTTGCATTTTTTTAATTTAAAGAACACTTTTCCTCCTTTGTTGTGTGAGTATGGAGGGTCATGTGACCTCACTCCAATAAGGCACAGGTAGGACTCTTACTAACGGAAAACTCCAAACCAGATAAGTTACATCTCTTCTTAACTTACAGAAATATCCTTTATACACACAAGTGAAAATACTCAAGATAAACAAAAGGTAAGAATATTGTTGTTTTATATGTGTATGTTTCATGACCTTTTCGTTACAAGCTCTGGACTTTATCCACTGGTCATAGCATTTAAGATCCCGGAGTTCAGTCTTCAGACCATATATTTGGTTTGCCAGCTTTGAAAACTGACTAGCCACTTCCAAATCTGTGTGTGGCTTTAAATAAACTTCCAAGGTGCCCACACAATTACTGATATCATATAAATCTAGCATTCCAGTTAAATGCTTTGTGGACTTTGATGTGCAGAATCGCAGTGTGGAGTAGTGGTTAGGGCTCTGGACTCTTCACCAGAGGGTCGTGGATTCAATCCCAGGTGGGGGACACTGTTGCTGTACCCTTGAGCAAGGTACTTTACCTAGATTGCTCCAGTAAAAACCCAACTGTATAAATGGGTAATTGTAAAAGTTAGAAAATTCAAATATATTTGTTTTCTAATCATGACTAACTTTGATTTAGTCCACTGGAATTTTCATTGAATAGAGAGAAAATGTTTATGAAGCAAAAACTGTTAAGTGGGTAAGATAGGTAGTCAGTTGTGATGTCACTATTTTGACTTGACAGTTGAATACAATTCTGAGAATTGCCCCAGGCATGTTTTTTAAAAAGCAGATGATATCAATGGTACAGATATTGAGCATGTTAAAATATGGTATGGCTGATGTCATGAATTGGGTTTCTCTGTGATGTGCTGTTGAATACAGCAGGCAAAATATGTGCTCTAGATGGCTGAATAATCCTCAGCAGTCTACAGTATAATAGTGAATATCCTGATACAGAATGACATTACAAAGTACTACTAGAAATTACAACTCAATGGTTTTGGAACAGATCTTGCACCGTGGCAATTATGCAATAGCACATTGGCACCACGGTACTGTATTGTCCAAATATGGTACCACTCTATCAATGACTCAGACTAATAATAATAATAATAATAAAACCTGACTCATACAATTGCCATTGTATTGGCATTTAATATATTGGTAAAGGTTAATTAGGACAGACCTGTGATGAGGCTTTTCAAAACATTATTATTGATACAGAAGGAACATTCTGGGTCATTGTGACAGGATGGATGTGTGGTGACGTTGGGCCAGAGTGCAGGAAGGAAAAACTGACACCAGTACTGCAGGCAAAAGATGCTGCAGTACCGTTTATTTTAAAAAACCAATCAAAATAAACATCTAAACAAAAAGACTTGCTCACAGAGCACAAAAGTAAAGGTGTAAAATAAAACAAATAACGAACACAAAATAATAACAAAACCCAGGTCAGGCTGGGTGATCCCATTCACTGAACCTATACGTTTCTCTCTCGTTCCTCCTCTGTACACCCACCGGTATGAGTGCAGAGAGCTGCAGGTTTATATATCATGGCCAAGGGGTTTAACTGGCTAGTAATTATTCTATTACCCCTCGGCCACAATCGGCACAAGTTTATTAATTACTCCTGGCAGACGACGAGCACTAACCTCGCCTCTGCCAGAACACGTTTTAAGTAAACAATAACAAAATGCGGCTAAATACCATAAATAAATCATAATACAAACACAAATACGACACAGGGGCGGAGGGGGAAAAAATAAAGAAGAAACAAACAAATGTACAGGGCTTTCTACCGCCCTGCTACAGTCATCTATTTGCTTTATTAAGTTTGAATCTGTTTTGTCAGTGTAGTCTTATCATTAGACAAAAGGGTTGTTTACATCATTTCAAAAATCCATTGACTCGGACACCAAAGCATAAAAATTGATTATTGTATCGAAAATAACCGTATTGAATTGACAATTTTAAAAAAAATGTTATTGATTTTGTATGAATGATGACTTCAGGGCCTATTTAGGGTGACTATCTAGCTTGGCTTGCATTATAAATTCTATTGAATATTGGAGGTTAATGGTTAATGATTGGGAAAAATGATTGAGTAGGCAGCTTATACATACGTACATACATAACATTATTACCATCCTGAAAGTGTCACTACTATAAGTTAAAAATAAAATGTCTATGGGACAGTATAAATTCTGACCCAAGTCTCAGCCCTTAACTGATGTCACAGGTCCAAAAACCTGTAGAGTTCAATCCTCAGCCAATCCACACATGCTCTGCTTGACAACCAGAGCAACCCAATAAACATAGCAAACAACAGGATTTCAATATATATATATATATATATATATAGGGCTCACCCTAATTACGCTCTAGCTAGCACCCCCATTCAAATACAATAGCTCATCCTGAAAGTAGAGCCCAAAAGACAGGGACCAGTGCAGCCATTACCCTACAATTAGCCAGGTAATTCTATCGGGGTTACCCCCAGGACCAATATTATTTCATGCATAATTACAGTTGAAGCGATATGTACACTTACATTCAAACATACATCAATTTTTCTAATCGCTCAATCATAATTCCATATTAGTCAAGTAGACATTTTAGCTAATGCCTTCTTCAGTGTTGTGCAAATGGATATACAGTATGTTTTTAAAGGCGCAAAACAAAACAAGCTCTTCGTGAAACTTACCAGCACTTTGAAAGTGATGGCTAATTAATAATTTACAGTAAATGTAAAGACTAATGAAAAATAGCAGAGTGTCGTTAGGAAGAGCCCCAGGGAGCACTTTATAGCAACTTGATGATAACTCTTTCCAGCACACTCTAGGACTGGTGTTAATTGCACCATTCTGGGTTTTTACTTTATATTTAGCATGTTTCTGTATCACATTCAAACTATAGGTTTGATCTAATTAAGCCCCTGGAAGCATCTTGTTACTGAAGCTTCCATCCAAGCTTCTCTGGATTGAACCGTCAGCCCAGATGTTGATTAGAGCAAATGTTTCTTCATCCCTGCTGCAATCTGGCTCATGGTGTGTCTCAAGCAACAAAAATATGGCTAAACAGAATAAACAAAAATGTTCCTTGCGGAAGTGAAACCTTCACGCAGGCGTGGCTGTTTGCTATTGCATCGCCTCAAGAACAGTCGTTAAGCATTTTGTCTCGCTCAACTCGGGTCACAGCATGTCAACCCACATCCTGAGGTGGGTCACTGGGATCCGGGTTAACCAGGTTCATGGTTTCACACTGTGCGGGATTGTGACCTGGTTAGCCAGGACTCGGGTCCAGACCCGGGTAGGAGTGCCAGTGTGAAAGGGGCTTTAGTTTGAAACTAACTGGGACCTTGTTCCAACAGCCAGTTGAAGGTACTATAGGAGGGACTGTGGTCTCTTTCTACAATATAGACAGACTAGCAGGGTAGGAGAGAGAGCAGGTTACAGCCCGGAGTCTGAATGACACACCTGTTCTGCCCAGCACATTGCTCATGGTGACAGCCTCCCTCCCATAGATCAGTCAGTGTCAGGATGTTAGATCTACTTGTCAAAGCAATGTCAGCTGTGAGTTTGTCAGCACTCATTGTTATCTCGAGTTTCACACTCTGGAACACCAGAGGCATGCAGGCCTGTGCAGTCACTTGAGTAGACTCACTGGTGGCCTTAAATGCTGACCCTTTACAATCCTATGCAACTGGGAGCCCTCCTAGCTTGTTTTTCAGTGTCATGCAGTCACACTGGGCAGGAAAGTTTTGCTTGTTGTTTGCTGTCAATTTGCTGAATGGTTTTACCTGCAGGGAGAGGAAAGAATTGATAAAGTCCCCTGTTCTCCAGATGGTTGTATATTCTTAGGGCCCCAGGGGGACCAAAAGAGTCAAGCTGCAACTCTGTGATATGAAGTTGTTGCAGGGAACAGCGCAGATTGCCTTGAAAACAACAACAGCAGGCAAAGCACTATTAAAAATGTATTTAACAGTAATCAGTAGTGGGGATAAATAATATATATTCAGCTTTTAACCAACACAAATAAATGGTAAATGCATCACAAAAGATTGGGAAAGTAAACACAGAGGTTGGGTAACGCACACCACAAAAAAACAAGGTAAATGCATAGTATAAGAATGAGATAAAGCATGGTACCACTGCAAAATGTACCACACCAAGCTCTAGAAGATGTTAAGATCTAAAAACTAAAGCCAACCCCTTTTAACCCTATCAGCAATACAATAATATAAACACTAAATTCATAGACTTAAAAAAAGAGAAATAAAGTTTGTAGTGACTTGTAGAGCAAATTGGGGAGTCTATTTACTATTTACTAGTACAGTACGTTTACACATACCGTATTTCTGTCATAAAATCAACTTTGACAGAGCCCAGAAAAGGGAGGGTGCACCTTTAAGCAAAAGGACTTAAAGCAGACTTCTGCACCTGGCTCTTATTAATGGCCTGTCCACATGTCTGGCTGGAGTTCTGGGCCTATTCTCTGGGGTTTTATAGTTCAGACGCACAGATAAGACAAGCATAAAATATGTGAGAACTGGAAAACAATGTCCATTTCACTAGTGCATCAAACAGGCCTAGCCAGCCAGTTAACGTGGCCAGGCCGCACTCCCAGCTGGAGCTCATAACATTACAGACATTGTTGTCGTTCCTTTCTTTCGCTGTGCCATGGTTCTGAAAGGAAACAACCCTCCTGGGACCCTGCAAAACATCTTCATAATAAGGTAGCAGAGATGATAAATACTTAAATAACATGCTTTCTTTTTCCATAGCTGCTGTAGTTCGTGCACCGTTTAACCATTTCAGTGCCCAGAACAAGAGCGTTTAACATTTTTATAGTGTCTCCCAATGTACCACAGATATAAAGTAATGAAGTGTAATTTAAAAATAAAGAAGCTTGTTTCTAGTCAGATGGGGTCCCGTTTTGGTCCTGTCAGGTAATTCTAATCTCGTGTGCTGAGGTAATCCACTTAAACTGTTAAAATGAAGATATGGCAGGTTACAGTAATGACAGATCTATGGACACTTTTACAAATGTCTGCTTCAGAAATCATTGATGACAGTATGTTATTAAAACATTACAGCAACTACTGTCTGATATTCAATTAAGGTTTGCACATGTCAGGAATGTTATGGACAGTTTCATTACAGCAATGTTTTCTATGTAATTCTTGACCACTTTGTTTTCACTGCTTCTTCCTCTTATCTGATCTTCTTACATGATACATCATGTATACATTACTTCTTGATAGGCATAACCAGCGTTGCGCGAGGTGTAGTGCAATACTAATGCAAACCCCTTATTCTGATATCCCCTCCCATCCCATGTCTAGATTTTTCTAAAAGTACCCTTGAGCAAGGTACTTTACCTAGATTGTTCCAGTAAAAACCCAACTCTATAAATAGGTAATTGTATGTAAAAAATAATGTAATTGTATGTAAAAATAATTGTAACAATTGTAAGTCACCCTGGATAAGGGCGTCTGCTAAGAAATAAATAATAATAATAATAATAATAATAATAATAATAATAATAATAATAATAATAATAAAACCTTTATTTTTACAGTGGCATGACAAAGTAGACACTGGGCTCTGATAATAGGATTTGGTTCACAGTGTCAAAAATAAGGTTGAAAAAATAAAACGCTTCTGTGTTTTGATTTACCATCTCTTGCTCTATTTATCCACTGGAGTAAGTGGAGACAGTTGCTGAGTAGATACTTTTATGAATCATTAATGGTAAGTGGGAATTGACCCACTCTCCACCTCAGACATATTAGCACACACGTGAACCACTCAAACGCAACCTTACACACAAACTGAAGTAAAAGACCACACTCTTATACACATCAATAAACACATAACAAGCTGTCAGAATGCTTCCAGCTACTTGTCAAGATTCCTGAGTCGGTAAGGTTCCTAGTCTGCGATACTAACAATAGAAACATAATAGACACCTGGAATATTGCAGCCAAGCCATGGCTAGAAATAACATCACTACAATGATTATTTAATTTTTTTAAAATTTGACCAATACAACTATGGTAAAAGATACCAACTATTTTATGTAATTTAAAGTTGTTACTGTCGAAGAGGGGAGCCCATAATTGCACAACACAACAAAATAGAACAAAACTTTTAGTTTCGCAACTAGGATACGACACTGGGTACCTTTGACAGAACTCGCTCTTTATTTAAAGTGATTTTTAAGAACGCCAGTAAACATTTGCAAACGTTATTGTGGTTTCTTGACAAAACTGTGAAGTAGTTTTATGAAGCCCACTGCTTCATTGGCAATGCTTACAGTATATGATGTGATGCCAATCTAAACCAGACATTCATCTTGAATCTTGAACAGACTAACCAGGTGGCTTAAGGAGAAGCTCTTTCAATCAAGCTGATAGAAGTTGCCCAGGTCGACACAACTCCCTCCCTCTAATACTGTATAACCCATCGCAAGCTCACATACTCATCCATTGCTCTCGAAGAAGACCTTTTATCCAAGGGTTGTTATGCAGTCTGAGCAGTGATGGACAAACCCATGCCTGACCAAAAACATCTCCCCAGAATGAGCAATAAAACATATTAAAAAAGGCCCGAAATATAAACCTACAACAGCCTGCCAGGGCTACGAAACCATATCCCCATGCAGAGCTGTTATTTAGATCCATTGAAGCTTCTATGTTCTGCAAACACTGTCTGTCCGTGAATTGTTATGATACACGGCGAAAACTCAAGCAACAGAGCAATCATGCTGTATGGTACCGCTGACTCCTCAAACCTCAAAGCAAAACCTTAGACTAGTTAAGGCACAAAACAGGCTTTCATGCTGTTTTGCCATTACACACTACTAAGTGATGTGACTGCTGATAGCGGGAGATTGACAGCTGTATTACCGTGAAGTGTGTGTATGCATACAAACAAGAGAATCTAAGACAAATACTTGGTGAAAGATTGTTTGATATGGCTGCGTGGGGACATTTGCATTTCATTATTTGGCTGCTGGTTTCTGATTCTATCTTCTCATTGTTAATGCATGCCCTCTGATTCCCCTAAATGCACGTAAACATTCAAGACAGCTTGCCTAACCTCAAGGTCCCTCTAAGCAGTCTAAGCGATGTTACTGTCTGAACTTGAACTCAGGAAGGGCTGCACAGACCCCTGCAATGTAGCCAGAGGCTCTCCAACTGAAATAAATACCATTTCCTTATTTTGTTTGTTGGAGATCTTAAAGGTGTAGAGCCTGATTAAAAGCAAGTAACACTTTATTTGAATCAGACTTTATGTGGCATTCATAAAGATCTATTAATAGTCATTGTTACAGCATTAATGTAACAAAAACACATTTGACCAAAAAAAAAAAAATACTTATATGCATGTTTTGTCGATTTACAAAGTGATAATGAAGGATTGTGCATGTAGTTATGCAGTGTTATGTAGCCTTTATGAATGTGTCATGAGGAATACTACATGGTGTCTAATTAAAAAAATCATTATCTAGATTTTTTTTAGATAGTTACTGCTGTCGCATTTTCCATATGGCCTAAAAGCCTTTGGGAATACGCTATGAGCAATAACATATCCTTATAATATCATAACAGCTAGAGGGTTTACCCCATCTTCTTTCCTGTGCAATTTTCCTGCTGCCGAATTAGAGACTTAACACTGATGACAATGTGCAGCAGCTTCAGGAATGTTAAGTTAATGCTGCAGTGCCACACACTCCTATTAAATTTAACAGAAAATTCCTTGGTGTTTAGTTCAGCCTTCCATGCACTACTTCATCACAAAACCTGCCCTATTGACAAATATGTTTCCTTTTCCCTATTGCGGTTTTAGCTGTAGGGTCACATGCTTACTCCCCTTTGAAACCTGTTTATTTCTACAGAGGAGGGGGAGATAATTAGTCAAAACTTGATGATGTAATAATTAAACATCCCCTGTGCCAATTATTTAAAGCTAAATAGCCATAATCTTGACATATGACATATTTGAGCTTTGTTGTAGCTCTGAAAGCAAAACAGAACAGGGTGTATTGTTATCCTATCAACATATTTACAGGAAACACTGCCAGGGATAATATTTTCAACATGGTCTTGGTCTTATAAGGTATCAATCGTCTGAAACACGTAAAACACATTTGTTTTTTAAAACGTATGGGAGATCTTTGAGCTATTTTCCTGATCAGGATGTAATTGCTTATGTTTGTATGAGTTTCATCATTAATAGCAATAGTTTGAATTCCAAATCATGTACTGAAATAAATACTGGCATTTAAGACTAACAACATTGCATGCCATGATCATACGAGCAGTAGATTTCAGTTCAGTCGGACTAGTTTACTCTGTTCTGGCTGCCCTTTTTCAAAGCACAATAAATCATATATTAAGCAAACATAAGTGAACACGTCCAGCTCAGGCATTTGATTATAGTGCACTTCAATTCATTTAAGAAGCACAGTAATCTGTTTACTGGTGAATATAGAAGGGGGTGATGATAGTAATGTGAGAGTAGTCTGGGTATTTTTTTTGATGCCACATTCCTGTTCAGTTATTCCTCACACCTACCCAGCATCTGGCCTGTTTTGTAATCTTATTTTCTCACAGCTGCCTGACGTTAGAACAGAAACCAGGAGGGCTATCATCTCACATTTCCTGTACTACATCAGCACCTCCCCTGGCCTTGACAGGCCTTCCTGCCATTCCCGCGACATCCCTGACTGTGCTTGAATTTCCCACTTCACTTTATGATTAATAAAATAATTCTGGCACCTCATGAAGGCAGTGTATGCTAAGAAGCTTAAACATGTGATCTATTGTGAGGTTTTGTTTGTAGGCTGTAAAATGGTTACTCTACGTTAGACCATAATGTGTTATAAATACTAGTTCACATCTATCACCCCTTAACCTTCATCAGAATGTTTCTTTTTCAGGGATGGAAATCAGATTCTTATTGCACAGCAGTTTCCCCCATTCCAGGTTTTAAAATGAGCCTGGTTAGCCACAGTGTATAGGTAACAAGCTCAGATGTGTCTAATTAAACTCCTAGTAAAACCAGGAATGGATCAAGCTGCATTGCTATGGGATTCTTATTTCCATCTCTGTTATGATGTATTTCTTGCAAACGTCCTTCTCAGCCATATTGCTACGCACGGGTAGGGGTGTCATTTGATTCTCGATCATGTCAGTGTAATATGTTTAAATTTGTTTGAATGTATTTAAAGACATCAGTGCTTTTTGATCGTTTATAAATATGTTACTAGATTTAGACTATCCATTAGCATGTTTGAAAGGTTGTTGTTAACAGTTATTTCAGCCAACAATCAGGAAGCTCCATTCCAAACACGGTAGAGTGACGAGGAAAATTCGAAAACAGAAGGAAAGCAAAACAACATAGAAAGATAAATAAACCTGTAATTTAAAGATTTCCAGGTTTAAAATAACAATAAAGACTCTGGCTACTGGTGTCTCATCTCAAAGAAACCCTGATTATCAAGTTTGTTACACTTTTTCATACAGTATATGTTATGGTGATCTACTTTTTCATAATACTGATAGCTATAGTTTTATATGAGCAGATAAACAGTGAAATCCTGGGCATTTAGGGTAGGAGGATAGCGAAGAAGAACTTTGCAATGACGTGCAGTTCACAGGGCGAGGAAGCTTACCCTGTAAGAGTCTGCTCCCTGTTTAGCCGAGAGATGCACAGCTGTACTATATAAGCCTTAAATGTGTAAATGGAGGCCAGCTTATATAGCACAATAAAGCACAATAGAAAGAAAGAAAGGCTGATGTACAGGTAAGTAAGCTGGGCTGAGTTGAGTGGGGGACGGAGGGGGGTGATGCTGGGACGCCAGAATCACCATCGAGCCCTCTTGAGGTGTCGTGGGCTAGTCGACGAAACACCGAGGATGGAAGGTGCCCACTTGAAGACCCCAGAGATGTACCCTACTTAGCTCAATCCAGACGGTTGTCATGCTGATGCGCTGGGGAGACCGCACTATGGTTGATCCCGAGCCAGCATCGCAGCCGCTGTGTGTGCTGATGCGCTAGGGAGGCAAAATAAGCTGATCCCTGGAGCCAGCATTACACTTCAGCCATCAACACCAGACAGAAGGATATCTACATCATCATATGGAAGGAAGCGCAAATGGATGGAGACACATATGGATCACATTAGTTTACTGTGAAGCTACGTCTTAGCTGGTGCTTATCTTGGCGAGAGCCAAGTTCAAATCAGCATGAAGTTTTAACATCTACTCTCATGTAATGGAAATCATGAAGATCTGGATACGTCCAGTGACTGCTGTGAATAGTGCAGCTGGCAACAAGGGAAAGACCTCGTGACAGCCTGGAGAGACAGCTGACTGGAGGAAAGAGACCCCATTGGGGCTGGCAAGGGTTAGCTACCCTTGTCGGCAGTATCCAGCTCTGTGTTTACAGGATGCTGGAGACACCGCCCAAGGCTTCAAAGAAATTAAAGAGAAAAATACCCCTAGAGTCTGCGAGGCGGGGCGGAAGATGACTCAACGTTGGACAACACGGTTAAGGACTTAGGAACGGAAACGGATATGAGTATGGAGAGTACTTCACAAAAGACTAGTTCAAGATCTGCAGTTAGCAAAGACATGGAACTCCAGGTTTGTGTCTGCGGCTGGAGCAAGGCGACAACGGTCAGGGGTTTGAAGATTCATCAAGGGAGAATGAAATGCTTGAGGGAGAAGGGACAAGGGCCTCGCATTGATCAGTACTTCTTACGAAGTCAGTCAAGTCAGTCGAATGAAATCCAGTGACAGGAAGCAAACCACAGTTCGCAGGATATCAGCACCCCTGTCATAGATGTGAGGAGGACTTGCATGGACACAGTTAGTGATGAACCTAATGATCCTTGTGAACCCGGTCAGACAAACCAGCGTAAGAGAGAAAAGAACCTCAACGGGCACAAGCCTGGAGTTAAATGGCCAAGAGCTTGTGAGAAAACTGCATGGGACACAGTAAACACATATCTCTGCTTTGCATTGGAAAGGTTAAGTGGAACAGTTGAAAAGAAACTGGATAAATTTGGGGACATCATCTACGATATGGAAGCGAGAGGTTTGGAGTTGAAAAAGGAAGGAAAAAGTACAAACTATTCCTGGAAAGTCTAGACGGCAGCAGGAGATTGAACGCTTAGTTAGAGAAAGGAGACAGCTGAGGAAGCAATGGAGAAGAGCAGAAGAAAGTCAGAAGGAGGGACTCAATCTCTTACAAAGGGTCATAAAGATAAGCTTGCAACATTGCGCAGAGCTGAGCCCTACGGAAACGCTACAAAAGAAGGAGCGTGTTAGAACTAACTTTATAAAGACCCATTCAAATTTGTAAAGAAGTTATTCACCAGTGAGAAGAATGGCACTAAAAGCATCTAAGTTTGAGCTGGAGAGATATTTGGAGGAAGCATACAGATTCAAAAGGCAGGAGCCTATGTCAATTCCTTCAGACATCCCACCTATCAATCCACCAGAATACCAAATGGAGGACTGTGCACCTAAGTGGAAAGAAGTAGAGCAAGCTGTGAAAAAGCAAGGGCTTCATCATCTCCAGGGCCTAATGGAGTTCCATTACAGAGTGTACAAGAGTGCTTCAGGAGTTCTACGAATCCTGTGGAAACTGATGAAAGTAGCATGGAAAAAACAGGTTGTACCAAGAGCATGGTGCCGAGCAGGTGGAGTCTTTATACCTAAAGAAAAAGATTCTAGCAGCATCAGTCAGTTTCGCCCTATTTCCTATTAAAAGTAGAAGGCAAGATTTTCTTCAGCATTATTGCTCAGAGATTGTCAACTTACCTATTAAAGAACTGCTTCATTGACACTTCAATACAAAAGCGGGCATTCCAGGTTTCCCAGGATGCTTAGAACACATCAATGTGATCTGGCAACAAATTCAATCAGCTAAAAAGAAGAGGAAGGAGCTCCATGTGACATTCCTGGATTTGGCTAATGCATATGGTTCAGTGCCACATGAACTTCTTTGGGCAGCATTTGATTTTTCAGTGTACCAATGACAATAACAAATCTAGTGAAAGCCTACTTTGGAGATTTGCAATTTAGTTTTCAACTTCAGAATTCAGCACTACATGGCAATGCCTAGAAGTTGGAATAATGGCAGGATGCACCATTTCTCCACTGGCTTTTACCATGGCGATGGAAGTAATCATTAGGGCATCAAAATGGGTAGTGGGAGGAGAGCGCTTGGCTTCTGGAATACGACTACCACCAATTCGAGCATACATGGATGACATGACAACCATGACTACAACAGTAGCCTGCACTAATCGGTTATTGGGCAAATTAACCAATAACATTGAATGGGCACGAATGCAATTCAAGCCCACTAAATCAAGGAGCATCTCTATAATTAAAGGTAAAGTAGTAGATAAAACGTTCTTCATTAATGGTGAGGCAATACCAACAGTGTCTGAGAAGCCAGTGAAGAGCCTTGGGAGATGGTACGACGGGGATCTAAAGGACACAGTTCGTGTGGGAGAAGTTAGACAACAAGCTGTGGAAGGGTTGAAGAGCATAGACAGCAGTGCTTTACCAGGCAAATTAAAACTCTGGTGCTTTCAGTTTGGCCTACTGCCAAGGTTGCTGTGGCCACTGACTGTGTACGAGGTTTCTTTGACAACAGTAGAGAAGCTGGAAGCTTTAATCAGTTCACACATCAGGAAATGGTTGGGAGTTCCACGCTGCCTCAGCAGAGTGGGACCTTATGGTAAAGGAATACTGCAGCTACCTGTCTCGCTCTAACCGAGGAGTTTAAGTGCGCCAAGGTCCGACTGGAAATGACATTAGTAGAGTCACGCGACAAATGCGTAAGGGAGGCAGCACCTGTGTTGAAAACTGGAAGAAAGTGGGTGGCAAAGAAAGCTGTGGAGGATGCAAAGGCTGCCCTTCAATTGGTGATATCATGGGGCAAGTTCAGCATGGAAGAGGGGTCTTGGTCTCAGTTCAGCTCCTCCTACATGGCACAAGGCAGCCCCAGCGCAACGGAGGAAGCTTGTAGTCAACGAGGTGCAAAAGCAGGAGGAGAGGATGAGGTGTATAAAGGCCATTTCCCAGGGCAAGCAGGGAGAATGGATGAGATGGGAGAGTGTGGAACAACGCAAGATTGGCTGGCAAGACCTATGGTCAATGGAACAGAGCAGGATCAGTTTCCTTATAAGGTCAACATATGATGTTCTCCCATCACCACAGAACCTAAACCTCTGGGTAGGAGAGGATCCCTCATGTCCTTTGTGTTCATCACCTGCAACATTAAGGCACATTTTGACAGGATGTAAGGTGGCTCTTAGCCAAGGACGGTTTACTTGGCGCCATGACCAGGTGCTGCGATGTTTGGCGTTAGCATTGGAAGACAAGCGTAACATGACCAATAAGTTGCCACCTGTTCCATCAAAACATTACACACAAAGACAACATTCCTCCGCCCAGGAGAGCAACCACCAAGAAAAGGTGTTAAAACCAATCCTCGCCCAGGACAACTGGAAGCTGCTAGAGACTGGAAAATGCTGGCAGATGTTGGTCAACGGCTTATTTTTCCACCTGAGATTGCCACCACAAACCTTCGACCAGATATTGTCTTGTGGTCTGGATCAGCACGCCTTGTTCACCTGGTAGAGTTAACAGTGCCATGGGAGGATGCTGTAGATGAGGTATGAGAGGAAGAAACTGCGGTATGCTCAACTAGCCACTGAGGCGGAACAGCGAGGATGGAGAGTCTGGGTTTACCCAGTGGAAGTGGGATGTCGAGGATTTGTGGCACACTCTACAACCCGGTTTCTCAGAGATGTCGGATTCAATGGCCAAGAGTTGCGTCGCACAGTGAAGAACTTATCTGAAGCAGCAGAGAGGAGCAGCAACTGGCTGTGGTTGAGACGGAAAGATTCTGGCTGGGGATCTCAAGCACAATAGAAAGAAAGAAAGGCTGATGTACAGGTAAGTAAGCTGGGCTGAGTTGAGTGGGGGCGGAGGGGGTGATGCTGGGACGCCAGAATCACCATCGAGCCCTCTTGAGGTGTCGTGGGCTAGTCGACGAAACACCGAGGATGGAAGGTGCCCACTTGAAGACCCCAGAGATGTACCCTACTTAGCTCAATCCAGACGGTTGTCATGCTGATGCGCTGGGGAGACCGCACTATGGTTGATCCCCGGAGCCAGCATCACAGCCGTTGTTTGTGCTGATGCGCTAGGGAGGCAAAATAAGCTGATCCCTGGAGCCAGCATTACACTTCAGCCATCAACACCAGACAGAAGGATATCTACATCATCATATGGAAGGAAGCGCAAATGGATGGAGACACATATGGATCACATTAGTTTACTGTGAAGCTACGTCTTAGTTGGTGCTTATCTTGGCGAGAGCCAAGTTCAAATCAGCATGAAGTTTTAACATCTACTCTCATGTAATGGAAATCAGGACATATTACCAGGATTCATCCTTATTTAAAGCAATCAATGCTGAAACTAGTGCAAGTCTTCATCTCCTCTGATATCGATTATTACAACTCTCTACCTGCCTGCTGAACTGCCCAGGTCCTTCATCGCAAGATAACAGCTCATTCTAAACCCAGCATCTTATCAGCTAACCTGAACAGGATCAAGGCAGCACATCATTCCTGTTCACATGACCCTCCATTCACTCCCCATTGGAAGATTTTCCGATTTTCCGATTTTGTCACTTACCAGCTTTCCTGTGATGGGCCCATCACTGACACAGCAACTTGAGAGGCAACTTGATAACTTAACAAAAAGGGCCATATTTTCAAAGAGTTGACTGCAATCTTTAATAAATTCCTACTTTTTGAAAGCAGATAAACACCTATTGACTTTACAAAACTAGTATCAAACATCAAAGTATTGTAATAAAAGGCCTCTTAAGAACTCTTAAGTTGTTTGTTTCTCAGTTTTGTACGGTACTGTTGAATCTTCATCTTTCAAAAAATAGGAGTTAATTAAAGACTGGAGTAAACGCTTGGAATATATGGCCCGAAATGTCTTGTGAACTCTGTTCTTGAGAGGGTTTGCAGGACTATCCTGTATGTATGCTTAAATTAACATTTAACCCTGAGACCTAAGAAGTCAATGACATTCCTCAACAAGCACATTGAAAATGTACCAGTTAACATAAAAGTAATTACAGAAATTAAAGAAACTGAACAATAATTGTATATTGTCACAAGCTGGCTGCAGGGAGGAACTCAGACCAGAAATAGAAACACACAGACTTGGGGTTTTGATGACGCATTTAATAATAAAATAAAAAGATTTAAACAGAACACAAAACACACAGGACACGGCACTTGCGGCCAAAATAAACAGGTAAACAAAACGATAAAGCAGCAAACAGACGAACAAGACAAACAAACACGGTGAGTGAAATACTCCTTCTTCGTATTCTTTTTGCTATCATTTACCGCCGTCTCCACACCCGTTCTCCACTCACCGAACACCCAACCCCGAGTGAGTGAAAACATGCTGTTTTTATGCAGTTGTACCGAGACTCGATTGCTTGTCAATCATTCAATCGGAATCTCGGTACAACTGCACGTGAATTAATTAAATGCACTCCGTGACCACACATTACATTTTAACCAGCACGTGAAGTGATTTGTGCCCTCCTCGTGCCTAAATACAAATCTACATTTTAAATCACACGTGAAACACAGACCCGTTTATATCCGTGTACCGATGACTATACACCAACATTTACACACAACACGTAACATATAATACACAGGGGGCACTTTGCCACATATACCCCCTTGTGCAAAGCACACATCAAGTCCCAAAGTCCCGGAAGAGGGGAAGCAAGTTGTTTCTGGGGGTGGCCATGGTGGAATGTCTGGCACCCCAATTCTTCGTGGGCTGGCAGCTCCCTCTTCCGGGGCTTCAGCCACACTATCTCCTGCCGAAAGTGCAGCTGGGGAGCTGGTCTCTGACCTCCCCCTTTCTTCATGGCCGGCAGTTCCCCTCCGTGGGGCTCCGACCACACAATCTCCCGCAGCGAAACTGCTGCGGGGAAGCTGGTCTCCTGACCTCCCCCTTCTTCATGGCGGCAGTTCCCCTCCGTGGGGCTCTGACCACACAATCTCCGGCAGCCGAAACTGCTGCGGGGAAGCTGGTCTCCTGACCTCCCCCTTCTTCATGGCCGGCAGTTCCCCTCCGTGGGGCTCCGCCACCCACTTCCGGCAGCGAAACTGCTGGGGGGAGCTGGTCTCCTGACCTCCCCCTTCTTTGTGGCCGCCAGCTCCCTCCGTGGGGCTCCGGCCACCGTGTTCCTGCCACGGAAATGCGGCTGGGGAGCTGGTCTCTGACCTCACCCCCTTTCTTCATGGCCGGCAGCTCCCTTCATGGAGCTCCGGCCACAGTGTAGCGACCGAGGCAAAGCAGAGGTCCCGGCGACCCCAGGTGAAGCAGGACCCTCGGCGACCCCAGGCGAAGCAGGATCCCTGGCGACCCCAGGTGACAGCAGCAGCAGCGGACCCTCGGGAGGGCGGCAGCAGCAGCGGACCCTCGGGAGGCGACGGCAGCAGCAGCGGACCCTCGGGAGGCGGCGGCAGCAGCAGCGGACCCTCAGGAGGCGGCAGCAGCAGCGACCCTCGGGAGGCGACGGCAGCAGCAACGGGACCCTCGGGAGGCGACGGCAGCAGCAGCGACCCTCGGGAGGCGACGGCAGCAGCAGCGGACCCTCGGGAGGCGAACTCGGGAGGGGAGCCCCTGGCCATAGAGGCGGCAGCGGGAGCTCCACTTCTCCCTCACAACCTGCACCCTGTGTGGAGCAAAAGGCAGCCCCAGGCGATGTGGAGCGACAGGCAGCTCCAGGCGATGCGGAGCGGCTGGCAGCCCCAGGCGATGTGGAGCGGCTGGCAACCCCAGGCGATGCGGAGCGGCTGGCAACCCCAGGCGATGCGGAGCGGCTGGCAACCCCAGGCGATGCGGAGAGGCTGGCAACCCCAGGCGATGCAAGGCAAGCACCCTTGGGCGAAGCGAGGCAGGCATCCTTGGGCGAAGCGAGGCAGGCATCCTTGGGCGAAGCGAGGCAGGCATCCTTGGGCGAAGCGAGGCAGGCAGTCAGGACAAGCTGGGGTGCGGGTGTTGGCCCTCTTCTCGGCCTCTGCGGCCGGGCGGTTCTTCCCCGTGCTTCTACCGCCAGCATCTAGTCCTGGTCCTTCTGGTGAAGGGAGAGGCAGCTCCTGCTCCTCTCCTCGTGACGGTGGGGGAAGTGATACCAGCAGGCATTCATCCTCTGCTGGTGGGGAAATGATACCAGCAGGCATTCATCCTCTGCTGGTGGGGAAGTGATACCAGCAGACATTCCTCCTCTGCTGGTGGGGTTGGCGGAGGCAGAGGCAGCTCCTGCTGCTCTGCTCCTGCCGATGGAGGTGGCGGAGGCAGAGGCAGCTCCTGCTGCTCTGCTCCTGCCAGTGAGGTGGCGGAGGCAGAGGCAGCTCCTGCTGCTCTGCTCCTGCCGGTGGAGGTGGCGGAGGCAGAGGCAGCTCCTGCTGCTCTGCTCCTGCCAGTGGAGGTGGGAGCGGCGTAGTCTCCTGGCGCGGAGGTGGGAGCGGCGCGTAGTCTACCCTTGTTTCAGGGGACTGGTGCGGCCTCCCTCTTGCAGGGGACTGGTGCGGCTCTGCCTCGGGAAGGGGAGACCAGCAGGCATTTTCCTTCTGCTGGTGGGGGACCCAGCAGGCCTCACCCTCTGCTGGTGGACAGGGACCCAGCAGGCATTCACCCTCTGCTGGTGGACAGGGACCCAGCAGGCATTCACCCTCTGCTGGTGGACAGGGACCCAGCAGGATTTCACCCTCTGCTGGTGGACAGGGACCCAGCAGGCATTCACCCTCTGCTGGTGGACAGGGACCCAGCAGGATTTCACCCTCTGCTGGTGGACAGGGACCCAGCAGGCATTCACCCTCTGCTGGTGGAGGAGGCAGAGGCAGCTCCTGCTGCTCTGCTCCTGGCGGTGGAGGTGGCGGAGGCAGAGACAGCTCCTGCTGCTCTGCTCCTGCCGATGGAGGTGGCGAAGGGGACCAGCAGGAATTCACCCTCTGCTGGTGGAGGTGGGAGCTGCAAGCAGTCCTCCCATGGCAATGGAGGTGGAACCAGCAGGAATTCACCCTCTGCTGGTGGAGACTGGGGCTGTGGACGCTCTACCTTCCCCTTTTGGGCCGTGGGACGCACCGACTCCTCCCTCTTGGGCTGTGGACACACCGACTCCTCCCTTTTGGGCTGTGGACGCACTCACTCCTCCCTCTTGGGCTGTGGACGCACCGACTCCTCCCATTCAGGCGTGGGGACGCCTCGGGCTCTTCCCACTCAGGCGTAGGGACGTTCGGGCTCCTCCCACTCAGGCGTGGGACGTTCAGGCTCCTCCCACTCAGGCTGTGGAGGCAAAACCAGCAGGCATTCTTCCTCTGCTGGTGGAGACTTGGGCGGTGGACACTCCGCCTTCCTCTTCCCCTTTCCCCTTCTCTGCCTCCTCCTCACCTTCCTCTCCTGGGCCAGTTCCTCCTCTCCCTCTTGGTAGGGGCAGCGCACCACTGGGTGCCCGAACTCCCCACAGGCAAGGCACCAGCCTTGGTCCTCTAGACCACCGAGGAGGACCTCCAGATCCTGGCAGCCATCTCTCCAGTTCCAGCCTTCCATTTTTCCCCTTTTATTTTTCAAAAAACAAACAAAAAAACTGCGGTTCCTGCTCTGGCCTGAGTCCTGGAGGCGCTGTTATCCCGGTTCTGACACCACGTGTCACAAGCTGGCTGCAGGGAGGAACTCAGACCAGAAATAGAAACACACAGACTTGGGGTTTTGATGACGCTGAGCGCGTGATCGCGCTCAGCATTTAATAATAAAATAAAAAGATTTAAACAGAACACAAAACACACAGGACACGGCACTTGCGGCCAAAATAAACAGGTAAACAAAACGATAAAGCAGTAAACAGACGAACAAGACAAACAAACACGGTGAGTGAAATACTCCTTCTTCGTATTCTTTTTGCTATCATTTACCTCCGTCTCCACACCCGTTCTCCACTCACCGAACACCCAACCCCGAGTGAGTGAAAACATGCTGTTTTTATGCAGTTGTACCGAGACTCGATTGCTTGTCAATCATTCAATCGGAATCTCGGTACAACTGCACGTGAATTAATTAAGTGCACTCCCGTGACCACACATTACATTTTAACCAGCACGTGAAGTGATTTGTGCCCTCCTCGTGCCTAAATACAAATCTACATTTTTAAATCACATGTGAAACACAGACCCGTTTATATCCCGTGTACCGATGACTATACACCAACATTTACACACAACACGTAACATATAATACACAGGGGGGGCACTTTGCCACATATATGTATATGTATCTAAAGCAAACAATATATTATTTCATGTTCAAATACGAATTACATTAAATACAAGTAAACAGTGTTTGACATTCTCTCTATTTATAGCATGGAATAGGCTCTGTGTATCTGCCTTTCTCTCTCTCTCTCTCCGGGGCTACGTAGAGTTCCGTCCGTTTCCACATAACGGACGAATATTCGAGATTTGAAATGCTTCTATTGGGCAGCCCTGTGGGATGGGATAGAATAGGAAAGAGGGGTCTCGTCATGCTGGAGCTGAGCTGGGAAGAGGTACTGCCTCCAAGGCTGGTTGTTCTGTCAACCCCGAGATGCCCTGAAAACACATAATAGATGTCCAGCTCGCTAAGCATGTCGACAGAAAGAGGAAGGAAACGGCAAGGTGTTAGGTGAGTTTGGGACTTGATCGCTGAGAGCGAGAGCAGGCCACGTCCCGAACTCGATTAAGGGAATTAGAGTAGAGCCTCATCCCAGTGAGGCGAAGCAGAGTGCTTAGTTGACGTGTCATGCATCACATGTACTAGAATGAAAAACGTACAAGACAAACAGAGTATACGAGACAAACAGAGTAGTTAGTGAAAATAGACTGATTTTATACCTGCCGCTCAGTGGAGAGGAAAATAACTCTTTTTTAGGAGGAAACTTCTGGTGGTCCAGGCGGTCAGATAGCCCCCACTACAGGCATGCTAGCTATTCTTTGATGGGCTGCGGTGATGTCGGAGACTGATGAACGAATGTAGCCCTCTACTGCTGACAATGTCCAGCGCCCCATGTCCTTTATGAATGTTGATTGACGTTAGCTTTAGCTGCTGAGTGGCTATTCCAATCCTGAAAGAGTGGGAAGTATCGAATTGAGGCGGTAGCCCTGCTGTAGAGATGAGGTTGGCTGGTTACCACTGAGTGTGAACTGTCGTTGAATAGAGGATCCAATGGGAGGAAAGGTTTCTTCCGGGAGATGTACCTTGACATGGATGTATACGGGCATATTGTGAAGTTAAGTTTGGAAAGTTGGATGGATTGTCCTTGGCGCAACTGATCCGTTTTAGAGGTGCGAAGGAGGATGATGAAGTCGGAGTTAGGTACTAGGCTAATATCGCTGGAACGGATGCCGAGGGAAGAGAAGCTGGAGACTGATGGATCACAATATTTGGCACATCTCAGGAAGCTGAAGAAGGTGGTAAGGCATAGGGTTTCCATCAGTAGGTCTTTGAAAGGGGAAAAACAACCAGGATCAGACTCAGTGTGAGGAGGTCTGATGTTATACGTAGCCGAGTCGTGGAAACAGGGGCTGAAGTTTTTGCTTTCCCTCTAAGCATCAGCTGGATTGCTGGGATTGATAATAGGATCGGAGATGGTACTGACATGAGGTGATAGTGGTATTGGATGCCGGAGATGTATGTCTTGATGGTTGCTGGTACAAGGCTTAGGGAGTCTCTTCCGTGGACTATAACAGCCAAAATCCAGTCCTGGTTAAACGGAATGGGTTGAATTTGATTTTGGGCGCAGAAGGTTGAAGCAGGTTGGAGATTGTTGAATTTATTTGAATAACAGGTCCTGGAATCGAGGGATTTGAAGAGGTCTTGCTGTGTCCTGTTCAAAAACTGAAACACTTAGACAAAGAGGTGCTTGTGTTTAGGCTTTAAATAGGTGAGTTAGGTGATTAACGTATAGAGTGTTAATGTACCAATCAAATGTGTTAGTTGATTAATAGGGTATATTGAATATATCAAACTTCCTCTTAAATGTATTAAAATGCCATTATTATTTTTAAAACTCCATGTCATTTCCAGATTATTCTGTTTTTAGTTTTACAGCCTCGATGCATTTTTCAAACCTATATTACGAGCAGGAGAAACAATTTGAATGAAAATTGAATGTTGATTCCCGTCTTAATGGTTGGCTGGTCTCCTTTACAGGGAGCTTGTCATAGGGAGGGAATTGACTCTATATATAAATCTATGACTATGATTCAATTAAAAATAAAAAGCTGCTGGCTCCCGAGTGGCGCATCCGGTAAAGGCACTCCACGTGGAGTGCAGGATGCACCCTATAGCCTGGACGTCGCCAGTTCGAGTCCAGGCTATTCCACTGCTGACCGTGGATGGGAGCTCCCAGGGGGCGGTTGTCCGACCGCGCACCAGCAACCCCTTGGTCTGGCTGGGCGCCTGTGGGCTTGCCTGTCCTCTGACACTGTAACTCTGAGGTGGCTGCATGTTGGGCCTGCAGTGTGTAAAAGAAGTGGTCAGCTGATGGCACACGCTTCGGAGGACAGCGTGCGTTCATCTTCGCTGCTCCCGAGTCGTGAGGGTGGTAGCGGTGAGCTGAGCCTAAAAATAATTGGCTATTCCAAATTGGGGAGAAAATTATAAAAAACAATTGGTGACTAAAAAATAAGTACATTTAAAAAAAGCTGCAGGCTAGCATTATTAGTGGATTTTCATTCACAAGTGGGTTAGCTCCCCATTAGTTACATCTGGGATCAGTCTTACAGCAGCCACATTGTTTGCTATAAAAACGGACAAAAATGCAAAACACATGCACACTCTTCTTATTTATCACAGCACAGCACAGCACTGCAGCACAGCGTACTGCATTGAGTGAAATAGAAAGCTGTGCTGGGGGATGTTGTCTGACCATTTAATTATGCTGCATGACTTCACAGCTTCCCCACACCACAGGTTACTTGACAACTTTGCACAGCATCCTCTGCATATTAATTTCAGCATAGGCTGTAATTTCCAGGCTCCAAACTAGTTATTTCTTTAATAAAAAAATAAAAAACAAGCAAAAGGTAGTTAATTGTCACAGCTATACATTATTATTATTATTATTATTATTATTATTATTATTATTATTATTATTATTATTATTATTATTATTATCTTGTTATTATCTTGTTATTATCTTGTTATTGTCGCTACAGTACAATACAATTCAGTCTCCCCCACCCTAGCTTACAGACGCAGTCAGACACTACAGTAGTAGCTACTACTAATAGGTCATTATTTATATCACAATCATAGCACTACTAATGCAGCACTAGAGTGCCATTAAAAATAATGTTTCTATAGTGCAAAGAAAGCTATAGCAGTTCCATAATTTCATAATCTGGACCTGTCTTCATTTGTAATCAGTGCTCACTGGCCTTACCTAAAGCAATTTAAGAAGTGACCTCTTTTGCCTTTATAGCATAACAACAGAAACGTATGTACATGCCTGGAATGTCAATGCATACATGCCTATATAGTGCTTGTGTGTGTGTGTGTGTGTGTGTGTGTGTGTGTGTGTGGGTATGTTTCGGTTTATGAAGTTTGGGTTTCCTACAGTACTGTAGTTCTACAGTAGTATTACGATACTGTTTTCCAATTAACACAAATGTTAGTTTCCACCTTGCGGTACGACCCATGCTGTATGATTGTTTCTTCAGCACAAGCCAACTTGTATGCAAAACTAATTTACTCAGCCAAATATATTTTATACACATCCTCTCAGCTATAATAAAAAAAAGTTCTCCAATGAAAAAAAGGAAATATTTCTGTAAACATTTACATTACTTTTGTTGGTAATATGGAGACTCAGCATAAAAACAATAAGACATGGAAATGCGTGACTAACCAGCTAAACTTGAGGATGTGTAGAAACCCTGATTTATGTATCCTCTGTTCACACAGGTGTTTTGTGGGGTTTCTAGTGGGGATTCAGTTGACCGTCTGTAAGACAGTGAAAATACTTCATTATTAACCCGCGTCGGATGGCATTGAAATACCATATCCATTCGCAATTGTACAGCACCAGGTCACAAAAACCTGGCAGCTGCTATATCTATATCTTATGAGACAGAAATCCATAACCTCAAACCTCAAACACCAAGTCATAAAAACTGAATAAAACTAAAGAAAGTTGACCTAGGATTACATTTTAATTATGGTGACGCTATTTTCTTAGTGACTTAAAAAAATGCCTAAAAACAAAACAAACAATTAAGATAAAGATAATTGCTAGTATGCAAGCTCAACATGTGCTCAAAAAGTGTTTTAAGGTTCATTATTTGGGTAGGGTGCATAGGGTATAGGGTAGATTCTTATATCTACTCATCAGTTGAGGAACCTTCCTGAGGGTTCCTTAATTGAAATATCAAGGTTGATTAATCGAACAAGATTGACTGCTGTTTTTATCCAGTCTTTATTAGAATAAGCTTAAACATTTCAGATGGAAACATTTTGTTCCATCACATTATAGCAGTGTCCTTGGAAGCCAAGACATTTTTTTCTACTGAATTAGTTTTCATTACAGTGCACTTTGGAATGCATTTTTAATCGGTAATAATTGGGTGTTTGGATCAAGGAGCATTATATCACACAAATGAGCTTGCAAGTGGATCATGTTGTGCAGGTATTCTTCATCATTCAAGGATGTGGCATTTCTTAAACATAATTAGTTGAACTACTGCTTTTATGTTTGCATGCCTTGTGATATACAATGTCATTAAGTTACATTTATAAATAGTGACATCTCAAATACAAAAAAACATTAAATGTAGCACCTTTAAATATAATGCTGCATCTCAATGTTTTTAGTAGTTTTAAATACTATAATAATAATAATGGTAATAATAAACTGGTTGTGGGTGATGGTTTTAGGCACTGCTGTATTTGATTTAATTGCTCATGTTGTGTTTTTTTTCATAAAATTGCTGCTGAATAATTCAAAGATGAAGGTAGTCATCACAAGATTTCTGTATTTGGAACAATTCATATTTTGCATTGAATTTACAGTATAGAGGAACGGATATGCCTCAGTTCTTAAAAGTAAGAGCTGGAGGCAGTATACTCTTTGACCTGTGTAAACTGGAGAGGATGCTGGGATAAGAACTGCAATCAAAAGTATTTCCCTATTCCTCCACATTGGACTTAACTGTTACTTTGTATCATGTGAGAACTTGGGTTGGAGAGCTTTATTGTGAACAGTAATATTGTATGAGAGAAATTGGCACTGCAATGTTATCCTGCACTTTTTGTTGCATTATGCCATTGAAAACAGCCAGCAAAGCAAGGTGGTAACCCAAACATCAATCAATCTGCTAACCTTTGGCTGACCAATGCGTATAGAAAACCATGGCCTAAGCCACTGTTGAGATCTTTTGATAGGTTTACTTTTTATATTGTGTGTTCCTTAAAACAAAACCCCCTCCCTTCATTTTGAGACTGGAGATTGAATTATATTTTTATCTGTCAAAGTGTATTTCTTCCAAGGCCAAATTCAATGAAAGTCTGGGACCGTGCCTATATAAACTCATTTGTAGACAGGTAGAGGGAATGAATCTGTAAAATTTGATTTGAAGGAAAATGTATAAAAAATGAAGAAAAATAGAATAGGACCTGTGTCTAATGCGAACAGTCTCCTAAATCCCTTTAGTTGTAACATGTAACACAATACGACTCACACAGTCTTGACACAACTTAACCTTATCAATTGTTTATTAAATAATAAAAAAGAACTTTTTCTGTACAAAGTCTATAAACAATGTTTTTGAACATTAGACCAGTGCTGGGATTCACCCTCCTGTCCCAGACAGAAGACGTAATACTATCAATTCCAAAGTACATTTCTATCAGGCTTGTTCCAAGGCACTTGGCAAAGAGTCAATACAGTTAAATTAGCGGCTGCTGAAAAATGGGCTTGACTCTCCCTTTTCAGTCACCAGCTGAGCAGAATTCATTTACAGTGCTTTCAGCACCTTGCAATCAGTTAGTTATATTCAACTGTCCATGTACACCTTGACTTCTTGCTCAGTTTCAGCCGAATGCAGCTCTAAGGAGTTGTTTTGCGTGGGTGTGTGTGTGTGTGTGGGCAGGTATTACCATCAACGTGCGGACAAAATTTGAGAAAATGTCCCCACAAAGATAGTAACTCCTGAAGAAACTATGTTGTGGGGACTTCCCCACTTTGTAAAACACCTTTTTAAGAACTAAATATGCCTTAAAAAAATATAGTGAGAGTCAAATTAGAAGTCCCCACAAATATAGGAATGCAAACATGTGTTTTTCAATGTGTGTGTGTGTGTGTGTGTGAGGTACAGTTAAGAAATGTAGAGGGACTGGAAATCTTAGAACAAGTAAACCTGAATGCCAAGCAAATCAGCTCAGATCAATTGCCTGTCGTGTTTTAAGTTTATTTTAATAAAAAAATAAAATAAAATAAAAAGTGCAAGGCCTAGGCCTAAAGGCTTCTTCGGTTGAATCCAGGAGCTGGTATTTTTCAATGGCTCTTCTCCAAGAACAGTTATCTTAAGGCTCATCAGTGTTCACAATGTCCACAATGTGGCTTCTGGATTTTTATTTTGTTAATCTGTATCCACACAAACCTACAGTTTATGAACTCGCTGGAATGTGGTTTTCATTTGTCTTTAAAAATGGTACGTCCTCCATCAACGGGCAAAAAAGAGGTTTCTATGGGCTAAAGCTCTGCAAAGAAGCACAGGTCATTATTTGAAGCCACCAGCAATCCATAGGTTGCATTGAAAAAATTTGAAGTTCACAAGTAGCTTCTATGCTACACCAAAGTGGACACATGAAATCTTCTTCAATGGTCTATTTCATAAACAAAAAAATGTCTAATAGTTTTGGCCAAATATATCGGTATTCAGAAAGAGATATATTTTTTTCAGAGCAAAAAAGTCTAACATGATAAACACACTGCACTTGGAAAAAAAGATCTGGTGGCCATCAGAAGTACAACTGCTTAATAAGAACAGCAATCTTTAAGAGTCACGATATATTTTGTCTTTAGCAAAAATGATCTTCACAAAGCAAGAAAATACATTGACTGCAGACCAAAAATGTCAAGGATTCTTGCTCATTGTTCTTTTCAATTTCTCCAGTCAGCAGATTAAAAATCTATAGCTTTTTCTTTTGGAATAGGCATTTTCTGATATGTATAGCACCCATAAAACAGTCAATCCCTTAGGGAGTCCCACTGGTTAAAACAGCAAAGCTTTATTACTGATGGGTGAGTTCTGTAATTCATTGACTCATATTGAAGTTGGCAAACAGTGTGGTATAGCACTGTGTTAATGTCGAATCATGCTTCGGAGCAACACCTTTGCTGGTTGATTTTAACTTTATGCTTGATCCCATCGTAAAGCTCAAAGTTGTAGTTCTCCAGGGTGGTGGAGCTCCGCGAGGAGAGCCCGTTGTAGGAACATGTACAGTAAAGAAGGAGTCCAGCACAGACGGCTCCTAGAAGGACTCCTAAAGAGCTCATGGCGATGATGGTGACAAGGATGGGATCCAATGAATACAGCCAGTTCTTATCCTTTTCAGATATCTGAGTAACGGGAACACCAGCAGAAGGTCCTGGAGTGATCCAATCTGGAAGTAGAAAAAGCATTGTTTGAATATTTTTTTTTTTTTTAAGAAACAGCATGATGAAAGATTAAATAAAAAAAAAAACACATTGGATTTAAAAGAGGAACTTGAAAACAAAAAAGAAGCTGTCTCTTCATAATAGTTTGTTAAACAGAATGTTGCTTCAGGATCTGGTCCTTCTTGGCTGTCATAAGCATCCCATCATTACAAAGTTGCCAAAACCACCCCAAAATAAAAACAGTTTCTATAGAAACCTTAGAGCAGTCTCGACCCCATTTTATCAACACATTACTCCACACAGACTATGTTATTATTATCAGGCCAAAGCTAATAAAAAAAAACTCCCAGCATTTTATTAATAGAATTTTGGCAATTGGGATGTATATGTAATTTAGCACAAATTGCCCAAGTTAAACAAAAGCCTGAGGTAATTTTTATAATTGTTAGATATATGACAATGCACACCTTAGCGACTGGATCCTAAGGGCTTTACTGTTGCCTTAGAGCTAGTCAAAAAGTGATTAATAATAAACACTAAAAATTCCAAATGTAGGAGCTAAAAATAGTTAAAATTCCAACCCTTTCGAAGAAGTACATTTGATTCAATGCTTAAACTTACAACTTCGCTTCACTTTACTTTTGCAAAAATATGACATACTGGTACAGAAGCTGTTGAGATTGGCTTCTTTAGCAATGTGCCATGCTATTTAGACAGATTTCTTTTTTAAATGGTTTGTCAGACTATTCATCTTTAGAGTGGACAAGTACATTACTGATACAGTGGCCCTTGGTGCCTACTGACAAGTAACAAGCTTTTAGAAGCTTACTGCTTATTTATAGTTTTCCTTTTTTCTAATTTGCTTGGATTAAGAAAGGCTTCAAAGATTGAGGGGTTTGCAGACCCGTAAATTACCCACACAGAACAAATCAGCGAGGAGTCTAAATGTCCAAATCAAAGAAAAGATGTTTCTCTTTCACCAGAAGGCAGCAACAATTAAAATAGAACATACTGTAGAAAACATACCTGCATTAGCTCGGTCCTTGCCATTCAGCGTCAAGCTGTCTCCGATGTCTTTGACTACCCAATCGTCTGTTTAAAATAAAATAAATGGTAGACTTCAGTCTTTTTATTCTACAGCAAGGTTGGGCATCTAGCATATAACGTATCCCTGAAAGTATGCTTTTAAGAGACAAAAAAATGCAACTATATAACATAAACATATGGTAACTCAAAACGCATCTTTTTTAAACCATAACACAGTTCTGCAGTTTGAAAACATTCATAAACTAAAACACTAAGGATGACATCAGCTTATGGTTTTATTTGAGGTACTGGTAATGACAACACTGTCAAGTGGATTCACAGTGTGTATTTATATAGCAGTACATAGTACTTTAGCCATTAATGATTCAGTAGTGAAGCTTCATGAAGAGTGAATAGTACAGTGTGTGTGTTGGGTCTGTCTCACAGTGTGCTCTGGAGGGCAAACAAACAAACGGACAAATCAAGTGGTCAAATATAAAATCCTCAATACATTATTAGGAAACAAAAAATCCTGATGCCATGCTGATGCAATTTTAAGGCAGTGAAAATAACATCTGAATGACATTGTAAAAGATTTTTTTTTCTCTCTCATGGACATAACATTTTATGCAAAATGAAATTTAGTATATGGTTTTTTTTTAAAGAGAAGAGAGCAAGTTTCTTTTTTTCTTTTTTAGAAAAATATCATCTTTATTACATTCCGCACAATACATCTCCATAAAATCCCACAAGCTAAAAGATTCCTTGATTTCTTACAAACAGGCTATGAGCTGAAGAGCATGATGGGCATGGCTCTGAATATGTAACAATCACAATCTAAGTATTACATTCACAAACACAGGACAAGAAGGATACAGAAGAAATCTGCTTGATTAAGAATACGATTGTATTAAATAAATAAAACATCAAATACAGTTATGGGAAAGCCAGTAATACAATTACTGACCAGGAAAGAGCTTCCAGGAATTAAATCAGCAAAGGAGATAATAAGATCCCAAGAATACTAATTACATTTTTTATGAAGAAACTGTCTTAACACAGCAAATGATTGAGCTTTCTCTAGATTCTGATGTACAAAAATAGTGAACATTTCAGTCTTAAATTCTCATCTGGTGAAATACTTGTGGCTTAAATTGTTTTATTCTATGTCTCCATCCCCATACCTGTTTTGAACTTGCCAGTTGGTTGTTGTACATAAAAGCACTGCAGCTTCCCAATAAAAAACTGCAACGATTGCACTACGAGTCAAAAGCCGCTGCTTCACTGCTTGTCATAGTTTATTCTTTCATTTTTTAACTTCAAGACTGCAGGAAAATTCTAACAGTGAGTGCTTTTTCTCATTAGTATTTTGTTCATGAATGGGGGGAAAAACTTACTGCAGGCTTAATAAATGTTATCCATTAACTAATTAAAATATTAAGAGCCTTTAAAATAATTCATGGAGAGTGACAGAACCTAAAGTTAATTTAAATATACATTATGGGTACATGCCAATGGTTCCCCAAGTATTTCTGTCTTTATAAATGCATTTTTTAAATTCAGATCTTTCCACAAGTGCTATAGGTTAAAAATGTCAGAGAATATACTTGCAATTCAACAGGAAGACTTTTTTAAATCCCCTGTTTGTTTGTTTTTCTTGCCCTTAAAAACAATTGGAAATAAACCAGTCTTTCTTCACACATCTCTTCTGTAAAGGGGAAAGGGCTAATAATGCCAAATAAGGCAATACAAACATGCATCTTTTACAATGTCCTGGTACCTGGCATTCCTACATAACCTGATGTGTACATGAACACATAAAAAGACAGAACCTCACATAGACAGGCATGTCAACCTGAGATCCTTAACAAAAAATGGTTTCATTAAACAGAACAGGTATTTGTTAACGATTATTCTCTACACTGTAACAACATTAAACTCTAAAACATGAAAGCAGTAGCGGGATTCATTATGAGTTCTTTATAATGAAAGACTATTAAGACATCCCAAGGAACTCCCAGGGTTCAGTGTAATCTATCTGGGGTGATGTTCTAAAGAGCTGGTTGGAGAGGCAGGTAGACCTTCTGCTTCAGACAGTGCATCAGGTTTTAAAAAAAAGTTATCTGATCTGTGAATCGGTTCCACACACCTGAAATTTATAATATACATATTTAGCCAAAAATCTAATAAAACTATTATCTGTATGCATCAGTATATCCAGATGTAAAATGTAACTGGATATTTCTTTTTCTTAAAACCACATATTGGTAATATTATCGTTTCATAGCTCTTAATAAAGAATGTGGATTGAATTCAGGCAACATATGGAAGCCGTGGAAGCGTCTTTTGTAATGCGATAAGCATTTTGAACCAGTCCTCCAATGTCTAAGCGATAAAATGATCGAGATTGGAATTCTAATTAGGCCTGGCTCAGCTTTGAAAGGCTTGGATTCGCAGTGTAATTGCTTTTCTATTGGCTACAATTCTGTTCTAGACTTGTAAGTTTCTTTCTATCTCTCGAACACCACTGGCATTTAACTCCTTAGGCGCTGGGCGGCCCATAAACATGTAAACACGCTCTAGCACCAACCTCATTCCACTCCACAAGACATCAGTGTTAGGCACTGCAGGTACCAGCAACTTTAGAATAACACCCTTGAACAAGAAGGGAATCAGAAACATGTTGATTTCATGCCAGGCTGGGTTGTGCTCTGAAAGTACAGGCATTGTGAGGTATAAAGTCCAATATATTGTTTATTTATCATTCACTACTGATCTTTTTTTTTTGCTTTAGATGAGGCAGATGAAAGTCCCACAGCATGTACAGCTACAGCTATGTGGGACTCCAGCAGCACGTGTGTGGATTCTTGCCATAATGAATTCCCAGTCTTAAAAAGGAGTAACTGTTTATAATAAATTTAGTAAGCCAAAAAAGCATTGCAATCTTGTTGCTAAGGCAGCCTAACTTATTCAGTGCCACATCCAAAACAGCTAAATTGCCTTGGGATCTGCCACTTGTAAGCAAATCTACTGTTATCTGACCTAGTAGACACACTCATCATCACTCAACTGCACTTTTTCATTAAACCAAAAAAAAAAGAAAAAGAAAAAAGAAAAAGCCAGACTTAGACAGCACCCCAAAGTTTTAAGGCCAGTTTTTTTTCATGTAAAGTTAATATCATCACAGGCTTCAAACAAACAAGGCTACGTAAGGCAACTAGAAGCTCTTTGCATATGATAAACGCAACGTTTCATGTCACAAGTGAGCAGATGCAATAGGATTTGTTCTTTTATTTTGAACTTTCCACTGGACAGCAGGAACCATTTATCCCTCGGTCTGAGCATGAATATGTTCCTTTAATATTGGCTGCCAGCAATTACTGTATTGTACTGTTCAGTGTAGATCTCTTCAAATGAACAGGAAATCGCATTCTTCTGGAACACAGTTTAGTTCTCCGAGAAGGTTTTCGCAAGAAGTTAATCAGTTTATAAAAGCAGAGCATGTTGATACAAAGCTAATTCCAAATCACAGAAACCTCTACCATTCCAGAACGACTGGTCGAGGACATCTAGCATGACCAGTGGACAATGAATGCTATTGTTGGATTCCAGCTCAGTTTTTTCTTACTGAAATAAAGCTCTGTGCTAAGCTTGGAATGCCTATCTTTCTGTCTGCTGTGTCACTGAGCAGCGTATACCCACCACGAGGTTGTGAAGTTCTTACTGAGGTGAAAGGATCACATGGGTACCATTTTAGAAACTCAATTCTTTCATGTGACACAAAATAAGAGCCTTGGACCAGAAGTGGAATTTCATTGCCCTTACTATTTTTTGAGCATTCAGTATTTGGATAAAATCAAAGCAAGCTCATATTTTAATGATATATAGTGATATTAGGATCCTAAAAGAATTGTAAGCAGGGTTTGTGACAAAACTAAGCCCACTACAACCATGCCTGAAGCGTTCTCTCAGACACCCTCCTCGCTGTGATCTATAACTGGATTGTAGTCTATTTATCATTCCTATTAATTTATGTTTCCCAGATGCAGCATCCAATAGAAAAAAAGGCAGTCATTTTCTTCCATCAACAAATGGGGTAAAAGGTGCAATTACGGCATATTAGGCAAATGACAGTCACTTTTTTTTGTTTGTTTGTTTTTGTTTGTGTTTGTTTTTTCTAAGCGTGTGTCTTAAAGAGTCGCTTCTCAGCACTGTGGGCTGTGGTCCTCCTTTTCTAGTTTTATAGCCATTGTGGGCTCCACGCCGGTTACGGCGCTGCTGGGATACGGGGTGTTTTTGTAGGCGATGGAGTGTTGGCTCTTCTTGGCCGCATAGCGGTACCGGTGGCAGTAGAGAACCATCACCAACACGAGGGGCACCATCACCAAGAGAGCACCTCCCCCGGCCATTACGTAATACCAGTAGGTTGGGATGGGTTGCACTGACACCGAGTCTACTGTGGGTTCGCTCCCTCCAGGAAGGGTGCCCCCTATTGGAGAGACACAGAAGAATTGGCTTGGGTAGGGAAGCATCCCGACTAATTTTTAAAACACGCACCCCCACATGTACACAGACACACACAGACACTTGCATGCTTAATCAGCAGCCAATATGGCTGTTCTAGCTTATTTATCTAGCCTGTTGTACATGAAGGGTCAGAAGTAATGGGCTTGTTAGTTTTCTACGTACAACACTGCAAACACAATCAACTTACAAAAGCTAAAGCCATTTCTGAGTATTTTGTGTCATGTTAAACTGACAGAGATTTACTTATACGTAGCAGTGGGAAGCAAATGCAAAGCTGCCACATAACAGACACCAGGGCAAACACATCATTTTATTCTCTGCTAAATTAGTTTAAAAACTAACACCCAATTTAGAAATTTTACTGAAACAACGACACGGCTTTACAATGTTGTTAATTTCTCCTTTTTTAAAGCATATCACTGGGGGCCACAGCTCTCACACCAACCCACTACACATCACCTCCTTCACCCCTAATCTCTCCCCTTCCCTCATGACCTGTCTAAATTGTCACAATGGGATTAGCTACCAGTTAGAGGTGTGATTGGGTGATGGTGGCATATATGTTGACAACGGTCTCAGTGCAGGCCTGGTCAATGGAACTAATTTCCACTCTGAAAGCTTCGATTACAGTCAGCCAGTGAAATAAATTACCTTTTAGACCTGGACTAAATTTTAATCCATTGCACCACTTGAATGCCTGTCACACTTTCCAGACAAAATAGAATTCAGTTGCCAAAACCTCTGTGTTTTACAAAAAAGGGTGATATTTGGCTCTTTTGACTTTAAGAGAATATAAAGTAGCTATCTGAGATACTTGTTTTCCAATATTGTCATACTGAGGCGAAATGTATACCAGTGAGATGTTAAACAATTGTTAACAGCTTTCAACTTCACAATGGGACTTTACTATAAGTGAGTGAACTTTGTGTGCTACAGTTTTAATTTTAACAGCATGCACACTTCTCTACAAATCTTCATCAAGCCACAGACTCCCACAGAGAAATTGAAGTGCAGTGTACATTCCGTGCAACCTTCCCAAGCTACTAGTGTTAAAAGATATTTGCTGCTTCTTGCAATGCCAGTTCAAAAAATACCCTTACAACAACATCATCTTTTAAAAAGATGTGCATCTTTTTTTTCTTCTTTTTTTTTTTTTAACGTCAACCAACCGGTTTGTTTTCACTTGCACAGCAGGATGTTTTTGTCTTGCTCTCGCAGTTTGCTGGTAAAATAGGTGAAGGATATGTGGATGCAAACCAATGGAATTTAATTATAGTAAAACAAAACAAAAAATCACCAACCTAACCACACCTAGTATTGGTGCAAAAGGAAAGAAAATCTGGGCCCACTGAGTGAAATGTTAGACCTATCCACCAACAATATCTGAAACCCTCAAATATATGCACTGTTAACATGCATTTTGTGCATATCTAATAAAAACAGTGAACCAACAGGAGACAAGCTTGTGTTTTCTTTTTTTCTTTATAGAAGTGGGTATAACATCCAATAGCTGGGAATCCAAACTCTGCAGCATGCACCATCTCCTTTTATGTACATGCCAGTCTTAACAGCAAATAATTTCATTGCCATGTGATGCTAAACTTCAGACTTGCTTTCTTGCTTTAAAAAACAACAAACTTTAAGAATTGGTCCAGTTCTTGACTCATTTCAGATAATTGGTCTCTTATATAAGAAAAATGTAACTAAGTCAGGCTTTGAGGGTATTGTTTGCTGCTGTAGCTGTAAGACCAAAGCTTTGTTAATGGATTAATGTAGTTACACTACATAATCCTGCATAGCAAAACAGCCCCTGCCATTTATACAACTGCGCCACATATTTAGCTATAAGCACAAGGACGAGTAAAAATACAGTAAATGAATTATGCAAAATGGAAGCTTACCTATGGTTTCAGGGTAAAAGGCTGTGAAGGGTTCTGAAAAAAATAAAAACAAAAAACTAAGAGAATGTTTTTAAGGCAGTGAATCAAATAAACACATTAAAAATAGAGTTTACAACAAAGATATAACAATGTTAGGAACATCTTACTTTAAACAACTGTTTTTCTACTTTTAAACTATATCCTAAACATATTTTGCATTATAAAATGATTAGGCTTGCCATGTTTTTTTCTTTTCTTTTTGCCTGATTTGAAATCAGCAAAGCTGTAGGAATTCCTTCATACAATAAATCATCCAATCAATTGTGTACTTACGAGTGCATTCGTTAACTGGGATGCTGGTTGATATGTGAATGTTATCAATCGCTATATCTCCTTTGAATCCATGATCTATATCCGCCTCCATCACAATCTGACAAGAAGAATGAAAAGAAGACGTCAGCCAGCAAGCAGAACATAGAGGCACTACACAAGTTCCAGTCAAGGCCCCTAAACCATTCAGTATACAACCAGACAGTTAATATCTATGACAGTCAACAGTATAATCCTTGGTCATTAATACAGTGTAGGCATTATTGCTTCATGGTTATCAAATACAAGGCATGTCTTGTTGCTAACATATGGTTAGCTTGGGAGACAAAGGGCTACTGTCGTTGCTAATGCTGTACCTGGTATTCCTTGGGGGACTCGGGGAGTACAGTTCGTCCTTCCCTCCACTCACTGCCCTGGTCGCCCCTCATAGACCACAGAGTGGTCTCTTGTTGGTCAGTTTCACTCATCAGCACGCGAAGGGTCCCAACGTTGGCCCCCCGCATGTGGTACCAGAACACCATGCAGAGCTGCCCCCCCAGAGCAGAAACTGGGGGGCTGAGCAACTTAGCACGGAGCCCTTCTGTCTTCTGGCTAGCTTCCACATACAAATAGTTGCCATTTCCTGGAAAAAACAAATATATATATATATCTATATTTTAGTATTTTAAAACAGTAAAAATAATTAACTTACAGTCCCTCTCTGCAAATCTAATCAAAGTGTGGGTTGCTACCTAAAAAAAAACACACACACACACAGGGGGAGCTAAGCTGTTATCTGCTTTATTTTTAAAAAACCTTGTGTAACCTCAGAGACAATATGTATCAGGCAAAATTGATCAAACTGAGATTCATTTCTTTAGATATGAACTATTTTGCTTGTCATTGCTGTTTTTGTGATAACATGTTTTAATGAATACAGTTTTATACAGTATATGGTTATTTTGTTTCGCATTCATTTATCACTTGAAAAAACAATCGTTTATCACCCACACATCTTCTGTCTGACGTCTGACCACCAAGCGTGTCTTTGTATCCTGTTTACAAGAAGCTCACCATTTGACAGAAAGTGTGCTGTAATGCCTACTGTTGCTGATTCTGTGGTGCTCCATACACATGTGCAAAGCAATATGTGTAATTAGGAAGCATCAGGATTCTTCTAGCAGTTCCTGCTGT
Organism: Acipenser oxyrinchus oxyrinchus; assembly: GCA_030684275.1. NCBI lineage: Eukaryota > Metazoa > Chordata > Actinopteri > Acipenseriformes > Acipenseridae > Acipenser > Acipenser oxyrinchus. The sequence goes on from CM060258.1 coordinate 34,656,136, forward strand.
AGCACCTACTGTAAACTATTAACCTCACTAACCACAAGTGTGGAGTAGTGGTTAGGGCTCTGGACTCTTGACCGGAGGGTCGTGGGTTCAATCCCAGGTGGGGGATACTGCTGCTGTACCCTTGAGCAAGGTACTTTGCCTAGATTGCTCCAGCAAAAACCCAACTGTATAAATGGGTAATTGTATGTAAAAATAATGTGTTATCTTATAACAATTGTAAGTCGCCCTGGATAAGGGTGTCTGCTAAGAAATAAATAATAACAAAATGTGAATAGGCGGCCAACTGCAGATATATGGTAGGTCCTGTGATTTATTGATTAGATGGTGAAAAACACCCTTTGAAAACTTGTTTAGATTAATAAAGGGTGCCTAATTATGCATTGCTTTTTAGGAGTTGTCAGCCTCCAAGGTATCTGTAGTGAACCATGTGGGGAGTTTAATTTTCTTTTCCATTGATCTCCATGCTACAGAACTTAATTAGTGAAAGAGAAAATGCCCGCTCCCCTAGCCCCAAGACCATCCTAACCATCTGGGAATTCTTCAGATTAGTACAGCGAGGGTCACAACTTCCCTAAAGTGTCTGAAAGACTTGCACAGTTCTAGAAGATTTAGCAATTAGCATCATGGAAATTTTGCCAAAGATAAGTGAACAAAAACATGGCTTCAAAGCATTGTGTAGGTACTAACCTAAGCTATAAATGTTTATTTAGATTAAAAGCTTGGAAGAAAAATGCTATTGTTTGGGTTAGGGTATAACAAGCATGTTGACCCCCAAATTTGTCAGAAGTGCGTGCCCTGTAGTACTGAATAGGTTTGGGAAAGACTTTACAATCTGTTTTTCTTTTCTTTTATAGAGATTTCAGCCCTAACATATGGAACCCAGACCGCTTTCACAGAAAGAGTAAAACTAGCAAGCTCTCAAGTGGTTAACAAGCGGTTTAAGAGAAAAGGAACAGATGCTGCAGGACCTAAAAACAAGGCCGGTCAAACATTTTTACAGACATTAAAGTCTTATCATTCGAAAAAAAGGATAACAATTATGGGATCCCAAGGGGATGGGAATTGAAAAGTTTGGTCAGAAAGAGGAAACTGCTTCTCACTTTTTCTGAAGGGTTTACATTAATTAAACATTATTATGCTGACAGGGGCTGAGACAGAAACCTGTAGGAAGCCAAGGCAGCCTCGCTAATTGTGATCTGAGGATCTGACACCGACAGCGGTGAGCTTCATTAGTTTGAAGGGAACTGAATCTCTAAAACAATTCTGCTGAAGAATAAGAAAAGTGCTCCAGCATGTATTGGTAGACAATAGCGCCACTTACATGCACAAGTCATGACAGTTTTCCTCACGACCTGTTTGCTGTACTTTTCAGGAAATGCGTTGCTATGCAGTTCTGATTTAAGAAAAAAAATTGTCCGTACCAATGCAGATTACTCAATTCATAGACATTTAGGGGAGGGGATATTTAAATGTCCATGTCTGCTTACTAAGTAGGAAAAGAACGACTCTGAATATCGTGAGGAGAGCTTCATGCGTTGCCAAGAAGATAAAAACATTTAACAAGAGAAATGAATTAACGTGTTGTCAAGCAAATTCTGAATTACACCGCACATTAGCTACTTGTTTGTCTGGTTACCTTTCCAACACACACACACACACACACATGCACACAAAATTATATAAAATATAATTTCTACAAGTTTTATTACTTAGAATTTACATTTCATTAACACTAGAACCGCCTTTTACAATACATGTTTTTGTTTTGAATATAACCTACAATATTCAATTGACATATATACAGTGTGTGTATGTGTGTGTATATATATATACATGTATACACACAAGCCTGTTGTTATCTCTACTGGACCTGGCAGCCATCAATTACTTCGTTTTGTACAAGGCAGGAGAGATTTCATCTTGAAACTAGCTGCAGCGCTTCAGCAGAAACATTTCGATCAGAAAACTGCAAAGCTGCAGGCTGCAGCAGCTCCACCTGGATTCTGTGCTGCGAGTGACAAACACTAAATCATATGTTACTTTTGCTTTAGATTAAAAACTACTTTTGTTTTTACAGTTTTGTATGTGCATATACCTGTTTGCACACTAGTTTCTTTTGAAATGTTTATTTTATTATTGTTTTTCATTTTTTGAAGTAGTGCTTTATACGTGGTTAGAAAATAAACCATTTTATGTTTAATTGTTCATTTAAATACAGCGTTTCGGCTGTGCAGGTGTTTAATATGATGTGCTTGAATAAAACTTTTGAGTTGTATCCGATATTTTGTCTTTCATTTTAATATTGATGGTATTTAAAATGTACTGGCGGTTGTAGGTATGAGTATTAGTCCATAAATGTACAGTGTATGTGTGTGTGTGTGTGTGCTGGGGGGTGTCTATGTTTTGTACGGCCTTTCTGCTGGAGATTACGTGATATTAAGTCAGAAGAACGGGATCCCTGACTGCTGAAACCTTGTGAGCCACAAGCACGATTCCTGCTCCGTTTTACATGGGTTTTTACAGCTATTTTTATTGCGAGAAAGCGATTGACCCTGCCCTTAATGTCGCTGCCAAAGGGCGTCCTTTGCTGTTTCACGATGTGTTTGCATGGCAACGTCACACAGTCATGACTGTAGAGTCGATTTTCTAGTGCATGTAAACCAAGCCAATGAAACTGTGCTGCATTTAGAGACAGTTAAAATTGTTCACTAAGTGTCAAGTCCCTTAAGCGCAAGGCCTGCTTCAGTTAGACACATGGCTCAAGCCCCGGCTGCAGTAACAGTAGCTCACCATTTGAACCCAAGAGGTGGTCCTGGCTGGGCCCAGCGCCCAGTGTCCCGCCAGTCCCGCGTGGGAGAAAGGCCCAGTTGAAGTCAGATGAAGGGTCATGAGACCAGCTGCAGAGGTCATTTGTCTCAATGCTGCCAAACTCGCAGCTGAAGCTGTAAGTGGAGTCAATATATTCCGGTGCTGATTGCAGAACAGAAAGTAGAAAAAAAATCCATTAGAAAATGATCACAGGGTGATTAGAGATCTAAAACTCTTGAAATATATACTTAATACTAACTACTACTTATTACTCCTGATGATAATAATAATAATAATAATAATAATAATAATAATAATAATAATAATAATAATAATAATAATAATATATTATTATTATTATGATTATTATTATTATTATTATTCAAAACAGCTGCAAAAAGAAGAACACTTTACCACAATTTTAAATGGCCCTCCCTCTTATATTAGAATTATCTTTAGTAGCATTTTGTCCTTGTAGAAGAAAATACCATAGCTTTTGTCTTACTAGAATTTAAAAGAAGCTTTAAATTAATTAAGGCTCATTGGATGGAATCAAAATCAGCCTGCAAATTATTGATTGCCAATGAAGGGGAGGGCTTACATGAGTATAAAATAGTATCATCTGCATAAAGATGGTACTTACAGTGTTTAATGTTATCACCGATGTAATTAATATATAGGATACACAATAACGGACCAAGAATAGATCCTTGAGGAACACCCATATTTAACAAAACAGGATTTAACATCATATTTGCATGTTTGACAATCTGTGATCTATTAGTAAGGTAATTTTGAAACCATCCAGCTGCTTGCAATCCAATACCAGAGCGTTAAATAATCTTTTATTGAGTAGTGCATGATCAACCGTATCAAAGGCCTTGGAAAGATCAATAAACAGAGACATACATGTTGATTTCTTATCTAGAGCCATTTTGATATCATCCATAACTTTCAATGCTGCAGTCACAGTACTATGACCTGACCTAAAACCAGATTGCATGTTGTTTAAAATGTTGTTTGCATCCAAGTAACATTTCAGTTGATTATTGACCATAGATTCCAAAATTTTTGCCAAAACTGACAAATTGGAAATTGGTCTGTAATTGTTCATGTCAGATGGATTTCCATCTTTTAAGAGAGGAGTAACATAAGCCGAATTCCAGACATTAGGCAGTTCATTTAACTCAATTGAAAGATGATAAATATAAGTAATCGGTTCTGCAATAACCACAGCAGCTATTTTTAATAAAAACAGATCTAGGCCATCAGGACCTACTGGCTTCTTACAGTCAATAGCTTGTAAAGATTGTAAAAGCTTGTAAAAGCTTTAAAATATCAGTTATTTGAAAAGAACAACATTGAAAGCTGGATGAACATGGGGAGGGCAGACTGTTACTATTGGAGTTGCAAGTTCAAAATTAGAGGCATCACTGCTTTGATAATAAGTTACAAACAGAATGTACCACAGTTCTCCAGTAAGATGGACAACTATCAGAGCCATTGTCATATAACCTCCTGATTTTTGCTCTGAATGCTGCTTAACTACACAGTGGTGTATTACACTGCCCGTATATCAAGACCGTTTGAAAAGTCACCTTGTGTGACGCAGCCCGAGGGGTCACTGTGACACGGAGGCTCTGTCGTGATGTCTTCGTTTCGCATGGTGGGAGTCAGGGTTTCAGCAGAGGAAGTGGTTTCTGAAAACAAACCAAAGTTCAGTTTAGATCAGTTTGCATTTAAAGAAACTTGTGACTTTTTAGTAACACCCCCCCCCCCCAAAAAAAAACAACACACCCAGTATGTGCTTTTGATTCACAATGAATCATTTCCCAGCAGGTGGGAAGGCTTTGTATAAACAAGAGAAATAAGTGACAACGTCTTTGCAGATTACTTCAGCTTAAACATTCCCCTCAAATGTAAGTGGGATATTGTTTTTTTCATGACAAAAAAAAAAAAAAAAAAACACTTTTAGGAGTTTAGGGGTACAAAAACTTAAGTACCACATATGCGAACAGTACTTGTTGTCAAGATTTAAAAAAAAATATATATATATTTATATATTTATATTGTAAATCAAATTATATTTAATCTCCCTAATCATTTTCTTTTGGTAATATACATTTTTATAATCAAACCTCCTCATGCAGCAATGGGCAGGTTAGTTTATACAGTACCTATGTATTATCCACAGCCAAAATATGTGTGCAGAAAAAAAAAAAAAACCTTTGAGCTCAAGGACCCTATCCCTGACAGATGGAATAGCACTTAAGAGTTCTGTAAATCAGATGTACTTTACAGGTGGGTTTAAACAAATATTAACTGTTCAAAGCTGGGAAAAAATGGCTTGCTTTTGTTTTCAATTATTTGTATTGCGCAACTGTTTGAAACTAAAACTTAAAAAAACTAAACTGTATTTAAAAAAAGAGAGAGAAAAAGGCAGAATAACTGCTGGTAATACCGTGACATAATAACACATTAATGGCATGCCCTTTCGAGATGTAATTAACCCCCTTTAGAATGCTGTGCTGCCTGCACTGGAAAAGAGCAAGAGCAGAATCCCTTCAATTCAGCTCAAAGACTGACATTAGCACTCCATACAATCTTAATGTAAGACCAGGGTTTAACATAAAATAAGTCATGATAAATATTAATTTGAATTTCTTTTATACAATTTAAAGGTCAGGTGTTGTCACAAAATAAACAATCTGACCTTTAGCAATGTTTCCAGAAGCCTACATCCCCGGTCCTATGTCACAGGTCTGTGACCGGGCAGGCTAATTTGATAAATCTTCTCCAATGTATCATTAAACAGTGTGGCATATTGTTTATTGTACAGAACTGAAAGAACAGCTAGCCACTTAGCTTTTCCTTTTTCCTGGAAAAGTGCAGTTAATTGTGTGTATGTATATATATATATATATATATATATATATATATATATATATATATATATATATATATATATATAGTACACATAGCAGAAAATATATAGAAGAAACATTCTTGAATATACCCTTCTAACATATTTTATGGCTCATGATGGGAGATTTATAATAATTAAAGAGTTAAAATCCGTTGTTTAGCTTTTTGACCCACTCCCAAGGCTCAGATTACATTTTTTTTAAACACAAAGCAGAGATGGCTGACACAACAGCCACTTTCCACACAACAATTCTGCATTTGTATTTTGAAAGGCAATCAATTGGAACCACATGCAGGCCCAGGAGGATGCAGCTGCCAATGGGAACAGCAATCCCATCCCTTCTGAAAACTGTCTTGAGGTACAATTACAAAGGGACTGACACAGCGTTTTCATCACAAGAAGGTAAAACTAAAAAAACTTCAATTATGCAGAAAGCCTTCATAGATTGTTTTATAATCTGGCACATTCCCATCGTGCAGTACTATATCTGGCCTATTCTAGTTTGGAATGAGAATTATACATATAATTGGGTAGAAAGGATATCTAATCTTTATTAGTGTAATATTACTCAGCAATTATTGATCGTTACCAGCAATATATAGTACATAGAGCTAAAAAATTCCAGTAAATCTTTACTCGTATATATTGCCATTATTTCGTGGGCCTCATGTCTGCCCAACAGTATATAAAAGATGAACACATTATGGTACCACCCCATTACCAACTAATGAAACACCTTCATTTTAAGTGGATCCTTCTGCATCTGGACTACCTACAACAGACTGAACAGACATCCATCTCCTTGATTACGTCCTTTTTTGTACACAGATCAAGCTATTCGAACTGTTCTTAACTGTCTTAGATTTGAACAAGTATAGGCTGTATTTTAATGAGCTATTTCAACGTTTTGAACATTTCCTTCCATAAAAGTAATTTTTTTCTTCCTATCATTTTTTATCTGAGCTGATGTTATTAGGCTGCAGCAGCTCCTGTGACGACGTACAGACCATAATCAATCAACCCATAAATACGCCTTTTGAAGCAGGCCACAACTGTAAAATGTAACTGTAAACAACTGTTACTCTTAAGGTGGGAGGAAGGGAACTTTCTAAGGTGAGAAGGGTTACATGAGAATACGATAAGAAAACCAGTTCTCTTGCTCAAACAACGTTTAAAGACATTCTAAACATAATTTTAACTTTGTGCTATATGCTGTCAATATTTAAGCAGAAACAGCTGTCCGGCACTTCAAAGGCTAAGGCCTTTTATAAAATATCACTGTGTGCGGTTATGGTGTAATTTACAATGTAAATCACTGAAGAAAAACAGACACTTTTCCACACAATTTGTTATTTGGATTTTTACCTGGAAATTTGCCACTCCTTATTAATAACAGATATCTCTGTTCATATCATTAATCTGGAGTTTGATCAACTAGGCTTTGGCTTGGCAACGAAAATAAAATTATTACATCCTACACTTTAAAGAGCTTGTCTTTCCATCCCAATACTTATAGGAAACAGCTTCCTGAGAAAATATTAAATAATCGCACTGGTGCTCACTGACAGCTGAAGTTGTGTGTCTGCCTTGAGCTCAACATTGGAAAGTCCTTAAGTTCTGGCTTCTGCTTATACAATGAATTCCTAGAGGGCTGTAGTTTATAACAGCATTGTTCAGATGTGCATGAGCGCTTCATCAATTTATTTATAAAAGCTTAATTTATATAGAGTATAAACAGTTTAATTGTGAAATAGAAATACTAGGAGAGAGCATAAGCGCAATAAGCATACTTACGGGTTGATTTGATCAACCTGTACAGCATTTATTAGAGGATTCTAAAGAATCAGGGAATCCTGACCAAATCATTCCCATAACTAATGTAAATACCGGTACCTAAGCTTTGATATAAACCATGCACACATCTGTTTTACCATTTTAGTTTTACTCTCTCAAGGACAACAAGCTGTTCTAAATTAAAAAAATAATAATAGATATTGAAATGAAATGCATAACATAGTACAGGTGTCTTTGCTTAAGACTTTTATCTAAGGCTGTCACAACTGGCTGGTTCCACAGACCCTGATTAGCACTAATCTCAGTCTATTAAAGTCGTCCATGATTACTGTTGATCGGGATCTGTGAAAGCAGCCATGCATGCTTGGTTAATTTCCTGCTCTTCTGGACCGCATGGAGAATCACAAGTGAGATTTTCTTTTCAGCCAGTCGTCCTTGCCTCCCCCCCCCTCCTTCCCTAGAGCAACACTATATTTCCATTGTGATTTCCTAATGCTTCCCAAGGTATTTGGGCTTCATTGGCTGCTTCCTCGGAAAGAACCAGTTCAGTGCAGGCACAGTGAGTATTTTGTGAACTGAAGCCAAATGAACGCTGCAGACAGTGCCACTAAGAGGTGCCTTGTCTGATTGCAGGGATCCCTGTGGACTATTTACTATGGATTGAGGGGAGTTAGTTCACTGCAGATTGATAACAGGCCTCATTCATTCCACAGCTTCCTGAGATAGGAACTGTGAAAGCTTAGTGGTCTATGGTCTATGTGGTTTTGAAATTAAAAGGCTTCCCCCATCCCCAGCATCTGGTGTGCAGCCCTGGAATGAAACCATTACCATACTTCTTAAACATTACAGCAGGGAAACTTCTCAGGCTTACAGTTTAGCTGAAGGCCCGCATTTTAAAACACAATAACTCCAACGAAAGGGATGTTATTCACTCGCTCAGAAGATCTAGTATTTTTTTTTTTTTTTAAAGGCTTAAATTGGAATAGGAAATCACTATCCACGCTATTATTGCTACAAAACTTTTTAAAATAGTTTTTTTTTTTTTATAAAAAGAAAAATGAAACGGAAGTCGCTGAGGAATTAGAAGGGATCTGCTTGAGCATTTTTTTTTATTCAGTTTTACATCTATGCTGCTGTCACTTGTTAAATCCATAAAGTTGTTTTTAATGGGCAAGAAAGGACATAAAAGAATGCTAAAGAGATCTCAATATGTCTTACCCAACAGATCGCAGCCCAGCACTTCCAGCCTCATTCCGATTCCAGCAGGGGACCACCTCTCTGGATACACGCGGACATACTGAGCCGGCACCGGGCTGAATCGACGGATCTCCGGGGTGTCGTAATGTGTGTTCCCTTCAAACATCTGGAATAAGATGGATCAAAATAATTACATTGTAAGTGACTGAACATACTGTATTTATACAGCACCGCTTAGTTTAAGTAAATCCATAGTAAAGTTGCCAAAAGCAATAGGAGCTAATTAAAGTAAACACTTTCAATGGAATTTCAAGTAATCATTACGATTGCATATTTCATATAAACAAAAACTGTACGTGCTCACAAATGCACTAAAGAAACCCGTCCTCACTCACTTTAGGTTGCATGGTCCTCTGGTCCATGATGAAGTCCCAGTCCTTGCTGTTCATGCTGTGAGCCACACGGAACTTTCTGACAAAGGCACGGTTCTCCACTGTGGTGCTGCCCTCACTGACAGACCCTCCGCGAGCTCCCTGGATGATGACCCCCGTCACAGTCTTGGGGACCCCCAGATCTGCCTGCAGCCACTCCTCCCCTGCAATGGGCTGTGGATGTCTAGGGAACCACCCAGAGCGGCTAGCCACAAGACGGGCAGCTCCCGAGGACCAGTGGATGTCCCGAGCCGAGGAGGCGGTGATCTGGGAGTCAGGAATGAGGCCGGAAAGCATGCCCTGCATTTCAGTGCAGGGAGCGTCTGGGTTGGGAGAGAAGAGGAGAGAGTGTGAGAGAAGGACGCCTACATGCATTACACAGTGGAGGGTTTCTAAATCCAAGCTCCTATTAGGAAAAATAATGAAGAGAAGTTACTGTGTTTAACAATCTAGTATATTTTGTTTAAAATATAATTTAGTAAATAAAGCATGGACAATAAATCTGCAAAATGTTTTAATTAATATATACACAAAGCTTATTTGCCTTTGCTCTTAATTAAAAAAAAAATGTCCATAACAAACAGCAATGACTAAAAAAAACTGACCATATTGAGGAGCCAAACTTTCATCGCCTACTAAATCATCTCAGGTCAAACCCACCTGCCAGTTCCCAATCACTGAAAGGATCTTTTACATGATCGAGCAAATTGCATCCTTGAGCTATACTTGTAATGAATCATATGGAGCATGTTTTATCTTTTGCATTATACTACGTTTATAGCTCTGTTTTTTTATGTTTCTGTTGTCCGCCTATGGGTAGCTCTATAAATTCCCCTCTCCTGATCTCCTGAAATCTTAATCCTGAGCATCTTTGAGAGCTATGGGCGTAAGCAAGGGAGCAGTGTGTGAGCCTGTGCTGGAATGCTCACATACCTGTGTTTTGGCAGCCATATAGTTCAAATCGAAGGGCAATCCCATTTTGCCAGGCCTGGGGTCTGATTCTGACGTAACGAGTCAAAACTGGTTGTGGGATCCTGTTAAGAACCACCTCAGCGGGGTCAGTATTTCCATGGAACACCTGGAATTAACAAAAACAACAGAATTATTATTATTATTATTATTATTATTATTATTATTATTATTATTATTATTATTATTATTATGACATAAACAACTTGCTTTCCTTGGAAAAAAACAACTTGAAACAGAAACCCTCCTCCCCTTATCCGCTCTCTTGCCTAGCAGACGATCATTTATCAATATGTTTATGGCAATTTTTGTTTTCCTGGAATTTTCCACCAGAGATCAAAACAATGAAAATAAAAACAACCAAACCTCTTAAGCAGGCTGTGTGGCAATTAAGACACATGAAAATGAGAAGAACTTGATGAAAAGAAAAGATTGGGAGATGTAAATGGAGAGGCCTTTCACAGAAATGTCTCCAGGACTTCCCAGCCTGGGAGTGTGCCTGTGGTTAATTTTCCTGGGGAACGCACATCACAAGCAATGTTTGAGTGATGTGTAGACAAGATGACAAGCCCTGATAGTGTCCCCTTTTGTTTGTGGGCCCTTGAGAGAGGGAGAAGGAGAGCTGTACTGCTCCACTGAACTGAGGGAACAGTCTACATCCTGAGTGCCACCATTACCACTGACCATCAAGGTATCCAATAACAGTGGCCAGCTGGCCAAGCCTGACAAGGAGGGAAATGGCTTGTATGTGAGAGCCTGAGGGGGGAGCTGGCACATTGGTTAATCTATTCCCTGTTGAAAGACTATGCTTGAGCTTTGGGTTCCTGTTGAAATCAAGGCCTGGCAAACGTGACCAGATACATTATTCAAGCAAATGTGTTCAGGTGGCTACAGCCCACAGGAAATCACATGAATGACTTCTCGGAAGAATTGCTATTTATCAGTACCATGGTTCTCATACTTAAGATAAAGGCGTCTGCTAAATAAATTAATAATAATAATAAGAAGAATGGATCTGCGAGTCCATCCATTTGTCATTTGACTGAAGAAGGCTTTAGCCAAAAGGTTTGTCCCAATATAGTTTGACCCATCAGCAACCTATTAAAAATTATATATTTTGCATTGGACACACATTTAGGATTTGAAACTCCAAATAATACTAATTAAACATGGATTTGAATGTAAGACATAAGAACTAAACCCCCATCGATGCGTATAACCCCCTCACCTACTGATATAACTGCATAACCACTAACAGAAAACCAGCGTGATTCTTCTATCCTTTATCCCATCTACAGCTTGTTACTCGTCCCATCTGGATCGATCACAGTAACACAGGGTCAAACTCTTCAGGAGAATGCATGGGGCTTTTAGAAAATCCAATATGGGACAGGGAGAGAAGCTGCGCTATTGTGGGTGGGGGGAGAAATAGTTTCTGGGATAAAGCTACATGTCACATGCAAGTTATACAACCCATGAAACATCTATTGATGTAAAACTCAAACATAATCTTCGTCTTTCTCACAGTATGTCAACAAAGTACACCTACCGTCTAGCTAACAGCTGACTAAAAACATCCTGAGCCTGTGGCAGCAAGCTTCCTCATTATAAAATAACGATACAGAGCTGTATTGTCATTTTTTATATAGATTCCCTTTATGTGCTGTTTAAATATATCTATTTTTACAACTTGGGCCTTAAGAAATACTTTTTTTAATTTTACTGAATTATGTAGAATCTGCAAGTGTTTCCAAACTATTTTAGAAATATTGGGCAAAAGTTTAGAGTAAGTCATTATTAATGGGACTCTTTTGACCTTTTTATCTCTATTTTTATAATCTAATAGATCATCTCTCTTTAGTTTATCCACTTTTCTTAACTCTGTCTCTATAATTCTTTCTTTGTATCCTCTTTTTTAAGATGTGTTTTTAATATATTTCTTTGTTTTACATAGTCACTTTCTTTTGAGCATATTCTTCGTATTCTTATTCCTAGACTCTTTGGGATTGCCCTTTTAGTGTGTATCGGATGTGCAGAGGACATGTGTAAATACTGGTGCATGTCAGTAGGTTTACAGAAGAGGTCAGTCTCAATTGAACCTTCTTCAAGTTTTACTTTGGTATCTAAAAATTCTATTTCTTTTTTGTCCATCGAAGGTCCACCTTAATATTACTGTGTATTTAAATTGCCATTCTATGAAACTGGAAAAGAGATTCTTCTCCATGTGTCCAAACCCCAAAAATATCATCTACAAACCGAATGTATTCTAAAGGTTCTCTTTCCGATTTTCTAAGTAATTGTTCTTGTACTGGCAAAATGCATTCCAAATTTAGATCCTATTGCTGTACCACCGTTTTGTTTGTAATTCTTATTAACAAATGTAAAATAACTGTTTTCTAAAACTATGTTGATCATGTTCAGCACCTCTGCTGTTGGTATTGATTTATCTAGTCTATTATCTAGTGCTTTTTGATAAGCTTCTAAAGTTTCTTTATGAGGGACACTTGGGTTCAAGGATTTTACGTCCATGCAAAATAAAATTGCATTCTCTGGAAGGTTGTGTTTTAGTGATTCAAGTCTTTTTAAAAATTGTGTTGTATCCTTAACATAGCTTGGTAATTTCTCAACGTGCGACCTAAGTTGTTTTTCATATATATATAGCTCAAAAAGCCAGCTGCCCAACGTTTCGATATGTTGTACATATCTTTCTCAAGGGAGCCTGTGTTTGAATTAAAACATTGGAGGTATTTATAGGTTTTTGATGGCATGACAACTACTTGTTATTGTTTACATTCAAATCCATGACTTATTCTTACATGATGTAATGGTGTTCTATATATTGTGACATCATTTTTACTTCTATCTTTGTATCTGTATTAATTCTAATTAACATTACTTTATATAAACATATTTTTATTATATCATGCAATGCTGGCTCTGAGGATCAGTCTTGATTTGGCCTCCCCAGCGCATCAGCATGCACAACTTTTGAATGAATTTTGTTTATTTATTTAAATGTTATATATTTATTGAAGTTAATTAGTTCATTCTTTTCTGTTGAGTCCCGCTGGCATAATCGTGTTCAGTCTATTTATCCATTTACTTTCTTTTATTCTTCTATATGTCTCATTGTCTAATTTTAGCTGTTCTAATACTACAAATTTTACATCATTTATGTCATGTCCTTGACTGGTGAAGTGCTGTACTATTGGTTCATTCATTTTTTTTATTTCTAATTAATGAAAGGTGGTTCTGAATTCTTTTATATAAAGTAGTTCCATTCTCTCCAACATATTTGATTTCATCACATTTTTCACAGGCTATTCCATAAACAACATTGCTATTTTTACAGTAGGTATTAGTTTTTAGTGGATATGTGGTGTTCTTATGTTTAATTATATTTTTACTTTTGTCCATGTATTTACATCTTTACATCTACTGGTGTACATGTTCGTAGAACCTATTTTGTCAATTATTCTTTTATGTTTACTGTGAACTAAAATATCACCTAAATTAGCTTCTCTTTTGAATGCTACAACTGGGGCCTTAAGAAATACTTAATTTTGCTGAATTATGTAGAATCCGCGTTTCCAAACTATCTTAGAAATATTGGGAAAAAGTTTAGAGTAAGTCATTACTAATGGGACTCTTTTGACCTTTTTATCTCTATTTTTATTATTTAGTAGATCATCTCTTTTTAGTTTAGCCACTTTTCTTAACTCCGTCTCTATAATTCTTTCTTTGTATCCTCTTTTTTAAGATTTGTTTTTAATACATTTCTTTGTTTTACATAGTCACTTTCTTTTGAGCATATTCTTCGTATTCTTATTCCTTAGACCCTTTGGGATTGCCCTTTTAGTGTGTATCGAATGTGCATAGGACATGTGTAAATACTGGTGCATGTCAGTAGGTTTACAGAAGAGGTCAGTCTCAATTGAACCTTCTTCAAGTTTTACTTTATATATATATATGAGAACCAATGGTACAGCTCACCTACAAGGCTGTCAGGCTGACTAATTTACATGAAGCACAGCCGGCAATCTTTAAAACAGACGGATATCACCTGCGGCAGTTTTGAAATAACGTGCTTCCTAATTCAATAAAGCAAAAACAACACGTAATAATACTGCAAGGGACCTCCGAACTTTCCCAAGTTTTATAGTATCCCCCTTTTGCTCCTCGTAAGCTTAAGAATATTCCTGCATTGCCTGAAACTACTGTACCTCATGGAACATATGTCTTTAAGTCAAGACTGTAAAGTCTTTAACGATATACCCTCGGGACTGGAATTATTTACAGAGCTCTTGTCATCTCATTATTCATCCTGCACTCTGGAATTCTGAAAAAACTAATTACGATTTGAGGAACAGCAAAGGTTCAGCAGTTTACGATTCTATCTTGTGTATAATCAGAACCAGAAGAACTTCCCTTCAAAAAAAATCAACCCGGCACCTGCAGAGCCAGCATGCTCACTGGTGGAATTCGAAGGTCAGTTTAAATCTTTTAATATTTCAGCTGCTCGCTTCTGCATAACAGTCTGGTGTTGACGGTGGTTGTTCACACCTTTGTAGAATGAAACGTTCAACCAGTATGTGTGTGTGTGTGTGTGTGTTTTTCTGCTGATATGCTACCATTCCTAAAGAATTTCAAGTTTGCAACATGCTTTGCAGTATCAATTTTATAAAAAACTAAAACGGAAGAAAACTTAGAGAAGTGTCAGTCTATTTCAAAGAACACAGGTGACATGGTATTTCTAACTTCTAAAAGTGAAGAGGAATTAAATAGTGTGGGGGGGGGGGGGGGGGGGGCGGGGAGCAACCAGGGTTTTTAATGTAGCCATCTTCATCTGACCACCAAAGGAAGCACAAGCATCTAAACTCCCCTGACAGACATCCATATTATTTAGTACTAATCACAGGGGGACCAAAACAGTACTGAGAGCTTAGGCAATCAGGGGAGCATTACAGTCATATATTTGAGAGGTAACAAAAGAATAAGCAGTGGTCTTTGCATCAAGAAAGGCATGTACTTGAGTCGTATTGCTGGGAACGTAATAGACAGCCAGCAGTTATATTTTAACTTGTCTTTGTATCCTTTTGAAAGAAAAATATTGTTGAATAACGGCCAACAAATATTGTGTATTACTTACAGTCCAGCTTGTTACTGAAAACTATTAGCTGTGATAAACTGAATGTCTGATTAAACCACAGGTTTTCCAGAGAAAAGGCTTCACCTAGAAATATGGAACTATAACTGAACTTAAGAAATATGGGCCTACAATGTTTGCTTTCTCCAGTAGGGCCATGACCTAGCATTGTGTATGGCACTCTGAAATATTGGCAAGATGCCTGTGAGTATTGTATTTATCAAGCAGGTATGTAATAGTTTGTGGCACTTTACTGGTCCCACAAATACAAAAAGAGCTTTAAAAAAGCACTGCCGCCACACCGGTAAAGTGGAGATCCCATTGCTTGTCACGGACACACTGTTTGCGTCTGTCTCAAGCTGCATTTCAACATGATTATCTTCCGAGACTGTGAATGACTTCTGCTTCCCCCCGTCCAGACGACTCCAGATCGGACAGCCCCCCTTCCCACCGCCTTCCCAGCTAAACACTATGGGACCTTCAGAGCCTCCCAGCTCCACCCTCCCCAGGACATGTACCAGCCAGAAACTTGGTAACCTAACCCCATCAAACACATACAGCCTGTCTGTCTCTTTCAGTGTAACCCAATCTGCCAGCGCTTCTGTTAGGAGGAGGAGGACCACCTTGTCGGCACAGATGCAGTCTGAAGGGTGTCTCGGATCTTCAAAAATGCCAGCTGATAACCATCCCCACCCCCTTCATTATTTCCATAATCAGACCACTCAATGGCAGAAAAAAGAGCAAGGACATCTAAGTGCCTGTAGGGTCAGAGTCCCAGGTTCTTTCTACACAAGGCACTCTAAATGCACCGTGATTTCCTTTAGTTTGTGTTGTCAGATCATTATCGTTTACAAGAGAGAGCAAAGGAATGATTATTGCCCAGCAAGTCAGGGGTCAGGGTTCAATTATTTCAATACAAAGGCAGTGTTGGCCTGAGTTTTTCTTGTTAATTAGCAGTGGTATAGGTCACAACTGTGTGGCAAACAAAAAAATGAAAAAATACATTTAAAAAAAAATGTATTGGGTTTAAATATAAATTGGATTTTTAAAAATAAACAACATACTTCCCCCAAAACAATTCTCTATAAATAAATATGCAGGTCACAAAAAAATAATGAAATGGTCATATTTTTATCCTTGCAAAATTAGAAGAAACATTTCACAAGCTGTGGTTTTTTAATTGTGTGCATACTTGCAAAATCTCCACATCCGCCCTACAGACAACACGTTTCGAAATAATCTAAGACTCTTCTCCAGGATTACGCAGTTGAAACACTGAATAGACCAAGTTTTCAGCTGCAGATCTGCTGAATTATATATAGGGTTGGGACTGGGAACTGTGCCATGCTTGGAAGTGTGGCTGTTGATAATTTCTATGTGAATAATCATGGAGGAACTGCAGTGCAATAGGGGGGCAAGGCTACAGAGTGTTCCTTTATTGGGGCCTATAGTACATTCATAACTCAATAAGCCATATTTCTGGAACTCAAGAAATAATCACTGTGGAATGAAATGTAAGGATTGTGCTATTAACATTAGTGATGAGTACTAATAATGGGGAGGGGGGATATGTAAACAATGTCCTTCGAAAACAGGGATAGATACAGTAAGGCTACCCCATCACACAGTTGGTCCTCTCCCTCTCTATCTTTCTGTATGTTATCCTTCTCTCATGTTGGCACTCTGCCAGCCTGTTTTTGTAAAATCTGACAGCACCAGAGGGAGATGCGGTCGGTGCTCTCAGCTCTGGTGAAGACATTACACCTCCCCCTACTCTCTCTTTCTCTCTCTCAATGAAGATGTTGACAGTTTGAGCTAGTTCCAGTTGGATTGGTGCCAAGGTTTCTACTTGGAGGGGGATTATAATGTCGGGGGTGGGGGCTGGGGGTGAGGGTTGGAATGAACGCAGAGAACAAGATGTGAAGCTCGGGGTCTGTGGCGATCTGACACTGATGGACTGCAGCTCTCAGACTAAACACCCCAGACATGAAACAACTCAAATGCTTCCGTCACACTGCCATGATAAATGAAAAGCTTTACATTTCCAGCTCTGCGGCAGCACCACGTTTGTTCCTTTGCTTTACTATATAAGGCTGTTCAAGGTCTGAGCTGTGCCGGGTTTACCCTGTGGACTGTGAGCTTCAGCAAGCTCTCTGTTTTTTTGTAACCTTTTCCCCTTCTGGGAGTAGGTAGAATTTCATGGTTTCTTTCATGTGTGTGAGTGGCCTTTTATTACAGCATACATAATGTTCATGTGAATGGGTTCATATACATTTGTACTGCATGTGTGTGTGTGTGATTATCCATATCTACATTACTTATATAATCTAAACAGCATTTTTTTTTTTAAATGCCATACTTTGGGGGTAGAAAGTAAATTGCTAAAGCAACCAACTTCACTGCAAGCAGCACAGCTCAGCATTTCTAAAGTACAGTTTGACCAACTGCTTTTCACTAATACAAAAAGAGGGCAATCTAAAGTTTACTGCCAAGACAACTGGCCGAAAGCACACAAACCCGAACCAATAACACAGCGTGACTAAATTAACAGGGTGCAAAAACTTGTTTATCAGATGGGTGAAGGTACTGAACTTTTCAGACTTTGTGCAGTAGCCATATGCCCTTCACTTACAACAGAATGTTTTTTCCAGAGCACACAGCATCTGTACAGCAGATATTAATCATGGTTTTCAGTAATTCAGATCACTTTAGCAGATGGCACCTTGAATAGAGATACATAGTTACAACATCTTCAGACAAAGATGTGTTTAGCAAACAGCTTCAACTTCTCCAAGTAAAACAGACCACTGCACATTTTGGTTATTCCCAGGAATACCCATGCTAATTATGTAAAAAAAACAAAAAAAACAAAAAAACAAACAAACATGATCTTATCCAAAATATGATTTTAACAAAGTCCTCCAAAATCTATTACTTGCATTTGTAGACTACTTGAAGCATAATGTGAAAGCAGTGCACTTGTATCCAGCAGGTAGAATACTATGGATCAATGGTTACAACTGTGGTGCGGTTTTATTTCTATGCATGCTTAGGCATTGCCAATGCTAGCACTATAGTGAATTTGCAGTGGTAACGCTATGAAGTCAAAGGAATCTTTTTGCATTCTGGGAGCGGAAATAGGAAGATAATATATTTTGTTGTCTACAATGATATTTGTCAGCGTTAACGTTTTAATTTCTTGTTCATATTTTTGTGAAGAGTGGGGGGTGTAAACAGGATACTCAGCACCTGTGTAAAGCAGCTTAGGGGATGCACACAATTTTCAGAACCCATTTGCACAAGGAAAATAAGGCCTAACTTTGACCACAGTAGAACCTTATTCCTGTGGTATAAATGGAATACACCACTCACCTAGCTTTTAAGTCCTGTCAAAAGGCTCTACTCTGGAACAGCTCATCACTGTGCTAAATGTGTACATGTGCTCAATATGTTTGCCAATTTATTACTTGAGTTTCTCGTCTTTG
Organism: Acipenser oxyrinchus oxyrinchus; assembly: GCA_030684275.1. Taxonomy (NCBI): domain Eukaryota; kingdom Metazoa; phylum Chordata; class Actinopteri; order Acipenseriformes; family Acipenseridae; genus Acipenser; species Acipenser oxyrinchus. The sequence goes on from CM060258.1 coordinate 34,674,892, forward strand.
GAAAAAGTCTGCCCACGCCGCTTGTGGATCTGAGAGTTCCCATTAAATAAGCATAATGGAAATTCCTGCATTTTTAGCAACAAAATGATTAGTAGGTTGTGACCCCCAGGTAGTGTTGCTACTGCAGAGCCCAGCATGGCCAGACTGGCGTGCTCAGTTCCGTGGCAAGGTTTCGGTGCGGCGCAGTCCCAGAGGCCCCACTGAGAGTGGGCATGCAGAAAGCTTGTCTTTGTTAATTACCATCTCTCTCCCCTGTTTGAGATGCCTCACAGCCTGACCATTATTACTTAGGGCTGAAATCAGTGTGTGTCTCTGAGCAGGTTGTAAATTATAGTGAAATCCCACTGGCCGCGCACTTGGAACAAGGCACACCATATACCAGAGCACAAACATTGTGTAAGAAAAGAGGGGAAAAAGAAGAGGAGGCAAAACCAGTAACCTCTGGGTTCCCAACAGGCATGTCCATAACTGAAGTAGCAGTACAGCTGTGTTTCTCCAATTTATACTCTCTTACTGACAAAAAGTTGCCAGTACTGAGATAAATTGCTGAGTTGAAAACTTTATAGAATAGATTGTCATCACCACCTAATTGACTTCTGTTTGTCTAGTTTTGTGGGGTTTTTTCTTTATCGTTTATATTATTTAAACAAAAAAAAAGAGAATTATAGATAAATGCAGACTGATATATACAGTAGTGTGGACATTTATTAGAACACCCCATCGCATCTGTAGTTTTGATTTGTTGTGCATATGAAATCAAACCACTGTAACTGAACATCTTGGAAAATTGTCAAAATAGGCAAACTAGTATTGTGTCTTATTTAATTGATGACTTTAATAGGCCACAGATTAGTTTAAAATAGTAAGTGAAAAGCTTACACATAGCCACAAATGGTAAAATGCATGAAACTTTTTAGAAGTTGTCTGACGTCTAATTAAAGCACATAGTGGTCTAACATTTTCACACGTGTGCCTATTGTTTCTATATCACTGATTACTGACCGAAAATTGAAATTGAAATAAAGGGTATAAATGACAAATCTTGAGGTGTTCTAATACATTTGCACGTTAGATAGGCAATAAAAGGTTACAAATAACTAGAGATGTTTACTAGCTAGTCACATTTATAAAACTGTTGATCTACACACTAATAGGAATAGAAGTTTAGTTAAACCTGTTGTGTTAAAGCTGTCCTCTTCGGTGTTTGCTGCAGATACACAGTATAGAGACAAAGGTGATGGATTAAAAAGGAAGCTACTCCTCAGCATGGGTTTAATATTCTAAGGCCTTTGATCCACAGGTGGCTAAACGGTTTACATTGTTGTTGCCAGGTAACCACCAATAACTCCCCCTTGAAAGACTGAGCCAGAAGCTGTACTTGGCAGCTGCCTGTAGTATTCTACCTTGTGATTCTTGCCGTGGCGGTACATCATCCAGTCCTCTCCGTTGGTGCTGACTTCCAGCTTGAATGTGGTGATGTGGTAGCTCTTATTTGTCTCCTTGGAGATGGCTCCCTGGGTAGCGATACCTGTTAGCACCTTCAGGAAGAGCAGGTCCACCTGTGGGTTTTAGAGGGGAGAAGATGGTTATAGATATGTGCAGTCTTCTCCTGACTCAATTTTGTCCATTTGTAGGCAGTTAAAAGTTATCATGCTGGTTTCTACCCATCTATCGCTAAGGGTAAAGCCTACTGAATCCAGCATGAGATACAAGGTTTGGATATATTCACATAGGAATATCATGCAATACATATGAGCATTAACATGTTATAATTTTGTGCTTTTTAAATAGTTGAACTACTGGTTTAAAAATACTAAAGCTAATAACAGCCTCCAACTGCATATTGAAAATAGATACTTTGACTGAAATCAATGTGCTAAAAAAGAAATTGTGTTTCACATGTCAATAAAGTTAAATAAATGACTATCAGTCAGACCCAACCTTTTATAACCCTCCCAACTTGCCGATGAGAAAAAAAAATCTCACTGACACAAAATCAATAGAGGAGAGGAATGATTCCCTTGAAAGGACCCTCATCAATCATGAGGCTGTTATGATAAAAACTGCTGTCCAATATCGGGCCATTCCATTGGCCAGCCCAAAAAAAACTCTTTGTGCTCCCCAGTGACGCAAGGTTCACTGTACAGCCACAGTACTAAATTGTGCTATGAATAATGAATAGACAGCTCAAGAAGATCTACCCACCCCTTAGTAAAAAAACATATTTAAGTGAAACACTTACAAATTCAATCTTAAACTGTATGCCTAAGCAACAACAGCAATCAGGGCCCTCAGACTCACACCCTCATGAGTGGCAAACCCACCTCAGCCTCAAAGTCTGCTTGTGTCACACATTTACAGTATAATAAGCTGTCTCCCGCTGCATTTCGAAAGCAAGGCTAGCTATCGCCCTCATTAGGCATACACATGTCACACAAAACCCGTTGAGGAGTCTGAGGTTGGAAGATCTGTGCTTTGCATTTCTGGCATTTGCAGCAGCTGTTTTGATGAGGTTTACAGTGGCTTCTTCCTAGGCCCTAACACAAGACAGCAGCTGAATGTAAGCAATGCACCCCCCAACCACACACACCCCCCTGAGATCCAGCTCACACTGGATTGTTGGTAATGTCTATCGCCCCCATGTTAGTCGGGCTTTGCAAGCAGACTAAGTTGGACTTAGTCACGTTAACTGTCATCTAGCAATAAACCTATAAATCCTTTTGCCTGGTCAATGAGTTAATTGATTAACCCAAGACTCTGCATGCTAAATTCTCAAAGCCATGCACTCCAAATCATTATTTGTCCATTTTTTGTCTGAAAAAAACAACATAATTTGTATTTGTAAAACAAATAATGAACAATTTTAGACTACTCACAAGCCCCTAATTTAAATATATAAGTTGTTTATTTCTGGGTTGGTAACTTTATTGGGTGCGTTTCTACTATCTGAAAAGATCTTGCAAATGACAATTTGGAGTAAATAACTTTGAGAATCTAATGCTACATCTTATGGTGACTTTTTCTATCCAGTTTACATCTAAGCATTAAGGAGTACTGTAGGTGGATGAGTATCCTGTCTTAGAAGTGTTCTAAAACACAAGTTCTGAAACTGTCATGTAATATGAGAGAAACAGATGTACCTGAATGTATTCCTTGTTGCTGTCCTCAGCAGGGGTCCAGCCGTTGTCATGGTTGTTGAGCCTGCCTTGTCGTGGTGACCAGCGGCCATCGTAAAAAGAACTGGAGGCACTGATCTGCTCATCAGTGATTTTTCCAGACTCCATGCCGAAAGCACTGCTACAGTGGAAAGCTGCAATTGGAGGAAAATGATGTTGTATCCCACGTTTGTTGGAATATCAGTGAGCATGCCCCAGACCCAAAATAATTCCCAGCATGTGCAAAAAACTTAATATGCTCAAAACACCATGTCTACAAGACTATTACTTATCCTAGTCCACAAATTTAAATGATTAACTAATACTTTGTGGTTTGTATTGTATAAAGCTGTGTGCTACATACTTTGCAATTACTGCACAGCAGGTAAAACTACAAGGGCTTACCCATTAGTAAAGAAGAAAATGTTGTACTCTATAAGTATACAGCTCAATAACAAGACCTTTTGCCCTATGGGTGGGAAAGGGTAGAGTAAAAATCATTAGTCTCATTACTTTTGGCTACTTCATCTTTGCTTGGCTAGAAGCATGTCTGAGTGGCTATATAAAAGCATGTTGTCAATAAAGATTTTCCAAGTATTAGTATCTGGTGAATGGGTGACTTTAACACCAACTGGGATCTATGAAGGGTCTGGGTAAGGATTCACATGCAGGTCCCTGTTCTCAGTTGTAACCGTAGGACTGTGAAGCCCCCTTGTTGAGTTTCAGAAATAAGGTGTACTCACTTTCAGTGGCCTCCTTGGGTGTCATGATGTACTGTGCGGAGAAGCCATCCTTTGCGACCGCCATGTCGGTGTGGAAGGAGAGCGACACGATGCCGGTAGACGATTGGATCTCTGGGGGCACCTTGGTCCCGCAATACCGTCCAATCAGGGGTCCAACTGGTGACACAAACAGAAAGGATTCCAGTGAAAATGATACATGAAGGCATGCCATCTTCTGAGTCTGTAATCACATGACCAAATTGGGCCCCTGATAAATGTCACTTCCCTTTGGATGAAACTGCAATTCTTGAGCATTGTTAACCAGTAAGCGGTAAGGTCTGCTGTTTTCAGACTAGGATAAATCCCATTGTTATTTAAACTCCTATTTTCCCACTGGTGTTAAAAGTTAAGGTGGCTGCTATGTCATTCTTAACTGAATATTATTACCCAGTGCATTCAGAGAAGCCAGGCAGTATATGAAATATAAGCAGTGTTAATCTGTATCACCAGTGTAAAAATAGCTGTAATAAAATAGGGCTAAATAACATTACAGTATTACAGTGGTGTCTGGCCTTCAACCCTGGTACAGTACAGTATGAAGTGTACAGAAATAGAGGCCATGGTCTCTTTGTTATTGCACAATACTTCAGAAAGGTAGGTGTTTATTTATTTATTTATTCATTATTCCCCTTAACTAGAGACAACACTTGGCAATTCACACAAATCAGAGTTTGAATATGGGTAATGATTTCATATGCATTAGTGTGGACGGTATCAGTAACCTACAATTCATTCACTTAAATGCAATAAGCAGTCATAACTGATTTTGTGCAATTCATTTGAATTGTTCCAAAGTGCTCCTGGCTGTATTTCATGCTGTCTACATGCTGTCTAAGCCATTGTTAATGGTAGCCCTTACCCTGGGGCAGTCCATCCCAGACCTCCAGCCAGTCATATTTACAGTCTCCTTCTCCAGAAAGCAAGGGGTCGTTCTCAAGGTCGAAGGTCAAGAATGTCAAGGTGACTTCCATCCTGGGTGGGACTGTGATAATAAAGATGCAGTCCAGGTTGTGGGGGTATTTGTCAGGATATTCGGGAGATTCAATCACGCCACTGAGACTGGTGAAGTTTCTTGAGCAGTAGTCCGAACCTATAATAATAGTAATAATAATAATTAAATAATTCCTTTTATTATAATAATAATAATAATAATAATAATAATAATAATAATAATAATAATAATAATAATAATACATTTTAACTTTATTAATGACAGTATAATAAAGGATCATCACATTCCTAGTATCATTGTGTTAAATTGTTCTTTATGTTCTTTATGTTTCTTTTCCTCCATTTGATATTCCACATAAAGGAACACCACAGTCCAGCAAGTTCCTTAGAAGGCTCATGGATACTGACAGTTGAAGAGCTGACACTATGTATTAGATTAACTGTTCTAGATCTCTAACTGCACTGGGCTGCTATTATCAAAATAATGACTATCCTAATCACCATAGTATAGAGTGGATAAAGCCTCTGAGTGTAATTGGTCTGCTTCATGCTGATGGGAGTGCAGTAAAGTTTGTTAAAGTTCCCTGCTCACCCACAACCCTGAGGAATCTAAGATGGCACCCTTTAGTATTAGTTCTCTATAACAAGGCAAAGATAAGCCTCTTTCCATTGGCTGGTTGTTCTGCGACAGACACTAAGAGGCACCGGGCGAGGGAGAGCTACTAGAGCCCAGGCTAACCATCCCCAGCTGTAGGAGATCATGCAGGGACTGCCTGCAAACAGGGATTCACAAGAATTACAGGGGATAAAAGAACAAATGACTTGCAATCTGAGACTCTAACTGTTAAATAACTGTGACAGTTTAGCTATTTATATACTGTTACACAAACACAAACTGTACTGCTGCTGATCTTTGGACTTGAACGTTGAATTTCAGAAATTAAAAACAGTTCAAATCTATTTTAAAAAAAAGGGAGGGATGTTCCTCTTGTCTGGGGGTTTGAACTTAACATTTAAGACATTTCAGATATTTAAGTTATCGGGAAGCTCTGTTGTTTATCTGACAGGCGTTTGTAGCATTTTACTCCGGTGACCCTGCAAACAGCATGCCAGACTGCCATTGTGTAAAAGGTATTCTCAAGTGAATTAATTGCGATGGCTCTCTGTAGAGTCGAACGTCCCCTAGAGCCAACACTATTCATACAATAAGTGCTTGAACACAGCTCCAGGAAGAGAAAACAATGAAAGGGAATGACCCCAACTTTCTAGCAGTGCAGACCCTGCAGAGTAGATGGCAGGCGTCTTCATTTCTGTGTTTCACTGGGATTTGCATGACATGAAAGGTTTCCTAGGAGGGATCTAAACTTTTTTTCCCCCATTAACAGTTCTCCGAGCTCTCAGCTTGAAAGTCAACTGCAGCTTTACGTGAAAATCAAGGCACTACTGTGCTTTCTGTTGATGTTCCTTTCATACAGTCCAAATGGTTATATTATGATTTTCAACAAGTACCTGTTTTCATGCTATTTGTACTGAGTTTAGAGATTTTGATAAAATGAATTAGGTGCAATAAATTAATTGCATGTAAAAATGTCATGACTGGGACAAGGATACAAAGGGGAGTGTGTACCCTGGAAAATAACTATATCAATTTGTCATGTCATTGCTATAAACTGTGGCTGTTATTACACACAGTTAAAACAACAAGAGAATAGTACATAGATTTTTTTATTCCTATTTTGTATTGAGACCGATTGTAATATTTATTTTAGCTTTCAGTCCATTTAATGCACTTAAAACCAGATGCGGTTTCTTAAAACTGCCAATTGCCGAAGTGGAATATTCTTTAAACCGGAAAAAACCATAACCCGGCAACAGCAGACTCCTCAACAATAACCTTTGTGGCAACATGCCCCTCCTAAATATGCACAGAACTTGTGGTAATAAGAAAAACATACCTCTGCTCTCCCAAAACCGAGGAGCACAAAAACAATTCCTGTTCAACTGCTAATGTCTAACATGTGGCAGACAAATCTGAATCAGAAACAAGGAGGAGCTGGGGTAGCATTGCGAGGGTGTGGTTTTATTGGAAGGATGGAGGAAGGCGCCAAATGCTTTAAGGTGGCAGTTAAAATAATGGGCAGTAAATACTTTGATGGCTCGCAAAGTTATATGCCAATATACTTACAGCGGAAAAACGCCCTAGGGCTGGTGGAAAGAACCCTTTACAGATTTTGTTTTTTAACAGAGACTAATAGGGATGCATCAACACATGTAAGAAGATGTACTACCAGAGTAGCCTTGGAAACAGCTCTGAAGCACAAAGTATTGGAAAGTATTAGGGTTAAAATGTAGCCATACTCAATCTTTAGGCCTGAGCAATGATGACAGAACAGATGTAGCATCCTGCCCAACACTGCCCAGCTGGTGACACCACAGAGCTGCATTCACTGAAGAGGTCAGGGGTTGGGGGGGGGAGATCACTTGAAGTTCTGCTTGTCCTTAATATTTCCCAAAAAGAGTGGCTTAAAGACGGACAAGATAACTGTGTGAGGGCTGTAAGATCAGAGGCAGGGAACCTTTCAATTGCTCTGTCCTCAAGAAGAGTCAAACAGGGAAGTCTACTGCCTTGTGCTGACACACTTTCATATAATACCACACTGACCGGAGTGGCAAAAAGCCAACTTAGTTAATGGCGGGTCCTGGAGGTCAGAAGTGAAGCTTGTAGCATTTGTTATGCCCGTGTCACCATCACCCATTCAGCCAAAACAGGAGCAGGCAAGATACCTTTTGATTCAATGGCTTTGTAATTCATTTGTACTTAAAAAAAAAAAATGTTGAAAGCTATTGAGGACAAATTGAAGGGGCAAATAAATGGATTCGTCAAGTAGTGATGACATTTCCACAGAAATCTAAACAAGACATTAAGACACCTAAAAAATGATTTCCTGTCATACGGGAAAGGAAGGATTTAATTCAGCTTTTAATCCAGCTGCTAGGAAAGAGGGCGGACACGGCTCTCGTCTGTGTATTTATTTAACATCCTATCAATGAGATGAATCGGCAATGCCTCCCACAACAGTGGCTTGGGCTGGATGAACACAGGCTTCAACACTAATACAAATAAACGATTTCTGGCGTCCTTTGCTCCCTCAGCTCGCAAACAGTGGTTAAAAATATTTGGCATAGTGCTAACATCTTAAACAAACAGCACTGGGAAAAAAAGTTCTTAATCCATAAATATTGCAAACTACTGTAGTATGTCCCCCTCCCCTCATACACACACTTCCCATTCTTACTGCCGTCACAGCAGACAAACAACATCCTATTATTGCCATGGCAACTCCATTCACATCCTCATCCCCATCCCTACTTGTTTATGAAAAATAACTATTTCAAAGAATGGAAGTGCTGTTCTGAATGGACTTCTATCACACATTTGAAAAATAGTTTGAAAAATGTAACTCAACTGCTGTGGTTTGGGGAAATTCCATGTTTGTATGAATATATTTTTGGCACTTATATATCAATTTGCTGCCCGATACTAAATGTATTTAACCCTTTGCTTGTTACTTCGGTCTAATAAACTGACCTGTTTTATAGATCTCGTAGCGCAAGGAGAAGCCTGCCCCCTGGTGGGCATAGTCAGAGGCAAATTTAATGTAGAGCACTGGTCCAGAGGAGATGATGGCAGGGGGCGCTATGTTGCTGCAGTGTTTCCCCAGCAAGTCTCCGGATTCATTTTCGCCATCTCGGATTTCAATGTAGTCATACCTGGGAAGAGAAAACAACCCAATTATCAAGACTGGCAAAGAAAATATATGGTACTGAACTTCTAAATCTGCTTTTAAAAATGTTTGGTATTTGAAGGATAGGGTATTTCAGGATAATTCAGTCCTTTTAGCACTGATAAAGCCACGGCTACCACAGTGCTGAATATATCACCCTGGTTTCAGTGTGAAGTGATCCCAGCTATTCTTTAAGTGGTGTACAGTTTTAAGTTAAATAATTATGAGGGCCTTAGGAGCAAACACTAATAGGGATCCTGAACACTATGCTTCAGTAATGGCAAAGGTCATAAAGGTTGAGCATAGAAAGATCAGTGATATATGGATGTTGGTGTGGAGTGGTTTAACTATATTGATTTAAACTATAATTGCTCTTCTAAATAAAGGATGCACATGATAATGTCTCATCTAAATAAGGAAGTATAGCTGCCTCTAGCTGCTGCCTCTACTCTCTGTCATGAAGCATTGTTCATAGTGTTCTGAAGGTATGCGACAGGCTTAAACATGTGGTGGCTAAGGAAGTCCGAATGAATCCCATCCTTAAAAACATGTCACAGGCAGATATCTCTTAAAATAATGGGGTACTTTCAGTACAGGAACACAAGGCTGTGGACTAGGAGACAGGGAGCAGAGGAGCAGATGGCTTTTTATACATAAAAGAGTCTGGCTGGGAATGCAGAATATTACGGGAGCTTTTATTTTAAGACCAACCTAATATGATACTGGATATACTGTATTGTTGAGTAGTAGTCTATTGACAAAGACCAAACTCTGGGAAATGTTTCTTCAGTGGAAATAGATTTATTCTGGATTCTACCCACGTTATTGTCATTATGGATTAGTGGTTAGTGTAGGTGTCTCCAACATAGAAAGTCATGGGTTTCATGACAGTAAGTCTAAATTGGCATCCCTGCGCTAGGCTGTCTCAAACAGACACATAGCACTACAAGAAAAACAAAAAACAATTGCCTTTGGAACCAAAGTTGACACCTTTATTCCCTTCAAAGATGGGGAGCCAGGACTAAAAGCCCACAGAATGTCTAGCAACGCAGGAAAATACCTAAATGCAGAAAGCTATGTTTCAAAACTGTCCTTTTCAATGGATTCTACATTTTTAGTTTGTTTACAAAAGCGGGGGAAGCTGCGTAGTGACACTGTTTGCATCTCTAAACTACCTCTGGGGTAAAGTTCCTACTTAATTCTTTAGATTTGTGTAAACAGAACGTATACAGTCCTACAGGTTGTAAAACGCATTGAGGATCTGTGTCTCTCTGACACTTCCAAGGACGTGTAAGCACCCTGCTGTTAATTGATTTTCACGAGTGTTGTGTTTTAAAAAAATGATTTTTCACACCTGCACATTCCCTACAAACAGCAGGCCCTGTAAACCCAACCGCCCTGAGAACGTTTGTTTACAACAGCGTTAGGGCCTGCACTTACTTACTGAAAGCTGTGTTGGAGACAGAATATGGAAAACAAGAACCTAGCCTGATTCGTTCTCTTTACCACAGCTAAAAATTTCAGATGCATAGTTTTCTGGCAGTCTTTCACAGTAGAACATTTAACAAAATTGTAAAAATCAAATAACAAAAACAGTTTCAAAAGCAATCATTACATAACCATAATTGGCCAGTCAAACTTAATATGCTTTAAGAGGCTTTAAATATTAACTAGATTTAATGAAGTCCCTTAAGGGTTTACACTCCTTTTAGTTTCCTGCGGCACTGAATAAAAAACAACCAGTGATTTACCATTAAGTTCCTTTAAACATTGTTATTTATGACCCAAAAAATATTCTAGCTATTGTTATGATGAATTCAGATATGATGTTAATTATAATTTAGGGTCCAGATTGTCTGGATCAAGCACATTGCACAGGCTTTGTTTTTAAGTATTAAGTAGCTATTAATGTGTTAATACAAGTTATGCATTTGCTATATGGATTAAAATATCCTAGTCTAGGATAATCATTACAATTCTTTCTTTATTCTGCTTTTGCGGTTCTTTCAGAATGGTCAATGCATCACTAATCAGTTTAACTGTGATGCAAAGAGATGGGCAACAGAGATACAGACGACCGTCTGCCATGACTTCACTGCTCCTAACATGAACCCTGTGGCATCCTATTGATTCCTCATTAAAACAGTAAAATTGATTAAAAACCCATTCCCCTTTTTTGGTTCGTTAATTCCATAGAATGAGATCATACATACAAACAGTGTGACTGCCTGGTCACATGTCCACTATAATTAGAGAGCAATCCTGGACCCCACATGTGGCTTCTTGTCAATAAGTTATTGCACCGCAATATTTGGGTCACCTACTTTTTTACCTTCTTATTCTAACACAGTTGATGTATATTAAAGAATACATTGCATGGAGTGTAAACTCTACTGGATTTTAAACATGTTGTCTCTGCTCAGTGATTAATAAAGTACAGCTAGTATAGTACTGTAATAACATTGATGGGTTATTTCTTTGTTTCAATAATGAGAAGTCTATGGTGTAAAGAAACTCAAATCCTTTCTCAAAGGCCTGTTCATGCACCCTAAAAAAGAGATACTCCCGTACTCCAACACCCAACAGTCCAGGATGGTGGAACTACTGTCGCTCGGATTAGAAATGTAAATGAGGTCCTGTCAGTTTTGTGGACATTAGACTCCCTCGGCATTTGTTGAAGAACAGCAGGGGTATATTGACCCCAGAGCCCTAAGTAAACCTCTACAAGGACCATCATTAATCCCATCATCAGCATGGGGGACAGGACCACTTTGGGAATTAACATGCATGTTTGATGACCAGAAACTTCACATAATGATAGGAATTGTAGCTGTAAGAATTGCTATAGACATGTTCTGGAGTTATAAGTTTTTAGTGTCATCTTCACTCCTAGATTCCCTTTTTTATCTCCGATATTTTAATAATGGAATAAGTAAATTGCACCTGGCCGGCTCTCTGTTCCTATTATAATTGAGTGACAATAATATAGCCAGACAGGACTAATTTCTGCAAGGCAAACTACACGTCTGTAAGTCATTTCATCTTTATAACTTTAAAAGCAATGTGGAATAATTGCATATTACATTACAGATTTATCATATTTTTTAATAGAAACTGCTGGTCAGTGTGCAATTCCTAAATTCCATGTGACATATTCTGAAATGAAGATCTGGGCTCGGTTGGGTAGTGCTGGGGTAAAATGACACTGTAAATTTTAGGTAATTTTAGGGCGATGTATAGTGTCAGTTTCAAAGGGATTTTGGTTACTGAACCATTACACATATTTTTTACAGGTAACTTTGTGGATTTAGCTTTGTGGTTTAACCTAATCGTATAAGCTCGTCTTAGGTAGCCCTATCCTCAGATGTCCAGCAGAACGAAACGCAGAAAAAACAAAACAAAAAAAAAACAGTTAGTTGGAGAGCAGTTAAACAAGAAGCCACACTGCTCCAACAAGGTTTCTCCCTGGGGTTTCACACCACCATTTGTTGGTGTTGTCCAGATGTTTTTCTTAACATTCCTTCAGCATTTTCAGAGCCTTATCTACTTAAAAGGGACTTTTTTTTATAGATCATAAAGCATTCTTGAGAAATATAGCACCTGGGCCACGACTTAAAAATGAGGTACACTCATTTTCAGAGCGATCAGCAAATTGCCTATATAACAAACATTTACCAAAACAGTGGAGCAGACAGGTCTTACTCTTATTGAGGGTGATTGCTCACCTGTTCTGCATGAACGTAAATCTTGATAGGATTAAATTGTGCGGAAAATGAATAGACGAAGCATGTCTTTAAAGCACTATGGCTTTCTGCATCCGTAACAAGTCTAGTAATAAAATCATTTAGAGACACTAGATTTGAAAATAGGGTGAAGAGCTCTCAAATAAGCCTTAGCAGGGACATCACCGTATAGAGGTGTGGTCACATAGGAATGAAAGTGGCTCTTAGAGATATATAAACAAGAGGCAGGATGGTGCAAAGACTAATGCAAACCTATAACGCTGAACTGCTTAAGGTATTGAATGGTCAGGTCAGCTTAGGGACTTGGCACACCAGTTACACTTGGAAATCACAATCTAAATGGAAGGAGAAAAAAATCTGCAAAGGCAACAATGCTAACAACAGTAATACAGTGGTGTACAGCAATTCAGGAGTGGTCTGTGCTATTGTCTGCGAAGATATACTGTACTTAGGAATGCTATTAAAAAGATAACAATAAGAAACAAGAATAGAGTACCCAAAGGGAGGTCACCATAGAGACAATAAAGAAATAGAGAGGCGGCTCATTCCCAGGGGAATTATTGCATTCAAAGCGTCAACAAAAAAACAGTATCTTTGAAATCTTAACAGCTCTTGTATTTTCGCCAGCAACCACTACGGGAAGTCGAGTATGACAAGTCTGACTGCAGCTCATAAACAAAGATTGAGATCCAACCATTCAGCCAGGCGCCTCACACCACTTTAATTATGAACAGGAAAAAAAATATACAGTCTTCGCCCCCATCTCTATCTTGATACAGGCCGTGGCTCACAAAGGAAGATTCTATCTTGGCTGTTCCCTGCTTCATCTTTGTCTTCCCACTAACAAAGACAGTTATGTCCTCAAAGCGAAAGACACTGTTTAATTATTTTAATATTATTCCTTATTATGAAAAGAACAAACCTCAGAAAAAAAACAACATGGCTGTGGTTCATTTTTCTTTTTTACTAACTTCCATTTAATGCCCTCTCCCTCTCTGCTGCTCTTGAGAAAGCTGCTCCTGTGCTTTAAATCAATCGGTAGAAGGATACAGTGGACCCTATTTACAAAGCTTTTACTCATGCGTTATTAAAACAATAAGTACAGTTTTATGACTAAAGTACAGTTTTTATGTTGATTAAAAGTGACTGTAGTTGTCTTCTTAACCACACTCTAAGAAATGTATTAAATACCAAATGTATTTAGTCCATCAAAACTTCAAAACCTTTTAGTGTTTTCAGTAGAGGGTTGCCAACCAACATTAACATCAACTATCCATAAATGTGATGATGCATGGTAATCTAGACCAGGTTTTGAAGATGACAACTGGAGGCCAGACCTAAACTCACTTCCTGCATAAAATGTCCCGCCTGAGCTTCTCTTTTGCTGAGCAACGATCTTTCTGACTGTCGCACAGCAGTTGCTGTCTAGCTTATTGATATTTTCTTAAGAATGTAATGCCTTGAGAGCTGGTAAGAGTTTTAAGGTCTGGAAAGGTCAACGGTTCAATTTACACACACACACACACACACACACACACACACACACACACACACACACACACACACACACACACACACACACACACACACACACACACACACACACACACACACACACACACACACACACACACACACACACACACACACACACACACACACACACACACACACACACACACACACACACACACACACACACACACACACACACACACATCAAAATCCACAGCAGCAATTTGCTGCATGACATTGTCCAACATTTCCTAACTCAATTAGTGGCATTTAAAGACTCTTTCTGTGACTCGGAGGCAATATTAAAATACCAGGTACAGGCTCCCATAGTAACTGTTAGTATCAGTTGTCAACCTTTACAAATGTTCATATTTAAAACTATGTATAGGCCAAACGTTCTTCAGTTTAGCCTTCTCGGTGCAATTCTTGTATACTGGTATGTATTATTGTAGTTATAATGCTACAATAAAACATTTTTATAGACTTAAAAGGCTCTTACTAAAAGAGCACAGTTGCTGCTTCACTAGAAAAATGATACACAAGACTGGTTCTGACCCCATGATATGCTTTGTTGCAGAACGCTAACTCCTCTTGTGTGGCTAGCTGAAATATCTCTGCCACTTAAGCAGGGATGTTCAGGATGAACATAACTGTTTGCTACAGCAGCAGTCTCAGGCATTGACCATCTTTTCCAAGTGGCCAGGCAGCTCTTTAACATGATCATACTGGTCTAATGAATTGCTCTGCCTGCTAATCAGCAGCCTCAAGATTATTGCTATTCTTTTGTGCCAGCTATACACTCCAATATGGCTTCCACTGGGGGCGGCCTAAGGCCTGAAACAAGCAGTAACTTCTCAGGGGAATGTTTTGGCATGGACAAGCGTTCGATGTCCTGTGCTTTTCACTGGGGTGGTTGTGTTAGTCAATCAGGTGTGTCTATTATCTCTTATCAGTGTTCTTTGGTGAGAAAGGATGTCTTTGTAGCCCATCTCCTTGTTTTTTTTCTCTCTTTTCCTAATGGATTTTTTTATCTCAGTACAAATACTTTATCTCTTGTTTCCCAGTCGTTGCTGCCTCTGCCAGCATGATTGCTCTATCCTTGTCCCGACACCTCGACCGTGAAGTGTTTACATCACTAGTTTTCACACTCTGGTAGTTCGCGTTCCACTGAGAAGGGAGGAAGCAAATAAAAAGAGAAGAATTCGTTCTTTGTCAGAAATCAATTACTCAGGATGACACTCTATTACACGCCTCTGAGCTCAGCCCACTCTCACTTTGGGAACATTTTTGACGGGGAAGTATACAGCAGGGTCCATCAAAGATAACAGTCTAGTCCAATGTGTTGAGGCTAAAATCAGCGAAAGGTTCCTCCACTCAGCAGGATATGATAGCCGTTACTGCCGTTTCAGGCACAAGAGTGTATGAATGAAACAGTGACATATGAGTGACAAGACGCTATCTTCTGCTTACCCTCCCCCTAATTGAGGTCAATCCCTGGCGTAGTTTACACAGACATCTTTAGTAGCATTATTTCATGCACTGAAGGCTGTTTTTTTGGGGGGTTTTTTTTTTTTACATTTGGGTGATTTTCAATGAAAACTCACCAAAGTTAAACATTTACCCTCAACAAACACAGTAGTTTTTGGAACTTTTTTTTAAAAGTTAAGGGTTTATTCACGCCATGTCGGCCACACAAGCAATGGAGGTTGCAGGTAAAATGTTGTGCTCAATTAAGATACAGCATAGGTATGCTGTCCCTAGCAGGGAGGAAGGACTTGAAGAAAGAAGGGAACAAAGGCTTTTATTTAGGGTTGGTTTATGTGTATAAAATGAACCGAGTAGCAGTCATTGTTTTCAATAGTAACAGTTTATGTTCTTGACTAGAGCAAATAAAACCTTTCACTCTGGCACTGATTAGGGTAATTACTGTAGCTCAACTGTTTGTCTGCTAAACATCATAGAAATCCACCCCAGTTTTAAAAGTCCCCCTGTCCAAAGTAATTTGATGGAGCTGATTGTGCAAACACCTCTGTCCACACATCGGGTGAAATGTAAAGGACACCAGCAGTGAGACATGGCATACCAATGTGATACTCCAGTACAGGCGATTATACTTGTAGTGTGTCCACTAATTGATTTTCTATACAAAAGGTGTATCAGTCAATGGCCTAGGTCAGCATGATTCTCTGGACACTTTTTTTCTGCTCTATCCACATGGTGCTCGGAAGAAATATGGCCCAGCACAAAACGAGTTAAAGTTAAAAACAATAAATACTTGAATTGTTTAAAGTGGATTTCTCTTACTATGAGCCCAGCAGTTCTGTGGCACATAAAACAGTCCATCGCACAGGAAGTACGGTATTTATAGAATTGACCCTTTTTTCTGATTAACCACTAGAGGGCGCACACCACACTGGAAACTCAGTTGCCTTGGCCTGGCTTCCTTAATCTGTTTTTATTTTTGCCTTACTTCATATTTTTAAAACTTGGTGAATTTTTTGGCCTCTGTTTAAGCTGGTTTATAGAATCCGGATGAAAAAAAACCTGACACTGCTAGAATTCTATTATAGGAAGAGTTAACAGTATTGGTCTACTGATGCATATGTCTTTGCAGTAATTAACACACAGGTGGAAAGTTGACTTCTGTTTAATTGCATACGTTTTCCTTATCAGAGCAGCTCCAGCTTTGCCAATTTAATTGGAAAATGACAGTTTTCAGGACCTTTTGGCCCTATCAGGATTTAATCATATAGTCAATTTATTTATTTTTTAACATTAAAAAATATCCATCCATTTGGCCTTTTTTATACTGCTATCTCATTCTACAGAGTGTATTAAAGTGAATGAGCTCACCTGCAGTCGAGTTTTTCAAGTTCAAAGTGAGGGTTAAAGTTGAGGACAATCTTTTGAGTTGGTTCAGGAGCAGTAATGACCCACTCGCAGCGCTGGTGAGGCGGGTATTCGTGCGGGTATCCTGGAGACGTGATGTACCCAGCATCCTTTGCGTTCAAACGACCTCCACATGAAGTCTCTGCAAAAAAAAAGAAAACAAAGTTTTAAGAACTGTCAAAGCTCCCTTTAAGTACAGTATCCTAATTTATGAATGAAGTTTAAAGTTTTCTGAACTCCCCACCACCCCCATTGGTAGACAAACCCAGGGATATGACTTTCCTTGACTCTACAAACCAAGGGTCATAACATGGCTTTTACCTTGTTATGCTACTGTAAATAGCTTCTATTTTGAAGGGGCTGACTGTATTCAGAAAGGGTTGTTTCTTTGTCAGCCACTGTTTCAATTATGAAAGAGTCTTTGAACCAAATCGCTATAATAATAACACATTCTGTCCATGTATTGGGCATTTGGAAGAAACTTGGTCACAGGTCACTGCTGCCAAGGATTTTGAGTTCAAGGGTCATTTCAATTCGGTATGGAGGTAATATCTGGCACAATGCAGCAATTCTCCTAAAGTATGAAAGGTTTGTTCAGCTACTGATCACATCTTACAAGAGCTCATGGTAGCCATCTGCAGGCTGCATGTTATAAGACAAATCCTAAATTACTACTTCATATCTTTTCATTCGTTGTGAAAGGGAGACTTAGAAACAAAAGGGTTTATTACTGGAGGCCTTGCAGATAAAAATAGAGGTCTCGCAATTTTTTTTCCTCTTTCACAAAAAAAGCCCCCCCCCCCCCCCCAAAAAAAAAAAAATGAGGCCAGCTTTGTTCTCTTTTCAATACATTTATACCTTTTCATTATGATCTAAACAGGGTGTATCTTGGAAGAGGCACTGAAGACAAGACTCTGTAATTGACAACACTGGGTTTGTGGCTCCAGTCCACAGTGAGGCTTGGAAACAATTACATTCCTCATAAGTAGTCATTCCTATTATAGGTTATAATGAACCCAGTTGGTGAATTCCACTGAAAAAACATTTTATCTAAATACCAGGAACATTATTATACGCATTCCAGGACAGAAATATAATTTATGACTTGGAATGAAGAAAAAAATAAAAGAATGCAAACCTGTTATTATAGGCAATATGTGGTCTGTTGTGAACAAAACCCGAAATGACCTGCATGGAGTTACATTTTGAATCCTATTATATTTTAAATAAAGGTTTACAGACAAGGCAGTGTTCTTTAATCAATTTAGTGGTTTCATTTTTTTCATGTCAATTTTTTTCCAGTTTTTCTTCAGTTTGTTCAATATTACTTTAAAAGAACTGCTGTTAGCAAAGCAGGTAAGTGCAGGTCCACACTCTTTGCAACTGCTATTTCATGGACCTGTGTAAGTCACAGCTCCTTGGTTTAGTCTAGACACGGAGGTGTAACAGCTTTAGAAAACCACCATAGTCTTTTTGAGTCCTTTGACTGCTGGTTTTAAAATTAAACCTAATTAAGACGTCCCGACTTGCATGTGATACATGCTAGACGGCAGTCGGGTCCCTTTTGAAGGGAAAAGGATCCTATAACTCAGCTACAGCTTCATGAATGATTGTGTTTTACTGACTTGTGGTGTACACTTCATATCGCAACGACTGCCATATGGCCAAATTACACAGAACTCAGCCTATGCTATTTTGAAGTATATATTCATAACCCAGTGTTCATATCCCATATCCATGTTGGAACGAATGGCAAATACCATTTCTATTGATTTATTTATTTATTAAATAAAACTGTTTTTGTGCCTCAGCTTTATTCAATTTCTTTCTGACGACATATTATCATCTCTTTCTTATCCTGCCTACACAGATGAAACAGCTACTTGTTTATACTGTCAGATGCAAATGTGTGACCTTTTTTTCTTATATAACATGTAGCCTGTTTATTCAGATAGAGGGTAACTCATGAAAGCAAGAGATATAGGTAATCTTTCATTTTTGAACTGTATGTCAAAAGATTGGAGAGGGCTGTGTTCAAAAAGCTTTTTTCAGGAACAGTGGATTGAAGCCTGGTACCAGGACACCGGGAGACGTTTGAGGCTGCATCATACCCCAAGTCTCCCCTGGTGTGCCATGCAGTGACCTGAAACCAAGTCTCCTGAAACCAAGTTCCAAGCCACAATGTTGACTTCTTGTTCCCTCAGCTTTAGATATCAAGATAGTGAAGAGGTATCGGCTGCAAAAAACGGAGTACTGTACATCCGGAATACTGTTGCTTGCTTATCCTGTAGTTGACTTTCTGCATGGCAGGCCGTCAACGCACGCATTCTTTTAAATCAAACAAAAAGTTTTATTGCAGGCAGACCAAACTGTTTGCAATGGTGGGTTTGATTAAATGATATTTCAAACAAGACTGCGGGGCAAAGTGACAGTCAGCAGGCTGGGAAACCAGCGTGCCGTGAGATGGTGTTATTCTTAAAATAATAATAATAATAATAATTTGGTGGCCATAGCTGAAAAAGTACATTCATTATTAAAGAAGCCATTCAAACTGCTGCTGTGATGGGATACAAATGGGTTTTGTAAACAACACAAAGACCTGTATTACTAACAGATGGAATTCTAGTGGATTGGTAATTGTACAAACTAGGACTAGGGTAACTAATTCAAAGCCACAATAAGGTATACTGGATAGTAATGTGAACCTGTGTTAAACTTGGCTTATGTGAAGCAAAACCAGCACATAATTTTAAAAAAAAGGACAAAAGACCTATTGGGTATGGATTGTACAACATCCACAGCTTATAATATAGAATGGTTCCTTAACATGAGGAGCAGGTGGTCTTGTCACACTGAAGCACAATAGTGGGTGGTTTTATTGTTCACTTTAGTGCACAGCCAATTTCAATGCTAATCAATACTATTAACCAGACAAAACGGGTAGATATAGTTGGGTCTATCTGAACATGTGTAATTGTCAGAACTGATTAGCAAACCCTGTAATTGAACTTACTATATCATGTGCATTGAATTGACATATCATTTAAAACCTGCATACTTAACCAGGTCCAGAAAAGGTGGAGCTCTCTCCTATTGATTATAGCAAGTACAGTAAGGTATAACTGAGCAACACCCTGCACTTCTGCAACATTCCTGTTTACTGTATTGATAACTGCCAATGTGCTTTGTCTGGATCAATATGGCAATCAGCACATCAAACCTACAAAAATATTACCTGGTATAAGAATTGATAACATTTGGACCATTTTTTGAGCAATGCACTCAATCCTAACTGTATTATATCCTCTTAAATGTTTAGAGCTGGAACTATATTACTCAAGGGGTTAAACTGAAATGTGTGCTTAATAACATTTATTTTAGTTCAATGGACTAATCAAGTTATTGGTATTAAAAAATCTATTGTTATCAGTTCGGCTCCCCTCACAATACAACTCCCCCTCATTGAAACTGTCCTTATATGTAGAAAAGTACAGACCTCGACAGAAAATGTTAGGGTGACCTTACATTCTCCTATTCGCAGTAGTGGAAAATAACTATTTAAATAATGACCCTTTCATTCAGAAACCATAAAAAATAATGAATTCATTATGTAATTAGTTGATTTATTAATTGATCAAAGAAATATCGACACAAGCACAGGCTACATCTTGTTACTTTCAAAACAACGTTCTCAACTTCATGGTGACCAATGTGTTAGGCACCTGGAGAATTTTGGTTTAAAAAAAATCAATCTATGTCTAAATCAATCGATGCAAACTTAATCGGACTCTAATTTAAAACAAACCTCTTTAATGGTCCATATTGAAAGCGTGTAGAATATATAATTTCAACAAGTGGATTGCAGTGTTTGTGCCGTAGACTCCTTTTCCGTACTCGAGAATGTCAGCACTTTGCACTGCCCAAACACCCCCCGAGCAGATGGAGTCAGTCTTCTTGTTTTCCAACCACAGTCAGTCAGCTAGGCTATTGCCTAATAGCAAACAGCCTGCCCTGGCGCTCTCCAGTATCAGCCAGAAGATAGATTCCACGTTCATTTCTCCAGTCATGAGTTGTTAGTTAGTTGTTACAGTAATACAACCGTTACAACTTACGGTAACGTGTATGTAATGCCCAATGTCTAAGTATTGAATAGACCTACAACAAGTTAAACTGTGTCTTAAAATCTTATCATATATTGATCCACACATCTTGAGCAGAATAGAATTTGCTGTGTCAAGAAAAAACATATCCTCAGTCTCCTACTAAGTGCTGCCCTAGCTTTTAAATACTTTTAAGAACATTTGGTTCTGCCGAAAAATGATGAGGCTGTTATTATAAGATAACAAAAAATCAAACACTCGCCGGACGAAAGGTTGTTTTGAAGCGGCCTTTCTTCTAAAGGTTTGCTTGAGCTTCTCTTCCAAAAGTCGCAACACACAGTAAGCTTATTAACAGTATCGTTGGATTTTAATAGAGTGTTGACTGAGTATTCTCTGTTATATTCTAATACAGGATGCCCTCTTGATATCCAACAAAAACAATTATTATTATTATTATTATTATTATTATTATTATTATTATTATTATTATTATTTATTTGAATTGTAACCATGTAGGCCTACTGCTCTGTAACACACGTAAGTTGCCCTGGATAAATGCGTCTGCCAAATAAATACGTAATAATAATAATAATAATAATAATAATAATAATAATAATAATAATAATAATAATGTTCAGGAGTCGGACAAAGATAACATGGTTTTAGAATGATCTCGTGAAACTTGGTTAACGAGATAAAAGTAGCCCACATAACGAAACAGGAGTTACGTGCGTTGTGCCGCAACCTGTAGTGTCATCATCACCAAGATCAATATTCCGTATGTCACTTAATGTATTTTGTTTAGCTACATTAACTGACAATCACATCCTTTGAAATAAATAAATAAGTAAATAGGCTAAATAAATAAAAACACACACACAAAACACAAAACCAAGCCTACTGTCGCCAATTTATTTGAATTTACATAGCATTGTATCCTATGTTTCATGTATGTAGTGTGCAATAAACTATTGTTAGGCTACTATTCCGTCATTTCTCTTTTGAAATCAAATGTACATTCTAAATAATGGTGCTATCTACTTCGAATTACAGCCCTATCTCAGTACAAAGCAGTTTAACATACAAATACATTGGGGAGGTAGCCTACAATAAAAAGCTTAACGGTTCAGAGGGAAACTCAAGTTTCATCAAGTCATTAATGGCCCGCAATAAACCATCTCTATAAACGAGTCATCAACTACAGGACACACGATTTTTAGCGCTTCATTTTCTATGGCCTTCCCTCCAATTCTATAGCATTTTTTTCAGAACTGCTGCTAAAATAATAATAATAAAGTTGCCGGTACTAGAAAGGGAACTTTTGCTAATTGATTATTAACTCGAGGTATTAATCCATATTTGAGCATCTGTTCTCCGGGATAATAACGCACGTTTGATTTATATGTAATCCTGCCGAGGTAGGATAAATGCACAGCTCAATGGTGTCGCGTTGTCTATTCAAGTAATGTAACCTAAAAAGCCAGAGTCTGATTAACAACAACGAAATATAATAATGTATACTAAAACAGTAAGCAGAAGTGAATGATTCACACAAAATCACACTGTGTAGAAAACGTAGACCTATATCTGATGAAAAGAAATGCCAAAAGGTAACTGGAATTTCACGGATTATGATATATATATATATATATATATATATATATATATATATATATATATATATATATATATATATATATATATATATATAAAACACACACACACACAATTAGGAAACCCCATTTCTCAAATTAAGTGTTTCTTTCTTGATAATAGTCATTTATACATCCTAAAACGCGTTACAGTTACTTTTGCAATGTTTTCCTTGAAAACAGCATAATCCGAATAGACTGGTAATCTTCATAAAATGCTGCGTTTTGGCAACCTGTCAAGGTTTTAATGCAGGTTTATAAATGCATTTCTAAACTACCCCCAATAATAAACAGGCGACTCATCTTACTTTATACTTAATTAACTTAATAATATTGAACTTTGAAGAATGGGTTGAAATTGTACGGTTCCCATAAGAAAAAACGATTTCTGCAGATTTCGACACTTCCTGACTCACGCACAATTAGGCTAGAAAAGGCGCTGTGCTTTCTTAGTCTTATGTTTTGCATTATTAGCGGGGGTTTATAATGTTTTGTTGCTTGCAAAGCAATCGTAGTTAAATGCAAATAAATAAATCAACTCTAAAAAATAAGATGAGGTTTTGTTTTAGCGCACAATACAAATCTGAAAGTATATTCTCACGTTTTTGTGTATGTATTTATAAACCCTTGATTTGTAACAGATGCTATAACAGAGCTCTGTTCTGTGTTACTATTGTACAAACATGCGCTCAAGCTGTCATAACATAAGAATAATAATAAATAAGAAGAAAAAAACACTTTTAACAGAACTATCTAACTACACCCACATACAAGTAATCAGAATTATGTCTACATTACCTTCTTGTCCAGAGACTGCTGGAGTTAAAAAGCAGAGAAGTAAAATTCCAATTAAAGGTATTATTATATCCATCTTGGGGTAAAATCCTGCGCTCTTTTCAATTAACTGTAAATCTTTTCAATCGGTTTACATGGACTGGCTTCTTTCCACCACTGCGTCTGTGGCTTTCTCTTGAGAAATTAGATTTTGTTCCCTTCTTCTGACACTTCCTTTATGATTCACAGTTAAAAAAAACAACAAAAAAACGACGTCTTTGGAGCTAAAAGAAAGTCCCTCTATCTGAAAATAAATAACTGTACATGCGTTTATATTTTTTGACAAACATCGGTAGACAGCGGGATTTGGTTATTCAGTCGATTCATTCCAACAGTTATTAAAATCTTCAGAACGGTTTAACGTCACCAGATATACTATACTGTATTAGTCGTATTGGGAAATACAGTGTTTTATTTTAGTTGTTGTCGAGGTGATCGAGTTTGGGAATGGTATTGCCTTGGTTCGTTTTTAAAGAGATGGCTAGTTTTCTCTCGATCGCTTTTTGCCTTGGCTGCCTCCTGCTCCTTCTCTCTGTTTCTGAGTTCTGAGTCGCTCTGCAGCAGCATGTGGCTGTAATAGCATTAAGGCATTGTTGCTATCGGATTACACTCAGCGCCTTGTACCGCCTCCCCCTGTCTCTGATTAAAGAGGCGGACTGACGCTTTCTTTTTTTGAAGTTGGAAATGAGAATACACACACATCAAATACACATACATCAAATACACATCAAACCAACAAGGCTGATAGGGAACCACAGGTAACCTACTGTATTTCTAGATAACAATAAACAGTAGTTCTAGATAAGTAAAAACTGTGAAAGACAATAATACCAACACCACTACTACCACCACCTCTACTACTTTCAGTTTTTTAACTGAACTTCAAGAGAACCTCCAACTGTATTACAATATAACTGTATATGATAGGCTACAGAGTCGATGAACTTTAACTAAGAAAAACTCCAAGTCACAAAGGCAAAATATCCATTGAAAATCCTAGCCCACACACAAATAAAAACATAGATGGACGGCAGCCTAATACTTTTTGAACAACAAAGGACAGCTCAAAACAGCAAGCCAGGACTGGTTTTGTGAAATCAAACCTTTACAACAGGTTCTAGAATCTAAACAAGAGACAGAAAACATTGCACAACACAACGGGCATGAGCCAGAGCCTTTTGAAAAGAGGCTGGCAGTAGGAATTGAACTCTTGGGCAGAGGATGTTTGCTTGGATTCCAACCCACATTGAGTGACACAAACACCACACCACACCGACAAGAAACACAATCTGAAGGAAACCTCTGGTACAAAAGAGGTTAGATCAGTTCAAAAAGACAATGACAAGAAATTCAGGAAAGTCCGGTGGGGCACATATCACCATTGTAACTCATATCAATTAACAAGACACAGCAATCCTAAAACTGGTGTGCAGTCACCCAGGAATATCAGTGTTGAATGTGTGCATCTCAATACATCTTCATTTCTGTTTGGCCAGGTCAAAAAAGTCAAAATAAGATCATGAGCTCTGGTGATCATTCAGGGCTTGCAGGGAAAAATCTAATTTCCTTTGTCTATGTGAATAAACCCATTGTATGGGGTACGCCATGAGTCTAGTACTATAACCTGTTTGCCTAAAATATGTCTAATCACAAACCCAAGAAATCTGAATCCTCACAACCAACCCATGTGCACTTGATAGAGCTTCATGGCAGAATTTTTAAAAGGAGTGTAATGAGCTACTGCAAATATGGCTTTTCTTTTGGACTTTTAAACTACAGACATGCCAACTTTGACATTCTTTATGAAGAATTGTGGCTTTGGGAAAGTGATATAGCTTTAGAGGAGAACTCTGCAAAGTTCAGCATTGGGGTTGACCGTTTTCAGCAAGTAGTTTTTGTAACACAAGTAGGTTTTGATATAATTAGGATAGAGTGGGGGATATATGTATAGCTTTTTAATCTCTGTGAAACACACATCAAATCAGAAAAGTCGAAAGCAGCCCAAACAGTCTAAAATTGAACTCTATAAAAAAAAAAAGAAGTAGGGTTGAACGCCACATTTTTTTTCAATTCTGCCACACATCACACATCACACATCAAAGCCAGCAGCTTCAAACCAGCAAGAAGCACTAACCTAACATCATGTGACCATAAACACATACCAAACCCACTGAGGGATGAGAATACAGAAGCCTAAAATCAAATCAGTTGAATTCCTGGGCTATATTTATCAAGTGAAGACACTGAAACCAACTTGTCCTGTCTGAATCAATCTAGCTCTCCATCAATTAGACATCAAGTTGAAGGCAATCTGCTGATTGGAAAGGTATTCGGTATTATAAAGGTAAACTATAAACTATTAATTCGTATATGGTGTTTTTCTGCAGTCAGTTACAGAAATGGACGAATCAATTGATTGCACAGGCCAAGAACAGGGTCTGATCAGTAATAATGGATAGGCAAATTATCCTATTGGACATCCCAATTGCAGGAAAGTGTCAGATCACATTGGAAATATGTATGCTTTTATTGCAGAGCTGCTAGGCTATGAAATCAGGGTAAAAATTATACCACATAAATAAGACCTAACTGCCCAATTTGTCCATTTCAGTCCCTTTATTGCACTCTGGGATTGACTTCAATGAATACGAGCACCCCAACCCAACAATCTCTGCACTCTCTATTTAAGTCTTTGGAAGAAGAATAGTCCCTGACACTGTTCTTCAGAAGACCTTCCAACATTTTGTAGACTCCACACCTAGGCGTCTCCAAGCTGATGTCGCTTCAGCAGATGGCCCATCTTACTAACTAGTGATGATGACAGGAGCTTTTTTTTTTTTTGCAGGGCAGTGCATAGACCATAATGTGCTTTTATTACTGTTTGAATATGTAATTCAAAACATAAAAGTGCACGAGTTAAAACCTGAACCCTGTAATTGTGTTTGGCCTCATCAGAAGCGTACCCTCACCAAACTAAAATAGTAAATTAGTATGTTAGCTCTAAGAATACAGCTGACATTCAAATTCACTTTTCCAGTTTGGTAATGGTTGGTATTCCTTTTCTAGAAAAAATAAACTCTAGCTATCTTTTCCTTTTACGCTGAGCACTCTGTGAAGTTATTTTATCCTCTGAATTTAAGACCCTTAAGCATTATAGCAATTCTACTCAAATCCCCTAATCTAACCAACTCTCACTTTGATGTTTAGGAAAATAGCTAAAAAAAGGACATGGAGCAAATTACACCATTAATACATTATTAAAACACTGAGCTGTTGCCATAGGGAAAAAATGGTCTTGAACACAAATCTTAAAAGAAATCTATTATTATTATTATTATTATTATTATTATTATTATTATTATTATTATTATTCATGATTTTAATAGCTATTTTATTAAATGTAAACCTTCTTCATAACACAATGCATACCTGACTAATCTACTGCTGAAGATGTACTTAGTAAATCAATTACATTTCTTACCACAAGGGATATTTAGGTGGACATTATATAATAATAATACATTAATCATGCTTGTTTGTAAATGGGATCTTTACAATTAAGCCTCAGTATTGACTTTATTGAATCAACAGGTTATCTTAACAATTCAAAAGCCCGATGTTATTTATTTATTTATTTATTTTGAGATAGCACACATGATTAGCAAACTTGATCTTATATAATTACATCATTCACAGTAGTTGTTGTCTGAGTAAAAACGAAATGTTGGAAAGATTATTTTACAAATTCAATTAAATCACTTCTGTCAAGGTAGTTACAGACCAAATAAAGGGATTAAGTAGTGATTTTTGCCAAGAAGTGACTTTGGCACGCTCTATAGATATTAAACTAAACCAAGACAGCTTCAAGCATCAATACTTCATACTATAATTATGTCAATTAACAAGTTGCAGCACCTGTTTATAACTTAGAGTAAATGCTAAGAGTGAAACATGTGTTGGGTGGGGAATACAACAGCATACAGATACTTACTAAACACAGCCTTTCGTTTTAATAATAATAATAATAATAATAATAATAATAATAATAATAATAATAATAATAATAATAATAATAATAATCAGTGTCATGTGAATACTGAACATCCTGATAAATCATCATGAGACATGAATCTTCACTGATCTTACTTCTCATTTCCCCGGAGTTCTGCTGAAGTCACGAGAAACTGCTTGCCACAAAAGCTATGATCTTGTGCCCTATTGAAAAAAAACAACTCATGTATTATTATATATTTTTTTTCTAACTCCATCTCACTTTCTATGTGAAGCTTATGGAAAAGTTAAAATGATGGTTTAACTAACAGTTTATTGCCATCATATTGTTGGCGTCTCCACATTAATCAATCGCAATACTATATAATTACAACCAGTCTGTACATTTCTCACAGTGCGAACATCTCCAATGCTATGTTGCTTCGAACCATCAGGGGGCAGCTCGCAGCCAGCAGAGCTGCCTGGGAAGCAGGGGAACAAGACGGGTAGAAAGAATGAAAGAATCCCTCCAGGGAGGAAGAAACCAACACACGCGCACACACACGCACACACACAAAGCTTCAAAACATCAGCTCCAGTCCACGAGAGCACGTAATAGTTTGCATATTGCTGTCTCTCATCTGCCTTTGTGTAAGGGGATTATCGTTGGATTTTGTAGCATACAGTAGGCTAGTACAAAACTGACTGCTGTCACCGGCCAAATAGGATTTGAATGAAGTTGAATAAAACAATTATAATTTTGCCGTAGTGACGAAAGAATAGATTAGAAATCGCCAAGCTCTTTTTATAATTGAACATTATTCTATGTCCAACAAAACATATACACAAGGAATCTAATATGGTTTTGTTAATCCTATCGCGATTGTTCTGGGTTTTTTTTAAAACACATCTTGTAGAAATCTAATAGAATAACTCCCCCAACACCAGCAATCATATTTATATATCTAATATGAATTAATATATGCAGTATGTACAATGTCACAATGCTTAGATTTGTATCAATAGAATTCTATAGAAAATATATACAATTGTGTTAATTCCATTGAATAAATCTAAGGTGTTCATGTTTTCTAAAGAAAATCCACTGAGATCATGTAGAAATTCTATAGGATCCTATACATTCTCTATAGAGATTTTTCATTTCCAAAGGAGTTCAATAAATTCTTATTTAAATAACATTAGATCTACTGTATTGCAGAAATTCCCACGTCACAATAACCTTTTGAGCAAGAGTGCACTTTACATTTTATTTTTTAAAGTCCCGCTATCAGCCACAGGAAGAAATGGGAGGCAAGGGAGGGTCGCTTTTAAAATGGGCAGCTATGTGGCTACTGAAGATACAAAATTCACTGCATCTTCAAACCTGTCAGCATTGAGTTTTCAAAATAAGGGAGCTTTTGTAAACTGAAATCTTAGTGGCCTAAATTGAAATGAATACTACCGGTACATAAGACAAAAGTATAAATATATTCTACTTTATTACTTCCCTCAAAATGCTTTTAAAAAGGAAAAATATAAAACAGAAAAACAACCATGACATGCTTCACAATCAAAATCTCTCTTGGCCCCTGTGGTTCTTATTGTACTGTAGTTGTAGGTGGCTGATTTGGCAGTAAAGCATACACAGTTGGCGTTGTTACTTTCAAATCACACAAATCTAAAAGATGAGCTATGGCACCTACTTTATAATGAAAAAAAAAGCAATGTTGATGCTGAAATTGTAATAGAAACGCTTATCTTTCACTATGTGTATGCCTTTTAGACTTTCCTGTAGAATACTCACAACATGCAAAGGTCTCTGCATATGTAACATTCTTGATCACTGTTTTTCCTTTGGCAAGCAAAAGTTGTTATCGAATCGCTGGTTTTCTGAGCCCCACTGGCTTTTGGTGTTCTTGTGATATCTTGTGTTTACCACACACATCATCATTCATGCTCCTATGTCGCACCAGTAAAATCAGGTAGACGGGGATTGCTGTAACATGCCTTTTGCAGAAATTAAAGGTTTGCTGACAAAGGGGTTAACAGTAGAGCAAAATGCCGGAGAAAATCTGTCCCGGGAGTTGTCGGGGAGATGTGTCCAAAAAACAGGACAGTTCTGGCAAATAAGGGAGGGTTGACAGGCCTGGTATCTTTAAACCCTAACCACACTTTTAACACAATGTCAGTTTAGCTGTCTGTATGTTTCAGCTGCTGTAGGGAGACAGTTTACCTGTTTTTTTCCTTTTTTGTTGTTGTGAAATACTTTCTTCATTTGTAATAGAGGAGCTACAGTGGTAACTCATTAGAAACCAAAATAACTACTTGTGGTTACACGAGCAGTCATTATTGTTTATTATTAGTGCATGCGCGTGACTGTGAGAAGATGCACACAGCTCATGGAATATGGTGCATTTGCGTCGCATTTCTGTTTCTAAAAGATAACCCTTAACCGTGTCTTACAGCAATATATCATCGCGGGCATTTCAACACCGCAGTACTTTATGACTGTGCTGTTATTAACTGCAGCATAATGCCGCAATCCTGCAATAAAAGATCAGTACATTGCAGTAACCTGCTACTGCTGTGTTATAGGTACTCTGACTGCAAACCCTGTCGTCTTCTTCAGATACATAGGTGGTACTGTCAGATGATTTGACACGGGATCCCATTACTAAGTTTATATGCATATGTCACATTGGTTTATTACGCTTTCAAAACATCCCAGCTGCCCATCACATTGCAGTGCAGGTCCCGAGGGCAAAGCTGTTTCCCTGCCAAAATCCCAATCCCTTTAGTAATTGCAGGATAAAGAAGGAAATGGAATATTGTTAGCAAATTATTGGAAGGGTACAAATTCACAGTATAGGAATTACTGGAAAAATCTAGATTCTCCTACAGTTTAACTTATGTTTCTCACAAGCGGTACCAGGTGTTCAGGATTATATATATAATTTATTTATTTATTTATTTATCACTAAAAGCATACCGTAAAGCAATTACAACTATAACTGCACTTCATTATTGAAATGAAATGTCTAAATGATTGATTTCATATATTTTTTTGTAAACAAACTGAAAAACTCATTTTAAAGAAAGACTAAAATAATGCAAATCATTTATTTGGGATGTCATGAAGATAAATGATTTAGAAAAATGTTTTCTATGAATTGATGGCCAGACTACTGTAATCACCAATGAGCTGTTTTGTATTGGAGATCAACCCATTTTTTAAAAGCAGGTTGATTTCCCCAACCTCAGAAATCAACCTGCTGGTACTCAACCTCACAAACCAACTGGCCAGACTGGATAAGATAATGAACAGGTGATCATGATCGCTTGCATATGTAGATGCCATCCTTGTGTGTTTTTTATCATGTGTCCTCTTTGTCCAGAAGAGCAAGTACATTTGCAGCAGTATTTTCATAAACATCCTTCATTGGTCTTTATCCACATAGTTTGAGGTATTTCATTTTATATTGAACTTGTTC
Organism: Acipenser oxyrinchus oxyrinchus; assembly: GCA_030684275.1. NCBI lineage: Eukaryota > Metazoa > Chordata > Actinopteri > Acipenseriformes > Acipenseridae > Acipenser > Acipenser oxyrinchus. Next base: position 34,705,779 of record CM060258.1, read on the forward strand.
TAGACTAGCATCTTTAAAAGCAGCCTAGAACAATCAAGCAATCACCACATTTTATTTAAAGCATAATAACACACGTTTTTAAATGTGTTTTTTAAATAACTCACGGGTCTAAACTTTGCAAATTAGCACCTTCAATATCACCCAATGTCAATTTAGAAACAGTTTAGAAAATATATATTCTAATTTGGTAGATAATGTTATTGCAGCGTGTGAGTATGCAGCCCTCATTCCCATTGGGTTTAGCAGCTGATTATGCAGTCTAATTGATTCCTGGGCGTGTATTGATGGGTACTGACTGAGAGGATGGTAACATCTGTCTCATTCCAGACCTTCATTTCAGGAGTCATAGAGGCAAAGCTCTTTGGAGAACTCCATTATGACAATCCATGGGAAGAACAGATATAGAAATGCATAGATATGAATGAAGCTGAATACAGGTTTCTCTCTTCTGACAAAAGCAAAATGTAGTGGATTAAATTAACTGTTGGTCATAATTCAAGACTTAGGGAGTAATATTACATCGTATGCTGCACTGATAGATTTTTTTGAGTTCATTGCCTTTCTGCCTCTTCTGTGTGACATTCTGAGGTATTCTCCATTAATGTGATGGACAAAGCGGACATTCTGTACAGTAAATGCACAAGTTCAATGCAAAAGTTCACATAATCAGAAAATAACTCCTGGACTTTTTCATAGCTATGCATTTATGTTTCTCTGAAGATCTTTTCTGTGGATTTAAAGAAACAAAACCCAAAGAACAGTTCCAGCAAAGTGCTTGAAGCAAACATTTCACCGATTATAAATGATGTGGCCCCATGCATAAACCTGATATTGCACACAAAAAAGGAAACCGAAAAGATCATTTCTATTTTGCAGACACATTGCATCACAATGCCTTATTAATATATATTTGCATTACTCCGATATCAGTTTGTGAAGTAAAGTACTGTATATTAAATGTAGATGTAAATGTATAAATCCTGCAATCCAATGGTGGAAATGAATCTATTACGAGGCGGAAATCCAACAATGAATATTAATGCCGTACTTTAATTGAAGAAAGATGGGGGCATTCTGTCAGTTTTATAACCCCTGTTTAACCCCCAAACAAGGTTCTATTGGAGAAAATCGATTTATTGCATTTGTGGACATATGGCTTGTGATCTGTGTATTCCTGTACAGAATTAACCCATGGGCCTTCCTTATATTGTTGGTTTGCTATAATTGCAATATATAGAATATCATATAGGGTGCAGTACAATAAACACTGATATACACTCCACAAGAGGTCTGAGCAGCTAACTGCAAATGAGCTTACCCTATGGGTAAAAATCATCTTGTATCTTAGACAGTGCCCTATACAAATTATTTATTATATATTGGTAATATCAGGGTCTACCAATATATTCTATTTAAAAATATGTTTTAATGCTCAACAAAGATAGACAGTTTTCTGGTACACAAATGTAGGTACTAGGAGAAACTCTGTACAAGTTATTTCTTTGATTGCAAAAGAAATATGAAGAGAAATCCAGAATGCATGAAACATTCTTTAGGTCGTGGGAATTCAATATTAGGTAGGGCAGATTACAGCAAACCAATGTTTTAGAATGGCCTTACTCAATCTATCCAGACTGAAATGGTTAAACCGCATTTGGTTTGCTATGCGGTTGAATGACTTACCCTGAGTAAGATAAAATATTTAGATCTTGGAATTGCCCTCAAATCAGGAGGATGGTGCTGAAAAAGCAAAGGTCTTCATAGCAGCTGGGGTCCTGATTCAAAGTACTGATACAAATCGCAGGGAGCTACTTCTTGGGCTATAAAGATCTCTAATAAATAAATAAAAAAAGCAAATGACTTGAGGTATCTGATTCAAGTTAAGAAAAGGAAACTGTCATAAGTTCCATTTTCCTTCACCTATTTTGTAAAGATGCAATGTTATATTCCATTCTCTGAACTGTGCTGTGAAAAATTAATAGCACATTCAAAGAGCACATGTTATAACCCTGGCATTAATATAATTGAAAGGAGGATTAATGCCTAATGAAAGAGTCTCTTTAGTTTTTTTTGTGTGCGCAGTTTGCTTTTTACCGTAACATTAAAATGGAATGGAAAAGGGATCTTTGATGTTTTATTTGATACAACCTAGTTGAGATGAAAAGGCCATTGAATAGCTTGTGTAGAGTAAACACAGTGGACATGTAATGAGAATAGAATCTTTTATGTAACTGTTTTTGGAGTAAAGAATGGGGGATTTGATCTTGTACAGAGTTGCCACAGGGTAAGGGTGGGGTGGGGTTTTTATTCCTAATTGAAGTTTTGGTAAAAGTTACCACTCTAGTGAGAACACACACAGTACAGGACTTTATCACCAAGGACAAAGAGGGGCTGAATTAACAATTGTGTGCATTGAGCTGGAAGCAGAAAGTAAATGTTTAACAGTATTCTTTTTCATAGATAAGTATGTAGAACATGTCCTATATAGATAATAGTGGCAAATTGAAGATATTCCTAGAAAGGAGACTTATGTAGGATATAAAACGGTATTAAAGGATAATATAATCTATAAGTAAAAACAAAAGCTCTGGGGGTGAAATTTCTAATGAACTCAATCTAGCTCCTTGTTGCCTGCTAAAGTCAGTTCTACAAAGCAGCTTGTTAAGACAGCTACAGGTCCTGTCCTTTTCAAAGATTGTAGCCTCTGTTAGTCACAGCTGTTTTGCTGGGGGCAGTGACAAGCATTGTAATTTTTTTTTTTTAAGTTAATATATTTTAGAAAGAAAAGTATAACAAACTAGATATGAGTCTTAACTGAACTGATAAAAAGGGTTTAGACTAGACAACCTAGATAAATAAAGGGTTTAGACTTTTTTAAAAAAGATTTTCAACATAACTGACAAATTTAACCTTAGTGTATATTTGAACTGCACAGGGACCAGGACCAGTGAAGACTGGTTTACGACAGACAAGCAGTGAGTATATGGAACGGATTACCACCAAACCACATTGCTGCTGCTGCTGATTCAGTGGGACCATTTAATAACCAACAAGACAAACTTCTGTTATCAGTCATCTTCTAGCAATCAGACAGAGGACTGAATGGCTTCCTCTCGTTTGTAACTTTTCCTGTGTTCGTATGTTCTCAATTCATTTTGTGCTTTCCTTGTTGATATAGAGAAGTTTTAAGGACATACAGTACAGAGTTTTTTCCACAATGTTAAAATTCCTGCCCTTTTTTTGGTATATTTGGTATATAAATTGTGCTTTTCAATGTCTGGTGGTTACACAAGGCTTCCTATTAAACTTTGAGCAATAGTGCAGGGAGTGGAGTTTATCAACCACCGGCTTTGTTTGCTTTGCCAGACCTCACCAGCTATGCCTCAGTTTATTGTAAACAGTCATGGCAGGCATTAGGTCATGACTGGATAAACACCAGTAATTATATTTATTTTTTATTGCGGAACATGTAAGGCACTATTGACTTCACAGTGGCACTAGTACAGTATTAATAAACCATCATTCCTCACAAACTGTAGTAGAATGGACTGCTACTTGAAAATTACCATTTTTATTTTGACAAGAGTACTGTTCTTTAATGTAATGTCATTTTCATATTCTTGTGCATTTTTAACCCCTTGATTCAAAATGAATGCAGGCATGTGTTCATTTACTAAAAAAAAAACTTGAAACAAAAGACTAGTTTTCTTTTATCTCCTATTGTACAAAATAATTATATAAACTGTCGAGAACAAAAACCTGAAATAAAGATAACAAAGCACCTTAAAGGTACTTTTTCTTTTGTTGTTGGTATTGCATATAACTAGTTAACCTGCTTGGTCAATCAAGCACAGTGAATTGAAAACTTTAACCAGGAGCTGTGTGGAACACTTTATGGTGCCCCTGTGGCACAGACCACTATAGTACATTTTTTACACCCAAGACAAAAGGATTTAAAATGTTGGAAACAACCCAGTGTGCTCAACAATGAAACTGTCAAATACAGCAGTCATCACGAGACACGATTTAAAGGAAATCATCTGATTCATTCTGTGTCACACAGAGAAAAACTCTGATTTGTAGCAAGTCATGGATTGACTGTGAAGTCACTGACCCATCTCTATGGCTCATATTCATTTTTATTGTTCAGAGATTATCTCAGCTACAGGTGGGTGGGGTATCTGTATCAGCCACTGGTTAGTAGGTAAGTATATACATATAAAAGGTGGGGACAAAACCATGGCAATATGCAAAAGTATTATACTAGCACAAAGATGAGAATAAAGTGGAACTATGTTTCAAAGAAAGTAGAATGAGATGATCATCTAACATCTTAGCAAAATAATGAGGGAGATTTGTATTAGGATTTCAAAAGCTGCTGGCAATTCCTATAACTGAATTATTATTTCAATGCCAACAAATCTACCCCAACAAATAATTATTTTTTTTGTATTGTTTCAATTAGTTAATACATGCCAGGTTTGTCAGCCTAAAACAAACCTAAGTACTGGGAACTCTTTCTTGGTGGGAATTTTTCTGTAACATGGTGTGTGGATAAACAGAGAGACAAACGCCCACTCCCTGCTTGCTCCCTTCAATCTATCCCCTTTCTGAAACTCTGGAGGTGTGGAGAAAAACAAGAGACACTTTCCTCTTATCTCTCTGTAAGATAAGACACATCACCCACAACATCTTTCTTTAATTGAGAAATGTAACACCTTTTCATCCAGACCTGCTGAAACAAAGACACAACTCCTGGGGGACCTTCAAAACCAGTGATGTAACAGAATGATAAGGGCTCTCTGACAACAAGGAAGACATCTGAATAGCAAACCAATCTTTTATCAGCAACCATTCTCGCTTTTTTGTCACAAAAAAAACACAAACAAAAAAAGACCAATCCCAATCTCCTTACTTATTTACATGAAAGGTATACACACGTTACAACCACCTCCAGATTTAATTTCAAGTGTTTTGCACGAAGACCTGCCAATGACACCATAAGGATTTAGTTATGTATTTATTTTTAAATCTATAGCTTAGTATTTTATTTATTCAGATAAGCTATATGTGAAGCTGCAGAGCTCCCCAGTGTAGTGGGAAATTGGTACTTTTAGTCCTTCTGTACTCGCTCTCAGCTCAGTCAGAGGTATTCTACACTAAAGAACAGAAAAAAAGATAGAGCAGATGAAAAACACTGTGCCATTTGATGATACAGTTGGTGTGCCATCATACTTTTCTTTTTTTTTAAAGCAGTATTTGAATTTATACATTGCCAAAAATAAATGCAGCAAATTCTGGATCAAGGAGAAACAAACGTAACAACAAATTGGGTTTCTTTCACTGTGGAATAGAGTGACCCGTGGGTCAAACAGGTAAATGTGAACCCAGAGTGAGTCATCACACGCCTTTCAGGGAAGAGAGGTCTACTAAAAACCTTCTGTCCTGTCATCACCTTCTCAATGTAAAACACAGAAAGGGTTTTGTATGAAAAGGGGCAGTACTTCTACAGAGGGGAAACTTGTTTCCAGATAAGCATTTTTTTTTTTTTTTAGGACACCCACAGAGATGAGGGTGGCGCTGACGGACAGGGCAGAGAAACCAGTTTTCTTTTCCAACAACAGGAACCCATCAGAAAGGGGCTGAGAACCCCAGCTGTCACATTAACCATTGATAATAGTCAGATAAGCCTCTTGTAATTTTTTTTTTTTAAATCCCGATTACAAGGGTGTAAATATATGATAAGGAGTAGGGAAGCTGTGAGGGGAAAAAAAGCAGAGAGATTTAGATTGTCAGCCTGCCTCTGTGACATAATATCAACAGATGAACATCAAAATCTGAAGAAAAAAACACAGATTAACATGTCAATTACTGAGCTGGTTGTTGTGGAAAGAAAAACTGCCATTGGAGGATTTTAAACTATAGGCACACTATACCTAGCACAATAATTAGCGCCATGTTCATGTTATCCTCAGAATAAATTAGCTTTTACATTGGACAAAGAAAGTTCAAAAACTGCAGAGGTGCAAACGTCTCAAATGTGGGTTTAATATCATCATTTTTGCAGATCACAACTCACCATAGCTTTTTCAGAACAAAAGTTCTCTCATTAAATTACATTTGAATCAACAACGTTCATCCTGTCCTTGCAAACCAAGTTCCTGACAGAGTTTGAAAGTTTGTATGCAGTAACAAAGATAATAAATGTTTATTGGATTCATTTATACTGTACAATATACAGAGAACCTGCCTGGAATCATAATGCAAAGCTTCAACAAATCTATACAATATGCTCTGCAACTTATTTTTTGTCCAATTAAATGCTACCCTATATGGCTACTAGTTGCACAATACAAGGTTTACTGTCGTTTTTTGCTAAAATGTTTCTCTCAACGATGTATTCTGTAAATAGTTATTTGATGGTTTCTTCAATGTAATACAATTGAATACATATGACATAATAATGAGATCCAAATTAAATGTTTTTGTAAAGCTGTTGACCAGGTGCCTAGTTTGCAATAAGAGTTGCAATAAGACTGTTCATATAAACAACTGTGACAATCATACATTACATTGGAATGCAATAGGAGTTAATAACAGTCAAAAGTAATGACTGTATATTTGAATACCCACCACTTACTTTAAAGTATTACCATATGTCCAAATTACCAAATTAAATTGAGCTAACTGTTGTAACCCTACTGACGATACCATAATCTACAGTAGGATTTATCTTTGAGCTGGGTTTTCAGAATACTGATGTAATGAAAATGGATTCAATTTGAGTTCGTCTGACTATATAATAACCAGTCCACAGGTGAAGTCTGCAATGGTTTCACCTCAGAGGTCAGGTTATGCTTCAGTCTAGGTTTTGTCAGTCCCACTGGGGATGGAGGCCTTATCCAAAAAGTCATATATGTTAACCATCGTGCCATCTGGCTGGACTCTCTTTCCATTAGCGGAACCAGAGAATGCAGACAAACTTCTGAAGACAGCAGTTGTTCATTCCCTTCCAGTAACTGCCAGGTTCTTCAAGGAAGTCTCAGGAGAAAATCAACCATCCACAACGCTGGGTTTTAAGACATGTGCAATAAAAATATGTAGCATGGCGTGTTAAACTGTAAAAGATTTGAACACATTTATTGATACTGGCAGCCTCTGTGTGTGTGGGGGGATTATTGTTGCATTGCATGTACAGCCTCTGGAAAGCTGATTTTCTGTGAATAAAAACATTCAAATTAAAAATAAACAATGGAGACAGCACTAAGTACAAACCAAACTCCACCTCAGAATAGGGCTATTGCCCACGTCAGTATAAAGCACTTCCATATCCATGCACCTACTGGGAGGCAGCAACTTACTCATGGCCGCTGCCAAAAGAAATGATAAAAGGTCTTTCATAAAATATTTTATGTCTTGCTGTTTGGCCCCAGGATTTTTAGCATGTTTTAGTGTCAATGGAATCCCAGAACAAGATGGGCTTGTGTTCTTCCAGGGTCTCCAGTGAATGCACACATTCACAGCCTCAGTGGGGTTTTAGTGTATGTCCGAACAGCATTAGTCTCCATAGCATGCAGTATGTGGATAGATTTGGTAAAATGGGGGAAAGAAGATAAGACCTGTATAAAAAGAACATTTTAAGCAATGAGAGCGATATCAATGTCTTCACTTATAAAATAGTGTTTTTCAAAGTATATCCAGTTGCAGTGACGAAGGCAACAGCCATTTAAACTTATGAGCTTCAGTTCTTGAATAAGCCCTTTTCATTTATTTTATTTTATTTTTTTTTTAAAAAGAAGCCATATACCAATTTTACACAATACACAAATGATAAAAAAAGCAATTTAAATAATAACTGTATTTAAGGCATTGTGGCTTATAAGATTATTTATTTAGATATGCCATATGTTTTGAATTGTGCGTAGGGCGTCTCTAATTGTATAAGAGATGTCGTGTCATGCTGGTTGGTCTCACAGGTGTTGTAGTCAAGAACTACTTGTTAAACATAAAACTTTAATTGTGCAGCGTGTTCTGCACAGGATGACAACTGTACATGGGATAAGATACATTGGAATTTTGACAGATCCTTACCAGTGGTTGAATACTAATAGGTGATTTATAAGTTGCATAATGGAAGTTAGAAGATGGTCCTGTCCAGGTGTGTAGTCACTTTTTGACCACTTTAGCAGCAGAATCATTGAAGGGGGGCTGGTTCCACACTGTGTGACTATTTCAATACACATGGACTTCAATTCAGGGCTCAAACTATCTGACAAGAATTGCTCTGACCACATCACTACAGTCATGATTCAAGTTCACTAGATTACTTTGTAAAACCATTTACAAATCTTAAGTTAACGTATCTATGGCCCTACTAAATCATACTGACATATTCACCAGATACTTATCCCGAGGTCCAAGATATAAGAATAAAACAAACTATTTTTCAATGACAGAAGAGCTTGTCAACTTTTGTAGTGTTATTCACAATTTTGTTTTATTGAAACTTTTACTGGAAACACTTTTTAATGTTTAGCAAAGCAATGCATATCCCTGTTGTTTATGTTTGTAATGTTAATGGGTGTTTTGCGCCTTTCGGGAAAAATAGATTAAAATGAACTCCCCCTTTTTAATGCTGGAGTCAATAGATGCAAGTGGTCATATTGCAAAATTTCTTGCCTTTCTTGCCCAAACTCAAGACTAATGACTCTGGTTAGCTGTTGAAGATTAGCTCATTGAGATGCTTGTCATGACAGGACTTTAGAAATTCATTCAAAAAACGTTTACTGTAAAACTATATTTTGCTGTATTAACCAGATTCTTCTCATTCCCTGGTGCTACAGTAATGGTGAACAGTTCCTGAATTCTTTGTAGTTTACCAGAAAGGGAAAGATTGCTATGATTATTTTAAGCCTGTGTTAGTGTGTAATGTGCAAACTAATCTAAGGATACAGTATAGGAATATCGTTACATTGTTGTTTTTATTAACATGTTTTATTAAACATTTTCAATGAGATCCATTTTCAAGTTACTCAAGTTATGATACCAACCTTCAACTCTGAACCCAGTGTCAAACTTGACAGATTTTAACAGATTCTGATGATAATACTAAACAGATTGTCCAACACCTTTCCTAAACTGGGCCTGTAAGTTTGTCGACAACCAGTGCATAAAACAGAATTTAGGTGGAAAAATCATTCCTAAAGTTGTCAAGGACATGCAGAAACTTAAGGGAAGAGACTGCATGTAAATGTGGCCTACAAGGTGCTGACCATCTCTAAAGGTTATGAATGCAGATTCCCAGCTCTGCTTGCCTAGCAGGAATCTGAAGTGAGAGAGGTACAAATTCTTAATTGCACAATACAGGGGGTTACCTTTAGTAAGTGATAGGGTTAGTAATTGATCTCCAGGGGTTGTTGGAATAGTAGCTACAGGTCAGGAGTTGGCATTAGCAGGTACATACAGTTCACAAAGGGGAGTGAAGAGGTCCTTTCTGGCCCTGCTATATCCATTAAGGCTCTCTTGGATGTCCATATCCTGGGGGTGGGTACTGCACCACAGGTCAAAATGGCATGCAAATAAAAAGCCTTGAAGTCAGCTCTGCCAGACAGACTGGAATTCTCTGTGACTCCATTGATTAAAACCCTCAATGAAGAGTAAGTTAGAGGAGAGTCCATTTCAAAGCAGTCAGAGGAGGTACAGCTTCCTAAAGGCAACAGGTAAAAGGTATTTGGAATGACCTGAAACTACTGTTTAGAGAACTACAAATTATTATTGGAATATGAATTTATTAAAACTGTTCAGAATAAGTCTTCCTTATGCTTGAAGTTTGAATGGCCGGCACATATTTCTGTGCACTTCTTGGATGAATTTATGTTAACAGGCATACCCCCCCCCCCATTAAACAAATTGCTTGATCTAACGACACAAACAAACACAACCGTGTGAATTTATCTTTAGTTTTGGCCTCCATTAACTTATATAGCACTGGTGAGATAGATCAAAGTGTTGTCTTTCATTAATCTTTGAGACAATGCTTTTATTGGCTGTTTTTTTCACTCCATTAATCATTTGAATTTAGATTTCTTTTTTAAATTAAGTTTGTTTTAAAAGCATCTCTCTGGAACTTTTTATGCAGAGAAAGATGCATTGTTAATGGGCAAGGTGAAAGGCTTAAGGCCTCTACACACCAGACGCGATGTGACAAGCGAATGTGTCGTACAACACAACACACCACACCACGAGGAAAAAGATAAAACATATATTTTTAATACGAGCCGTTCACATTTTTGCGATTTTGTCGCGCGACAAGGAATAGGGAACTGACCAATGAGAAACAGCTTCCCTGTGCGCCTTCAGTAAACAATGGCGAAAGAAAAAATGATTCTTGCCGTATCAAAATACACTGTACAATAAAGGACACAAAAAAATTCTAAAGAGACGACAATGAGGGAGAAGATCTGGCAGTCCATTTCCAGAGAACTGGATATAGCTGGTGTGTATGATTCGTTTACCTTTACTGAAGTAAGTATTCTGAAAAGCTATTATGTATTGTACATTTTTATTAGCTGTATAACAGGACTATCATACGTGTGACTTTTTTCAGCTGATGATACAATCAGAAGAGAGTTGCCATTCACATCATGTGCCACTGGTGTGAAAGGTAGTGTCGCAGCGAAAGTACCATTTTATCGCAGGAACAAATTGCATCTCGTCCGGTGTGTGGAGACCTTTGCACTGTTAATTCTTAGTGAAAAGGTAAATCCATTGATAATCATTTGTTAGAGTAGTAAGAACTATGTTTTATAAGGGACAGCCCTTATATACCTTTACTGCAGTATAACAAGCTAAAGCAAAAAACAGACCCACATGCTAATTCACACAGATGCATCCCTTCCAAAAAAGTTAGAAAAAATTCAATTAGCAAACCATTATTGTTACAGTGTATCCTTTAGACCCACTACAGCATTACCATCAATGGCAACACAATGGATGTTGTACAAATATTGCACAGTGGCCCTGGCACAGTATTGCAATTAATTCCCAGTGTGTACATTGGTTATAACTATTGTTGCATACTATTTGGAAAACTTTGACAAGTCAAATGAGTCATACCATTGTAGCTGCCTTGTTCGCTACAATTGTGATTCTCATGTAAAACCGTAAAAAAGTTACTGATGTGGTACCATTAGAGAACCAGACGACCAGCACAAGAATATGAATAAGCAAAGACAGGGGGGGTTCAATTTAGTCAAATAAACATTTTTGACTTGCTTGGAATTTAGTCTTATCACCCCTGTTTTTCTTTAAATTAATACCATAGACAATAACTCCAAAAGCACTCTAAAATATATTTACATGCTCAATATTTTCCACAGCTGTGTGGTTTAGCTGATTAACCAAAAATGGTAGTGGTGAACAACATGGAAAATTGTTTTACTCCCAGAGAAGTGCAAAGCTAACTGGAATGCTGGTATATGATGACGGCAGAAATCTATACCAGTATAACAACTGGTGCCAACAAAAACATTCCCCTCTCTACTGGCTAAGAGCTAATTTTACATGTGGACCAGGCACTAACTAAGATCACGTGAACCAGGTGTAACCTGGAAATTGTGAAGCCTGCAAGTCAAAAGGCTTTTTTTATTTACATTCCCTTGGACCAAACATGTTATCATAGATCCCAAAACATTCAATGAGAGAAATGTCCTTGTGCTTCCTTAGAGAGCCAATTTCAATAAAGCATACTTGTGGCAGGAGCTCTGTGCTGAGCCCCAACTGTACAGAAATTAGCAGAAAGATATACCTACTTTTTATAGTCTGCCTTGATTTAATTCTTAGGGTCCACTATCTACAATGTGTGTCTCATGTTCAAACACCATCTCCTGAATTTTCCTCTTGTATAAACCTCTGTTACCTTTTCTGTTTGATATAAACAATAATCTTACAAGAACACATATCATATCTTGACATTTACTATTTTACCAGGTATGGTAACAACTCATTTCAAACGCTGACGTAATTCATCTGTAATATTGTATATAATGACCCGTCAAATACCCATTATCAAAGTTTATTTCCCTCTAAATGTCATTCTGAAATCCCTGCCAAATCCTCAATATTCTTGCAAATCAATAGGCTTAGCAAATCCTATCCACTTTAAAATATTCTTGAAATTCATCTAGAAACCACATTTATGTCATAAATATACAGTACACCCAAATTATAGCGAACCTGTTGGGGTCAAGGCCTTTTCGTTATATCGACGGGTTCGTTATAGCGAAAGGACAATCAAAATGAAGGACAAACTGTTGGAGTAAGTTAATGAGATGAGATTGTGAATAAAAGTAGAATTACATGTACCTGTTCGTCTCATGTATGCAATATTCTGCCTTTGCTTTATCCTATTCGTTAAATAATTAAAACGCAGTACATAAAGCAAAAATCCCGAATTGAAGCTGAACTTTATTGAAAATCAATCACTGACATGAATTGTTTCAAAGTGCACCCAATCTTAATCCAACATGCGAGAAATCCCAAAATGAACTTTTATTCCAAATCAACCCGACATGAAAAGTTTGATATGAAAGGTTTGTTGTTGTTTTTTCTTTAATCAATTCTGCTTTGCCACATGGTTGCTGAACAAGCCAAAAAACAGAGTGCTTTTTGACAATCTACATTCACGACAGAGATATGCCTACATTACTCCTTTTTTCAAAGAATTAATATAGTTTTCAGCTTTGTTGCAACATAAAATTATTTTCGTTTGGGAGACATTACAGAGCGCATGCTTTTTATTGAGACAAAAAAGAGTTGCCTTCACTGCAAAGGTGGCATCCTGTGCGTACAAACCGCGATGTTGACAGTGTGTGCTTATGTTATAGCTGAAGGTTTGTTATAATGAAGGGCATTATAGCGAGCGTGTACTGTATCTATAAAATATATCAACATAATATGAATGGTTTCTGGAGTACAAGGTTTAAATAGAACTAAACAAAACATTTCAATGTGGTTTCAAACACAAACATGGTATAATGTCAATTTTATTTGCACTCTAAATTAAACTATGCACTACAAGGCCTACAAGCGGAGGGTTAAAGACAGGAGAGATGCTCTTGTGCCTGTTAAAGACTTTAGAGTGTGTAACAACTCACCTGCCGAATCAACTAGCCCTGAAAATGGATGGCGCTGTAACGTCGGGCCCATACCCGGCCGTCGCCGGCCACGGGAGCCGAGCAGGCTAAGCCGCGACAGTAGGAGGGCGGTGCGGTGGGCACTGAAGCCTAGGGCGGATTTTATACTCTGCTAACAACCAAACCTAGAGCTTATAAGAGCATTGAACTACAGGGTTGCACAACAATGAGTTGTTCTGAAACTTACTGCGGTTTCACATTTTCAGGGAAATGGTAATTTTTTTCATTGGTTTCTGTAAAGAACAATACACTTTTTAGTACACAACTTCCCTGTTCTATTTGACCTCAAGTGTGTTGCACCACTTTGTTTCCTGAATGGTTTCCAGCTGCACTGTTCCACTTAAAATGGAAATATGGTAACAGTAAATGTTATAGATCAAACACTCTACCTATTTAGTATCGTTTGTACAAATCTAATTAGTGTCTTCTTAAACAGCTTATGCCCTTAAGTCAGTGTTCAAACATTGCAATTATAATGCCAGCTAACTTTTATGATAAAAAGTTAGTATTTGCTTTAAAATGACAATAATCCCCTGTGAAGCTTGACTTTGTCTCGTGCTGTTCACTTACAAAGTGGATTGCCTTCTGGGAAAGGACCTCTTTGTCTGAGATTAATGAGTAAGTAAACAACTTAATCTAAAATCCACAGTGCACAGTACACATATGAAGTCTAATTCCCATAGAAATGTAAATAATCAGCCAAAAAGGTTTTGGCAAAAAACACTTTTAGAAAGACACCCTAAGGCCACCGTGACCAGCCTACCGTGAAAAATACATTTATTAATTATTTCTTTATAATACCGATTGTATTTCTCAAGTCTTTAAGGGTTAAGAGGAGTAAGCAGAACGAGATATTCTGAGCATGCACACCAAGTGGTCTAAGTGAGCATATAATGAAGCAGTGGGTTAGTATTGAAGCCTGTAGTTTCAGATACCAGTATTCACCCAACCATTAAAAATATATAAATGGACAATAATACATCTAGCACAGATAAGTTGTATGTACTGAAACCCATTTAGTGTAGCTTTATTACAATTTGGTATGACCTCCTTTGGGTTTCTGTCAAAGCATGCACAAGCCTTTTGCACAAATCTGGAGAATATCACTTACCTCTCGTCTCAACATTTTCAACTGATCCCATACTTGAGAATTGTCCTCGTTTCACCAACCTTTTCACCATGATCCAGCAATGTTCGAATGGATTAAAAACCCCACTGTGAAAACGTTTAATCAAAATTGAATGTTTCTAGCATTGAAATTAACAGAAGGTGCCAATAGCTAGAGGAACCACTTGTATGCAGATATTCTTTCAAGGACACAGTACACTGGAAAACAAATGATCCATCAACCAGCTTTTATAAAGAGATAACAACATCCGAAAAATACTTCAATGTACCGGATTGATTTTTTTTTTTTTTTTTAAGAACAACAAAAAGGTGAATATTATCTTATGCTGTGTTTAAACCTAAATCCAAATGTAGAGATTTGAAAGATCAGGTCAATAAAAAAGAAAGCTTCCAACTTGCCAAAGGTCAACCATGAAGAATTCCAGTCTAGGACAATCAAATGTAAATGTGTTAGTCGGCCATACAAAACATGCTTTTTTTAATAATAAAAAAATGAATTATTTAGATAGTTTAATGTTTAAATAGTACTTGTACAGTTCAAGCCAGCTGTAATAAACTCTACTATATATGTAGACCTATTTTAGCAGCAGGGTCTAATAGGAAATCTTAACACTGGTGAGGTATTTCACTGAGTATATGAAAAGCTTGAAAAGTGAGTTTACATTTCAACATGTAACAATGTGATGCCAGATTTCCGGTCCCTTGTGCCCAGACTAATTTGACACCTGCTCAACTCCCACAGAAATACTGTAAGAGGAATTACTGCTGTAATAGGGGCCATTAAAATGATCTCTGTTTTTACTGGCCAGTGTCCTCTCCATGTGGTTAGATATGACAATGATGACAGCAGGTAAAGCTGATGTGCATCATGGCATGTGTGATTGACACATTTTAAAGACAACTGCATTTTTTAACTGGGCATTTATTTTAAAATCAGTCGTATTTCGTCTTTTTTTTTTTTTTTGGCCTGGAAAAATGTCTTGCTGATTGCAAAATTTATTTAGAATAATCTTTATTGTTATAGCACACCTGCAAAATTACAATTGTAACACTCTTTAAACATTCAGTGTGAATGAGGGCTGTTAGAAAATGCTGAGGTCTGTTTGTGTAGAGGCCCTGACCAAATGGAAAAGCATATTGTCTTTACAGCTTTAAGTTTCAGTAATGCAACCTTAAACTTCCAAGTGGAAAACTTGTGTATGTAGGGTAGTCAGTTGTAATTAAGATAATTCCTGAGAATTAAGTTTATTGGCTGGTCCCTCATATCTCCAAGTTCGGAGTTTAAAGAATTTGGGATGCTTTTTAATAGGGGGTCTTGGGAACATGGAGCCAATTTGGATGGTGCTCCCAGAAAACAGACGAATGTTAATATTTAAAATCCCAGTGTCCAAATATTTCTCTTTAGTGCTGAATAATTGAACAGGTGCTAGATTCTCATCTTAGGGCCTATGTTTTCAATTGTCATAGCCCCTAATATAGAATTCCAGAAAAAAATATATATATATTTTTTGTCTTGGTGGTTTTCTAGGAGCAGATCCTCATAAAGTACAACAATAACAACGTAAATATAAATATAGCGCCTAAAAATGCCAAGACATCCTAATGTGCTTTATAAATACATTATACTCACCCCACAGAACTTGGCTGTTTAAATTAAGCAATGGAAAACCAAAGTCCAGGCTTTAAAGAGGCGAGTATAAATATTTATAATATTTCAACAGAGTTTTGTATAACAATGATGCACAACAGCTAAATAACAAAGCCAGAGTAACAAGGGGGAGAAAGGGATGTGCGCTAGTTTACCTAAAAAAAAAAAAAGGCCCCCATTTATGATTAGTAATTTGTTTAGATTTTAGCTTTGTAGCATACTGGTACCAATGTTTGTTTGAATGTTTATGCTCAGATGGAAAATCTGGCATAGTTCAAGACACTTGATCGCACATGAATGTTGGAAATAAATGTTTATATATATATATATATATATATATATATATATATATACAGTACTGTGCAAAAGTTTTAGGCAGGTGTGAAAAAATGCTGTAAAGTAAGAATGCTTTCAAAAATAGACATGATAATAGATTATATTTATCAATTAACTAAATGCAATGTGAGAAAACAGAAGAAAAATCTAAATCAAATCCATATTTGGTGTGTCCACCCTTTGCCTTCAAAACAGCATCAAGCATCAATTCTTCTAAGTACTCTTGCACACAGTTTTTGAAGGAACTCGGCAGGCAGGTTGGCCCAAACATCTTGGAGAACTAACCACAGTTCTTCTGTGGATTTAGGCAGCCTCAGTTGCTTCTCTCTCTTCATGTAATCCCAGACAGACTCGATGATGCTGAGATCAGGGCTCTGTGGGGGCCATACCATCACTTCCAGGACTCCTTGTTCTTCTTTACGCTGAAGATAGTTCTTAATGACTTTTGCTGTATGTTTGGGGTCGTTGTCATGCTGCAGAATAAATTTGGGGCCAATCAGATGCCTCCCTGATGGTATTGTATGATGGATAAGTATCTGCCTGTACTTCTCAGCATTGAGGAGACCATTAATTCTGACCAAATCCCCAACTCCATTTGCAGAAATGCAGCCCCAAACTTGCAAGGAACCTCCACCATGCTTCACTGTTGCCTGCAGACACTCATTCATGTACCGCTCTCCAGCCCTTCGCGAACAAACTGCCTTCTGCTACAGCCAAATATTTCAAATTTTGACTCATCAGTCCAGAGCACCTGCTGCCATTTTTCTGCACCCCAGTTCCTGTGTTTTCGTGCAGAGTTGAGTCGCTGGCCTTGTTTCCACGTCGGAAATATGGCTATTTGGCGCAAGTCTTCCATGAAGGCCACTTCTGACCAGACTTCTCCGGACAGTAGATGGGTGTACCAGGGTCCCACTGTTTTCTGCCAGTTCTGAGCTGATGGCACTGCTGGACATCTTCCGATTGTGAAGGGAAGTAAGCATGATGTGTCTTTCATCTGCTGCAGTAAGTTTCCTTGGCCGACCACTGCGTCACGGTCCTCAACGTTGCCCGTTTCTTTGTGCTTCTTCAAAAGAGCTTGGACAGCACATCTGGAAACCCCTGTCTGCCTTGAAATTTCTGCCTGGGAGAGACCTTGCTGATGCAGTATAACTACCTTGTGTCTTGTTGCTGTGCTCAGTCTTGCCATGGTGTATGACTTTTGACAGTAAACTGTCTTCAGCAACCTCACCTTGTTAGCTGAGTTTGGCTGTTCCTCACCCAGTTTTATTCCTCCAACACAGCTGTTTCTGTTTCAGTTAATGATTGTGTTTCAACCTACATATTGAATTGATAATCATTAGCACCTGTTTGGTATAATTGTTTAATCATACACCTGACTATATGCCTACAAAATCCCTGACTTTGTGCAAGTGTACCTAGAAGAATTGATGCTGTTTTGAAGGCAAAGGGTTGTCACACCAAATATGGATTTGATTTAGATTTTTCTTCTGTTCATTCACTTTGCATTTAGTTAATTGATAAATAAAATCTATTAACATGTCTATTTTTGAAAGCATTCTTACTTTACAGCATTTTTTCACACCTGCCTAAAACTTTTGCACAGTACTGTATATATATATGAAACACTAAGGATTTGACAAATTCAAAACCATACTATATCTTTTTCAACATAATTGTGATTGCTCTGATGTTTATTATTCATGTACCCTGGGCCATTAGTCCGTTGTGAAATAAAATTCAACAAATTACTCATCTGTCACTCTGCAATAATACAGTTACAGGGGAGTCAGGGACTTCATCTAGAATGATGCTGATTGCTTTAAAATTGCTATCATGTACTATACAAGGAAAGCTTGTATAATATGGCATGTATTTGCTATTATGTGTTGTTTGTAATGTGTGATTAATTTGGATGCATGTCCTGTAAAGTACAACATTGTGCCATCCTCTTGCTAGTGTTACCGTGGAAACAAGTCACTGGGGTCCATTCTATTGATCTAAATACCACCACTATTTAGATTATTTATTTAGGGGCCCTTGTGTGACAATCAAACATCCATGACTGTTTAGATAAGTTGAATATTATATTTAATAATGTTTGCCTGGAAAAGTAAACAAGTGATCAGCCCCTGGAGGACAAAAGCCAGCAATGCAGGTGTCCGGTCAATCTCACATGGTACGTGGCCAAATCTACCATGGTACCACATCAGGACCACTGTACCCCATTTAAACCAAAGCCTGCCAACGTTTCTGCTTGTCTCTGTTTACTCTAGGTTTCCCAGTGCCATGCATGCCTTACTCGTTGTCCTAGTATTGCAGGTGGTGGTGTTAATAATGCTGTTACAGCTAAATAAAGTTAAAACAGGCGAAACAAATGACTCCTTGACCTCTCAATCATAAGACTTCCTGCCTAATTTCTAAATGACCGCAACAGTGCAGAAAACCAGTCAGAACTTTAAAATCATTGGAAAATACATACAGTGAACAAGCAGAGAACTGTATACCTTTAAGGCCCTGAATTTACTTCCTTTAAAGGTTTATCCTTTTTTCACAAGGTCTTCTTCAAGAGTGGGCTAAATGTAACCACAAGAAGCACATTTCCAACGAAAAGCTCTTGAGTACTGCTGTCCACACATCGAATATTACTCCAATAAAAAAAAAAGTTAAAAAAAAGGAAACAATGAAAAACGTTTGAGTTGCATTACTTAGGGATAACCTGGCACTAACTACTGTACAGTACCTGCAGGAAAAGGATTTGCATGAATGGTAATTCACTCACAGCAACAACATTGGTCTTCAGCATGCTTTTGACCAGTTCTTTTGCAGACAGTATCAAAAGCAGGGCTCCTAGGTTTGCATTTGTTAATTGGTATTGTTCTGTGTGTCTTTTCAAAGCTGGAGATGTAAAGCCCTGAGCACTGGACAAAGCGGGGATAGGGAATGTTCTTAAGTATCTCTCTTCAAAACAGTGTGAACTCATTGTTCTTTAATTATTCAACTGTCTTTGCACAATGACATACTAATTATCATCACCTAAAGTGTCTGCTAAGCTGCCAAAGGTACGTTATGAAAGAGGGAGTTTATCTTCAAGTAATTTGCCACCTACTACACCCAAGAGTTGGTTTTGGCTTGGGAATTATTTTATTTATAACACAAATTGTACGTTCAGTTTATAATTTAGTTGTTCCATTCTTTTCTATCATTAGTGGACACTTTCCATGTATGCCTGTGGCATCCTGGACTCTGGTTTACTGTCGACTGAAACAGTGTCCTTTGTGGCAAAGAATAATTGTTTGAGACTCAGTGTGAAGAGCATATATTATAGAGGGAACCTACAGAAATTGAATGCTGGGCATGCTTTAGAAACAGTTAAAACAGACCAAAACATATCCAACATGTGTGACAAACATCCCCTTAACTGTAGGTAGTTGCATGTTGTATAAAAGTGTATTTGTCCTACACTGTTGATATGTGAGAGATATTTATGTTCTTCCTTTTAATAACATACATTAAACCACAAAAAGTTATGTCAATAACACATACATCCCCCCAAGGTAGCCCTGGGCCGCCTCATATCGCAAGTGTGAACGGGGTCCAACCCCAGAGACTTTAGTTCAACTAGAATCAGATGTTCCAACAAAGACTGATTTTGATGTAGAAAAGACAAACTCCAGTTTCCTGAAAAAGTACTGCTGATACTTTACTCAGATGCCAGATTAGGACGACCAACAATGCTCCTGATCTAATGGTGAATTGTAATAATAAAAAATATAAGGCAGGTTGCATAAGACTGCAATGCACTTTCTGGCACGTTAGTATTTTGGATAAAGAGCCTTTTTACTAATATCATTAGTGGGGCTTACGAAGCAAGAGTCCCCACTTTAAATCTTCGACATACTTCTTCTTCTTCTTATTCTTTGGCACACTACTCCTCTTACACCATTTAAGCTAGAAACGCCGTTCAAACTTTAAAACGTGTAGACCAGTCTGGAATAGTGTGCTCGTATACAACTTTTTCAACTTCTTTCAGTAGGCTACTTCCCACTGTTGAATTAACTGTCATAGAACTTTGAGAAATTTAAAATTATAGCACATTCTAAGCATGAGACAATTAGTAAACAATGTGACTTTTGACACAAATCATCTCCTTTGACCACTTTCCCAATAAAGCAAGCCCCACAACTTTACTTGTAAAGTTACCATCTAGTTTAGGTACTGTTCTTACATATACAGAAATAGTGTGCTGATATTCATATTGTCAGGTCTATAGTATTGAGCAACTCAGTAATCTTTCATGGTAATGTAAACATTTTATGTGAACTATCTTGGTACAAAAACATGTTCTCAATCTGTCAGTTCAGCCCTTTCAACTATGAGATGCTTGATGATTACATGTTTGAAAAGCTAAGGGGGGCACTATATTTAGTATGGAGCTACCCCTGGCCTAAGATGAAAAGACATACAATTCAGTTAGTGAGCAGCAGTCTGTACCAAACAAACAAACAAAACCCTAATAAAATTAACTAACTGGTTTCTTCTTGTCTAAGTGCAATTTTTGTTAGACTGGACAGGTTCTTACTGACAATTGACCCAGGTCGGCAGAGTATAGTCTGACAATTAATAGCTGCAAATGCAATCAGTTAATTAGAACATCAATTAATTAGGACAAAGCCACAGGAGACCTCGTACACATCTTGTACCTTTGCACATAAAGGCATCAGTCATTATTACATTCATTTGAGTAGAAAAACGGTAATTATAATCTGACGCAGGGAAGCGGTTTCATTTTTCATACTGGATTTACAGATATATCCACAAAGGAAATAGCCTGCCTAATACATGGAGATAGTTATTTTAATTTAAGGAACATTTGATATTAAACAGGCTCCAATAAATCTCAGATTAAGTCCTAATTTCTTTTAAATGCCTCAGTATTCCCCAGTCATGTTTGAGATCCCTGGCTTCTACCTGATATTATGATTTTTTCTGGCAGCTGTCTATAATGTCGCTGCCACTGCTGATGAGAAAGGATGATGCTTCATTAACTGAAGGATTCTTTGGGGCCCATCGTGTCAAATTATAACAGGTCTAGGAGGCATATGTTAGACATGCCGTTGGTTTCCCTTCGGCAGTTTGTAATTCGACGCAAAGACCCTGTGAATTTAAATGCGTTTTGGTGTTACTGCTGCACTGTCAGATGGCACAAGTGAAGGCAAAGCCAATGCACAGAGCTGTTAAAGGCAATTAATGCGTAGGGGAAAGAGAGGCTTATCCAGGGACAAACGCAAATGCTCACGCTTCACAAACTGTTGAAGGTATCTCAAGGTGCTCGGGGTGCTTTCTCCCCATTCACATATTCCCATGCTAAATCACTCCTCCCTGTGCTGTTCTTAATACCAATACAATTCTATGATATCTAAAATCTTCACTACACTGTTATACAGATTAAGCAATCACACATTTAAGATGTTAATTAAGACCATATTTGAAATATGAAAGGGAATGCCTGCACCGACTTTAATTAAGACGCAAAATCATCTTTGATCAGTGAAGTGCCATTTCTTGATAACAGAATACAATATGCTTGATTACTGCTACACACAATCAGGCAAAAAAAACAACACAGAAAATGCATACAATACCATTGTTAATCAGACAGGTCAAACTTCAAATCATAGAGAAGGGCTCACTAGTCTTCAGATGAATGCTCCTCATATCAATGATGTCTTCAGCATGTTTAGTGTGGAAGATACCTCCATTCGGTTTACAATCAGTCAGTGTTCCTGGGACCAGCTGAGTCTTTGTCTGCAGCACATGCTTGAATTCTTCACATATACAGTACTGTGCAAAAGTTTTAGGCTGGTGTGAAAAAATGCTGTAAAGTAAGAATGCTTTCAAAAATAGACATGTTAATAGATTATATTTATCAATTAACTAAATGCAAAGTGAGTGAACAGAAGAAAAATCTAAATCAAATCCGTATTTGGTGTGACCACCCTTTGCCTTCAAAACAGCATCAATTCCTCTAGGTACACTTGCACAAAGTCAGGGATTTTGTAGGCATATAGTCAGGTGTATGATTAAACAATTATACCAAACAGGTGCTAATGATCATCAATTCAATATGTAGGTTGAAACACAATCATTAACTGAAACAGAAACAGCTGTGTAGGAGGAATAAAACTGGGTGAGGAACAGCCAAACTCAGCTAACAAGGTGAGGTTGCTGAAGACAGTTTACTGTCAAAAGTCATACACCATGGCAAGACTGAGCACAGCAACAAGACACAAGGTAGTTATACTGCATCAGCAAGGTCTCTCCCAGGCAGAAATTTCAAGGCAGACAGGGGTTTCCAGATGTGCTGTCCAAGCTCTTTTGAAGAAGCACAAAGAAACGGGCAACGTTGAGGACCGTAGACGCAGTAGTCGGCCAAGGACATTTACTGCAGCAGATGAAAGACACATCATGCTTACTTCCCTTCGCAATCGGAAGATGTCCAGCAGTGCCATCAGCTCAGAACTGGCAGAAAACAGTGGGACCCTGGCACACCAATCTACTGTCCGGAGAAGTCTGGTCAGAAGTGGCCTTCATGGAAGACTTGCGGCCAAAAAGCCGTACCTCCAACGTGGAAACAAGGCCAAGCGACTCAACTATGCACGAAAACACAGGAACTGGGGTGCAGAAAAATGGCAGCAGGTGCTCTGGACTGATGAGTCAAAATTTGAAATATTTGGCTGTAGCAGAAGGCAGTTTGTTCGCCGAAGGGCTGAGAGCGGTACACGAATGAGTGTCTGCAGGCAACAGTGAAGCATGGTGGAGGTTCCTTGCAAGTTTGGGGCTGCATTTCTGCAAATGGAGTTGGGGATTTGGTCAGAATTAATGGTCTCCTCAATGCTGAGAAGTACAGGCAGATACTTCTGATTGGGAGGCATCTGATTGGCCCCAAATTTATTCTGCAGCATGACAACGACCCCAAATATACAGCGAAAATCATTAAGAACTATCTTCAGCGTAAAGAAGAACAAGGAGTCCTGGAAGTGATGGTATGGCCCCCACAGAGCCCTGATCTCAACATCATCAAGTCTGTCTGGGATTACATGAAGAGAGAGAAGCAACTGAGGCTGCCTAAATCCACAGAAGAACTGTGGTTAGTTCTCCAAGATGTTTGGGCCAACCTACCTGCCGAGTTCCTTCAAAAACTGTGTGCAAGTGTACCTAGAAGAATTGATGCTTGATGCTGTTTTGAAGGCACAGGGTGGTCACACCAAATATGGATTTGATTTAGATTTTTCTTCTGTTCACTCACTTTGCATTTAGTTAATTGATAAATATAATCTATTAACATGTCTATTTTTGAAAGCATTCTTACTTTACAGCATTTTTCCACACCTGCCTAAAACTTTTGCACAGTACTGTACATGATCTAATTGGATAGCTCAATTACACATGTTAATGGTCAAACTATGCATTCTGGTATATGACGAGGTCCCACTAGTTTTAAGGTGTTGCAAGAGCCCTGGTAATCCATTCTAGTTCCTACAGTACATGATCTACCATAGGAAGATGGGCACATTACTGATGATCAGACTGACTTCTCTAAAGATACAGTGAACAGTGTTGCTGTGTCATTCTATCTTATTGAGCCTACAATTAAAAGTAATGGTTTCCACCTCAAGTAAGTAACCTTGGTCTGATGACGTCTTTTCCTGTTCCGAGCCCAGTGCAGTCACTCAGCCTGCACAGAAAATGCTTTACTAACTATTCTCCAGGAGAGCTGCATGAACCCACTTAAATAAGCAGTGGCGGACATTTGCTGGAACAGTGTACACATTGAGGTTGTATAAATGAGGTTCAGGCAATAGAAAGAATTCCTCAGATTTCCTTAAGATTTAAATATGTCTGCACAGAAACAACAATTAAAGACACACAGCAGAATGTTACGACCACCAAAGAAACAAAAGATGGTCTTAATAAAGATCCTTTCCTGGTAGAGGGAGATCTTGAGATCGGGTGAGAGTGAGGAACTGAGGCCAGCGGTGCTAGTTACAAGGAGGAGCTTACTGTACTTGAAGTTGGGTTACCGTGGGAAATCTGTACAGCAATGTTAACATGTTTTTATGGGCCACAGATGTCACATGATTTCCTATTTTAGGGCACTCTCTTCACTGGTCATATTTTCTGGCACACTAGAGGATGCTTTTAAGAGTTTACAATCTGCAGGTTATTATTATTATTATTATTATTATTATTATTATTATTATTATTATTATGTCCAGGAAGGACATCTAGGGCACACCATCTCTTAACACAGTGAGCACTGATTCATTGATGATTGTAAAGATCCTCCCACTACGAACTGTTTTGCTTTTGTTTAAGATGTAATATTTATTTATTTATGGATAACA
This sequence comes from Acipenser oxyrinchus oxyrinchus, assembly GCA_030684275.1. Taxonomy (NCBI): domain Eukaryota; kingdom Metazoa; phylum Chordata; class Actinopteri; order Acipenseriformes; family Acipenseridae; genus Acipenser; species Acipenser oxyrinchus. Next base: position 34,730,489 of record CM060258.1, read on the forward strand.
TGCCTATGGTTTGTTACATGGTATATAATACTGACACCAGTTGCTATAAATCAAGTCTAGAGCAGCTGAGGGGTCAGCAACTGATGTTGTCTGCCATTGCACCAGTCGAGGATTTGTTTTAGTACGACATTTTCCCCAGCTCATTTACTAATCATTTCATACAAATATTTTTTTTTACATAGGCCACTTACACCCTAAGTTCTGTGTTCTGACATATTCCGAAGAATTATGTTTAAACTAGCCAGCTTAACCCTACAACACATGCTTTTCTTTTTGCATCAATTAAAAACAGCAGCTCCAGTTTAACAGTAATTTTGAGGCGTTCACTGAAGCACTACCTCTTCAGTGGCATGTGGCAGATTGAAGCAGCATCTTATCAGCGTTGCTCTGTGAAGTGTAAAGTATTGGATTAGCATGAAAAGCTGTCTAGACTGAAAGAAACAAAACAACAACTTTGTAAACAATGCATGTTATTGTCTTAAAGAAGGATGGACACTTTTTATTTTGCTAAACTATGAAATTGTCCAGACAATTTGGATTTCTATATTTAACGTTTTCAGACAAGAGTCTGCAGACATTGTACCTGACCCTTGTCCATAGCCTGCTCTTACACTTTCTCTTCTGCATCAACACGTTGTATGGAACAGTACTGAATTTCTGATCACCTTATCTGAAGTTACCAGGTAAGCGCAGGAATATATCTCCTTTGCCGGCTGACCTGTACAATAGGAAATTGTCCTGGGGACTGCTTGAAATTGTACAGACAGTGACATTTTCCATGTCATTATTACTCACTTCACTTTTTTCACTGTATGTATGGGTGTTGATCACATCTGATTCTCCAAAAGACAAGTTGTAATTAATCATACTTCTTTCGCTTCCTCTTCTGTGTTTTTTTTTGTGAATCTTCTGAGACATAATTTTCTCAATATAACAAATGTACCGGTGCATCACTTCACCTGCCCCAAGCTATCAATCACATGATTAGACTTGGTTCTCTGTTACAGCATAAGGAAGCCTGTGTGGTGAATCAGCCACAGTTTTCACGAACAAATACAATGCAAGCCTACTTGTCAGCAATAACAAAGACTCAAAGAGATCAAGATGATGTGCATGGCCTGTAAGGAACAGGGGAATACTGGAAAACCTGATGGCATAATTCCAAGCAGCATGATAGTAATAATAAAATATACAGAAAACTATAAAGATCAAATTCTTTATTGCATTTAATACAACATGTGATAAAAATACATATTAATGATGAGAAAATAATTACTTTCGTGTTATACAACAATTTCGAATTCATCTGGCAACAATCAATCAAAGGCAAAACAAAATTATTTGGTATATAATGTAAACACTCGAAAAAGTTAATATGTGGCATCTCCTAATTAAATGCTGTTTATATTACTTCTAGAAATATAACTCAGCTATTTACCATGTTGAGGTTAGTTTTGTTCCTTCTGCACCAAGATTTTTCAGCCACAGCATCAATGACATAATAAAGTACCTTTTCGTCCCCAATATTATACCATCAAATGAAAGCTTTCGTGTACCTCCTTTTTGAAAAGGCACTCAGATTTATTAATAATAATAATAATAATAATAATAATAATAATAATAATAATAATAATAATAATAATAATACAAAAATCTAAAGTAGACAGAGAGAAAAAAAGGATGCAATCTAATTTGTTATAAAAATCACATACATTATATGCGAGAGAAGATTCATGGCAAAGCACAAACACATTATTTTCCTATGCAGAGCAAGGCTTTACAATGCCTCGTATCTCAACCACAGTGCAGTATATGTCCAAACAGAGAACTGGATCTGAATAATTAACATTTAGATCCAGTCTCAAGTTTTACACTGTTCCCTAATTATTTCATTATCTGACTTACACATCAAATTGCTGTGAAACATTGAACATGGTCAATTAGGAAAGGGCCCTTATACAGATTGGTTATACAGCATAGTATTCATACAGCATGTCCTAAATGGGAATAAGCTACATCGGTTAATCATAGAATTGTGAAATAACCTTTATTTCTTCTTTACAGATCTTAGAAGCTTCTTTACAGAAAATAAATACCAGCTAATGATTAGTAGGGAAATGCCACTTTGAAAAGCCCCTTTGAAGCATAAAGCGGTCTATTTATCCTCACATGCAGATGCCTTACTTCTCTACGTGTTGCATCAAAAAATCACAAGGCTGACATTTCTTTAGAAAGGGCTCCATCCTGTTTATAGTTTAGAACTCATTCTTGGTTCTCTCCATTTTTAAAATAACTGACAGCTAGCACAATTAATTGCCATTTGGGTCTTGTGCACACTGTTTCACCGAGATCAATGCACAGGGGTGACCTTTTTACAGTATATGGTACAAAAAAGGTAAAAAAAATATATATACATACAAGACTAAGCAATTATGAAAGTAAATGCAATTTAGGATTAAGTTAAAAGTGTAGAAAAAATGCTAGACAAACGTGTCACTTTTTTTGCTGTTCTTTTCAGTACCGGACATTCATGCTTATTTAGTTCTGCTGTTTGCACTGGCATGGAAACTAGTCTCCATTAAATACAATCAAACAAGCATCTGATATAGCCAGTCCTGAAACACTGATTTGATCGTGTAAAGCAATTTGGTATAACAGTTTACAGTATTATACACTTTATATACAAAGAGAATTACATCTGTTTTGGGAATGTTGGCTGTGGCAGCATCATTTTTTTCTATTTTGGCCACTCATTTAAATGTCATATCTTTTCATTAGGAGTAAGAGCACTAGATACAGCTTGGATCAAAAAGGCTCTTTTGTGATTGACTGGAATGATGCAATTTGCATTTTTATATTATAATTGTGCTCAGTATTTCAAAAAGGCCTTAGCAGCTTTTTGTTTTTGCATACATTTAACACAAGGCACCTTTTGAGCACATTTACCCTAACGAAAATCCCCAGATTTTATTCAACTTTCTGTCTTTTTTTAGGTGAATATTTCACTTAAAAAATAAAAATAATGCATAAAGTACATGTACTGTAGAGTCTCTCTCTGAACAAAGGTTAAAAAAAGAAGAAACCTAAGGAACTGTCAGACAGAAGGAAATGCCTACTTCAGTCCAAATACGTGAAACCAAGCTGTAAATAATTACTGCTCTTAAACTTCATTTCAGTGGATTTATCACTTTTAATAAAGGAAAAAAAAGAAAACCCTTCAATAAGATACTGTATTACAAACCGTCCCTGGTGTTGGTAACATCCCCCCCTCTGCATGCTATACAGCTGCTGTCATTGTGTTTTTTTGCCGTGGGTCCTGATTCCGGTTGTCCCCGTAGCTGTAAGGTTCTGGGCTGGACCCGTGGTACGTCCTGCCTGCAGTCTCGAAACGCGGGCCTCTTAGAGCAGCGGGAGGAGAAGGTGGCACGTCTTGACGTTTGGGTCCCCTGGGTGGAGGTGGTGGGTAGTAGCCTGGGTCTATCTGCCTGGGGTCTACCCCCCTGTGATCAGGTGGCCAGGGATAGTTGCCTCTGGCAGGATAAGGCAGGAACGCAGGCTGGGGTCCTGGGTAGGACGGGTGCTCTCTTTCCCCATATGCAGGCCGTGGATGCTTTGGGTAATCGTCAAGTTCCACTGGCCCCCTCCTGAAATAATATCAAAACATTGATTTGAATGAATTGGGAGGGTTTTCATTTGTAGCTACTGAACAAAGCACTCAAGTGCTGGGCATTCCAAAATCTGTCAGCATGCACCTGATCTATACTGAGCATCAAAAGAAACGTATCACTTATATTTGAGCATCAAAAGAATCGTATCACTCATATTTGGATAAAATGCACTAGATGTGATTGAAAAACTAGTAGCGTGTGTGGCCACAGTTGGAAGCAATACAAGCAGTACATCTGCAACGCATGCTTTGCACCAGGTTTCGGATGCCACGTCGCCCAAGTTCATCCTACAAATGTCCAATTGGACTCAGGTCTGGCGAGTAAGGTATCAATGGTATGACTCTCACGTTCGCATTCGGCAAGAAAGCTGTCGTGACACAAGCAACATGTGGACGTGCATTGTCTTCTTGTCACATTAGGATGGGCTTGCAAGAAGGGCACCAAGTGAGGCCTTAGGACTTGGTCAACATATCGCTGTGCAGTCATGTTGCAATCAATCACTACCAGCGGAGTTCTGTAGCAACTAGACACTCCTGCCCAGATCATCACACTTGGACCTCCCCACCAACTAGTCTCTTGTACACAACAATTAGCGTATCGTTCACCACGTCTACGCCATACTTGCTGACGTCCATCAGGGCAGTCTATGCAGAATCTCGATTCGTCACTGAAGAGGACCTGGCTCCACTGAAGGCGAGTCCACCTAAGGTGTTGTTGGCACCACCTCATCCTGTTGCGACGGAGCACCGGACCCCTGTATGGTCGTCTGGCCAATAGATGATGACTGTGTAACCGCCTTTCTTACAGTTGAACTGCTGATGCATGGATTGTTACGACCTGCAGTATCAGATGCTGTTTGACTAGCAGTGTGAAAACAATCACGTAGATGCTGCATAATGATCTGTTGATCTTGGGCAGGTGTTGTGACTCTTGGTCTCCCAGTTCGTGGCCTGTCATTGACAGAGTGCGTCTGGTTATACCGTCTCGCCAGGTGCGAGCCACAGTACACTGCCCTAGTCCAGCCTCCAACATGCCGATTGTACGAAGGTGCTGCTCTCTTGACAGATGTGGCATATAGGTGTTTTTCTGTGATTTTCTTTAATGTTTTCATTTAAGCTTGCAATTCAACAGCTGAAACCACTCCGATCAACGTCCAATCAACTGTCTCACTAATTAGGTGATTAAGTGCATATGCTTCAGTCATAGTCACTCAAGCGTGTCATAGTCAAAGATCAATGATCGAGTGATTAAAAAGAAACCAAAAACATTTAGTCAATGTCCATCATTTACAATAGTGATAAGTTGCTTTTGATGCTCAGTATATTTTCTTTGACCACTCAAAGAGTTACAGTACTTCACTCTCTCTCGGATTACTATTTTTAGGGTTTTTCATCAATTGTTGTTTGCTGCTTTTTTGATGTTATGCAAGTTCTATAAAAGAGTTTGATTCACTTGGGATCAAACTGTTTTAAAACGGCATACATCGCCACATCACAGGATTGTTTACCCACAAAAAACAGCTACCCATTAGTATCTATAAAATAACTTATGTTAAGCAAATGACTTTAACCCAGTAACTCAGGGTTTAATTTAAGTAGTGCCGGTAAAAACATTTGCTTCAAAAGCAGACGTCACCCAAAATGATCCTGAACAAGATATAATCTGAAATCCAGTGGCTGAAAGATGTGGGGAAATGAATCAGAGGAATTTTATTTTTGGAGACTTTTGACACGCTTGCGACAGCAGCTGGGATGAGCATGGATCACACTGTTTTTAGGTGTCCAGAACTATTATTTGTGCCCTCCTCGTACAGTAGGTTTTAAGAGTAGGTTCTTGATCACAGTCAGTGAGGCTGGCGGGTGGCTTGGCAGGAATCGCTACCAACTGGCAGCAGAAGACAGATGCAAGAGGGGGTGCTGAGTGGGGAGGAAAAATTGAGCTGTAAAAAGAGAAGGGTCTTCCTGTTTGCTTAGCCCCAATCCATAGCTGAGGAATGGGATAATTCAATTTCATCTAATCCCTTACTGATGGAGAAACCCAACGTTTCAGGAAAATACCAAGCACCAAGTCTTTTCCGGCTTACGCTTCGATTTTGAGCCATGTCAGCTTCTCCCTTGCATCTGCCAAAGGTATCAGCAAAGCAGCACTGTATCACATTTCTTCGACTAGCATTCTCAGTGTACTGTACCAAACAGCTGGTCCCTGGTCTAAAAGTTGAAGCGTTAAATAGGAAATCTAGCTTACTGTCACTCGCAGCTGATGACAGTTCTGCAGGGCTGTGGGTGGGTATATATATATATATATATATATATATATATATATATATATATATATATATATATATATATATATATATAGCTCTGAAATATTGGCAGTTATTTGATTGCAGATGCACACCATGCATCAAAACAGACCCATTGTTTTTTTTCAACATTTGGTGTCTTATGTATTACAATATTAACAGATAAAGGGGACACATTGATTCAAACTGCTTCAGTTTCAGAGGGGGAAATTGGACAGATTACAGTAAAAGGTACAGTACACACATGGGAGCACATTCAGCAACACCTACCTGTGGGTGTATCAGATTATCCAGGGGTTTGTATTTTATTTACCAGTGCTGCTATGACTTTAAATCAGGCAAAACATTGAGAGCAAAAGTACAGTAAAACCTGGAATGGCACAGATTGTAAGCCAACAAGAGCATTACTTCCGTCCCTGCATAACACTCAATTACAAACATGTTTCTGACTTTACAGACAAACATATCCAAAAATATGATGCAAACACAAGTTACAAAAAACAGAATCCAGGACTCCTTTTACAGAATATGGTCACTCGGAACAGGAATGATCTTTCAATGGTTATCTCCTTTTCATTAACACAGGAATATACCTATAAATTTTAAATGTGGAGCATGCCCTACAAATGTGTAATTCAGTCCCGCTCTGGGACAGGAGCCATGAGTTACACCTTCACCAGCTGGCCCTCAGCCTCAGTTAAGAAGTCAGAAGTGAAACACTATTAAATGCGCTTGCAGTGTTGTTTCAGCTGCTGCAGGAACGGTGTGCATCTATAACTCAATCCTCCGACATGCCTGACCTGGAGAACGGCAGGGAGTTTACATTACATCAGCACTATTTCCCACCTCAAGATTTATAACTATTTTATTCCTGGTTGGGGGCTAGGACCAGGAGTTTTGTTTGTATTTAATTACATAGTTCATCAGGTGTTAGCAAATTCCTTTTTCTGAGGGCGAAAACTTAAAACTCAGAAGCTACTCTAGGGACACATTTATAGAGCCTGCTAGCTTGTAATTTTCTTCTGTTTCGGTAGAGTAAATTAGAAAAAAATTATCTTTCCTTCATTATACAACCAATTACAACACATGCACTACTGTGCGGTATGGAACCACAAAACATTTTTTAAAGGTATTGCACAATAAAACCCTAAGCCTAATGTTTCACTGACTAAAAATGTCAATCGTGTTTAGGAAATACCATATTGTATTTGTGAAAATCAGCTCCTCGGAAATTAAAAAAGATGTTGATGTTTATACTATACCAAGTCAAGTATAGGTTTACCTCTACATTTATGAAATAACTATGACAATGAATGTTTGACTACTACCAATAATAATAATAATAATAATAATAATAATAATAATAATAATAATACTCAGTCTATTTACATTACAATACAATTATAATTAGTATTACTAACATAACATTACATTTGTATGAGATCAACTTGCTTATTAAGTGCTGGAAGTTTCAAATTAAAATGTTTGACTATTCTCAAGTTGACTAAGGGGTTGTTCTGATCAACCTATAACTGTAAAAGGGGGGAGGGGGGCTCTATAAAATATGTTATTATTATTATTATTTGTTTATTTAGCAGACACCTTTATCCAAGGCAACCTACAGAGACTAGGGTGTGTGAACTATGCATCAGCTGCAGAGTCACTTACAACTACATCTCACCTGAAAGACACAGCACAAGGAGGTTAAATGACTTGCTCAGAGTCACAAAATGAGTCAGTGGCTGAGGTGGGATGCGAACCGGGGACCTCCTGTTTACAAGCCCTTTTCTTTAACCACTTGCAGCTGTGTCTTATTCCAGGGTGATATAACTGACCAAAACAACTTGAAAATAGTTTGGAAAACTAGAATCAAACCAACCAGTTAGCAGGATTTTTAGCAAGGTGCAACTTTTTCTAAACATTTTGAAAGGCCTTACATTTTGTTTTGTCCACTGGCCAGGATATGCACATTTACAAACTGAGATTGAAGCCCCTCAATAAAAGCAGCTCTGGATTACTTTCAAGCAGAATTCCTACACTGTTCAATGTGCCCAACAGAGGAAAAAATGCCCTGCAGTGGTTCTATTGTGAAATTACCTTTGAATCTTATGGAGTTTTTTTTATAGAACGTAGAAACAAATGAACAGTAAAAGGCAAAAAAAAAAAATGATATTTTTGTGTGCATTTCTCCCATTTCTACTGAATGGACTTTGAATTTTTCTTCTTGTTTTTAACTGGGTTTAGCTGATCTAGTGAGTTGAATGAATATACTGTGTATGTGACATTTAGCTTGTTTATCAGATGATGATAATACAAGGCAGGATATGCCAATAATCATCTTCAAATGACTGATTTTGTTTAAAAACAGGTGATAGGGCCTGTTTTTGGCAGTATTTATTTAACTTGGGCAGATTGGGCAGTATTTACTTAACTTTTTTATTGATCAAGACAATGTCTCCCATTTATATACTTGTGGTGATCCACCCTTGTTAAATAATTACAGACCAATCTCACTTGTGCCTCAAAATAGCTATTGATTCCAGGCTTTAGATAATGACAGAGTGCTGTTATGTCAACATCATGTTGTTCATCCATTCCATCCCATTCAACAGTAACCACATTAGTGGATTTTACTAAATCCGTTTTTGCTGCTGAGAAGGGTCTTTTCAGAGAAGCAGCCTTGTTGACCTGCTCGGGGCCTTAGATACAGATGACCACCAGGTAAACTGGAACAAATTGGCCTGGACATGTCTACAATGAAATATATATATCCTGATAATGAAAATGCAGTACTAAGTAAGAAATGTTCACAGCTATCATTATGAACTTGTTTAAAAGAAAACAGCTTGCTATAGGTTTGCATATATTGGTCCATATGATCTGCATCCAAAATACAAATACTAATTTGCAGTACCCAGAATAACGAACCATGGGTGCTATAACCAAATGTATTGCAGTCTAAAAAACAGACTACAAAATACCCACCCATTTTAAAAGAAGAACACATGTTCTATGGGCACACACATAGATAAAGCTTCTCCTTAGTTCAAGCCAATTTCTCTGTTACTGGAACTACTATTTTTTGTTTGTTATTCCATTTGTTTTCTGTTGGGATGCGGCTGGGTGGGGCGCTGGCTATTAGCCGTCTGAAATTTGACCTCAATCTGGTTAGGAATGTTAGTGTAATGCACCCTACCATAGAACCCATTTCCCTGCTGTCATTAAAATCATCCTCCTCTGTAAATACATGAAGTACCAAAATACTTTGCCAGGTTCTTTGTATTTCTGTATTTATTCATGTTACACAGAGAGCCAGAATATAACTCACTGAGCATAAGGTTACATATTCAGGTAAGACCCACTCCCAGGAAAACAATGCACAGGTTGGACTAAATGACACTTTTAACATTTACCGTTTGCATGCATGTATGACATACAGTCCTTGGTAAACACATTTTATTACACCACAGACAGATCTTGCTCCAAGGTTGCAGATAACTATTTAAACCCCCTTTTGTATTCTTTAAATCCATTCACTTTAATGCTGGTGTCGCGCAGATTAATCTTTCAAGTCTTTTCACAACCTGTTCTGCTATTGTAAAGCAGCTTTGATGCCTTACCTTTTCATGTGAATGAATGTTTGCCAAGGCATTTAGAAAATTACTTTGGTTATAAAAGAACTAAATACCCTCAAGACAATTGCAAATAACAGTGAGCTTGGATGCAATATTGGTTTTTGACTAAAGGTAAAGAAAAGTGATCTGTAGTTGGATGACAGTAGTAAGATAATCCCAGGCTGTACAAGTGACACACCAGAGTTCAGACGTGGAAACATTTTCTTGAGGCAGATACGATTAGACTTTTGGGACGGCTGTTTGAAACAGCCTAGAGGGGCTTACAAGAAGGGCAGATCATCACTTCTCGTTACTGGTGGGCTAGCAGGTCATACCTGCCATCTCATTTAATTAGGTTCCCATATTGTCAAACATAAATACAAACAACAAATACTATAAACTAGCAAGCAATAGAATGTAATGCTCAATTAGTTTTTTTTTTATTTTAAACTCTAACTTGATGTTGAAAGTGAGTCTGCAATTTGCTCTAGTAATACCTAGTATAATCTGCTAAATGTAAAGGGATATACTGTAGATTTGCTGGTTCTATTGCTTTCTCATAGAACAGCAGGCACTAGACGTGTTATCTGCTGCTATATCAGTTTACACCCATTGCCTGTTGCCCTCTCCCTCGTTCTCGGAAGGATAAAGTGAAATCTTGGCATGAGCTCCGAAGGTAAACAGATTTAATTATACACTTTAAAGTACATTATTATATCCTCACTCTTTCGCAGTCGAAGGAGAAGCCCTTTCCTAATGCTGGTCCCAAGACATTACACGCTGGAAATGTTGAATGGGAAGCCAGGCAATGACTCACCTGGGTAGAGATGCATACTGCCTCTCTATGTCTTCGTAGCGCGGCACAGCTGGACGTGCGTCATGTCCTCTTCCAGGTACCTGCAAATGCAACAACAAATCAAGCCTCAGGATATGCCTTGCAATAATAACAACAGGAGGAGGCTATCTGCTGGGGCAGGTTATGGAAGCACTGGACATTCTAACCCCCAGGGCGGCTGCAGATTTTAGTACAAGTCATTGAAAAGGCGGAGAGAGTCATGAAGAATGACTTACAATTAATTGGAATAAACTGGAATGCAGCCCATGGGCAGTGCTTGGGCTGGACAGCTTGGAGGTAGTGCACTGACTCGCATGCCCAATAGGCATTTCTCTAATTAGCTATCATTAACCTTTGTCAATGCAAAACGAGATAACTTTTTTTCTTTTTAAAGACCAGATAAGTTTCACTTAATCATTTGGCTGCAAGGAACAGCTTAAAGAAGCACTTCTGTTTCTAAAGGCCTTGTCCATCACACTTCAAAAAAATGGACACAAAATCTTGTGGGTTGGTTCAGGTTTTATTAAACACCTTCCTTTTACTGGCCTGGTCTTGTGTAAGCTCTCATTTTAGGTTAACAGAAAACAATATTGATGCAGTTATATGTGAAGTTCAAGTCAGTGTTTCAAAGTGGTTATTTTAAAAATGTTAATGAAATGGCATGCAGCATTCTAAGCAGCTCTAAAATGCACTTTCTTCTTTAGAACCAGGTAAAAACACATCCCTTGAAAGAACGATGCTCTACACAAGTTTTGAGAGAAATCCATGCATTATTCCTCTCAATTTTACCTTCAAAATGATCTGACTTCATTAATATTAACCTTCCTAGGATCTAAAATCCCAAATGTGGCCCATTGTAATGAGAACCATATGAGATGCAAGACGTCTCAGAAGTGTGTGTGGCACATTACTTGCCATAGACAAGCAAGTAATTTAACGGTTACTTGTATAAAATGATTCCCTTCCTGAAATAATCACTCATCCTTTTAACATTCAAACAGATAACTAAAACATGCATGCACTAATCATGTGAGACTGTGACATTTTCAATTCTGATTCCCCCCTCCATTGTACCCTCTACTCAACTTACCAAACCCAATAAAACGGTATTTGAAGTGGTATTAAATATCCTTCGAGGATTTTATAGTTATACCAGTAGAGGATTTTTAAACATCATAAAAACATTTAATCTGTTCCAGTATAAATAGTTTATGGCCCAACTCTCTGCGTCGATTTAGTCTTTTTTACTTCACAGACCCTAAAGGACAAAACAAATCCCATATCAGTGCAACCCCACACCAAACACAGCTGAATGTATTCGTTACTAACACGTTTGAATTCATCCAAGACGGCAGCTTTTTTTGGACAGCAGTATGAAATACTGGAAGCATGATCCACAATAATATTGAAAACCAATAAACTGAGAAACATTTTGCCTACAGAAATCATATTAGCAGACTTACTACTTCAATGTCCTGCCAGCTGAAGTGTTCAACTGGTAAAAAGAAATTGACTTATTTTGTGTTAGTAATATGGACCAAATCATATCATCCACCTCAAGAACTATGTTTTCAATATAAACAATGTGTCCTGACTGCATACATAAAGCTTTTTTTTTTTTTTAAAGGAATTGGTTTTGCTTTGAGCACAGACATTACTAGAAATGTGGAAGAAAAGAAGGTTAAGGGTAACTGAAAGGCCAAGGAATTATTTCACTCAGCTAACTTCGGAAGTCTTTTTCATTTTTTCATGACCGCATTTAAATGGAAGGTATTTTAAATCTTGGCAGACTAAAGACATCTGATCGGAATGCAGTTGCACTGTTCAGTTGATAAAAGTGTCTGACACCAGAGATCAGACGAAGGAATACATGTGCAATTGTAATGCATGAAAAGGTGCAGACAGTACATTCCAAATGAGGGTAGAGATAACAGCGTGGTCTGATATTTTATACTGTGGAAGAATGAAAAACCATCAAGCTGGTGTAAAGCATCCTTCCAATCCCTAGAAGAACCACCTCTTTCTATTTATAAACAAATATAGCCATCTTTCTGGAAATGTCTTATTTCTAACATTATGAAAACATTTAAACTTATATTTTTCCTAATACCATTCCCATTTCTGTCCCAGTACCATCTGTTTCTTTACCAGGCTTATGGAACCGGATCAGTGAGAGACTATTAAGGGAGAGTATCAGTTCAGAGCAGAGGGAGGACAGTAAGCTGTGAAGTGATATGTTGTAGCTGCACACTTGCTTAATGCCAGTGTGGCTATGGTGCATTACATTTATAAGAAAATAGACTAATGACGGGGAGAAGAGTGAAAATGGCACTACCCACACATTTAACATGAGAAATAACAGAAAATTAGCCCTAGTGTAGGTCTCAAAATCCTAACAAGTTTATTTGAAAGAGTACTTACAAGTATACAATCATGTATTCCACATCATATACAAAGTAGTAGTATGCACAGAAAACTAAATTAAAAGAAACCGCAGGACAAAAAAGAAAGAAAGAAAGAAAGAAAGAAAGAAAGAAAGAAAGAAAGAAAAATAGGCTTCATGGCAGCTCGGTTCAAAACCTCTGCTGCTCTGAAATGGAGCCCACTTATTTAATAACTGTACAGTTGAACCGGGAGACCCCACTTCAGATTGAGAAAATGCTGAGTGTCTAATTTCTCAGCTGAACATCCCAAGAGCCAACGGTCTAAAGAAAATCATTTCACGCAATGCTGAGCAACGGAGAGGCATGAGTAAAACTAATTCAGCTAAGAGTAACTGACATCTAACCTCGAAAATCCTCCTTCCTCATTTCAAGTGGCTTTCTCTCACACTCTCACATGAGTAAATAAATGGATTTAGTGTTTGTTAATGTTTACCCAGCAATGACACCATTAAAACATTTGCAATACAAGGTCAGCATGTGTCAACATGTGCTACTACTATACTGAAAACAAGAAATGATAAAATGTATCTTAAGATATTAATAAAATAATAAATCACCTTAATATTTTTTATATTAGGAGCTATTGAGTATAATACGGATTTCTGTATACCATACCTCCCACCCAACAAAAACAAATATAGTAAGCAATACAACGAATGTTCCCCTTTCTGGCAGATTTAGTCATGATAGCTTCCTATACAAATGTAGATAGTTGTCTAAATATAGCCTGTTGAAAACATAATTAACAAGCAACACAATATGTACAGAGATGTTTTAATTACTTGTCAACATTTCAAACTGCCTGTCCTTCATTAGAACAGCTAACCAGCATTTTACAAAGCATCTTGTTTTACACGTGGCAAATTAATGAAAATGTGTATTCTAATCATAGTGACTTCATTTAGAACCGTCTTATCTTCGGAGAAATGGTTGTGTTTACATCCTTTAAGTGCAGCGGGTCTTTTGAAAAACATTTCCCTTTTATGATGAAAATGTTACCAGTGTTTGTGTCTGACATGCAAAGAAGAAAAAAAGGGAAAAAACAAACAAAATGGATGATCTGCCTTCTCTGTCACTAATTGAGTTCAGCCAAACTGTTGGCATTGAAGATATAATATGAGTTATAGATTATAAAAACCTTTCACACTGCCATTGATTTTCACAGGCTGAAATTAAAATGGAGAAGTGAAAATTGAACTGCACTCAAAAGAGCTCTCCAATTTAATTAAAAGAGGAAGGCAGAAAACAATGAAGCATTAATGTAAAGATGAAGGACGTTAATCCTGGAATGACGGTTAAGTAAAGAAAAAATAATTGTTCAATGTTCGCTAGGGCTTTCAAAGCTGCACTAGACTTCCCTGGAAATCCCTCACACTTCCACCACTTTCAGGGGTTTATACATTACACAGGCCTGGAGAAGGGGAGTTATGTAACGAGGGATTTGGCTTTAACAAACATAACGGTATTACACTTTTGGATTGCATTAGGCAGATTAAAATAAAAGTTCAAAAAGAAAACTTTCATTTTTATGGTTCATTAAATGAAAAATTGCAGATGGTGGTTACTATGGCAATGTCAGAGTTGCTAACTGGCATGACATTTCATGTTTTGAGTAGCTGGATGGTTGCTTCTTTCATTTGAAATTAACAAAAACCATTACTGACAATCAGATACATGGGTTTTTGTGAATGCACTGTGCTTAAGATCAGTACTAAATTGGTAAATTATACAAATTCTCAATGTACAAAATAAACTCTCTTGTTCCTGCTGGCAGTTTCTTCCAATCAAATGCTCCTTAAAAATATTATAAAATTCAGCAAATCCATCAAACGTATTACTTACAGGGCTACTCGCATGGGGTAAGCTCATTCATCTTTCACTATGCTCCGCATTCCTATTAAAATGCATTTAGTAGCAGTAATGATAATTCATTTTTTATTGGTGTTTTTTAAATTGTATTGTAATTTCTTGATCGTCGATTGACTTTTCTACATAGATTTTTGTGTTTGCAACAGGATAAGATCAATCTTAATGTGCCTGTTCCTGGAAAAAGGATTTTAAATACATACTAGTATTGTATGTACTCTCCAGCTTTATAATTATATATAATATATAAATATATAATATAAATACTAATTATAGACTAAGCATTTACCTACCGAGTATGTCCAAAATAATAAATACATAAAGCGATTACACTTGACACGCAGTCTTTTTCAAATCCATCAATTTTCTGGCTATTTTTGCTTCTTGATAATAAGGCTCTATTGACTTCTATGAAAGACCTCCTGCAGGCAAGTGGACCATCCAGTGGCAAACTGGCTGCAATTATAATATTTGTCAGATTGCTTTAATTTTTTATAATTTCCTTTAATTAAGTTCCATTGATTCGAAGGGCACAATCTCTCCTCCATATCCACAGCACTCATCTGTCAGTAAGAAGCTGTGGTGTTAAACCTTGGTGCTAAAAAGCAGTCACAGGATGGTAAAAAAAATACAATTGTTAATGACCCAAAAAAGGCCGTTTTAGCATTGTCAACCATGCAACTAAGCTTACAGCTCCTACATCTTAAGCTTTTGAAAATATGTAGGCCGAAATTACTTTTTAATTATTTTGATTCTGAAATCGTTAGGTTTAATTAAAATAAATAAATAAATAAAAAAAAAGAAGCACGCTGCTTTACTTTTCTACAACCATATTGTGGGTGCAGGTCTGATTAAAAACTAGAATGAAAAGGTGGGAGCAAACTAAGAGCAGTAATAACCAAGGTTTCTCATTAGCCTAACATTCTCAGTACCTTGTTGTTTTGCTGTTGAACTTTTACTGTTTGTTTTCAATGCGACTCGGTTGGGTGATGCCCATTTATCCTGCCACACATGTGATGGGTACAAGGATCCCACAGGAAGTTTAAGTGAACTTGCAGCACTATGGTGAATAAAAATGGTCTTCACCTGCATCAAAGTAAAAATGAAGTCTGCTTAAGGGAGGTAGAACAACGTATGTTAAAACCTTCGTTAATACCTCTTTAAATGCATTATAACCAAGGCTTCCCCTCACCTCTTATATTATCATATTACCACTGGTATCCCTTAATTATCCAGCTTTAGATTTAAACAAAACAATAATTAAATAAACAGCTTCCTGGTACATTAGCACTTCATGTGCTGCTGCAGGTCAGCCTCACTTCCATTCCCTGTTCTTACTCCCTCAATCCCACAGTCCTCGCCTCACTGTGATAGATCATGAGATTAAGGCCGACATGCAGCCTAGGGCGTGATGAGGTTCTATCCTTCTAAATCTAGAGTGTTGTATTTGAAACTACCTGTATATAAAGTTTAAAAAATAAACCACAAAAATAAAGACATAAATAAATCAATGAACAAAAAGATACTCAGAACAATGATAAGGACCTTATCCTTTAAATTAATTGCTTATACAAAGATGTCTATACATAAAAAATATGCAAATTCAGATTTTAATGCTGGAGGTTTTTTCTTTTTTTTTAATAGACAGATGTGTTTTTATATCATTAAACCCACTTAACAGTTTTATGCTTAACTAGCATTTAACAAGAAAAACACAAGCGTGGTTTCCAAGATGTACAGCTTGTTTCTCTATTCTACTTCAGTACATTCATCAGTCTTGGCGCATTTTTATTATTTCTGCATGTAACATCTTTAGATTGTTTTTGTATTTCACACACTGTTTGGTTTTATGTCACACGGGTAGTATCCTATTTCAGCCCAAAGCTGCCAGGCAATATTACTCATTTAATGAAACCAAACGGAAGTGAAGCTGACACTGCTTCTTATTGCACTGATTAAGAAAGAACCATCAGACAAACCACATTCTAAATTCTATGCCTCCTATATTTCTATTTTTTATTATAGATGGGCTTTTAACAGGGAGGATTTTTTCTTCATAGCTTCTATGTGTCAAAGCTGTTTGCATAATGTAAAAGTGGACACTGATGGCGCTAATCAATAGGCATTGTGTTTCACTTGTGCCAATATCATGCTGTGGAAGATTAACCAGGCTTTTACAATATGACAGAAAGCTTTATTTAATGCTGTTTATATTTAAATTATTGGAATAGTGTCAGATTGTACCTTTAACTCACATTACTACACAATGTTAACAAAAATAGTTTTATACATTTTAACATCTGCCACGGGTTTGATTATTAAAATAGCAATTAAACATGCTAAAAGTTTTAAAATAAATACTTCCCATATAAATGACTAAGGTGACCAACTCAGTTTTTTTCCTTGCATTACTTATAATGTAAAATATAAACACACACCCAAAAAAAACCAACTATTTTAATGATTTGCCTATTGAAATTTGCTGTGTAGAACTTTTCAGACCAATAATTTGTACTTATTCCACTTAGACCTTGACATATGCAGAAATGTATACATGATTAATACAAACAGCAAAGTAAAATGGTCCCCACGGCACTTAGCACATTATATATGGTAGGGATGAGCACAAGTCAGGTATGACAACAAGATGAGTTCCAGCTGTATACGTGAAGGATTATCAATCAATTAGCACCCGCTGTGCTCTGCCTAGCTATTGGGTTACTATATTAATGTATGTTTGTTCAACTTTACTTTGATATCACAAGAAGATCTGGAGGTAGCCTCCTTAAGTTCTGGTTCCTGATTTTTTAGAAGGCCTGGTTGATTATCCCTTCCTCTACCACTGTCCTTGTTTTGTGTGCGGGATACGTCTGCAGCCAGTAAATGTGATCGGAATCAATACAAGCATCTTCCCTTTTCTTTAACCACTGGACCACACTGCCTCCATTTAACCACTGGACCACACAGCCTCCTTAATGTGAACCTTTGTTGAAATGAAGCACTGCCACATTAATTTTGTAAATTAATTTTCATTTTCCACGGTTAAAAAAAATGGACGATACAAAATGCCTTAGCTATCAGATTTAAGCATACAACTGTGTAAAATGGTGATAACAGAAACACTTAGCAGGGAACGCAAATATTATTTTATACCACCTATCAGGCACCTAGAGCTATGCTACCATATTTATGAACCTCCTTTTGTATTTGGATATTTTTTCAATCCTAATTAAAGGATTCACTAATCATTTTTGGGGTAGTGGATCACTGTGTTTTTCCACAAACAACTCTAAAGCTTCTTATCAGACTCATGTTCAAGAGGTATGATGTTTATTTATTAATGTCCCCTAAGTGTCCTCGCTCTTTGACAAGCTACGCCTCACGGGTAGAGGTGGGGGCACTGCTGTTATTGCTAACTCTGTGCTTGCCGCCTCAACTCTCTTTCCCAGCCTTCTCTTCATTTGAGCATCTCGCTACCAAGCTCCCGTCTCCCATGTCCCTCAACCTTGCTGTTATCTATCGTCCAGCAAAGAATAACTCTGCTTTTATTGCTGAGTTCTCGCAACTCCTCTCCCTAATCTGCACTTCAACTGACTAAATTCTACGCCTAGGTGATTTCAACATCCATGTCAATTTCCTTTCTTCCCCTCTATTAATCTTCCCGCACCTTCAGCTACCACTGATACTGTTATTTCCTTCCATCCCAAAAATCTGCTAAATCCTACAATACTCTCGGAATGTGTCTCTTCGGTTGATGATGTGGTGTCCCTCTACAACACCACCCTTACTCAGATCGACACAGTTGCCCTGCTTACAACCAGAACAGTGAAGAAACATCTCAACTGTCCATCATATACCCCCAAACTTCGACTGCTTAAGACTGCCTGTTGCAAGTTATTATTATTATTATTTGTTTATTTAGCAGACGCCTTTATCCAAGGCGACTTACAGAGACTAGGGTGTGTGAACTGTGCATCAGCTGCATAGTCACTTACAATTACGTCTCACCCGAAAGATGGAGCACAAGGAGGTTAAGTGACTTGCTCAGGGTCACACAATGAGTCAGTGGCTGTGGTGGGATTTGAACCGGGGACCTCCTGGTTACAAGCCCCGTTTCTTTAACCACTGGATCACACAGCCTCCTTCGCAAATGGATGTCGTCTGGACTAACAGTTCACACAGAGATTTGGACCGATCACCTCAGCAGCTACGGGCGTGTGCTTGCTGCTGCTAGGGTGAAGTACTTCTCAGAAATCACATCTATGGGACATGGTAAACCAAATATTCTCTTCAAAACCACTGATCAAATCCTGCATCCAGTCATCAATAAATCCACCTCCCATTCTTCATCCTCCTCTCTTACCTGCCATGATTTCTCCTCATTCTTTCTGAACAAAATCGACACCATATATTCTATGCTTTCCTGCCACAAATCCAGTATAGTACTTGACCACCTTGACTCCCCTCCGATTGCCCCTCCAGCTCTCTCTTCCTTCTCTCCTCTCTCCATTACTGATGTCTCCAGCCTATTGTTGAAATCAACTACTGCCACATGCCCCTTGGACCCCTGGCCAACAAATCTCGTCCGTCTCTGTGCTTCTGACCTTGCTCCTTAGATTATGCACACTCTTAACCTGTCCCTGGTTTCAGGCTTGGTTCCTGCTGCCCTCAAGACTGTCCGAGTAACGCCGGTGCTCAAAAAACCCTCCCTTGACCCGGCTGTCTTATCTAACTTCCGTCCCATAGCCAATCTTCCTTTTCTCTCCAAAACTCTTGAAAGGGCTGTAGCCAGCCAACTGATGAAACATCTCACAGATAACAATCTGCTTTAATCTCTGCAGTCTGGCTTCTGGACACATCACAGTACCGAAACTGCTCTGCTCTGGATTGTAAATGATCTCCTGCTTAATGCTGATGCTGCTGCTCCCTCTGTGTTTGTCCTCCTGGACCTAACTGCTGCTTTTGATACCATAGATCATAGCATTCTTCTTGACCGCCTTCAGAAGTATGCTGGGATCTCTGGAACCTGTCTCTCCTGGCTGTCCTCTTATTATTATTATTATTATTATTATTATTATTATTATTATTATTATTATTATTATTATTTATTTCTTAGCAGACGGCCTTATCCAGGGCGACTTACAATTGTAACAAGATATCACATTATACATTATTTCATATTATACAGATATCACATTATCTTTTACATACAATTACCCATTTATAAAGTTGTTTTTTTTACTGGAGCAATCTAGGTAAAGTACCTTGCTCAAGGGTACAGCAGCAAAATCTTGGTTGTAATTAAAAAGCAATAATTATCAATCTCTAAATCTGCATTGGTGTACTTAATGTTACAAGATCCATAGCTTTTTAATTAGATTACACCTTTCTTATTAACCAAGGGTCATTGCTCTTGAATCAGACATTTTATCCCTGAAACCTAAAATCCTGAGATGGGAAACAGGAAGGGAAAAGACACGGTTGGCCTAAGGGTTATCAAAGAGGTTTTTTATATTCTCTAAATGCATTGATTGAGATCTATAACGTTATCTAGATCAAACCTGCAGGCCATTGTTTCTCCAGCAACCAGAAAAAAAAAAAAAAAAAAAATGAGACTACAGTTGATTAAAAAATAAATGTACAAGAATAACCCTAAACCACGGTCTTCTTTGCATATTAAAACTACAACCATTTAAACCTTAAATTACTAATCTGGAAAAATGGTTACAAATTTGTAATTGTATGCAGTAACCAAATAATCCAATATACTATTACTACTTTTTTTTACCCTTTAGATCCTAGTACACACATGTTGTTTGAACTTTAAATTCAGGATGTACAGTATTTTCAAATATTTTAATGCCAAAGATTACTTAAGGAAGCAGCATCGTCTTTTACTTCTATAGTGTTGTATTTGAAATCTGCTGCAAATTAAAGTATTATAAAACAAGGAACTAAAAGATCTGCAACATAGGAAAAAGTGGACCAGTGATAGCGTTGCCAATGCTAAGAAAATGTAACCAAAAAAAGATGATGCACATTTTTCGTTGAACATTTTATAAACCAGCCTATCAGTACAAAAACTTTTAAAAGAAGATGTATCCTGCTTAAAGTATAAATCATTCTTACCATGAAATTGCTGATTGTTTTGTGCTTTACTTTAATGAACCTTGCAGCCTTGAACACAGACAGCTTGTTCTTTTTTGAGGCATTCCAAGCACTGCTGTGAAAGAATTCTGTGGTTTGAAGCAGATATATAAAAAGCTCATGGCAGTGACTCCTGGTAAGACCATAAGAAGAACAGACACACAGAAAGCATTTATCTGGTGAAGAAGGTCAAAATCAAGTCATGACTAAATTAAGGTGAAATTCTTGGACATGGCTCTTTTTAATAGTAACAACAGCTGTTTCTCTTTCAAAACCATCTGATCCAACCATCTGCATATATAATCTAAAACTATGCTTGGGTATAATTATACAAGTGTCCTTTTCAACTGTGTTTATATTCCTCAGTCTTTCCTTTATTCGCCTCTTAACAACAGAAGACTCTTGGATGACCCATGTCGCACAAAATGCAGACACAAAATCCTGCTGTGTCACAGTAGAGATGGCACGTGGCTCAAAACAACAGGACCAAGCAGCTAATTTAACAATCTATACACACTTTTTGCAAGCTTGAATGCAAACTGCTTTCTCGCTCTGCAGTTCTTAGTTTTTGTTGGGTGGGGGTAGATTTTATTAATTCATCATTTATTGACCACCTTTTCTGGAATACTTTGGGAATGTTATTTTAACCATTGTACTGCACTGGGAGGTGCACACTCAATATGTTTATTTTTATTTTATGTTATTTTGGTTTTGTAGTTTTTGCTAGTGACAACACAGTACTAGGGTTCAGTCGCATCCGCTACAATTTAAAAAATAAAGTAGGGGAATTCAGGAGAAAGAACGGTCTGTGTTGTGAAATGTGCCATAAGCAATTTTAAAATGTAGCTAACGTCCCGACAAGGAGATAAGAAGACCCATTTGAAAGGTAATGTAAATATTAACAATGAAGTTGTTTTACAGTTCAGGAGACTGGTGCACATTCAGAGACAAAAGATTATAGAGGCAGAATCAGTTGAAAAAGGCACATTTTTTCTTCAAACATTCTAGATATGAATCATGTGAATGCAATACAAAATAATACATTAAAAATAGAAGTATTTATTTTGGGATGCAGAGCAAATTGAGAGAGCTCTCTGTCCTTGCAGTGTGAGTGATTACAGTGCTTGGTCACGGTTGCATTAAGGTAACTTGCCCGACAACATAGTATTCTATTCTGTATACTCGGGTCAATTCACACTTATAACTCGTTCACTCATTACCTACAAACTGTTGCCAAAGAATTAGTTTACTTAACCATTCCATGATGTCTAGGTTTTAAACTTGCACTTTAGGTTCATTGTTTCTTGTTGAGGAGGAATTGTTTGTTGAAATGAGAGACACTTTTTATTTCTATTTACTTCACCTGTGTGTGCACAACTAAATGAGCACTTTGGGTGTTTGCTGATCAAATAAATTGTGACAAATGGCATATGCAATTTATTCGACTAAAAGCATCCATCCTGACACAGGTTTAATAATTAAACAGCTACAGTTGCAGAAACTTGTTTGCTGTAAACTACTCTTTAATCTCATTAATAATAAGGAGCTGCCTCCTCTGGAGCGAGAGCATGAAGTATTTCCTTTAAATGAGTTATTTTCCAGTTCCTAGACCTGGCTCTCCCTCCTGTCTCCTAACCTCTGTGCACCTCCAGCTGAGAGGGCACAACTTTTGATGGACTGGGGACTTCAGTGTGAGACTTTGCCTGTCACTGGCCTTCCATTAGCAACTGCTGAGGGGTGCCCTTTGCGTGCCAGATGACCCATTCTGTTTCTTAAATCACATCTGGGAGACAGGGCACTGCTATCTTCTCCAGGTAGAATATCCCCAGTGTTTGACACAATCCAGACCACACACTGACAGCTTTGAGTAACAGTTTGAGACAAACATGCAGACCAGGGGCCTCCGAGTAGAATGCTATTAGCATTGGCCAGCTGTAGCCCAGCCCACTATACACAAATACCTTGTAGGTTTATTTATTTACATTACACTTCTATACATGATTGCTTGTTCCGAAGAAGAAAAATCTTTTTCATGTCATTTTGGGAGTTTAATGTTGGCCGCTTTAGGTTCTCAAGTCATTAGATTGTCATGTTGTAGCGGACATACTAGTGAGAACGGATTTTGAAACTTATATAAAACAAATTAGATATAATAAATCTGAAAAACAAAAAAACAAACAAAACTAAACAAAAAACACAAACCAAGGATTATGTCCACTAAGGGGTAAATCCATTTAGCAGTTCCTGACAGGCTAGTCCAGCTGGTTTAGGCACCAGTGACTGGGTGAGTCTTCTTGTCCCTTGCTGTGGTTTCTTCGATTATTAAAAGAAAATTTAAAAAAAAGTATTTTAAGGAGTTAAATCTATGTAGACTCCCAGGAGACCAATTATAGTGCTTTTAAGAGCAGTGAAAACTGTTGCCTTTACGAAATGGTCTAGTTGAAACCCCTTTGCTTTACAATGTTATGTGGTGATAATTATGCTACATGCTCCCAATACCTCATTATTGTGCTTGGTTTCAAACTAAATATCTAACTAATAAAATACCCAATTGAAAACCCATTAGTTTGTTTGTTTGTATGTATATAATTCCATAGAGGTGCAGTAAGCATTTTTAGCGTTTAGCTGACCTACTCCTCTTAAAAACATGCAATAGCAGCCTGTGGATTTCTGAAGTTATATCTGGAAAGGCTCAAGCAGGTGCTTTCAGCAGTGCATACAGGTTGAGTCTCCCAGGCAGTCTTAAGCTTGACTACCAAAACAGAATACATTTTTGTGATTAATAAGCAAAGCCGACCGAGGCAGACACTTAATTAGTTTGAATGGTGTGCAAAAGAAAAAGCTTTTATTTGTTTTGAAGGATATAATGTAATGGCTTGTCTATAAAAGTACTTGACAGGTCAAATAAACACGTCTAGAATTCAGATCCTGAAATATGTAAACATCCTTTTATCTAGGTGACACATGCTCTGGGTCAAGGCTAAATCAATAAGTGCGTATTTTGATTCTTCTGAAGCCAAACCAAACACAGTGAACATAAACAAATTCAGCGTAAACTCATATTACTTGTTGAATGCAGCTTCCCACAATTAAATTTAAATAGAAAACAGAGGTAGACTATACCCTGGTTAAATCACATCTGGATTCATACCTAAATCCAGATTGATTTCCAGACTGTTTCCTAATGCCTACGATAGATTTTTACAATCAGGTTTTGTTTTCAGAAATTACAGAATGCCTTTTCCAACAAACAGGGTATTTTGTTTGACTTCCTTCCTTAAATACAACTTGTCACTTGCATTACAGTACTGTGCAAAAGTTTTAGGCAGGTGTGAAAAAATGCTGTAAAGTAAGAATGCTTTCAAAAATAGACATGTTAATAGATTATATTTATCAATTAACTAAATGCAAAGTGAGTGAACAGAAGAAAAATCTAAATCAAATCCATATTTGGTGTGACCACCCTTTGCATTCAAAACAGCATCAAGCATCAATTCTTCTAGGTACACTTGCACACAGTTTTTGAAGGAACTCGGCAGGTAGGTTGGCCCAAACATCTTGGAGAACTAACCACAGTTCTTCTGTGGATTTAGGCAGCCTCAGTTGCTTCTCTCTCTTCATGTAATCCCAGACAGACTCGATGATGTTGAGATCAGGGCTCTGTGGGGGCCATACCATCACTTCCAGGACTCCTTGTTCTTCTTTACGCTGAAGATAGTTCTTAATGACTTTCGCTGTATGTTTGGGGTCGTTGTCATGCTGCAGAATAAATTTGGGGCCAATCAGATGCCTCCCTGATGGTATTGCATGATGGATAAGTATCTGCCTGTACTTCTCAGCATTGAGGAGACCATTAATTCTGACCAAATCCCCAACTCCATTTGCAGAAATGCAGCCCCAAACTTGCAAGGAACCTCCACCATGCTTCACTGTTGCCTGCAAGCACTCATTTGTGTATGCTCTCCAGCCCTTCGGCGAACAAACTGCCTTCTGCTACAGCCAAATATTTCAATGACTCAACAGTCCAGAGCACCTGCTGCCATTTTTCTGCACCCCAGTTCCTGTGTTTTCGCGCATAGTTGAGTCGCTTGGCCTTGTTTCCACGTCGGAGGTATGGCTTTTTGGCCGCAAGTCTTCCATGAAGGCCACTTCTGACCAGACTTCTCCGGACAGTAGATGGGTGTACCAGGGTCCCACTGTTTTCTGCCAGTTCTGAGCTGATGGCACTGCTGGACATCTTCCGATTGTGAAGGGAAGTAAGCATGATGTGTCTTTCATCTGCTGCAGTAAGTTTCCTTAGCCGACCACCGCGCTCACGGTCCTCAACGTTGCCCGCTTCTTTGTGCTTCTTCAAAACAGCTTGGACAGCACATCTGGAAACCCCTGTCTGCCTTGAAATTTCTGCCTGGGAGAGACCTTGCTGATGCAGTATAACTACCTTGTCTTTTGTTGCTGTGCTCAGTCTTGCCATGGTGTATGACTTTTGACAGTAACTGTCTTCAGCAACCTCACCTTGTTAGCTGAGTTTAGCTGTTCCTCACCCAGTTTTATTCCTCCTACACAGCTGTTTCTGTTTCAGTTAATGATTGTGTTTCAACCTACATATTGAATTGATGATCATTAGCACCTGTTTGGTATAATTGTTTAATCATACACCTGACTATATGCCTACAAAATCCCTGACTTTGTGCAAGTGTACCTAGAAGAATTGATGCTGTTTTGAAGGCAAAGGGTGGTCACACCAAATATGGATTTGATTTAGATTTTTCTTCTGTTCACTCACTTTGCATTTGGTTAATTGATAAATATAATATATTAACATGTCTATTTTTGAAAGCATTCTTACTTTACAGCATTTTTTCACACCTGCCTAAAACTTTTGCACAGTACTGTATGTGTAGGGCTTCTGATTTCGGTTTTAACCGATAAAATACCTCTGATACAAAAAAAAAATTATATCAGTGGATAGCCAATAAACACCGGAAAAACGGTGGAAATGGTTAATCAATTCACGTTGACTTTACCCTTTAGCCATTAAAAAAAAAAAAAACTACTACAGAAATAATAATAAATAAATAAATAATAAATAAATAGATTTCCCAATGCTGCTGGGCAATGTCCCACCTTCCTGACTTGCATCTATCATTGATTCATTCTGAATACTTTAAACTTGCCCCAACTACTGAGTGACAGCACATTCCTACGTTTCTATTGGCCACTCCGCTTGCGAGATTTAAAATGAGATTACAATCGGGAATGGAGGTTTGTTAGCGGGATTTCAAGCTGTATTACAGTTAAGATACGGAGGACTTAAATTAGAATTGTGGCGAAATGTACAAAAATGCCTCCACACAAAAACCTCAGAAGAATGTGCCCGTGACTGTAGGGATTTCGTTGTGGAAGACAGCAAAGGAAAGAAGGTACAACTTAAGTGTGCAAGTACTGTCGAGTTACTACTATGCATATTTTGACAGAAAAAAACGCTCAAGTATTTTGAAAAGTAACCGAAAACACTAATTTCATACAGTATATCAAAAACGAAAGCCCCGAAAATAGCTCAAAATAAGCACCGAAAAATACAATTAATAAAACCTGAAAAATAGAAGCCCTAATTATGTAGTTGTTTTTGATGATGTGAGATACATTTACTTACTACTTGTACTTTTTAAACATCCTATTATGGGATACAGTCAATCACTATGCTTTTTTCATAGATCTGTATCACACATATTCTGTGTTTTCTTTTTCTTTTACATTTTAACAAATTATTAGACCTTTTTCTATATTCTTTTAAATGTGTTTTAAAATAGCCTTTCAATGTTGCTTTTCAAAACTTCTGTTTGTCCCTTTCCCGTTTAGCCAATGGTTAAATGAAGCACTGTTACTTGTGATTTTACAAACAGTGCTAGACACACAGCAACATATTGAAGTGTACTGTACTGCATACCCACATTTTACACTCAGTAGAATCTCTCTCATACTGAAAGAGTGCAACCAGACTCAACAAACAGGACACTTACTACAGGAAGGATTCAAAGTTTAAAAACAGGAACTCAAATTGCTGCCACCTGATCATCCAGTGATATTAATATAAACACGATATAACTATTCTCTTGAATGAACCAGGCAAACAAATTGTGCTGGGTCTGACACAAAGTGATCTGATCTCACTGGTCAATTGTATAACCACTTAGAGCTGCTGAGCCATCTGGAAAGCAAAGGCTATATATTACGTCACCTATTCATAGGAAAAATATCCTAAGGGGTTTTAGCCAATTACTTGGGATTTGGATGACCCATTCTCAAGGGCCTCCCATTAACACCACTCATGTAAGACTGAGCTCCACACACAGGATTTTTTTTTTTTTTTTGAAGTTCAGTTGTTCAATAATGAAGACTGTCGATAAACCTAAAACACCGCAGACATTAAAAATGACCATATCTATCTATAACAGTTTGGGGATCTGGGAGCTGAGAAGTGCAGGTTTTCAACTATATTGTGCAATGATGGCTGTCAGACCAAGGTTGACTCGACATAGAGAGACCCTAATCATTTTGGCTAAGCCAGCTAGGGTTAATCTGCAGGTCTATTTCAAACAGGACAAATGGGAAATAGAACAACAAACAGAGTAACCAACTCTCAGGACAAAAACGTGACCGAATTCCACTGCATTGTCAACCATCCACTATCCAGGCCCGTTCTCATCAATACGTTTGTGCCCGAGGGGTCTATACTTGGTCATGTTTATCCTCCCTGTATCCAATTGATCTTCTTAACTCCCTTGAGACATGTTGGGTACAGTTTGTAAGCAGACATACGTTACTGTTTATACAAGTAAACCTGACAAACTCTGGTCTTATGCTACAGTCCAAAACATTAACAGTCAAGTCAAAGACACTCAAATACAAATAAAAACATACTGTAGCATACAGTTTATATAGTGAACTGAACAAGCAATGACCAAGTTTGAATGGGATTCGTTCATTTGAGTTTTGTCAGCAGAAGCATTAATATCAGGGGTTTATGCTGGAGTAATTTATCCAGCACCACTGAACAGATACCCTAAAACAAAAACAATAAAACATGTAAACATATCTTTTTACAACTACAAGACTAGATTCACTCTAATCGGATTATCTCCACATTCTTGATTACTTTTGACCACAAACAAAGGACTAATGTGCATGGTGTGGCTTATTTTGAGCTCTTTCAAACTGACCTTGACTAAAACCAGTCTATAGACCAAAGCAGATTAAGTGGTGGAGCTTGTTCTTCATATCCAGAGTGATCTTAAATACACGCCATGTACGTGCTGTTACTGACTGTGTCTTAGTTTTATAATGATTACTATTAATACTAAAAGACAATAATACTGATAGTAATAATCCAGTACATACACATACTTAAAGGTGGTAAATTTCTTAACAAAAAAATAAATAAAACGTGTCTAATATTGCTCCTTATGATTACTCGATTGAGTCCATATCTATATTTCATTAATATGTCTGTGTAAGTGTTTCCAGATGTCTAAGACTTTCTTCTCTTTATACTCAGCTCTATTTGCACCTGTTTTTCACTGTTTTCATTTATGTATGTGTAACTACTGGACAGTTTGTGCTGGATGGATGTAACTTATATCAAATGAAAGGCCACAAAATGTTATTTCATATAAGTTGCAACAGGATCAGGCATACTATATGTGGTAGTGATGAGAATATATGTTTTTGAAAAATAAAAGAAAAAAAACGTTTTCCCCAAAAAATCATATTTGGTCACTGCTATATATTTTGTAATCATAGATGGCTCAAAAAAATTGAACTTCAATATGAAATGAGAAAAAATGGGAATGGGAAAAAACATGGGAAAAAATGAAGCAAATTGTGAGAAAAACAACTGAGCATAATTGCAACTTTTTTTGAACAAAACAGAATATGGATCACTGAAGATAAGTATTTACAATTTTACATGCTCAGGCTGTGTCCCATTACATTGTGTGCCACTCTGTAAAGCAGTTCCTGCCTGGCACAAGACTCAATGGATAAAACTCACCCACTCCCTTGTCATAGGTTGAAGTTTGTTTCATATACTATATGTATGATCTATTGTTTACACATTATTAAAAAATGTCTATTATTACTTTACTGCACATTGCTTAGAAAACTGTAGAAAATAAACTACCGTTTTATAGGGCAGCAGTGTGGAGTAGTGGTTAGGGCTCTGGACTCTTGGCGGAGGGTCGGGGTTCAATCCTAGGTGGGGACACTGCTGCTGTACCCTTGAACAAGGTACTTTACCTAGATTGCTCCAGTAAAAACCCAACTGTATAAATGGGTAATTGTATGTAAAAAATAATGTGATATCGTGTAACAATTGTAAGTCACCCTGGATAAGGGCGTCTGCTAAGAAATAAATAATAATAATAATAATAATAATAATAATAATAATAATAATAATAATAATAATAAATGCCATCCTTTGAATAGTTGCTTTAACTACCAAATCACTTAAGTTGTGTGTAGGGTGTCTCCTATTGAATAAGAGATGCCAGCTCATACAGTTTGGGTGAGAAGACTGCTAAGCTAAGGAAAATGCATCTCTAAGACACCCTACTCCTGATGTATTACCTTATTGTAAATAACAAAATATGAACACTCAGGAACAACTATGATAGTATATAGAATTGTGACACATTCACAGGAAGCATGGGACAACTTCCATACAAGACAATAGTACTTGGAATTTTGACAAACCTTAACAGTGATTGGTTGATTTATTATGCCTTATAAAAAGACAAAATAAAGCTTATTGTTCTCGTTGTTATGCCTAAAAAACAGCCTTCATTTGTGTAGCCCACTCTTAACAGACCCCTCCTAAGGCGTCTGGTCTGCTCTTTCTGGTTATTCAATTTCAATGACAACCTAAGAATTTATACAGGGAAAAAAGTACCCTTTGAAATTAAGTACAGTGCCTTTAAAATCTAAGCAAAGCTTTGGTCACGTTCAGAATATTCTCTCTATCTCAAAATGTGGAAAGTCTCAAAAAAACCCATGTGTCATGCTAAACAATAAGACTTAAACTTGCACTCTTCCTGTTTGGTCTGGAAAAAATAGACTTTGTTATACACTTTTATCTAATGGCATAGTTCAAGAATTACAAGATAACCTATACTGTGTTAGTAATGTTATTTTTTTTTGTGGAAAACTTGAACTTTGGGTTGATTTAGATGCTGTCCAACATAAATCGTCTGGGATGTTTTAAAATGTTGGCTAGAGAGTGTTAGCCTACTGAAGGGATTACTAATTGTTTTGTCAGAAAAAAAAACTTATTTGCATTCCAATGAATAGGCAAGTTTCTAAAAAATACTGTTGAAAGTCCCAGTAAGCACTTATCTATCAAAAACAATTTAACACAGAAAAAATAACTCTCACCAGTGTGCGAGGAAACACATCCCACACAGTATTTATTACCAAGAAAATGGAAGATAAAATGAAGCCGCCGAGAACAAAAACAACAATCAAAACAAAGCACACAAACTTAAAGCAAGCAAACGTAAATTATACTGTTTATACTGTAGCAACACTTTAAACGATTTGAATTCTGTTCAATGTTAACGTTGTGATTCTGAAATAGGCAGGGGTAGCTCATTACAATCTTCTGAATATTTATGCACACTTCTATTGCATGCACACCTTGCATTCTACTCTTGAAAAAATGTCCTAGAATACTTTGGAATACTATAAACCCAATATACTGTGCACCTCACATGATGCTGGTATATAGCATCCAGACATTTGTGAAACAGTGCATGTTAAAACTGAGACATTGCTGACGTCTAACTTTACAACTGCAAACAGATATTATAATTGGTCATACAGAAAGCACATTGATGGAAATAAGACTTCAGTTGCACAGCAATTTGATCCATTCCTGGTTTTACTATGAGTTTAAATCAGACACACATGTGCTTATACACTGAGGCTGATATCAAAGCTCATATCAAAACCTGGAATGGGTAAAACTGCTATGCTGCTAGGTGTCTTATTTCCATCGCTGAAGCATGCCTGAAACTGGCTGTTTACTGCAATTTGTCTCCTAAACATATTTTCCTAAGACTGTGTGTTAGATTTTAAAAGACAAGTATGTCTTAAATGTTACTTTGTCTTTTGTCTCACTTAAAAAAACAAAACAAAAAAAACCTATAATCGTTCCCATAGCACTGCTGTCTGTTTAAATCAGTCGAAGCTATGACATCACTTTGTCACTCTGCAGTGATGTGACTCTCGTTAACACAACACACTAGAATGGTACTTCCTGATTTTACTGGAATGTAATCTATCAGAACACAAAAACAGCCCCATTATTCCTGTATACAAATACCTGTAAAACATACAAACAAGTTAAAGCTTGACTGCCACTCATTAGAAGCAATTGTCATTACCACTATCATGACTACATCGATTCCCAATTTAAACAGCTTAATGACCATCTGCTGTACAAGTACACCTCACTGTAAAACACCAGGGCTAATGAGAGTGGAGAGCTCATTAAAAAAAAAACAACAACAAAAAAACACATATGTTGTTACTGCTGCTTCCTCAAGGAGATGGGTCTCAAGGGAAAATGCACAGAAAGAAACTCAAATACCTTCCTACCTAATACACTAACTAATTAAATACTTGCTACTGGTTGGCACCTGAGAAGGAGTGGAACAGCTTTATTGAAGCATTTCATATAATTAGCACATTACCAAAATAAAATGAATCTGTAGTGACTATCAAGTGTGGCCAATCCCAGTATATCTATATCACATATACAAATATTTTGTATAGCACAAAAGGGAATACATGTGTTTTGCATTTTTTATGTTAACACTGAAAAATAGAATGAGGGGAGACATTTGTTTTGACTGGCATTAAAAAAAGGCCACAATGATTCAGCAACCAGAATCATAAGTTGCAAAATTCTCCTTTGTGGTTGAATAATCTTAAGGAACCCCCCTCCCCCCCAAAAAACAAACAAACACATTCCTGGAATTTTTTTGAGCTACACCAGGGCAGAAATTACAGTAAAATTTGTGAAATAAAACACATTTTTGCAAGCATGCACAAGGATTCTAAATTATGCCAAAAAGTTACAGAAACATAACTAGTCTGACTGTGCCATGGGAGTCCTTTCTGACTAGTTTCTTCAATGTGTTAGCAACAGCATTTTTTCATTGCAACCCATATTAATAATATCTTACAACAATAGCATGAATTAAAGTTCTATGAAATTAGCATCAACCTACCAAAACACCACATCAGAGGTGTCAGTAACAACTCTATTTTGGATTGGCAGCTCAGAAGAGCTAGCTAGGTAAAGCATGCCAGTCTGATGTTTGTAAATATGCATTTGTGACAGGGTGACTGGGCGGTGACGTCAGACAGATGCAGGAAGTAAAATAAACTGACACCAGGGAGTACTACAGTTAAAGTAAGAAAAGACCCGGCCGCCGGTTTATTTAAATACAAAAATAAATCAAAAGTTTAAACAAAAAGAAACTGTGCTCACAGAGCAAAATAAATAGTTTAAACAGAAACAAATCTCGAACACAAAATATAACACAAACCATACAGGTCAGGCTGGGCTGTAGCCTTCACTGTTCCTGTATCTTTTTAACATGTCTTTCTTTCTTTCTTTCGATCTCGCTCTCGCTCCTAACACACCCACCACGAGTGCCGAGAGCTGCCGGCTTTTATAACAGGTGACCATCTCCCGATTAGCAACAAATTAAATCACCTAATTAATTCGGGAGATGGCCACCTTCTGCACGAGTTTTTAAATTATTCCTGGCAGAGGACGAGCACCAATCTCGCCTCTGCCAGAACACGTTTTTACAAAATAAACAAAACAATAACACGGCAGTACGCGGTCATATAAATACATAAATAAAATCATAATACTAATAATAAAATACAAAATAACACGGGGGCGGAGGGGGAAAACCCCGTTCTAAAAAAAATAAACAAAACAATGTACAGGGCACCTCGCCCTGTTACAGCATTGTTAAATGGAGTGTACAGCAACAGGTCATCTTCTTTAAATTCTAAAATTACTTCAATTCATCAAGCCCATAACTGTATTAAAATTACTTCATAAAGCGTTTCATAACTGTCTCGTCTAAACTAAAGTGATAAGAAACGAAATGTTCAACAGTCTGCATAAATATTTTTTTTTAATCTCTATCTATCTATCTATCTATCTATCTATCTATCTATCTATCTATCTATCTATCTATCTATCTATCTATCTATCTATATCTCAATTGGTATGCCCTGATGCGTACACTGATTTTGGAATTAGCACACCCGCTAAAAGTAATTTATACACTGTCTGACTTTCTGTGTCTACAACAGATTTCACTCCTGGTTGATAAATGCATGAAAGGAAAGAACAGTAACTCCTGTTACAGTTGCATTTTTGACCTCTTTCAAGTAATGATGTGCCCTGGACATCTGTCATGCGATCATTACCACAATACAGGCTATTCACTCTGCTACACGGCTGTATGTCCTAATTTATAGGAAGAAAAAAAAATCCACTAGAAGATTTTCATTTGTCTCTTTGATGATACCCTGTTTGTTATGCTGCTAGGTCAGTTAAAGAAATGCATCATTGAAATTGGCCAACGATCAGAACAAGCTTACAGTTCAATTATACCTTTTCCTCTGCAAAATGATTTTAAGCTATCAAATTATAATATACAGTTTATCACAATATATCTGAATGTAAATCTGGATTTGTGTGATCTATTTGAGTGGATACTTCTATTGATCAAGTCTACTTGAGCAACCAAAAGGGCTACTGCAGCACTAAACTTCAGCATGTAGGAGGGTTCAACACTACAGTTGGATTTCAAACATGCTTATACCAGTGACAACCTCAGGGAGCATGCTGAAGTCAAGGTACCCTAAGAAGTGTTTACAAAGCACCCACAATACATCAGTCCAATCATATCAAAGTATTTAGCTATGGTGCCAAGGTTTTAAATGATTTAAGTATCTAGTTCTGGATTCCAAAGTTAAAACTGCAGAGCTGGCGGCTTTTATGAGGCCTGAAATGAACAAGATTTCTTTAAAAGAAAAAGAAAAAGCCATCAAACTGCTGTTTGCTTACACTCACCGATCCCCCACTCCCCTTTTTTTTTCCTATCCCGTTATACAAAAATGTTAACAGGGACTGCTTAGCATCAGATCTTAAGAGAGGATCACCATAAGGGTGCAACAGAACAGTTGTGTTTTCAGGGCAGGAAGTTCACCAAGGACAGGTTGAAGTTTGACATGGAGAGTGCAAGGTTGTTTGAACTGGGAAATCAAAAATGAAAACCTGTTCACGAATAATATTTGAGATTGCATTATAATAAAATCTTAAAGATGCATCCCTGAGAGTGAAGATTACAAGTTATGCTGCTCAGCCTTTGTATCTTTGTCTAACTTTTCTTCAGCTCTTTGCAGTGCTTTCTCTATTTTTACTTGACGCAACTTGCAAGTTGTATTACCTTTATGTTTTAGCTGTGATAATACACGCATGCACACAACTATTTCTTAGCGATTACATGCAGAATATTCTCTCAGACACTTTGCTAAGGCTGGCAGGATCATCACAGATGCAGACATTATTATTTAACACTATTTCTGACAGTGTAGCTGGGATAACCCATGTGTTTGAGGTTTGCAGTAGACTAATGCAAGGGCATAACGACGGTGATGATGGTGATTGAGAGTAAGGTAGAAGTGGCTGGAATGTTCAAGTGTGAAGCTAAGTGAGAAAGCCGAGTATTGCTATGCAACAGGAGTCTTCTTTCCACCTCTGCAGCATAACAGGGTCGGTGTCAATACCGTAACGTACCTAAACCATGGTGAACCGACTCACCTCTAGGCTGTACTGTATCTCCGTCTTCTGGAGAGCACATCACAAAACACTTAGTTGAAGTATGTTAATTTAAAAGAAAACATTTTTTAAAATGTGCACATAAAAATAGTTAAACTTACCCTGTGCTCATAGTCAGGGCCTCTCCTCCTTCCTTCGATTTCCTCGTATGGGGGAGCGACCCCCTCTCTTCTGGCCTGGTGATACTCCTTCCTCAGTCGCTGGATCCGGTCTACATTGCTGGCTGCGCCCTGTCCGCTGTGAATCACAAAGAGAAGCACAGCAATGACCTTTCCCGCTGTAAATACAAGGTCATCTTTGCCTTTCTGTGATCTCTTCAGCTTGTTGGCAAAATAAAATAAATCCAGAAACAAACATTGCCTAGGAACCAGATTTTTCATGTCAATCCTGTGAAGCAACTAACCCACTGGTGTAGTCTAACGTGATTCTGAATAGCCAGGCTTCTCAAGACACTGGCCTTCTGTTACCGTATATTCTGCTTAATTATTTATTTTCACAAATTATGTTGTCAGCATAACCATTTATCATTATCGTATTCGTCTTCCAATTAGAAGCGAAGATACTATTTACTATCCCTTAAAAACATCATGCCTCTCTGAGCATAAAGGTAGATAAGTGACAGCATAATTCTGTACTCACAGTGAATCATGAATCTAAATCATGAATCTAAACTTCTGACAGCTATTTAAATATATGTGCCACATTGAAACGCTGCATTTAAGTTCAATCACCACCACATGAATATATGCATACACAAAATACAATATGATATTATATGCTGGAAATCAATGGTCAGAAATGGCTTTCATATACAACTGATAAGACGGCATAGTTTCCTTAGTCAGTAAAATCTAAACATTTTTTTTTCTGTTGATTTGGGGTAAAATGCTTTGTAGTTTTGATTATAGTAATAGCTAGCTTTTTTTTTTTTTACTGTGATGACTAAAGATTTACGTCAACCTGGAACTCTTTTGAACCCGTTCTAAAAGAAAAACATTTTAGAGAAATCCTGCCGTTTTATATTCAGCAGTACAGACTCTTAGTCTCTCATAGAAGTACATGTAAATCTGCAATGAAAGAACAGTGCTGTACACAAGCTTAATCTCTGCAGGAGTACATGAACAATATTTGGTTTAAGAGTCACAACAGTGTACAAAGAACAAAAGACACCACTGTAATTGAGAAATAGAATGATCAAACACTACTAGAGTAATAGCATTATATTTACATTTGATTGAATTTATTATTTACTTAACAAAAAAAGGAAAACTACCATAACACTGAAGCCAGGACAGCATTCAATGGGCCCTATTGGAAAAGCTTAAACTTATATAGCACACAAAGCACCGACAGTCTGCCCTCTGAGTCAGATGCCTGTCTTGCCCATCATGACTGAAAATAGAAGGAAGATACAGCTTTTGTATTAAAGAATAAATGTGGTGATTCTATTGATTAAGCTATTGAGAGACAGCCTCCTAATAAAGCCATGGTTAATGTTGGTTACATATTACAGGAGTATAGACAGAAACACAGGGTCAAAAGAAAACAAAAATAATGCAGTAACTTATAAGGTAACAGCCATGCACAGAGAAAGATGGAATGCTGCATTTCAATGTTTATTTTTACTTTCTACTCTGTGGCCATGCTCATTTTTCAGTGATGAA
This sequence comes from Acipenser oxyrinchus oxyrinchus, assembly GCA_030684275.1. NCBI lineage: Eukaryota > Metazoa > Chordata > Actinopteri > Acipenseriformes > Acipenseridae > Acipenser > Acipenser oxyrinchus. The sequence goes on from CM060258.1 coordinate 34,766,959, forward strand.
GCAATTTAAAAATCTTTTTTTAGATGACACGTCACACAAGAAGAAGTTGTTGTTTTATGCTGCTGTGAAACTCAAGACCTTTGAACAGAAAGCCACCTAAATTAAATTACGAAACAAGAACAGAAAACATCAAAAACAACCTTTGCTACTCTCCTCGCTCTCAAACTAAACGCTTTCTACAAAACACGAAGCCATCTGCCTATCTGCTGCAAGATTTTATTAACAAAGACTGCCATTCATCATGGGTAGTCCAAGCAATTCAAGTATTTAAGACAGAAGGCATTTATTTTATTGCTTGTTGCTGAGAGAAGTCACGCTGTTTTCATTTCAAAAACTTGCCCCACAGCTACTTAAAAACAGCGTCGCTGTTGAGAGGTTCGCCTAAGCGACCATCAGAGTCGGATTAAGCAGATGACTCCCATTACAAGGCAGCAAGCTGCACTGACAGTGTGCACAAACTTGCCATCTGTGTGGTGGCGAGTGACTCAACAGGTGCTGTAGCACAGGCTGGTGAAGATCTGTCATCCAGGTGGAGTTTCAGTAGTGACCCATCATACACTGTTGGTGCACTAAATGCATGTGCAACACAAACACCATCACTGTTTTGTTACAACAGCCGACTGAAAAAAAAAAAAAAAAGTTTTGGGATCAAATGTCTGAAATATTACCTGGGTGTCGCCACGAATGTTTCAGATGAATTATGAACAGCTAAAAGTGGATTATGTGCCTTTGTTTCGTCCTCAGATTTTATAACCTTGCTTTTACTTAATATGGAATTTTAAAAGACTTAGGACAACATATTTGTGATCTCTTTAAATAGTAACGAATAGACTTTAAACAGATTCAAATAGCACTCCAAACACTGGTCCGGTTCAGTTAAGATTTATATAGTTGGAGACTGTAAAACATGTCAAATCTAATTTAAACAGAACTTACTTTTTTCAGTGGATCAACTCATTCGTAATGCTAATGGAATGTTTAACTATCGCTAGACGATGGGGAGTCAGAGTGAGTAGGCGCTACAAAAAAAACACTCAAGATTATGGCAGCCTGCTGTGTTTTTTTTTCTGTTTTGTTTTATATGTACTTTTCTGGATTCTTGTTAACAAGCTGCTAAGAGTGCCAGGCATGCCAAATGGATGATGCCACCGGGGGCTGACAAAAAAAACAAAACAGTTGAACTTCAAGCTGCAAAAATAACAGGACATGTGTTTGTGCTGTGCCTCCCATGAAACTGAGAAGAATGGAAGCTCTTTTTCCTCTTAATTACCAAGACATGAAGCTAAGACTAATTGTGTTGTGTAAACAAAAAAACCTAGGGAACCAATGGCATGCTATGATGTGCCCCCCCCCCCCATTTTATCCTTCAACCAAAGGACATAAATCCTAAAAAAACACCAAATGATGAAGAGGTGGGGAGGTGAAGTGCAGGCTCTCTTCTATTTTGCTAGAGCTGGCAAAGTCTTAAATCAGTAGATTTCAGTCACCTCAGGTGATACTGTTCTTGCTTTCAGAGAAGAAAGACAACCCCGATGCCTACCTGACCGGCAGCCAGAAACTTTATGCATCTCATCAGGAGTTTGTCCCCTAGGTTTTAATACGCTGACACATCTCTGTTTTAATAACAACGCAGCAGTCCATTTTCACAGCTCCTTGTAGGCAGGGTTTTCAGTCTCATTTGTGGTTCAGACTTTTCATGTATTTATTTATTTATTTTTTTTACCCCAACTGCAATCTGCTGGTATCCAAAGAATAAGGATGATTGCATATCACAGTAGGTGAATAAACAACCCGGCAGATATTCCCCAAATTACAAGATAAAAACAGACTGTAATCAGCCAACAACTGAGAACTCACAGGGTTAAGCCTGCTTAAAAGTGACATTTCAGTAGAAAGGGATTTATAATGGAACGCACTGCAAAAGCACAATGCCTGCCAGTTTAACTTTTTTTTTTAAATTCTGCTTTTTTTTTCTTTCAGATGATTAACTGTCATAAATGCTCTTTGTCCAACAAAAAAATGCGTCTTGCCTTGAGAGGACAAATGTATGCTGACATGCATCCCGCTGTATTTTCCCCTGACGCGAATGTTCCCTTATGGTTAATTTTCTGGATTTATGGAACACCACAAAAAATAACAGTTTTATCAATGTCATCTATTGATTCTGACAAAGAACAAATTTTATCATAAAACTGTAATTTAATTCTCCAACGAGCTGCAAGTAATTTACCACTCTTCTAAAAGCTTCACTTGCATGGTCATTTTTTACTGAAAGTATACCATTAGGTCTTATTCAATAGTTTAAAAAGACATGATCATGCTCTTTCTTTAAATCCTCTTCCATATACATTTTTGGGAATAACAGGTAACTAACACCATCAGTGCAAGTTGGACAGATTGAAATGAACTGAGCCCAAAATTGAAATCAAGTGTGATTTGAATTTGGCAGACGGAGACACATCACAAGAGAGATGGTCCCTATTTTTAAACAAAGGACCAGGTATTCGTTTACTGAACCAAAACTGTCAAATTTGACACCTGAGTTAATGTGTGAGATTCAACAACATTACTGGGGAGTTGGTTCCAGACTCTCACAATTCTAGTGTAAAAAAGTGCCTCCTATTTTCTGTTCTGAATGCCCCTATCTAATCTCCATTTGTGACCCCTGGTCCTTGTTTCTTTTTTCAGGTCGAAAAAGTCCCTTGGGTTGACATTGTCAATACCATTTAGAATACACGACTGCCCCCTGGTACCTCTCCCTTCCTGTGTTGGTCAGATTTACAGGAATTATACCATGCGACCTACAGCACAGCAAGTGATTAGGCACCAGTAATCTATAGCTCTGCATTTGAAAAGTATACACATCCTGGAAAAAGAAATGAATGCCCAAAACATCTTCAGCAGAACAAATAGAGGGTAGTGATGATGTTGCGTTCCATACACACAAAGCAATAATATGCAACTTGGATTAACTTTAATTTTGTTTTAAATCATACTTTCAGCCAATAAAGGCTTTATTTAATAACTTTAAAAAAAGACACAGTTTATTTTTAACCAAAACTGTTTTCATGTGAGAACTTGACAGTTTTTTTAAGACACGGCATATTGCTTATTAAAGGAAAGATGACTGTACAATTCCTATTAGAAGAAAAGCAACTTTGCAACAAAATGTGTGTCATGTTAATTAAAGATGATTTATGTAGTCTACAGATGGCCCAGTCATAATTTAGAAGATGGCATTCTTAACCATATCACGACTGGGTCAACTTATAACTCAGATAAGACTAAATTATTGGTTAACCCTTGTAACGCCGGACACTTCCTACTTCGCTAAGGTTTACAAGGCTCCAATCACATTTGTTCATCCCCACTGGTTTCTAAGTACGGTCCAATTAAAAGGGCGGATTTACAATCAGCCCCAGGCACTGCAAGGGTTAAAGAACCGAGTTCCAGCAGCCATTGATCCATGACAGGAACTGTGTGACGGCCAGCAGTTCTGAAGTTTCTTTATCACGGTGCCCTGGAGAAACCTGCAGACTGCAGCAAAATGCATTGCGGAGTGTATCATTCTGAAAATACATTAGCTAATCCCGGGAACATAATTAGAGCTGCCATTTTGATTGAGCACACACTAGGCAGTCCAAATGAATAACACTATCAATGTTTAATTAGAAATCACACAGCCTATGGCTCAAAACTCTTAATCATACAGCTCACTTGCTGCAGTGTTGAAATAAAGTGTGTTCTGCACTATGACCCCCAGAAGAGGAGAACGAGAGGGGGGGGCGGGGGGGAATATATTGGCAGCAACAGTTCATTTGGTCACCAGTTTTTTTTTTAAATCTGTGGTCTGAGCTTGAGTATTTACAGTAAAGGGTAGGCATATTTATTTTCCTCACTCCAAAGAAACCGACAAGCTGACATAATATACAGAGACCATTATTGATTTAGTTATTTAAGAACAGTGTTTATCAAAGTCTGTGAAACCAACATTAGTATAACGCTGGAGAATTACAATTGCTGCAGATTTTTTTAACAACATGGATTGTTGAATGACCAGTAATTTCCTAAGGGAGCTGCATGGGCTTCGCAATAGTCAAAGTGTTAGATTTGACTATTGCTGTTGAGAAAGTAAGTTTATGTAAGTTAGTATTTACTTTAATATAAACATTACAAATGGGTATTTAATGGCCCTGGCTTTATTTATGTATTATTATTTAGCAGACACCATGTAACAGTGTAGTTGCTTGTTGGTGCGTGCATTTGCTGTTGAATGACAAGCAGGAGATCGAGACAGAGGCTGAAGTTGACACGCCCCACAGGTTTATTTACACACAAACATAGACACACACAGTGAGAAAAGCTGACGTGACACTACCAACAATGGTAGCTCACTGAGGACATAAGGCCAGTGTACAAAAAGCAAAATAAACACAGTACAAAAAACTATAAAATAAAAACCATAAAAACAGCATGCGCTACTCCGTAATGCATGGAGGTCCCGCTTGCACACCTCGCTATACTTTATGAGGATCTACCATCCCTGAACTAATCTTTAATTTAGCAACACAAACCCCGACTCCGACTGTCGGCAGTTTTGGCTGCTTCTTTTGGCTCTGATCCCGGTTCACCATCACGGTGATAGGAGGATTTCAGCAAAGTATTTCGGTCTCTATGTTCAGGGTAGCATGGACGATCTTGAGCCTGTTGTCCTAGGTTTTGCAGCAGCCCTGAGGTGAATAAACGGGACCTCTTTATACCCGATGCCCTGCTGGAACACACCTACCCGCTGATTATCTACAGCTGACAATCACACACAGCAGGCAGGCTTTCCCAGGAGCATCAGGTACTTCCTTAATTATTTACAATAAACACACACTATTTAATAAAATACATTCACACAAAACCGGGAGTGGTGCTACACACCCTTATCCAGGGTGACCTACAATTGTTACAAGTTATCACAGTACAAAGTATCGCATTATAAAATATCCCATTACCGGTTATCACATTATAAAATATCACATTACAGAATATCATAATACAGATAAGAGCAGATATGAACGTACAATAAAATCATTTAAAGAGCGAGCAAAATAAAGCATACAGTAACTTATGAGCGAATTTGAAAGTGCAGTTAAACCGTATAGTAAATATTTGTTTATATGAGTAAAGTCCAGTAAGAACACGTAGTAAGTATGATAAATGGATGAGAATGATTTAAAATAAAAGCAATTACAGAAAACGTGATTACAGATAACTATAAGAGTAGTTATAGGTAGGAGCAGTAGTTGAATGCAGCAAGGTATGGCGCAGTTCAGTGCAAGTACAAGCTGATGCAAGTACTGGTACAAGTGGGTGCCATAATTGTAGTGTTTACAGATGCTGTCTGAACAGGTGTGTCGAGGAGGCGCTGGAAGGTGGTCAGGGACTGAGCAATCCTGATATCCGTGGTTAGGTTATTCCACCACTGAGGGGCAAGGGTGGAGAAGCAGAGGGCTCTGGAGGCGGGGGAGCGGAGGGGGGGTACAGCTAGACTGCCGGAGGCGGGGGAGCGGAGGGCGAGAGGGGTTGTACGGAGAAATTATCGTCTGGAGATAGGAGGGAACAGAATGGTCAAGACAGCGATAGGTGAGTATAAGAGTTTTGAATTGGATGCAAGCAGTGATAGGGACCCAGTGCAGAAAGCGGAGCAGCGGTATAGCATGGGAGAAACGGAGAACGGAGAAGTGAGAAGACAAGGAGAGCAGCAGAGTTTTGGATGAGCTGGAATGGATGGATAACAGAGGCAGGAAGGCTGGACAGGAGGGAATTGCAGTAGTCAAGGTGGGTCAGTACCAGGGCCTGAACAAGGAGCTGTGTGGAGTAATCGGTGCGGAAGGGGCGAATTCTGCATATGTTGCTGAAGAAGCAGCGACAGGAGCGTGCCAGAATAGAGAGGTGCTGAGAGTAGGTGAGGGAGGGGTCAAGGGTGACACCAAGGTTTTTGGTGGATGAGGAAGGAGAGAGGGTGGTGGATTGAAGCGGAATAGAGACAACAAGATTAGGGGAGAAAAGCATATCTGATTTTGAGAGATTGAGTTAGGAGGAGATGGCCGAGAGACAGGTAGAGATACGGGAGGAAGGGAAAGGAGACAAAGATCTGGGCATCATCAGCATAGCATAATGCAAACTGGTGGGAGACTGCTTTACCAGGGAGCTGACTGGTAACAGTGACAGGCTATCACTCCATAGCTCTGCTTGTATTGTCTGCACCAGACTATCTGTAATCTGAAGAAACTGTAGATGCAATTTTTCATTTGTAATGGTTTTTGCTCAGAAAAAAAGTCAGCTCAGCAAATCTTAAGTGCTCTGCAAATAATGGCTTGAAGCTTTGCCACATAAATCCTGGAAGAAATGCATCTTTCAACAATGATGCTGCCTGCTTTCACGAAGGCCTCGCTCCTTTCAAAATTTATAGTTTCATTTTAGAAATGGACTGTAAAACGCCTTGATATAACTGTCAATCAACGCTGCCTGACAGCAACCAACAGTCCAGATTTAAGTACTAAGAAGCACTAGCCCAAATCGCAGGAACAATCCAGAGTGGTTAACCAAAGAAAAGAAAAGCCCTTAATAGATGTGGTATTTAAAAGAAAAACAAAACCATGATCCCTATGTGTTGCTTATATGTATTTTTAACCCTTTCTTACAGACAGAGACCGATGCCGCCAATAGCAACCTAAATCATGATTTAACAACCTGTGAATCCACCTGCACTCAAAACTTGGTGACTTATAAAGCAGCTTTCATGATTATCTCAAATTGATGCTTGGCAGAGCCATACAATATTTTACAAAAAAAAAATGTTTTAAATGAAATGAGGACACATTTAGCCTAGTTAGACATATCACATTAACCCCTGCATAGGTACAATGTTGGCCTACTGTACACACATTAAGAAAATACCAGGCAAACACAATAAGTAAGCATGCTTTGATAAAAAACATGAGCAGTATGGCTTTAAGAATTTGTAACAAACTTGCATCAGGTGAACACAGTGTGGAGCTGGGATTGTAAACAGACAGTAGGTCAAAGACATATGAAGGGGCAAGACCACTGACTTATTATACCTCAAAAATACTTGTCTGCCAGCCTGTAAGAAGCTGGAGGAGGTAACATGTCTGGCTGTAGGATCAAAGCAACAAACTGGAAAGTGACCCAGACATACTCCATGGTGTACACAATTCATAATGTAACCAGCAGAGCCACCATACAGCATTGGCTTGAGTTAAAAAAATATATATATACTGTATATATTAATAATTTCAGAAAATGTCAGTAGCCACGGTCCTGTAATGAACCTACATGGGGCTCAGATCAAATGCTCATTAAAGACAACAGGTAGGAATAATAATGAACCATAACGGCTCCCACTACAGCTTGCCATGATTCACTCTTTCTCTATAAGGTTTCCTAGGCTACCCCCAGCATATCAGCCAGTCACAGCTGTTGAGACTCATTTCCATTGGCGTTAATTTTAATGTTTTATGAGGCAGCTAAGAAATGGCTGATTAATTCAGTTATGGTACTACAAAATATATTTAAAAAAAGGGTTATTCAGTCTAGGGCAGCTTTATCATTAATACTAAAAGATACCCTGGGAACGATATATGATTAATCAATGCAAACTGGTATGAATACAAAGATTAAAAGAATGTATGTTAACAACAGGCATCTGTCGCCACATCTGTAAAAATTAAAGTTTTATAATGAAAAAAATGAGATCGCTGTGACTGTGACAGAGAGTGAGTGAATCCAAGTCATACATCTCCTTCCCAATCTGTGAGGGCGTTGCATAACATGAACAGTGTGCCCCGGAGTGGATGGGTTGGCAATTAATGCCAGGGAAAGTCGGAAGTCGGCCATCCAGAAAGGGAGCGGAGTCACAATACCAGAAGTCATCACCTTAATATGGTAGGCGATGTGGCAATAGCGGAGTGGAGGAAAAGCGATTGCACTCGCTACTGAAGGGTATATCAGGGGATGTGGCAAAGCAATCTGTTCCTTTGTTATGGTTACAAAAGGACCAGTGAAGGAGTACTGTGTTTTAAAAGGAAACTGTGAGGTTTTGTGTGTTGTTTTGTCTCTCTATTAAACTGTTACGCTTATTGTTTATAGAAGGCTAATATCCGGGAGCTGTAGCTAACAGCCAGCAAATAAACCTGGACTACACTTCACAATTGTGGACAATAAACCTGTAATTCACCCCTTGTACTAAAAGCACTCACTATGGACTTGTGACCATGTTTTGTTTGTGTATATTGTTTTCGGGACTGCACCATGTGGCTTATCTGTGCCATACGCATTGCTGCGTAGGGCCAGTTTATTATTATTTAAGTGTTGGGAGGACGCAACCCAGCAAAATAAAGAGCTGTTTAACTGTGAACTGTGTTGTGTCAAATCATTCCTGAGCACACCATCACCTCTACACCTGCGGACTGCAAACCACTTTGCCACAGAGACCTACATAGACTGTATGCAAATTAAGAAATATCATACTGTACAGAAGCATGGACAAGTTCCACTATATATCCACAGATACTGACCTTGCAAAAACTTGTGGTCACCTTTCTAGTTGCAGGTTTATGTAAAACGCTAAAGAGTGACATACAGTGCGTGCACCTCCACTATATCCCATTCTTCAGGGATAAGCATTCCCAGCAGCTGATAAACACTTTTGAGAAACATTACAAATTAGACATTAGACTACATGCAAAAGCGACCTTCCAGAAATGACTTGTCATCCCCCGCTGGGAAAGAAACCTGATATGATGTTACACTTCACAGATTTTCCCACAAAGAAATCACTTACAATATGTAACAGCTATTGCTAATATCAGATTCTGGGCATATATAGGGGGTGTCTGTCTGTCTGTCCCTCCATCTGTATGTCACACTTACACTCAGTGGTCTGCAGAAGTATTCACCCTCTACCAATAATGTCACATTTTGTTGAATTACAAATAATGGATGCACAAACTTTTTTTTATTCAAAGCTGTAGTGGTCAAACTGAACACTGTTATATGAGGAGGAGGTTAAATGTCAGCAAAACTTAAGAAGAAAATGTACAAAATGAAATTTACTTGCATAAGTATTCAGCCCCTTAAGTCGGTACTTTTGCAGCAATTACTAGTGTTTTTGGATAGGTCTCTACTAGCTTTTCACAATAAGATGGTGACATTTTAGACCATTCTTCACAGGAAAATTGCTCCAGTTCTGATAAGTTTGTTGGGGATCGTCGATGGACTGCAATCTTCAAGTCTCGCCATAAATTTTCTATTGGATTCAAGTCAGAACATTAATTCTCTTCTTGTTCAACCACTTCAGTGTGGCTTTAGCTTTGTGCTTCGGGTCATTGTCCTGCTGAAATGTGACTTTCCTCCCCATTTTCAGAGTCTTGGCTGACTCAAACAGGTTTTACTCAAGGAGTTGCCTGTACTTTGCACCATCCATTCTCTCCCCTCTATCCTGACAAGCTTCCCTGCTGAAGAGAAGCATCCCCATAACATGATGCTGCCACCACCATGCCTGATAGTTGAGGTGGTGTTGATTGGGTGATGCGCAGTGTTGGGCTTGCACCAGATGTAATGCTTGGAAATCAGACCGAAAAGTTCAATTTTTGTCTCGTCTAACCACAAGATGAGACTTTTTGAGTAATGGCTTCTTTCTTGCCACCCGTGTTGATGTGTGAACACTGACTCCCATCTCAGACACAGAAATTTGCAGATCTCAAGGTCATTGTTGGCTTCAGAGTGACAACCCGAACCAGTTTCCTGCTTGCCCGGCTGCTGAGTTTGGGAGGGCGACCTGATCTAGGTAGTCTGGGTGGTATGATGCATCTTCCACTTCTTAATGATGGACTTCACTGTGCTGAGAGGGATAATCAGCGCCTTTGACATTTTCTTGTACCCTTCTCCTGCTCTCTGCCTCTCTACCACTTTATCCCTTTACCCTTGTTTCGAAAGCTCCTTCATGGTTGCTTTGTTGGATCACTATGTGAGTTGCATCTTGAAAGTCTTTATATACCTGAGGGAAATTATCTACAAGTTAAACCACTTTGAGTACACACAGTCTGAAATCATTTCACTAATTTTGTGACCTTTCAAACAAATCATTTGCATCTGAGCTGATTTAGGGCTGCAATAGCAAAGGGGTTGAATACTTATGCAACTGAGATGAATCTGTTTTTCTCTGTAAATCTTACTTATTTATTGTCTATATGCATTTTTTAACTTTACCAATGTGGAGTAGTTTGTGTAGATTCTACATGTGAAGTCTAATATGAAAGTGTCGTGGAGTATGCTCACGTGCCAACAAAATATGAAAACTTTGCAGGGGGGTGAATACTTCTGCAAACCACTGTATCAAACCACTACTTATCCAATTGTCATGAAACTTGGTATTAACAATAACTATCTTAAGTTATTGAGAGTTTCAGATTCTGTGGATATAGGAGGTGTTTGTCTATCCATTCACATTTTTGCCAATACCTGGATTATCGCTTATGAAGTAATGAAATTAGAATTATTTTTCTATACTATTCTGTACAAACTGTTAATAATGTTACAGTCATCAACTTTTTCATCATACCGATAGCTCTATTCAGTGGTACTACTTATTATTGTATATCTACTACTATGGTTTCTATACCTATTTTTTACTGCAAGAAACACAATCCCTATTCCTTGGTGATCAGCACAGTGGGAAAAAAATTTACCCAAAAAATAAATCAATTATAACAATTGCGGTATTAGTTGTGTAAAAATGAGGAAAGAAAAAAACAAAAAACTTGCAGATGCTTTTCAGTTTCAACATAAATGACAGTACAATGTGTGCTCTTTAGTCTTCTCTTGTATAGATTAAATGACTCTTCCCCAGTTTAGTGACATTTTCTCAAATGGATTTTGACAACAAAAGGCAGACTTTTCCGACAGCTTGGAGGAAACCTTTCTAACAAGAAGTGACACTGCTTGAAACGTCTTTTATATGCTCTTTCGTGGCATTACATTATTTAGAAAGATCTCCTATTCTGGGGAGGACAGATTGAAGCAACACTACAGCTGTTTCTATTGATGTTTTTTTCTTCTTTCTGTAGCCACTACCTACAGAGAGCCACAAGGTTAGAGATGAAAGACTATGGTGGCTATTCTCTTCATTCTTTCAATGGGTTTCTGCACATCTTGTTACTGAGGAGTGCCCCTGTAGGCTGGCACAACTGAGGTCCAGAAATACTGCTAAGTAGATTTAGATTGTAGCCAACTGGGCTGGAATTCAAACTCCACATCTCTGAATGGTGCAAAGGTTAAACTGATTACCATACTATTGTGCAGAAGTGGATGAAAATGAAGTTTTAGTTGCATGAGAGACACAAACGAGCAAACATTTAGGCAGCCCAGATCTTTGTTTGTGTCACGTCTATCTGGTCTCCTTTTCAATCTCATAGAGTGAAAGCTTTCAAAAGGCAGAATATACAGTATCTTCCAAGCCTTAGACATCTTGAAAAAAGACCCATTGATTTTTTTTATGTGCATAACACCTTGGTATAAACATTTACTTAGCCACATATCTTGTTCATGCATATATCTGAAATATATTCAAATGGAAATTCTAAGATTCTCACAGATTTTAATGTCAAGGAACTGAAGTTACTAAAAAAAAACTATTTTCCCAAGCTTTTTATTTCAATGGAGAGAAACTTGTTGCTAGGCTGCAAATTACTTTTGAAGCAACGGGAGTGGATATGGGGGGGTTGCAGGGACATAGATGCGCCGGGTTGACAGTTGGTGATTATTTTAATTAGGGGAGTGGAGAATATTTTTAGCGACAAGCCAATTCAGATAGACAAACGTGTGTGCTGTCCATAACTGCAAGATGAAGAACGACACTTTGCTAGCTCTCTCAAATTAAGCATGATTTGCCCACTCTGCAATCTTCAACGATTACTAATGCCTCTTGTGCTTGTTTAGCTCCCCGCCTGGTGCATTACAGGAATGGCCAGTGATTTTAGATGTAGCAAATGCATTAAAACAAGCATCCTCCATCATTACCTGGGAGAGAGAAGGAGAGAGCGAAATACACACTTAAGACTAGCAGCCCATTAATCTGGCTTCAGCTTTTCTCCGAGTACTCAATCAAACAGAACCAGCAGATTAATTAACGCCCTGAAAGAAATCAGTAAGGAGCACTTCAAAACTCTCCGGATCAACGCTAAAAGCTTTTCTGGATTAATTTATAATTCTGTCGGTGAGACACATCAACTGGGGAAGAAAAAAAAAACTAACAGTTTGAATTGTACTCACATGAAACCCCATTTCAACTTAACTATGAAGCCCTTTTACTCGAAATGGTAAAGCACTCCAATTAGCACTGCTTAACTCGCTCATGTCTACATACAGAACACAGTGTATAGTGCCCTGGCTAATTTACTGTAACATTTCACAATACCTTTCCCCTTTCCCTCCTTCTGCAGCTGCCGATGCTGTTGCATCCTACCTCTCGCATTAAAGACAATTATTTGCTTCTAATTGGACACAAAAAAACCTAGTGGTACTATGGTTGTTATAGTAACTTTTCTAAAAGCTCTCCTGTTTCCCTCTCCAGAGGCTTGTAGTAGCTTCCAATCCCAGATCTTGCTCATGCCAGCTGCAGTAGAGAACATAGGCAAAAGGGCTCTGACATTTACTATGAAACGGGTTTTATCATTAAGTATTTTTTAGCAAGCTTCCCTTAAGAAGTCGAGATAGAAAGAGAGTGAGAGAAAGCGGGAAAGTGTGAGTGTGTGTGTGAGCGTGTGAGTGAGTGTATAAAACCTGTTACCAGCCAACTATGTCTTTTTTTTTTTATTTAGTAAATCGCCAATTATTTTATTATTTTCTCCCAATTTGGCATATCCAATTATTTTTAGGCTCAGCTCACCGCTACCACCCCCACGCTGACTTCTGAAGCGTGTGCCATCAGTCGACCACTTTTTTTCACACTGCAGACTCACCGTGCAGCCACCTCAGAGCTACAGCGTTGGAGGACAACGCGGCTCTGGGCAGCTTACAGGCAAGCCCACAGGCGCCTGGCCAGACTACAGGGGTAGCTGGTGTGCGGTTAGCCGAGGACACCCTGGCCGACCTAAACCCCCAGGCGGAGGGATACTGTGAACATTCCTGTTTGGTGCAGAGTTAGGTAAATACTGTACTAAGGGTGTGGTAATTCCAATAATATAAAGCTTTTTTATTATTAAAAACCTTCCTATATAGTTTTGGGAATCTGAAGATGCATTAAACTACAAGTATTTATACGAAAAATAACTTCAACAATCAATTTTTAATTAACATAAGACTATGAAGAGAAAACCAAATCTCCATAAATAACAAAACATTGAGTGTGTGTGTGGAAAGGAGGAGGGTAGTTTATGAGGAGCATCAACTGTCCTTGCTGAATTTAAAAATAAATTAACTGTTGGTTGCCTGCCTGCCTGCCCTTTACAATTTCAGAAGTTTGTTTTATTGCCCGACTATGACTTTTAATTATTCTTATATGACTAACCTTAAAATAAAAAATGCCATAATTTCACACATTCATTTCACACATTCACTTTTTAGCATTTAAACTTTAATTAGAGATTGTGACGGAGTGTCCCGTCCCTATGTATGTGTGTGTATATATATATATATATATATATATATATATATATATATATATATATATATATATATATATATATACAGTACTGTGCAAAAATTTTAGGCAGGTGTGAAAAAATGCTGTAAAGTAAGAATGCTTTCAAAAATAGACATGTTAATAGATTATATTTATCAATTAACTAAATGCAAAGTGAGTGAACAGAAGAAAAATCTAAATCAAATCCATATTTGGTGTGACCACCCTTTGCCTTCAAAACAGCATCAAGCATCAATTCTTCTAGGTACACTTTCACACAGTTTTTGAAGGAACTCGGCAGGTAGGTTGGCCCAAACATCTTGGAGAACTAACCACAGTTCTTCTGTGGATTTAGGCAGCCTCAGTTGCTTCTCTCTCTTCATGTAATCCCAGACAGACTCAATGATGTTGAGATCAGGGCTCTGTGGGGCCATACCATCACTTCCAGGACTCCTTGTTCTTCTTTACGCTGAAGATAGTTCTTAATGACTTTCGCTGTATGTTTGGGGTCGTTGTCATGCTGCAGAATAAATTTGGGCCAATCAGATGCCTCCCTGATGGTATTGCATGATGGATAAGTATCTGCCTGTACTTCTCAGCATTGAGGAGACCATTAATTCTGACCAAATCCCCAACTCCATTTGCAGAAATGCAGCCCCAAACTTGCAATGAACCTCCACCATGCTTCACTGTTGCCTGCAGACACTCATTCGTGTACCGCCTCCAGCCCTTCGGCGAACAAACTGCCTTCTGCTACAGCCAAATATTTCAAATTTTGACTCATCAGTCCAGAGCACCTGCTGCCATTTTTCTGCACCCCAGTTCCTGTGTTTTCGGCATAGTTGAGTCGCTTGGCCTTGTTTCCATCGTCTGGAGGTACGGCTTTTGGCCGCAAGTCTTCCATGAAGGCCACTTCTGACCAGACTTCTCGGACAGTAGATGGGTGTACCAGGGTCCCACTGTTTTCTGCCAGTTCTGAGCTGATGGCACTGCTGGACATCTTCCGATTGCGAAGGGAAGTAAGCATGATGTGTCTTTCATCTGCTGCAGTAAGTTTCATTGGCCGACCACTGAGTCTACGGTCCTCAACGTTGCCCGTTTCTTTGTGCTTCTTCAAAAGAGCTTGGACAGCACATCTGGAAACCCCTGTCTGCCTGGGAGAGACCTTGTTGATGCAGTATAACTACCTTGTGTCTTGTTGCTGTGCTCAGTCTTGCCATGGTGTATGACTTTTGTCAGTAAACTGTCTTCAGCAACCTCACCTTGTTAGCTGAGTTTGGCTGTTCCTCACCCAGTTTTATTCCTCCTACACAGCTGTTTCTGTTTCAGTTAATGATTGTGTTTCAACCTACATATTGAATTGATGATCATTAGCACCTGTTTGGTATAATTGTTTAATCATACACCTGACTATATGCCTACAAAATCCCTGACTGTGCAAGTGTACCTAGAAGAATTGATGCAGTTTTGAAGGCAAAGGGTTGTCACACCAAATATGGATTTGATTTAGATTTTTCTTCGGTTCACTCACTTTGCATTTAGTTAATTGATAAATATAATCTATTAACATGTCTATTTTTGAAAGCATTCTTACTTTACAGCATTTTTTCACACCTGCCTAAAACTTTTGCACAGTATTGTATATATATATATACAGTATATAATGTGCACTGTTATTATTTATTAGTAAAATTGTATTATGATTTTATGTATATATGATGGCGAAAAGCCAGTATTTGTATTATATTGTTGTTTGCGGTGTGGACGAAAAGTCACCACCATTACTTGTTATTGTTTTAGTTTTTAAATTACCTTGTGTGAAAGCGTGACTGATCAGATACACAATATAATTAGCTGACAGTCACGCATCCATAGAACCCATGCAGAATGTGACTGAGGGGTTAACAAGACAATTAATAGCTAGTTAATCCCTCGGTCACCACTATAAAAACCTGCAGCTTTGGCTGCAACGGGTTGCGAGTGTTCGAAGAGTGGTGAACTGGAGTAGAGAGAGGAGGTAACCTAAATCATAAAATATAAAACAATTGCTAAAGCGTGCTGGGTCTACACCAGCACAATACTTGTTTTGTTCCATTTGTTTGTTTGTTTGGCCAACGTGCCCTTTTGTTTTAAGTGTTTTGCTTTGTTAAAACATTTACTTTTGTTTGTTTAATAAAACGCTGAGCGCAGTAGCATTTCAGTTTCACCCGCTGGTACTTGAGTTTTGGTTTCTGATCTTACGTCACCCTACAGCCATCTCTGTCTGTTGCTTAAAAACAGTCTAGAAATATTTACTAAACAAATTGCAATGAGGATTATTAAATACACCAGGGCCCATTATTTATTTTGGTAACACAATTATTCTAGTTACAGTATGTACATATTGTATTATTTATTATAATCTTTTTTTTTCCCCCAGGAAAAGTAACACTGGCCATTACTGGGTTAAAGTATGTATTGGTTACACATTTTTTTGGAAATTGTTATCTGCTTTCCAGAAAGCAGCAAATTATAGTTTGAATGTGGTGTATGGGAGGAGCTTAGGTAGGGACTTTTATTTTTATGATATGGACCAAAATATAGATGTAAAAATAGAAATCCTCAATTCACGGCTTTACTCTTACTAAACTTTTACATGGAGATATATACGACAAAGGCAATGTTTTTATTTATTTATTTATTTTTATTACAAACAAGTATCTTAAAGAAATACTTTAATTGATTGCTTCAGTAGCTTTACAATTGACAACATAAGCAGACTTTAAATCTATATTTATCTTTTTGTAATTATGCAGTGTTACTAATGGTACTTTGCATGTATACCATGCACTAATTACTCTTACCAAAAAATAACTATTAACATCGCATTATCATAAACAATCTTAATGGCCCTGGCATTCATTCTGGTATTATTTTATTCAATCATTTCACAGCCGTGTGCATCAAAGCGTTTAGCTTGTTCAGTGATCTTTATAGCAGTGTACTGGAATTTTTTAATTTGTTGTTTCCTAAGTGCTCCTGCGGATGCAATACTGAGAATGGGGTGTGAAGTAAAGGACACTGCAGCACAGTAAAGGACACTGCACTTTGCTGCCAAACAAACACATGGACAAAACTTACTGAGCTATGCAAAGTGTCATCCTCTTTAATAACAAGTGAAATAAACTGCTAATGTTTCATTGCTTAGATCTGCATAGACGCCATCAGCAGTTAAACTGAAATAATGTGTTTTATTAATCTCTTCTCGGTGTTTACATAAATGATCAAGTAGTGAGTAAAGCAGATTCCTGTCCCATAACCCCCAACCCAAGAGACCCAGGGAGGTCCTGAACATGAATATTACAATTCCTAAATATTTAATTAGAGCTCTTCAAAATTACAATTTTTCATTTTCACAATACATCCCTATCTAAGTGTCCTCTTTAATCAAGCACATTAAGGGAGTCTGAATCTCTCTGCTCTTATGTATTTAGGGTAGCAATCTTTTTAGTGATTAACCGTTCTTGGACTTGGGGTCCGTGCAGATTGAGCTCAGAACAGAGGTCTAAAAACCCCTGAGATAATTCAAGATATTATTAAAATCAAACTACACCATAGACACTGGACTACAACCGTAAATACAGAGCATGTCATATATTTAAAGACAATCTCTTTTGCCTGATTTTTCAAAAAGTAGTTTTTCCTCATTCTGTGTTACACTAAAAGGAAGAGTTAAACCAACACCTAATTATACAACATCACACAAATTCATTATAATCTAATTTGGCATGGTTTGTTTTTTTGGTTTTCTTTTAGGGGGGCAGGGGATATATTAGTCTAATACAATTATCATGGTACGATTGTAAAAAAGACCATCACTATTTCTGGTACCTGTCAGCATGCGGAGCGGGCTGGCTTCGAGGTTTGTTAACCTTGGCGTAGAGTCCTTCCAGATGCTCTTGATCTGCAGGAGGGTCCCTCTGGTAGTTAATGGGTGCAGGGGGCAGGTGTGGGGAGGGTGGCCTATACACACTCTGAGGCGGTGCCTTCTCCCTGAAGTTGTTGATTTGTGCATAGTTTGGGTCGGCTACGTCATCCTCAAAATCAGGCAGTGGGGGACCATGAGCAGGAATGTGATCATATTTCACTTTGGCTTGCTTCTGCCTCAGCTCCTGGTGTTTCGCCTCAATCCTTACATTAATAAAACAAACATTATGGCTTGGTCATGTTACATACCGACATTGACAGAAGGAACACTCCTGGAGCACGTTGTCTGGAGCACCCCCTACAGGGGAGTCCAGGGAATGTATAATGGCTAATGGAAGGAAACTACGTAAAATAGTCAGATATATATTCAGATTTGTACCCAAATGTATCAGGGTTTGCTAAAATATAAAGGAAATCCTTTGCTTGTAGTATGAGATTCTGAACATTAAAACATACTGTAATAATTGGTGACTAATACTAAGGTTATTCATGCAGGGGTGTGTATAACTACCCATCCAACCAGTTATCTGTTAATCATATTGTGAGCTCTTAGATCTAAAGTTTAAAAGGTGATTCTGATCATTTAAAACAAATGAGTGCCTGTACAGAAACAATCTCTTCAAAGTTCATTTTATTTAAATGTAATCAAAGCCACTGCTGTAATGTAAATCTGACTTGTTTGGGAATACCTTAAATGAACCAGTGAAAACAATTGTATTTGGATATAGTGGAAGGCACAAAAGGCCAATTTAGTCCAGTTTTAACTTAAATGGAAATCCACTCTTAACAAAAACAGCTCTTTGGTACCCTAAATGCTCTGTGGATTATTATGCCAAATCAGCACATGTTATTTTAATTGCTGATGTATTTACTTTAAAATCTCTAATAGCACTAACAACATGTACTAAAGCATTTTATTTTATTAAAAGAAATACCCTTCAGCCAATTTCATCTCGTTTTGAACAATTGCCATGAAATAAGAAAGAACATTAAAAAAATACTTGGCTGGATTTTACTTCCACTTTTTTTCAAATTATATGAAAGCTTCAGCAAATAACACAAAAGCTAACAGAGGACATACATCTAGAGTGTCTCTTATTCCAGGTCGGTGTTGTCTGTGTGGGTACTCTCTTCCTACTTCTAGATTAAATCTTTTGTTTCTCAGCTATCTGAAGCACATGAGCTGTTTTATATGGTACTCAGAGCAGATAAGACAGTCACACAATCTTCAGAAGGTATTCTAAGAGGTAAAGCCGTTTGCCAACTCCCCTGACTTTAGACAATGGTTAGGTATTCCTGTTGAGTCATGTTGTGGACCGCTTAATTGAAATGCCCATTAATCCAGTTTCCTGACCATTTGCCTAATCTGCAGCCTCAGGGCTAAAAACAACCCGATTGTCATCGTTATTCAGACACATTCTAGACTGTTTCAATGATTGTGGCTCCTTCACCAGGAAGGTCTTGCATGGTAAACCACTGGTCAGGTTAATCTGGATTAACATTGCTTAATTTTGCGGTCTGCACAGCATTAAAATAAAAAATTGTCCCTTAAGTACCAGTATAATTTACTTCTTAGGGACTGTAAGTAACTGAAGTCGGTAACTGCCTGACAGCAAGTCGCGTGGTGCAGGAAGGGGTCACAGGGAGAACCGATTGTTAATAAAATTAAAACCAGATGGAGGTCCAAATACAATTAGAGAGACTGGTAAGGTCCTTTATTAGGAAAAGAACATCTTCAAAAGAGGGACTTCAACATCCTGCCCATTCATTAACTGTTTAAATACCGAATGAGGCTCTGTCAATCAACACATGTCAAGCAGATGCTGGAGACGGGCCCTCGCCAGTTTCCAAACGTTAGTTTCAGCTCTCATGCCAAAAAACTACAAAAAAAAGTTGCATAGCATCTGACTCGAGCTAGTTTTTAAAGTACTTTAGTTGGCCCAAATCTAAGTGATGCACGCCCTCTGCTACTTCCCCAAACAATCATACTGAAAATGAATAGGACTCTTACCTCTCTCTCTCTTCTTTCATTTTCTCAAGTTCCTCTTCACTTAGCATTTCAGACTTCTGTTTGTTAAGAATCTTCTGTTCCGGCTTTCCCTTCTCATCCTTCTTTTTGCCAAACCTGAAAAGAGTTCACAAGGTTCCATTAACTGTAAATACACATGGGTATGCCATTCTATCCACAGTGTCTCACTCACATATCCATGAGTGCTGCCTTGTAGTTAGAAATTCATTACTTTTTTCTTAATTAGCAGACGTTATGGACTACGTTCTTACTGGAAGTGTGGCTTATTAGGTTGGGTTACAAATAGCCTTTGCTTAGGACTTGTTACCACTAGTCTTTCGCAGGTATACCGAAGGTAGACAGTTGAGCGAGATACAGCGAAGAGAGGCCGCCTTCTATTTCCATTGCAGTTTCTGAAGTCCACCTGTGGTGCTACTGCCATCACTTTTGTTATTTTGTGATTTCTGCCCAGAAGTCAAAACAGCAAAAATTACGTATAAAAGCTATTTTCTGTTAATGTCCACCTGGATCACATTTGTATTTACTTGTACTCTGATACACAAAGCATAAAAAAACATGTTTCAGAAAAGCTGCATACGATTACAGTTTGTTATATGTTTTTCAAGGGGGGGTAGTATCAAGCTTAGTAATCTAAATTCAATGTATATATGTGGTAACTAACAGGAGTCACCCAGATACAAATATTTAATAAATGTGGATTTCACTGACAGAAACTGTTGCTTTAAAATGACTGGTATGCGGTCTCTTACTCTTTTTTCTAATGAACATGCCGTTAATAATTCTTTTAAAGCTTAAACTGTATGGGGTCAAAACCAGCAGTTAGTAGGCAGTTGGACGCCCTTTGAAGCACACTGGGAAATGGGAAACGCTATTAAATAACCACAAATAATTGTCAGTAAAAGGTTTACTGTCACTCACTTACCATAGATGCCACGAAGGGACAAAAAGGCATGCTCAGAGCAGGTTACAGTTATTTAGCCAGGGGTAGCTGGCAGATTACCCACCGGGGGTTTATTAGGGTAGCAGTTTAGCATTGTTAGTGCAAAGGGGAGGAGTCCCATTTGGTTTCTTTCCCCATGAACAGCAATGTTCTTAGAACCTAATGGAACACAATACTCATTGTAGTTGATGTATTTATTTTACAAATAAGTCCTTAAAAGAAGTCTGTAGCCAAGTCTTTTTTTCCTGCTGGCTTTCCAATTTAATGTGAAAATTTAAAAACATAATAATAATAATAATAATAATAATAATAATAATAATAATAATAATAATAATAATAATAATAATAATAATAATAATAATTAAAGAATTTGAAACATGTTATGCTGCTGCTATATAAATGATCTAAATACTGTCACATTGTAAGTTTAGGTCTTTATAAGACTGATTTAACAAAGGGAAGTTTACACCCCTTTGTAAATGGCTGCTCAAAACAATAAGCTTTAATTCAAAGATATTAGCTTTGTGTTGCTGCAGAAGAGGAAATCTGTCATAAACTGTCTAAAATCCCGAGTTGCAACTGTAGGATGATACGCCGGCTACTGCCAAGAGGCATCAAAGGCTGTTGGAATGGGAAAGGGCTAAGCACTAATGAGGAAAACTGGATTATTTTTACGATGGCCTAACAATGGGAACTAAATGGCACTGTAATCTTAACCTGGACATCTGCCTGTGACAAGGCAGATTCCTGCTCCAGACACACATAAAATGAGATTAGTGGTCTCATCTCCTTCCCTGGAGGAGTGTGTGGTCCGTATTAGAGCTTTGCTCACTTGGCAATCCTTTATCCAAACAGTGTCCTGTCCCGCTTAAGAGTCCTTTTAGCACCTAACAATTCTCAATGCAAATGTTTTGTGTTGAGTCATAACTACAATTTTAGTGTGAAACACCAGAGGCCAAAACATTGAATAGTGCACCTCCTCTTTGA
This sequence comes from Acipenser oxyrinchus oxyrinchus, assembly GCA_030684275.1. NCBI lineage: Eukaryota > Metazoa > Chordata > Actinopteri > Acipenseriformes > Acipenseridae > Acipenser > Acipenser oxyrinchus. The sequence goes on from CM060258.1 coordinate 34,788,574, forward strand.
TCAATTTCAATGAAGAGCGATACAGCATGAAGAACCCTTCTGGTGTCAGCCACAAAGCTGATGAAACCGGAGTTCAGTAAATCCCGTGATCTTTACACAAAGCAAGATCTATCTTTAATAAGGTAAACAGCGCCATGAATCTCCATAGGCCTGAAGTATTGTGTTTCCCTCTATTGTGTTTAGTACTTTAATAAATGCAACGTGATTAAATCAAACATATTTTTTAATACAGGTATATGTTTAGCCTAGATGCATTTCAAATTGGATGGTATAACTGTCTGCGATACATAGCGTGCAGACCTAATGAGCATTTCATACGGAATAATGTACAGTATCTCGTTCTAATACACTGAACTGATTACGCTGGCCGTCACTGTGTTTGTGCAAGACTTTATGAAAAACTAAATATGCTGAAAACACGGCATTTCACAAATGTGTTATTTAAGTTGCTGCCAGTTCAAAACCAGCCATAGCTGCACTCCTGTCACAAGAGTTCTACAAATTCCACCTGACTGTACTAAACCTCAAACACTGAGAATTAAATCAACATAATTTATAGTTACTTCAAGTCCTTAACTATAATAGAGATAACCATAAGACAACACATTCAAATATTTCCAGGGTCTTAGATCAAAAGCCAAAGATAATGTTACACATGGGCATACCCAAGACTGGTTTATTGGTCTGCTGTATTTTGTTCTCTTTCATAGCTGACTGACTTTTTGAGTGGACTTCTCTTTCCCAGATGGTGAGCTTTCCTAAATGAGTTTGCTATTCAGCTGTTTTGAGTGATGTTTTTTTTTTTTCTAGACCCATATATTGGTCCACAGTGCTAAAAATGGGAGCTATGGGGCAGTGGAATTAAAAACAAACAACAAACAAAAAAAACACTAATCAAGGCATTTTGGATAATCTAGCTTCAGCTTTTGGGCAATCTCGTTTATTTTTTGTTTATTTTTTACTTGCTAATACTACATTAATTGCAGCCAATTAAAAAATGATACATACAACAAACTTGACAAGCAGTTATTTGCAAATAATGAGTAATGATCCTCAGCTGCAAGTGAAATATAATAATCATACCTCTGAGCATTTTCTATGCATAAAAGATAAAAAATAAATAAAAAATAAAAACCACAAACATTTTGTAACCTGTTAGTGAAATGGAGGCTGAGAATCAATGGATAGCTTCTTTTTTTGTATAAACATTATCAGATAGCTTCTTTTTTTGTATAAATTTACCGCTGGGGACTGGAAGTGAATTACCAAAAATGAGAAACTATAACAAAAGCGAAGCCATTAGTGGTTAACCACTTGAATGACTATCAGACCTGTCAACTCCTAAGTGTTCATACCAGTGAGACCCCTGCTGAAAAACCTTGGGATTGATGAAAAACCTTAACCTAGACCAAAAGATTTTGTTTTTTGGGGAGGGCTGGTGACAGATCAAGATTTTTGCACATGGCTGACAGCTACGCCACTGACCTAGACTTAAGGGCTATGCACACCGGGAGCGAAGCAAACACCACAAATACAGCACAAGTACATAAAAAAAACCACAACAAAACAAAAATAAATAAAACAAAGAAATAGTCTGTGTACACCACACACTAAAAAATTTACATTTAACAGTTAATGTTTATATGTGATCTGGTTTAACATGTAAATTATTTTAAAAATATACATCTATATCTACATCTATTGTAAATACTGAGAATTAGTTTAATAAACGTTTTTTTTTATTGATTTTTCAGTTTTAATAAAACCTTCAGTTACTGTGTGAATGTGATTATTATTATTATTGGTCAACATTATTAAAACAAATAAGCGTCATTTTACAGATATACAAAACCAGTGTGTGGTGCTCCCCGTCACTTTGACTAAAATTAAGGTGAAATAAAGAGAGATAGACATACTGTCAATTTCCAATTGTTCTGTTATTTCTCACCATATGGCGTCTTTCTTTTTATTGTCTTTATAACCACTGACACTGGCTTAATAAAGAACATTATATTTTTCAACTTCAATAATTAAATTCTTATCGATGTCCATTTCTCTTGTATTTATGTGATGAACGAGGCAGTGACAGTCTGACAGCCTCTCCTTCGACTCTGTCCGAGTAATGATGTGTTGGGTACAGAAACATAGAAGGGTCGTGCGGACAAACCATCAGTTTGTGACAACATGGCAATTCTATCTTTGGAGTAAGGGGGGAGTTTGCGTAGCAGCTACAGGAATATAGAATGGTAATGTACACCTCTTCATGGTAACCCCCCCCAAAATGAAATAATACGCTTGGACAATTGTATTGGATTTATCGTTGTATCATGTATAAAGGGTTTCGCAGCCTTGCAAACAAACTTATGCACAAACATGAAAATCCAATGCACGGCCGGGAGACTCTCAAAATTGTGAAAAACCGTGAGTTTTCACGGGTACACCTTGAGACTTGACATCCACGGACTATGCCAGTGTAGACAGACAATAACCAAAAGTACAGTGCCAACATCCCAAGTAGAGTACATAAACCATTTTTAGTTTGTAAGGAGATTATGTAACAACTTATTTTTTTACAAGGGAGATCATTCATCATAACCCACTAATGCCTGTAGCATTTATGCATAATGTGGCCTTTTCAAGACATCTTTGTTTGACAAAACACATCCTTTATTCCATTTGAAAAATGTGTTGCTGTTGCTAGTGCAACCTCAGTTATATGCACGTACAATACAAATGCTCCTGTCACCTCTATCAAATCTTCAATCTTGCCTCTTGTGAATGAAACTAAAACAGCATTTTTATATAGTAGAGAATATGTCAGTCATTTGTATAACAAATTAATCCGTCATGGCAGGAACAGTTTATTTACAGAAAAGTGTGTTTTAAACTATAGATACATCATCTTCTCTAGTTAGGAATAGTATTCATGTCTCAATTATGCCTTGGGTGTTAGGGGTGGGTTCTTTGGTCTTTCTCACTCATTTTAAGTTAAAATGATGTCCTGCTACAGGCCATTTGATATTTTCCATAGATTAATTTACTTGGTTGTCTGCTACTGAAAATCACAAGCTGAGAAATGTCTAATTTCTACATATTAATGCTGTTATTCATCCCTGCACAACCTAATTAGACCCAAGGCTATTTTGTAATGTTCATATTTCTGTTTCCTTTTCATCCATCACTTTGAAATCTTGCACTTGTTTAAACTCAAAATAAAATTATAACACTGCAAGTTTTTCTCCAGCCACTTCCTGTAGCCAGGGTAAAAAAGATGATGTAAACAAAAGACAGAGTCACGAGCAACTGGTGCTAAGAGTGGGGGCAGCGAAACATGTCAAACTCAAACGCACATATCCTTCTTGCCCCAATACTCCCAGTGTGCACAATACACTGAATTGTGGAGCTCTCTGAAGGGTGTTTTTAGGTCTAGGTCAGACTTAACCACTCTTAAATCTGTAAATTAGGTCTTTTCATTAGCGTTCCCGTCCTTTTTAAATAAATTGGGATGACTAATTTGTTAACAGACAATTCCAAGACTGGTAAATGTTGGTCTTAATATTAAAAGAGGTCAAGTAGAATACAAAAATACTAAAAGAAACTATTATTATTATTATTATTATTATTATTATTATTATTATTATTATTATTATTATTATTATTTATTTATTTATTTATTTATTTCTTAGCAGATGCCCTTATCCAGGGCGACTTACAGTCGTAAACAAAAATCCATTTCAAGAATGTTGCTACTAACAATAGCCTCAGATCCATATACATTCTACTCTATTAGTGGGTGTTCTATTGCAATGCTGTATAAATCTGCAGTTATTTGTTTCAAAGTTACCAGCTTAGGTCATGGTATTCTGGCTACCTAAGTTTAGTAAACTTCTTATTTTTGTGTTATTTTTGTATATCTCAGGTTCCATACTGTAAGTAGGTATGACAATTCAGAATGTACAACACAGCAGGTTTTAAAAAACCGAACTCCACTGGTTCCGAAAAATAACTTTTTTTTTTGTTCAAATCTTTTTTTATTGTCCAAATAATTTTGCAATTGCATACCAACATGTACTGTATCTTCAATAATGTATTCACCCTTCTTCCCTTGTTTCAGAAGCTGTCTTTAGATGAATGCTTATGTTCACCAGCAATGTCAATTACAGCTTGAGCTGATCAAAAACAGAAAAAGCTACTCTGCCACCAAGTACAATTTTAAGAGAAGATTTTTTTGACAGTAAATCTGACCCACTTAGAAACTTGCAATCCAACTGCTTTCCAAGAGGGTTTTGGTTTCATCTGATTTTTGACTCAGTAATACTTATCTTTCCAGCAGTGTGATGGCTACTTTACAGTTAAGAGGGGCTCCTCAATTACTGGAGTTTAACAGTCTAGTAATTACTTACTTCATACCTAATGGGGGCAGTGAAGGTTGCCTCAATACTCATGTCCGCTACTTTGTAGTGAAAATATAGAGACACTTTCAGAGAGAAATAGTTATTTTAATTGTATAAAACTGTACATTAGACTCCACCCCCCAACCCCCCCAAGGAACTAAGTAGTTCTGTGTTATAATAATTTATAATAATTGTTTAGTTTCTCGCTAAGCAACTTTACTATTCTGATGCCTGAAATGATTATTTACCCTCATACAAAAAAATGAATTGGCCTTCGACCCTACCCTTGTGACATTACAGCATTTCAATGACCAGGTACAAGGAAACTGCGTAATCTGAACTCTTTGAACAGGTCACACGTAGCAGTGTTATTGCAGTAATAAGTCTCACCTAAGGTCACTTGGTTACCTGTTGGGAGTTGCCCAGGAAACTACAGGGGAGGAACAATTTATTTAACCAGGTCAGAACAGAATTATATAGGGGCCCGATTTCTCATATTCCATGGCACCTGGTCATTTAAAAACCCTTCTCTAACCAGTTTTCACACACAATTGCTGCTTGCTCAGCTCAGTAAAAAGAAAAAAAAAACAACCGATAACTGTATTTGGACAGCACATATAATTACACTTTCTCTGCACATGAGTGCAAAGCAGAAGTACTGTGTTAAACGCAGTATTGGAACTATTTCTGTTAATTCAGGAGTTAGATGAACTCGCTCCCAGATTTTCTTCTAGTGTGAAGGTGAACAGTAACAGCCTCAATGCGCACTCGCTGCTGCTTGAAAGCCTGGTGTGAAAACGGTACTGGAGAGAGTGGATTTCATAACCGTGGTGCACAACAGGTCATTTTTTAATGACATAAAGGCTGGCAGTATTCAGATCTGTTGTTGCTTAGACCATATGAATAAACCCCACACATCTGATGTGTGAAAAGAGCAAGAAGCTATAAGCAACCCCAGTAAGCAAGATTGGGGGATGCCGAGATAATGATTGTAATAGGGGTCAGTCGGAAATATCCTGAGGCTTTTATGGAGGATCTAACTGAAGTTAATATGTTCCAATATAAAGGACCTTTACAAGAAAAGGCAGGCCTTCATTATTTATTTTGAGATTATTCACCTCAGAGAGCTCAAATCAGATGCAACACTGTGTTTATAGTCAGGGACCCACTTTAACAGCGCAAAGGACTGAAGCAAAGGGAAGATGAGTGACTTGCCCAAGGTCACAACATGAGTCAGTGACTCTTATTAAAGTCCTTTACTATTGCCACTGGTCATGTCATCCCAACTAGCTCTCTTTTTGCAAGCTAAAACTGTAGAATAAATTAGTAAATTGCCTGAATCAGAAATCATGACCTGAATGCCCAGTGGTGTAACCTCCAGAGGCCAAAACCATATCAGTTCACATGCATTAATAATGCATATTCCTCCAGCAGGCAATCAGCAGCCACAAAGACTCTTTGATTATACAGCGTACAGTATACTGTATATCTAAAATAATAAAGCTTGCTAGTCAGTGTGGGTCTTTCCACAGTAACTGGACACTGATAACATAACCAAATAATTAAATACGTTCCCTGCATTTTTCTCATTTCACGAAAGCGGAGTGTGAAATAGATGGCAATGTATATAATAAAAACAGTCTCGTGATGATCACTGAGTTTGACAGGCAAATTACTTTCAACCTTATTCCTTCTCTGGGCTGGGTGCGGACGCTAACCATTTCTCTCCATCTGATGGTGTTTTTCAGGAAAGGCCCTCATGAAAACTGAGTGATGGCCCTATGTATTTGCTGATATTGCATGGTGTTATGTAATGGGATTAGTGGGTTTTAGAGTATGTAAGTAGAACCTTTGCTTGTTAAATCAAAGACAAAACGAATAAGGTTTGTCACCTACACTCCGGGGGCTGTGTGAGATTTCTAGAACAGCAAATACATGTGACAGAACCACCAGGATGCGTCACAGCAATACTGAGAGTTTGACATAACCTAAACCTTGATTGTCTTTAACAGGTTGAAATGTTTCCAATTAGGCAGAGCAGCACAGCAAGCTGAAGCAGAATTAAAAGAACCTACTTGTCATATTTAAGAATGTGTTCATATTTTTTGATGAGAAATATTCAGCCATTTCCCACTTTGAAAAGAAAAAAGCTGAATTACAATTCTCTATAAAAAGTACAGTAATTTAAAGGGAATTTATTTCAGCAGAGAGATGCTAAAAAAGAAAAAAAGCAATAGCAAATCTCCCTTGAAAGTATGGCAGAGTTTGATAAAATAAGTAGCTTAGGAATAAGCAACATCATGGTTTCAAACTGCATGTGCTCGCATTTAATCTTCCAACTGATGTTATTTTAATTATATTTCTCAATACATTTTTTAAATACCTTATTTCCATGGAGGTTTTGAGATAACTAAGTTACTGATGAGGAAGAATCCAGTCACACTTCTAAAACAGTTCCAACTAAAGTGTGTTGTTTCATTAAGGGCACAATTCACTGTGAAAAGTCAGTGAGGGTTCAAATGAATTTAACAGCAAAAAAGTCAAGAAGTGTGCCATATACTGTATCTTGTCAAAGGTAGAGTCCTGAAGATCATGCAATAGTAGGTCAACATGAGGAGGAGGAATCCAGTCACATTTAAGAACTCTAAAATCTAGTTGAACCATAAATAAATTGAGTTTTAAACAATGATTACAAAATGGCAGGTCGAAAAAGAAAGGATGTGGCAGGTTTAATTTGAAGCACCAGCCATTAAAAAAAGCCAGTATGAAACGGTGTTGAATCTTTCCACAAATCTGTGTGTATTTGTAAACAACTCTAGAGCGAATGTGTGTGGGGAGAGACAGGAGACACAGGTCCAGCTTCTGAAGCATTAATTAACTGGCCTTTCGGAGAGAGTGGGGCATTTCCCCTTAAGGAATAGAACGAATGAGTGTGAGAAAAATGAAAGAAAAGAAAGGAAGTGTTTTTGAAAGAAACTCACAGCTGCTTCTCAAAATAAAAAACAAAGTTTCCTTTTATGCCACCTTTCTTTATAATGAGTTCAAACTTAACAAGCGTCAAGCCTTTAACCAGCAGTGTCATACAGAGAGGTTACTGCAAGACTGGCAATCCATGGGCATCACAAAGAATGACATTTCAGCCCCAAATGACTGACATATCCAATATTAAAATCAAAGCACAATGCAAAACCATCTTTTCACTGACTGGTCCCTCATAAAAAGAAATGAGTTGCATTCATCTTCCACAATACAGTTAAAAAGAAAAAAGAATGAGAGACAATAAAATGGGAGCAGGTTTGAATTGAAAGAGCTCTAACCTGTCAGAATGGGTCCATCAGGTCTAGTTTTTGTGTCACTACTTTTAAACTAATGTCACTAATCTCTCATTCTGTGATGTTGCAGATTCAACAGAATAAAAAGGCTGGAAATAAATATGGTGCATTCAAAAATGTAGATCAAGGTATGACACAAAATATATTTATGTATTTACTTATTTATTTAACCAAGAGATTTACCTATTGAGACCGCGGCCTCATTTACAAGGGGGTCCTGAAAAAAATAAAGAAACAAATAGAAACAGAGATTAAATTCCTCCTTGCCTCCCTCGTTGTGTCTTTTCTTCATACACAGTACTGGCATTTTTAAAGTATGTTTTCAGTATTGGATGTGTTGGTTATCCTTTTCTAGTTTTGATGGTGTCTTATGGAGGGGTCATACCAGGAAGTCGTTCTTTAACCATTATGAACCACCTCTGAAGAACACTGCACAGGGATCTACTTTTAACCCTTTCAGTGATGTCCCTCCTTATCTAAGCGCTGTATGCTAACACATGCTGTCGGAAACCACCTTGGAACCTCATGGGACTCCTTGGTCCCAGTCTGAGGTAGTGTATAAATATATGTAAAACATATTTTTTTGTCCTATTCTCATGTATAAAGGAGTTCCTTTTTGAATTATAGAACCTAATTTTGCATTCTTCAGCTCGACAAAAATAATTCAGGACTGAAAGGGTTAAAGCCTAAAACGAAAGATCCACTTCTACCTAGTTTTTAATGGGTTGTTCGGCTCTTATCGAATATTTGTATTTTTGCTATCTGTATAAGCTGAAGTTGTTAATTGTTAGCACTTTCGCCAAGTTGTGTGGCCATTTAAAGCATCTAGATGGATTCATGAATTATTTGATCATTTGTACTGTAGGAAAGCTTGATGACTATCCTAAAGTAAGTGCAAAGCCCATTTCTTGAAAAGATAAAACTGCATTATTAATGTAACTTACTCAGCAATTCAGACAGGTGCAGTCCATCTCTGTCCACTTGATCAAAGAAAACTACTGCCCATGTTAAAAACAGACGGATGCCAAGAGGAAATTGGGGTAGATTGCTTTTAAAAGTGAATGTAGTGAATGTGGTGACTATGATCCAAGCAGGAAAGATCTAAAGAAAGACTGACTTAAGACTAAAGATATTTAGGCAATCAAACACCAATGTGCTATCCGGGGGTTGGAATCTGAAACACATGGATATACCAATTGCTATGCATACACCTAACAACTTCTGATTTTTTTTGATTCTTTAGATTGGAATGTAACCTTCTAACAAAGGTTATTGTGCTCTGTTCATAGCACAAACCCACCGGTGATGAATTTAGATGTATTTTTATTTTTTTAAAAGGTAAATCAATCACTTTTTACTTTGTAATTGTCACATCTGTAATTATTTCCATGTCCTTTGCAGCACATTCCTGTCCTGTCCTGTCTTCCTTTGGTCTGGTTCCAACACTAATGTAAAGTCACTTAATAGGGTGTTGGGCCACTATGGTATCCGTTTTTGATGAAACTGACTGCTCGCGCCCCAGGCTGAAATTTGCAGTAAATTGATCTGCAGTTGCTCGTCTGTTTTGCCTTGCACTTCGAATTAATGCACGAATATCACGATCCTGGAGTATGCGCTTCCGCCCACTGTTGCCCTTTGCTGATGATGTCTTTCCCTCGGAGATCCATGCCGACATCACCTTAGACACCGTTGCTCGTGAAACATCAGCAAGTTGAGCGTCTTGGTCACTGAAGCTCCTGCCAAACGCGCCCCAATAATCACCCCTCTTTCAAAGTCACCGAGGTCTCCTCTTGCAGCCATGCTAGCCATAATTATATGCAACCAGACCTGTCCAGCATTTTTATACATGACCCTAAGCATGCTGGGATGTTATTTGCTTAATTAACGCATGAGCCACACCTGTGTGGAAGCCCTTGCTTTCAATATACTTGGTGTCCCTCATTTACCCAGGTGTTTCCATTTTTTTGTCCACTACCTGTACATATTGTATGTGATCATATATATATACTTTTTCGAACTGCTTGTATTGAATAGCCTGACATGTCACTTATCAAAAACAGTATTTCTTGCTCCCCACCATACCAATCTGAATCATTAATATTTTTATATTAACAGCAGAGGTAATTACTAAATCACACCTTATCTTATATGCTGCTCACCTCCAGTTCATATCAGTCACATCAGAGCATGATGGTGTGATGAATGCCAACAGCCACTGGGTGTAAAACTGCTCAGGACTTTGCTAGTTATGCACCAAGATGTCCTTAGTGTGCAATTTGTATCCAGGCACTGTGTAAATCCTGACACTTTTATACCACTCATAACATGTCATCTATGCAGCCTGACATGCCACCGAAATGTGAAACTCATCACAGAGTGTGATGGGGCATAGGGGGATGATCATGAAAACACCATCATCATGATGAACATCATGTCACATGACATGAGGGGAGCAATAAAAACTTTTCAGAAAGCCCCAGAGGCACACTGCTGGTAAGCCATAGATAATGTTCTGTAGCTAAATGTCATCAGGTGGATGCAATGATCTAAAACACATTTTCCAAAAAAAATAGAGTTGCCAGCAACTTTATGGCTTCCAGGACCAGTACCAGTAACAGTATCAGTACCAAACACTTTAGCAAATAGTGCAAAATGACAGTACCAGTACTAAACACTTTAGCAAACAGTGCAGAATGCCAGTATTATTATTATTATTTGTTTATTTAGCAGACGCCTTTATCCAAGGCGACTTACAGAGACTAGGGTGTGTGAACTATGCATCAGCTGCAGTCACTTACAAATACGTCTCACCTGAAAGACGGAGCACAAGGAGGTTAAGTGACTTGCTCAGGGTCACACAATGAGTCAGTGGTTGAGGTGGGATTTGAACCGGGGACCTCCTGGTTACAAGCCCTTTTCTTTAACCACTGAACCACACAGCCTCCAGCACCAGTACCAGTGCTTTAGCAAATAGTGCAGAATGCATTACCAGTACCAAACATTTTAGCAAATAGAATGGCAGAATGGCATTTTTACATAGTAACCATGACCGTATGTGCACTCTATTATGAGTTATAAGGCAGTTTTACATTTGACCTTTAGGAGAGGTCAAAGGTCACGGGCAATGTCATTTTTTGATAGAGCATAGATGGGTTACTATATGTGTTCCATAGTAACAATTACCTTATCTGCACTTTATAAGGAGTTATTAGCCAGTTTTGTATGTTGATGATGTCATCCAATGTGGCCGCCACGTTTTGTATTGTAGCAACTTTCCTTTAACACCCTTTAAAAACAACCACACTACAATCATGTGCCATTGGGTTTGTTTCAATTGGACTAGTGGTTTGGGAGAAGAAGATCTTTGTAGTTTGTGATTATGGCGTCTGTACCGTGCGATTTTGATGTCATGCAGCATGGCCGCCATACCACACAACCGATCAGCTTCTTACGAACACCAGTTAATCTTGTTGTTTTCAAAAGACGAATTTTTACATTTAGGCAAAAAATGTTTTTTTTTTTCAATCCAACATGGCGGCCAAACCATGTGACTTATAACATAAGTTCTTTAGCATTTTCCATCTTCCCATAAGCATCTACCAACATACCGAATCTGGAAAGCTTTCAAGCAAATCTGGCAGAAAGAAAAAAAAATAAATAAATAAATAAATAAAATAATAATAATAATAATAATAATAATAATAATAATAATAATAATAAACACAGCAATAACAATAGGCTTCCCAGCCCTATGGGCCTGGAAGCCTAATAATCCCAGCAATAACAATAGGCTTCCCAGGCTTTGCATATGTCTGAATGCACCTTTATTCCGAACATTGCCAAATCAATGCTATTTAATTTTACTGAATATCTTAAGATTGAGTGTATGCATACATTCAAACCGACAGATGCTCCCTTATTTCTGCAGCGGTGGAAATAGTACAACATTTGTGCAGTACGGTGTAATATTTCTGGAAGACACAGCACTGAAGCTTCACTATTACTAACTATATAGTGAGTAAGTGTTTAGTAATGCTATATAAATGAATGCCCATGTCAAAGTAAACTGTTATGATTGAAAGTGATTATGTGAGAAAATGAACTCACTCTTAGGATTTTCACAACACAGTATGTAATCAGTATGGCTGAATCCTGCTTTAGCTTTTCATCACATACACTATTGCCCAATGTATCAGATACATTGGGCAAATTGAGAAACCCAGTCTCTGATGTGCTTAATGGTCTTTTAAAACAAACCAAACCATTTCAAGGTTACAAGTGCTGTGCCCACAGCACAACAAAGAAAATAAATGAAACCCACACATCTGCTCATAAAAAAACAAGGGGGTTTATAACAGCAGTAAAACAACTGTGGACATAAACAGACCTTGTGGGCTGCACATAATGCAGATTTGAATGCAGCCGCTGCCATTAGAAACACATCAGGGTGCTATATAAGCAAGCGCATGGCGAGAAACGAACTTTGTGTTTAGACAGTGATTCAGACAAATCAGCATGCAATCACACTGGGGTGATCAGCAATAAACGGGTTTGTTTGCAATGAAGACAACATCACCTTCCATAAAACATTGAACAAAGAACTAGAAAGAAAATAAGTGCAATTACTTTACTGATTCCATTTAAAAAAAAGCAGACTAATAATTCTTAAGTCCTCTATACTATGCAGAAGCTTAATACTTTAATGAGCAAACACACCTTGCTATTCCGGCACTTCTGTCTTTTACACTAAAGAGTCCCTGTGGAACCAACCACCTAACCAAGAACAGCATAATTACAGCTACTAACATATGTGATCCATACATACTGTATACAAGTGCTTGTCCCTTACGCTACAAATTAATTAGAACATTTTAAATATTGTTTCTTGTGGGGCTTTACAAGTAAGGCACCAAAGAGGACATAAGCGATATGGTTTGCAAATAACCTATTAAATAACACAATACAAAAGTTAAATTAAGAAAATGAAATCAGATATCATGGAACACAAAAAGATACACCTTGCCTGAAAACCAATATACTCTCCAATCCCAACAATCCCTGGCAGCTACAATGGAAAGGTTAATCAGCAAGCAGTGAATTTTCAGTCTAAAATACTGCAGACTGAGACAGCTGCCGCTCGTGACCAAAGCTGAGCTTTTTATATCTTTCTTTTCATTCAATACAAGTATGTTCATCTTGACGTTTGCAGAGTAAGATCTGTCTGTAAACCGTTAAGTGCTGGATAAAGCTCTCGTATTTAAAAGCATCTGTATACACAGTACAGATGTTGATGTATTTACACATAGAAAAAGACAGGCCATAAACAAAAACTGTAAACAGCTGGTTTGCTAATCAACTGCCAGCAATCAATATACTTCCACTTAGGACTCAATTGAAGAGCAATGTAAGACATATTGCTGTTCTGATCACAAAACCAAAATCAAATACTGGGATTAATCAGATGAATTATTTTGTGTATCTATAAAATGACAATCTGCCTTTGCTTTTTGTGAATGATACAACTTTTTACAAATCCCCCCTGTATTATGTGTACACTTCCCTAGGCCAGGACGCCCATAGAAACAAGATACTGTTTAAATCTTGTTGCGAGTTTCCTGGTAAAATATATATTTTAAATACATAAATTCATTGTGTCTCTTGCTTTACTGAACCAGAGGGTCATTAAAACGCAGCCAACAGAGAAAGAGGGTCCCAGGCAGTATTGATATCTCTATTGATGTCTCTATGACTGCCAGATGGAGATATACTCGGGTGTTCCTCTAAGTGTGTTCCATTAACCAACAAAAGCTTCCTGAACTGCAGTACACAGGTGCATGTGTTAATGGTTTAAAAATAAAAACCCTGTTATCCTGGTTTAGAGCTTGCTGATTTCTGTATAACCGACCAGCTTTCATAAATCCAGCAATGTTTTCCTTTCATCAAGCTGGACTGCCAGCATCTCATTATACATGTGAATGTCACCTTATTACTTCTTATTTGCAACACACCTGGTGCCTGAAAGGAAAAAGAAATGCAGTCAATTAAAGAAAGGAAAGGGGGAAGAGGGAGGGGAGCTATACATTTCATGGTCACAGTGTTTATGATTATTGGTGCTATTTAATTCACAGCAAGGGAGACGTTTCTACTTTTACTTCAAATGCAAGGACTTTCACTGTTTTTCCTCATCAGCTTTTATTGCTGTATTTACCTAGTCATGTTCTAAAAATAAATTGTATGGCCTGCTATTGCCTGGAAAATCATTGTTAAAAAGAAATGTTATGAGGTTATAGTGCTGCTAATAATAAATGAAAACAAAACTATATAAATAGGACGTTTGAAAACATGTTTTCCTGGTGCATAGTTTAAAATAAAATAAAAATAAAAATATACTTTCAACTGAACATTCTTCCAAAACCCTACAAATTCATTCCTTGTCTTTTTTTCTGTTGATTTTCAAAAGCCTACAAATATTGCATGATGGATATTTGTTTACACATATTCTGTCGGACAAAATCTCATGCGGTTGCTCTTGTTCTCCGTAACTCTTCTCCAAAAGCTTAAATACACCTCTTTGACATACAGTAGCAACATTTTATAAAAGAAATAAACCTTCCTTTGATTGCCTCTGCTTGAATGTTTTCAATTTGTTATGCATGGCTGCAGGCGATCAACAATACAGTAGCTGGAGTCCCTACTGACACTGCAGCTCTCACTGTTCACCTGCTATGCACACTTGGAAGGTAGACAAAGAGAAAAGTTCCTCGCTTACCAATATTAAAAGCATGTTTCAGAACTGGGCTTATATATTTCTATTTTAAATCTCTGAAAAAATATGGCACTGCTTAAAATCTTCAATGCTGCTTAGACGTTTCCTATAAAGCTGATTAACAAAACAAACCACTCACAACTGTTTGCCGTAATAGCGTGACAGGAAGAGTTATTGGTGGACTTCTGTGCTCCAACGGCATGTCACCATGGAAGCCAGACAGAAACTACAGTATGGGTGAACACCAAAGCATTACTAACTATTCGCTAAAAAAAATATGATGGACTAAAGGGTCCTGGTTAAATAGGTTGTTATGAGGGCGTGAAAGGGGTTCTGTAAAGCAAGTGTCTGTAGGTTAAGGGTTAATGCAAGTCCTCTGGGATATAATATTCCAAAGTACCTCAGTGAGTGTCTGCGTGTGTTAGAGTAGTTCCTTAGCAGGTAAACTGACATTCCCACCAGAGGCTGTTCCATCACTGTCACTCTGCTGTGGCAGCAGAGCTTCTGACTAAAAGAATATTTAAGCAGCACCATCTGTAACCTCTTCCCAAGCCCCAGCTACCTCCCCGTTTAGAATGTAGTAACACACATGCATGAAATGACGGTCTCCACCCTAGATCTTACTTCAGTCACTTAGGGATACCCCCAGGCTAAAAAAAACCCCACAAAAACATAAACAGCACTTTTGTAAAGAACCTTATGTCTCTCAAACTTACTTTTGTCTTTTGATTTCAACCCAATTTATAAAACCAGGCTGATCTGTCAAAATATGGTGCCCTCAAACAATTTTACTGTTACAGCAGGTATACAATTACAAACATACTGCTGAAATTTCTTTGAAATACGCAAACTGTAAAGACAAAATGAACAACAAAAAAGACCTTCAATTGCAGCAATTCATGACCGGTTTGTACAGTATTTGGGGATGCAGATACAGTTTCTACGTTTTGTCTGTTTTCAAAAGCTTTACTTTTGTTAAAATTCCATATAATGCAAATGGAAAACCAATTTTTCTTTTTTCATTTGAGACCAGACATAATGTGCTTAAAATTACGTTACATATAAGCCGCAATAAACCCTCATCATGTGCCCCCACAGTTAATAGTCAGGTTTTTGTTACATTTTTAGGTGTAAAAACACAGAGCTAGGCACAATAGGACGCCTGCAATTCTTCACCACTATCACACTGTTTTTCAAAAGGAAATTGAGGCACTTTACAGTACTTATCTGCATTTTTCTCTTCTTAACAACAGCAGCAAATTGTTTTGACATTTTAATATAAGCCAAAACAATGCTATTATAAAAAAGGAAAGAAAATTGACAAACAGCAGCATGTTCCCGTGCTCTGACTCTTCCTGCAATATAGGAATTACTCTTCTTTTTGTGCCAGGGGCAGTGCAATCAGCTAATACACTGAACAGGCTGTTCCAAATACCTCCTGCATCAGTTCTGCCATTCAATCTGCTGCCAAAGAGAGATGTACACACTTGTTGATGAAGATTCAGTGTACTGGGAGGCTCATGTTTGTTGTGGTTTTAGGGGAGCAAGCTACCTTTTAAAAACTGCCAGCCAAAGGTATATAATTCAGTCTAATCAAATACAGTTCATTTTTATCAGATAAGAAAGTAAAACAATTAAAATAATGATTGTAACACAATGGACCAGATTCACTAAGCACCTACCTGAGTGCAGTAAAAGTAAAAAAAAACAAGAAATTGACTTAGTTTTGTTGGGACTTATTTGGAACATTTTTAGATTCATGGGTATGTGTGGCAAAGTGCCCACCCCTTTATATTTATTTATGTATGTTGTAGTATTATTATTATTATTATTATTATTATTATTATTATTATTATTATTATTATTATTATTGCTGTTGTAATTATTATTATTATTAGTATTATTATTATTATTGTTATAGTTTTATGCAGGCGGACAAAGCCGTCCATCTTAGTTATTATTTTGAGATGACGGCGAAAAGTCGTGTGTTTGTTTGTTTGTTTGTTTCGTTTAATTAATTATGTGCAACCTTGTGCTCGCATATTAATTACTTTAAATGCACGTGAAGTGATGTGCAATCCTCGTGCCTAAATACAATTATACATTTTAAATAACTCGTGCTGCACACACCCATTTATATCCCGTGTACCAACTACAATACACCAACATTAACACACGCAACATACAACATATAACACACAAATGCACACAGGAGCGGGGCACATTGCCACAGTATGTAACATTGGTAAACAATAAACCATTGCAAGACAGACCTGGGTGAACACAATAAGACATCAAATAGACAGAGATATAAATTCAAGTGTGGCAGTGTGCCTTGCCCCTGTGCATATTTTATGTTTTATGTTGTCTGTTATATGTATTACTATATTGGTGCATGGGGTATAAATGGGGATATGTAGCACAGGTGATGTAAAATGTATATTTGTATTTAGGCATGGGGATTGCACAATCACTTCACGTGCAGATTAAAGTGGGTATTTATACGGGGGCACGGGGAGTGCACAAGTAGTTCACGTGCAGATGTGCCGAGATTCAAATTGAATGACTGATTAGCAATCGAGTCTCGGTACAGCTGCATAAAATATCCAGTATTTCACGCACACAAGGTTGGGTGTTCGCAGTGGAGAATGGGAGAGAGAGCGAAGGAGAAATTAAATAACAAATAACAAATGCTACTCATGCGGGAGGGCTCGCACGATACTTGTTTTGGGGTTTGTCCACTGTCTGTTTTGGCCAACGTGCCGTTTAGTTTTGTGTTCAAGTGTTTTGTGTTTAAATCTTTTATTGCAACAGCGCAATTCACTTCACATTCTGTGTCCATTCTCTTCCTGGTCTGACGTCACCACCAGCCAGCCTGTTCACAACAAGTTTGAATAGTAACTTTTGCGTTAATCCATTAATAAATGTGTTCATCCCAGTAGTCTTGGGTATGGGTCTGCCTCTCTTTTAACACGTGTGTCTGATTGTAAATCTGTCATTGATGTGAATGCAAATGTGTCTGAGCAGACATCTATTGTCCCATAGCCATCTTGAGATAATACTCTGACCATGATAAATGACAATGGCTGGTTCAGCTACTAAGAAAGAAAATGATTCAAGTAAAAATGCCTCAGGCAGACTCTGCATAGCAGGTGGTGTGTAAATGAAAGAAAATGGAACCTATAAAATTGCCTATTTGAGACCGTCGTTTTTAGTAAACAATTTAGCAATAAATGCAGAATTTATATTCATGTGCGATGCCAGACCCACATATCTTCATAGAGCTCTATTATAATAATGGGGTATATTTCAAAAGAAAATCATCATCTATATAAAAAATGCATAGAATTGTGGCAAAGAGATAGAAAATACAGTAATCTATTAGTAACTATTGAAAAATAAAAATGAGGTGCAATGATATCATTTTCATTGTTATTCCTTGAAATGCAGTGTTTTTCTAATGCATTGGTATGTCAATAACACATGCGTTTTATTTGTATAGCTGTTTTTATTGAAACATTTAACCGAAGCAATTGTTTTTTTTAATCCAAATATTTGACATTGTTGTAGCCTGAATGAGCTCGTCACTACACAGAGTGGAAAACCCTGACAACAACACGTCTTTATTGACGTGTAAAAGGAGCAAGTCCCTCCACATAATGCAAGACAGACACATGTGGCAGGCCTAGTAGGTAACATTATGAAACAGGTCACTGATGCATCTTAAGACCCTTTCACGCTGGCATGCTCTACCCGGTCAGGACCGGTGTCATGGGTCAGCTACACGATTTCACACTGCTTTTGATAAAGCAGGGTTGACCTGGGTGAATGCGCGTATCAATGCCCCGGAAGCAGCTTGTTACGGGTGCTTCCATCCAAGCGTCTCTGCATTGAACCGTCAGCCCAAATGTTGATTAGAGCAAATGTTTCTTCATCCCGGCTGCAATCTGGCTCATGCTGTTGCTCAATCAACAAAAACATAATAAACAGAAATGTTCCTTGTGGAAGTGAAACCTTCACGCAGGCGTGGGTGTTTGTTATTTCGCCGGCTTACGAACGCCGTCATGCATTTTGTCTCACTCAACCCGGGTCAATGCGTGTCGACCCACATCCTGAGGTGGGACGCTGGGACCCGGGTACAACCCAGACACGTGGTTTCCTGGCATTTTATACAAGGAAGTCATAATAAGAAAAAAAAATTCCTACAGTGCGGTCTGCTCAAATGAAAGGCAACAGGCCACCACCCCCTAAATAAACAAATACATATACATCAACTCTGGACTGGGATCACCGCAGCAGTTTATAAAATATGCTATAAGGCAATGCGTAACCAGAGTAACATGTTATATATACAGTACATTCAAACCAGCTTAATATTACTTCTGTTAATATCACTATTCACTTATTATCACACTGTTTAATATCACTCACATGCATCAGTCATGTAACTGATTTCCATGCAACTTAAAATAAATGGAGATAAAAGCATACGATGAGAAGGTTTACATGCAAGTAAGTTGCTGTACAACATTGAAATGTTCCAGGTATAAGTTAGATAGCATGAAATAGCATATAAAAGACTGCAATGTGCATGTTTACAGCTTTGTAATGTTTTTGTATTATTTCAATCTGATGTACTGTATGTGTACAGCATACTAGACGGTCCAGACTTAAAATAAACGTGATTAATAAACATAAAAAAATGCAATCCAGAGAACACAAACACAAATGGCATATTAAGATTAAATGAGCTTGGTTTCAGTATACAATGAAGACCAAGGTACCTCCTCCAACAGGCTAAACTGAATGAAGTGTGAGCAGTACTATACTTGCCTGGTGTTAGGCTGGTCTATGCTAACTACAGCAGCCTAGGCTAAAAACCATGGGCTAAATAGCCCATGCATCCAGTTGAATTAACACAATTAAAACAGTAATTGCCTGTCACAATTTACTGGTTTTGACCTTAATTAAGCTATTTGTAAAAACCAACAACAAAATAAATAAATAAATAAATAAATACTGGGAAGTCAATAAATACTGATAGTTACTTACTGTAAAACACGACAAAACGTTTGGGCTCAGTTTACTATACATTTGGACATTTTTTTATGAAAGTTAAAAAAAAAAATCTACTGTAATTGTAACACAAATATTTGCAAACAAAGTAGATACATAGAGTCCTTTTTTAATCTTCATGCACATTGCTCTTAGAAGTCTTGGTAAAACTGTCTGATTGTGTGTCTTTAATTTGAGTAATTACTTGCATTGTCACTATTAATACGTTGCTTGGTATGCACTATGTGTCAGTGTTATCCAGCAATATCCTGCAAAGATACAGCTTTTCTGTGCATTTCTACAAGCTGATCAGAAATTCTTCAGGGCATACATTCATGGAATTAGCATGTTTACAGGTAATGGATGGAAATGTTATGCTTGTCAGGCAGCCATGAGAAATCCCAGCACCTTCTGTTATGTATTGCTATGTGTGGATTTAAAGTGAAGTGTCTGTGCATTCCTAGATAATAACAGACTACCCAACGTACCTCAGCATTGCTCCAAATCCTTTCTTTTTGCCTTTCTTCTCCTGTTCCTCTGCATCTTCAGACCTCTTCTTGTCTTTGTCTTTTCCTTTGTCTTTCACTTTTTCTTTCTTCTTGTCTTTGTTTTTCTTCTTCTTGTCTTTCTTGGCTTCGTCTGTGTCTCTGAAGCCCTGTCGTGAAGATCCGCTGGCTGGGGTATCGCGACCTGAACTCTCATCAGACAATCCATCTGTTCAGAAATGAAAGGAAATGCATTCTTTCGTGGCAAAACGGTACAGCCACACGATACTTGCATTTTTATTTTAATTAAAAAGGTAACAAATGATAAAGCATTTACAAATCTTGATAGTACAATTAGTCTATAATAAAAAATAACTGCTGCACTTAAACAATTTCTGTATATTTATTTTCTTAAACTTTTCCGGCTTGTCTTCTCCTTGTTTCTCAAATGCATGCAACTGCCAAAACAAAAATAACGCTTTAAAATTAAAGAGCATCTCTTCCGATTTTTTTAAAGGCAGGTCAACTAGAAATCCATAAGAAAATATGATACTTGTTTATTCAGGTCATTCTAGTGTTAAATAGTTTATTTTCCGAACTAGGTTTTGGTTAATTGTATACACAAAGAATGGGAGATGCTCATATTTTCAATGCTGCTGACACAGCCATCTGTTACTGTCCTTCTAAAGTGCGATTGGCTGCAGTGAACTATCCATCTCATGCTTCTATTTTACTGTGTTATTTTGCTTTAATCAGCTGGTCATTTAAGTGCAAGTAACAGATGTAAATCTGCTTGGACCTCTGGTGTTCTAGCTCAGGAAAATAAAATGGTAAATCATGTCTAAAAACTTAAGGGCTACTCCGTTATTATTAACATCTCCATTTTGGTGTACAACTACTGAAAATAAATATGATTTTACTTGATTTTAGTCGTGCAAGCTGGATCATTCTTCTTTATGTGACTTCTTTATTTATTCCTGGCTAGACTGTCCTAGGCTGTTGGAAGGGAATGTGCACTACATCTCATGTCTTAATCCAAGTAAGGCCACATGAGTTTGGTGATCTCAACTTATCCCAGAGTAGACTTTGGTCTTCATCACAAAACAAAAACACAAAGGATCTTTAAGATGGGAATTGTGCCTACAAGCGATGGCCAAAAATGTAATATTTATTAAGGAAGTTGTTACACCTTTAAACTGCGGTGGGATATACAGTATTTGCAGAAATGAAACTGAACTCCATCTTTTAACAGCATCATCTTTCATAATTCTAAACATATTAAAGATTGAGCTCCATCTTTTAACAGTATCATCTTTCATAATTCTGAACAACAGATTGAAGACTGAATTTATTTTAAGAGGGTGCTTGCATTAAGAAAATGGAGACAAGGTTGTAAAAATGAACTTAAAGAGGACTGAATGGCTGGGGGATGTTCATGTGAAGTTAGGTGTGTTCTCTTAAAGCTGCATGGAAAGCTCTCATGACATGCACTGACAATGATCCTGACTGAAGCCATTGTCTCTCACCTTTTCACTAAATCACAAGAAAAATCACAAGAATGGAAATGTTGAAGAAATGAGGCTAAAAATGAGGACATCAATGCCTAGCCATCTCAATCAGCAACCACCTCATGGATGCCCCCACACTCCTCAACTAAAGAAACATACATGCCAAGTCCCTATATGGTCGGGACAGTCCCAATTTCCTAGCAAATGTCCCGCACCCCGATGCATAGGAAGAAACTCCCGATATTTACCCATAGAAAAAAAAAAATTTATTCTGCACAGTAGAGTTTGTGAAAACCACAAGCTGTGCTCTTTGTGCAGCTGACACATCTGCTGATCACTAATTTATACAAAGTTAAGAACGCTTCCTTATGTCTATTTTTACTGTCATGATGGACGTGTCGTGTTGAGTTGGGGGGAGGGGAGATATGTCTCCCCAAGACGAGTGTCCCGCTGAACAGTTTCCAAATGTTGGCAAGTATGGAGACATGGAGTGGACCAGTGAGCTGACACCACTCAGACTCTACCCCAGGCAGTTACATCCCATTCGTAGCACACAAGCATGCAACTGAACAGGCAATGTCTGTTTACCGTTCACAGCAGCCCCAATTATTGGGACAGAAATGGATCACTTACCACTACCTGCCATTTCAACTCATCACAATCAAACACTCACCTCAGGAGACATGCAGTCTACCCGACACAACAGCTCTAACAAAAGCACCCTATGCATTGTTAACACCACAGTCTTATACATACTCCAAGCACCCCAGACAAGTTGACATTTTTCCATGAGTAGAAAAAAAGAAAGAAAAACCCTTAATTGTCCAGATTCTTTTGCTGCTTCTTAATTTAATTTTTTTTTTTTAAACATACCGGTAAACATGACTTCTACTACCTTATCGGTAAAGAAACAGCCGTGACACAGTCTGAAATAATATGAACGGTTATACACACGTCAACACAATTGTTATGCCTTGCCAGTTCTGTTTTTTGTTAGGCAATTCTTTTTGTGAATGTTTTTTTTGTGGACATAAATATTTAAAAAAAAATAAAATAAAATAATAATCATCATCCCAGGCTTTCCATGTGAAAGCAAAAATCATGTGTTAGCAATGGTGCTGTTTGACAGGCTGCCCTGCGGCTGTTACACACACCAACAAGGACAGAGTGATGTTTAGAAGTACGCTCCATCATAGTATGCAGTCGTGTCCGAGAGGCCAGTGACTATCAACGTCAGTGCATAATCTTCCTGTCATGCAGTTATTTAACACTTACAACTAATATGGGTTATTCATAGATGTGTTGGAGGTTTGTGAGGGATACGCAAAGTTGATATTAAATAAAATTTTAAATCATGTGTTAAAGATGGTGAACAGATTCTGGTATGAGCATTAGCCAATGTTGATAACTTCAATACCGATTACGGAATGTAGCCTTTTACAATTTAATATAAATTATTTACAATGTCTTTGACTGTTCTGTACTGTACTGCGCGTATTCAATTTTATAAAAAAAAATCATCAAAGCCTGTTTTCACTTGATGAAGGGACAAATAGTCCTGGAAGCTATAATGAAGATAATTGTTAAACTCACTATTTTAATAAATGAGCTGTGACACTGGAGCTGCTTTTTTTAATTGCATCTGATTAGTTCTTATCTGTGAAGATAAGACCATCACTTTGGGTGTTGTTGAAATTAAACTAGGTGAGACCACACATCAGAAAACGCTGAATTGATTTTATCTGCAATATGGGCATTTATGCAGTAAGCAGTAACACTTAGAATTAGAACAGGTTGCATTAGTTAAACATCCATCTACAGTAATTAACCATAATCATCTGGCAGAATCAATGGTTTCAACCAGAAATAAGGTTTAACAGACACATGGTCAAACATTTTCTTATAAAGATTTTTCAAAACAGATTTTCTTTTCTTCTCTAAATTGACTAATTATCTGTGTTTTTGTGTTAATTCACATCCAATCTTGAATGACATGCAGAAGTTTAATAAATAGCAGGATGCCAGCATAGCAAAACCTTGTTTGTCTGTCATGCTTTGTTTTAAGATCTTCACAGAACTTGAGATAATTCAATGACTATCCATCAGTTCTGCCTCTTGTTTTGTTTACCCATTTTAAAGTTCCATTATTGAAACAATCCTGTTGTGTCTTGATTTTGATTTGTAGAGAATGATGCATTCCTTATCCGTAAGAATCAGACTTTGAAACTACAGTAACATAGTTTCTGGTTCATGACAGATTCCCTTTCAAACCACCCATTAGTTCCGGGGAGCACATGCAGACAGGACTGTCAGCTGCAGATGATCCTTCAGGTTGTTTGTTTTGATAGAGGTCTGCAACAATTTGGAGTTTAATGACGTGGTCAAATTCACTGATGTTTAAGCTCAATCTTTTCTCACAGGATTTCCAATTACCTCATAATCAACACATCCTGAGCAAAACAAAACAAACTGGTAAAAAAAAAAAACTTCACTATGTTTCTATTTTTTTTAAAAACAAGTTAATTTGGAAAATGTATAGGGTGTCTGAAATCCCCATAATTTCAGGAAATGTACCACTTTTAACTGTTTTGTGTGAAAGAAAAAACAAACAAATAAGGGAACTGCATTGGATTGGACTGGCTATGAATGACGAGTGTGAGCAAACACATGATATGACAGGAGTCAGCATTTTGATGAAGTGCTTTGCTTTTCAAAGACAGTGTAACCACAAGCCATTTACCATGTGGAAAGTCCAACAAACAATCCATAAAATTCCCCACCCAAAGGAACTCACTGACATCCTTATATCAATATGAATGTTTTTAATTATGAAGTAAAACACACAGACCAGGGAATTGGTCTCACATAGTTGCTTAAGAGTTTTAACTCAGAATGATGAGCTGTTTTTAATGATATGTTTTCAGTTAAAAACGTACCCTCTTCCATTTCTGGAGGGCCATCGTAGGATTTGTCAATGGCAGTCCGGAAGCTCTCATTACAGCCTCGCCCCCGTACCATGTGAGGCCTTGGTCTGTGGAAGGGCACATCATTCTTCCTGACTGCGGCTACAGCTGTCTGCAAGCTCTCCAGAGAGCTGGACTTCTTCAAACCCAAGGTGGGACCAACGTCTCGACCGGGAGAAAAGCCTGTAAATAAATACAAAATAATGTGTTGCTAAACTTGTTACAGAAGGGATGGTCTTCATTCACCAGTTTACAACACAAAATAAAGTACACAATTGCAGGTCCAAGATAAAGAAAGTACACTTATACCATTGCAAAATACAATAGTTTTGACTTTTGTATTTCACACGGGCTAAATCGCCTGAGATTGTACAGTACAGGCACAGCTTTTCCTACCAAAGCAGTGCTTTCTTTGTTGGTAAAGATTTTAAACAAGCTGAGTTGTCTACATGTCTTTTTGTCCTCTACTGCAGGTACTGGACTGTTTTCCTCCTTCAACTATTATTTGTTTGCAGTGCCATCCCTAGAGCCTGAACCATCTTATAGTAGGCCAGCATTCTGTGCATCTGCTAACAGTTTCTAGTCATACATTACTAACACTTACAAACAGAAATACAATCACAAGACAACTTAACTTTGCTGAGCATATGCACAGCGCAACAATGCCATAAAACTGCACCCCTCATTTCACTCTCACATTAAGTGAATTGTTTATTAACTGACCTGAAAGGTATGATTCACACTTCATAGCTCCATAAACACATTTGGATAAAGTTGAGAATTCTCAAGGTGGTAATAACTGTTCATTTCAAACTGACACCTCACTAGGTGATGGCTATGCAGTATTTACTCTTGGTGATTTGATGCCAGGTTGATAAGTGTGTTTAAACTGACTTGATATGTCTGTAGCTTACAGAGCAGTAGCTTTTATTTATGATGTGCATAGTTAATTCATACTTCAAACGGCTGAAAAAAAAAAAATTTACCTGTTACATTTTCACAACCATGTGTAGCATTGGCTGCAGTATCATGTAAAGCAAAACTACAAGTCAAGTACAAAAATGTTTGCTGTTTTCAACTCTATTTGCAGATTGGTGAGAAACAGTCCCACAGTAAATAGTGGGTGCCCTGGAATATCTCATACTTCAGAGAAATGTCTTGACTGAGGGCTCAAGACTTCAAGCATGGTGCAGGAAAAACATGAATTCCAGTGTAGAAGAAAGGCTGCATTTTGAGACTTCTATAAACAAATTAAGCATAAAACGAATAGTTTTTTTTTTTACCTTGTTGGTTAAGTATAGATTCAATGAGTGCCTCGGTGAAGTCCTATATCCTCCACAGCATATGGGTTGATACCGGGTTAAATAGGATGTCTTTAATCCTGTTTACAGTTTGAATTCCTTTTACGAAAATTAGATTTTAAATGTTGTCTTGCAGATGTATGTGATGAATGGTAGTGCTGAGCCAGGAGCAGGCTACATAGTTTATCATCACAATCAATCACAGATGCTCCTGGAATAAGTTACAGCTTGAAAACAAGATTAATCTTGAAAAATCCTTTTTTGAAATCCTATGACACAATGTATTTCAATTAATATCTGATTGGAACCATTAGGAAATGTAATGTGAATCACTATCTGTCCAACTAAACTCTGCTGTAAGAATTACATACGATTCCTAGCACTGACTTCTGCACTAAAGGGGTTTGTCAGGATACATTCATTCCCCAATCTTATTCCAGATGGGGTTCAGAAAGTTGTTTTAGACAGCGTACAGTAAGGAGCTATTGTTCCACAAAATAAGCAAACGCATCTGGGAAGAATTCAATTCTGTGCTAGTGAAATCTGGTTTCCCCGTTGATAGCTGTAGGCATAAGAGTTCAAGAAAAGGCAAAGCTGCTGCAAAAACATATTTAAAAACAAAATCGATACCCAGCCACAACATCCATAGCAGCCAGACCACTAGATAAATATATCTGAATTCATTTGGCACCAAATTAAACTTACATAAAATACCCTATTTATTTGCTCTGGCTTTCACAAGTCTGAGAATGCTCTTAATCCAGTCCCACAAATCCTGTTGGGAGACAGAAGCTATTGTTAATGAGCTTGGCTTTACACAGAATTCTTCCTTTGGAGTAATTATCCGAGTGATAACCTTTATCAGAGTACTATAATGTAAACTGAAACAGCTGTGATCAGACACAAAGAACATATACAGTACTGTGCAAAAGTTTTAGGCAGGTGTGAAAAAATGCTGTAAAGTAAGAATGCTTTCAAAAATAGACATGTTAATAGATTATATTTATCAATTAACTAAATGCAAAGTGAGTGAACAGAAGAAAAATCTAAATCAAATCCATATTTGGTGTGACAACCCTTTGCCTTCAAAACAGCATCAATTCTTCTAGGTACACTTGCACAAAGTCAGGGATTTTGTAGGCATATAGTCAGGTGTATGATTAAACAATTATACCAAACAGGTGCTAATGATCATCAATTCAATATGTAGGTTGAAACACAATCATTAACTGAAACAGAAACAGCTGTGTAGGAGGAATAAAACTGGGTGAGGAACAGCCAAACTCAGCTAACAAGGTGAGGTTGCTGAAGACAGTTTACTGTCAAAGGTCATACACCATGGCAAGACTGAGCACAGCAACAAGACACAAAGGTAGTTATACTGCATCAGCAAGGTCTCTCCCAGGCAGAAATTTCAAGGCAGACAGGGGTTTCCAGATGTGCTGTCCAAGCTCTTTTGAAGAAGCACAAAGAACGGGCAACGTTGAGGACCATAGACGCAGTGGTCGGCCAAGGAAACTTACTGCAGCAGATGAAAGACACATCATGCTTACTTCCCTTCGCAATCGGAAGATGTCCAGCAGTGCCATCAGCTCAGAACTGGCAGAAAACAGTGGGACCCTGGTACACCCATCTACTGTCCGGAGAAGTCTGGTCAGAAGTGGCCTTCATGGAAGACTTGCGGCCAAAAAGCCATACCTCCGGCGTGGAAACAAGGCCAGCGACTCAACTCTGCACGAAAACACAGGAACTGGGGTGCAGAAAATGGCAGCAGGTGCTCTGAACTGATGAGTCAAAATTTGAAATATTTGGCTGTAGCAGAAGGCAGTTTGTTCGCGAAGGGCTGGAGAGCGTTCACGAATGAGTGTCTGCAGGCAACAGTGAAGCATGGTGGAGGTTCCTTGCAAGTTTGGGGCTGCATTTCTGCAAATGGAGTTGGGGATTTGGTCAGAATTAATGGTCTCCTCAATGCTGAGAAGTACAGGCAGATACTTATCCATCATGCAATACCATCAGGGAGGCATCTGATTGGCCCCAAATTTATTCTGCAGCATGACAACGACCCCAAACATACAGCGAAAGTCATTAAGAACTATCTTCAGCGTAAAGAAGAACAAGGAGTCCTGGAAGTGATAGTATGGCCCCCACAGAGCCCTGATCTCAGCATCATCGAGTCTGTCTGGGATTACATGAAGAGAGAGAAGCAACTGAGGCTGCCTAAATCCACAAAAGAACTGTGGTTAGTTCTCCAAGATGTTTGGGCCAACCTACCTGCCGAGTTCCTTCAAAAACTGTGTGCAAGTGTACCTAGAAGAATTGATGCTTGATGCTGTTTTGAAGGCAAAGGGTGGTCACACCAAATATGGATTTGATTTAGATTTTTCTTCTGTTCACTCACTTTGCATTTAGTTAATTGATAAATATAATCTATTAACATGTCTATTTTTGAAAGCATTCTTACTTTACAGCATTTTTTCACACCTGCCTAAAACTTTTGCACAGTACTGTACATAAACTTAGGCATCAGAATAAGACCCACAAAGACAAATAGCCAAAGTATGTATTATAAAATACATCCTACGGAAAAAACCTGCATCGAATAATCACATGGTTTTAGAAGTTTGTTCCGACTTGCTTTTTTCGCTGTAAAATTCTTGCAAAACAATGTAAAACTATGAGCAGCTACTCTCATAATGTTTCAAGGAAAGCTAGCAATAATGAACTGCAATTATGATTCTTGAAAATAGTATTTTACCCTAATTCTTACCATTCTAAATATATTTTACTGAGAAAATTACATAGCATCGTATACTTCTTAACACCAATTACATTGTATTTACTCTTGATTGAACACTTCTTTGCTTTAAGAGCTAACTCTATACTGTTTAAATAGTAGAAGACAAAAACAGAAAATAAGTATTTTACCATGTGTCCATGAAAAAGTTAATGTAGCGCTGTGAGAGTATAGCAAAACTTGTATGAAGCGTGCATTGAAATAAAAATGATTTATTTTCAAATGGTTATAAATAGAGGGACTTAGCTTTAAAGAAGTGATGTGAGAAATTCAAATGCACACTGGATTTATGTCACAAATGCAATTATTTTTGTCCAGCTTTAGTTAAGGAATTAAGCCACTTTAAGGGCACTCCACAGAAAAGCTTTAAAGCAAGTGTTAAAAAGAACCCCAACAATGTGTTTACCACCCCAAGGTGATTATTGCTGCTGTTTTGTCTGGCTGTGGTAGTTTCTGTCTACCTTCACAGATGTATCTGTTGTAGATCACACTCGCTACTAGTCAGGAAGGAAGGAAGTTATGTCTTAAAGAAAGGAATCGTCCACATTTTACGAGCTATCAGGCAATAAAGACTTGTCGAGCGAGTAATCATGCTTTGTAAACTCACAAACACAGGCTAATTTACAAATCGCAACCTGTATGTAATAAGTAGTTCTTTCATACATTTATTTCAGACATAAGTAAAGTGGCTAGAACTCCTTGAGGGGATTCTGCACTGAGGTCCAAAAGTTACAGTTAAAACACCTAAACACCTCGTACACCTTCATTTCCCTGTGAATAAAATCAAACAATTGTATTGAGACAATGTGTAAAAACTAGCTTATTGAGTTTCCCTGTTAACTATATAAACCATTAAGCAGAAACAAAACCAATCTTTTACCTGAAAGTATTTGGTAAGAAACGATTAGTGATTAATCAGATCTAAAGTTCCAAAACTCTGGGAGCAAGCAGGAAGCATGTGGCATGTACCATTTTGAGTGGAGGAAGGGTATTTAAAAAAAAAATGCACAGAAATCTATGAACACAACAGGCCCAATTTTTATGAATTTTAGGTTTGATGCGAGTATAGTGGAGCCAGAGGGAATGGTAAACAGAAGGTAGGGCTGTAGAGGTGGGATCGCTACAGGAAAATATTGAATTTTAATTTTTCAAAAAGATGTTGAACCAAGTAACATTGAATGAATAAAATAATAATAATAATATTAAAAAAACATTCAGTAGTTCTGGCATCATTCCTGGTTTCAGAGTTGAATGTAACTCAAGTAAGGTTATTTATTTTCTGGAGCTTTCCCTGTTACTGGAGCTTTGCCAACACTGCTATCAAGTTGGTCCTTTATACCAAAAGTAAGACTGTGTGTTGGGTTTTCTAGGAATCGAAATGGCAAAGAATGACCAAGGAGAGGACCTTCCCATATGCTCAATATTTTAAGAAATGGGAGTTTTTGATAACAAAAACAAAGAATCCCTGGGATCATAATGCAAGGCGAACTGCATCTCTGATAAAATGCTTTCTAACATGAAGTAAAATTGGATATGCGAAAAAGATCAGTATCGTTTTTATGACCAGAGACTTAAACAAAAGTACAAATCAACGAAGGCTGTGCTGAATAAACTGGATAATGATAGCAAATTACTGGGTGTCAGGTATAAAGCAAAGTCAGTTACTTTATAATTTAGCTTCTGTGGTTAACCACAAGCTCTTTTAAATCTTCAGCACTACCAACCATTCCTACTGAGGCTGACATCAATAGAGTATGATGCAGCTTCCCTGTGTGCAGCCAGCAAAACAAAACACATCACTGTTTCCAAGCACACCCACCTAGTGGTTTGTCTTTCAGACAAACTGATATTTCAGATTTTCAAAAATTGCCTGAGGATATATCCACTCGGCTAGGGTAGGTTTTCTTTCAGGCTTTATAACACTCTAAAAACTTAAACCATTACACCATTAAAAGCAGAACCCATTCTTAAGACATCAGCTCATGCAGGTTTCTGAAGCACAGCTAATCTAGCCCTTGACCTTATAACTTCTATGTACAAGCATAATAGAACTATGAAAATACTACAATATCTAAAACTTCAAACTATCAGTCATAGATTCAGAGGCAAACTAGAAGAAACAAGTCAAGTGTACAAACATTCCAGCTAATGCCTTCATTGGTGTTAATAATATAGTTTTACCTTGGAAATAATACAACGCATATGTGTGAATTAAAAAATAAAAAATGTAGTTAAACCTCTATTGTGTTCAAGAAAGGACTAGCCTTCCTTGAAAGCCTGGCCTTATAGGTTTAAGTAACACTTTGCTTGTTGAAGCATATCCAATATATACTGAACTTCACAATAAATGCAAGCAATTATAATGTATGTTCCATGAGGCTGGCTATCTCACATAAGAAAGGATGCGTTTCATAGTTCTTTGTGTTTACATTATTCTGCTATCGGTGTGATGAAAGAAAAAAAGCGCACTGGAGCCCTGCGGGGTCCACAAATAACATAAGTCAGTAACCCCAAGGCCAAATTATCCACAATAATATCTCCCTCTCCAACAGGTTTTAGAGGATGCCTCATCCTGAGCATTATAAAGTACATGATTCTTACCTCAGCTGCATTCCCTTCTAACTGTCTGGGCAATACTCTGGTGACTTATCTCCTTAATACAGTCTACCCTACACTAAGCACATTAGCATTCTTAGCTTACACACAATATAACCATTACATTTTTCAGTAGGACGGCAACAAAGCAGCAGTTTTATTTGGTCTGCTCAACAAGGTAAAAGTTATGAAGTTTTCTGGTATGAAGGGAAACTGTGACAGTGTAGCCTCACAGTCCAGGCTGGTTACCGGCAGGAATAAGACCTAGAAACAGAAAGCTGCAGTTTTAAAGCGTTGTTGCACACTTTATTAAACAAAACAACACAAAAACAGGAACAAACAAAACATGTCACAGGTCACAAATAAAAGGTTCACACAAAATACGTAGGCTGGGCATTAGCCTTCACTTCCAAGTTACGAAACAGTATAAAAATCACAGCACAAACTCCGCCAAACAACAACGAATTTCTGGTTCTTTTTATACATGTGGCCACACTAGGGTTACCAGATAGCAAGAGTGAAAAATCGGGAAGCTCAGTTGGTGAGGGGAGGAAAGAAACCTTGTTAACTACTGCACAATGCAAGAGACGCAAACTACATATCTTTCTTTTGTAGGCTTTTTTTTAATTCCTTCGCCTTCCTGTGTGCATTGCACTTAGGCAAAAACACAGACTTAGAGAAAAGTAATGACATCATCCGTACTGCTGCGAGCTGTGTCTTTTTTGAAAAAGTCGTACAGCCTTTTCTTGTGTGTGTGCAACCGCAAAATGCACAGGGTCGGATGATCTTGAAAAAAATTCAACATTTGTCGCATGATCGCAAGCCAATGAACTGTGATCGAGAAAGTTTTTGAGGAACCCAATAAACATGAACAACAGAACAGGATTTTAAACTTGCCTCTAAACTGAATGAAATTAAAGCCTTTCTTGTTTCCTGTTCAGATGACAACAATGTTTTAATCAGCCTATCAGTGCATCTGTACTGGCTTTTCTGTGACCTGCTGTACTGTGCGTATCAGGTGGGACAAAGCCAGTGCTGCATTGTTTTGATTTAGGTTGCTAAAATCTAGTTTTCAGCATTAGACGTAAAATACCAAAAATGGATGACAAAGCAAAACAAGCAAAGTATATTTCGGCTGAGGATCGTGTCAAGACATTTCCCAAAGAAACTGTACATGCAGATGGAGGTAATTGTTTTGCACATCTTGTGACAAAGAAAATACGATCGATCGCTGTAACTTCAGAAGCACACGTTAAACAAAAGGCTACTACAGAGGCTGCTGAACAGAACGTAAGCTTTCAGAAAACAAACTGGAAAGTCAGCGCAGACAAAAAAAGTATTCCTGTGTTGATTGTACCCAAGTTAAATCAGCACTTCAGGTACAATCAAGCACAGCTATCTCGGTTCAAACAACCTGCTGTTTACTTTGTAAATGCAGTTAGAATTTTAGACCCGTTAGGCACGTTTTCTTTGTTTATGACTCGGTTCTGATAAAATACATTCCTGGATGGGACAAATAACATGAAACAAACGTGCTGCATATATGGACTTTATTAAAGAATGCCAGATACCTTTGGGTAACCAAGTTTTGGGACTGTTTCTAACTGATGTCCACATCTGTATAACTTGGCAAAGCTTTGCCTTGCACTTCCAACCAATTCACTGGATACAGACGTGCAGTCTCAATCTATGGGCAAATCCACACCAGATAGAGAATGTCAGCAGCAGCTGTTGGGAGATGTTGCATGCTTGCCTTTTAACAAATGACAGCACTCTGTTTTAGTAAGGAAGCAAGTACCACTATTTTTAGGCTTTTATAATGATCTGAAATATTAGGTGTATTTAATGTTTAAACAGGTCAGCGAAATGCTAATTATAACCCTAATTCTAATTGGATGACTTGACCATGGGCATATGATTGAATCAATTTTCGGTTCTTTTCTGCGTTCGGTACTTTTGTTAAACATTTTACGCCTGGGTTTTCAACATATACTCTAAAAATCAGGACAAATGGCGTCCCGACAGTACCTCGATCGGGATGCAGGACAAAGACTGTAATATCGGGACGATCACGATTTTATCGGGATATCTGGTCACCCTAGGTCACACCCCAATTAGAACTTAATTACCTAACTGGGGAATGGCCACACCTGTGATTGTTGGCAGGGGCAGATTTAACCACCTCTGCCAACCTTACATTCCCACACACACACTATTTACATTTTAGGGCTTTGCCCTGCCACAGAAACATTTCTGTTTCGAGTTCATATATTGAAACTTGTACTGGGAGAAACTGTCTGATCAGGTTGTGTGATTGTGATAAATGATGTATGTATACTCCAGAGTGCATGAATAAAATATTTGTTTACTGTAAACTGACATCTTTTTTATTAATACCTCAGTACATTAGCGACTAAACCAGGTGGTTATTTACCAGTTCTTATTAAGAACAACTAATTTGTTCCATTTAGAATATATCGATACGACACCACTTTCTGTCCTAACTCACTCATATTGATGCACTTACATCAAAGACATTCTGTATACACCAAGATACTTAACTCCACTGATTCTCTATAGGGACCTCTGTCACGCTGCGCGCAAATGGTTGTGAGATATATAGAGAGCTCAGGAGAAGATTTTCTATTGACTGTCAATGGAGCACTGTAGGATTGTGCTGCTTTGAGCTTATTTTATCAGTATTTAAAATACAAAAAACTTGTGAAGTCTATTTTACTCTTGCCCAGAGTTTCTTGACAAAAAACATAACCTGTGGTAATGATGACATTCCGGAATCTATGCGAAGAATGCACTTTCTGAACGCAGTACCAGAGATGGCGCATGTGCAGAAAACAGAGATGAGCGTTTCACACAGTACTAGAGCAGATCATTTACTAATGTAAATTATCTGTAAATATAAGTGTGCTGCGCATGCCTCAGACTCGTCCATTCTGTTGTCGCTGCGATCCACCTGTCCACACTTGATCTGTTCTGAGTCATATCGCAACTGTACCGGTACGGAATTTGCTCTGGATTGGGTTTCATTTCGATGCGGTTATACGATTGTTCCGAAACGATACCAGTATAGAAATGCAAGTGTGAACAGGGCTTTACTTTAGCCTAGAGACAAACTCAGTGATAGCATTGGTTTAAACAAAATACAAGGCTGTCTTTGCCTGCTATAATCTACGCACATAAAAAGTTGGGAGTAAAATATTTCCATGACCTAAGAAATAATTTTTTTTTTTTTTTTTTGCTTTTCCTCCATGTAGGGGCGGGGAAGCTTGAAAACATGTGGATTTTAACTAAGAACATGCAATGTAAGACACCTAAAGATTATATACCAGATGTAATACTTTTGGAGTTCCTGCCTACAACACATGCCAGCTATAAGCTTAGAAGCAGTTCCATCTACTCCACTTTAATGAAGGCAGAATTTGGACAGGGTTTGCAAGCGCACAGAATCTGGCAGTGTAGTTGCAAGTCTTCCTAACAATGAATACATTTGCAGAGTGAAGTAAGCTTAGACATACTGGCAGTGTTTAAACCAGTCCTTTCCTTCTGTTCTCAGTAGTACAGAAAGCATGTTAATGGGGATGTTTTGTCTGGGATATACAGTCAAGGAGCAATGTTTAAAATACCTTTTTTGGTTTTACCTTTGGGAAAGTCAAGGCAATCCTTCTGCAAAGCATATTTTAAGTCACCTCAAGTACCGACTCAAGTAATACAAAGTAATCCTCAACCACTTTCTCATTAAAATGCTTTTTAAAAAATCTCCAAATCAGAATAATAATAAAACAAAAAGCATAACACAATATGTACGTTTCCAGCCTCATCTAAAACCAGCAAAAAATTGTGCAAAGTTAAACAATATGTTCCTAGCTATCATCTCATCTTCAACCAGAAGCACCAAATGTGAAGTCTGAGTAAAAATGTACAGATTCATTCAAAGTTTAAGAAGCTCAGTTTCACCTGGTTTACAGCATACAGAAAGTGCACATTCTAGCAAAGCACATGACAGGATGCTAGCAAGAGTTTGTCAGCAATGCAGAGATGTCACCACCATTTCTTGCAAATGTCTTTATGATGGCTATATGTCTATAACCCAATAGCCAGAGAGGTTTTAGCAAGATTGAAATAAAAAGGCAAGGCTTTTTAGCCCATCCTGCTAATTAAACATGTCAAAGCTCATAAAGAAGTATTCTGCAGCTTTATTAAGCACTGTGTCACTGAAATCGCCATGTCAGCAATGCATTCGTCAATAAACATTAGGCAACATCAGTAAAAGGACAAAATGGATTGTTTTATTAAAACATTATATTACATGCTTTATAAAAATCGACGAGCAAATGATATGTCAAAAGTAAGACACAGATGTATTTTTTTTTAATCATTAGACATGTTTTCATTTAAAACTTCAATAGTGGTTTTAGGAATACAAGTTTGATAACCGTTCCCAGGAAGAAATACAGAACACTGAAATGATCTTTATATAGACCACCAACACTGTATTACTCTAATCTAGACTTTAAGATACTGTATTAGAAAGTCAAGGAGACAGATGTTTCGGCTAATGCCTCCATCAGTATTTATACCACAGACAAAGTTTCAAATTTCCTTGATTAGTAATCAAAGCAATCAAACTGACTTTGGTGGTTTCTTCAGTTTCTTATTATATATTGTATGGATAGCATATCTCAAAGCACACTATGTTTTTTGTTGGTTTTTTTCAACTCTGTTTATTGGGTTTTGAAAAGAGCAAAATTAAGCAATCAGTGATACAATATACAGATAACAGGAGAATTGATAAATCACCCACCCACTCGCCGATCCGCTCACCTACCAACCAAAATTGCAACTTAAATAAACAATAAGACAGATAAAGAAATAGTATATATAAATAATAACACCAAAAGGTAGTACAGTACAACCATGCCTAGATAGTACACAGCACACACTATGTTAACAGAGTAATGAAAAAAAACTAAATAAAACACACAATCTGCTGGAGTCAGACCACGTCAGACCACTTTCTTAGGGCAGACTGCCATAGTAAAGATGTGTTGTCAATTTAAGTGTTTGTAGCAGATTTCAGTGGGACATAATTTTAACAGCATGTCACACAGTTTGAAGAGGTGCAGTGTAGTGCTTTTGGTTTGCTTCTCAATAAAGAGGTTTGAAGTGGAAGGGCTCAGATGCAGGCACTTAGCACAGTTACAGAGAAATCATTCAATAACTAATCTTTGTTCTCCTTCCGCCAAACTTCTAGATTAACTTCTTTCAGATAACATATCACTGTGGCAAACTTCGTACAGATTAAATCGGTGCCGCAGACAAAAAGTTTTGTCTAGAAATCTCATTTGAAACCACAAAGCACTTTGAAGCAGTGGAAAAAAAAATGGTTCAAGCAGTTTAAAATGACATACAATTGAACTGAGTAAAAGGTCTTTGTATTTCCACAGGGAGACCTATGGGCAGCACGTTGGGTGGGTGGAACTACAAGCAACTCACTTTGAAACAAAGACCATCTGGTAAAAACAAGTGTAACTGCCTCAAGGGCTGCACGGTTGGTACAAAACTGGAAACCGCCACAAAACTGAGCTACAAAAACAAAAAAACCACATAACACTAGGTTAACTATATTATGTCTTAATATAAATAAAGCAGCTTGTCTTCTTCCTCGAGTATTGTGGCATCTGTACAAT
Organism: Acipenser oxyrinchus oxyrinchus; assembly: GCA_030684275.1. Taxonomy (NCBI): domain Eukaryota; kingdom Metazoa; phylum Chordata; class Actinopteri; order Acipenseriformes; family Acipenseridae; genus Acipenser; species Acipenser oxyrinchus. The sequence goes on from CM060258.1 coordinate 34,825,472, forward strand.
GCAGATAACAACCAAGAGCAGAAGGGTTAACTAGAGGGTGCCCAGTGAGCGGGATGGGGCTAAATAACAGGGAAGGGTGGTGTCAAAGTTCATGTCACAGAAATAGCAGAACCTTCCAGAAGGATACCTTTCACTCTTTTTGGTAAAGATTTACCAAAGAGACAATGCTTCTTTAGTTGCTCAATTGACAATACCGTCCTGATATTTGCTATTGTATAATTGACACACACTGCAGGTCAACAGCTACATTAACATTAGTATAAAGCATGGGTTAACACTATCTTTGTGTTGTACATATTCTAATGTAGTAAGTTGGGGTCTCTCAGGCCTCAATTAGCTGAAGATCTAGGCATTAGCGACGCCAAGAAAGGTCAGTGTGAAGGTCCCCACTGTGGTCTTTGAACTGGTTGCTGACCTCTTTAGACATGATGTCATTGCCATGTGACCTTGGCCTGCCCAAACAACTCAGCTAATTAAGACCCAATGGCATAAACTTGACTGATTGCTTCAGGCAAGGCAACCTCAACCTTCAGACCCTGACCAACATGCCAAGGCATGCAAAAGCTTTTGTACAATAGCTGATGGAGGTGGCCAGCTTTCAGTGATGAGGGTTTGGATATGTACAGGATCCGTTTGTATATAGCCTGAATATGAAAAATCAAAAGGGTAGCACCCAAATTGATAACCTTCTATCTCAAAAGAATCACCTTTTCTGGTTTCTCCAACTCCGTCACCTTTACCCCAGCTGCAGGGGCTGTGTATCACAAAAGAAGAACTTTTATCTGTCAACACTAATGCTTTAATTCGGAAATGACTCAAACACAGACACAGATGAATTCATGGGCTACAGTATCAACATACTCTCTGCACAACCCCTACCCCCCAGTTAAATCTCAGCAGGCAGATTTCTGAGACTTCTATAAACGAATACATTCTGCATGCATGTGGCACTGTCACTGCCAAGCATTAAATCCTAATTTATCACAGGGAGAGATTTGGAGACATCCCATACATTAATTGGAACACTCTTCAATCACCATGCTGCCTAGTAACTAGATCCAGCTGTTTCTTGAATGGTTTTCTGAAAGAGTTGCAAGAGAAGAAATGCATTCCTTACCTGACTTCTGTCCAGCCAGTGATCCAACATTGCTTTCATCTGCCACTGCAAAAAAAAAAAAAGACACCACGCACAGATCACAGAACTTTCAACTCATGTTACCTTTTAACGACGGATAATTGCAGACACATGGTAAAACGTGTAACTGTGATCAATACAAATCAACTGCAAAACCTCTCCTAGCATCTTTCAAGAAGTTCTAACACTCTTAGGAAATACTTCAAGTGCTATGGTACAGTTTCATACTGTGATAAACATTTAAAAAAAAAAAATCCTCCAGACACAGGAGTTTACTATGCAAATCCACTAGTTTCAGGCATAAACATCAGCTATACTCCCTATTTTGATAATTTAAAAATGCACTTCTGTATTGAGCTCCTTATTAATGAGTATTGTTGTATCTGGCACGCACTATAATATGGTCATCTTGACGGAATAATAATATAAATAAAACAATACTTAAAACAGGCGAAGAAGTAGCTGCCAGAATAGAGTAACACCACCATTTTTTAGGTTTATTCTCCCAGCGCAATTTGAGAAAGAATGAATTATTGGTGTCATATTTGGATGTGGCTCAAGTTCTTCGTCAATTATGTTTTCATGTACGGTCACATTTGGACCATTATGATATTCCTAGAACATGACCACTTTCCATCTATCTGCAAAGCCAAGTACAGTAAACTAATTCATATGATTAAAAGGAAGATGATACACTATATCAAGTCACTCCCTGCAGTAAAATTTTAGGTCTCACTTTTTGACAGAAATTGAGACTGAAAGCAATGGCAAATGATAGGGTTTAAAGTAAAGGGTACTGATGCTATCTCTGGGGTAGCTTCTAAAAGGGTCTATATTTAGTGCCTTTACACCCAGATTTCACCACAAACCAAACCTACATCTGCTTTTCTGTGTTAAGCTGACTGCAAACGTTGACAGTTAGACAGTGAGACATTTTATAAATTGGCTGATTACGCTACTGTGCATTTAGACAAAATCTTAAGACATAACTGGACCTGCTTAACACCACCAAGAACTGCAGCTTGTTTACCCCTCATAGTAGACTACAAAATACATGGCCACATAAGAGGTCGGTTCTGAGAAAACTTTCTGTTAATTAAACCAATAAACAAATAATAGGAGCCTTTGCACTCCATATGATGCCAAGACTGATTAATATGCATCCATGTGAACAGGCTGGGTGATGGTGATGTCAGGCCAGGAAATGCAGGACACAGAGTGAAAATGTGCTGTTCCGCGTATTTAATAATAAATTAACAAATAAACAGGTTGAACAAAACACAAAACACTGAACAAAACAAACGGTGCATTGGCCAAAACAAACAAACAGAACAAACAGACAGTGGACGAACCCCAAAAAGAGTATTGTGCTGGTTCACCACCAAGAACTTGCAATTGTTATTAGATTTCTGATTTTATTTTCTTTTTCTCCTTCTCTCTCCAGTTCTCCACTGTGAACACACAAACCCTGAGTGAAACACTGCATCTTTTATGCAGCTGTACCGAGACGCAATTCTAATCAATCATTCAATTGGAATCTCGGTGTATCTGCACGTGAACTAACTATGTTCCCCGTGCTTCCAAACTAATACCCACTTACCCACTTTAATCTGCACATGAAGTGATTGTGCAATCCCTGTGCCTAAATACAAATATACATTTTACATCACCTGTGCTACATAACCCACACTCCCTGCACCACTACAATAATACATATAACAGACAGCATAAACACGCCACATACAACATAAAACACAAAAATTCGCACAGGGGCGGGGCTCCCCACCACAGTCCATAAGGCATTAAGTCAGCTTCTAAGCTGGTTCGTTCCTGCTGGTGCCCAGATTAATGTAATGGTAGCACATAGTTAGAATAGTCAAGTGCTTGTCATTTTTTATTTACTCCCACAAGCTATGCAGGTCTTTAATTTAGCTAATTCCACTTAATTGAGATTTACAGGACTGTCTTTTTATCCAAACAGATTAGTTTTTCCTTTTAGAAGGGACAGGAGGTGTATTCAGAATGATAGAAGAAGCTGCTTCAGCAGACACTAATCAATACCCTACTCTGTTGTTTGTAAGATACTCAAGTTGTAGTTCTGCCCTAATTGCAACAGAATACATTAGGGCAGTGCCCATTACCTGCCCTTCTCCCACCTCCCCCTTGCATTTTACTTTGAAAAGGGTCCGTGACATGCGTTTGGTTTTGCCTAAAGCACACACATACTTTTTTGTGTGCTTCCTAACTTGGCACAGGTGCAAGGACAATGGGCCAGCTGTTTTGAATTGCATGTACTCAGCATTATGCAATTGCATAGCTGAGGTTCTTCGATCCACTTGATACTGGCGTCTGGTATGAATATATGAACAGGGTTTAACAATTAAACCCAGTGAGAGAGAATGGGCGTTTTGGTACTTAGGAGTAAATTTGTAATTTTTGAGTCAGGAACATGAGAAAAAACATGCCACAGAAATACCATAAGCACAGTTAAAAAAAAATCTGCATGGTTAGAGGAGTAATCCGGGTACTAAAAGTGGGTTTATGTGCAGGAGTGAATAAATAACAACCAGGGATACGATTTGATACCACATTTAGATTTTATTTTAGCCAAAATGATGACTGCAGCATTTCAGTCTTGATATTTTATTTTTGGTTTGCAAAACAGAAAGAATCTTAACGCAGATAAGCATTTATAACTGCAACCTTACCAGGCATTCTAAAGAACCTGAGTATGCCTACAAAGCTGAGAAGGATCATCATAAGTGATATAGGCAGTGTAGATACTAACTTGCATTTGCAGAAGATTTACAAAAGAAGAATATTCTTCCTCTGTAATGAAACATAATCAGTGCTTTATCAGTTGTTCCGGCTAGTCTATCACGGTGAAGGAACCCAATATGGAAACCTAATGAACTGTAATTGAAAATCTGCCGCATCCAGTGTTTTAATAAAATGAAATATTCTTCACTCCCTGTCTAATGAAAAAAAAAAAAAGTTAATAGGGTCATCCTAGGCTAATATCTGGAAATGTGCTGCAGTATTCAGTTTTTATAGTGAGCATTCAATTTTTACAACGATGGGAGCCATCTGTCCTATATAAAAAATGCTGTTAAACTACTAGCATTTCACTTGAAATAAACTTCTCATGCTCCAGGGCACACTGTTGGCCTTGGAAGTGAATCTGAATTTACTGACGTACAACACACACATTTAAAATATATATCTAACACCGATATAAACTTAGATTCTGTACACCATATTCCTATCTTCAGCTTCCATTAGTTGGGGGGAAAAGGGGTGTTCATTGTTTTCTTGTGGGGTTGTTCCGATTATGTGAGTATGGGTATTAGCTGCAATTTTCTCAATAACATACAATATTTACATTAGGGCTACTCTAATTTACTTGAATAGCATTTCCATGCACAATATTTTTAGCAGAGATAATTAGAAAGGGTTTTTGGCATAGAAACCAACGATTCTCTTGACCCATAAATACCAATCTTGGCTTGTTTTGGTAACAAAATAAATGAATAAAAAAAACAAATCTTTCAAATTGGTTGTTAAAATGCCATCAGGCAATTCAAATTTGTTGTTTTTCTACTTTGGTTGTGTTCAAACACAATTAAGGGAACTTTATTTAATTTAGCTTATTTCAGTGCATAGTACAAATGTATTATATTGTGCCTAAGTGCTACATTGATCTGTATTTATAAGGTGCACTTAAGTCCATCCATTGCCATTTAATACAAAAAAAGAGATTTCCTGTTCTATCTATCTAAGTAGTTGCTTTTTAATTGTATCTGGAAATGACAGGGAAGAAAATATCAGATACTGGGAAGGGTGGAAGTGGGTTTAACATCTGTGCTGAGAATAAAACATGAGACTACAACACTGGGTAAAATGAGATCTAGAGAAATCTGAAATTCTTTCCACCAAATACACAATTTTGTTTTCAGAAGACACACACACGCACTTAAAGGTTTTTAATTCCTTGTCAATCATGTCATGTGATAGAGGAAAACAGAATTAGGGGATTCAGAATTTCTTGTGGAATTTTATTTTATTTTATTTTATTTTTAATATTGACTAGAACAGTTCTGTCAATTAATAGATGGAATTGTGATTACACTAAACTGTACATGTCCAGATTCAGAGATTTGATATACATAATCAAAACCAATCTGCTTGTAGTCTGACAAGAGGTTCTTTAATCTGAAATACAGTGGTTAGAATGTTATATCTCCAATGAATGCTCCACCAGGACTTCAATTAAGGTTTATCTTTAAACAATATTTTTTTTTAATTAATTTCTTAGCAGACCACTAATCATTAATACAAAATATACCTTATTGTACATAATGCAAGGGATCCCATCGGGTCTGTCTTGTGTATAATGGCAGGTTATGTACCGTGACTTGCATATTGCATACTGTGACTGGACTTACCAAGATCCATGCTTTTGGAAGTCTTCAGTTTGCTGGATTCTGGCTGCTGCTGCTGCGAGGGATCCAGGCCTGGAAGAGGTTTTTTCAAATGCGCTGTCACACCCGGCTCCAAGCTATGGAAAAATATAGCAGGAAATAAGTAGGCATCGGTACAAAACCCAACATCAATTAGAGAAAGAAATGAAAGATATGTGATGCTTCTCCCCACTGCCCCACCCCTTCAATCAACTTTCTCATTTCTGTTGATTCAGATTAAAAATTCATCTCAGCTGCAATGTATTCTCCTCAAGCATCTTTTGAGTGTCATTCTTCTTCTTAGCCTAGGCCAAACACTTTGGGGATTTCTGATGTGTTTGACCCAATCTGCCAGACAATGAAAACATTCTGATACTTGACTTAAATAGTACTGTAGCTCATCTATGTAGTATTCGTGTTTGTTTGTGCTTCCGTGGAAAAACAGGATTGCTCATGTGTTTCTATGTGTGAGACACAGACCAGTGAAAACAGTACTATCCCACAGAACAGCCTGCTTGTACTAAAAGTAACGTAACTGTCATTGCACTTCCATTTGCTTTATAGATCTGAATGGTTTTCATTTTAAAATTGATATCTGGTTCTATACTAGGTCAAAGACAGTTTAATTTCAGGCAGTCTGTTTCTGTTTCACTTTCTTTGGGTCAGGAGGCTGTGTGGTCCAGTGGTTAAAGAAACAGGATTGTAACCAGGAGGTCCCTGGTTCAAATCCCACCTGAGCCACTGACTCATTGTGTGACCCTGTGCTCCGTCTTTCGGGTGAGACGTAGTTGTAAGTGACTCTGCAGCTGATGCATAGTTCACACACCCGAGTCTCTGTAAGTCGCCTTGGATAAAGGCGTCTGCGAAATAAACAAATAATAATAATAATACTAATTTCATCGTTGCAGTGTTGTAGGGTGTCAAAGTGAAGCAGCTGGCTAGTATTGACAGGAAATAATATATTGAAAGGGTGTGGACTATTTCACTCTGAAATAGGTGAAATGACTACAAAAGAGGTTTGCAACAAAGCTTTTTATAAACCTTGTGTAGTAACAATTGTCATTTTTTAAAATGTATTGTTCAAAACTGCACATTTGAGGCCTAATAGCAAATTGAAGTGCATGATAGCTAATTATTTTGTTGGCTATTACCACTTTAAAAGCATTCTATTAGTCCCTGTCAGCAGATAATGCTTAAAGAGAGATCATTTTCATGCAGTTATTAATGTAATTTTGAACTTAATAACATCTTAATGGTATAGACTGCAGGCCTACTCACTGACGTAAACAAATTAGAAGGGAAATGTGGTTTGGCATGACTTGCTAATTTAACCAACAAAGTACAATTAACAGAAAACAAGTACAAAACTCAATCCAATTAGAGACAGATTTGTTGGATCCTCGAATTGGACACTTCATATATTACACACATGGGCTGTCGGCTATAAATAGGACATTTTTGTTTCTGAAATACAGCACTGGTCAAAATTTGTTTTTGGAAGACAAATGTTTTACACCTAGTTTTGACAGTTAAAAGATAAGTGGGTGGAGCAGCAAGATAATTAATTTGCCTTTTAATTTGCCTGGGTTCACTGAAATCAGTTTGGTCGTCTCGACTTAACCCTGTGGACACTGGTTTACATCACAAAACCACTTCAAAAGTCGTCACAACTGAGTCTAAACAAGAAGAATATTTTAGTTAAGATAACTGTGATATCTGATATCAGAGAGAACCTGTAGCAGTGCCTTAAGCTGAAGCAGCAGGGTTCCGTGTTACCTCCCGTGGTGTTCTGGTCTTAGAGGAGTTGTTTGCATTAGCAGCTCATCGTTAGGGTGGGGTGGAAGCGGTGGGGGTAGCAGGTCATCATCCTCCTCGTCATATTCTTCGTCCTCCTCGTCTTCATGTCTCCCGTTCGTCATTGGCTTATTCACTGAAGGTTATAAGAAGAAACACTGTCACTCCTTAGTCTACTGTGTAACACCAACACTCCACACAGGAGTTCAAGGCAACCGATGTGCTGCTATGAGTTTCTGAAATCAGAAGGCTTTAAAACCTTTTAGCTGTCTTCACTCAGTAAGTCAAGGATATAAAACCAAGGTCACCGGCTGTTCACTCGAGATACAGTTTTTATCAGCACGCAAACGCTAAGCCTGAAGGATATATGCTATCGACTTGATGATCATCTTTTTCGTTTGAGGGCTTTAGAATGGGCAAAGTGTTTTTACTTGATTGGGCCGGGGGTGGGGGGCTCTTTACTGCTTCTAACAATTTCAAAATATCGACGTTAGAACATTCACTGGTCTAGGATGTCTTTTGATAAAAAGCAGCACCATAGGGGAACATCATGCAGTTAAAGGCGAGACTGGATCAGTAATGTATTTTTAATCTTAGAAGCTAGCATCATGAACAGCAAAGGTCTTAAAAGCAACCGTATTTTTATTATTAAGCATATCATTAAAACAGTGACTAGTGTACTCTTTGATTTGGTTTATTGCAGATGTATTAGTGTTAACTCCTTTGGCCTCCTAGCTACAATAATGTGTACAGTGACTAATTTTTCCCCCCAAAAAATGGCACCTCATTCTTCTGACACGTCATATTAAGTTGTTGTCAACATTTGCAAATTCAAGATAAATTGCAAAATAAGGGGATTGACAAAAAACACTTGTGATATGTAGCACACATGACGTTACATATTGGCTTCTGAGATTTTAGATCAGCTGTGGCTTTAATCTGGATAGTAATACACATAAGAAAAGCACTAATATCACGTTATCACTTGTTTTTAGCAAAGGATGTTACCCAAATATGCGTTCTAGAACAGTTTTCAAATTTGTGAAATCCTCCTGAATGTTCCAACGCTACTGTCCTGTTCGTGTAGCCAGAGGTTACCGCAAGCACTAAAACACTGTTTGATCTTTTAGTCAGCTGTAAACTCAGACACAACCCTCAGAAGTGGTGAATACATGGAATGTCTATCCCAATAATATGTATGTTCATTTCATAACATTTTCTTCAAGCAATATGAATTTCATTCATTAGCCAGTAAAAAATAAATTAAAAAGAGGGTTTAAGTGGTCATTTATATCATGCTTCAAACCAACATTTGTGTACTTAGGAATGTTCCTAATTAAATGCATGGTAACACTTTACAGTACATTTTCATACTGAAGGTTCTTCAACATGATATGTCCCACATGCACTTGGCTCTTGAAAGATCTCCATGAGATATATTGCTGGATTGAATACATGTTTAACGATGCCTCCCTGAAATTTGAATCAATAATACATTACCTTTTCATCTTATTACACATCTTACATAAGTAGCCTCGGCATATTTGGATCACTACATTTATCATGATACATATCGAACCGCGAATACCATGATGTGTAATGTATTTTTACAAATCTAGTTCCTCTTTATTTTAAATTGGACTGCACAAGTTAATTAATACCAACTTTAGTAAAGGCATCTGGTCTCAGACAAGTATCTAAATACAGTAACTTTGGGTGGAATTATCAAGATATTTTTTTCCTAAAATACAATTTGTACCATTATAAAACTGTTATTGTTTCAAAACTAGTAAGAAACACATTTGTCATACCTTTCACTGTTTAATTGAATCTTCTGAGTTGCTTGTTACTAGTTTGGTAGCATTAAGTCAGATTTTTTCTTTTCACAAAAAATATTGCGAATTGCCTTATGGCATTAAGACCCTAATAAAACAATTTATTATATCAAGGAATTCTGTACTGTGTTGTCTTTTCTAAAAATATGTTTTCTTGGAGTATGTATTTATTGTCAAGGCTTTATCATAAAGCTGTGGATTTATTCCAACATGTTGACTGTTTGAGGTCGACATGCATCCAAATCAGATCACACGGGGCAGCGTAAATATCAATTTGCTGGTGGAGGAAGAGCCAGTAAAAAACTTTCTGCTTATTTTGCAGAATGTTGTTTGTCTGTTAATAACAAGAAGTAGATAATCATGACATTATATTGGTTTCATATTCAGCCGTCCTACAGCCACAGATCTGAATGCTGCAGCGCTGCCTACACGGCTCCTAAAGGAGTCATTTCAAAGTAAATTCAATAGTTGTGTTGAGATTACCATGTATCATTGAGGTATTGCTGACTTTCATATTACTGTGATTTTTTTAAGCCATGAATATCAATGAGACTCAAAGGAGAGGTATACAGTATACCGTGAAAAAAATATATAAGATCATCACTTAAATCACAAAGCCTTACTTACCAGCTATCCTTTCGTATATATCGTTAGTCACCATAGTTGGTTGGAGAGGGTCGTTGGGCTTATTAGTTGATTGCCAACCTTGATGGCTGCTGTCCACACCTCGGCTCTGAAGTGTTCCAGAATCATAATGCTCCTGTAATAGAAAGAAAATATTTTTTGTGAATGGCAATATAAATAAAAAAAAATAATAAAAATAAATAATAAAAATAAATAATAATAATAATAATAATAATAATAATAATAATAATAATAATAATAATAATAATAATAATAATAATCACGAATACAAAACAACGTCCTGATAAACCACCCTTAAGGAAGTCACCGGTGATTTGGTTACATTTAACACTATAGCCAATTTCTTTCACACACACACACAAGTATAATCTTAAAACACATGGAGTAAACGTCCTAGGTTATACTCATATTTCTTGATGTGTGCAACCCAAAGGTAACAAAGCATATCAAAGTATAACAATCACACAGCTCTACTGATTTCTGATTTAATGTGTTATATAACTGTCAGATGAAACCTTTTTTTTTTTTTTTTTTTAAATACTGTATAATACAATTCTTTATCGCACCTAACATAAATACATCTGTGACAAGAAGGGCTGCATTTTAACAAAAAGCAATCTTTGACACTAATTCTTAAAAAAATGACACTTCTAGCCAACATCATGAAAAGTAACTCCTGACATTACAAGCACCCAATCTCTTTAAGAAAGACATGATAAGAGGTCAGAGAACAAAATAAGTCAGTTTTGCAAAGACACGACCTCAATTGCAATAGATGGCACAGTTGGCAGGCATGTGCTTCCATATGCAAAACCTCACGAATGACTGGTGTTTCACAAAACAATACTGCAGTCTTCCAACCCAAACTTCACTAAAGGAATTAAACATCTTGCAGACTCATTACAGACTTGCAGGCTTGTTGAATTAGTGCTTTACTAACTGCAAATGGTGGTCCTAAACCCTATTGACTGTGATGTGTATCATGTAATCTTGGCATGAGGTACATAAGACGATGCCTGTGGAAGTTCATCCATCTTTCACCTTAAAAAAGATAAGAAAACTCCACATCACAACATTCTGGAACTGTGTTAAGATCTATAGTCCAAAATGCCATGTCAGACTAAATATGCAAAACAGTACCATCCAAACATTCAAATTTTGAATATATTATGTTCAAGGTACTGCATTGTGCCCCCCGCCCCCATCTTCTTATAGTTTGAAGACATGAATGCTTGTGAAAACACTCATGTAAAGTTCACAGATATGAAAGTCAAATTTGAACATGCAGGCATTGTGTTAATTACCTAAATGTCAATGTCATGTATAGATAGGTTTGTGTGAGCATGACTGTACAATAAGAACCTTTATTACTTGTTTCCCTACCATTGCAACCTGTTTTTAAACGAATGTGTGCTGTATGCACAAACAAAAATCAATGCACATGAAGCACCAGAATATATGTTTTTTTATTACTTGTTTTATGGGACTGACCTTTTTTTAAGTAAAAGCCTTGAATAATAAGTTTGAATCATTGTATGGCGATGCATGACTGGAAAAAATATTACCCAGTTTCTATAACTTTGATTTATACACAGAAATACATGTAGAACACACTGTGGTAATCATGATGGCCCATATATTCAGGATGTGTCACCTTTGAGAGGAAGGGGGTAATAAATAGCTTCCCTCTCAGTACCTGGTGGAAATCCATCCGGTGTATCTCTGTGTTCAACAGCTTGCTCACTTCCTGCCTTCAGTGTTTGGGTTATTGTGTGCACTGACTGTTGTTTCTTGGTGTCACAGTGCACTGCAACCATCTTCCTTATTAGTCCCTAGGTCTTTCTGACCATAGACTCGTCAGCAGTGGTAGTCCACTGTAGGACATCTGCAATTCCCAAATACATGTGACAAAGTGGTCCTTGATTTCGCATTTACAGGGATACCAACTGGTCGGCCGCCCTTTGCACAGCTGACTTAGGGCATGTTAGTGGGAATACAAGTGTGAGTGGTGAAAGTATATTTTTGAGAGGGGTGGTCAGTTCAGTGACCACCCCTCTCAAAAGTTGCCAAATGCAGACAGACTGAAAGTAAATGAGATTAAAGGGGGAACAATGAGCTTTCTTGGGTCAGTTCTTCCATTTAAATATTATCTGCCTCCAGTACTCCAAAGCAGAGCTTGTGATTTTAGAGATCTAGGTATGATCTAGGTCAGAATGTGAGAGTACAAAAGCAAAAGAGCAAAGGGCAGGAGAGCTAGTTTAATATATATATTGTGGCCAAGTCAATCCCTAACAATGTTATCAGGGAGAATCTTCAATTTCAGCTGTGTGCTGTATGTTTGTGCCTGTATGCTAGTGGATGGCCGTATGCACTACCTTGCAAATCTTAATTTACTTTTAGGAAAAATTGTTCATTGCAGAACAGTCCGTTTTCTTTTGATGATATTGGAGAAGCAGACTATTAATAGACCTTCTTTTGACCACTAGATGAAATTCTGTTTGATCTTCCCCTACATCACTCCTCCAGTTGCTTGCCAGTAATGAGAGGAGACAATACTGCACAACAGGCAAGGGGACTGAGTTTGTGATTAATGAATACAACACCAAATGACTGCCTTTCCTGGTGATAATAGACCCTGTGAAAAATCGCAGAAATTTTCTTTAAAATTCGCGTCAGTATATCGTATTTTGCGGAATGTGCACAGAACTATTTTATAAAATTATGGGTACAGATTATTATTTTTTTTTTTTAAAAACATCAACTAGAGAGATAAATGCACTGACATCATCTAAATCAACGTCAAAGTTACTCAAGCACTTTACAATAGCTTGTGAAACGGTGTTCTAATTAACAGCCTGTAGGTAAAGAAGTGTATCATCTACTGCTATGTGTCTACTCTTGCTGGTGCACTTATTTTATTTATTTATTTGTTTCAGATGGACTGCTGTCTTGGTGTTGTACCAGTTATGTGGAGTTTCATCCTCAAATATATTAAAGGAAACAGGTGAAATGCCACTCATTTTTGGCTGTGATTTTGTAACTAATAACAAATAAAATGGCAGTTTGTCATGGAATTTAGAATGTAGTGGTGCGTAGTAATTTATTCAGTGTGATGCGGCTGATTAGTATGCAAGCCGTGCTATACGCTATATATACGCACGGTCATGTGATGCTGTTTAACCAATCAGAGGTTGTTATTTTTCCAAGCTGTGTGTTATATATATATATATATATATATATATATATATATATATATATATATATATATATATATATATATATATACACACAGTATAGATAGATAGATAGATAGATAGATAGATAGATAGATAGATAGATACATAGATAGATAGATAGACAGATAGATAGGATACTATACAACTGTCTCCTATCCCCATAATGCCAACTGTTCTGGAGATTCTTCAACAGGGACTGAGTCCCTGCAGCTGGGGGGACCAGACTTTTCTCAAGCTTGATTTCATTATCTTCCAAGCAGCTATAATCCGATTATGCCAAGGTATTTAGATGGTTGCTTAAAAGCTATGGTGAAAGAGATGTGATTAGACCTTGAGATACCGTATTAACATTTTCCTCCAGACCCCAGCAGGGAGAGAGGAAATGGTACAAGCGGGGCACTGATTTGCTAAAAGCTTTAACATCTGTGCCAAGGCTTTTAAGGTTAGAGATGATGAGATGATTTTTGTTTCTTTTTACTATTGTTTAGCAGCCTTTTATCCTTCTCTTTTTATTTTTTGCAAAATGACATTTAAATCGAGTTATGTAGAAAATCAGTTACTACAGCCTATACTATTATGTTTATATAAGAAACATATTTCAGATCATTAGCAATATCAGACAACATTGTTAGCCTATCTGTTTGGATCATTGAAGAATTACTACTTTAAAACATGGCCCAGGCTTTACCCCAGATAATTATTTGTCGTTTACAGAGGCTATAAAAATAAATCAACATCAATGATCAACCATCTAATGTGGCCTAATTCAGACTGGTGCCCAGTTTTTAGGTTCAATTTGTAATTTTTTTTAATTTAAATTTTGGCAAGCAGCTGTGCTTGGGAGAGAGGCTGCAGCTGATGCTGTAAATCACTGCAGCTTCAGCTCATTTAAATGCTACAGATTAGGCATAAAGTGTCAAAGAAGAACACACTTTTCCTATCAAAATGATGTCAATGCAGAAACAATATAAAAGCATCATCTCACAAAGTCCCTTCAATCAAACCCCACTGAACAAAATTACAGCATGTTTTCCTGAGGCTTTTATTCCATTAAGGCAAACTACTACTAAATTAAAGCTGGGCCCACTGGGATTGCTAACAATCTACACAGCAAAGCAGCAGACACTCACTTTAAAATGCGTCTTTCTCTCTATGGTAAACTGAATGAATCGATATGCTAGCAACTGATCAGTAGTCAGGCTAATTAAAGTATTCAGTTTGTAGAACAGATTCGTCATTGTAGCCCACATTACTGTCTCTACCAATAATCTTGCAATAGATTGTTGGAGAGCATTGGCCTGTACAGGGGAGTACTGTGACGTGAATAGGAGGGGAGGGGGGTCACAGTCACTCCCCACCTCTATTTCAGACTAACGGAATTATCATTGAGCTCAGGCCACATCCTATAAAAATGTATCTATTTTAAAATAATTCAGTTAAATCAAACCTTTGACACACTTTCTTCACAGACCGTTAGTCATGAATCTATGTGAAAAATGTACTCTTTTGTCTGATAGAAATTATACTGTGGTTAGAATCAGTGAAGACTTGGAATAGGTAGGGGAGTTGGTGCCCCACTTGGGGGTCTGAGTGACTCCTCACTGAGTGGTCTGGAAAGCTCTCCCCACCTTGCCACACAGATGGGTTAAATCCAGGCTGTGAAGAACTGAGAGCCAGCTTGTGGGTGCTTGTCAGTTCAGCTTGAGGGAGGACTGGCACCATCAGCAGTATTAGTTCGTTTTGGCATCACTTTGTACATCAGAAGATTAATTTAGTTAATTTATGGATACTAGCAGTTAATCTGTAAAACTATGCAGGGATAATTGTCGTAATACTCACTAACCTTACACTAAAAACATTACATCCATGTTGATTCTTGATGTTCAACACTGATTGAGACAGGGTCAGACTGTTCACTTAACTATGATCAATTACTTTACTCCCTTAAAGCAGTAATAGCCAAGCCTTTACAAATTAATCCCTTTCCTCTCTTTACAAGTTCCTTATGAATTTGCTGTAGATTTTCCAGACTTTTCTTCCTTTTATCCTGCTATCACTCTAACGTAAAGGTACCCAAATTTGCCCTATATCTTTTTTTTTTTTTTTTTAATGGTTTAACAGCTAACTGTGCCGGAATTGTTAATTGTTAAACTTTAAAACGTCTGCTGAAGTTTGGAAATAATGTCGTTATGCTAACAAATATTACAATCTTTAGTTATTACCTTTTTAGGCCCAAAAGGCATAATGAGATTATAATTAATTTAAAAATATACATTATAAATGGCACCATTTAATTGGTCTTATAATTAGATGTTGATTGGTAGAAACTTGCTATAATTGTATAATATTAAAATTAAAAATAAATCGAATTGAACAAAATTTGCTCAAGTAAAAGGATTTAATGTTGCAAGCTGGGTTGAAATGAAGTTTGAGAAACAAGACAAACTGAAAAAATCACATTGGACAGGTTTCAGCAGAACTAAAAGTTCAAGCCCTGAATTGTAGGCCCTGGATTGCATGATTACCTCATTTTGTTTTTCCAGCCTCCTGGCCACAACCAGCTGAATCATCCCCCGAATGTTTCCCTCCATCGACATGGAGCGGCGCAAAGTCTCCATGGCCTCGTGGTTGGATTTCCCCTGCAGAGACTCCCCGTTCACCGCTATGAGCTGGTCATTCACCCTCAGGCGCCCATCCTGTGACACAGAACAGGTAACCAGCTCAGGGGACAGGCCTACAGCAATGGCTTTGTGAAACATTATTTTCCTTTTTTTTTCTTAGTCACCCATGTATTAAACAAATGCAGCTTGAGTCATTAATGTAAAGGGTTACAGTTCCTAGGCTCCAAGCGACTTGACTGCTTATCAGAGAATTATGTTGCCTGAATGTTAAATGGAGTGTAAAAGATCACTGGAAGTTTATTAGGATGAATATTAATTATTCTGTAAAAAAAAACCCTTAGATCGTTTTCTCTCATCTCTTATCCACAGAGGAGAGCTGCTCCCATAAACCATTGGAGAGGCAAAAGGAATGTATTGTATTCCAGTTTAATTGAACTAACTTAACAGTCCTTACAACAGAAATGTAATAGTTACAGGTCCTGTATGAAGATACTTACAGTAGGTATTGTTATGTTCTAATATGAGAATTCCAACAGAATTTACTTACAGCCTTGGGAGCAGATATGAAAAATGTCTCATAAATGCTCAACTTTAGATTGCTGGGGTTTCCTTATCCAGTATGAATGCTGTATGCTGCCATATACTCTTGCTAAAAATATGCATCTACTATTGCTGTTTATGTTGTGTTAATTAATATTAATAAAATACACATACATTATGTCAAGATAACAGAGCGAACACATTCAATAGGATGCACATACTTTGTATACATGGGCTGTCCCTTAAAAATGTATGAAGCAAAAAGCATCCATGCTGATATGCTGACATACATAAAAGCTGCCTGTCTCTTCCATATCTAGACAGATTACAGACTGAAGAACAAAAAGTGATGACCTTATGGGCTATTCCAGAGAACAGACTTGGCTGCAGATTTCTACTCCAAACCTTGTTGAAAGAACAGGTGATAATAATTGATGCATGTATGCCATATATAACAATTTAAACATCTGTCATCACCTCCTATCAATGCTATCCTGTATGGTTACCGTAGACCCTTTTCCCATTTTGATGGCAGGCGTTACAGCTTTTCTGCAACACCTGTATGTGGATAAAAGGTTAAACAAGAGGCATCGCAATTTAAAGACCCCAACTTTTATAATTGCCAGCTTGCATGGAATCTCCTGTTTTTTTACAAATGCAAACCTGGTTTTCACCCAGACTGAGCCAGAAGCTACACCTGTGGAGCTGAAAAATACTTCTTTGGAACCTAATCCAGAGACGATGACATAATGGCAGTAAACTAACCCCTGAATATCTGTGGAAGCCTATATGGATTTTAAAGCATCTTAGTGCTGTCATCCCCTTCACGCTGCCCTTTAACCTGGCCTTTCACTTCCCAGGCAAAACCTAGTGTGGCCTGACCTTCAGACATCCAGAGAATTAGCGCAGAGCCTGCCTCATTATTTTAATTAAAAACTGCCTTTGTTTTTACTGGAGAAGGATGCATATGCATAGTCATAAAAAGTACTTTCCACCCTTTCTTAAACTTATTCTCAAACAGGTTTTTTCTTTGTTGTTGTTTTCTTTATATATAAAAAAGAAGAAAAAAAAGAATTAGCACACACAATAAGGAATCCATCAAGCCATGTTCTCAGAGAGGCGGGAACACTTTCTGGCTCCTGAAAACCTCAGCAGGCAAATAATATTACACTTCTGCATATTTCAGCAGTGCCTGTGACATTTTGAATTTTAAAGAATACGAGAAAGAATGCCTTAAAAATAAATGTTGATGAAATATCGCTTTTGGGGTGGTAGGGTCATTTTCTCCCTGGCATTTCAAAACTTCTTGTACTGATTAGGCAACCCAAGAGTGTCAAAAAGTTAAGCGCTAGAAACAAGAGCTACAGATTATAGAGTCATGGAGAAATAGCCAAGTTCATGAGAATACATTTGCTGGGAGTACCCGTGTGAATATATTAGTTTCCAAAGTTGTTCCCAAGCGAAAGGGATATAGTGGAGATGGTTGTACTTTTTACATACAACTGCGAAACCATATATCCAACTGCGATGAAACTTGGTATTAACATGATTTACTATAGGTTATAGAGAGTTCAAGATCCTGGTGATAATCTGGTATCTGTCTGTCCATACACTTATTAAAATGTAACAAAACTTGGTATTAAAATGATTCAACAAATGCTTGTGTGCATCTAATTGTGGGGTTATATGGGGGCATCTCTCTGTCTCTACACCCGTCAGTTTGTATGTCACATTTACATTTCAACATGTCTCTTAAGACACAAGAAGTTATTCCACATTTTAATCGATTTTACCATGAAGTACTTTACTTCTAGATCTTATTTATTTGTATTTCTTATTCTACATATACTGTTGATATGCGCCATGGTCATCAACTTTTTCTTGATATTGAGATCTCTAATTCTGAATTTACAGCTGCGGCAGGGGATGTTATTTCTAAACAGGTCACATAAAGGTGCTCGGTCAGAACATAGGGAAATGCTCACAAGATTACAGGATCATTTGAAAATACATGGGGGACGTTTTGGTATACAAATGTGTGTCTGTTTTTCCCCCCATTATTATAAAGCAGTATAGCAATTATCACATCAATCCAACTAGGTGTCTACAATCTTTCCTACAGACAAACTTCCAAATGAGAAAACACAAAAAAACAGAGCTGTAATTTTTAGTACATGATTATTTTCTTGTATAAATGCATGCATCTTAAATATCACAAGTAAATTACTTTTAATTGTACTGTACATCCATATATGTACTTTAAATGGGTGAAACAGGAATGCTTTCATAAAATAAAAAATAAAAAATCAAAGCCAGAGACTACCTAGACTAGCCAGTTGTGCGTTCTGTTAGACAGACACGCAACATGCTAAATACAAATTACAAAACATGAAGTGTTTACATGAAATGTGAAATATGATTCACATCCCCTGTATTGCAACATTAACTGTAACTAGGCTGCTGTACATTATTAATTACAGAGAGAGGCCGACTCAGCAGCCAATATGTCAGAATGTTAAATTTATGAACACAGTTTAGAACCTCTTAACACACAACAGGGAATTGCAGAGAAAAAGAAAGAGATTACAGATTGGAGCATTAAGTGTATTAAAATACAAATGCACTTTTTTAGAGAGTCTGATAATTCTGCCTCACAAACAGCAGGAAAGCTTGTCTTCAAATTAAAGTTCTTTCCAAGTTTGCAATTTTAGGCTAAGCGTTTCTATAAAGCACAGCTTCTCTCCCGGCTAAAGCAAAGTACATTCTGTACCACAGCTACCTCATAGTCTGGTTTAAATACTGAAACACAGATGCAAAGATAAATACTTATCAATCAACTACAGTAGATCTTTTTAATTACTGGTATTACTTGAAGAGAGACATTTAGAGTTGGGCTTTATTTAGACGTTGTATCCCAGTGTTTGAAGCTATGGATGATATCCACTGCTGCTACCTACTGTACTGTTTACACCTGAAGTGGAATAACCAACAGAAGTTTTCTTTGGGTTGTGGAGCAAGAAAAGTAAATCGGTGTAACTAGCTTCAAAAGTAGAAGGGATGGTTACTATAGCTGGGGCAAAAGGCTTATTCTAAAACAATCCCCAGTCAATGAAAACTTGATTGAGGCATGCTGTCCCCTGTTCCCTGTGTAAATTAGGCATATGGTCATAGTTGCTGAAACGGTGGTTTGTTACCTGATCATGTCAAACACAAAAGGATCACATTCACTTTTATGGTCATACTGCAGGCTGACACCATCTCTAAAAGGTCCCAAGACAATCCATACCTTATAGGCAGCCCCGCCGTGGATGATGGATTTGATGAAAATTCCAAGGTCAGCTCCGGTCTCTCGGGATTTGTTCCCTTTCAGGCTCACTCCCAGCCCAGCTGAGCCGGAGTCATTCAGAGGGACCTCAAACATCATCTGCTCCTTACCCTCTTGGAAGGGGATGACACAGTCCTGCTCCCCCTTCTGTTAAAAACACATGTCATTTTAACACATTACACACTATTTCACCTGGTCTGACTCCGAACATGCTTTATAAATGAGCACTAAATCAATACAACAATAGCAAGAATGAAAGCAACCGTGTAAAGCAATCTAAACAGTTGCAGTCAGGTTATTATACAGTTCAGTGAAAAAGTATTTGCCCCCTGTCTGATTTTCTGCATTTATGCATATTTTTGACACTGAATGTTATCATCAACCAAAACCTAATATTAGATAAAAGGGACAAATAACACAAAAACTTGATACATATTTCATTTATTTATTAAAGAAAGTTATGCAACACCCAATGCCCCCGTGTGAAAAAGTAATCGCCCCCTTAGACTCAATAACTGGTTACGCCACCTTTTGTCGCTCACAGAGTCGTGGAGGAATTTTGGCCCACTCCTCCACGCAGAACTGCTTCAACTCAGTGACATTTGTGGGTTTTCGAGCATGAACTGCTCGTTTCAGGTCCTTCCACAGCATCTCAATGGGGTTTAGGTCTGGACTTTGACTAGGCTATTCCAAAACTTTAAATTTCTTATTCTTCAACCATTTTGATGTAAACTTGCTTCTGTGTTTCAGATCATTGTCTTGCTGCATGACCCAGCTGCACTTCAGCTTCAGCTCACGGACGGATGGCCTGACATTCTCCTGCAGAATTCTCTGATACAGAGCAGAAGTCATGGTTCCTTCAATGATGGCAAGGCGTCCAGGTCCTGATGCAGCAAAGCATCCCCAAACCATGACACTACCACCACTATGCTTGACCGTTGGTATGAGGTTCTTACTGTGGAATGCAGTGTTTGGTTTTCGCCAGACATAACGGGGCCCATGTCGGCCAAAAAGTTCCACTTTTGACTCATCTGTCCATAGAACATTGTTCCAGAACTCTTGAGGATCATCCAGGTGCTTTTTGGCAAACTTGAGACGAGCATTCATGTTCTTCTTAGTGAGCAATGGTTTCCACCTTGCTACTCTGCCATGAATCCCATTTTTGCCCAGTGTCTTTCTGATGGTGGAGTCATGAACACTTACCTTAGCCAAGGCGAGAGAGGCCTGCAGATCTCTGGATGTTGTTCTAGGGTTCTTTGTGACTTCCTGGACGATTTTACGCCTTGCTCTTGGAGAGATTTTGGCAGAACGGCCACTCCTGGGAAGATTCACTACTGTCCCAAAGTTTCTCCATTTGGACAATATGGCTCCGACTGTGGTTCAGTGGAGCCCCAGAGCCTTAGAAATGGCTTTGTAACCCTTTCCAGACTGATAGGCATCAACAACTTTTTTTCCGGAGGTCTTCAGGAATTTCTTTTGTTCGTGGCATGATGTGCCTCTAGAACCTGTGTGCTGACAACTTCACTCTGATGGTAAGGGCCAAAGATAGTAAGATTTATATTGGGAAGGGCTGGCCCAAAATCAGGCCTGGTTGTTAACATTGGTTGTTACAAAGTACTCAAACAGCTGACCCTAATTATCACTTTAATTGGGTTGAGTTAACTAGGAGGGGGGCAATCACTTTTTCACACCTGAAGATTGCATGTTTGATTACCTTGCACACTAAAATACCAGCCCATATTTCACTTAAGGCCAGAGGGTTACAATTCACTAAAAACTCCATCCCTGCTAGCGCTAGATTGGCTGCTTCAAGGTTTTATATATAAAAAGTGATAGGTGGAATCACTCCAGTACATAACATCAATCATTTTCTTTTAATGGACAATTGAAAACAACCAATGCTAGCAGGGATCTCAATTTAGCTGTCCATTCAGAGAAGAGGGATGTAGTTAAGAGGAGTGGCGCTGTGGAAGCTTGCTGACGCTTCGCTTCCCAAACTGCGCATGGATGAGAGGAGGTGTCGATGTCTGAGGACCATTACATTTCAGTTATACCCTTCCATAAATACTGTTGTGCCGTCAAGCTAATGTGTTCAACAACACTGATAATGTGAAGAACTGAAGTTTTTTGTTTTTTGCTTTTGAATTCTCATGGCTGGAATTTGGTGATACGCTACTGAAATGAACAGAGAATGCGTGACGATTTGTTAAAAACTGTAATAACCAGCCATCTGTGCTCCTACGTAAACATTCATAAACTATTGTTGTTTCTGACACGGCCATTAAGCAGTGTTACTTATGAGTGTGGGTATTCACATATCAACATTTTAAAAAACAAATAACGATCCCGCTCATCAGCCTCACACCTTTCTGATGCATATTCATATGTGTAAGATGACACTGAAACCTTTGATCCTGAACCCAGCATGCTTGACAGGGGTGCAAATTGTTTTGAAAACTTGTTGCTAAACTGTTTTGAAAGTTTAAATTATTAAATACTGCCGCAATCAAGCCCCCCTTACAACTTCTCACACGAAACGAACCTTCTCTCCTGTGTATGTGGATGAGTGTGGGTGTGTCATGTGAGTAGTCCAGACCCAATAAGAAACTATCATCATCTATGGTTGCTAACAAACAAAATAAATAAATAAATACATACATAAATAAATAAATAAATAAATAAATAACAATGAATGAAATAGGTCCATGAGGTACTCTGGCACTAGAATCTAGCTCCAAATTTGCACCCCTGGTTATTGACATCCAAATTTTTTGAACTGTCGAAGAAGGAGGTGGAGCTTGACAGCGACTTGGATGATGACTCCTAATTTGGGCGAGTACCAAACCATTTCTGCTGGTACTCACTTGAGAAGCTAATGATAAAAGTTATGTGAACCCCTGTATGTAGAATTGAAACAGAGACAGAATGATTATTGGTGATAAATCTCCCTCCTGACATGTGAAGACACAGTCTGACAATTCATTCCCAGGGTTAGGTGGAAGTCGGCCATCTAGAAAGGGGGCACAGCTGCGGTACATTAAGTCATCGCTCCAGAGGGAAAGCGATGTGGCAACCACAGAGGAGAAACGGCTGCACTTGCTAACCAAGGGGGTGTGACTGAAGGTACAAACAGGAGACTAGGCTAGGTGATCTGTTACTTTGTTTATGGTTAACACTAAAGGACATGCAAAATATAACAGTGAGTTTTTTTGTTTTTTTGTCGCGTCTAATTGTACTGTTTGTTATTATTCGACGGCTAACACGATCCGGAGCTGCTAAAGGCCAGAACAAACCCGGACAACACTGCACCATTGTTCACGGATTAAAATTGTATTTCACCACAAGCACTACAGCTCTCACTCTGGACTTGTGACCGTGTCTGTGTTTTGTGTGTGTGTTTAACTGTGTCTATTATTTTGGGACTGCAACCCATTGTTTATTGAACTGTGCAATACACATTGTTGTGTGTTGCCAGCCCTCTATTTCTTTACTGTTGTCATCAGACTTTGGATTATAAATAAACCACCATTTCACCAGTACTTTGTTGTTTGTCATTGAGCACTGCATCACCTCTACATCTGTGCACTGCAAACCACTTTGCCTCAAGAATAAATAAACATTAAGGTTTTAAAACATTGGTACTTTTAAGAGTTTATGTCCAAGATCAAAAACGTCTCAAGAAACAAGCATTCTTAAAATATAGTCTGTGATGTGTATGTAAGTATGCCACAGTGTAAGCTGTCAAAAGATGTCAAAAGCTCACCACAGTGCACAAACTGAATAAATCAATGTTGATGAAGACTGAAAAATAAATATATAATATATGCTATTTAAATTTAATAAACACATTTCTGTCCTTTGCCAAGAATCACTCCTTGTGAAAACCCTGTTGCCTTCTACATGCAATTTACAAGAATCCACACCTCATAAAAATGCATTTTAAAAGTCACTTTAGACATATCCATGTTTATCTAATGCAGTTCTAAATTATGTTCAGTTGACGTATGAGGTAAAGTGAAGCCAACTAGTCCTACACAGAGCGCTTTAATAGTCCAGAGAGAATTTTTTTTCAAATAAAAGTTTCACTTGAGGATTCTGAAATGAGCTTCATTACAAACAACATTTGCTTCTAATTCAATGCTGACACACAGAGATATACCTGTACATCATGCACACTGTACTCTTCCGTGCTACTTTTCATAACGACTGTATCAAATTAAGGGAATGTTTTACATAATACTAATATTCTGTACATATTATAAATGTTGCTGTCATTTTAGTTTTAAAAGACAGAAATACACAAGAGAGATTCACACACTCTGTTAGGAGGTTTTTATTAATTTTTTAATAATGGTGGCATTTAGTTCCGCCATCGTTTTTAGATCAATTGAATAGACCCCAAGGTGTTCAAAACTGAGGCACTAGGGAGACGACCCGAACAACAGTAAGTTAGCACATTACAGCACTCCTTGCAGCTGTACACTATGCTCCCATTGACGACTGGAGTGATTTTAAAAACCTGACTTGTAACACACAGGTCCTTGCAGGCCTTGGCCCAAGCTGTTTTTGTGACTGGGTGTCTATCTACACTTCAGGCCTTTTCATTGAGGTCTTCCCACTGTGAACTGCCAGCTATCTCGAAACTCTTGCTTGATTGACAGAGGGCAGGACTTTCAGACTTTATGCCCCTTCCCTCTGGAATCTGGTCCCAGCAGACATAACCCGACTTGAGAATTGAAACCTTCGAGTCCTGAGTGTATTGTTCAGCGCTACGTAGTAAAATATAGACAATGTCCAAATTGTTTCACTGTTCTAACTCTAAATATATACCAAATGCACATTCAAATTCAGTGTCATGCCAAGAAGTATTTTTGTATCAAATTAATTAAACTGACCATAGTAAAAGGAATGTTTTAATGTGTACTGTACATTCAAACAAATAAGGAACTGTACGGTTTATGTCACTAAATAAGGAGACTATATAATAGGAAACATAATAACAATAAAAAAGAGACTGTACAGTGGTTTCTCACAGTCCAAGTGGCACAATTATATTTTTGCTTAGCTGCTTCATATTGTGTTTTGACAGCTGTTATCCTGTTTGGAAGATTCTGTCAACTATACTTAACCTACAAAGAAACGTATAATAGGATTGGGTGGTTCATCACTGTCCTTCAACGCTAAGGCTTTTATCCAGCTTGTCCCACCAATAACACAATGCCTGTTGGTGGCCAGAAGCCTGCTGTTTTCTCAGTTACGAACTATAAAACACCATGGATGTTTTAAGACAATACACTTATTAAACCCTGCGGTCAACATGGCCAAGTGCCCAGAATTAAAAGTAATTTAACCACAATAAAGTCTCATGTTCTGAGAGGGGTTTTATAGTCTTTGAAAAGTGACACCAAACATGTCTGAAATTTATAATTTCAGCATTTATATATTATAATTTCAGAAGTCAATTATATAAAAATAGTTTGTTGTGCTATATTTAAATAATAATTAAAACAAGTACGTACATAGTAACTTTTTTTTAAAGCCAACTTCAAAGTTGAAAGTAAGTTTTTATTTTTCTGAGAAAATGTTTTGGGAGAAAAGGAAACCTGATGAGGAAAGCAAAAATGTGCCTAATCCATCAACATAATGACTGTAACCAAGATGTTTTTGATGGCTGACATGTCTCAGATCCAGTATCCTTCCTCAAAGCTTGGAAAGGTCCAATGCTTTGTCATTAGTGAACCATGTAGATGCGATCAAAGGGAATGGAAATTAATCATTTCATTTCTGATTTATCTTTTGTGATACGCAGTATCGGTATCTTCTAACCTAGCCTGGCTGAAAACCCACCCTAGATTATAACTTGACTTCCAAAGCAGATAAAAATAAATAAATAAATAAAAGGTGAATTAACAGAACATTCAGTTACCATGCATTTATTTAGCCCATGGAGTACACATGTGTCACACAATATTTTTTTTTTTTCACAATAAGGGATTGGGCCTGTGATGAGATGGTGAGTTAGAGAATAATGTTTACTGTATTTGAGCCTCATTTATGGTAATAAAATGCATGAACACTGAGTGTTTCAGCTATAATCTTCCTCAGCAAATCCCTCCCAGGACAAGTTCAATTAAACATTCATTTCAGCTCATTATTTATTCCAGATGACCACCACACTTTTAAAATCGGCTAATTTATGGTAATCTGATCCCTGTACTGCTGTCGAGAGGATCACTGTATCCAGGCGTATTTCTTTCAAACCTATTGCAGAGAGTTCCAAAAAAAAAAATTACATCCCAAGTGGGAGCAGGAAAGGAAACTACATTGTTTCACTACCTGCCCAATGTCCTTGCCTGTTTCACTGTCAGAGCCTTGCAATGTGTTGCCTAACCCTACCAAATTGTTCCATAATGATAAGGAATCATATTCCCCTGTGGGCCTTTCTTTTCTTTTTTCAGCAGAAATGAAGACACTCTTAAGTTTCTGAATGAAATAAAGCAGTTCTGAGTTGTCTTTATTTCGGGCGGACAGTGAGAGAGTGGGGAGGTGTGTTATGGAGTTGAAAGGTTGTAGCAGTCTTCATTCTCCTTACTCTGCATGTCAGATCACACATCTGCAAATGTCCGCTTTCTTCCCTCTGACATTGAGTAACTTCAAAAGCCAGATCTCTCTTTGATTTCTGCTCTTAAGTTTGGTTTAGAAAGTCTTAGGAGGTTTGCATAGAATTTTCTTTATTATCACTGAATCTGTGGAACAAAAAGCACAGACTAAAAAATAAAACCCTAGCTTTTACTTTTAAAGCACTGTTTTTAAATAGGGCAAATGTACTCTTTGATGTGGTTAAGCTTTTGGCTTTATATACGGTTGAGTTTAATTTTTTTTTTTCTACAAATAAGATACAATCTGCACAATTGTATGTATAGAAAGTCATGTTTCTCCTGCGCAAAGCAACTATTGTCACTCTCTTTACAAGGCCGAACCATAAGGGAAATTAGCAGAAAAACAACTGTCAAAAAGTGGAAAAAACGAATTCCTGCTGTCCTTGTTGAAGAAACAAAACACGCGTTGTATCAAAACATACACTGTATATGAAGACGTATCTTCATGAAACTGGGTATTCCTTGTAGAGGGTAGGATGAACTAGGGGATGCAAATCTACAAGTAAACCGATCAGTGAGCTTTTATGGAGCCCTTCATTCTCCCTGGGCTGTTTCTGTACATGTAAAATGTCTTTGGTGAAACTCTATAATCCCAAATGTATTCATACATATGAATACATATATTGTACTTGTTTATTACAATTTTGACCAAAAATGTTTCTTATGCATTGTCAGGCATCTGAAGGGTTCTTTTTGATTCCAGCATTGCAGTTTATATCCTTTACATAAACACTGTTTATGTGATAAGTTTAGCTTTTCCCTTTGGAACAATTATACGGTTTAGATGTGCAAAAGCAAAGGGACTGAGAAAAAAAAAAATCCTATTGGTTCTACCTCCCAGGAAGCCAACAGGGAACACAGTATTTGAAAGTTAAGATCAAATAAATATATTATGGGTCATGTGTTTTTACTGTACAAACAGCCATGTGTGTTTTATTAAAGGCTTCCTGAGCTTTCCAAGAATACCACAAAAAAAGAAAGAAAGATCTCCCTTATAGCCAGAGCTATATTTTACATAAATACAGAGGCAGGGTTAGCGAAAACCACAAGCCATGACTCTATGGACTTTTCCACTGTGACACAGGTTCATACAGTATGTACAGTTGTCCCAGTTTTGTGTGTACTTTAGCTTTAACCGAAAATCTGGATTCAACACAAGGAAACCTCATAGAAGCCACAGAAAAAAAAGTGTGAATCAGTGGGATGAAGCTACAAGTAGTGTTGAAAAAGTGTCGTTTACTTTTGGATTGCTTTGGACAGAGCAGTCACTTACATGGTCTTACTCCTGGCTGTGGAACCCAATCCCAGCAAAAGCATTCCAATCTACTTTACACAGCTGACAGGTTGCAAGGGCAGAGGGGTCTTGTCACAAAGGTTATAGGCCCTGCTGTCTCAGAGGGCATAAATGGTGATTTGCACAAAATAATTTTTATTATTGAACTATAAATTGAACTGCACTGTTTTTTTTTTAAGCAGCTGCATGGAATTAAGGACAACAGAGAGAGGCGTCCTTATGATCCTCTCTCTGGGTAATAGCTGATTTAGTTTGAGTTATTAAATTGATTATTTAGCCGGTAACCCAGTCCTGACCTGGAAGTCAAAAGGAGTCCTGGGAGACGTGATCTCTTTCTGGGTAAGGACGATTTGCGTTGTATTGAGGAAGTAATGCAAGTTGTTTATGGATGTCTGTTTTGTACATCATGAGCAGATTTATCAAATCATAAACTTTTTGTTTAGAATATTATAAAACCCCACAGCTCTGTGTAGCAGAATTAACTGTACAATATCACATCTCAAATTAGCCCTTCACAGATATTGTTACCATATGGTAACAGCTTGTTTTGGGTTATTAAATGGGTTTAGCCAATGCTTGTTTATGTTCAAAACAGGTATTCAAATATAATGAATAATAACTTCAGTATGAGATTTTAAGTGATGCCAGCATGCATTTTGAGGAAATACAATTTTTAAAATGTACTTCTATTTAACTTAGGAATTCCTGTTTAAAATATGGAATAACACATTCCCCGTTTCTTAAATAATAAAACCAAAAAAACACGATAGCCTAGCATTCTACTGAAAAACGAGACTTTGACTCAATTGACTAATTAACAAACTAAGTCTAAGCGCATAAAAAAAAACATACATTAAATAACACAACTACTACTGCCAGGAGAAGTAAAAACAGTACCACTTTTATAAGTATCATTAATTCAAATGCAATACTTTACCAACGTACATATGTATTTTTCGTATCCAAATAATTTTATGTAAACATCAATTAAGCAGTCCACACTTGCACATACTGGAGGCACTTTAGAATAAGCGCTTATGTGTGATGAAGTAGAAGTCAATATAAATTAATCACTTCATATGAATTACCTACATACTCTAGTTATATGTAATTACACTTGACAGTTACTACAAAGCATTCTACTTGTTAAAGAAGGAATCATTTAAAATAACAGCAGGCACACTCAAAATGACAAGGCATTTATCTTGCCTTTGTTAAAGTCAAATCTGCCATTTTTATCCCTTCGACACAAAAAGCAATTTCCCTAACTGTTTTGATTGCTACAATCAGCCAGTCGACTGCCCTTTGAAAGATTACTGGCAGTCCACGGGGCATGGTATTTTCAAAAGACTTACAGTATTTCAACCCTTACTAGTCCTCATCTGGGATCTATAAATAATCTTTAAAAGCTTTGTTCTAAAGATAGATAAAGTTCCATCAAAACCACCCTTGGATATGACTGACAATCCAGCCCTCTATGAAGACACTTATTTATTCATTTTAATTATTATCATAAATGTGTTAGGCACTGCATTATAGATGGTGCAAAATGATGGTTTGTTTGAAGACAGGACGGCACAAGCCATCTGTCATCACCCTTGCTGTGTTTGGACACATCAGCAGGATGACACTCCCATCTGGGAAACACAGTAAGGGTCAGCTGTGGTGTCTGCCCTTAATGATAGCCAAGCCCCTGTGCTTCATGTGTGGATTGTTGGGGACAGCACATCACTCGCTGTAAGCTGCTGTTCAATAGGTAACAGACAACTTTCATTCGGAAGCTGACTTTTTAAAAAAAAAAATTTTATTTGGAATTGACAATTATTTTTTTTCTCATTTTCTCCCCAATTTGGAAAGCCCAATTATTTTATTTCAACCCGGCTCACCGCTGCTACCCCCGTGCTGACTCGGGAGAGATGAAGATGGACACACGCATCCTACGAAATGTGTGCTGTCAGCAGTCCGGTTCTTTTCACTCTGCAGGCCCACCATGCAGCCACCTCAGAGCTACAGCATCAGAGGACCACGCAGCTCCGGGCAACTTACAGGCAAGCCCGCAGGCGTCCGGCCAGTCTACAGGGGTTGCTGGTGCATGGTGAGCCGAGGACACCCTGGCCGACCTAAGCCCGCCCCACCGGGGCGGCACTCTGTCGATTGCGTGCCACCCCCTGGGAACTCCCGTCCACGGTCGGCAGTAGAATAGCCTGGACTCGAACTCGCGAGCTCCAGTCTATAAGGCACATCCTGCACTCCACGCAGAGTGCCTTTACCGGATGCACCACTCGGGAGCCCCTCGGAAGCTGACTTTTAACACGTTTACCAACAGAATGCTCTTCCTAAGTGCCAGTGGATGTTTTGTTAATGGACAAGGAAAGGCTTTTAATTCCATTGGTTCTATATGTGTTCTACCTTAGCATTCTATAAATGGCTAAGGGCTTTAAAAAAAATGTTCATTCTGTAAAATTTAAAATGAATACAAAATCAGCAGGTTTATTATTATTATTATTATTATTATTATTATTATTATTATTATTATACCAAATTGTTCTCAAAGTATATGGATAGCAAGTGGTGCTTTTTTTGTAATTTGTTTTTTTATATAGAACTAGGAGATGGCAAACTATTTTACACACTGCTGCGCACAAATGCAAGTATTCAGCATGTACCTCAGTGTTTTTGTCTTAGGTCAGTGCTGTTAGCAATGACAAAAAATGAACAAATGGCATTATGAACCTTTAACCATTAAAATGTATAATTAAACAAATAAGTACAATTCCCCAGAGTAACACATATAAAGGAGGTCCTGTAAGTGTATTCAATACTAAACACCATACCCCCCCTTCAGTCTCATGTTATTTTCCAAAACTGCTGAAATGTGCAGAAAAACAAGTTAGTTTTGGCACTCTTTCAACAGGAGCCGTGAGAGGAAGAGGCAGCACACAGCTGCAAAGTGATGCAAGGTCAGATCACAGGGACCAGAATGCTTGAGCACTTCCTGTATAGCTGGTGAAATATGTGCGAAGGAGCTATCGCCAGCCCAATTCAGTACCTTAAAAAACACTTGGCGATAAAAGAAGAACTATAAACACACTTCTGGAGGAGGTGGTGTAGTGATTTGCAAGGAAAGACAGTTACACCATACGAGGGGGACAGTGGGTGGTTACTGAGAAAGGCAACCACAGGGATAATACAAAAGAAGGAAATGCTTTGCTTCCTCTTTTCGGGGCCGCCACACACAAGAAAGATCAAACATGCCAGTCGAAGGAATCAATCAAACTCAGGACTACGGAAGATGACCAAGTTCAGGAGGGGCCCTAGTGGGGACAGACAGGCTGAGGAATGCGGTTTGTTTCTAAAACAATACATTTAGCATTTCCAGAAAATTTACAAAAACAGTTTTTCCCATGAAGTAGACTTCAGCAAAGTCTTTAAATGACACAGTTACACAAGTTTTGCAGTGTCCAGCTAATCAGACTTTTATTATATATTGTGTAAATTGAAATGTTTTTGGTTTGAAAGATAAAGCAATTTTAAAAAGTTATAAAGCTAGTAAAAAATATTGCTTAAAACAACAACATACAGTACCTGCATATCTGTTTAATCATAATCTGATTAAAATAGGTACCACCCTAGTCTAATTTGCTTCTTTTTTTAATGAAAACAACTGTCAATTAATTTTGTTCTTTTAAAGTAATATAAAATAAATAAAAATGTGCACATATTTTCCTCAAAACCTTTGACCTCTTCAATTGACTTTTTTGCAATACCTTACTTACTGCATAACTGTAGAGCTGCTAATATGATGTTCAGATACAGCTCAAATCAGAACACAGGGTCTTGTATAAACAATAAACATATTAAACACCTTGATGCAATTAAAACAGTAATCTATTGGGATGTAAATTTAGCTGGTATGTTTACTACACAAATAGGATTAGCAACAACATTACATAATCTCATTTCTGCATGCACCCCCACCCCCCGCAATACAAGCTTACCAGCTCTCGAGGTAAGAAGACTTCTTCCTGCCTTGCCACAATGAGAGAGACTGTTTCTCCTTGTTTGGTGCCTCGTAACATAGCAACCAGTTCTTCTTGGCTTTTACCAGCGATGTCCCTGCCATTCACCTATCAAAAAAAAGTTCAGCAACATAAAAATCATAATGAACCCATTTCTAAACTTCGCATTTCCAAACCTTCAGAATGATGCCGGAGTGAAATGTTTTTAGGTGGTTCCACCCTGATTTTTTTTTTGTTTGTTTTGTTGGTTCCTTATTTCTCTGAAGGTAAAGGTCAAAAGCCCAATGTTACAAAACAAGAATTTTATGAAAAAGTATGTGTCGGCCTTCGCCTTTTTCTAGGCTATGAAAACTATTTAAAATGTTATTAATATTAAGATATTATATTGTATTTATTCAATATAATTTCCCCCTCACATTGGTATTGCATTGAATGGATGACAGGATACTTAGCAAGTCATTTGTCTGAGTGAGGTAGAACAGCAAACGTCCCAACACCACCAACCAGCAGGGGTGTCCAAGTACCTTGCCCTCTCTTTTTGGTGTTCACTTAAATGCTTCAAATTTCTATCCTTGCAATCACAACCTAGAGCTGAAGACTACTAATGGAAACAGCATATCTATATAACTAATTTATTGACTTTGTTTTCTAGAAGTTACATGCATAACAAAACAAAATACATAAAAAATATATATCTTATGTTAACAGAGCCCACCATTCTATATGAATAAATAGAGAATGAATAAACGCCTATAGAGGGAAAATAAAGAGAGACTGTGATTGACAATGAAGTTGGGTTTACCTCCAAGATCCTGTCTCCAGACTGCATTCTACCATCTTTCACAGCAGCTCCTCTTGGCAGTATGTTTTTCACCAGGATGGGACCAGGCCCGTGGACTGAGGAGTCTCTGGTAACTACTGTAAAACCCAGGCCCTCTAGACCTGGACCACAAACAACAGAACAGAGTCAGTCCATGAATAGAGGAGCAGTTTACTTTATTCTTCTTTAGGTGTTACTTTAATACCATACAAATAATCTATCTAAACCATGACCAATAACAGTCTAAAAAGCATTTGACATTTTCAATAGAGACCACATTTGTTTGAAATATACCATCTATTGCTTAAGTGGGTCTTCCTTATGCATGTATTTTCTGTACGGCATACTGTATCTGTAACTAAATAAAAGGCTACTGGAGCTATTTAATAACTTTGTAACAGTAACTTTAAAGCAGGTGACAAGAAGTGTGAATATTCTTAAAAAGATACATACAGTATGTGGAGAATGGCTGGAAAATGTAAGATGACAATCGTTTATGTGGTCTTCAATTACATTTGCTGCAGATAATGTACACACAAGGAATGAACAAATGCACTCTGTTTTTGTAAACAGAAAACTGCTGTTAATAGTAAGGCTGTGTGGATCACAGCTAAATGCAACAAACTGGTAGAATTTAAAAAAAAAAAGTCTTCAAACTGAGTGTATTCAAGCAGGTTAATTCACTGAATGATATCTTTATGGTCTTTGAAATTCAAGTGTGATGGAAAAAGACAAGACTTGTGTCTCCTTCACAGAGCTGCTTTTAGAAATCCATTAAACTGTTCATGTACTGTAATGGTGGTTTAGTTTTCTAGACAGGGGAGTGTGTAACAGAAAACAGGGACACACACAGTTTATGTAACCGTGACGATTTATATGAGTTATGAAATACAAAAACAGCAGGTTGAATCACAGGGGATAAGGATGCCTGAGTAACTACATTATCATGCAATGGCCTGCTAAAAGTGCTGACTTAGGGTTACTGTCAAGTCATTATTACAAGAGTGTTGCTGAGAGGCCATATCTGTAGCAGATTAGCTTTAGCAGGATAGCCTGTCATAATGTTTCAACCTTAGGAGGAAAACACTTTGAAATTATACAGCAGATCACTGCACAGTTCACAGGTAAAGGAAGGGCAGAATTTTTAGTTGAATTGACAAAAACGTGGATAACATTTTATTATGTGTCATTGCATCTGGTTATGATACCCCTAATGATTATAATGCCATACTGTATTTTGTAGTCTGCCTGATGTATGATTTTGACAGAGTATTATTGGATTAATAAATAGACCCATTTAAAATATCAGTTTTACAAGTGTCACCTGTGCAACGTCATCATTGTGAAGTACAATATATAGTTTGCAGACATTATAACATCTTACATCTGCAAGCAGAATGCTGTAAACAAACACTAAGGAATAACACCAGAACCACAACAAACCTTTCAAACCTTTTTTTATCTACTGTAACAAAAAAGAAAAACCCCTTTGATACCTCGGGTTATGATAATTTCTTCCGTACCTTTTTTGAGGTCAATTTTGATCTTCTTGCCTATTTTCTTGCTGCCAA
Source organism: Acipenser oxyrinchus oxyrinchus (assembly GCA_030684275.1). Classification (NCBI taxonomy): domain Eukaryota; kingdom Metazoa; phylum Chordata; class Actinopteri; order Acipenseriformes; family Acipenseridae; genus Acipenser; species Acipenser oxyrinchus. Next base: position 34,859,426 of record CM060258.1, read on the forward strand.
ACCCTACTAGAGGGGATAAAGAGGAGTTCTTTTTCACCAATGTATTTTCATTGGTATTCTTAGTCGGAGAGAGACTAGTGTTCTGAGACATCAGAGGGTGTCCAATCTCCAGTTTCCGATTGGCTGGAGCAGGCTTGGGTTTCACAGGGAGTGGAACCTGGAGCTTCTGGTCTTCATGCTCTAGGCTGTACAGGTGACCAATCAGATTCTTTTCATATCTATCTCTGTTGGGTGCAGGTAGCACATTAAGGCTGACAGTATGATTTTTCATGGCTTGTCGGAACAACTCTTGCGATCTATTAAGAATAAAATTGCAAAGTCTTTATCAATACCATTGATTATTAAAAATACATTCGCTTATTTTATCATTTTATTTTATTCACTAGATAAATAAAACAATATATGCATTATTTCAGATGAAATGAAAACATTTATTTTATAAAAGCTATTCTTTTTTTCCCCCAAAAATGAGACCTTGAAAAAAGTTGCAGTTTACCAACCCTTTTACATATTTGTTTTACCGTAAAACCTTTACCAGGTTTTTGAAGAGCAAACAGTACCAGTAATAAAACAAATAGTTTATGTAGTTTCTTAGAACTCAAGCTACATGGTTTAAGCTATTTAAATTGCAGAACAATTATAGGCAAATTGTCAGCACAGTACTTATGATGATCCATAATACAACACAAGTGATTGCTAAGAAGTTTATAAACCATTTATTGAGATTGCTACTCTGACTTCAAAATAATGATTGTTACTGCTATCAAAACATGAATAAAACTGCAATCACAATAAGTAGATTCTATTAGCTCTTTTTTCACCAGCATCAGGAGTTCCCTATATTTGTGTATTCGACAATGAAGACAGCTAACAGCAACGTATGATAAAAGGAATAAAAATATACTGCGTTTCATCTGTAATGATTGAAGTAACTTTTCTTTTGAAGTTTTTCATTATGTTTTTTTTTTACATTAAAGACATTTTTCTTTGCAACAATGGACCTTGAAAGGTCTTTGTTTGTATAAAAAACACATAATACTCCCAGAGAATTCAACAAGCCTATCTTTGAAAAAAAAAAAAAAAAAGATATACAGTATACATTGATGCACAGAAAATAACTGACATCAAAGAACCTCTACTTACTGAGCAAATGATTTGTCCATTAAGTCTATATCATTGATTTTAACAATGCAATCGTTGTCTTGAAAAAGACCTTCCCTTTTGGATCTGCTGTTTTCTTCCACACCACGGATGTACAGACCAAGTGCCCTTTAAAGAAAGCAACAGCAACAAACAACACAGGACATTAGCGCTGAATACAAAATTACAAGTAATACATCTTTGCATCCAACCAACTAGTAAAAATTTAGGACTAATCGGATACAATACAATTGCAATTTTCCTACAGAGTGAATCAGGGCTCTTAAATGACTGTTTTCAGGGATGTTTTGTTTAAGGCAGTTTGACAAGCGTTTTTTTTTCTTCAAATGAGAATAAAGTTCCAACCTCAAACAGTTGAGGTTAATGAATTGCAACACTGATTTAATTAATCAATTTAAACAAAACAGTCTGTAACAAAATGTTCATTCATTTTGTGATCTGAACCCAAAGCTTTCATACATGTTTTTTTGTTGTTGTTGGAGAACAGCACTGCTAACCTCAAAGAGTAAAATATGAAACAAATAAGTGTGTTGGTTTTTGTTATTAACTCTACACTAGGCAATAGATCCACAATATAATTCTCACACCTAGAGTGCTGACTATTGATTTTGCATGTATAATAAATAGTTGATGATTTCCCCTGAATATGGTATGAACTAATAAAAAGATACAGCTTGAAGACTGTGCTGGGCAGTGATGAAGGCCAAGAGAGGATCCACCCAATTAAACTATACATTGGAAAAGTAATGTTTGGTGTATAGTTTAATATGATTTGTCTCAACGTGCACAGGTAATGCACCATATGGAGAATTATAATGTATTGAATAAATGGTTACATCTTAGAAAGCGGCAACTGTAACAGTGTAACCATATTTTGCTGGTTAAGCAGGACTGGTGACAGAAAATACATGTGCACCACTGAATGATCGATGCCCCATAAACTTTCCCCCTCTGGAAAGTCCTAATGAGCTGGGTAGGAAAGCAGGCATTGCACATACCTATACTACAACAAGCCTGTAGACAGACATATGGCTTCGCTCACCTTTCATAACCACTACATTCCTATCGGTTTTAAAAATACAGATACACACCACCCACATGCCGAAAAGGAGTTAATTGCTGCCCATATAAAAACATAGAACAAGGCCACCCTGGTATTGATGGGATATTATTTATTCTAATTTCCTGTTATTTGGTTTCATGCAGTGAGCCAGTAAATACTTTTTTCCAGAGAAATGATTTACCAGTAAAGCTATTTTAGTCCATGTAAAAAAAATTCAAGCATACCCATTACACCTGTATGTACCATCTCCATTAGTGAGGCATGCTTTGTAATTTACATATGTCCTATTGTTCCTGAATGCAGTCTTTCAGGAGGATAATCATTACAAAATCAAATCGGTTTGCACCACTCCTACTTCAAACATCGCTATAACAAAGCCGGCTTTGGTCCTTTTAATCAGCACATAGGCCTTTAAATACAATGCTAATAAGATTCTGAAGGTTATGATTATTGCTAAGCTTAGCAGTGTCCACTTGAACTGTAAATATGGTGTCCACTGCCAATTGTAATTAGGGGAGTGGACTCTCAGTTTTATTGTGTTCCAAAAAAATACTGTGGCAGGGCAGAAACCCTGTGCTGTAAATAGTGTGTGTGGGAATGTAAATCTCTGCACAGAAATCAGTGTGATCATTCCCCAGTTAGGTTACTGGTGCTAATTGGGGAGCGGCCAGATGTATAAAAGGAAGGAGAACTCTTTTGTGCGGTGGAGGTGTTTGGGGTGAGTGTTTGCGCTATGATTTTGTGTACTGTTTTAAAACTTTATACCAAAGGCAAATGCCCAGTCTGTATTGTTTTGTTTTAATCTTTTCTGGCCCTCGTGCACATTTGTTCCTGTGTTTTGTTTAATAAACTGTGCAACAGCGCTTCACTGCAGCTTTTCTTGTCTCCGAGTCTCTCTTCCTGCCAGTAACAGCTTGGGCTGTGACGCTACCCTGTCACAATACTCGGTTTAGTCATTAGCCGGAATTGCGCCAGTACGCCAGTTTAAAAAACCCTTGCCTTGGACTGCAAACTAACATTTGTAAACAAGGATACTGACAAAAGGGGTCTGGAGCTCCTATCAATGAACTTTTATTAGCTGCACTCTACTGAGCGTCAGAGTGAGTGTAAGTGTTTGTGCTGGAGAAGCATAGCCACAGGCTCCAGATGGTATTTTCCCTGGGGGTGGGAGAGCTTCAAAACTACATGGTTTGAAGCCAAAATACTTTAAAGCCTGCTTAGAAGAGATCAGGTTTTATGGACCCAGGGAAGCGCCTTCATTTTTTGCTCTCCTGTGACATCTCTAAAACACTGACAGTAAGAAATGCCTCAATTTAAAATATCTCATCGTTCACACAGTTGACTAACAATGTTGTAATAATGAGAAACATGACACATATGCGTCATGTTGAAAATGATGAAAATTCAGTAGGTTGGTCAAGGGGGTGATCAAACAAAATGGGACAATGCTAAAGGCTACAGCTTGGTGCATGTGGCAAAGTAAAATCAAAGATAGCCACAGGCATTTTTTTTTGTTTTTTTTTCAACACAAAACCCAGCCCACCCATCCTCTGCACTATACTTTCCCCACAATCCAAACAAGTGGTGTGACATTTTCTACACAGGTTATTCATTGTCCTATATATCCTGTTAAAGTTCTACTATCTCTCCAACACAGTCCATGACACTTTACCCTTTTCAATTTCCTTTAAATAACATTAATGACCTTTTTTCTTTACCCCATATTGATCACTTTATTTGCTTATGAAGGACGCATTCATAACACACATTGAAAATGTTCTGTGTGATTGGGTTTCACTTTCACAGCTACAGTGCCATTGTTTAATGTGCAATCACTGTGCTGTATTATGCTCACAATTGAATTACATTTTCAACTTTCCTAAATGGATACGTTATGCTTTATCTCCATTGGGGAAACCACCACAGCCGATGCCATTTGTTCTCATCTTTCTAGTGTTGTGCTAATTACATTTACTATTTCAGTGTGTGTAATTGCAGGCACTTTCCATTCCTTTTCGTTTAGAGGAAGAATACACACAATTTATTTATATTTTAATTAAAAAGAAAATCAGTAATTGTTAAACTAGACCCAAGTAGAAACCTACAGGAAACAGCAGCAGCCCCGCTGTAGTCTTACCTTCCGCTGAGAGATGAAACGTAGGGCACTACATGGATCCCCAGGGGTCCAGCATCTCCAGCAAGCGTCACCGTCCTTGCCAGGCCACTAAAGAGAGAGAACATATGAACAGATGCGGCTTGCCCATGAAACAGCTCAGACTCTTTAAAACTAATGCATTCATTGTTTTCCAAAAGCAGTGATTGCAATACAGAAACCATCTTCAAGTCTGTTACACCTTAACAGAACGACTAGATTCTCCTTTGGCACCAAATTGTTGGCATCACACTCTTTGTACAGCCTTACAAGCAAAGCTCATCTATAGCGATTTAGTAAGCAAAAAAAAATTATATCTGGATACTAGTCATTAAAGCAACAATACTGTAAGCAATCCCTTTGGTAAAGTATCAATTCACATTTTTGTGTCAGTCTCCAATACTTGGTACCACAAGTGGAAACACAGTCAACATTTAAAAATGACTTCATTGCATTTATTTCTTTAGTTATCAACTGAGCAAAGTATGACTTCATATAACAAGTAAGTCTTAAGATAAAACAAAATGCCATTCTCAATTGACACAGTTGTATTCAATGACTACCCTACTATTCACAATCTTTATTTTAGTGAACCTGACGTTTCAAATCTACCGACATAACAATGTTGAAAACCAATGTGAAAAATGCTCAGGCAAAACAGATTCCCGCTTTGAGAAAAGCCTGAAGACACAATAAAAAATAAAATAAAATAAAACGGGGTGATTGTGGTAAAACACAAGATTACGGTTATGAAAAGCATGTACATTTTCAACACAAACTGCAGTCGTATGTTACATATCCTGATATTGACTCCAAGATGGAGTAGGTCATTCAAATATTCTTATTTTGGATTTGAATATCTTGTATTTGATGAGAACTCAAAACATGCACATTTTATAAAACGATTTTAAGAAGTAATGCATTCTGAATGTAGAGATATTTACATTTAGCAAATAAATGAAGATATTTCTAGTAGTGTAATTATTGACACCATATGTAACAAGCGAAACCCTCATTTTGATGATCTGTAATTCCAACATGCAAGAAAAAAAACAAACACTCACCAATAGCGTATTTTTAAAGTTTTTAAAATACATTTTCAGTAAAATAACACATTGAAAACCTATATAACAAAGGAGTTTCTTAATTCAAGGTACATGATGACTACCGATCTTGTCACAAATACCAGGGTCTTTTTCATGTGAAGATTCTAATGCGAAGATTCTCTATACGTCAAAGTAAAATTAATGCACTTATATTTGTGTGTGTGTGTGTGTGTGTATAACATACCAAGCATTTAAAAACATTTATCTTAATAAAATACGGTTTCATAATAAAGATAAACTTGAACACATGTTACAGTGCCTATTGGTACCAAGTATTGGAGATTGACCCTTTTCTTTTTTTATTTATGGTTTAGTCTGTGAATCTTACAGATTGTGAACACAGCAGTAGGTTGTCAGGTAATAAGGGCAGAACCTGCACACTGCTGCACAAACTCATCTTTTGGTGTAATGTCTGATGCAGTCATCTTAGGAGAGCCAGATAAGGCATATTTGCCCCCACCTGCAAAAATTGTGTTAAATTGTGTTAATTGATTAAAGTGAAGTGCAATATAATAATGTGATTTTATTGCAAATATTGTTGGGGGAAATCCTACCCATAGTTGTTCACATCTAGAAGAAAATATGTCTTGTCTCTATTAACCCTTTACTGCCCTGGTTATGTTCCCATACCTATTTTCTCAATGGCAAACATATCGGACACTGGGCAGCAAATAGTTAAAGTGATACAGCCAATTCATTTTTTTTTCATCCAGTTTTAATGACACACTAGGACCCCTAAGGAATCATTTCATCTAATTATTTACCACTATTTATCATTATTTCAATCACATTTATTTATTCATGACTGTGCTGAAATTGTGATGGTTTTGCATCACCCTAGAATTTAAGGATTGCAACATTTTTTTTTTTTTTTTTTTTTTTTTTAAACTATATGAACATAATTTAGATATTTTATTTAACACCACATATTCAAAGCAACTACACAATGATATTGCAAAAGTTTACTGGAAGTCACAGTAGTAGTACTTAGTATCTGTTCAATTTTGAAATGTCACATTTTGCAATTTTTTTCAGTTTTTCATTAAGTGTAAGGAAAACTACAAAGCTGTATGTCTTTTAATATGTTAACGTAACATTATTCAGCAGGTTTCATTCAACTTTATGAAGCAAAATTAGATACAATTCTATAGGGTGAGGCAAAACTTTTGGCCATAGCTGTAATATGAAATGAAAACAACCATCTTTAATGACCATTGCTTACCCAAAGTCTGCACATTTATATGACGATTCATATGGTATAAGACTGTATTTTCATAAGCACTGTAGCAGACAAAAAGGCTAAGCAGATAATTGTGGTTCTTCAATTTAACACACATTGTATCAAGCTTCTGTCATTGAAGACAGTGGTGACAAAACATTCCATGACATGATAACAATTCTTTCATGTTAACTTAAAAGTCCCTTTATGTGCCCTAAGTCTTATTAATTTGCTTGCCAGAGGCTCTTAAGTTTTTTGAAGACATGATTTCTTCAACTGATTGCAGTCTATAATTGTCAGGTCTAAAACTCCACTGAGATATACATTACTTTCAGGGATGGGATGAGTAGGTTATCTAGCTGGCAACACTTTCTTTATCCTTTTACTAATCTTGCACTAACCATGGTTGTTCTTATTACTATCACAGCATTTTAATAGCTTTTTCATTAATCTCTGATTGTAAAACACATTGGAGATGACTTGTTATCATATTGTTGTTGTGAATAGAGCTTAGCTCTATCAAGCAGTACCATAAAGTAGACTGTATCAAAGATACACACACTCACACAGAGCATATTATTATTATTATTATTATTATTATTATTATTATTATTATTATTATTATTATTATTATTATTTATTTATTTATTTATTTCTTAGCCGACACCCTTATCCAGGGTGACTTACAATTGTTACAAGATATCACATTATTTTTACATACAATTACCCATTTATACAGTTGGGTTTTTACTGTTTCTACTCCACACAGCTGCCCCTATTGATGTTCAGAAAGGGAAGGAGGGAGGAATGAGAAAGGGAGATATATACTTTACAGGCCGAGAGGAAGGTAAACAGGCCCTGGTAAACAAACAGATTGAGTTCTTGAGAAGTGCTTCATCAACAAACTGGAAGTTTCAATTAATCAAAGCAAGCCGACGGGTATCAAAGGCCCAGCTCTGTGTGAAGTAGAAAAGGGCAGGAGAGAAGTAATTAGGTGCTCCTAATGAATTCCACATACATTAACAAGATGAACCCCCCGCCCCCCTTCTCTCCTGCATTTTATTCTAATTTTTCTATGTATTTCAGGTCTAAAGTGTATTAGGAATACAAATGAAGTGCTGGAAAAGGAGCTTTGAAAGCTATACTTAAAACATGCAAAACTATGAACACATTGCTTGTGTACTGTATGTGTGAGTGTGAGTGATGTTTGGACAGATTGTATTGCTATCTGATGACTGTTTTCAACAAAACCAGACTACAAAAATGACATTACCTTTTATATACTGTACACCATTTTGTGTTGCCCTTCCCTAATCTCCAAAATCCTGTGCATAACTGCTTGGCAATCTCACCAGTAAAGCAGAAATTGTAAGAATTTCAATTACATGTGATCTTTCAGCATGTAAAAGTCTGAAAATTGCTGCAATTAGATTTCTACTCATTTTGATTTCAATTCATTTTTAAACACAAGTTTGGAGGTTCACTCACCCCTAGCCCCCACTTCCTATGTTCTGGACTCTGGGGTTTATGGAATCCCAACATCTCGTAATAAAACATCCTATGCATGTCCATGCAAACAAAAACTCTTCCCAAACTGGAATACTGAATTACTTTGTCAACTGTATGCAAATACCTGTCACACTGATTTAGTGGTACAGTAAGGACATACCTGGAATGAATACAGCTAAGTTTTGTTTTAGAAGTTTTACAAACATGTATCAAACTCACAAATGAAAGCTTGTGAATTTTGAGGAAATACATTAAACAACAATATAAAAGAAAGTAGTATCACTTTGACTGTATTGTATCTTGAGATTGTATGCTTTTGAAGACTCAGTATGAGCATGCCATTTTTTTCACATCATACACAGTGTACAAGGTTGTAACTATGTTATTGCACAGTGCTCCTTATTCATACAATAGTGGTGAACTTTGGGTTGAGGGACACACAATCGAGGAACTTGACAGCAATTATTGATATTCTTTTCACCCTAAAATAATAGTGTGTCACACGAGTTATTATGTCAATTGTGACATCCTGACAAGGATGTCATACTGATAAAGCTGAATCTCCGAAGGACAAAATGATCTCACTGCTGATAGAGACAGCACCACACAGATGGTGTAGGCCAAATAATGCATTATGTATGAATACTAATGAATTGAAATATATTATTTCTTTTAACTAGAGAGCCAATGTCCTGTGTCCTTGTTTAGAAAAGTTTTTTACACTTCAGAGAACTTAACAATAACTGTCAAGAAAGCATAACAGGATTCATTATATGTACAAGAATTTCACATAACAGCACTGCTTTGATGATACTAAAAAGTATTCATGTGATTATGCTTTGAATGTCATAAGTTTCTGCATTTTCCTTTTTTTGTATTTCCCAGTTGAAGTAAGATTTGATAAGGTATTATTGCATTTTATGAAAATATGGGAACAATTTGTGGCACCCTTTATATATCGTCAATCTGACCTGACTTTGTTTTACATTTAACCATGCAGCTAGGCTATTTCAAATAAAAGCATACAACAATTAAATGATATTTCTGGTACTGTTCATAGTATAGCCTACATGTTTTTTATATATATAAAAAAAAATCTAATTAAATGTTAAATGTTACACAAGCAGACATTGGTCTAAATTCGTCTAAACACTCATAGGTCTAAATACCGGCGGATCTAAATACCACCACTGAGACAGTATTGTATGCCACGGTTATGAAAATCAAACATTTAGCAGTGCATGTGCATCTGATTAGTGCACTTCTTTAAGTGCACATCCTGTTGAAAACAGAATAGTGTTTTTTTGACTTAAAAGGACACTGGTATTTAGTATTCTTTTACATCAACTGAATACACCCCATTCCGTGTTTATTAGGACTGAGTTTGGATGGGTGGGACATTGTATTGCAAAAGAGGGTTACCAATTTGATCCCTGTAGGATATCCGTGTGTAAAATGATTCACCAAGGTTTTCCTCACACCCTGATTACCATTTATAGTTGTGAAAAAACATTAATAATACTAATAAAAAAGTGAAATCCCCATCTAGCTACTGGGTGTCAAGCTACTGGGTGTCAAGCAGATCTGTAAAAAGACAGAACCGTGCTCAAAGATGATGGAGTTCTGTCTCCCACCTAGGAAAGTGGGATGGGGCAGTGATTAGACCCATTTAGACAGGATTACCTGGAGCATCAGCTACTCACTAACAGAGGAAAGGGCTTCTGTTTTGCAGGGATCACATGACAAGAATGCTTGCTGTGCTCATAGCGCAAACTTGAACTTCCCCCACATCAGCCATTAGACTTGCACGGAGCTTTTGATAAAACACAGTTAATACTGCCTCTATTAAGGCTGCCAGACAGCAGAAGAGGCCCGACTAAACTCTGACAGGAACAGGCAGAATCCAGAATTAGATATGCCTCAAAGCTGACACAAGAACACGTCTGTAGTTCATGTTTAGTAATAGAATCATCTATGGGCTGACGCGCATTACAGGAGGTCCTGCACTCGTACTGAGCAACAGTACAGAGACATTCGGGCTGATGTCATGAGTCGGCAGGAACCCTCATTTGAGCACTGCGTCTCCAGTCTGATGGCTGGTTTAACTCTACCCTTGTAATTTAAAGTAGGCATCACTTTCTTCACTGGAATATTTAATGCACAGTAGCCTGGTACATTCCGATTAGACTCATGATCAAAAAACAACAGTTCATTTAGTACATGGAACCATTTTTTGTATCTTTTAAAAAACTTTTGTGGCAATAACACTGTGCCATGACTTATGGCAGGCATATCATCAAGGTCTTAAGTAAGTGGGTTGTAGTTGTCAGTTTGTTCAGGAGAATAGGAAGGGAGGTTAATTTCCATATCATCTGGGTTCTTTTCAATAATTTTAATTCTGTCCTGGATATGTGACTGAGACATGGAACACAGGAACAAATGTGAGCGTGGAGAATCGGACTGGTTCTCTAATGATGCTAAAGAATTATATCAAACCAAGCCAGCAAGGGGTAACTGCAGTTCTTAAAACAATGGAAACTGGGTCAATGCTTCGAGCCATTTGTGGTTTTGAGGTGGAGTTATATTACTCATGTATTATCATAAAACTAAAAGCTTTAATTCAAATCATTTTTTGCCAAAACATTAATTTATGATGTCCATTTTTAACACATATATTGGAGAACATACTCTATTGGGTGTTTCTTCAGTCTTTCAGGTTTTAAATAAATACATCAATAAATAAACAAACATAAATGTAGAAGCTGAGCATAAGATCCGTGAAAAATTGACTGTCCTTAAATATATCACTGTTATCCATCAATATAGGCATCTCTAGTTCTTTTTTTCTTGTTTACTGCTTTTTGGAAAGGGGAAATCAAATAAAGCCCTATGTTACAAAACTAGGAAGAAACAACGCATATGATTACTTTTGGACTTAAAGCTCTGACGTCCTGGGAGATATAAATGCCATTTTTTTGCAATTTTCAGTTTAAATTGTTTTTATTGAAAGTAGTCAGGCTTGTATCAAGCAAGCTGGAATTTGTAATTGCAGGATACTTGCCACACGTACAAGCTGTCTTAGAATATTTTCTTTTTACAATGTCAGGGTTGGTATGAATTTGTCTTCCCTGTAACTTTATAGGTATTACTGCCAGGAAATCACATTTAAATTGAACAGTGATGCATAAAAGGTCAGATTCATATAACCTTTCACTAACTGGCTGAAGGGATAGTCAGCAACATACAGGAGCTGTATTCCAAAAATAAGATAATGTAGTATGCAGTAGTCTGGGAAAATTCCATGTTGGTGTCTATCTGTATAAATTATTGCACTTTCTCTACTGTCAGCAGTCGTCCACTTTGTCATTTGTTTAACCATTTCTGTGCCATGAGAGATCGTGTTAGTGATTTTCAAGTATAATGTAAACAAAAAATAGTATTCACCAACACTAAGATCCCACTATGTTAAAGATACGTACAGTATACAGGGTATTCTGAAAAGGTAATTGAGCCAGAAAACCCTGGCCTGACTTGCCTTTGTTGGCTCTGTAACACCCACAAAGCAGACGGGACCTTGGCTTTCGGTCTCTTCCAAAGGGCAACACTTCCTTCAGAACCACCCTCCCACACACAATGGTGTGACATACTCTGACACGGTAAATACATCAAGAGAATATATCTACATGTACCTAAGCCACCCCAGTCTCTGATTTATTGGATTCTGCAAGACCTCACTTCTAAATTCTCATCAGTTCCCATTACTCTGTACACAGAAAGAAAAGAACAAAGAAAACCATTTCAGATCCAGACACCCTAATTAGAAGAGCAAATTGGTTTGCAGATTTATACACAAGGTTTCCCTCTCTGGTTCCTTGGAAATGATTTATAGTTTAAAATGCAAGTTCAAGGCAACCTTGAGCTCTGAAACATAATAATAAATAAAAACAAAATGAGTTAATATGCCTACCTGTACACGATTTGCTGCATTTGGGTTGTCTTCACTTCTGCTCTTCGGCTCTGGTCAGCTCCCCCCTTATCTGTCAATGCTTGGTTTATTCCCTGTCAGAATAAATCAATCGGTTTGTTACTGTGTGGCAAGGCATCAGGATTCTGATTAGGACTGACCCTCTTAAGAAACATTTCCCTACCATAACAATTTTGTTCCAATTAGCAGGTTTACATATACTGAAAAAAATTGTGCATGCAAAGCTGTCTTAATGAATCAAATAGGAATGGAAGTCAACCGTGAAGTGAAAAATAGACAGATAGATTAAGACAGACATGGACAACTGTGACTAACTGACTGACCATTTTCTTTATACAGTTTAATACCACTCCAGATTCATTTGGGGTTTCTTCTCAAAAGCTCTTTCTATTTTTTAGTCAGTATTACTGATTAAGAATGCTTCCAGACCCCACTGTATCATGTGGTGGAGGGTTTTTATTTTTAGATTATTTTTTGTTCTTAATAAAGTGGATACAGTTCTGTGAAAAACGAATTTGATGGCATTGTTGTGTAGGGGTTTTAATGGCTACAAATGGCTACAGTTGCCTTTGGAACCCATATTTGCGTAGTGCAACAACCCTTGTCTGGACACAAAGCACAGTCTTTCCCACAGTTTTTCAATGCTTATGAGCACCTATTCAAGCTCTTTCATTCAAAAAGAGTTTTTGTGTTAATTATTCCACGACTGCACTTTCATGTAACTGAAATGTGTACTCACCTGCACAGTCAGAATGCAATGTTCTCTCGGAATGTCAACATTATAATCTTTCTCTTGTCTTGCCGTTATTTTTGTTAAACTACCAAGGTTTAGAAAGTTGAGAATTCAAATGTTATTGTATTTCTCATCCCTCACAAGGGATTTCTCATCCCCTCACAAGCACAGGGCAGCGATATGTTTCCCGAAGGTTCTGTGTCAGTGGAATTGTAAACATTTGCAAACAGTATTCGAAAATATCGATTAAAATGTATCTTTAACACACACTGCTAGGTAGGCTTATCAAAAATGATGAAGATATTTGTGAGCCTCTTTCTTACTATGCACATTACCCTCTCAGGTGTATAACAGAAATGATGAGAAAAAAAAATACAATAATGCAAAACATGTAATGCCATGCGTGTTGCACAGATAATGACCATAAAGAGCTGAAGTATCAGGTTTCCAGGCCTAGTTTGTGAGAAGGTCTAGTAAAATAGTGATCACATTATGTAGGCAATATACCAGTAATGCATCACAGTAAATCCTTTTTGACAAGAGATGTACAAGGGGTCACCAGCATGCACTAGCCCCTAATGCACTTCACCATGACCCTGTGGCACTATTACAGATAGAGTGTAATCTATAAACCCCATCTGTCTGTAAAATCTGTTTGTCAAGTCTCACAGAATTGGGATGTTGCATTTACTAACATTAATCTGAAAGGGTATCGTTGACATTTAAAACGAATGGACCCATCTAGGAGATCACTCACATGATGGGTAAAGATGCTGTGGACAGTACAGACTGCTTCTATAGTGCTAACCAGGAGACTACACAAATCAGTGTATACTACTGATCTATGCAAACATATGGCAACAAAAACAAACCAAATTTAAGCCGACTGTATTAACAGCCCAAATCTGAAGATATGACAGCGATAACGGAAGACTGATCAAGCAATTGAACAAAGGCAATTTACATAGAGCCTAAACAAAAGGGCACACTTGTTAAATTCCAGATGTTTTCATGTATTTATTTTACTATAATCTAGAGTGGAGAAGCTCCGACTTTAAATGAAATATGTAAAGAAAAAATGCCATTTAGAAATATTCGAAAATGTTTCAGTCAAGGAACAGTATGCACTTTGTAACTGTGTAAGAAAATGAACACTACTGTTTCCAAAACCTCAAGATTACCTGTAGTCTAGTACAAGGGTTACACAGGTGATACAAAGTCACCCAGCCTTAATCCTGAGAATGCATACAAACATAGTGGTCTACAGAAAGATAAAGCCTACAAATGGCATGTCTTATTGGTTTAGTTTCATATTTCTCTAGCAAAATAGTGCTGAGACAAGTAGATTGTGGTGAGGGATAAGAGAATAAATGTAACTAGAAGGGTGTATGCCTAAAACTACAAATCATACTCACAGATCTATTAATACTCAGTAGGTGGGTGTTTTGGGGGAATGCTGTGTTATAAAACAATCTGCAATGTGTTTGTTTTTTTCCTTCACAATTGTGAAGGCGTATCCAGATTTTCAAAGCAAACCAACAAGTTGCTCACCTTATAAAAGAGTCACAATCTTTTATAGAAACATCCATACAAGAAAACATACAGTAAACAAACAGCAATCGCACACATAGTGATAACAAAGGCTTATAATCCTAACACAGCATCTCAACGCTCTAGCACAGTGATATTTCTCCTCCAGTGAGTCGTATGTTTTTTGGGGTTTTTTTTTACATCAGGGCTGCTAACTTGCATATCTCTTGGGCTACCTATAACATCATCGGTGTTAAAAAGGAAGGTTCAGACTTTCAAGTGAACTTGGACTGACTTCCTGCTGATCTAGTTTTTAACACTTAATATAAGTGATTTGGATTCCAACAGGATAAAGTGCTCAGCAAAGCATATCCTAGCTACAGTAGGTGCAGCCATCTTGAGTAATAGGAGATGTGTTGATAACTCACACAGTTGACTAGCACTTCAACATGAACAATGGAGAATAGAACAAAAGTAGAATAGAAAAGAACAATTACCACATTTCGGGCTCAATGGCACACACAGTAGCTGCGGAAGACTGAAACTTACAATGCATACAAACATCAGTCTGTATGGTCCAGTAATCCAAAGGCGTCTGATCTACTAGTGAAGGTGCAGTAAACCCTGAGAAACATCCCTATGGCGTTGTTTTCATCTTCTAACAGGTCCCAAGTTATTAATAGGGAACAGATGTGTTCTGTTGGGAATAAGAGCTACACTGTCACTAAATCAGATAATATCATAAGCAAACTTCAAAACTAACAAAAAAAGCCTTTCTTAAATGCTAATGCATGTACCATTTGTTTTTCATCATCTTGAGATAAAACCATGCAGTAACAAGACTGTACGGAATAAACAGCAAAAATATTTTCTAACCTTTATATATAAAAAAAATGGTGATAAATATTCCCAGTCTAATTGGAAGCAGCTAGAGATTAAAAGATGTTTATGTAAACTAATTGCTAGAGCTAATGACCTAAGGTGCTATTAAAAAAATATATATATATAATTAATGTTTTAATAACACTAATAAGAACTGCCATGCCTAGTTGTAAAACTAGTATCTATTTTAAAATTTTTATTTTAAAAATTCCAATCCTCACAAAAGAAAACTAACTGCAAGAAGCCACGCCTTTCCAGAGAGTTGATATCTTTATAGCCACTATTCATCAAAAACTCAGTAAGTGACAATATAAAAATTACAGGTTTCCCAATATTTCAATCAAAAGGACAGAACAACATTATTATTTCCCTGCTCTTACATAGAAAAGCCTACAATTAGGTAGATAAAAAAAATATTAACTGCAAACTCATTTCGTAAGCCTGTAATTTCAGGGTTCTACCTACTATTTCACATTGGCTCTTTATTTTACCTGGAGAACCCTTTTCAAGAGTCCTGACAAGCTGACAGGCAGCAAGGATATGAGGCAGGGCTAAAAAGCATTGCATCATACAAAGGCAACAAATGATACTTAAATGGTAGTTAAAACCATATCATTTTATACCGTAATCATTTTTTTTTTTGTAGTCAAGTCAAGGTTTATGTATTTTGCAGACAGTTTACAGATTTTGAAGGCATTATGTATCATTATACATATATTTATTTCACAGATTCAATGCACATTGGGTCTACTTTAATGACGGATGTGTTTAATTTTGTGAAAAATAATTATACATCCAATTCAAATCAGCAGGTTATGATTACTGACAACACATGAATCCACCCAAAATGGCTGCCGCAAAGACAGTGTCCATGCGCTCTCTCTCCCGTTAGCCTTTGCTAAGATAAGCCTCTATCTGATTTTCTGGACAAGGAAAAGGTTAAAGCCCAACCAGGATGCAATCTGTGTCTTTTTAAAGGCAATTCTATTGTCTATCAGGTCAAGCATGGTCCTCTGCCCATTTGATGAATGTCTGTCAAACAAACTGAAGGCGCACCTTAAAAAACACCTGAAAAAGCTCATTATTGAAGTTACTGTGACGCACATCTTTGTTAAAAAACAAATAAAAAAGATCAAGACAAGCTCCCAGAGGTAATTATTTCCACAGCCGCTGTCACACCACGTATTATACATCATATAAAACCAGCACAGCTCACTTAGAATAACACGCCAGACAATTTACTTCAGAAGACTTTAATCTATGGAAGCCAAAGAGCACTGAAACGCCGGGGTCATCAAAACAGCACAGGAGATACGAGGGACATGCCTAGGGACTCCCTGCAGACTAACTTAAATGCCTGTCAACTTTATAGATGCCATGGTGAGAAGGCGGCTTTGAAGGTCACATGTTCCCTTACAACACAAGGCTTAGAACATGTTTAGAGGGCTTGCTTAAAGTGGGGGAGTAAGAATGGAAAATACTGGAGTCAATAGAGATGGTATTTACTTTGTTAGTAAAGCTGGCCGCTACGGTTTCATGTAAATGAAAATGGTTTCTACAAGTAAGTTTTAATTCTTGTTTTCTTTTTCAACTCTGCAGATCTGTATACAGTTCTAGGAAAGGTAACTCCACTCAAAACTGCAGACTACTCTTGTAGTAAAGGAAAGCAGCAAACTATTCTGATATACTAATATGTATATCTATGCCTATTTGTATTTATTTTTCAGTATAATACATTTAAACCATTTACATTAATGGTGCTAGGGTAGTCTTTGTAAAAAGTTCCTTAGCCTTTAAAGAAATAATAAAGAAATTCCCCTTTAAACTGACATAAAAAGTGACCAGAGCTGCGAGTAAAAAGACTAGTAGTAATATGTAGTAATACAGTACATAGAGGGAAGCTTTTACTTAAATGATTTTGGTGTACATCTTCCATGTCATCTCATATCAAACCACTAATAGTACTTTTACACAAAGATAGATTGCATGATACTAATAAACTAATAAAAAAACAAAAAAGATTATCTGTTTTACACCACTAGGAGACCGTTGTGTTCTATAATCCACAAAGCAAGTGCATCATCAATGATCAACCCTGCCCTGAAGGTACCACCCTCAAGGGACAAGAATGAAGTTCAGTCTTATCTGATCCATGTGCTTCCCTGAGAGACTGGGAGAATGCCAACATAGGTGCTAATTAGTAGCAGTTGTCATGTTTGTTCTGTGATGTGTGGACTGGGTAGAGAAATCCAAGACCAAGTTCACATAGGCCCAGGTAGAAACAATCACTTGCATTAATACTTGCTGAGAAACAAAAACTGGGTAGGCTTCAAAAATAATCTTTCATACCATATCCCTGCACCAGAAGAATTATCTTTGACTTGCCTTATTTTTGTTGATCGCTGAAACAGCACAGCAGAAATAAAATTAATGTTCTTGATGTGGTTTGAATAATACAACAGCTGAAACTGCCGTCTCTTGCTTTCACGTGTTTCATTAAACACATACATTATGTTGAATGTTTTACAACAGTCCTATTTCCTATGCCATTCCAAGTCATATTTCCAGTAGTGTATGAAGAATCATGCAAGGCTTGGGAATACAGAGTGAAAAGTAACTAGCACACATAATTTAGAAAGCCATTTTCCAATCTGTATTGGTAGCAATTAAACTGTACCTGACCCACCAGTGGAAAACCAAATGAATCTCAAAGCCTTTCAGCTTCACTGGCCATTTTCCAGTTGATTGGGGAGGTTACTGCATGCTCGCGCAATTTTCAAAGTAACCCTGTAATTTCTTCAAGCAGGGGTGAATAATGTAATGTAGGTACATGTTATTTAGAGGGAGAAACAGCTCAAGCGTAATTAACACAATATACTGTATTCCCAGCAGACATGATAAAAGACATCCAAGTTCAAACAATATGCCTCTTAGAGATGTGCTGAGGCTCGACAGGCCACAGGTGCATGCTCATGTAAAAAAAAATAAAAATAAAATAACAGCAGAGTATTACTAATGGACAGATAACCTGCATTTAAAAAAAACAAGCGATGCGAATCGGCATGCTCATGCGCCTCAAGCAAACACAAATCCTTGTGTCCCAGTGCTCTTAAGTGTTTGCGGAGGGTTCTGCAACACTGATCGAGCTTTGTCTTTCTGTTATGAAAGTTCATGGAGATCTGTTCTCTTTAGAAAACTGTTGTCATTCTTGTTGGCTGTTTCCTGTAAACAGGGGCATGCTAGTACAGATGTCTGGCTTCCAACCTTGAAAAGGGACACCACGAGCCATCTGTATTAGTGTTCTTATCTTTCAGCTGTTGCTTGATAAGGGAGTCTGACACCGATTTAAACTATACATAGGATAACATTTAGTAAATTTGGGAACTGCCCTAACACCACCCCCCCACACACCCCCCTCCCCTTTCACACTCTGCAAATAATGGCATCTATTAGGGCCCAATTTGTCATTTTGCGAGAATGTCCATTTAATAACAATGGAGACTCTCTTCTTTATCTTATCTTTAAAAATCAAGGTGCAGGCTGTTGGCTATGAAATATTATATAGATACCATCACTTTCAATGGTGCCTTAAATAAATATGTTATATATATATATAAAATCACTATAAAAGTCCAGTGTTTTAGGTATAGCCCTATAAGTATTGTACTCGCCCCATTTGGTGGGGTTTTGAAAAAAGTGTATGCAAAATAAATATATTTTTCCATTTAACTATTCATAATGCCTTTGTTTAATAATTCATAATTTGGAGACTTGTTTTTTTTAAAAGGCTTAGTTTAAAAGACATTTAAGACAACTTTAAAAACAATAACTACTTGACACAGCCACTTTCTTTTTATTGTAGTTAAGTTCTTAAGTACTTCGCTGTCAAATAAATTCCAGTTCCTTCCTACTGTTTAATTGCAAATTTAAAAACAAGAGAAAACTGCACATTGTATTTTACAGTAATGTAATATCAGCCTTTAACACCCTGGTTTCAAGTAAAATAAATATTGTAATAAAACGCTAAAGTGGCAAAGTGTGAAGACCCAGTAGAGACTGTCATGTTTTCCTTGCCAACATATAACATGCAAACCCATATAAAGCACACCATTTTCCAAATACATGTAATAGTTACCACATACAATGTGCACATCCTCTTGGGATCTGTATATCTTTAAATAATTTGAATTATAACTTCAATATCTACTGTAGAAAATATTGTGGAAAACTGAACTTCCCCACAGGCCATGTATGTACAAGCAATCCATGCTGAAGGCCTTACAATACTTGTGTGAGTAGAATGTTTGTGTATGGTTTGAAAAAATAACTTGACAGAATCATAGCTTAAGAAACCTCAATAACCTTCATCTACAGACTTATCCAAAAGTAGCTAATTTCCAAAGTGATGACAGGGCAATCTTAAAGTCTGGTCAGACTTTCTATAACAGTAGGTACCAGATTTATTGCCAACCCAAAATTAAATCAGATTTATATTTTTACTAAACATATATTGCACGTAATCCTACCAACATATTAGATTTTCACTTTTTGTTGTATAATCTTACCCCACTGTCTTCTCAGATAATATAAACCAATTATTTGTCATCAACGGTTCCCCATTATAAAATCTTTTGAGGGAGACTAGCACTTTCAAAATATGGGGATTGTGAAGCAACAGCAACACTCAGACACATGTATACCAAAATGTTTCCCTTTGTATCTGCAGTGTGAACCATATGTCAACTGATATGTGTCACAGATAAAGGTTCCAGTCACTCACAACACTCCGTTAACACAAGATAACATTCCACTTTGTCTTCCATATCAGCTCCCTGTTGAGAGAAACTAGTTTATCTTAGACCAAAACTAAAGATAACCTGCCCCTGGCAACAACAAAAAAATCAGATGAACCACTTTCCAATGTATATACTAAAGACATCAGTATATACATAACAATATGATCAAGTGTGTTTTGAGAAAGTTTATTTTTTAAAACCAATTATTTTTCAATATAAATTGTACTTTTTTATATCGCATTTGACATAAACAACCAATCTTTCTTTGTTCTTGCTTTTACATCACTTAAAAAATACAGTGTTTGAGAAATTCAATTGGAGAGCTCTCCTGGTGGTTCAAAGCTTAAACAGTGTGTACAAGTGTCTGGGGCTCAGCTGGATGCATAGAAAGCTTTACTGAAACGAAAAACACATTTTATAGGGGCCTGAGTGGTCACAAGGACTCGAATGCATAAAGCTTTTCAGTAGCGTATTTTATGTTTGGTTAGTTGGGGGAAGTGAAAGGAACCGAACAAGACACAGGGATGAACCAGACAAGGTGAAGCAGTACATTACAATTCTTACAGCCCTCATCTTATGACTGGGGAAAAAAGAGCTTTGCATGTTAAGAGATGACTTTTCCATCATATCATGAAAGGCTATTAGGCTACTTTTATTTGAGATGAGCTGCAGACTGGTGAGAAGAAAGAAGAAGAAGAAAAAGAAAAAAGGTTGACAGAATAAAAATAAATAAAATAAAAAAGCAAACGCTGCAAAACTGAGTGAAATACCATTATATTTTGATTTCGCATAAATTATATTAATTTTATTGCAAAACAAATAATAAACCTTTCCCCACCAAAAACGTAGTTGTCTGCCTTCAATATAAAATACAATACATATATTACATAAGTAATTGAAAAAATAATAAAAGTCTACCATCTACTGCAGATTCATTCCATGGTTCCAACAATCTAATGTTTTGTTTACAGTTTGAAACATAGCTCTTTAAATGCATATTTAGGATTCCAAATGATAGACAAAAGTCTAGTTTTATGCCACGTCATGGTAAAAGAAAGCTATTGCTGAATATATCGATTTTATCTGACTGTAGTCTGTACGGTATTTGGCACCATTACCATACATTTTCAACTAACTACTTTTTAATAACAGGGAGGAGTTATTAAATTTGTGTGTTGTTGTCTCTTTTGTTAGTCCCACATGGACCAGGCCCCAAGCTTACCGTGGTGCTGGGCTTCAGACTGCAATCCTCCGGATGTGAAACACCTGTGTGAAATTCAGCAGGTGGGCCGAGTGCCGGGTCGCTGCTCCGCCGCACCAGGAGTGGTGTGCCTGCAGAGAGGGGTGAAGCAAATAAAAAAGCAGGGTCAGGAAATGTGGAGAGCTTGGGGGGATATTAAATAACACCAGCCTACTTCATTAGGAACCCACATTTCCAACGCAAGCCCTCTGCTGTTCCATCCCACACAGTGAACACTGTTATTGTGTTGTGGGCAGACTTTATTGAATCTAAAGAAAATCACTGTAGTGAGAATGAAATCCTTTTCTAATATATATATATATATATATATATATATATATATATATATATATATATATATATATATATATATATATATATATTTTTTTTAACATTCTGAAAATCAAGCACTTGCTCTGGATTATCAAAGGTTAACAGACATCTAACTTCCAAAAGATTTAGGCTAATGCTTGCATACATTTTTAACAATTTTTATTTAAGATTTATACTTGTTTTGAGACTATTTTCCATCAATTCATAATTATAAATATTTAAAATACATTATTCTAATACAGACATTAGGCCATTTAATGTGTATTAAATATATTTTACAAAATATGAATATATTAAAGTGAACACAGAGAACTTTTTCCTCATTTTCAAAAATTATTCCCTCTCAAACAATGGGACAAAAAGCCATCCATTTTCTTTATCTCTTCATTACAGGCAATTTGTACCCAGGGGTGTGACGGAGGTGATAATCTTGTTATGCCAACAAGTGGTAAGAAAATGACTTTAAAAGCCTATTGCTTATTACACTTTTAATACATTTTAAACGTACATGTTTATGAACTTAGGATGTGAACGTAACCCAGAATAACTGTTGGTATAAAATGTAGCAGGACTCAAATAACAACCATTTATTGTAGTATTCTGCTTATACTTGGGTAGCCTGGTGAATATGATGTACAAACTTTAAAGTGTTGTTGGAGATGTGCAGTGTGGAGTAGTGGTTAGGGCTTTGGACTCTTGACTGGAGGGTTGTGGGTTCAATCCCAGGTGGGAGACACTGCTGCTGTACCCTTGAGCAAGGTACTTTACCTGGATTGCTCCAGTAAAAACCCAACTGTATAAATGGGTAATTGTATGTAAAAATAATGTGATATCCTGTAACAATTGTAAGTCGCCCTGGATAAGGGCGTCTGCTAAGAAATAAATAATAATAATAAAAGATGTAAAAAGTAGAGGATTGTGACGAATGGTTACAGATGGCTTGTAGTGGTGACGTCAGACCCGGAAGAAACACACAGTACTGCGAGGTGAAATGGTGAAGACGCTTGCTTGCACCAGTTTATTGCAAATAAAATAAAACGGTTTGACACAAAACAATTATTATTATTATTTTTGTTTATTTAGCAGACGCCTTTATCCAAGGCGACTTACAGAGACGAGGGTGTGTGAGCTATGCATCAGCTGCAGAATCACTTACAACTACGTCTCACCTGAAAGACGGAGCACAAGGAGGTTAAGTGACTTGCTCAGGGTCACACAATGAGTCGGTGGCTGAGGTGAGATTTGAACTGGGGACCTCCTGGTTATAAGGCCTTTTCTTTAACCACTGGACCACACAGCCTCAGCAACAATGCTCACAGAGCAAAATAAAAGATTGAACACAAAACTAAACAGGGACGAACACTCCACAAACAAGTACCCATCGTAGCGATTGTTATTTTCTTTTACTTTTTATTACTCCTCTTCACACCCGTTCTCCACTCACCGAACACACAACCCCAAATGCGCAAAAATACGCAGAGGGTTGGGGCACTTTGCCACATGCATTAATATGAAAACCCTGATAAGAAACCAGTACTGGTCACAGTTAAGCCCAGAGCTTTAACAGCCACTTTCTCAGCAGCGACCTGGTGACAGCTGAGCACTCACACTCATTGCTGCTTTCACTAATCTACAAATGTAATGCTTTTATTGCTATACAAAACCATTAAACTAAAAACTAGTGCAAAGAGCTTTCAGTGATTCATGTTTTATTTCTTTAGGCTTTACAGAAGACTGATGTAGTCCTGGTTAAGACACTGCAGGTAAAATGTGCTTGCTATTTACGTTCCCTGCTGGGAGAATAAAAATGCAGTCTTTTTTTAATGCAGTGGTATAGAAAGTACTAAAAACTATCCTCAAAAGGAAGTTCAAACAAGAGAGGAGAGGGGAAGAGAAAAAAAAATGGGATCCAGATTGTAATACAGTACAGCAGTATCGTCATTCATGCAGAGTACAATATACAGCCCTTTGCTTGATGTGTTCAGTCTTACTTTAAAGTTAAACCAGGTGAAACTAAATCAAACTTGTGACTCAGTCAAAAACCGGCTTTATGAAAAACATGGATTTTTTTTCCACCCCATTGACAGCAGAACCAGCGTGAGATTTGAAAATACATTCACCTTTTCCCCATATTCAACAACGTCACTTGCTTTCATTCTTACGGGTTGTTTATAAAAGATTAGGAGAACATCATGCTTTTATAAGTCAGGGTCAGTTAAGCACGCTGACCCTGTTCAGAGAGGTCAATGACACAAGGTTATGAATGTCAGCCTCAATTTGCTATGCTATAGTAATGCAGGTTCCCAGTGGAAAAGTAAAATACAGAAATTCCTGAAATAGCAAGCAGTCTTCACAGAGGATGACTTAAAAGCACTACAGAACTATCACAGGCAGTTGGGAAACCCCAGTACTTGGTGGTTTGTGCCTACAGTGTGAAATAGCCCTATAATAAATAAGAATGCATTATATTGCTTCGAGTCCTAGGAGGGTATGAAATAGAGAAACAAAAGAGAGAGGGGTATCGTTGCAGTGGAGAGTTAATTATTGGTAAGCATTACACCAAACAGAGAGCATGACCAGTATTTGAAATTGTTCTAATCATGTTTACATATTTCACAGGAATCCCCATACCATGTCACTCCCTTTAGAGATTGCATAGACAATGCATTGAAGTGGCTTTCCCAAGGTTACACCATACAGTAGGTCAGTGGTAAAAGATATGAAATTTCCTGGCTCCAAGTACAATATGAAAAGACCAGGCTAACGCTGTTAGAATACAATTACAGTATATAACATCTATCTTGGTACTCTGTTCCTTCTTCAATTTAAGAAATAGGCAGGCCACATATTCTTGAAACATTGCATCTCGCTCAACGCTCAACGACAGATGATATATATATATATATATATATATATATATATATATATATATATATATATATATATATATATATATATATATATATATATAAAATCAGTGCATAATCAGTGCATCAATATATAATCAGTGCACCCCAACCCAACAGTTTCATCAAAAACTGGCCAGCACACAGGTGAGTGGTTTCTAAAGCTGGCCTTCCACTTGGAAGTCAACCAATAGTCTCCTTAATGTAAGGCAAGAGGTTAACCATAGTGCTAAATAAATGTCTTCTTTTAATGATCTTTTCTGATGCTCATTACATTAGCTGGACAACCATAAATTGCAGGTTGGCCCAACTGATGGGAAAAAAGCATGGTTAACTTTGACCCCCGACCCTTAAATAGGATCAGGGAAGAGAAAGGTTTTAGACAGTGGCTAAATTTTCATTGAAGGCAGCCCTGTTTTTACATGCTCTATGTTTTTAACTCTGAGAGTCATTATACATTGAAGGCAAAAAAGTTGTGGAAATGTTAGAAGGTCAATGTAGACACAAAATGTATGGGCATGTATGTTCAGAAAAATAAATATTGACTATGTAGCTTTGGGATAATTATAATATGTAATTCTTTTTTGTACTAATAAATTATTACTAGTTACATTATTATTATTTGTTTATTTAGTGGACGCCTTTATCCAAGGCGACTTACAGAGACTAGGGTGTGTGAACTATGCATCAGCTGCGGAGTCACATACAATTACGTCTCACCCGAAAGACGGAGCACAAGGAGGTTAAGTGACTTGCTCTGGGTCACACAATGAGTCAGTGGCTGAGGTGGGATTTGAACCGGGGACCTCCTGGTTACAAGCCCTTTTCTTTTCCCACTGGACCACACAGCCTCCTACATGTTAAAATATGTTGGGTGTGTTAGAAACATTAACTACCAGTGAATGCATTGCATTTTCAATATTAAACAGATTTTTTGGTGTTTTTAGAAACTGTTTCTGCTTTAAAATTTGATGATTAGAGAGCTGAATGTGAATGTCTGCACTGAATTAAAAACAAAACAGGTGATGAATGGAATTATCTAATTATTTTCATGTGTAATTCGATAACAAAAAATTGCATTATCGCCCCACAATCAGAGATTATTAATCTGGGAACAAATTACTGAATAGTTAAATGATATGAATATTGGCAGTGATTGTGAACCTAGGCCATTATCATTCAAGAACATGTCTAGTCCCAAAAGGTTGGGCTACTGGCACAAATGCACTTTTTGTAGTGATAAAATGTTTTTAGGACTGAGAAAACAATTAGTAAGACTACTGTAAAACAGGGCTTCCCAAACTTTTTTTTTACCTGAGGCCCACCTGTTCAGCTGCATTAGGCACTGCGGCCCACTGTTAGCACTCCTTGGGGAAAATGTCAAATTAAAAACATTTTATATGTTTAAACCTGTAACATTATAAATAAACCTAATCTAAACTGTCCTTTATTCATCTGAATAAATATTGTGAAAGATGGAAATCACATAGAATATGCAATGAGTGAAAATAATATTTTAGTAAATAAAATAAATTGCAAAAACTAAAACAGATGTTTTTTATCAAACCTTTAAATTAGGTACCTCTGTATAATAGAACATTTTAGAAATGCAGTTATTTTTCTTGGTCATCAAACAAGAAATAAGTGAATGGCTCTTATTATTCACAATCATAAATACCTGAACAGGAATCACTTTTGAGTAAAACCAGTACAACATGCACAAGAACATAACTCTTAAATCCTCATTTCTGAACACTGTGTAATTAAAACATCCATCCGTTACCTCTCACGCTGAACTGTCATGCACAAAAAAAGAGGAATGCGCACAATACAGAGGGAAACGAGATCCTTGCAGAAGTTACTTTTTTCGCCACTACTCTGTACAACCAAATACAATTTGCAAAACCACATTCAGTTGGCTTGCAACACCCCCCCACCCCCTCAAAAAAAAATAAAAAAAAATTGCCGAGCGCAGCTGTACCGCTTAACCTAAAGAAAACTTAGGAAAATAAATCCATCTGCAGCAAAATCTGAAATCAGTCAAAAAACTTTTTTTTTTTAAATTATTATTACTATTATTTTCCAACAAAACATATTCTAGCATTATTTTAAGACGACTGTGGATGAGCCAGTACTCAATAAATAACAGTATATCCAAACATTTTAATAAATCAATTACCGGTATGGGAGACGATTTATGAGTTTGATTAATAACTTGATTTAGTTAATATTGAAACATACATCAAAGTACTCAATATTTTAAATTTAATAGCTAATTAGTCACAAAAACGTATTCATCATAGGCACCGATTGAATTTTTAAATTAATGTTATCAAGTACAAAAGTTAGTATGAAAACATTTCTACAAAAGAAAACACATTCCAGCACCTCAAAACAAATGCATTCAAACTCCTGTAGCTGCCTTTTTTGTTCTTTATACTTTGCAAAACGTATTCTTTGGTAGCGGATTCGACATTGTAATTTTATTAATACTGAACACACTTTTTACATCTGCCAGCAGAGCGATCACATGTCCTTAACACTGTCCTATTGTCAGAGCTCTCGCTCTACATCCTGCCTTAGCTCTGATTTGTGAATTTCTGCTTTGATTGACAGTCCGCGAATGCTGCCTTGCTTACACTTTATTTTTCTAGTTACAGCTGCCGCCGGCGCCGGCTTTTCGCTATTAATAGAAAAAAAACCACACATAGAATGTCATTGCTCCGGTTTGGGAACCCGTGCTGTAAAACATTCAGGAGTAGATGTAGTGTTGCAAACCAGTTGGAAGTCTAGGGTGAAATGTACTAAACATACGCAATGCTGTTAGTGACTTTTTAGGGAATGCTTTGCGGCAGCAGTTTTGTTTTGAGGTTCATCCTTAGATGAATATGTAATTATGGGTGTTCCTGCATAAATTTGCAAAAAGGGGGTGGAGATTGTGCAAATTAGGGTTCTCAAGTAGTATAAATGAGATGTACTAAAGCTGTCTGCAATTGCGACAATTTTTAAAGCAGTCGAAACTGTTGCTG
This sequence comes from Acipenser oxyrinchus oxyrinchus, assembly GCA_030684275.1. NCBI lineage: Eukaryota > Metazoa > Chordata > Actinopteri > Acipenseriformes > Acipenseridae > Acipenser > Acipenser oxyrinchus. The sequence goes on from CM060258.1 coordinate 34,887,070, forward strand.
GCATTTCCCAGTCCGCTTTTTTTCATGCATTGCCAGTTGTGCTCAATGCATTTTTGAGGCTAACAGCCAAATACTTATTTTTCTCTAAAAGCAGGGTGTATTTACAAGCCTTGACATTTCTGGTTTCCCCAACGTGTTGGGAGCAGTACACTGCACACATGTGCCACAAACCAGCTCATTCTGAACATCTGTATTGGAATAGGAAACACACCTATTCTTTTAATGTGCAGGTGGTTTGTAATTGTGCACAATTTACCACTGCACCACTGACTAACTTAAATAAAAACTGACAGTATACATTTGGCTTATAGGCTACTCATGACCATATGAATTGGCGGTATAATGCAAAATGTGTTGCTGGTCCTTTGAAATTCATATTATCGAGAATTGAATGTCTTCCTGGAAGTAAGTATCATAACTTGTCAATAATCTTTTATTTGCATTGTACACCAATGTGTACAATACAGCAGCATGATTTATTTTGTGTTACCGGTAGCCTAGCTACAGGCGAAAGTAAAAAGAAAGCGTGCTAGGTATTCATTTGATTTTACTACTGTACTGTATAGGCGTACTGTACAGATTTATATTTTTTATAATATATGTAATGTGTAACCTACCCAAAACACAGTCTTATTTCAGCGCAATGATTTATACATTTTAAATACATTGAGCACTATAAATGTATGCGTGTGCGATTTTATTGTATTTTTTTTTAAACCCGACACCTCCTTATGTCGGAGAAACATATGCAGTTTAGCGAGGTATGATTATGAAAAGCTTTTTGATAGAAACACATTTTTTATTTGGGGGTGAAGATGGGGGCCCCCACTACAGAATCTGATGGGATTAAACTGCCTTTCATTATTTATTCAAAACAATGTCGTACAACTCTCGCAATTCTAGAGATTTTGCCAAGATGATGCAACAACTATTTAAAATTAGTATATTGCAGCTCACTTTATTATCATATTTTCTCTTAGTACATATGACAAAATGTATACTTTGCGAATTGTTGCAACAGAAATGCAAATTGAGGTAGGTTTGCGCTGCGACTGGCCCATCTCAGTACATCTAACCCTTAATGTTTGCTGGCAAGAAATATTTCACTAATTTCTTTTATACAACCTGCTTATTCTAGTAAGGTGTGTTTTGTCTTGCACAACTTCTTTTGAAAATTTGAGCCTATTTATCATTTTTTAATTTATTTATTTCTGAAATAAGTTGTTTCAATCAATTTAAAACACACAATAACCAAATAATAAATACAGTACAGAGAATTAAGATCTCAATTCACAAATCACTTAACGCTTAAACTCAGTCTTGGACCTATTTTGAAGCATGTCCAAAGTCTGTTTCAATTATTTTCCTATTTCGAGATATACTGTACTTTTATTTTTTTTGCAAATGTGTGTTTAGTTTTGACAGCAGACATACATCCTTTTGGACAAATACTTTATTTCCTGTTGCCCCCCCGATTATATATTTATCTTTGTGATATTTTTGTCTTGGAACAAGGTTAAATCGTCTTTAGTCTTGATGGACACCAAACCCATTTGAGAGAAAAACAAAAAAAATTAAAATACGATGGCATCTTCTGTGTTGCCTCAGTAACTCAAAGGCGACACATGGACCAACACAAAGGAAGCTAAGCATTCAGCTTGTAACTAAATTAGTGGCAAATTGGACTATGGGTTTCCACTAAGTAAAGAGATCACTAAAATCCGCTTAATAAAGAAACCAGTGATTAAGACAGTCTGGGGATGGTGGGTCACCGAAACTAGGGTGTCTCCTCTTTCCTAAAAGACTGACAGCACAGCTAGCCCCAGTTATGCCTAAGGGAAATGAGGTCTTCACAATGCTGCCGTTTCAAAATGAAATTAAAAGACAGGAAAGCAGGTTTAGCCTCCCTGAGCCATTATCCATCACTATTTGTGTTCACCTCCGTCTGTCCGAGACAGAGAAACCAAGAGCCACTGAAAGCGTGACCAACTCCAAATGACTTCTACTTAAGATGGATGTACCGCAAATAATCAAATTAGGGCCTCTCTTTGGCACAGATGTCTTTAACACAGATGGGCGTCAGGCAAAACCAACATGACAAACAGCTTATTTATCTCTGCTGAAAATGAAAAGGGAAGGTTTATTTTGTAAGCCAACACTTCCAGTTTGATGTTTAAATTGAGAAATATGTGGCACATCAAACTCAAACACACGCCTTTAAAAAAAAAAGTACAAATTAGAAGGCAAGGTCATTTCAACACACTAGATAAATCCACCCCCCAAAAAGTTTTTATTTCAGATGGCCAGGTCATGAGGAACCAGAGTTTTTTAAATGATTTTTGCTGGCTGAAATATTGTGTATTATAAAACCTAATTTACATGCCCTGTAATTCAGCAAGTTATACTACATTAATATATAAATCATGGCACACAGACACATATGACCGTGTATCTTTGATCAAATGTTTCAAACATAGACTAAAGTAATACATATTTTGCAGAGTAACAATATGACAACATGGCAATGCTGGGTACACAGAGATCCCATGCAGCAACTACACTAACACCACACATCTGCAATTTCAGCAATGTGGAGTAAACAGCCATATACTGAATATGGCATTCAATAAAAATGGGTCTATGACAAAATGTTCATTGCACAAAGTGCATTTCTGGGATTCTGGGAAATTTACACCATTTCTGGGAAATTTACAGAGAATTTGAATAAGAAATTCATTTTTACGACTTATGAAGTTCAACTTCTTGCATTTTTGGGGTTCTGAAGAACAATCTGAAATGTCACATGGACCAATAACACTAATGCTAAACGGATCCCAAGGGGAATAGTGTTGGAACACAGACTGCACGATAAAAATGAAAATGAAACTCCAGATTATATTGACACAAGGGGAGAGCAATTCATCCTAACATTGTTATGCCATGTTGTAGGCCTTTTTTCATTCTTTCTCATTCAGCACTGAGATCCACTTGCAGTCTGTGATGAAAACTTAGACGAGTATAGAAGGCAAAGGGATGGGAAAGGCTGGGGGTTTCTAATAAATAAAAACAACGTGAGTAGTAAATAAAAACTGCACTATATAGAAAAATAAAATTATATATATATATATATATATATATATATATATATATATATATATATATATATATATATATTGCTTTTTTTATATAAATACAAAAACTGCTTGGTTGCAAACTACAGTTAAATACAAAAATTACTGACAGAAATCAGTTATTCAACAACAGCTGGGTCCATTTTAATTACCTAAGCAGTGAAGGATCTTAGTAACGCCACTTAAACACTTTTAGTTGTATTTTAGGAGTTATACTGCATTAGGCTGGGGTTCAATAGGTTTGAAAGGGCTGGCTTCCGTACACGTACAGTATGTGAAAATCCCGGGTAATATTACTCATAAAATTTTAAATCAACACAGGACAATGGAAGCACTGAAGCAAAAATAAATTAATTAATAAATTTAAAAAAAAGAAGAAAAATGCTGCTTGAGGAATTGTCCATTAAAAAAACATATTGTTTCTATGATAAGCTCTTTAAGCACTGGTCCATGTAAACACACAAAACAAATCGCTGCCTTTTCTCCCTAAAGCACAGTTTTCACTAACAGGATCTGATGATCTTCTTCATTTAGAGTTTACATATCATACAGTATTTTGCTGCTGGCATCTTCATTTGTATACAGGATACTGAAGTCTGTTTATGCCAAAAAGGAATCGCACATGAGACAATGACCTGCCCAAGCCTGCATAAAGTGTGTGTGTGTGTGTGTGTGTGTGTGTGTGTGTGTGGTGTGCGTTTTTCTTGGTTTAAACACATTCAGCAACAGCTCATGACAGCTGATGCCCTTGTTTAAAAATACAGACAAGAGAACCCTGTTGTACAAGGCCACCATTTCCTTGAACATAAACTTCCAGATAAAGTTATTTATGCATGTTATCATCTCTGGGCATATCAAAGCATGTTTGTTCAGTGCAGCTAGTTTCACATTCGTGCGAGTGTAGTATGAAAACTTTAGTTATACACAATCAATAAACATGTTATGTATGTTAGTAACAAAATATATCATTATTAAGCAATAACAAAGTAAATGGCAGCAATTCAGTTGCTTTGTGTTTTTAATAATAATAATAATAATAATAATAATAATAATAATAATTATTATTATTATTATTATTATTATTATTATTATTATTATTATTATTATTATTATTATTATTATTATTATTAATATCTGTATTTTTATATAGCGTCTTTCATAGTGGACCACCATCACACAGCACTTTACAGAGGTAGGCTATGAACTGCATTATATGCAGAGTCACTTACAATAGGACAATGATTTAACATCTCATCCGCAGGATGGAGCACAAGGAGCTTAAGTGACTTGCTCAGGGTCACACAGTGAGTCAGTCAGTGGCAGAGGTGGGATTTGAACCGGTGACCTTCTGGTTACAAGCCCTGGACTTGTAACCAGAAGGTTACAAGTCCCAAATTACACTGCAGAAACAGTAGTACTAGATATATAATATGACTATGGAGTAAACTAGCAAATATTAACTCTTTCCTGTCACCCATAGTGTAACTTTCCATCAAGCCTGCACAGGCCAATTCAATAGAACTCTTGGGTCACATACTTGATTTCAGTGCAGAAGAGTTGACCTCAATCTCTCCGCTGATTGGCTGGAAGACAGCAAGATGGGCAGACACTCCATTCTCAAAGTTGTCTGGGGGGCTCCGTCTTCCTGTCAGGCTGCCATTAAGGCCCTCTCTCTGCTGTGTCTCCTGCTCCTCGTAGTAAGCAATAAGCTATAAAACAACACACAAAATAAAAATTAAAAATAAGCAATAAATTTATTTAAAGCATATTAAAAAATCGACAATTATGTTATTCTGTGCAAGATGTGAATATGTTATTCATTTAGGCAAGAGTTTTCATTGGCCAAGGCGACAGTATTCTCAATTACAACAAATATCATTGCAGCAAACACCATGTCAATAAACAACTCTCTAAATGTAAAAGTGTGGCATGATGGAGAGACTTATTGGACACGGACATCTCCAAAACCACCTTCCATCACAGCACTGAATTTCTCAAACTTGTGTATATCCACCCATGTTAGCAGTAGGAAATATTCCAATGCACAATACCACAACTAAAGCCCTAAAGTCATCCAAATAAATTAAACAATACATTTACCTTGTGCATTAAAACACCATAGATGACATCCAAAGACCCCAACATACTTATTTCATACTTTCTCAATCTCTGCATTTAAAACGTCTGTACAGAGTTCCAGTAAACAGAATGTTTACTGCATGTTGTCTCCTCCATAGAGGAATCCATACCTATTCACTTTAATACTGACTATGCAGTTATTCAGACAGGAGACCGCTGTTCTAGGGTGGTCTTTCTCTGTGTTGTTTCAGCGTTGCTGATGAAACACAAGCCATGCTGGTATTATGTAGTGCCATCATTGTGTATGCAAAAAATAACTAGTGTTTACTAGCAATAATATAAATCACTACTCATGTAATTCAACTATCAACTTTCTGAGATATACACTACAGTATCACACACTACTAAAATGTGTTCATCAATGCCTATTTAGTACTAACTAATTAACTAACTAACTAAACTAGTCAGAGAGCTGTAAGCTCTATTTTTTATAATTCCATCTCTGAAGAATAAGGTTTACACTTAGATGTACTCATATTAAAAAAAGTTTTACATGGAATTATTCGAAAATCAAGCACATTTCAATATTTCAGTGGTGAACAAAAAAGTCCATGACTATTCAAACAGTGCTAAGGTCATATGCCCACTTCATAAAGCTTTTAAAACTTATCAAACAGCAGACGAATTAGTTTTAAGCTTGGACCTTGGAATATCAGTAGCTAGCCTGTGGAAAAACTCTGCCCTGTGGGAAAATGGTTTTTCATTTAACATAATACAAAAACTGAAAAAATATGCAATACTTGAAGTTGTACAAAGAATAAAAAGTACAGTTAATAGCATTGCTAAAGTGCTTAATTCAGATTTATTAGCATTGTTAAAATACTTGTATTATTATAGTACAGATTATTCATGTTTGTGCATTCTTTTTTAATAATTCCCCTTGTTATACAATACAAAAAATAACAATCAAAATTTAAACAAAATGTTAAAGTTGCTTTAAATAAAAAAATTAAAAACATATCTCAGCTGAAACGCTTTGTAACCTTCAAAACAGTAGCCAATAGTTCCTTGATTCTTATAAAATGACTGCATCCTCATTAAATTATTGTTGAAAGCTCAACTAGGTTCAAAACACCTGCAAGGATACCCTTCAATCATTAAGAAACGTTAGCTTTAAAATGCTCTGAGAGCTACTACAAAATCCTACACACACTCAGAGTTAATGGAAGAAGCGGTTAACAAACCAGCACTTCATTAACCAAAACCTCCTCCATTTACAAATATTTCATACCGCCTTCACCCTTTGCTTTAATTTAAAATACCCCTGATATTGCAGCGACTCAATTTAATTGTACTGGAATTTAACTGCAGATCTTGCCTCCCCATCACAAGCTCTTTTATGATACATACAATTTACCCTTTTTAAAACCTTTTTTTTTCCAGTCACAATATGGGCTTTGATTTATCAGAGAAGTAGGGACTAATTTGCTCAAGCGACATGCAGGAAGTGTTCATGGTGTACCACAAATGTCACTAATCCTGATGATTAGTGTGACTTTAGGATCCATAATTTATTCGAAGTACTGTGCAACACGATGCAAAAAAAGATTGACAACTCCTTAACCCCATGAATATGCATTTGAACATCTGAATATGCATCACAGGCTGAAGATTCTCAAGATTCATACGAGTCACCGATACATAAAACTTCCTCTCAAAATCTTCAGGTTAGACCTATGAGCTTAATTATAGTTTCTACATATTCCATTACATCTTTAACGCAATAAACTTTTTGTACATCTAGACTCAACATTTCACAGGGGTTTACAGAAGGATAATTTAACATGATTGTAAATCAACCCAAAAAACTGCAGCAAACAAAAGTTTTAATTAAGTAATTAAACTCTTTAGTGAGCAGCTTCAACTTTTAGCACACCTGCAAGGTGAAAGGCGGCATGAAAAAAACACCTGATTCAGTCCAAGTGCTGAGAAACTTCAGGCTCTCTGTCTTGTTTGTGTTGGAGCAGGGTATTTTATTGTTTTGGTATACAGTATCTGTACCACTTCAGTTATACAAGGCCTCTATAGAACTACTCAACATGATCGCATGCAACACTGCATCACCCGTAGAGATGAACCACTAAAGCAGATTTCGAAGGTATGCAGAATTCCAGATATAATGCAAACTACCACCACTGTAATCCAATTTGTACAAAATGGAGAGTGTGCAAATGTGTGTATCAAGGCTGGCTGATTCCTGCCATCCAACAGCAATAGACTACACCACACCTGGTGTTCAAGTAAATACAAAAACAGGGCTTGAAATTAACTTTTCTAGTGGATGGAAAAATCTACCGGCAACACAGATATTTTACCGGCCAACATTGTTCCGGGGGGTGACGACGACAAAAGAAAATGCAAAAACAAGCAACATTTATGAGCAGTCTGAATGGGGTCTGAAACAATCTGCCCATGAGTGAAGATACAGCTTCTGAGATGTGCTGGGGATCTGCCCTCTCAACAGACTGCATGCACATAATAGCTCCTCTGTGCCAGCACTATCGGTTGAACCATCTGACATCACTGACAGGAACTTTGCACCTTTTATTTTCTCTTGCAGCTGCCTTCTTTCCTACTCTTGCTTGTTTGCCATTCCTGTAAGTACTTCCTAGATTGAGCCCATTCTGTTTATCAACCCTATATTATTAAAAATAATTGAAATAGGATCTGCTAATCATTTGTTTTTTCAAGCTTATAAACAAGTCAGTTCAAGATAAAATTGATCCCAGTAAATAGTAAATTCACCAAAATTCATCATTAAGGATACGATTTTGTCACTGTGATTTTTAGTACATTTTACAGGCGAGTAGCGGAAAAAAACAGGAATGCACAAAAATGTCACGGAAAGGTTGCCAATTAATGTAGGTTTAGCTACATCAACAAACACAAGAGCTTTTAAAATAGTACACCAAAAAAATAATATAAAAGACTATTGGTTTTTACTGCTGGCAAGTTTAAATGTTACTTTATTGTACAAAACTAAGATAAAGGTCCTTTTACACCAACGTAACTTTTTTTTTTTTAAGAATACTGTACGATGCAGGCTTTCACACCGCGTAGTGAAACAGACTGAAATAAACTGTGTTCATATTTCTCTGTGCGCGACCGGCGTAAATGTACATAAATATACAAAAACAGCATGTAAAATTGTTTTATCGTGTTCAAAATGAAACGATATATATTTTTGCTTCAATAATAAGATTGAGACGTTTTAATTGGTTGTTTCTAAGTAGCCTACAGAGCACTGCCCCTTTAAACATAAAAACAAACAAAAAACAGAGTTGAAAGGTCAAATCACAGGCAGCACCACGTCCAAGAAACAGGGCATCACAAAAATCAGAAAAAAATATCAGAAACAGGATAAACCTCTCATTTTATCTACAGGAAATAAAAAAAATATGTTCAACGGCAATCTAAAGTATTTTGTTTAGCAATGTTTAGTTTTCGAGAAAGAGTATTTATTTTCAACAGACTACTTGGGTACAGCTACATTGTATGAAAAAAAGTTTCAAGAAATTTCATTAATATTTTTGGAAGATGCAAGCCCACTTTTTTGTTTCAACAAATAAATTAACAAGCACTGTATGTATGTGAAGATCACAACTGACAGTAGATCACAACCGAGAGTTTACATTAACATACAATCTGTTCATTTACATGCTCGCTCAGCTACAAAATACAAATCTCATTCTCTGAATGCTGTAAATGCTGTGTGCATATACTTTATTATTATTATTATTAGTAGTAGTAGTAGTAGTCGTAGTAGTAGTAGTATTATTATTATTTAGCAGACGCCTTTATCCAAGGCGACTTACAGAGACTAGGGTGTGTGAACTATGCATCAGTTGCAGTGTCACTTACAACTACGTCTCACCCGAAAGACGGAGCACAAGGAGGTTAAGTGACTTGCTCAGGGTCACACCATGAGTCCGTGGCTGAGGTGGGATTTGAACCAGGGACATCGTGGTTACAAGCCCTTTTCTTTAACCACTGGACCACACAGCCTCCCATATACAACCAAACAATTTACAGATACTCACATATTTGTATGTTCAGTGCATGACATACTGCATTTTAAAGAAAATAAAGGCAATGTATAACCAAATGTGTTTTTACATCAATTTCCAAGATTTCAGACTTTTGTTCAAATTCACGATTTTCACGATTTCCGTGACCTCTGTGACAAAATCGTATCCTTATTCATCACAAATAAGAGTTTACTTTGTTTAACATGGTTGCATTATAGTTTACTAGCAGCCATTTGAATCCCTTTTTCAGAGTTTGTGTCACGCAAAACAACAACAACAGAAAATATTGGACGTCCTATACTAGATTTAAAAAAAAAATCTTGTAGCACAGTAATAATATTAACAACAACAACAACAACATGGTGGACCTGGGGCACTTCGTAATATACAATGTGTTTAAAACAGCAGTCGCTGTATTAAAATAAAAACTTCACCAGTTACACTTTCAGTGAGTTCAAGATACAGTTTCCAGTAAATAGTAAATTCACCAAAATTCATCGTAAATACCAAATCAGAATTTACTTTAACGTGGTTGCATTATAGTTTACTGCTAGCAATCATTTGAACCACTTTTTCAGAGTTTGTAGCACGCAAAATATTATTATTATTATTATTATTATTATTATTATTATTATTATTATTGTTGTTATTGTTGTTATTAATAGTAACAGAAAATATTGGACCTGCTATGCTATATTTAAAACAATCTTGTAGCACAGTAATAATAATAACAATGTGTTGGACTTGGGGCACCGTAATATACAGCAGCTGTATTAATTAAAACTTCTCCGGTTACACTTTCAGCGAGGTTAAAATACTCACAAGTTGATTACATTTGTTCAGCAATTGATACCCATGCGTTCTCCTTTTTCATCTGATCTTTATAATCAGCTTTATCGACTGCATATAGGCAGGGATAAACACTGAGCAACTTCAACGAACAACCGCTCATCCATTTTAGCATTGTAATAACCATAGCGACGAGGTCAAAGTTCATACTGCAGTCTGAGCATGGCGATTGCCGGTAGAAAATATAAACTGCACGGCGACACGACAGCGACGATCGCAGGTCGCCTTGCTCTTTGACAGTCGAGCGATTTTTTTTTTTTTTATAAATTTACGACTACCACCCCTGTGCTAACTTGGGAGGGCGAAGACGAACACACGCTGTCCTCCAAAGCGTGTGCCGTCAGCCGACCGCTTTTTTTCACACTGCGGACTCACCATGCAGCCACCCAAGAGCTACAGCGTCGGAGGACAACGCAGCTCTTGGGCAGCTTACAGGTAAGCCCGCAGGCGCCTGGCCAGACTACAGGGGTCGCTGGTGCGCGGTGAGCCGAGGACACCCTGGCCGACCTAACCCTCTCCCCCCGGGCGACGCTCGGCCAATTGAGCACTGCCCCCTGGAAGCTCCCGTCCTCGGTCGGCAAAGGAATAGCCTGGACTCGAACTCGCGACGTCCACACTATAGAGCGCATCCTGCACTCCACGTGGAGCGAGTCGAGCGATTTTAAGTGCACAAAAACATACCCACCACTGTGACGTATAAGTATGTGAAATTTACCCGCCACAGACCAAATTAACCCACGTTTGGCGGGTGCTAAGTTCGAACCTTGCAAAAAGCATCCAAAAATATTTGAGAATATTTACACTGATCAAATACTTATAGGAGATGGCAGATACAATAAGCAGTGCCCCTAAAACTGTGGACAGTTGGCAGCCTTGATTGCGATAGCCTCTTAGCATGTAAACTAGCCTTCATTTGTGATCTACACAGCTGTCAAAGCTGAATTACTCCTAATGCAGAAGATTCATGTAAATTCAAAGCAGGGTTCCAGAGGGAAAATAACAATTCATTTAGCCATTGCATTAATCCAGTGCACCAGTCTTTCAGGAACTAATGAAATTTGGACATAATGAATTAAAGTGATTAATATTGTGCATGTGTATGTCTGGGTAGAGACTTTAAAAATGGCTTGAAATCTATACACATTTTAAAAAGGTGTAAAAGACAGTTATCAGGCTACATCAAATGGAACTAAAATGTGGAGTTTTACTGTCTAACCTTCCATTATTCCTTTTTCTTAATTGTCCTGTCTTTTAAAAGTGCAATGATCAGCTTTTAAAAATGCACAGTAAAGTGTTTTATCGTCATAATGAGGTAGACGGTAGCCAGGATTAAGAGACAAAGCTAGATACGTTCCGCCTTCAATAATGAATGCAAGAGCAGTTGGAATTTAATTATTGGGAATACAGTACAAAGAATGCATCAGAGCCACATAACCGTAGCTTCAGGGCTGCATTTTATAAAGAGGAAGCCCACTTTTAGTTCTGGGCTATACATTAGTATAAGAGCATATTTTATATCTACAGGAAAGCATTTCACATATACAGTAATGTGTGTGTTATAGTATAGTTACATCAGTATAGCTAGACAGAAGATCCCTTTAATGTAAAGTTCACAATTGAAGGGAAACTTGCATAGTTTTATGTTCTGAAATACACTGCTGTGTACGTGAAAGACCAAATTGTTGGCTCTATATATTATTGATGACTGTATAAAGTCCGTTTTCCTCTTCAGGCATTTAAATTGGCACTTTGCAATTTATTTTTTAAAAAGTGTGAATGCACTTGTTAGGATCCAAAGTCAAAATATAATCCTGTCTGCTAAAAGATAGGAATCATGATGCAAACATTATTTTGGGTTTGATCACAGTAAGGTTGTATTTTGCATTGGGATATTACCACATACAGTACATTACATACATTACATTAATAAGGTACTGTATATAACAGCTTAAACATTTAAATACTAACCTAACCAACTGTTTGGAAAATGAACAGCTATGCAATGCATTTCCCAACAGGTTAGAGAAGACCTGAATGAGTAGTATACTATTACACACAGTTTGTATTTCATAGTCAAAGCAGAAGGAATCAGATTATTGCTAAATTGCATCTGACAAGGGAATCAAAAGCTGTCAAACACAATGACATGGCTCCCTCTTCTCAGGGAAGAAAACAGCTGACCATGCTGGCAAGGTGACAAAAGCGCAACTGCTCTGATAAATTAATTAATTTACTTATGATAAATTAGTGCCTTCCATATTACAGCTTTCATTTACAATTATGTCAATCGTTTGGCCAAGAAGAGAATATTGCAGAATCTTAAGGAATAAAAGATTAAATAACTACACAATGTGCACTGTGCTTTACCTATGTTTAAACTTCTGATCAAATAGTTTTTCTTCCTGTGAATCCCATCCATCCTTGTCTATAACTATAATGCAAAGATGGGCTCCCGAGTGGCGCATCCAGTAAAGGCGCTCCGCGCGGAGTGCAGGATGTGCCCTATAGCCTGGAGATCGCAAGTTCGAATCCACAGCCGACCGTGACCGGGAGTTCCTAGGGGGCGGCGCACAATTGGCCGAGCGCTGGCCGGGTATGGAGGGCTTAGGTCAGAAAGGGAATCCACGGCTCACCGCTCATCAGCGACCCCTGTGGCCGATAGGGCGCCTGTGGTTCTGCAGTGGAGCCACCAGATCTGTGTTGTCCTTCTGCACTATGGGTCTGGTGGCATCACTGTGAATCCGCAGTGTGAAAAATTACGGCTTGGCAGGAGCACATTTTGGAGGACGCGTGCTCCAGCCGCCGTTTCCCGAGTCGGCGGAGGGGTTGTGAGCGGAGCCGAGGATACAGATAATAACAATTGGGCATACTAAAGGTGAGAAAACCGGGGTAAATTTATATTAAAAAAAACAAAACTATAATGCAAAGATGAAGGAGTTTCAGAAATGGGTAATACTGAGTTTAACTACTGCAACAGGTGTACAGATTGCAAAAATGCTGTTTCCAAGACTTCTCAATGGAATTACACTGTCCGACTGTGACAGCAGACACCTAGTATGGTCTTTGATTTGGAAAACTGAGGCATCAGCAGAAACAATGACCCAAGAGTCACACAGGTTTATCAGCAAACCCATTTCCATCCTGGCAGAGAAGCACAATGGTGCGATTTCTCAGAAGCCATTGCTAACTAGAGACCAGCAGAACAGAATTGTGATTCTGAACAATGAAAAAGGATGTCGTGGTTAATGCAAATGATATAGCCTGCAATTTGAAAGTTCTGGAGACAGGTGTCTTGCATGTAAAAATATGAGTTTGTTAATCTGTGTGCCAGGTGCCTGACAATGTAAACCTCACCTTTAAATTCAAACAGAGGCACTGTTTAAGTATTTTCTTCTTCATATTATACCTTAATCTTTATATTCCATACCTTTCTGTAAACATATTTGCATGTAAAAACCATATCCAAACTCTACACAAAGTAATACAAAATGGTTTTAAGCCCTCTGCAGCTCCATGCTCTTTAGACAGTGTTTTTCACATTGTAACCAAGTGTGTGAGAAACATGATCCAGAATGGGCTAAGGAGGTAATGATGACACTTACAAATTGTGTTAATGTTTCCTTAACCTGTTTCCACCCTTACAGTATCTCAAAACCAAGTCCATCACAGTTTCTCAAAGCCCACACAGTGAGGACTAATTTCCTCCTGTTAAAAAGGAATAGCATTTGCGTTCCATTGCAGTAGTAAATTAAAGGAAATACAAGCAAATCCTTTGCTAAATTTTGAACAGATGTCTAAGTTTTGGAAACGGGTTCGATTAGGTCAGGTACAGAATCTCCCCTTAAGCTGGGGAATGAAGCAAGCATCTCTTAGAACTCCTATTTAAAATCAAACTAAATAAATCAGATGTTCCATTCATTCCCAAATAGATAAAGGATCAAGTTTCAGGAATTACCATTATCCCAGTGCCACTAGGGAGATCCCCTTCAATCCCAATTACAGTGCCCAATTGGATGTGGAAAATTACTAATTCGGTTGCCAAAACATTTAAGCAAAGATCGCACACGATGACTGGCAAGGTCAACACACATTGGACATATCACTATAGCTGCCAAATACAGGGTTTGAAGTAAATTTGCAGTTAGGCAGAGTTTCTTGTTAAGTAGTAATTTTGAAACCTGTCAGCTAGAATAATTAACACCTCACATACATATTAAAATGCAAAATACAAATGCAACAAAATTAGTTTTTCTGCACCCTAAAATGAAGAATAAGAAGTTGTTAATATAAGGAAACATTAGTTAACAGAAAATAAGAATGCACTGAAACACTGAATTCTTCTTTTGTTCCTTGCGTTTCTAAGGTTCCTGTACGTTCTTGTAAAATGTACCTTCTTTTGAAGCTGCATTTATGTTATGTAGTCTCCGGTATATAATAAAATATCCATGCCTACCGCCTAATGTGACGGAAATATACATTAAAAAAAAATAACAGGCTCAGCACACACTACAGAGATGTGTTGTTTTTTCAATATAGCATAAGAAACCTTATCAGAAGTCGGGTTGAGAAAGCCCAGAACAGAAGACTAGGGGCACATTTCTGAGGAACAAAAGAAATAATGTATTGTTGATCTGTGACAACTGTCTCCAAACCCTGCCAATAATATCAGATTAGACACAGAAAGTTCAGTATACTGACGAGTTTTAAAGCGAGGTCTGGCAGAAAATAAATCACCTTCCCTTTACCACAGAGCTTGTTGATGTTTATTACAGAGGAATTGCATACAGAGGGGAAAAAAGTGCATTTATAATGGTTTACTACATTCCCGGAGCCTGGGTTATGAAACATCAATAGAATCTATGTTCGTATCCTTTCCATACTAATAAGATTGATTACTGCTGATAAATTACCCTGTTACCCAGAGCTCTGGTAATCAAACAAATTCAACGTCTATAGATGGGTAGACCTGCATTTTGTTGTTGTTTTTTTGTTGCTGTTTTTTGCATTGCTAAACAGCTAGGCTTATCCAGGCATAGAATTAAACATTTCCTTGTCATAGCAACTAATGGTGTTCCATATTGCTTTGAATAATAAGAATCTAGCTGTGGCATGTTCTGTATGAACTGCGGGGATAAGTAAGTGATTTTGTTGTTGCAAGGCAGAACAAAGCATTCAATATTCTGAAGCCACAGGAGACCAGCGAGTACTTTTAAATTTTTTAGAAATCTTACAACATCTGAGTGTGTAAAGCAGGAGAACTGCTTCCTCAAACTGGACTGGCTTTCAAAACAAAGAGACACCAAACATTTACGAATTTACCAGTATGCCAAAACACCTCTAAAATAAATAAATAACATTGTTTGCTGGTGTAATTACTGCATTCAATTCAAAGTATACCTCAGTCAAGTGCTACACCAACGGCTTAGTTTAAAAACACAGCAATATTTACAAATGGTTCTCTGCTCTCTGTATATGGCAACTATATAGAAGTAGGCCAAGAATAGCTGCCTTTCCATTTTCAGGTCTGCACCTTTTGTAGAAATCAGCTTGTCATACCAGTGTTTACTGCATACATTCTTTCCTTTGTTTTACAATATATAAGCTCTTCCCATCAACATTATTTTGAAACCATTTCCATGTTAGTTCATTCAGAGGTAATTAGCTTCAGACATTTTAAAAATAACCACTCGTACGTGTTGTTTGAAATGTAGCACTGGAACAAGACAGTGGTATTTTCACAGTGGCTTTTTAGTAAAAATATGACATGGTTACTAAAATCAGCTTTTGCAGCATTTCTGATTTATGTTTATATTATTCACGTGAATCATAAATACTTCGCTAGGAAAGCAGCTTTCCCACAAAAATACTCACTCTTACTGAAACCACAGCTTCAACTCTGCTTAAAACTGTTAACTTAATATTAACCATGCATAAACAAAAACTAACATGTTAACGTGCTTAGGAACAATATGCACAGACATTTGCTTAAATCAGCCTTATTCTATTCTACTGAGTAACAAAATCTATTATTTTATTCAAGAAGTATCCAAGCATCCAACAGTGAAGTGCTACTACATTCACCTGCTGCCCTACAGTACCTAGTACCTATGCATACCTGTATATAAGCTGTTTTTGATGACTGAGCATTAAAGCACACATAGGCTAAATTATTTGTCTGAACACCATTTCAGACAGCAAACCCACACTTTTAATTTAGCAATCTACAAAATCAGCCTGAAATTACTGATTACTACAACCCATAGAGACCCAGTTGTTGCTCTGTTGCTGTTTTTCAGATGTGCATTATTCTGTTGCAGAATCATGTATGGGGATGTTAGTGTTAATTTGAAACTTTTTAATGATCTTTATCTACTAAAGAAAATGGAAATGTGTTATTACTTTCATGGATTGAACGGGCAAGCTTTTCGTTTTTTTAATAGTTTAGCTGTGAAGTATAGCATGGTTTGAAGCAATTCTAATGAAACATGAAGATGTACAGAGTACCGTAGATTAAGGCATTGTGATTTGACCCCAAAGTTATCTCTAGAATAGGCTGATGCAAACACAATCACGAATTAGTTCAGTGTCAGTATGAAAAGTTTAAAAATCACTAAAATGTGTTTCCATAAATGTTAAATCTGGTATATCTCTTTGTTTTCCATTGGCAAGACAGCAATTCCAGTTCATAGTCACTTCTGTCAGAGTTACAAGCTTAGCACACATTAAATAACAAAAAATAGTCATGACAGGTTCATGAGGATTTAAAAAACTGAACACAGATTATTTAGCAAAATGAGGAATTTTACATGTACCCAAGTTAAAAATAGATAAACCGAGTTTCTGACTCAGTGTTTCATTACGTCTTGAAATAGGGGATACTGGCATCCATCACCTCAAATAATTTTTTTCTTCAATGATTCTTTGAATACATCTGTGAATGACTTTAGCATGTAGTTTCTTTGTTTTGCAACCTCAAGTGTAACCACCTGCATTTTCATGAGCTCCTGCATCTGCCTTTTCTGTTCCACTGCAAAGTCTTGCAATTGAAGTACTACTGTTTGTTTGTTTGTTCTCTCCAATATGATTTAAGTCTTATAGTACATATATCATTTTGTTTACAATGTGCTCTTGGTTAGATTGAAATGTAACACTACAAAAAGTACCTAATTTTAGTAAAGTTCTCTTATTCTAACGTCCCCTTTCTGCCACACAAAAAAAAGGGTTTAAAGTTTTTGGTGTAGCCTATACTGCTGTGCTTTGGGAAGCCTAATAATTTCGCAGAAACAGCAAAACTATTAAAAAAACAGTATTACATATAGTTCACTTTTAACACAGCGCTATTTGTCCATTATTTTTCTTTTTAAATGCAGTTAAGAAAATATTCCTTAATGTAAGGCCGACCTAACAAACAATAAGAAGCTGAGCGTTTCGAATGTTGCATGCGACGCTGCAGTATCACTTCGTTTAAAAAGGTACAAATAGTCAATTAATTACACTGTTAACTGAAATATTTTTTTTTACAAAACAGATTGCATACAGATATGTTGGTCTAAAAGTTCAATATGTGGGGAAATTACACTTCAGCCACCACACTGGTATTGTACCTCCGCCATTTTGAAACAGCCACCGAGTAAATACCTCAGAATGTTAGCTAACGTTATGAAGCGCTCTCGGCGTGCAGGTCTTTCAATAGAAAGTGCCACGTAACGCTCTGGAGCACTCTGCCTATTGAACGCACCCCTGGTCTCAACCATGGTGATTGTTGCTTTATAGCAGCAAGGTGCATTACCTATAGAAAACTTTGGGGACTTTCACCATCCCTTCTTGCAAAGCAAATCTCTCACAGCCCTCCTCCCTTGGTTCTCAAAGGAATTTCTTACTGTAGCCGTTTAATATCTTATTGGGTTTGGTTTATTTCATTCTTGGCTAAATATTTACCAGGTTAACTAACTAATGCACTTTTTAATCACAAGGCTGCTTCTGAATAAACTAGAAACTGAAAGTGAGGGGATTTTAGAAAAGTTCACTTGGGGTGTACACCTGTAATTCCTGCCCCTTCTGCCACTGAGTTAATAAACAGGAAATCTTACCTGTACCCTATAAGGTATAACAACTACACAACAAGGTTGAATGCAAATGAGCTTGCTGTACAATGCAGTTGAAATGTCCATGTAAACACAATTTCCTTAGAATGGATTTATTAAAAACACTGATTCAGTAATTGTTTTGTGTCACTATATCTTTAAAGTACATACAGTATATCCTAAGAAATCTTTATAGCATTTGACCATTAATGTGCTTTAATGACAAATAAAAACCTTCAGATTACAGAAGATCTGTAAGAAATAACCATCATACCATATGATTGTTCTCCAAGTATTAAATATTGGACCATAAAAAAACAACACAAAGCTCAATAGATATGAAACATGACTGCAATATCATATGAGATCATCAACTCTGAACAGGAAACAGTTAAGCCTAATCTCCCCCAAGCTATTATTCCTCATATTTACTGCAGATGTTTTTCACCTCACGTTCACTTTTCAGCTGAAACAATGTTCCCCCCTCCTGATTCTAATTAAGGGACATTTCCTCAGATTAATGCCGCTCTGGGTCTGGCTAACTTCCTGCTGGAAGACGATCATGAAGCAGCAGCACAGAATAACACACTGCTTGAGCAGTGGGGTTATGGTAGCTCAGCGCTCTCCCTTGCTGCAGAGCATTCAGGGACTGAAACCTTTGTAAAGCCTGAGGTTTGAACTGAACCCCTTGCTGGGGAGGCATGCTGTAGGCTTCCCAATATCAAAGCCGGTAGCTTACCAGCTGCCCAGCACCACGATCTTGTACAGAACAGGTTGTCAGCACCACCTAGCTCTTCACAGTTAAACTGCAGTTCACACTTCACACTTTTTCCTGTTTTATCAACTTCTTGTGGCAAAGTGTAATATCTGATAATCATTTACAATGTCTGAGTGTGCAACATGGCAGCTTGAAAAAGCAGTTTATGCTGCCATTTTTCGCAACTGTTACAAACCAGTGTTTTAATTGAATGTCCTGTTGGAATAGTAAGTCATGTTAACAAATCCCAATGTTCTGTTCATGCCCCCCCCCTTCCTACCCCTATGTTAATAATGTTAATGTTTTTCCCCCCTTGTGTTTAAAGATGAGATTTTTAATTTGCCATACCCCACAATCATGTAAAACATTATGTTGAAAATAATTCCCTCAGTTATTTGACAGTAAAAGATAATAAAAGGACTTTAAGCATTACAGATTTATTAAAGGGGATAGACTTTTCTTCAAAATGATGTTTCACATTTTAAATCAAGTGCTCTTACAGCTCAAAATGGAATATATATGGGTTTTTATTTGTTTTAAATATTGCCAAGAGCAAACATCAATGCTGATGTTTTGTTCCCCCAAGCATTAGGAAGGTACTGTTCTGAAAAGCCATTAAACATAACCAGAAACTTAAATATGCTGATCAGAGGGTTAAGATGTTCTGGTCATGCGCCAAGCACAGGAGACCAGACTGGGGAAAGACTGATGGACTCACCTCTGGAGAAAAGGTCTGCAATCCATATCAAGTGAATCAATAATTGTAAGAGAAATGGCTGTTTAATAGGCCACACACAAGTGGATGTAGTTAAGTAACTAGTACTGCATTATGGCAGCAAGGGTATTCGACTTCCAAGTGGAACTGAATCATTTAACCCCAACTTATCTATCATAACCATAGCAGTAAAGAAATTGAGCTAGGTTGTTTTTTTTTTTTTATCTGTGGACAAACGTAACCCTTTGCAGGGATGGAAATAAGACTCCCATTGCACAGCAGTTTGAGCCTTTCCTGGTTTTACTATGAGTTTAATAAAGATTCATCTGGGCTTTTTAGCTATACCCTGGGGCTAATCAAGCTTGTAGTAAAACCTGGAATAGGTAAAACTGCTATACAATAGGACTCTTATTTTCATCCCTGCTTTGAACCGCCAAGGCCTAATGCTGACAATGACTGCCTTTCACAAGTAGGGATCACTATTGTGCAAAAGATTGTTGATTTCTAGGATGCAATAAGAATCAAAACTGGTAAATAGTAACCTTGTTGCAAATATAATTCTCTACAGTGTATTATATTCCAAATTAGACCAGTTATAGTACTTTAGCCATAAACCAGCGATCCAATCCAACAGCAAATTTCATTTAAATGCCTACTCTCTAACTATCAACTCTTGATTGGTTTGAGTCTGACCAGAGTATCTGTTGGTGCCAGCTTTTACATGTGCCTTAATGCAACATGCTGTGTGTTTAAACAGTATGCACCTGTATCTCACAAGCTCTTTAATGCCCCTGTAACTACCAAAGAACTAAATGAAATCATGTATCCAGCTTGGAAAAATATGACCCCCAGGAGAATGAAGTGCATCACATACTATTAGTATACTGCTGGCATACTACTGGAAATTCAATAATTGGAGTCTTTTCCAGCAGCCCTTCAGCTATTTCTCTGATCATCCCTCTTTTCCTGGTGTTCAATGACAGCTCCAAACACGGCTGCTGTAAATGAAGAAAATATGATTGCAGGGGAAATGTGTTTAGAGGTAATGATGTTTACCTTGTAGCCAATTCTATTTCTGGATTCAATGTAAAAATAGTAATTAAACCTTATGCAAAGCCCAATTCTTTCTGACTATCTAACCACTGTTCCAATGTTAAACTTCCAATTAAAAATCTGTCAGGTAAAAATGTGAACGTCATGCATGTGACCCATAAGCCGACTTTAGATTTGCCATTCTGCAGTACTTCATATCATTATATATATATATATATATATATATATATATATATATATATATATATATATATATATATATATATATATATATATATATATATATATATATATATATACACACACACACACACACACACACACACACACACACACATTGGAGTTGTCGGGCAGGTTAGCACCAGTAGCAAATACAGCTTTGCTAACAATGTACTTCATAAAACCTGTGTCTGATAATGCAGTATCTATTTAATAAGATACTGAGAGGTTGTTTTGGGGGTTTGTTTTGTTGTTTTTATACTCAATATTATTACAGTACTTTGAGTCAGTCACCTTCAATATAAATTTAAATTTGTTGGTAAAAATGTGTTGGTCTTTTATGTTAAAACTAAAGATTTTATCCAAACAACACCAGAGACAAGGACACAGGGGTGCTTTTGCGACTTCACAATCAATGAAAGAAAGGGGGTTTTAGTATACTGGGCTCAAAATTAGTTAGCAATAACACACAACAGGGTGCCCAGTCAGACCAAGACAAACAGACACATCAAAATCACCAGAAGTCTGTATCACAGTACAACCAGACCGGACACCTTGGAGTGTGCTACTGTGCTCATTAAATAGCTTGACATAGTTCTTACTAATGCTGCTAGCCAATCATATTGCTGGAATTTTGCAAGCCATTTTCAAAGTTATGATTAAACAATACCTAGTGGAAAAGTTTAACACGCAAATATAGATATGTTATATTTTCAAAGTTATGATTAAACAATACCTAGTGGAAAAGTTTAACACGCAAATATAGATATGTAAATATGTATACAATTATAATGTACAGTATACCACTGTGTTCCAGTATAATATTAAAAGCAACCTTAGAAAGTAGTACATAAAGGTATAGATTTTTTTTTTTTGTTCTAAATGATAATCCTCATTTGTTTATACACTAAGCTGTATCCTACAACAAAAATATACCTTATTAGATGTTATGGTTGTAAAGCTTATGCCCCTGGCTATATTGGTGCAAAGCCAATGCCACAAGAAAATCCTCCAGAATGCAGGGAATCAATCTAAAGAACTGTACACCAGTGCACTGAAACCTATCCATTAATCTTGATGTATGAGTCTAAAAATACAAACATGAATACAAGAGCCTGGATTTGTTGTATTCACAGATCCTGTGCAGCGCAGTGCTGACAATATTCACGAAAACCTCTGAGTGTTTCAATTGTGTTTTATTCTTTTTGTTTACGTGGAATATTTACCAATATAAATACAGTATCAGAAACTCAAAAAAGTGTAAATGAATAAAAATACTTTTGAAATGGGGTTACGGTACTTGGCAGGGCTAAACATTTATCTAAAAGGTGTGTTGCAGTACTGTAGTTACAAATAATCAACAACCCTGTGCTGCTTTACTTTCACTATTACAGTAGCTTTGAGGGTACAAGGTTTGAAAAATAGGTCTTTTTTGTTTTCTCCACCCCATCCAAAGCCTGGCAGACTGTTCCTTTTTTATGTGCCGAGTTTAGAGACTCCAAAATTACATTCCCATACAGATTTGTGTTTTTGACACCAGTTTAATGAACAGAGTGTTTTGATTTACAGTTGAAAGCGTCATACTCCAATCATCCAGATGCTGTGGATTAGATTGCAGCCCTTTGAACCTCTGCAAGGATTTCTAGGTTTCTAATGAGAAGCTGGTTTTCGTGTTTAGTTTGTCTAGTGCCTTGGAAATGTAGAAAGTGCTTGCTCTCAGCCAATCTTATTTTACGTAAACCTCAATCCCATCTGCCTCCATTACCAATAATCCGCCCAGCCTGCCAGAGGCTATTCGGTCTCAAACTGGCTTATTTCTTTGTGCCTTTATTAGCAATACCACTGGCTCAGGTTTTAATATCATTCAGTAGCTGAGAGGTCAGCAATCCTATACCCCTGCCACCCAGAAAGTGTACGGTTCACGTAGACTTAAAGCTCATTCATCTCATCAAAATATTTGTAAATGCCATTACTTTGGCATACAGCACAAAGGAGGTGGAGTGGATTGAGGTGAGAGATCGTGTGTCCATTACGCTGTCCATATTAGAACACATTAATACTGACAATCCATCAGGCCACTGGAATTAGCCTGCTCAAACACTAATACAATCATATCTACAACAGGGCCCAAACCATATTTTAACTCCTGGTGAACAGGCTCGATTAAAAAAGTGAGAAAGTGGTCGCCACACAAAAGCATTCAGAAACCAAACATATTCCGTGTTCTTGCGAAACCACAGGGTAATACATGCACCTCAAAAAAGTGATGTGGGAACAAGCGTGCACTTTCAACCAAATGACTGTACAGCCACTGTCTCGTTTTAATGACGTGTTGGAAACAATTTATAAGCGAGGTTTGTTAAGCCCACAAAGAACCTGGGTTTTATTTGTGTCTTTAAAATCTATATATTGAAAAAAAATATGAATATCTACAGTATGTGACCCATAGCTCTTCACCACCAGCTGCAATGGCTGTGAATTTCACATTTCAAAGCCGTTGACCCTAACGCGCTTTGATCTTAACGCATGGAATGAAATGAGGTCTGAACCATTGGTTGTACTCTTTCAAAATTGCATGGCTTTGGAATGTCGGCAGCCGATCCGAATGCAGGAAATTTCCTATATATACACAGTACAAATGTCAACAGCAACTCTTTGTAACAGTACAAAAGACATGTCTACAACTACTACACACAAAACCATCTATTAATTAAGCATTAATGTCTGACACATCAGTCGTTACCTGCTAGAAAAGTGACAAATACAATAGTTAGGCCAAAGGGTGATAAACAAAAGAAAGTTTGAAATCAGCAGTGCAAATTAAAAATGCAATTAAAATCTGTTTTACCCACTGATGTGTTGCATACAGTATACCGTACCTTCCTGTTTAGAATACCCAGCTGTTGTTTCACCGTAGACTCCTCAATATTTCAAATACCTTCCGATGTAGCCATGCAGACCTATACAAAACTCCTGACCCAGTGTGGCTGGCTTTGTGGAAATGCATTAGTTGTGGTATTGTATAGAGTAATACTAAATCCACCCCTCCCATCCACTACAAAGAAAAGTTTCCATTTCAAACCTATTGAAGCCTAGATGTAGGCAAATATGCCCCAGTACATTTTCAACAAACTGCAACACAGAAAAATCTAAGTGCTGTGAGATTGGTCAGCATGGTTGATGTCAATAGAACTTTACAGCATCTTTGGCTCAGATTTGTGTGGAGCTTTTTTATTTTTATATGAAATATTGACATTCAATGTTTAGTGATGCACTATTGTAACATCTTCAACACAGTCAACTATGGTTTTAAAGGAACTACAAAATAATTAACCTGTACCTCAGATATTCTAATCCGATATGCTCATTTCCAGTGGGCTCCTGTTTCTATCTATTTTCCTCTCACTGGGACAAGCGTGCAAGTGTACAGGTACTGCTGTGACTTGCCTCAGGTCACAGATAGCTGGTACTGTACTTTAGCTCAGCATCTGCTAGTTTCCATTTCTCAGTTCCAATCAGAAGGCCAAAATGTCACTTTGCTGAGCTCCTTCCTTCACAGTCTGCAGCGTTATTTTCTCATTGTGAAGCAATACAGCTACCACAGAACACAGCGTGTATGTCTGGACATTGAATAAAGCCAATACAGCTGTTTCAATAGCAACATCGAACTAGGGAATACAGCTACTATAATTAAAGCTGAGTTTGCTGGCAACCTTCAAAGAATCTGGACCATGAATGTATTGAGTATTTGCCAATATGTCAGAAGCTGTTTTACAATTGTTCTAATAGCACATTTGTTTTTATCTGGAAACACAATGCTTTACTATACATTAACCATGTGGCCTGTCGCTTCCAGTGAGTCTCTTCAGTCATGGAGTCAGCCAGACATACATGAATAAACTCATTCATGCATACTGTACACTTATTTTGATGTCTTCTTGCTTTTTAATAATAGGATTAATGGTTATAATTAGGGCTGTATGTTTTCACGGTACAATGTGGCATATTTCATGGCAGAAAAAAATACTGTGTGGTGACAGTATTGAAAGGTGCAGTTGTCCAGGAGGGTCCAGCTCAGTCTACAAGTTGGTGACTGGGTGAAGGTGTTGTATGACAATAAAATGTTCCCTGGAGAAGTTCAGAACGTCTCTGATGATGGCGCACAAGTGAAGGTTATGCATTCTGCCAGACTGAACCCCTTCAAGTGGCCCTTCTGAGGACAGACTGTTCTATGAAGAAGAACATTGTGAAGAAAATCTCGCTACCCGTTCCAGTTCACGCCCGCAATAATTTAAAATTTGATGATTACTGAACTTTGTGATGTGTGGTTTCTATAGCAGTTGTTAACCAACCACATTCTGCATGCAACTTTTAAGATCCTTTCCTTTTTGAGTAGTTATATACTTGTCATAAGAACTGAGATTTTTAGTTTGATTCCAGTGTAGCAGATGCGAGTTCTTTAAGTTTACCATGGTAATCGATTTTTTGTTTTCTATCAGTTTGTAATTTTTAAAAACACACCTAAGTGAGGTTTTGGTAGTTTACAGTGTGACTGTAAACAAAGAAATGTAAGCTCCACACGCAAGTTCATAAGCCCTCAGCTCCAAGCTACTGCCTCTTGAAGCAAACCCTGTCACTTTTTACTCTTGATCTAACCCCAGACAATGCACAATTGAAGAATAATGGCAGTTCGGTTAGGACTATGTGGTACTTCAGCCACACCAAAGTGGCCATAAGCAATGCTGGAATGCATGACAAATGGAACTTCAAAAATTCAAAATCTGTGGATACCAAAATGTTTGCTTGGTTTTTGTACATCTCATCAACATATATCCAAAAATATTTGAGTGATTTTTTGGAGCCCACCCACGTAAGTTATTTCGGCCTAAACTGGATATAAATACCAAAATTTCAAATTTCAGAGGGGGTTAATGACCAGTGGGGGGACTTGAAGCCAAAAGTGTTTCACAAAATTTGGAAGAGTGGTCCCTAAGGTTCTTACAGCAATTCTAACATTTTAGGACCTGCATCCCCTACAGGGTAAAGGGTTGGGCTGAAGTTTGAATAAAACTCGTCACTTACCCCTCGTCTGGCAACTTGCCAAAAATGAGTTAATTGCTCCACATGATGGTAGAGTCTAAGGAGTCCAGGGTGTTTTTTTTCAATGCAAACTCCAAACCTATTTTAATATGCCTAAATCTGTTTTGGATCGCCTATTTAAAAAGTGTAATATTCAACATATCCGCTAACCAACTGGATTGTTTTTTTTATTCAGTGTTTTTTTTTCCTATGTTAATACTTCTTCCATAATGATAAACTGTTTGAGACATACAAAGTTCAATCCCTCAACTTACTTTTACCCAACCCTTATTACTTCAAATCAAACCCACCCCTTGGGGTTTAATTTAGAAAATATGAAATTATATTATTCTGGAGCAAAATTGACAGATAAAGGTGGAGTAATAAAAAAAGGATGCTTCAGGAGTTCATCGTTAATAAAATATGTACAATATTTCAGGTCAATAACAACTGAAAATCCCACAGCAGGTTTCTACAAGTAAATTATTTCTCCATTTTCTTTGTTAAAAACAGACAACAGACCTGGCATTTCAGTGTCATTTAACCCTTTCCCTTTTACCCTTCAACACCTTAATGCTGGCAGGTGGCAAAATAGATCTGACAACATCTGTACAAATCATTCACAATTATTTCTGACAGCGCTTCAAATCACTCTGCATGCTGTTACACACATGCATTGAAAGCACTGTACTGAATAAAGAAAGGGACATGGTTAATATCCACTTAATTAAAAATGAAAGTAGTATGTTTTTTTTTATAGAATATATATATATATATATATATATATATATATAGGCTTCAGTGAGTTACAGGAAAATCATAAATTACGAGACCGTCACAGAAACCAGAGGTAGAATTGTTTTCCTGTAACTCACTGAAGAAGCCCATCTACTATTTTTTATAATACATGGATACCCTTGTGATGCTAATATTAAAGAAGACTAGGTTCAGCAGTAGGGTTCACTTTTTTTTTTTAAATGTAGTGTTTCAGTGCTGTACAGACGTTCTATGTCGTTATCCGTTTCTCTGAGATACGAATGTATCAGCTTTACATTTTTTTTTTTGAAAATGATGGTCTCGAGCAGTCGAATGGGTCAAAGTTCAAGTATATTTTCCTCTAGAGGAATTATCACTTTGACGTCACTACTGCGGTATTATGCCTTTTTTTTCAGAATGGCTCAGGATACAAATACAGTGATAGATAGATAGATAGACAGATAGACAGATAGATAGATAGATAGATAGATAGATAGATAGATAGATAGATAGATAGAGATGTGGACTGGTGGGACAATTATGGGGTTTTAAACTTCAAATATTCTTTCATTTCAAATTTGCTGAAAAATCATAGTAAATCAATCACAAAGTAAAAAAGGAGATGCAGCAGAATGCATGATTTCTTTTTGATACCATATTTATAAATTATGTTATTTTGCCTCTGAAGACATTTCAAGAAGTGTTTGAATATTTGAACATATCCCAGCACTTAATTACATTGTAATAACTGGGTAACTACCCATGATTTCTGCTTTAGATGGCAACTTATTTGTAATTACATGGAAATGGCCTTGTAAACAACATTTTGCAATTTTAGGTCATTATTTCCTTGTAATTAAACACAAGTAGTTGCAGAATAGGAGATATTGCTAGTAACCTAGTTATTACATCTACATTGATAACAAAAAAGATTCAAATGCAAACCGATATACTGTGAACATAGGTGGTCTTTAAAATAGTTTTAAAATACAATATAAAGCTAATATAAAAGAGGAAACTCACTGGATCTTGAATAAATAAGAGGAAGACCTTTAGAAATGCATGTTTAATTAAAATCGAAGTCTCCAGATTTGCTTCAACCTTCTAAACCCTCGGTTAGCACTGAAGATGTGTGGACGTTTATCTAATGCTGTCAACAGCACTAAAAATAATAATGAGAGTGTTGAAGTAAGAGCTTCAGCTGCAGATAGCATCTCTGCTGCAAGGAAAGGTGAGTGTTTAATTAGGGTTCAGATGTGGTTTAATGAAGTGTGGAAACTCTGTCAGACCCTCTCTTTACCAGCAACAGAAGTCGTCTGCATGTACAGCACAACTAAAATGGATTCCTAGAGAAGACAGAAGACTAATAATTGCAACAAAACAAAAACAAATGCAAAAAAACTTTGTTGGCATAACTTTAGTTTGTCATGCAATTGGTCACTTCACTGGTGGTGCTCATAGAAGGATTGGGATTTAAAATGTTCTAGTTAGCGTTATCTAGAAACAAGACGTGGGAAAACAGGCTTTGTATTCCTGAGAAACAAATGCCATGGGGCCATAGAATAAAACATCATTTCCAAATAGTAACATTCAGGTGACAATTAAGTAGCGTGTTGGAGACGAGATGTTTTAAAAACAAGAAGAGAGATCACTGAAAGAAAGTACAAGTACCCTTCTAACTACTCTGCGTAGAAACTGCTTTGAAATCACGTTACCTGAAAAAACAGGTGTGGGAAAACAAGTCTTATTTCATGCATCACTTTCTCTTTTAATTGCAAGTTAAATATAATTGGGTATCACACCTATTGATTAAATTTGATTCTGCCAACTAACCTGGTTGAATTTCTCTCTCTGACCTATTTATATATATATATATATATATATATATATATATATATATATATATATATATATATATATATACACACACACACACACACACACACCATTGCATTTAGCATAGCTCTTCAGATTATTTTGAAGAATATGTCAAATAAAGTGCATAGCATGCTGAAAGGTTATCCTTACAATTTATTGAAATTACATTTACTGCATCTTAGAGTAATATGTACTGCCTTTTTAAAGTAGTTTAACCCTAACCCTCTCAAAAAAGCAGAACCTGTTTTCATACAGATAAGGGCATTGGTTATACCAATCATTTCTGAGGTCCCCCCCCGGACACAATTTGATACAACACTGTACCTGCACCAGTCCTAGTGGCAAGCAATCAAGCTTGTCCACTGCAGACTTATTAGAAATTGGTGAGGAGAGTCGGAATTACACAGGACTGATTGGTCAGAAGTGTTAGGCCTTTTTCAGATTACACATGAATATTATTATTATTATTCCCATGTGCTCACTTAACCTGCCCTGAGAATGGCTTAGTAACCATTTACACAGAGACCTGAATGAACCTGCTTTAAATCTGCACTTTAAACCCAAATATTCAACTGGGCAAGCTAAGAACCATCTATTTTGTTTTACTTGCAGTTACTCTCCATTTCAAACTGTCACACATTAGAGAGGCTACATTACAATTCTCAGAAAAGTAATTGAACTCCCACATGCATAATCATCAGTAATTTAGATTTAGACAGATATCACTTCAGAAACTGTGTGTGACACACATTTAACCTCATTTAAAACACTCCTAACAGCTTTTACCCAAATGAACTGCAAGTTAAAAGTTCACATTACATATACTAATATTCTGCTTGGAATGCACCATTCTATTAGCATTTAATGAGTAGCTTGATTTAGAATTCTCATCAAAACTAATTGTTTCATTGCTTCATTTCACACAGTGTAACTGACACTAGGTCAGGCGTAGGAGTCATCTACACTTTACTGGACCATCCTATTTTCCATACAAGCTAAACCATCCATTAGGAGGTCTTCACTGGTCTGGGCGAACCTGAGGACACGAGACCCTAACAGGTTTCCGGTAGAAAATTGTCTCAGGTCGGGTCGGGTTTATTCAATTAATTGTTTAAAGTCTTACAGTGTATCCGATCTCCATAATGCTAAAAAGCTATGCATTACTATAAAAAAAGGTGATTTTCTTTGCTAATATTATAATTTTTTTAAGTGTTGATAAACTTCTCACAGTATCGCTGTCGTGACAAATTTTGCAATCTGAAACATTCTGCATTACTTTTGAGATATGTGCATATGTGTTCCAGCCTAGTATTGCCGGTCATACACTTATGAATCAGCACACTTTTCTAGGAACAGCATGCCTAAACAATCTTTTATCTTTGAACAACAATATGAAATTAAGTGCAAGTATATGTGCAAGTATATATTTTGTTAGGGTTTTTGTTTGTTTGTTTGTTTGATTCAATTATGCCATATTACTTTTTATTTTTTAAATATTGTGCTGTGTTTGTGTGTGAGAGAAAGCGCCTTGGGAGTGGAGTTCTGAACTCTATTCCCGCTGTGTACGTGTGTCTCTGTCTATGTATGATTTATATTTTTGCAGCAACTACTGCAATCATGATGGGGAAAGCCAGAAAAACACATGAGCCAGTATTCTTTGGGTTCGGGTCGGATCCGGGTCTATTACAAGTTTTACTTCGGTTTGGATTGGAACGGGTAAAATGGCTGACGGTTCCGGACCTGTGAAGACCCCTACCATCCATACTAAGCTTTTCATTGTTTTGTTTTTAACCCTTTTAGTCTTGGATACTTGTACGTATATACAGTGTTATATATAAAATACAGATCCATTGTATCCCAGATAAAATATCAACCAGGATAAAAACTGTCACAATCAGGGTTTCCTAAAACATGCCCTTATTTTTCTTGTACTACATCAACTGCTCTCTACAGTTTATATACATTGCAAAACCACGTTTAAACCAACTTCATATGAAGGTATATGTTGAAGAGAAAAAAAGGAACTTAAAGTACTGTACACTATGCATTTGTGTTTGCTTGATAAAACTATATAAAAAAACTGCAATCAAATTATTTTTCTCTCTGCTGTTCATAATGTGTGACTCAAAGAGTTAGTCATGCCCCCTTCTACATCCTTGTTGTTATTGTGCAATGAAATACAATGCTACCTGTAAAATCGGTCAACTTGTTTGTTCATGGAAAGAAAAAAAACACAGCCCATGCAAATGTCTGCCTCTTTTCTATGGTGGTTAAGACACTGGGCTGGGACAGAACACCAGAGCCTGCTAGAACTCTTCAATATTATCAGCAAATGAAATAGACAAGTATGCCAATCGAGCAAGATTGAAATGGACAGGTTTTACATTTTCTTTGTTACGGTTGGATGATTTGTCAACTTGCGAAAATAAAAAAGCAGCAACCATTGATTGAGATAATAAAGAAAAAAAGCATTCCTTAGTAAAGTGTCTAATTATGGAATAGGCTATACTCTGTACTGTATATCAGTCATGTTTCATCACAAGCACAATATTGCACTTTGCAGATGGACTTAAGGGGCTTTTTCTAAATTAATAGAATATCCCACCAGTTGGCATTTCTCTCCATGTCTCTACAAAATAAAGCATGTTCAATAACCCTTCTGGTCAAACCCAGGGTAAATTTAAAAAAAACCTTAATGAAATGTGATTTTTTTTTTTTTTTAAAAAAAGATTACCAGATGCAAAAAAAAATCCCTGAGGACTGATCCCTGTCAGTTGCATTAGTCACATATTGTTCACTGCCATTTAGAATAGAACGCTTAGTTAACAGTGTAATTTGGGACAGAACAGAGAGTGAGGCGTCCTGGGTATAGACAGGCCATTGCCATTTTGCACCAAATCAAAATGTTCAGCTTTTACGCCAGTTAATTTGGCTTTGTACTAAGCCAGTTCACTCACTGCTGCTACAGTTCAATCACATGCTGTGAAAATGGACTTGCATCCCCCCATCTCCACATCCACTATAATAAGAAAGGTTTCTCTCACCACAGGAAATACCTTCTATCTACTTTAATTACTGCAAATTGTCTTAAAAGCAAAATACCCACCTATTATTTTACATTATATATATATATATATATATATATATATATATATATATATATATATAAAATTTGTTTGTTGAAATCATCAGGCTTTAAGTATTCAATGGAAAACTCCAAATCGCTTTCTTTTGTGTATTGTTTTTAACAAAGGTTTGCATCTTGGTTTTCACCCATGGACATTCATCTTGTTAAGGTATCATTAAATTGTTCGCTCGTGAATTTCTGGACCATCTTCTCTCAATTCTTGTGTCAAATCTTTTGCAGCAATCCAAGGATTTTGCCGGGCTGCTCGAACAATTCTTCTTCTTGATTTTGATTAAATCTTTCTTGGTCTTCCACACCTGGAGCTGTTTGCAGTAGTTCCTGTTTTCGTCAATAATAGCCCACACAGTGCTTTTCGGTGAACCAAGTCTTTCTGCTATTTGTCTGGTAGTTTCTCCCTTTTCATTTGGTTGTATCACTGCCATTTTGAGATCGTTGCTGTACTCTTGAGTTTGAACCATTTTTGTTGCTTTTTTGAATCACAAATTTCCAGTTTATTTTTCATCACTTGATAATGTATTTATTTATTCTATAATTATCATCAGGTGTTGGTTTTCAATCATGATAATTGTCAATAATTAGCAACAAATGGGTTTCATACAAAATATGTTGAAATTAGTTTTTGCATGTTATTTTTCATTTTATGCATGATATGTAATAATTTGTTTGTAGCTGAATATCTACTTTAAAATTTATATCTTTCAATAGAACAATCAGAAATAACAGAAATCACTTTCTTCTTTTTTCACTGCCCAAATACTTTTGTCTGCAACTGTGTGTGTAATATATATATATATATATATATATATATATATATATATATATATATATCACACTTACGCACACATATATATGCACACACACTGTGAATTTCGCTAAAATGTATGAATTAAACATTTAAAAAACTACAACATCTAGTCAACATAAATCAAACAGAAAAAAGAAAATTCTAGTAAGTCTGCATTCATTTATTTTATACATTTATATTATTACCTTTTATACATTTCAAGTTGTTATTCAACCAAGTACAATTAGTTTTTTGCTCCATGTCATTACAACCTGTGGGTGTGTATCCTGAATCATAAATTGGACAAGGGCCTTATTCAACCTGTATGCACAGTATCACCCATGGAGAAAAGTATAGAAAAAAAATCCATATGCACCTCTAATGGCCACAGTGAATGTATAATAGCAACAAAGGCGAATGTGGAGCTCATTTTTAAAATTACTGTAAAATCACTCTAATTATTTTAACAGCTACACACAGGCTATGCACTTACAAAGGCTTTTCTTTCTTGCTTTCGCTCATGCCACTATTGAAGAGCTGATGTGGCTCTTGCCTAATTTGTAATAACTGATAGCAATTTATGAAACAAGGTGCCAGATTGATATAATTTTAGCTTTCTGTTTCAGCAAGCCTGTTTTCAGGAGAAAATCCCAACATAACCTTCCATGTTCAGATTATGTTCAATCCCTATAAAAAAACATATGCTTTAAGCTAAGAGACAAAAAAGGACCATGTAATTGAAAACAGGCATGCTGAAAATCTGGAACCATTGTTTTGCATCCATTGCTTTTCCTCTTCCAAGTTTGTCCATATACAGTATGTTATCATTTCATAAATCAATAATACAAGTGTGAGGAACTACTGAAACAATATTCCTTAACCTGAGCAGACGAGACAGGAAACTGGATTAGTGCAAGTGTGTAGAGGCATGACTTTATACATCACCTCACCTTTTGTTTGTTCAATTTTCTTTCCTCATAGATGAGTTTGGTATTATATCCGAGTTACAACGCCACTCAATAAAGATTTGACACAAAAAAAACTGAGCTATTGTAACCACCTGCACATAGCAATAGCTTCTGATCACTGCTGACCCATGAGGCCGCCTTAAGAAAAGTGTGTCGGACAGTATTTTCAGAGGGAATGCAGGAGGTACAGTATGAAAATGCAGGTCAGAAAACAGAGGGGAAAAAAGCCAACACTGATCCCCCTAGTAAGTATAGTTAAGAGGTGCACACCAGCATACATTCTCCAAGGGCAGCAGACTAGAGAACTTGTCCACAATCTGGAATGCAACTTGGTACAATCTAAATTGGTTGCTATGGCTGTGAACTTGTGACATGCTGCAAATATGTTTAGCTTCCCACTGCATCATCAGAGAGAGAGCCCAAGACTAATCGATTAGACCTGCAGTATGGCTTTCCATTAGTCAAAAACAAAAAACAAGTGGAGAGTACAGTAAGTGGCTTTTATATGTAAAGCTAGTCTACCAGACGTGAGCTTAAAAAAAAACTATACAAAAGGGTACCTGGATTTTTTCAGAACAGGTATCCCATTCCAGATTTTCCTACCTTTGCCTACCTCTG
Source organism: Acipenser oxyrinchus oxyrinchus (assembly GCA_030684275.1). Lineage (NCBI taxonomy): Eukaryota > Metazoa > Chordata > Actinopteri > Acipenseriformes > Acipenseridae > Acipenser > Acipenser oxyrinchus. Next base: position 34,921,276 of record CM060258.1, read on the forward strand.
ATATAGTATGTACCATTGCTAGTGTGACTATATGCAATTTGAAGTGCACCGTTAGACATCAGTCAGTTAATTTCCAAGTCTATAATACTATAACTTAAATGCTAAAGTTCAAAAGCCATTAACAAGATTATGTTCCTTTCTTGCCCATTCCAAGATTATGCACTTTATCCTACGGTTTAGTTAATACATTATTGATATTCATCACTAATATGGCCTTCTCACTTATTTTAACTGCTTATTTAATACATCAAATGTGTCTTTACTGTCAAGTTTATACATCTTTTATGAAGAGTATAACTGGAGCTCTATGTTTATGACTATGGATCTTGAGAACTTATAGGAAAAAAAATATTCTACTGTACAGTATATCAGTATAGTACATAATAATCTGTAATTTACCTTGACAGATAAAACATGATTTCAAGGAAACACTATTGTTTAAAAATGAGTAATTCCTTCGTAGGTGCAAAAATAATCTCTTCTAATACTAACATAATACCTTTCACTAACAGATACTTACAGTAAATTTAGTCTCAATACTGAAAATAGTCTCCATCATTAAATATCAGTAGCTTTGTCTCCACAACCGCACAAGAAATAAATTCAGAAAATAAAATAAAAAATGGTTTACTGTTACTTTGTCTGCTATATGCAAAACATAAAGCTGTATTGGCACTAAACACACTATCCATACCAATGTAATATACACTATGAACAGTACCTATTTGAGTCACACCATTTTTTCAAAAGAAGATGTACTATAGTCTGTCTTGTGCATTTAAATTCTCAGCCGGCATGCAAATAAATACAGTTTAACCTCTCTGAATACAACAAAATAGTTTAGAGATTGCATATTGTGGGGCCCATATTAATGACTTGCAAATATAAATAAATAAATAAAATCACAGCATTGCAACAGTTTTATTAAATTTAGGTTGAACAGAACTACCATAACATCGTTAATGAAGATATAAAATAAAATAAAAAGTTCAACTACCAAAAACAAACATTTGGCAGAAAAATGTTCAAATTTTTTTAAAAAAAGGTGTTTAGATTTGAGAGCCTAGACAGCCAGCAAAATTAACATTCATTCCCCCCCGACAGACTTCTTTCACATAATGTTTTCATATGACGTTAATTGACTAATTTATATTAACACTAATTAGCACAGCTACTGCATTATTTATGTGCTATACTTCTGAAGGATCACAGGGACTGCTCCCAAAAACATTTCCAACGAACAGCTGCAATATCCACACTGTCATTTATACATTAAAAGCATAAATCGTACCTTGATTGCTGAAATGGTTTATAATTAAACAGGCAAATTAAGAGAGCTGGAATCCTCTGTTACATTAGCACATTTTTAATAAATGTTCCATTAAATTAGATTTCTGAAACACAAATGTCCTCACATGTCAAATACTACTTTCTGGCCCTACAGCTCCAGTAAACTCATCAAATTAGAAATTACAGTAAAGTCAGGTTTATGCAGAAAGTTTGATTAATTTTGCTTTCATAAAACTGCCTAAGCCAATTCACATAGGAGGAGACTAAGAGCACTTGACTGCAGTGACAGTAATCTGAGAAAGAACCGAGGATTAGAAAGAAAGTGTTTTCGGATTGAAATCCCCGATGACCGTTTTGAAAGCAGTTTGTGCTAAACTGCAGCACATCGATTTGTTCTGTGTTAAATTAGCAGTGTTAGCCTTTGTTTGTACCTAAATTAACAAACATAAACGACCACATTTATAGGCATACCTAGCACAACATAAATATTACAATGAAAAGACAAACAATTGAATATAAGTTTTAGTTTTAGGTCACATAAAGCATCTACACAACCGAAACATTGTAAATAAACATTTGAACAGAAATGTGTTTATATACAGATAACATAAAGCGCAACTTCAAAAAACAATAAAAAAATGAAAAACTAACATTTGAAAATAAATGTGTGTATATGTTACGGTTCATGTGTAAAATTGGTAAATCTGTAGATTAACTGGTAAATGTGTAGATTTACCAGCTCAGCAGTCAATGTATAAAATAACCGATATATGTGTAGCTTTACCAGCTCAGCGGTCAATGTATAAATAACTAAGGAGATGGTAGTAAACGATCTCTTTTAATTACATCCACGATCACTGTCAGGCAACAACAACAATTCACAATACAAAACAATGTTTTGCCGGCAAAATGACGTAGCCCACTATATGATTCTCACTGAAATGCAAAACATGTGTGAATTTTAGAGAGATTAATGAAATAATACAAAAATGTCTTTCCGAATTCACCTCGAATGCTGTAGCATTATAACTACCATCTCCTTAGTTATTTTATAGATTGACCGCTGATCTGGTAAATCTACACATTTAGCAGTTAATCTATAGATTTACCGATTTTACACATGAACTGTAACATATATACAGGTATATCATACAAAACTATACATCTGAAATGAAGTAAATACGCATAAAAAAAATTAAAATAAATGCGTTTATATTGCCTATAAAACAAAGCGCATATACGCAGCCGAAGTTATGCATTTATACACAGACATACTATAATCGAAATTACATGAATAAATAAACATTTGAACAGAATGGGCTTAATTTACAATCGTTTACGAAGTAAGTGCTGGCACAAATCACACAGATTTTGCGCTTTTCAAAATATGCAGTGCACTTACCGCAGACTGTCTGCACATTTGGCACAGCTATCAAACAGTGACCCAAGCTCTGGCACCAAACGCTCCACGGGCATATACTAGTGCAATGAAAGCTTCTAATTCCTCCAAGGTCATTGACCAGGAATCATCTTGTAGTTGTCGGTGGGCTTCTGCTTCAGTGCAACGTTGTATGTGGTGAAGCGTATGCATGTCAATCAATAGGCGAAAAGCACTCAATGCGCTCTCATCAATGTTGCGTTTTGCATATGCCGTGGGCCCTGGAATTTCCTTCAAAATATTTTGTTCACCCCTTCTACCTGTAGCTTCAACACCAGGATTTATAGTGTTCCAAACAGTGCCATCACTACCAGCCTCTTCAGTGTCCGGTGGTGCTGCTGCTACCACTGGAGAAGCGACTGCTCAGCTGAAGTAGCGGCTGGATCAGGTGCAGGGGCTGATGCAGGTGAAGTGGCTGGTATCCTTTCAGGGGCTGCCACGGGATCTCCTGCACCCTCTTCGCGCACTCAGTCCTGGCACTTTGCTGGCATCCTCCTCACTGTCACTGCTGCTGGAAGATTCATCTTCGCAAACCCATTCTGCTTAAGAGCCAGATTCGTCATTGTCCATCTCTGCTGCATCAGAATCGTTGTTTGGTAAACTTTGCAGTAATTCCAAACACTGCTTTGCTGTCCTGCGTCTTCCGTGATCCATTTTCAACGTGTATTGGGGTAACAATGAATTTCTTAGAAAAACGAGTGACTTGTATAGTAACCAGAGTGCAGACAGACAGCCATGAGCTCTCAAGGCTGATAGATGGGCTATCAGGAGGCTCATTGAAACAATAGATAATATAATCAAACTTCAATACATGGTGGCAAGTCCAGACAGATAAATACAAATAATATCACAACATTTCATTTGTTCTAATATGCTTTATACTGTATGTAGGGGTCAATTTGACTGCTTCTGATCGGAATAGGTATGACAGTATTTTATCTCCCTAACTGTTCAAAAGTTATGTTGAAATTGTATGTTGATGGTCTGCTGGTAAAAATAAGCAAACCATTCCCACACACAACCCTGACAACATTCTCAGCACTTACTGTTGTGGCGTCCTGTGTACTACGTATCGGTGCACTCAATACACTTTAATTAACTACTGATGAGGGTATTTCACTGCTAAACACAGATTTTAGAGACCATCTGATTTCCTGTACAAAACGATGTTATCACTGCACCTAAGTGTGAGATTACATTAATAATTCAATGTTGTGTTTGTAAAATGCTTTATGAAGGATTTTAATGGAAAGATGTAAAAGTGCAGTTTGTACTGCATGGCAGTCAGAAGGGTAAGCAAGACAAGCAACAGGTTACAATGCTGGGGTTTTAACCATCTGCAAAAAGACTGTATTGAAAACCACAAGTGACTTAATATTTTGTAGGTTGGCTCCAGCCATCTCTTGTGTTTTTCTTTCTTACATTCTTTAATGAGCTTTTGATTAGAACTCAAAGTTAGGTCATTATTTAACCATTTAAAAAATCTTGGTAGACTAAACCTAAACTTTTTTTCTTGGTTTATTTGATCTTTATGGAGCAATAAACACTGAAAAGTTACCATCAAGCCTGTAACACAGAGCAGCACTTTCACTGCCGTAACCCTGGGCCATTTTGTTCCCCAGATCGTTTACAAAACCTATATATTTCTGGGTACAATGAATGTAAATACAGGCCTCTTAGTACAACATTCATTTATCACCAGACATAAAAAAAAAAAGTTTGAGAGAAAAATACTTGAGACTGTATATACATAAATGGCATGAAAGCTTTAAAAAAAAAAAAAAACATAAAAATCACCCAGACTAATCTGCTAGCTTCTTTTTTTTTTGAGCTGCTGGAATTTAAGTAATATTTTACAGCTGTAAAGAGGGTTAGTGCACCATTGTGACAAAAAACAGGGGTCAGGCGAATGTAGGTTTAACATCTACTGCTTGGCAGAATCTTTGAGGACTGCTTATGCACAACTATTGCTAACTGCCTCATATGCATTAAATCAAGTTGGGACATTTTTAAATGCACTTTTCTAACAGGGCCAACTGGTCTTGTTTCTTATACCACATTTCCATGAACCACATAACCCGGTACGTGCTCAAGTTGCCCCCACCCCCACCCCCACCCCCACCCCCACCTCCGTTTCCATGTTTTCAAATTACTCGAGTTGGCTCCCAATTCAGGCGGGAGACAAAATTATCTGGTCCGATTTCACTCTTCAGGCTAGCCTGAAGTCTCAATTCAGGCTGGGAGGAAACTACATCAGTGAATGTCAATCAAAAATGTAGTAGTGGGCGGGAACATACGGTATAATGAGACATTTTGGCTATTAAATTTGACAGATTTGCTACCGTGGGTGAATTTGACGGTTTTAGAATTGCACGTTCACAAAGAAAAATGCAACTCAGTTTTTCATTTATACTTTTAACTACAAAAACATTCAATTAAATGTTTACTTAATGAAAGCGGTCTGCTAAAACAGTATCTCATTTACAGTCACTTGCTATAGCACCTGTTACTGCAGCAACTTGGAGAACAACAAAGGCGGCCTTCTTAACAGTAGTTACCATTCTTACATGGCCCTTAATTTTAAGGTATTTTAATATATTTTTTATTATTATTTTTTACAACTGGTAATTGATACACTGTACTTCTGATTTTTATTATTATTTTGAATTTAAAATAAACATTTTTGTCAGGGCTTATCAGCTATTATGGGCCTGTGTGCTTGCCAAACTGTATAATCCTGGCAATTCCCAAAGTTTTATTGCATTTTTATGCCAATAAGCAGTTTTTTAATTCTTTACATTTTGTTTTGCTCGCATTTCAGGTTTTTATATTTAACCACTGCAGTAAAACCAGACATCCCAAGTTTGGTGTTGTACTGGTTTGTTGCTTTTGGCTTCTGGCGTGTAAGGTTTCATGCCTTCTATCAGATATTGTTTCAAATCAACATATTGTATGCAATATAATGTTAGATACCTTAAAACAGCGTTTTAGCCCACAAAGGACTGGTAATGAGCTAGTACCATATCTTACTGGACCAAAAGACTTGTAAAAATAACAGGCTTTGATTTGTAAATTAAATGCTGCAGCACACAGGACTTTAACCAAATAGGAATAATATTACACCATGTCTTTGGACTGTTTGCCAATAGCCCATTTACAAGAGAAAACCAAGCCTTGCAATCACATGACATCTTCGAGTTAACAGCTATGGCCACCTTGGACCAAGCAAAGTGAATGGGGAAAGCTAAAATTGTGGTTTTTATCAATGTATTCTGGACCTCATTGAGCCATCATAAAATAAATACATAGAACAATGAAGCAAGGTCTATAGCTTTATGTGCGCTAATTTTAGAAAAAGGCAAAGTACCAGTATGTAATACAGTATGCTAGACCTGCTCGTTGAAAGGCAGCACTAAGTGGTCTGTGACAAAACCAGGAGCGGTCAGGCAGGCAGCAACACATTTAATAAAATGTGCAAAGTGTGTTGAGTTGCAAACATGTTTAATTCTGCAATTATGGATGTATGCACCGCACCTTCACAGATGTTCTTCAGATGTATAAAAACATGTGAATTACTTGAACACTGGATATTGAATATGCATGTTGAATATATACCTGCTAATGAAACAACTAAAAAGGTAGAAAAAACAATAATTCCCTGAGACAAAATGAAAGCTTGGCAGAGGTCACCTGGGTTGTCATGACAACAGTAGGCAGCAGTTATTGAAGTTGCTTCCCATGTGCAAGAGGGCTCCTCTGAGAAGTCAGAAGAGCCACATTTAGCCCCAGGCCAGAGTTTTGTTACCCCTGCCCTACACTGCAACATTTAAAAAATAGTTTCAAAACAACTGGCAATGTAAAAGCAATAGGTATAGGGATCTCCACAGATATAGCTGTTTCACAGAACAAAAATACTTTTAGAACAAATAATGACTTGCAAGATTAATCTCTTTAAGAAACAGTGTTTTGAATAACACAATAGTGACAAAACAACTTCCTTTTAAAAGATTACTGTCGGCCTCTTCACTTGAATGCCACAACATATTATTTCTCATACTTACTGTCTAATTTAGGCATCACATCCAGCTGCCCTTCTGATCATTTCTAAGATTAATCTTTGTTCCATAACTACTGAAGCAACTGCCATGGGTGAGCAGTTTCATTTTCATTTTCTGTACCTGTCGAAGCATGACTATATCAGATTCTCTCATTAAGGTGTTAATGTCAAAAAAGACATTAAAAGTTCAAGATTTCCTTTAGTGCGATTGCTTTTGATCAATTCCAGGTACTGTGTGAAGGCAAACTGACAATCGAGTGGTTCATTCAGAATACTAAATTATGTTTATTTTTACATGGATTAATTCCATAGTCAGTAAAAGTAAAGAAAAGCTGCATGTGAAGCCAAATAAATTATATTTAGGCATATTAACCAGCCAAGGATTCAGTGGGTCAGGATTTCCTGTAACTTATAACAACTTAATCGGAGTGATGACATTGTTATGCAGTTGCAGCTGCAGCTTATGGATGATGAGCGCAAAAAGCTTAATAAAAAAGAGTTTTCCATTTTCTATGGACAGCGGATAGCCCTGTAGTCACAGCAATTCAAACAGGCCCCCTTTCCTTTTTGATAATTATTCGTACAAGAGAACCAACCCTAAATCAGTAGGTATCTAGAGTATATTCCAACACACATTCCATCACATGGAAGATGCAAAACGAAGAATGAAAAACATGAAATGTCTCTCATGCGAGTGGGCAGACATGACAAGGGTCATATTCCCTATTAAAAACCTTACAGTTGGGTGTATGGTACAGAGGCTAGTATCCACCTGCCTTTACTCACCGTGATAATATGCATTATACATATAGTCGAATAAAGACATACACGTAACAGCATAACAGGACTACAGTTAAAGTGGGGATATTTCCACTTCACCAGATCATTCAATTCCCAGTTAAAATTTGCTGGATTGCCACCATAATGCTGTATGTTAAATAATATGGCTACAGGCTACATTGTTTAATATATTTAATGTCTGAACCTTTTTTTTTTTACATTGATTTTCAGATACAGTATTCGACTACAGCAGTTTACAATACATGAAAAGACTATAAACAAAACTTGTTTAAAAATCAAATACAAATTTAAAAAAAACAATTAAATGTCCTCATAAAACCGGACATTTTCAGTTAAACATTAAAGTATAGTAGGGCTGCTACGATTAAATCGATTTTTCGATGGATTCCATTCCTCATTATATACATTGATATAAACACTGAATAATCGATTCAATAATAACATTTTTGTAACGCACATAGTTAATAACATCATTTAAGTTTATCAACGAAAATGCACCGAACGCCCTGCCTTGCTATTTACATTATTTCTGCCAGACAGGCAGTGGGCGTGCTCTTCGTTTCCTGCTCGTATTCACTGCATCTGATTTGCTGGGCCCATCCTATCAGCGAATCAGTTTTGAAAATGCTTTGGAAGTACACGCCCCTCTGTGTGTTTGATGTAAACAAACAAAAAACACAAAATCCAAAGCAGGACGACAGGCTGTATTCATGGCAGGATTACAGCACTTTGGAAAATGTGTGTTTGTTGCAGGGAGAGAGTTAAAATCTCCCTGTCAAACTACTTTGTTAATTGTTTTATTATTAATTATCCCCTGCACCTGGAGATCATTGTAAATTAGAGCCAGGTGCAGGGTATTTAAAGGAAGCAGCCAGTCTGCTTGGGGCTGCTATGTAGAGAGCCCACTTGATAGTGTGCGCAAGCGTATGAAGAGTAAGGTACTGTGTGGAAGCCTTTTGTTTGTGATTCGTGTTATTTGTTTAACATATGTTTTTATATGTACCGTAACTAAAGGCTATAAACACCGTTGAGACTCAAAATTGAGTTTTGGAAGGCACTCATTGTGAAACTCCCTCCCCAAATGATTTCTGGGACTTGGATTTCCTTTTTTTTAGTTTACTATATATGTGTCATGAATGCCGCTTCATATTGTACTGCATTGTTTTGAAACAGTTGACTGGAATTTGTATTGAAGTGCTTTCTCTAGTTGTAAAACATGTGAAGTTCAGTAAGTGACAGAGAGAGAATACATGGTTACAATTTCCCCTTATATGGTTTGGAATGTTCTCTGGATTATATATTAGTTACTTGATCCTTTATTTTGGCATTCAGCTGATTAATACCACAGTGGAATTGCTGTTTTACCCTACGTATCTCCTTTCACTCTCTATTACATTTGTGCCTGTATATTCACACTAAACTTGCTTGACGTTTATGCATTTAAAATGTTGCTTTGGTGAAGTACCAATGTGGTTGTCTCCCTTGTCTCCAGGAGCTATTGTAATTCTAATACACAATAGTTGGACATTTACGAAGACATGGTCCTCATTTATACAATGTGTCTTCTTTTAAGTGAATAAAGTGAATAAGAGACCCATTCTTTAAAAAAAAAAAAAGGATGTCTTACCTTTTTAAAATAGTGCCTTAATAAGAAAATTGCTACATTTTACTACTGAACCTAATACCAGAAGTGCTATTGTAAAATGTAAAAATACAAAGTCCCATTCCTTCCTCCTAATGGACGTTATACCAATATTCCAAATATACTTACATACACTAATAAGTGGTCTTTTTCATTTTAATCCATCGTGAAAGTTGCTATTTAGCAGTCATATGTATGTTTAATTACCATTATGTAATCTGTTACTTGGATAAAGTTCAGTAAACCCAAACAAATTAGATTCAGTGATTTATCTTGTAATTGCTTCCAGCATTGCTTCTCATCACTAATAAAAGATACTTCTACAGTTGTAGGTTGGTATTTTTTTAATCCCAGTTTTGTTCCATTGTTGTTAATTGGAAAGTTTGGCTTACATACTTGCCTGGGGTCTAAACCCCTGGAATGTGTTAAACGTGTGCTGTAAGAAAGAATAGGAGCTTGGAAGCATATGTTGCAGGATTAAGCAGCCTGATGGTTTTACAGCTGGAACCGGACAGGGAATCAAAGTACCAGTATTAAATTACAAATGTAATATCGTGAAGGTTGTAAGGAGGGCAGAAAGCTGTTTGGATAGACTTTGTAGCAGGTATGATTGAGAGCCTACAATGCCTTGAACTGTGATTTCAAGTTTTGCAGTTGCAATATTTAGGTAAACTCTTAAGTTATATATTGCTCTTATCTCCTGTTTATCTACCCGCCCCCGCCCCCACCCCAGCCAGTGACCTTTGAGGTATTTTTGATTTCCCTTATATACTGAGATAACAAAGCAAACAGAATACTCTCCCTGGATTTAGGTTTTAGAGAAAACAGTGGCCACAGTACTGTAAGATTCATGGTGTTCTAAAGGAAACCACTATGTAATTCAATATTTTTTCCCATCCTGCAGCAAAGGCCACATGCTGTGCATTCACATAGGTTGGTATAATTCTATTCAGAGTTCCAGAGTCAGATTATTGTATTTCATATTAGATATCGGCACAGTACTATACTTTAGGGCTGTCAGCTAAACCTACAGATAGCAATTGATTAATTGGTCACACAAAATCGAAATGTTCAAATAAATATCGATGATTGTACAACTGAGATACATTTTCACGCCATTCCTCTCCCTGTGATGTGACTATTTTAATACCATTAGTGTTAAGTAAAAGCTTGTGCACAACAATTGAATACGAGGAGTAATTACGTCTTGGTAGCGTCAGGGGGAAAAAAAAAAAACACAACAACATTCACTACAAGCCTAAGGCAAGTTTAACATACTACAGGGGTGTTACTAAAATATTTATTCCAAACACATTATAGTACTTTTTTTTATTCAGTGACAGCTGCAGCATCACACATTGCATCTTGTCAATAACTGCATACCCGCTATAGGCCAAGCTGATCGTTACTCCAAAATTGTGTTTAACATCACTGATCATTTTTTGACAATTCCTGTTTTTAACGTTATTGAATATTGTTAAATATTCATTATATAACAGTTAATTTTGAAACTCCAAAGAAGCGCAAACTATATACAGTTTTCTTCAATGTGCACAGTTTATTTACAGGCTGTTTGCCAGGAATACAGCCTGTCGTCCTGCTCTGGATTCAAGGCGGCACTTTTTTTTGTTTCTTTACATCGAACACACAGAGGGGCGTACTTACAAAGCATTTTCAAATCTGATTCGCTGATAGGATGGGCCCAGCAAATCAGATGCAGTGAACACGATCAGGAAAAGAAGAGCCCGCCCACTGCTTGTCTGGCAGAAATACTGTACATAGCAAGGCAGGGCATTCGGTGTATTTTCGTTGATAAACTTAAATAATGTTATTAACTATGTGTGTTACAAAAATATTATTATTGAATCGATTATCCAGTATTTATATTGATGTATATTATGAGGAATGGAATCGATTTAATCATAGCAGCCCTAATATGTAACAAATGAATGCACTTACCCATGACACGCGATTTCTAACTCTGTCACCAGTTTTCTGATACAAAGCCCATCTCTTCAATGTTACAATGTATATGTTTATCCGTCACAGTCCGCTTATTTATTTTTTTATTTTTTGGTTTGTTTGGGTTTTTGCCTTTATATATGCACAATATTCTGCAATTTTGAATACTGACTTTGGTTGCTGTTTTAATTCTGGAAACAGGTGTTTTTTTAAATCTTTTGCGCAGTTCTGTGCATGGGTAACATTTTTATTTTATTTTACTGTTAGGTTGTTAATGGGTAATTTTACGTACTGCTACAATGCGTACCGGATTTAAAAGTATGTACTGTATTACAGTCCACTTATTCATATTCGTCTCTTTTGGCAAGTGATATTTTCAGAATCATATCGTTCTGAATTAAAATACTTCTTCTGTTGAAAATAGTACTGTACAAATAAAACCAACTACAGTACATCTAAATGGAAGCCTACTTATTTTAAAACAGTCCTTTCTGCTATGTATTTTTGACATTGTATCACAAGGGTTGACAAGGGTTGGAATGGGCCAAAATGAAATAATCATATGTGTCACACTCGTTTAACCATGTACTGATGTCATACTTTTATAGGGTTGGATATGTGAGTGCTGACCATATATAAACCAGCATGAATGAAATTGTTGTGATCAATTTAAAACCCTAGAGGGCAGCAGAGTGCAAAATACATAAAGTTAATTATTTCTCTTGAACTTGAGGTTTTACACAGAAGCAAGCTGACTTGCAGTCCTGTAAATGGAAAAACACAGCAAAAAAGAAGCTTCCTTGTTTTTAGTTGATTTCCCTTTTTACTTTCCCTATTAATTATTTGGTTTAAGGATGCCTCATAAGCTGGTACTGTAACACAGATGCTGGCTATAGTTTCACAGAAGCTTTCCCAACTTCCATGTACAGTACAAACAAAAAAGGTAATGTTCCTTTCAATGTCTGACAGGTTTAACCCTTTATGTGCCGTAAGAAACCTCTGGAACATAAAAGAAACATTGCCTGCTGTTAATGTAACTTACTATGTTTTGTAAGATGTTAAATTGTCTTTAAAGATGTGTACCTGTAACAATACATGTATGGGACAGCGCTTCAACAGTATTCAGACATTTGCATACTACTCCAAATCCCCCAATCTAATAAATCAGTACATTTTATATTGACTTAACATTAGATTATAAAGTAGTTCACACTGCCTCAGCCACATTCACAAGGCCGGAATGAGTCCATTTACAAATCTATTTTTCTTCTTTAATGGATATTAGGAGACTACAATAATACAGGATTTCTTTCATGTTTCTATTACTGTGTAAATTAAATGATTGGGTTAAATAATGGTATATTCATATTTATTGTTTGACTTTGAAAAGATGAGAAGATTTGGAGAATACATTACTGTATGTTTTTAAAACAATAGCACCCTTTTAAATGAAGAGGTAGACACATAACAGCCCTGTCAAACTTCAGTCGTGCTAGTATACTAGCTAATTAGTAGATGGGGATTTGTTTGTGAAGCCGGCAGAGCAGTCCTATTGAGCTGTAAAATACTATGTAAATTCTAAATGTGTCTTCTAAAGAGTCCCCCCAAGCAGATAAAGGATTTCCTGAATTCGAGGCAACATGAAAGCACAATACATTCTGTTTTATTCCTTGTGCTTTTATTTCTACACTTGCATTTAATATCCCATTTATAAAAGCCTGTACCCATTTTTATAAAACAGCAAGCAATATGTACTGTAATATTATACCCTCACACAGCAGTAGCACCCATTGACTGTTTCCATTCTGAAGTCGAGGAAGATACCCTTCTCCTGTATTTGGTCTTTTCAATCCATCTGTTCAACCCATAAATTTACTAAACGCTCATTTAGATTACAATGTCTTGTAGCAGAACACGGATGAAGGCAGAAGTCAAAACTTTTCTACAGAGCTTAGTTTCTTTGTGGCTTCGTTTCATCGTTCTCCCTTCTAGCCCTGGCAACTCATGTTGTTTATTCTTTTTTCAATATTGCTCTTATAACAGAATGTAGAAATGACTGCATCATACAAATATAATGCAAAGGAAACCAATGCAAAAACGACTTCTGATATGAATAGCACACATTCTCCTGTAGAGAAGAGTGTTTCTCTCCTGCTTTTTTTATAAGTACTTTAGTTAAGTTATGGTACCAGGTTTATTTAACTCCAGATTTCTTTTTTACTATGATGTAAATTACACTTTTGTTGTCATAATAAAGAATATTTAAGTATATTTATTTAATTTTTACATTTTGAAAGAACATTTGAACATGAAAGCCCATGTTCATCTCAGCACTAATTGTTTGAATACCAATAGCAGTCATTATCCTTCAAACTGTATGCTGCAAATATTTCTACTTCTATTCCTCACTTGTACTGTATCGCACTTGTGTTAAGTGTTGACAAACAAAACATTGGGTAAGTCTTCTAGTGAAAACACATTTATTAACTGTCTGCTTAAACAAGTAATTCACAGTAGGATTATGAAACACTATTATTGCAAGACAAAAACAAAAATTAATGACTACAAAAGGGGGAAATCCTGCTCCTGTCAGGGAAGGGTTGAGTTACATGAAATAAAATGCTCTTGGAAAATAGCAGGATACAGGCTATGGAGATAACCGTTTCACCTTCATCTGTGTCTACTGACCAGCCCCTCCTGGACAATAACTCAAGTGTCACTGTTAATTTAGAACGATGGCAAAACAAATATATATGAGAACTGTGCATTAGGCCAATTGAAACTATTTGTATAAATGGAATAACCCGGACTGCTGTCTGTGGGGGAAAAAAAATAGTTGCACCCCCTTACATGCAGTCTGGATGTTTGAGACAGAGTGATTTGGTTGGATCATATTAAAACAATGAAGACATACACTACAGTATGTGCTTCCATGTGCAGACTAGTCAAATATGTTAAAGAACCATTTCAGCTGACTGCTCAAACATTTGAAGTGCAGACACAGCATTTCATATAAACTGCTATTTCCATGTATAATCTTTGAGACATACTGTAATGCAGCAATATCCTCCTTACCTTATCCTTGTCATCCAAAAGATCTGCTAAAACATCATCTGGATCCAGTATTCCTCCATCTATGTATTCAATGTGATGAATATTTACTGAGTAATTGCCATCCTGTATGAAATAAGAAAAAAAATATTGGTTTTAATAACATGTATGGCTTCCTTCTACTATGTCAGAAAGATAATCCTTATTGCAACAATTAAAAGCCACTAAACACAACATACAATTATGGGGGGAATTAGTCTGCGGGATCCTGGCGTTTTCCATAAAAATGATTGAAATACCAACCTATTGTGCAATACCTTTATACATTGAGCAGTTATTAAAATATATAATAAAAAATAAAATATAACTAACTTTATTGTCTTACGGACTAACCAACAGTATAATTATTTAATATCTCTAATGTTGCACTTTCCCAATTACGATTCAGGAGATTTAAACATCACCTTACACAAAAAAACGACGTGATTGCTAAGGAGCACATCAATAATGCTACAAGAAACTCACTACCTGTTTCTAGGCAAACATATTATCCAATTAAGATCTCATTAAAGTCAGGCGAGGCCCACTTCAGCTTACTCAAGTGGACTATATTCAGAATGGTTTCACTTATCTGAAATCAGAGTAGATAATAAATAATGTTTACATCATCTGTTGCCTGTTTCACATTTTGATGTCATGCTGTATGTGCATGGTATGGCACTGGTAACTATAAACAAGGCATTACTTATATCTCATTCAAATTTCTGACAGGCCTAAATCTTTATCAGAAATTCAATTTCTGATAAAATCTTATATCCACAACTAACTACTAACAACGAACTACTAACTGAGACAGTTGTTCACTTGACTTGTCACATGGTTCTGTTCCTCTGCACAAAATGGCGTGCCTACTGTTACTGTAATTCCTAAACGTTTCACCACACCCAGTAGAAAATAAATCCTTAAAAGAAATAAATCACAACTTAGCATCATATCACTGTACCGCCCCCTCTCTCTCCCCTTTGGTTCACTGGAAATTTTAAACTAACCTTCCTTTATAATAGTGTTGAAGTAACAAAATAGGAATTTACTACACTGTCCCCCACTGCTGAGTAACAACTAAAAAATCGTGCTAATCACAAAAATCTGATTTTGTTAAAGCAGAATGTGGACAGAATAAAAGCACAACGTTAGATGTGGTTAGAATGTTTAACATTTTTCACTGCCTGGGGTTTCCAGTACAATTAACACAGTTCGAAAACATAGGGCTCCATTTGTTCCATGATTGTTCACAGGGAAGTTGTTTACTGCTGATGGACTTTACAACTTAAGAGGCTGTGTTATGTGCCAAGGGCTCGCATAAAAGGAAAATCATGTTCTAAAGAAAGAATGCCAGATTCTACCAGAAAACCTTGCTAATTAGCCTGCTAGCCAAGAGCATTTCTTTAAGAAAAAAATGAAGAAATGTAAACTTCGGCAAACCATAGTTAAAAAAACACAAAAAAAAACACTTTTGACTTGCAACATTTTAAAATATATATATATATATATATATATATATATATATATATATATATATATATATATATATACACACAAATTAACAGAAGAAAAAAAAAAACTAAATCATGACCGCTACTACAGACAATGATAATATTTAGCACAATTCAGTTTTTGTGATGAATTGTGGATTATCAGACCTTGGGACTGTTCTTTCTATTCACCAAGAGAACGAACAGCAGTGGTGATTTGAGCTTCCCCCAAATTACACCCACAGGCATGTCTCAAGCCTGCCCTGAAGGAACAACCCTCATCGTGAGTGAGAGAGCAGTTCACGCACGTCCAATCCTCAGCCTATCTCTGTGCCGAGCCAATTGCGGTCCTACATTTTCAATGTCAAGCTTAAGACGGTCTAATTGAATTGTGATGTATTAAAGGCTGAAGAAACAATTTCAAGGGTCATAACCCGCAGTGCAGGGTTATGGAGACACACCTCAAGCGGGCATACACTACCAAGTTGCGCCTCCCTCGCTACCAAGTGGCCACTCTACTCTCTCCCTGTGCTCTGACGCGGGGCAGGTTGCGCCAATGGCAATCTCCTCAGGCACGCACTACTACCAGTACGGTCCCGGTGCACATGGCTCCGCTGGGTGACCTGAGGCGACACCTACAGGCCACAGTGGCAGCGGGCAACCAGGCTCTCCCACAAGATGGAGGGAACGCAGGATGTGGTGCGCCCAGAAAACAGCATTCCAGGAGGCAGTTCCAGGACCGTTGCCCTAGGCAGCCGCCTCACAGTGCTCTGCCCCAAACACAGCAGCCCCAGCAAGGGCCCTGAAGACTTGAGGCCTCAGACCTATCTGTTTCCGCACACAGCTGCAATATTATTATTATTATTATTATTATTATTATTATTATTATTATTTATTTATTTATTTATTAGCAGATGCCCTTATCCAGGGCAACTTACAATTGTTGCAAGATATCACATTATACAGATATCACATTATTTTTACATACAATTACCCATTTATACAGTTGGATTTAATAGCTTGCACGCTTGCACATCGGACACCTGGGTGCTCACTACCGTGCACAACGTTTACATACTACAGTTCCATTTGGGGCCTCTTCCCTTTCGAGGGGTCACGAAATACATATGTGACAGACCCTCTTCAGGGCTCAGTACTCCAGAAGGAAGTGGCTGCCTTGCTGTGCAAGCAAGCCATTCGTCTTGTAGACCCCACCTCCTATGGAGAGGTGTTCTACTCGAGATACTTTCTGGTACCCAAGAAGGACACCGGCTTCCGCACAATCCTAGACCTGAGACTCCTCAACGAGTTTCTGAAGGAGAGGAGGTTCCAAATGCTGACTCACTGTCACATTCTCCAGTCCATCCGGCCGGACGACTGGTTTACCATCGTGGACTTACGGGACGCGTACTTTCATGTTCCCATTCGTCCCGAGTACAGGAAGTACCTCCGCTTTGCCTTTCAGGGAAGCATTTACTTGCAGTTGCAGGGGATCACAGTATTGAACTACCTTGACGACTGGTTAATTTGTTCCCAGTCGTGAGAAGGAGCAGTGGCCCACACAGCGATTGTGACAGAGCATCTGGCAGGGCTGGGCCTCACCATCAAGGATGCAAAGAGTTGGCTTACACCGGTACAGTGCACGACGTACTAGTAGCAGCTATTCAAGGTTGCCTCTCCCTGTTTCAACAGGGATCGGGGGTTATCTTGGTGTTGTGCCAAAAACAATTGGGTCTGATGGCCGCAGCTGTATCAGCCATCAAGCTGGGGTTACTCTGCATGCACCCGCTGCAAGCATGGCTCAATGCATTTCATTTACATCTGAAGCGCAACAGACACCGTCGGCTGACAGTGTCTCGTTCATGTTCGGCAGCCCTGTGCTGGTTCCTGCACATAAACATGTTGGAGTTGTAGGTTGTTTTACTTGCCCTCCAGCACTTCCTCCCGGTGCTGCAAGGAACTCCAGATGGACAACACTGCAGTAGTGGCGTACACTACCGGTCAAAAGTTTTAGAACACCCCCGTTTTTCCAGTTTTTATTGAAATTTAAGCAGTTCAAGTCCCGTGAATAACCTGAAATGGTACAAAGGTAAGCGGTAAACTGCCAGAGGTTAAAAAAAAGTTTAGGTTACCAAAAACTGAAAAATAATGTACATTTCAGAGATGTACAAAAAGGCCTTTTTCAGGGAACAAGCAATGGGTTAACAACTTACAGCTGTTCTGCAGCAATGGAAGTAAATTAAGCCTTGAAAGTTGATGCCACCAATTCCTACAGGTGTCCCAACTTTTGTTGATTACTTACAAACCCTCTGTCTGTATAAAAGCAGTGTTGGAACAGACTGTGTTACTCCACCCTCTTAAGCATTATTTGGACAGTATTGTACTGCAGGAAGTAGTATATTGCTATCATAATGGTGAGAAAAAGGCAATTAACAAAGGAAGACAGACAGACCATTATAACCCTTAAAAGTGTAGGTCTTTCCTTTAGAGAAATTGTAAAGAAAGCCAAGGTGTCAGTGAGTACAGTTTCCTACACCATCAAAAGGCACTTGGAAACTGGAGGAAACTCTGACAGGAAGAGGTCTGGCAGACCCAAAGCCACAACAGAATCAAAAGACAAGTTTCTGAGAGTCAACAGCTTGCGTGATAGCGGCTCACAGGACAACAGCTTCAAGCACAGCTTAACACTGGTCAAAGTAAGCAAGTCTCAGTTTCAACTGTGAAGAGAAGACTTCGAGCTGCAGGTTTGACAGGTCGAGTGGCAGTAAGAAAGCCATTGCTAAGATGGCAAAATAAGAAAAAGAGGCTTGCCTGGGCCATGAAGCACCGCCAGTGGACTACTGAAGACTGGAAGGTGGTCTTATGGACCGATGAATCAAAATTTGAAATCTTCGGTTCATCACGCAGGGTTTTTGTACCGTCGAGTAGGCTTAAAGGATGGTTCCTCGGTGTGTGACACCAACTGTCAAACATGGAGGAGGAAGCGTGATGGTCTGGGGCTCTTTTGCTGGATCCAGAGTCGGCGACTTGCACAGAGTGAGTGGCACCCTGAACCAAAACAGCTACCACAGCATTTTGCAGCGCCATGCAATACCCTCTGGTATACACCTAGTTGGTCAGGGGTTCATCCTACAGCAAGATAATGACCCAAAACATACCTCCAGGCTATGTCAGAACTACCTTAGAAGAAAAGAACAAGACGGTAGGCTTCAAATCATGGAATGGCCAGCACAGTCTCCAGACTTAAACCCCATCGAGCTGGTTTGGGATGAACTGGACAGAAGGGTGAAAGCAAAGCAACCTACAAGTGCAACAAACTCAACCTCTCTAAATCTGACCTCCTTTTCTTTCCCTCCTCCTCCTCTCCCTCCTCTGATCTCTCTATCTCTGTTCCTCTGGAATCTACCACACTCTCTCCCTCTTCCTCCGCTAAGAACCTCGGAGTCACCCTGGACCCCTGCCTCTCTTATTCCCAGCACATCTCCACTCTGGCACGCACTTGCCGATTCTTCCTGAGCAACATCCAAAGAATCCGACCCTTCCTCACCAACTACGCCACCCAGCTCCTGGTCCAGGCCCTGGTACTCTCCCGCCTAGACTACTGCAACTCCCTCCTGGCTGGCCTCC
Organism: Acipenser oxyrinchus oxyrinchus; assembly: GCA_030684275.1. NCBI lineage: Eukaryota > Metazoa > Chordata > Actinopteri > Acipenseriformes > Acipenseridae > Acipenser > Acipenser oxyrinchus. Next base: position 34,940,676 of record CM060258.1, read on the forward strand.
CTGCGCCCGCCACCCGTCCGCCTCCAGCTCATCCAGAACTCTGCTGCCCGCCTGGTGTTCTCTGCCTCGCTTCTCCCACGCAACTCCACTACTCCGCCACTCCACTGGCTACCGATCACCGCCGCATCCAGTTCAAGACTCTTGTACTAGCCTACAGATGCCTTGACCAGACTGCACCCAGCTACCTCCAGACCCTCATCTCTCCCTACACCCCCACTCGACCTCTCCGCCCGCCTGCACTAGAAGACTGGCTCTACCTCCTCCACGCCCCTGCCTCCAGAGCCCGCTCCTTCTCCACCCCGCCCGCAGTGGTGGAATGACCTACCTACAGATGTCAGGACCGCCCAGTCCCTGACCACATTCGGGCGCCTCCTTAAGACTCACCTCTTCAGACAGCACCTGTAGAACTCCTCTGTTTCTCCCTGGGACACTTTCACCCTTCCTTAAATTTGCTTTACTTACTCTTATCTGCCCCCTATTTTACTGCATTTAATCCTGTACTTCAGAGTACTGTAATCTGCCAAGTGTTTAAACTGTAGTATTTGGTATTTAATCATATCTTGATGTAACTATCACTGTCACTTTTATCTGCTGTATTATTGAATTGTATTTGGTCACACTTGTACTTGCTTGAACTTGTCATTGTATTTATCTTGCTCTTATTGTATTATTACCTACACTTGAAATGCATTTGCTTACGATTGTAAGTCGCCCTGGATAAGGGCGCTGCTAAGATAATAATAATAATAATAATAATAATAATAATAATAATAATAATAATAATAATAATAACACATTTGTGGGAACTTCTGCAACAGTGTTGGGAAGAACTTTCCGAACAATATTTGATTTCCATTGTAGAAAGAATGCCACGAGTGTGTTCGGCTGTTATATCTGCAAAAGGTGGCTACTTTGATGAGTCAAAAAATTTAGATTAAATTTTGTTAAACAAAACGATTCCATGATTTCTTTTTTTATCTTCAATTGTTTATTTGTTCTATGCTTTAATTTCAGAGTACATTGAGACATTAAATTGCGTAAATTTCAATAAAAACTGGAAAAATGGAGGTGTTCTAAAACTTTTGACCAGTAGTGCATGTCAACCACCATCGTGGCCTCCGTTCCCCGGGGTTGCATCACATTGCCTTCCGGCTTTTAATGTGGGCTCAAAACGAACCTGTGGTTCCTACGGGCGACGCATCTTCCTGGAGTGGTGAACTGGGCAGCAGACCTCCTTTCCAGAGAGGGTGCACATCCACCAGAGTGATGGATCCACCCTCAGGTGGTGCAGCGAATTTGGGAACTGTTCGGGAAGATGCAGGTCGATCTCTTTGCCTCGGTGGAGACAACACACTGTGGTACTCCCTCCATCACTTAGGCGGTCCACTAGGCATCGACGCCCTAGCCCACGAGTGGCCCAGGACACTCCTTTACGCATTCCCGCCGATACCGTTGCTCAAGGCCTTTCTAGAGAACGTCCGGTTACAGAAGGCGACAGTTCTCCTAGTGGCTCCCAGGTGGCCCAGGAGAATCTGGTTTTCGACCCTATGTTAGTTCTTACAAGGCCAGCCCTGGGAGAGCCCACATCGCCTGGATCTCTTCAGTCAGGCGAGAGGCACTCTCTGGTATCCGGAACCAGGCAGGTTCCAATTATGGGTCTGGCCCATGAACGGGACCACTGGTCAGCTGTAGGGTTAGCTACATCTTGGTCTCTCTTCAGAGGGGCCTCGCTGTCTGAAAGTATGGGCTACGCCACATACTTTCTCCAGGTTCTATCACCTTAATGTGATAGATCCTTACTTGCCTTCATTAGGCATGAGGGTCCTTGAGGTTGCACGCTCGCACCGCTAACCTTTGGTTATGCGGTTCTAATGCGTCCCTCGTATGCTGCCGTTCCTTCTCCCTCGCAATGGCTCTGGTATACTTTGCCATAAGTAATGTTTTGGTGGTCGTCTTCAAATTGAAAGGGAATGTTAGGTTACTTACCGTAACCCTGGTTCCCTGAAAGAGAAGACTACCACCAACCAGCGAGGTCGCATCATTCGCCCTCACAGGTTTGATGCAAAAAGAGGACGTGGCTTCCATGGGCTGACTATTTAACCCCTTGGTAGACGGAATCGAGGACATCACCCCAGGAAGGGGCCTATCGGCAGCTCTGATATAAAGAGCTCAGTAAATACCTACCAATAGGAGGCATATCCCATAATTAATGTTTTGGTGGTCATCTTCTCTTTCAGGGAACCAGGGTTACGGGAAGTAACCTAACGTTCTGCTTCCTGTCGTGGACTCTTTCCAGGTGATAGTTCCAAGTTCTTCATACAGCGTTAAGATGCTTTCCCCTGATTTTAGGAGCTGCTTTTCAGTTCTAGTTGCCTGTCACACAGTATATAGAGATACTGCAGATGTAACATAGGTTGAATCAGCAAAAGTTCTACTGTATGCATAGACAATATATGTAAGAGTTAGTGTCATCTAGTGAGCTGGGGAGAAAAAAAAAAACCTCAGTATACCTATTTGTTTAAATAAATAAAAATTAAAAAAACTGAAATCCAACAAAATGTGGTAGTTTGTAATGAAGCAGAGGGCACAAAAAGGTAAAAGGTAAGGAAAGCAGGAATCATATTTAGTACAAAAATGTGAGTGGGGCACTGCAGCTTTAGAGTGGTTCTAAGGTCCATTGCTTATTTACTGAGTTATCATGTTTATCAGTCTTTACTTCACTTTGAGCTTGTCTAGAAAATTATAATTGCTGGGACTCATGTCACACTATGGCATTCAATTCTGTGGTATCAATCATATCAATATATACTGTAGCAAGAGAGAGAGGGATGGGGCTTGCAGAGATGAACGATGATGTTGTCGCTGAATGGAGAAGGGTGTTGCTACAGGTATATCATTGTTGTCTACCCACCACTAGAATATACAGAACCGATGTTATGTTAAAATGTATTAACAGCCACCACAAATACAAACTATAAGCTGTTCTTATAGGAATTATAAGAACAGGTATTCAATCAGTGTTCTGTTCACTTGCCTCTAAGCCTGAAGGATTTAAGATCTTATCCTCAGTTAGATAACTGTGACTATCTAGACAGTATACAGATTCAGCAATTGTGGACCTAATAAGACAGACCACTCTGTTTACTACACTCAGAGATCTCCCCAGCACACTGACAGGCAAACAAAGATAAGTCCTAAGCCGACAGTGAAATACTGAAAGTGCAGACAGAGAGACGGAAGGCGTTGAGAATGGGGACCTTAATTACACTCTTGTCTCCTGGCAAAATAATACTTCAACACATTCATACAAAACTACTTTTCACCAAGGAGCTTAAAACACAGGTAAGTCTGAGACCACAGGAACTTAAAAACATTAAAAAAACACACAACTAGATGATGTTTCTAGACTCTGTTGACATTGTAATTTCACTATATATAATGAAGCCAACACAGTCCAAAACAGCAAATGACACAACGATCTGTCTTAGCTCTATTACATCTCCTTAGGCGCAGCGCCAGTACTGTTGCTAGTTGAAAAATATTCACCCCCAGAGACTCTGTGCTTAAATCAGCTTTAGCCTCAGCTCAATTCCTAGAGGACTGCAGACCACACACACACAGAGACATACTAATCAAAATGTGTTCACATTTAGTTTTTGTTCAATCTTGGATCAATTTTAACCTTGCTTTTTCTACCTAATTTGAAATGCCCAATTCAAACATCTCCTCAGTGCTGCAGTGAATTTAGCATACAAGAGGACTGAAGATTTACTGAAAACCTCTGTTTCCACAGTGAGACCCCTAAGGAACGAATGTTACCAAGCTGCTGAAGCATGGAGGCTCAGGCCCTGCCTGGAAAGTCTCCTGCTGTACTTGTCAAGTGCCTCCTGGCCAGTAGTGGTTGCTGGAGTGCAATGAGGCAAACTAGCTTAATCTGATTTTCACCCCAATCTTGCAAAGACCAATTCAGTGCTGTTTGTGTGGCTCAAATAGTTATTTATCGCATCACTAAATCTAATTCTAGCATGAATGCCACTGAATGCCAAGGGATCCACAGTTTACACTGCCATAAAATAAGGGGTTAAAATGTTTTGTGTATATATATATATATATATATATATATATATATATATATATATATATATATATATATATATATACATATACACATACACATATACGCACACACACAATACGGCTAAGCTAGGCAAGTCAGGCTTTGTGTGCCATTCTTGGTTATATTGCAATTTCAATACAGAAGAAATCAGTACAAATTACAATAAGAACAAATCAAACTGCTTCTATATTTTTCAGATTGTAATTGAAGGCTGGAGAAATTTAACCCAAGCTATTTGCTACCCAGATTATTACTGAATGATATTAATTAATTATGATCACTTAAGATTACAGCCCATGTTAAATCGGTACCGCAATACTGTAGAAAGGACTCAGAAGTCATTTCATCCTTTACAATGAGGCTAAGTAGTCCCACCTAAACTTGTAGCCTCTAGGGTGTGTAAAATTAGGTGTGACTAAGCGCATAATAAAATAGTCTTAACGGCAATACAACGTTAATGGAACTACATACATATACTGTATATTCATTATGCCTGCTGTTATTCTTGTTAAGATCTATGTAGCTACTACAAGAGACAGAACAAACAGCTGCTATAGAAACCCCCAAAGTACAAAAAATAAATTTGCCAGTTCTACCATGTTTTACACATTGCTATTTTCACAGGAATCAAGCCATTTTGCAAAAGCGTATCTCAAGAGAATAACAAATATCGAAGAGACAGAACAGCCCCAGATAGTAAAGATCTGAAATACACATTTTGCAACACTCAGTATGGAAAAAAAAACATGTGTCAGGTCTGTCACCCAGGACATATTGTAGTTATTACAACTAATACATACTGTGCAAGGTGGTTACAAAGTCATTTTGCACGGGTGGTTTAGGGGGGAAAAACAAAGCATTCCTATATTAAATATTATCAAAAGGTGCACGTCACGGTTTTACTAAATTACAGTATGTATTAGTATGGAAGTTATATGTACAATTAATATTAAAAAGCATAGCTGTACAACAGGACTGACTTGAAATGGACCTAGGACTGTGCAACTCATAAGTCAGGGTTGTTGAAGACTACATATGCAGATGAGAATAACTTGATATTTTAAGGGCACTGTTCAAGATGGAAGCATGTTTACATTTGGTGCATGTGCAAAAGCATGAGTGTATGTTTATTGTGTATATGATTTAGCCTAAATGACAGTATGTATGCCACTTGTAATATTGACGGTTCCAAGTTTGTGGCCAAAAGAAACAAAACATTCGGCATTGCATTGATATTTGTTTTTATAGCAGCATAGTTTGACACTCAACCTCCAGGTTTGAAGCATTGTGTATTCAAGGAAATCATTTCATTTGGCAGCCTACTTAACATTCCCATGTTTGACATAGCTCTGTTTAATGAAAAAACAGCAGTGAAGGGCCAGTCCGCATTTGTCTTTGTAATTAACTGGCCCTTTTCAGCAACCTGATAACTTCCTGAAAGACTCACAATAACTTCCTCCCACAGGTCACGTCATGCTGTACAAACTCTCGTTTGCAGTCAGTCCCAGCTGCAGCATGTCAGGAAAACTTTACAGCATGTCTACTATTTGAAGGCAGTTTTACGGGGGTTGATACCATATCTGCCATATAACACTGTTATAAGGTGTTGAGCCACCATGGTGAGTCAAGACAGCCCGGATTTGGCATGACAAGTCTGGTAGATTTTGTATCTGTTCCAGAGGGATACAATGACTGCTGTCCCTAATTTGTTCAGGGAAGTAAAGAAAATGTGTTCTCCAGGAGCTTTGTCAATTTCAAGACTGTTCCTCAGTTATAAAATCAGTAACAAGAAGAAACTTTGATATATTACTGAGTAAATGTCAGGGAGGTCATTTACATTATAAACTACAGTTATAGTGGAACTGGAATAGCACCTTTTACCACAGCCACGTATCAAAAGTGACAAATATTGATATGGCCAGAGATGAAAACAATGTGGCAGTGAAACAGCTTTGTTTTATAGATTTTTTTTTTTTTTTTAAATGGCAGACACATTTAGTCTGCTGCGTTTATACAACCCTAAAAAGATAAAAGTCAGTGCTTCAAATGACCTCCGAGATGTAGCTTTGTAATATTACTGCCACAAAAGGGTACATTTTTATTGCAGGGTCCCCTCAATTGACCTAGAGAATCATAGAATACATTTGAGTATGAAGTCAATGGGTCCTATTCACAAAACTTGAAAGACGAGTTTTCAGAAGAGTGTTTAGAAATGTTTACTTAGGTTGAACAGTTTTCTAAAAAATTAGAATTAACTTAGAATCTTCACTAAAAAAAATTGACTTTAAAAAATGTCTTAAACCAGTCTTTTCATTTTGTGAAAAAGTGTATACATGTCTAAGCATTTTTTTTATAACAATGAAAATACAAAGTCAGTATACTGAAAACGCTACGGATGTGAATTTACAAAAACATACAATATAAGCTCCCCTTAAAAGGAAGTCTCTCAGCTATATCAGTGTGTCAACATCAAGACACAAGTTATTTTAATTAACATTTAGAGTGTAAATTCTCCGAAATTGCAGTATTAAGAGAGTACAGTGCTTTGCTAAAAACAAGAGCATTAAAGACAAGCATTACTATTTGCCTTAAACTTTGCACACTGCTTATTACTTTTTAATCTGGAAAGAAATTATACACAATTATACAGCAACAACATGCACAGTCGCAGGATTAGCATAACAAAACGATACAGAAACTATGATAAGCAAATCTGGTAATTAACAGCACTGCACTCAGCAGCTGCTTTATGTGGTATATCTGGAGGTGAAAGAATGATTATAAAGGAGTCGTAGCTTTGAACCATGACACACAAGCCTGAATGAGAGATGTGCTCATTTGCAGGCAATAGAATAGCTACATAAATCTGAAGAACAGCCCGAGCAGAATAGCTGGGACACTTTAATTCCACACTATTTGCATGCTGCCCTATACCACCAGTAACACAGAAATAATGGTAACCCTTACATGTTATAGCTGGGATATCAATTATACTATCTATACAAATAACTGATTTACATTGTGGTGGTGATGGCATTATCTAAACGCTAATTGCTTCTGCAAAACATCATATTAAAATACAGTGAATGTTAAAACGGGAGCCGGGAGACTCAGTCGATTGTCAATGAGATTTAAAAGTTTTTATTTATTTATTTATTTATTTATTTTACTTGGTTGTCAGTTCAAGTATAACAAGATTGTATGTGATTGAAAGTCATTGGGACACTGAGTAAGAGATCTTTGGGTTTGAATTCATGAAGGCATTTTATTCACCAAAAGGTGAAGATCTGGATAGTTTCCAAACCAACTTCCCCAATCACCCTTTTGCATTCAAAATGAATGTTCTTTGGAAGATACACTGGAAGCCAGATTTAAGAAAAAAAGGGCATTTTCGAGGGAGAATATAACTAACTGAAAAGTTCAAGAGGTAACAGGTCTCAAACACTTCGGCCATAGAATAAGCCCGAAATTAATATCCAGCTTTAATTAAAGTCATACAGTTGCAAAGGTTTCATAATATCTATTCCAGCTGGCGAACCAGATAAAGAATTATCTGCAATATTACATATTAAAGCCACTGTGACCATAGCTTAATTTAAAGTGAAAGTCTCCCATAAATGACAATTCTGTTAAAATTTCTCAAAGTTAGTGTTAATATGTGCAGGAAGTAAAAATAATTACAAAGCCAGTTCCTCTTTTAAACCACCAGGCAGTTGGGGAGCACTTTTGAGAAGACAGCTACAGTACAACCTGTATTGATACAACCCTACCTCTACACAAAGGCCAATGAGGAACATTGTGTGTGTGTTCTTAAAGGAATTCATGAAATTACTGGAAAACTAGGACTATTAATTATTTACTGTACCTACAAACTGAACCTACTGTAGCAATACAAATCAGTCAAAGATCAGATGCCCTATTTAGAATACATGTAATTTTTATTCAGCTGCCACTTTTATGAGCTTTTGATTCAATTGTTTTAATTGTAATACTTTTTGTAGATGAAAAATAACAACTTTATTGGTTTCTGGGGTGTTTTATTATCAGTCAAAACCTAAAACTCAGAAATCTCTGTTGTACTACCATAAATTACTTTATAAGCTTGTTAAGAAATTAATCAAATGAGTCATACAAATGAAATGTTATTTCAATTGACCTTAACCTGTAACTGTTTTACCACAGGGGAATCCAGCAGCTTGTTTTGAAGTGAATTGTTAGCACATACATAAAGGTTATATTGTCCCATGTGTAGCCAAATGGAAACGAGAATGCATTCCTCTCCGAGTATCTGTTCTTTTTCCCCTTTAAGGAAAAGGTCATGGGAGGAAGGTCCGAAAAGGCTGTTTACATTTTTTACCCATTATAATTTTTCAGAACTATAATTAATCACACACACATTGTAACTACAGCAGGCACCGTTTATTGATTCTAAAGTTGTATCATAATTATACTGCATATTACATTTTACGACTCCTTGGCAAAACTAATGTGTTTTTGAATTCACAGCCAAAAAAAAAGAGAAAAATAGTAGTCAGGCATATTAGCATAAATCCTAAAGACATATGCCATAGTTAGAAGAAAAAAAAAACTAGTTCTAGCAATACAATGTTAAGTTATTCACAAGTTGGCCTTGTGCTTTTTATTTATTGAATGTTTTAATAAACGTATGTAATCATTCCTCTGAATACAGTGTGTCACACAGTTCCTATCAAGTAACACATCACCAAAAATAGGCAGGGCATTTATAAGAGGTCAAATCATTAGTCCAGAAGGAATGGGCGATGAGGTCACACTGAAATGGAGAGCAGTTATCCATTTTATTACACATGCACCTTTTCATTCTTTAGTACTCATAACTTGTACACAATTGACTGTTCTGTGTAATATTGTGCTCTATTTAAATCCTGTATCCCCCAGCCCCCTACCTCCCAACATCTTTAAATAAACAATTCACTGTCCTGCTGATCCTCATTATTATTATTACTATTATTTTAAACCATCTGGCAAAATCTCATTAGGACGCATCTCTGGCAACACAAGGTCCAATACAAAATAATTCCATCTATCACACTACTGTACATGGAAGTCGCAGTTCTAACATACTAGTAGTGTATTATGCAAAATTCAATACATTATTTAAAGCAGAATTAAAAGTACCTTGCCCAATAAAAATATATCAATCATCAGTCATTATATTAGACACTGCTGTCATCTGAACCATCTTAACATACTTTATTTATGCGAGTGTGATCTTTAACAATATCTTCTTTTAATATTCATCTGATCTTGCAGTGCTAAAGAACATACTAAAGACCTTTTATAAAGATGGTGCTCACAGAAAAAACAAATGATGAAAAGTAGGGGGTATCACCTTAAAACAAGCCATGTGTCAATGAGCCAATGGGCAAGTACATTTCTACAAATACATTGTACATAATTGCAACTTTTTTTGAACAAAACAGAATATGGATCACTGAAGATAACTATTTACAATTTTACATGCTCAGGCCGTGTCCCATTACATTGTGTGCCACTCTGTAAAGCAGTTTCTGCCACAATGGATAAAACTCACTGACTTGTCATAGGTTGGAGTTTATTTCATATCGTATATGTATGATCAATTGTTTACACATTATTACTTTACTGCACATTGCTTAGAAAACTGTAGAAAATAAACTACCGCTTTATAGGGCAGCAGTGTGGAGTAGTGGTTAGGGCTCTGGACTCTTGACCGGAGGGTCGTGGGTTCAATCCCATGTGGGGAAAACTGCTGCTGTACCCTTGAGCAAGGTACTTTACCTAGATTGCTCCAGTAAAAACCCAACTGTATAAATGAGTAATTGTATGTAAAAAATAATGTGATATCTTGTAGCAATTGTAAGTCGCCCTGGATAAGGGCGTCGGCTAAGAAATAAATAATAATAATAATAATAATAATAATAATAATAATTAAAGCAGAAATAACCTGCATGGTAAACATTTCATTTTCATCCATCACTTGTAGGCAAATTTCCCTTTGTGAAAATTCAGAGCGACACGACATGATGTGCTGCACTGAATGCTTCTGCACTGCTGATGCTTGCTGCAAGACACCTCCAGATGTTTAAGGGTACTCATTAGAAAAGGTTATATTTAAATAAATAAATAAAAACTTTTGGTATAAGAATGCATGAAAGAGTTAGATGCTGAAAAATGAGGCAAAAACAGTTTTATATCAAGCATGAAAAAAAGCAGCAATCTTTCATAAAACCGCTGGTTTAATTTCTTCTATTTTAATTCAACAGCACTGCAGGTCACCTTGTTCCAATTACTATTATATTTAAATGACAACTGTAAAACAATGTCCCGACACCAGTAAAAGCTCAACTGATGCACACAGCTTTTAATAGGCGAAGTGTACTCCATTATTACAGCCATTCACAGACTTCATATAAAAAGATCAGGCTGTGCATGTCATGCTGTTGACTTTGCATATTAAACTCACTTATACCCTAGCAAGATTCCTGTGTTAATTGCGCAGGCAGTAGAATAGCAGTGGGGTCCCCACAGTTGCTGTCCTATTACAACTGAAATAGTTCTAACAAGCTGTACTTTTTTGGGGGTGGGCTTCTCAAAGGGAAACAATGTCAAAAGAATGTCAAAAGAATGGGCAGCAGTGTGGAGTAATGGTTAGGGCTCCAGTGGGGGGACACTGCTGTTGTACCCTTGAGCAAGGTACTTTACCTAGGTTGCTCCAGTAAAAACCCAACTGTATAAATGGGTAATTGTATGTAAAAATAATGTGATATCTGTATAATGCGAAATAATGTATAATGTGATATCTTGTAACAATTGTAAGTCGCCCTGGATAAGGGCGTCTGCTAAGAAATAAATAATAATAATAATAATAATAAAGCATGTGTGTGTAAACGCATGTGGTAATTGGTATGTACGTCAGTGTGTAAAGGTTAAAGGTGTGGACAGTTGTTTTGTCATTTACATATTTATTGCTGGTACAGAAGTTTTTATTTCATTAGCCCATGTTTAAAATAGTAGGTGTAATACCCAAGTAGTGAGAAGCCTTCCAATAGTGTGTTCTGAATTATTATTTTTTTGAACTACAGTACTAGCATACATTACAGTAGTGTTCTGTGATACCCCATTTAGAGAGTATCGATACGATATCACACAGTATCATGATATTCAATATTATCGTGATACTTTGGATCTCATGTCCATTACATGTTTATGGCTGCCAAATTCCTTTTTTGCAAGTGCAAAGTGCATAAAAGGCAATATATATATATATATATATATATATATATATATATATATATATATATATATATATATATATATATATACACACACGCATTCTGCTGAAAACAAGTTCCAGTGTATTCAAAGGTCATTGCCACGACTCAAATAAAACTGGTAAGAAAGTGCAAGAGACACCATTTTCTTTATTTCTTACATATAAAAAGAGAACTCTGGCGTTTTGGCCAGCTTCAAATATTCCAATTCCAAGGAATCTCTTAATTCTTACATTTAACAAAATAGCATATACATATTTTCCTTGAAGCAGTCTATTTATAACTAGGCCAGATGTTTTACATACAGGGGTCTCTTAGAAGTGCTAACAAATGTGAGCAAGGAATGTAAAAATGAAGCACTGTTGTGGAAGCTAATTTTCACCGTTATTTCAAGAAATGGCTTGATGAGGTTCTTGCTTGGGTCAATAAACAACCAAATGAGCAAGATGGGCCAAATGGACCTCTTCTTGTTTGTAACATTTCTTATGTTCTTAAAAAGTCTACACCATAACACCTCCATGAATCTGTACTGTTCAAATCTTTTAGAAAATAAAACAAGTAAACACAGTATAATGCTAAACTGGACTAGCCTGATTGATTCATCATGTACACTGTAAAACATTTCTTTTTAAACAAGCACAGTAATGTGTTACATTAGGGAATACAAACAAACGTTGTATTCGTTAATTTTAAACACTGCGTTAATGTTACAATTTTATAGTGTTAGACATTTTGAAAAATCTACCACTTCCAATTAATTTAATAAAATTAGTTCATCGGATAAAAAAATAAAATAAAAAAACGTATTTCTGGCAAATTGCTTCACTAAAAACGCTGCGAACATACTCAATTCAATAGTGAAAAATTCAGTTAAGCATTATGTTTAATGCTACATTTCTAAAACAAACAGGCCACTAATGTAGATGCCTTCTTCATGTTGTTAGAACAGAATTGTGTTTAAGTGTATTCAAGCCAAATGTCTCCGTCAAAACAATTTGAATGGCGTCACAAGACTAATCCCTATACACCCACACATGATTTCACAACCAGTTACACATGTTTGATATTGAAATCAGAGTATTTTCACATCTCACATCAAGTATTAAACTGGGAAGCACATACAATATAGAACAGCTTTATAGAGGTCCAAAGGTTTGCTGGTGTCAGATGCTGAGAATGTCATTAAATAGGTTAGACCTATTTTTACTTAAATGACAGTTAACCTTTGATAAGGATGTCAACATTTACACTTTTCTTTGTTACTTTTGTATTATTCAGTTTACATGTTAAAGTAATGGAGCACACATACCACAGACATGCACTGGGATAAATGTAATGATCTGCCAGTTGGAATGGACACGGGTCAAGCTACATTCCCGCTAGCTGTTCGCCACGTCGTCACAAGCGAAACATTTTCCCTTGTGGCTCAACTATTTTTCACCAAGTTCACCAGGGTGGCGAAGGCTCTGAAAAATGTACTTGTGTAAGACTACCAGCACGATTACTTTCAACCTGTGCTGGTAGATGAATCAATATAGACTGTTTAGTTTGATTTCATTTCACCCAATGAAAGCCCTTTAGCTTGTCCATGTAAAATGTATGCCACAAACATTGTGTTTGGCGGGAGGACAGAGGTTCTAATTAGAAACAGTCAGCAGAAGGTGCTGCTTGTAAATTTTTAATTTATTTATTATTTATTTATTTATTTTAAACATGGCATCCAACCAGAAAAATTCTTGACATGTATTTAAAAAAAAAAAAAAAAATTGTACGGACAAATTATCAGAATCATGTTCCGAAAGATGTAGCTCAAGGAATACCAACCATGTACACACAACTAAAATATGACCGTGATATTCACAGGGAGGTGAAGCAGTCATGGTTTCAAACATACCCTTCAGAGATGGCAAGCCAGAAACACACAGCTTCAAAAGATCACAGCTAATGTTTTTTTGTTTTTTTATTGTTTGCTGTCTCTTTAAAATGTGTTGAATATATATTTTGGAAATAGTGGATTCGAAAGAGGAACAATTTAATTTAAAAAAATTAACACATTTATTATTTTAAAAATAAGGATTCGTCTCACTATAATATATTGAGTTTTAATGTCAGAATCGGTGCAACATTACTGTCAGTAGTCCCAGGTGAAAGAACATGTTAAAAAAGTTTATTAAACACAGTAGTGGCTGTACAATCCTACTAATATTATTAATGATATTAGTACAAGTTTGTGTAACTAGAGATGTGGTTGGTCAGGTAGGCATTAATATTAACATACACTAATAGCACTGTCCTCCAGTGGAAAGCAAACCGCATCAGAGTCAAAATAATGTAAAGGATTATGCAGTACCTGAGTCTTTTTGCCTTGTGAAACAGTATGCTTAACTTGTTTACAGTATTTTTAAGTGGCTTAAGTTTTTCCTTTGTGGCTAAAAAATGTTAAGTTGCTTTAGCCACAGTGGCTAATTAAATGAAAGTCTTAGAGGGAACGTAGGTGAAGTAATGAGTGGGAGTTTAACAAGTCAACATTCCCAAATGAGAGTAAAATCATTTCCTGCAACTTATTTCAATTTAGATACACGGGGCGTCATCTCTTATGGTCTGTGCCACTGCCATTTAGCAGTATGGACAAGAAAAACCATGAACTACTAAATTAACAAAAACAGAAGGATGTGATCAATCATTAGGAATTCCACTGTATCGAAGGAACAAAGGGCTGCTATTTATTTTCACAAAGCTCCCCTCATCCCTGGATTATACAATCATCAGAAGAGGCTTTTAAAATGATTTGTCCTGCAGGTCTCAGTACTGTAATTCACCATCGAAATGATTACCACAGCATAGGTGCAATTTAACATGACCTCAGAAAAAAACACAGGAGGCCTAGCAAGACAGTTCAACACCTTTGTAAACATTCAGATTTATGGGCCTGACAATACTAGCATTCCAGACACGTTTTGTTGGAATGATATCAAAACTCTTAGCTGATTTATGCCTTACACCATGACGACCGAGCAAGAGACAAGCACTGCCTGGAGTCATATCTGTGGTTCTCCTATTGTCAATAGTGGCCTACGTAACACAATGCAGAGCCAGCGCGTCTATACAAAGTAGAGATCGATAAAATATTTGCTCATCCTTAAATTGCATCAAAGGAAAAGGGATTTTACAAACTTAAAAGCCTAGCCTGTTAAATCACAGTTAGTACTCCGAAATCAGGGGACTGGGGAAATCTCCGGAAAAGTGGCTTTGGGGCTTTGTCTTTTCTCTGACCCTTTGTACAATTTATAGTTCCATCTCCCCAGTCTTCTGCATTGATGGACAGCTGAAATACCATCAGCATTGCACCCAGGAGAAAACAGCTTCAGAATTTATGCAGTAATACCGTTTCACAAAGGGAGCAATATATCTAGTTTACCATTGCCATTTACCATCGTTCCAAGGCAAATGCTCCACACTGCTTTTTCATAACTAGATAACCCTTTTCCCCCCCAAACACGATGCGCAAAGCATGATGCATGCCTCTGCATCTTGACAAAATAAGTGCAAATTTAGATTGAGCAAAATGTGTATTTTATTGCAGTCCTGCAGTGCAAACATTGATCATCTCCAGAATATATGACATGCCAGCAGGTGAAAAAATATATGGTTTACAGTGCCCAGTATGTGTCTGCATTCAGTGTCTATGTTAAGTAAATGCACATGACCTGTTAGCTAATTTCCATATTCCAGTTTCTTGTTATAAATGCACTCACCATTGAAAAAATCAATAGCAAGTTGAGTAGTTCAATTCTCCAGATATTTTGCATATTTCTCTTTTGTCTTTTTGGCAGTGGTTACAATGTATCATACCAACAAAAGGAACAACTATAAAAGGCATTTTAAAAATGCAGTTGATAAGGGAACTTGCTATTTAAATGCCCCTGTATGTTGCAAAGCTGAACAAGGGTAGAACATGACTCCACACAGGCTGCTGTTCACTGTTAGATATCAAACACACCACATGATTACAAAAATATTTAATTAATTACATAAATTTCCATAGATACTGTAAATGATCATTACAATACATGTACTGTAGGCCACAATAAACTTACTTTAAGTGCTATACTAGTGTATAAAGTATTTAATTACCATTAACTATTCAGTAAATCTGTTCATGGACAGTAATTATGACTGAATTTCATTTAATAATCTGTATGATGTGCACATTTCCTACCAACTAATTTTACTGAGATATGTATTTGGGCTCTAGTTTCTCTGGGGAATTTCTGCCCCTTTAACCAAAACTTAACATTAAAACAAACAAACTTTTTTTTTCTGATTAGTCAGCACAGATCAGCACAATCAGATCTTTTTCAACAATGGGTGGTCATGCATTATAAAAAAAGTAATGCGCAACTTAAATATGTTGCATACTACAACACATAGATACATGGTTGTAGCATGAGTTTACCTATAATACTTTAACACAAATACTGATCAAATAAAATATTTAAATTAAACTCATGCTTCAACCATCTACCAATGAAACCATGATCAGTGTAACAGGGGCTGATAATCATATAATAATCACACAATACCTGAAAGGTTAAAAACATTTTAGAGATGCAAGTTGGTGCTTGCATATGCCTACTAGTACTATCGCCAGCACCATTCATCAACAAACCTGAACACCCAGACCAAATACGAAGCCGTGGTTACCCCTGCTGAGGGCAGTCAGAATCAATCAGGTAAGTGTTGTCATACCTACCTTCCGATTTATGTACCATATTAAAATGATCTTGGGATGTAAACATTAACTGTCATATGCAGCTGCGAGATGAGCTCCTGAAAATGCCACTGGCTTATTGCCGAGACTGACGATGCTTTTTCATTGTACAAAATTTTTTTTTGATTCAGTTGGTTTTATCTTTTGTCATTACTGTTCAGTTTGGAATTTTATGCAAATGTTGCTGCATCCATAAGTTTTTAACGGCTTATAACCAAATGCAATCCAAAATATTTATAGGGATCTAAAGCCCGGGACAGACAGCCGCAGTGCAGCACACGAGGCATTTTGCCACCTGTATTGCTGCCATTGCTTTCACAGTGACGCCGAGTGGTACCGCTCAAATCGAACCCAGAGCGATTTTTTTCTGGCTGCCCCACGGTAGTGTCGGTGGATTAACCAATCACAGCCAAGTGTTGACAACACGTGCTTGCCAGAAAAAATCATAAATGAACCAATGTCCAAGCACCTTGAAGTGTTTGATCTCTCCCATATTTCATAAAAGGACAGGCAAGTCAGTACTTTATACATCACCCCTGATAAGCATCCTTCCTGCCTTTTTTTTAATTATTTTTGTAGTTCACTACTATTTTTACTAAATAACTGGCTGTTAAAGGATATATTTTCAAACACTTTAGTAGTAGGCTACTTGCTGTCAGCAATGTATTGTATGTTTCTTTGCTAAGCTCACATAGCATTTTTTTTTTAATTAACCTAATATTCTACTAGGTAAAGCAAAACTTTTGGCCATATACAGGACTGTGCAAAAGTTTTAGGCAGGTGTGAAAAAATGCTGTAAAGTAAGAATGCTTTCAAAAATAGATATGTTAATAGATTATATTTATCAATTAACTAAATGCAAAGTGAGTGAACAGAAGAAAAATCTACATCAAATCCATATTTGGTGTGACCACCCTTTGCCTTCTAAACAGCATCAATTCTTCTAGGTACACTTGCACAAAGTCAGGGATTTTGTAGGCATATAGTCAGGTGTATGATTAAACAATTATACCAAACAGGTGCTAATGATCATCAATTCAATATGTAGGTTGAAACACAATCATTAACTGAAACAGAAACAGCTGTGTAGGAGGAATAAAACTGGGTGAGGAACAGCCAAACTCAGCTAACAAGGTGAGGTTGCTGAAGACAGTTTACTGTCAAAAGTCATACACCATGGCAAGACTGAGCACAGCAACAAGACACAAGGTAGTTATACTGCATCAGCAAGGTCTCTCCCAGGCAGAAATTTCAAGGCAGACAGGGGTTTCCAGATGTGCTGTCCAAGCTCTTTGAAGAAGCACAAAGAAACGGGCAACGTTGAGGACCGTAGACGCAGTGGTCGGCTAAGGAAACTTACTGCAGCAGATGAAAGACACATCATGCTTACTTCCCTTCGCAATCGGAAGATGTCCAGCAGTGCCATCAGCTCAGAACTGGCAGAAAACAGTGGGACCCTGGTACACCCATCTACTGTCCGGAGAAGTCTGGTCAGAAGTGGCCTTCATGGAAGACTTGCGGCCAAAAAGCCGTACCTCCGACGTGGAAACAAGGCCAGCGACTCAACTATGCACGGAAACACAGGAACTGGGGTGCAGAAAAATGGCAGCAGGTGCTCTGGACTGATGAGTCAAAATTTGAAATATTTGGCTGTAGCAGAAGGCAGTTTGTTCGCGAAGGGCTGGACAGCGTACACGAATGAGTGTCTGCAGGCAACAGTGAAGCATGGTGGAGGTTCCTTGCAAGTTTGGGGCTGCATTTCTGCAAATGGAGTTGGGGATTTGGTCAGAATTAATGGTCTCCTCAATGCTGAGAAGTACAGGCAGATACTTATCCATCATGCAATACCATCAGGGAGGCATCTGATTGGCCCCAAATTTATTCTGCAGCATGACAACGACCCCAAACATACTGTGAAAGTCATTAAGAACTATCTTCAGCGTAAAGAAGAACAAGGAGTCCTGGAAGTGATGGTATGGCCCCCACAGAGCCCTGATCTCAACATCATCAAGTCTGTCTGGGATTACATGAAGAGAGAGAAGCAACTGAGGCTGCCTAAATCCACAGAAGAACTGTGGTTAGTTCTCCAAGATGTTTGGGCCAACCTACCTGCCGAGTTCTGTGTGCAACTGTGTGCAAGTGTACCTAGAAGAATTGATGCTTGATGCTGTTTTGAAGGCAAAGGGTGGTCACACCAAATATGGATTTGATTTAGATTTTTCTTCTGTTCACTCACTTTGCATTTAGTTAATTGATAAATATAATCTATTAACATGTCTATTTTTGAAAGCATTCTTACTTTACAGCATTTTTTCACACCTGCCTAAAACTTTTGCACAGTACTGTATGTAAATTATATTCGAGTACATAGCTTACGTTGTGGTACTTCCAACTACTGTACTGAGTAGTGCATACCGCTCCTGTGTGTCCGGGTGCAGACTAGCGGCACCGCACCATGAAAATGCCCAGCGGTGCCGCGCCACGCCTGTCTGTCTGTCTGTCTGTCTGTCTGTCTGTCTGTCTGTCTGTCTGTCTGTCTGTCTGTCTGTCTGTCTGTCTCGGGTTTAAGATTGTATGATACAAGCTTGCCGAAGACGTGCAAAATCAAAGCATATTTACCATGTAGCGTGTGACAGAGAGATGGACAGACACGACCATTTTTGGGTTGCACTAATGTCAATATCCCTGGCACCATAAAGGAGATTTTGGGTATAACTCTGGAGGGAAGAATATGCAGGTTATGTAATCCATATTTGCAATGAATCAGAACAATGGGGAAGCTATGACAAGAATGGGGGCTAAGACAAGAGTGGACCTGGTGCTGTACAGTATGCTGTCCCAGATTCATAGGAAAAGACTTCTAAAAACAACAGGACTGCTAGAACACAGTGTATTACTGAGGTAATGTACTGTATAAAGACATGCAAAATATTTGTTTGTGAAAATAAACACCAGTGGCTCTTGAATAAAATGTTCTGCATGGTTTTATTATTTTCCTTTTGATCTATTTTCTATGAGTTCTGCATCATTAGGGATGGTACTGTAAGTAGGTCTTTATCTAGGACACCAGAATTCAAAGACTTCCTTAAACCTCAAACAGCCACCACTGCAATGCAAATACAGTAACTTTAGATAATCTAATCTGGAACACATCAATATGTCATTTCTAAGTATGCAAATGTTGTGTCTTTCTCTTCCACACACTATGTGAGTTTTCATTAATCTTCTCCAAATGTTACCACTATAGCCTTCTCTCAACTTTTGGTTTGCTTTTGTGTATTTTACAATACAATATCTTATAGTCTACTATTCATCCTTCTTGTGCACTTCTTTACACATATTCAACCTATAGATTAATGCAGTCCGAGATTATAAGGTCTGTATGTGTATGTGCTACAGCTGTCAAGCGATTTAAAAAATTAATCTCAATTAATCTTGAGTTTAAAAAAAAATGTATCTCAGTTCAACTTGGTTTTAATTGCATATTTAATTGATACAATTACTGCATCTATCTCATTTAAGTTTGTTTTATTACAGAGGCTATTATTATTATTATTATTATTATTATTATTATTATTATTATTATTATTATTATTATTATTATCCAAAAAACAACCCAGCATAAAAACCCAGCTTTCCTATTTCTGGATTCTGGATCCTATTTGTTGGTCCCTCTTTATAGTTTTATATTTATTTACAATCCAGCATTTGTTGTTAAATTGTTTAAACCAACTGCTAAATCACAATGGAGTTTATTTCTCACCTTACTGCATTTAAAATGATCAGTTTCAATTACTAATAAACCAATGTTTTTCATTGCCATTTAAATAATAATAATAATAATAATAATAATAATAATAATAATAATAATAATAATAATAATAATTTAAAATTATCTTGTATTAAGAACTTGAAATTGCCTAAATAAAACAAAACATTCACTTAGTAACAGTTATATCCCTCATATTTGTAAATAATATTGTTAAAATAAATGTGGTTATTAAAATAAAACAAAGCTACAATGTTAACGGGGCTGCAGTCCGTAGATATCAACTTTGCAACAGCACTTGTTACAGTATTGTACTTAGCGTGATTCATGGGTTTGCAGCAATCCTGAATTTCTAAAAGAGTACTCTGTCTAAACTGATTTGTTGTTGTATTGTTGTTGTCTGTAGCAGAACTACTAGAAAGTGTATTTTAGCACGCAGGTGGTACAGCAGACTAGATGCACTTCTGTGATAATGGAACTCACTTTGACAATAGGTAACCCTCTTTCTATCCAATGAACCATCAAAGTGTTTAAAAAATAAACTTCCCATTCACAAGTCCTTCAGTTTGAATACTTGGCTATATAATGCAATTTCTTGCACTCAAGTGTATTAAAATTAGTGCTGGGACAAATATTCGAATATTCAAACTAATATTTTTTGACATGTATTCTGATACAAAAATCAGAGGTTTGTATTTGCTACTAATGACAAAAATACCTTCCACGTATTTAACATCTCACCAGAATTTGCGCGACAGTTTAAAAAAATGGCAAATGAAAAAGAGTGACGTGAGATTAATATATTACAAAAAAAAGAATCAACACAGCAGCTCTTGAGCCTCTATTTAAAAGTTTGACAGCAACAAGTAAACAAACCAGAGTACACACATGCGCAGCACGTCATTCTGAAATGCCTATATATATATAAACTATATATATATATATATATATATATATATATATATATATAGTTGCAACTTTGTTATGTGGAATGTAATAAATGAGAACCAAAACATTTTTACCCCTTCACTAAGTTTGTTGTATTGTTAAAAGTGTTTAAAGTTAAATTTCAGTTTTCGTTTGCTTGTTCAGCTACAAAAAGGCACATGTGTTATTACAGTACTTTATGGCCAGTGTTCACTGTGAAGAATCGACAATGGCAAGGAATGAAGAAATAAATAAAATGCATTGTCATCTTTATATACTATTTATTTTGGGAATAAACAAAACAACATTTAACTTAAACTGCTATTTGGCATCCTTTGTTTTGTAGTTCATTCACTGGGGTCAAGTAAGTCCTACCCAACTTATTTTTTACTCCTGGGATATTTTTCTATTTTAACGTGTTACATATTGCAAGGTCTTGCTGTAAAATAAAAGCTCACACACAGGGGCCACGGCCACGCCCCCTGCTGCTATGCTGTCTCCGCCTGCGTTCACAGCAATAAATGGCTTTTATTACTCATTGAAAAATGAACGAATATCCGAAAGAATATTTAAATTATGAGTGAATATCCGAACATGAAAATCCCAGCACTAATTAAAATGGTGCTGCAGGAAATGAATTACGGTATGCTGAGAGAGTTAACTGTGATTAATTGATGGCCCTAGTATGCGCTGATTAAATGCATGTTGCTTCCTGAGCTAAACAGACCTTGAAGATGTCATCAACTTTTCACAACAGATTGTGACAGAATGCGCAGGATTAGGATGCAACGCTTTATGTAATTGATTGCTTATTTCCTGGACAGAAGAATAAAAAAATGACAACTTATTTTGCAGTTAATTTACACTTCCAGAGGCTTTATCTCGCACCAATTACAAGACAGTTCTGGCTTAGAGCGGGTGTTTCTAATTAATGAATACTAAGGTCTGCCATTTTATTTAATGAGACAAATCATGCAAGCTGGCCCAATGGAACTCCTGTAACATTTCTGGATTTTAGAGAACTAGCTTTCCTTAATGACAATATCCACCAACACTATAGCTTCTGATACACTATCAATAATCTTTTTTACATTAATTTAAAGATAAACAGCACCAATATAATAAGGGAAAATACGGTGAAAAGGAGACAAAAAAGGAGTTTGTGGGAACTACTAAAAACTTCTAATTATGGACTAAGTTGCAATCAATGGGAATAAAATCACGACTGATAATCAATAACTGAAAAGGTACTGAGAGCAGTCCAATCATGCTCAAAAAAGCACAGCAATCCAGCCCTATTTATGTAGCAGGTAAATAATGCATAACGTTAGTTGAGGCCACACATTAAGTCAATGGCTGACCGGGGATTTAAAACTCTCACTCCCATACCCCTTGGCTGTACTCACTAAACGAAATTGCTTTCAACAGAGTTTCAGGGTCCCCAGATCAGATGTGTGTGTGTGTGTGTGTGTGTGTGTGTGTGTGTGTGTCACTGGCAAGTTATTTACATTACGTTTGTCATGTTGATAGTGATAACATATTACAGAAATGTACCATAATCTCTCATATTGTACTTATGATCGGTCAGCATGTAAATATAAAACTATTTTTTAAATGGTATAGCTTACTGCACATTTATGTAACCATAACTCGTTCAAATTACCTTTCATCTGTGTTACCTAACAAGGCCATAGCCAGCTATGAGGCACTCAAGACACGGGCCTCAGTTAAAATCATACTAATAAATTATTTATTTAGGCCCTTTTACACATTGATTTGCCGCAAAATAAAGTGTATTTCATCCCTCGAGAACCTTGCAGCTGGCCAATCACATTAATAGAAGTCAAATGCATATTCATGAGGGGCATGTCAGAACATAGCCATACAGCCTATCAAATTGACTGGTCAGCCGAAAAGCTTAAGTTGCAACCCTCATTGGCTATGATGTGCTTACAACTCATGCAGCTAAACTATCTCCGTCTTGTCAACCCGCTTAAGCTCATTTTATTGATTAATGTGATATTATAATTATCATCAAACAAAACTTTATGTATGCAAGCACTCTTGCCTTCTCAGTATTTGGATAATGACATCACTGTTAAAATTCACATTTGATAGATAAGAATTTAAATTACAACAAATATTCTGGCATTGCTACATTTCTTATTTTCTTTTATATTGAAATTGAATGTTGCAAAGAAAAAGCTACTTATTTACACTGTACAGAACCACACAGGTCCTGCAAATTTAGAACCTCAGGTACTCAAAATTCTCTAATAGTATTTTATTCAGAAAAAAAACCTGTTAACTCTTTAGGGTCTGCCCAACGTTAAATATCCCGCTGTCGACCTGGCTCTTTAAACTATTTTTACTCAGGCACTGTGAGAGACAGCCCTGTTTGCCATACATCACTGGAAAGATTCAGACCTTTAAAACGAAGTCCTACTTGTGTATTTCCAGTAGATGTCCATATTAGGAGATAGCCTTGAATGCCAGTGCTTTGGAATGTTGCTGTTGAGCTGAAGACCTCAACATTTTCACAGAAGGCACTGAAGGCACAAGAACCGATTTTCCGATAAATATATATCTGTTTTTCGTGTTTGTGGATCAGATGCAGAGCTGTTTAGGGTTATGTTGTCCTGGTCATTACCTTGCTGGCCATTCAAGCCACAGTGAACAGCCCCATCTTGTGCCACATGATCAGGGTGCCTGGGACGAATAATTTGAATGGGTTTTTGTTTCTTTTTATTTTTCTTTTGCACATTTTCAATTTATCAGTTTTTTTTTTAATTGCTTTTGGTCCCTTTTATATATATGGTCATAATTCCCTTATTTATTATCCAATTTGTTCAATTTTTTTTCCGTTCCCTACATGTTGAAGTTTCATTGTCAGATTTGAGCTAAATAATGTTTTTTTTCTAAAAAGCATCTCTCTTTTTCTGAGGCCTTTGTTATCTGTATTGAACAGGGTGAATTTCAGACACTTTTTTTAGGAGAGCCTAGTGTGTGCAGTGCGCACATTAATTTAATGTATAACATGTATCTGTAATCTTTATAGTTAAAGAGTTATAGCCACAAATCTAACAACAGTAAAAAATAAATAAAAAAAACAGGGGAAAATGACTCGGACCTTATTAAACTAAACTTTTGTATTTAAATAAACAACATATAATAATGTCCTTATATCTTTTTTCTTCCGTTATAAAAACTTTAGTGGCGGGGGGCACGGGCAAGTGC
Source organism: Acipenser oxyrinchus oxyrinchus (assembly GCA_030684275.1). Classification (NCBI taxonomy): domain Eukaryota; kingdom Metazoa; phylum Chordata; class Actinopteri; order Acipenseriformes; family Acipenseridae; genus Acipenser; species Acipenser oxyrinchus. Next base: position 34,964,789 of record CM060258.1, read on the forward strand.
CTATGGCAAGCCAAATTATCATTTAAAGCTATCGCAAATTAATTAATAAATATTGAATATATTTGAAGATATCTCATAAATCACCTCTAAATATCTGAAGATATTGTCAAGTATTTAAAAGATATCTCAAAATGATTTCCAGATATCTTTAAATGGAGCTTTAAGTGGCATATATAAAATGCATTTTCAGATATCTAAATAATTAAGATATCTCAAAATGTTTTGAGATATTTAAATAATTTTCATATCTCTTTAAATAGCGTCCTGTTTATTTAAAACAATCACTTCCATACCTCAATATAACTTCCTTTTCATTTAGAGATATCTCTACACCATTTACATATATCGTGGTCCAGTGGTTAAAGAAAAGGGCTTATAACCAGGAGGTCCCCGGTTCAAATCCCACCTCAACCACTGACTCATTGTGTGACCCTGAGCAAGTCACTTAACCTCCTTGTGCTCCGTCTTTCGGGTGAGACGTAGTTGTAAGTGACACTGCAACTGATGCATAGTTCACACACCCTAGTCTCTGTAAGTCGCCTTGGATAAAGGCGTCTGCTAAATAAACAAATGATAATAATAATAATAATAATAATAATAATAATAATAATAATAATAATAATAATAATAATATATCTAAATTATTTCCTGTTCATTTAGAGATATTTCTAAATCATTTTAAGATACAGTGCACTCCATTCATAAGAATCACATTCGTCCTGGGTGATTTGATTCTTATAAGTGGTTGATTCTTAAAAGCGGGCCGATATGATTACAATTAGCAAAAGCGTGCCTCTGCACATCAGCAGTTTAAATACAGTATACAAATGTCAATGGTGCTCAACCACTGAGGACTATACGTCAAAACAAGTCCTCGTGGGTAAGCAACTTGTTACAGTATATGATCACAATTATGTTTACTCAAGGCTGCAGAATCCTATTTTACTACAGTATACTTGAGAAGCGATCATCTCATGAGGGTGCCTAGTTTAACTGCCGTGCAGTGTTACGTGTAATGCCCCTTGAAATAAAATGACATTACAGTACAGTATTATACTGTCCGCATCTGTGGCTTGGTTTTTTTCAGTCGCGATGCAAATTTCACAGTTTATCACTAAGTGGAGAGGCAAACCACCACCCGCCCCCCCCCCTCACCGCACCGCTACGCAATTCCCATTCCTCTACATGCATATCACACAGTACCAGTGCTGTACTCACTTTCCTAAAACTAATTTTCACTTACAAAGAACACAAAAAAATATCTGTACAATGCAGTCACGCATATTTCTTTTTCCTGCCAAGTCAACACAAACTACACGACTTGCTACAGGGAGTCGCTGTGGACCAGGGATTGTACTCTATACACGCTGCGTACCTGCCTAATCATGCGAGATGTGATCAAATTCAAATTCAAAAACAGCTTTACTGGTTGTATACGTCATTGCACTTGAAACACTATCGTAGTACATGCAGTCAGTTTGCCAGGAAATGGTTCTTATAAGTGGATTGCTTGATTCTTACATGCGTTGTATGTTAGCATGGTTAGTACAGGATTTATTTTGTCCCAGTGGATTTGATCACAATATGCGGTTGATTCATATATCAGTAATTCTTATAAACGGAGTGGACTGTATCTAAGAAATAACTTCCTGTTCATTTCGTGCTATCTCTAAATGGACAGGAAGTCCATTCAAAACATAGAGCATTTTCACAGGAAGTCATTCAGAGATATCTTTACATAATATGGAAACCATATGGATTTTGCTAGCATGGTACACCAAAATGTAATTTAGAGATATCTTAAAATGAGGGTTTTAAAGATAGCTCTAAATCATTTGAAGATATCTCTAAATGACTTATTGTGAAAATGCTTGTATTTGAATGGGCTTCCTGAACATTTAGAGATATCTCCAAATGAACCAGAAGTTATTTCAAGATATCGTCAAATGATTTAGAGATACTTAAATGAACAGGAAGTCATTTAGAGATATCTTTAAAACCCTCATTTTAAGATCTCTAAATGACTGTGTGGCATACCATGGTAGCAAAATCCACATGGTTTCCATATTATTTAAAGATATCTCTAAATCAATGTGAGATATCTTTATTTCATTTTTATATATCTCTAATTGATTTACAAATATCTGGAACTGATGTACATACATCTTTAAATGCATTTGAGATATCTTAAAAACTACACAAATAAAGATATATGAAATTCAATTTGAGATATATTGAAATGTTTTAAGGATATCTCTAAATATTTAAAGATATCAATGCAATTTGAGAGATCTCTAAATGATCATTTGTCTTGAAATAAGTGCCTCTGTGATTTTTCATGGTTGGTTACGGCCCTGCATAAGCAAAACTCACCCAAATTATTTTTTTTACAGTATTTACGCAGAGTCGTCTCTAGTGCTTAACGTTTAGTCAGGTGGAGGCCAGTACACAGAAGTCAACAAATTGGGCGGCAGCATTCTGCTAATAAGAACACACAGACTGGAATTGTAAGGCAGGGCGCAGGCGCACGAATTCACTGAATGTCATTTTTAAAGGGCTGTACATTATATTATTCTCAAATGTAAATGTAAAAAACATGACTTATTACTGTATTTTATTTTACAAATTATCAGCAAAAGAGATACCGACCTTAAACTGGCAAGCACAAGTAAGAAACGGCTTTAAACAACAGGTTGCAACACTTACCTTTTCCAGCGTTTTAATGTATCTTTGAGTTGCTTGTTGTATCAACTCTCTGACTGTCCACTCGTCTCTGCAAGGGACAACCACTCCAGTCCGTCCAAAACTCACTGTTACTTTCATCTTCTGTTTACTTTCATAAACAAACGTGGATATGTACAAAACAGTTTCAATGCCAAATAAACTAATTTACAGTCCATCAAATTCTCTCCCCCTGTTGCCTTTTGTTTGGGTCAGTCCATGTTAGACACGGGTGGGGAAGCAACAGGTGTTATCATCACTCATCAGGCACAAGCAATAGAAACATAAATACTTTTAACAATCCGGAGAACAGCTCAATACACAGTTTTTTAAATTTTGTCTATAAAAAAATGTCGTTGGAAAAATGTGAATGTGATCCCAAAACCGGAAGAAAATGATTGCGCTATACAACATTCAGATTACTAGTATAGCCTATGGGATTTAAAATTTTAAAACTACCATGTCGATTTGAATTATTTCAATGTAAAAAGGTATGTTGTCATGTATAATAGTTGGTTTTATTCCTTCAGTAATTTTCAAAACATTACGACGTACCGTACAAAAACAAAACAGACAAGTTGCGTACATTACCCAGTTTAATTAAAATAAAAATGGAATTGTCCCTGATGATTAAAACGGGTTTTCTTCTCATGGTTTAGTTAGATTTTGTATGTGACGGCCTGCGACTTCGAAGATGGAGTACATAGCGCTGTGTTAGTTAGTTTCCAGTTTTCCCTTCTCCTTTTATTTCTCTTTTGTTTTTCCCAGTCCTCCTTCTCCGGATTTCCCAGATTTTCAAGTAAAATAATGCTTGCTTGTTGATTTGAAATGAGTGTTCTAAATCTTTTATATATTATAAAGTAGAGAATTTCCAAACTCTGCAGTTTCGCCAAAACTCCTCCACAATCCAAATATTCAAACAGGCCAGCAGCTCAAACTCTTAAAGGGACAGTACACCAAAATAGTAACAGATGCCTAGAGCAATGTGTACTGTACAACTGTAAAAACAAGTGTTGTCACAGTTCAAATAGGGGAACAAATAGTTCAAATTATTTATTATACGGATTCATCATGTAATTTGCAACTATATTTTACCATTTCAGGTTTCATTTTAATTTGGCCTGTTAAAACGTTTTATTTTTTAGCTAAACCTCTAGAAAATGACGTTTTAGTTTTGAAACTGTTTACAAAAAACAGCTGTATTTTGCAGTGCAGCAAAACGTAGTAAATCTGACATGTCTGTTCCAAAACTATAAATAAACATTTTATAACGTGTACATGCCATTATCCTTTTTTCCCTTTTAAAAGGAAATGAGCACTCTTGCAAAGGATTGGTAAATGCAGCCTTTTGCATTTTAAAGACTATGCACATTTTTGTATTTATTTTTTATTTATATTAAATAAATGAATTCCCACCATTGTCTGGTCAACAGCAACATAGTAATTTGGTTTTTAAGCCTTTCTCCATATAAACAAGAGCAATGTGCATGGTGATTAGAAAGGTTAAAGAACGCTAGAAAAGGTTTTGGGTTCCCTTGAAACTGCAGATTGGCCTCGTCAAGTGATTGCTGAAGTGCTCACAGCATGGAGCGAATTACTTTGAAACTTAATTTTTAAACAATTGTATTTCAGTTGAATAATTAAACTGTTGAGCCTGCTCAAGAGAACAGGCTCGGGAGGTAATACCTTGAGGGTTCTATCATATTAGGTGTTGCTCAAATTAGAAGCCAGGGGTCGAAAATAAAAAGAAATGTACTATAATACAGTACTGTACACTACAATGTAACAGTTGTAATTGCTTTTTTACGATTTTTTGGCTTGGGTTCCCAGAAAGCTTCTATCCTCACTTCTCACTGCTAAATCCAATGCCCTGCTTCTGTGAAGACTGTTCAGCATTATTTTAAATGTCTAATTGCTGTAATATTTCATTATGGTGGATGAGGGACTTCCTAATTGTTGTACTGGTGTAATTTACTTTTAAAGCCGGTTACTGAATAACATTGACGCGCTATCCTAATGATGCTGTCTGTTCCAATGTATTCCACTGTGGCAATTCCTGCACATGTTCTGTCCTGTACAGCGGTATGGCAGTGCATTTATTTCCATATACATTTTGTAGAGGTCAGACAGCATTGATAGGAATATATGTTGCAAATTGTTTAGATTGAGACTGGGATACTGTGTCACTCGGGGTCACAGTCAAGATTATTAAACCATCCTTGCTGTAGATGGGTTTTTTTTTTGCTTTGTTTTTAATAGTTGCATCATAGTTTGGACTGGTTAATTTATATAGATAGCTGTAACATGTATATCCAAGAATATTACGAGGTCAAATCCATACATATTCTTTATATAATTGCATAGTTGAGATATGCCTGTTCGTGGATTTATAACAGATCAGGCCTTGGTTTATAAATATCACTCACTGACAGTGTTTACATGGACAAGTCATGACAGTTTTCCTCGTGATGTTTTGGCCGTACTTCTCAGGAATTGTGTTTCCATGTAGTTATGATTTAGGACGACAGATCGGGCCGTGACAATGCAAATTTCTGGAGTCATAGTGATTTAGGGGAGGGGGTATTTAAATGTCCCTGTCTGCATACTAATTAGGGAATTAACGACTTTTAATATCATGAGGAGAGCTTCATGCGTTGCCATGAAGACAAAAACATTTAACAAGATACATGAATTCACGTGTTGTCGCGCACATTCTGAATTACACCGCGCATTAGCTACTTATTTTGTCTGGTTACCTTTCCAATACACACAAACAAGCACGGCACGCACACACACACAATTATATAAAATAGAATTTCTACAAGTTTTACTACTTAGAATTTATATTTGTGTGTGTGTGTGTGTGTTTGTGGAACATCTAACATTTCATTAACACTAGAACCGCCTTTTACATACAAGCACGATTCCTGCTCTGGTTTACATGGGTTTTTACAGGTATTTTTACAGGTATTTTTATCGTGAGAAAGCAATAGACTCTGCCCTTGAAGTCCCGCTGACCAAAAGGCTTCTATAGCTGTTTTGCGTGACAACGTCACAGAGTCAAGACTGTAGAATCGATTTTCATGTGCATGTAAACCCAGCCATTGTGAATCTGGCCAAAGGTGTTTGGAAAATTACTTTTTCAAGGTGCTCACCATTCACTGAATGCTGACAATCTGTATCTCACTTGTTGCTATGTGTACATTTAAATGCTACACAACATTGTATTATAGCTTTATTCCAATGGGAGGAAGGCATTTAATATTAGGTTATCATGATCTCTAGGGCTGGTTGTATACTGATACATCCTGGAAAAATTCCTAGGCTTCTTAAAATGTAAAAGCAATAGGCTATAAAGTCATTATCAAGTCAACAAATAGATTGACTTACTGCAAACAACATTCTCTACCAACCAAGAGCACATTTTTTCTCCAACCCAAACTCTCAAGAAGTGTCTCGGTGGGAGTAAATGTATGCAGCTGTGGGATCTAAGAATGAAAATGATACAATATGGGATTGATTTCATTCTGTTGGATTTTATAGTACATGTGTGACTCCCGTTGCAATATTGCTCATATTCAAGAATATGTTTTTTAGACTGCTATCTTTATACTGTATGCTTAAATGGAGCTATTGCATATATATATATATATATATATATATATAATTTATTTCTTAGCAGACACCCTTATCCAGGGCAACTTACAATTGTTACAAGATATCACATTATTTTTACATACAGTTTTTTTAACATACAATTACCCATTTATACAGTTGGTTTTTTTTTACTGGAGCAAAGTAAAGTACCTTGCTCAAGGGTACAGCAGCAGTGTCCCCACCTGGGATTGAACCCACAACCCTCCGGTCAAGAGTCCAGAGCCCTAACCACTACTCCACACTGCTGCCCAGTCTACAGCAAGGATATATAATAAAGCATAACCATAAATTGTTAGGATTACCATTCCTCAATTCATTAAATATGCAGCTAATTATTTTCGCCAGAAATGCCTAAAGTTGTCTCTCTTGAGACCGCTCTTCAAGTAACATCATTAGTCTTGGATATGGAGACACAGACCTCTAATAAATTGACTATCAATCTGCCAGATCTGCTGTCTCAAGACTGAAATTGAGACGCCGCTTGTATATATTTCACAGTGTGTGTCTCTGATTCCAGCTGTATACCAAATTAATCAGTTATGTGTGGGACAGACCATTTACACAAAAGACCCCACTCTTATGGGACTGACCAGTCAACCAAATACACCACTTTGAAAGCAGGATCAGGGTTCTTGGCTGGTGTAAAAGACATGAAGAGCAGACATAGGCCAAACAAGGCTCTCTTGGTTTTAGTTTCATTATTATATGGTAGAAAAAAATGGCATTGTATAATAAAATATTTGTAAAACTGCCAGTCCTAATCATTTACTACAAGTTGTTGTAAAATGTTTATTGGATTCTAGGTGACATCACAGTGGTGCTTTTATTAAATAATAAGTAGCTTCAAATCACATTTTAATTTCATTTTCACATTTCTTTTATTACTGTATGTTATTATGTTTGCAATCAAAAGATCAGCCTTACTCATTCCATTCAAATTGTGTGACAATTTGACCTTTAAAGTCTGCCATCCCTACCTGTTAGCCAGAGTAGGTGGGACAGTACAAAGTACGGTTTTGTTTGTTTTGTTTTGTTTTATGAAACAACTTTGACATTACTTTTTTTTCTTACAAAAAATGCCCCAATATTAATCCTTTCTTTTTAAAATAAATCTATACTGAAATATTGTGTATAATGTTCTTCTTGTATGCTTTGTGACCTCACTGAGCAGACACTGCTGAATAAAGGGGTGCTATGTTATGGTCTCCCTTCCTTTTGTGTTTTTGATAATCACTGGTGGTAGGCGTGCTGTTCAAACAGCCGTTTTATACTTTGAGCTGTTTTAAATGTTGTTATCTGTGAATTGATCAACTTTTTCACCCAGTTCCTGTTAGACCTGAAAAGTATGAATAGTATTCATCCATCACTGCCTACAACATTCATATGGACTTATGTAATGCAGTGAAATCTTTTTGTTTTGTTTTGTTTCTTTGCTATCTATGTGGAAAGCGGCCTCTGTGTATTACTCCTACATGATGTCACCGTTCCTGGAAAATATTTTGTTGTCATTGTTATCGCATCTGGGTCTTTGCCTAGCTGCTGATACTGCAGACCAGTTTGGCTGGTTTCTCTAATTTAAATGTAGCTTAATGCAAGAAAGAACATACCAAGTCTCATTTACTCATTCCTGCCCGGTGTAGTGGTTAGGGCTCTGGACTCTTGACCGGAGGGTTGTGGGTTCAATCCCTGGTGGGGGACGCTGCTGTATCCTTGAGCAAGGTACTTTACCTAGATTGCTCCAGTAAACAACCAACTGTATAAATGGGTAATTGTATGTAAAAATAATGTGTGATAAAGTAATTGTATGTAAAAATAATGTGATATCTTGTAACATTTGTCAGCTGCCCTTGATAAGGGCATCTGCTAAGAAATAAATAATGATGTATAGGCTAGAGAAGAAACATGTTGTGCCAATACCATATGCTATATCTGGATTGTGTATTTAATCATGTAGAACCAACTTGGTAACCAGGTGTTATATCAATGAGTCATCCTGAAAAGAGATGTACAATTTTGAGTATTGTGTGTGTATATGTGCATACTGTATATATAACTGATCCATACACTAAGCTATTTCTTATTTCAATTCAGCTTTGTTTAAAAAAAAAAATTCACCCACAGCCAGACAGATTTAGTATCCTTTTTTTTTTTTTAAATTGTACTGCAAACTGGTAACCAGGCAACAGGAACAACGTCAGAAAACAGTGTCAGTAACAGAAGCCAGATTTAAATTGAAACAGCAGGCAACTACCTTCTTTGATTATGATGACAAAACCATCACATAAATGTTAAACCATAGCGTTAAAAGGTTTTCTTTTATGGATTTAGCTCATGTGGAAGAAAAATGTATTGTCCTTTGAGAGGTGTTAATTTCTACAGTTCGGCTCTATGTCTTCTGGGATGGATGGTGCTGTGCCCCCTTGAGGGCATTAGTTGACCCCCCCCCACTCCCTTTCTGAGCCACCAACACCCATGATTTTCATGAAGGTCCCCCATCCAAGTAACTAGGCATAACCCTGCTTGACTTCTGAAAGCTACTGGGGTCAGGATGAAGTATTATTAACATATTATATTTTAATGGGGTACATTTACTTTGATTTACATGTAGTTTACTATTTGTATATAACAGGACAATAGACCTACTAAATTCAAATTGACCTACATTTTTGGTATCATAGACAAAGATATGCTATACTGTACTAGCAACACACACACACACACACACACATACACGTACTATCTAATTAAGTCCAGGTCTCCTCGTCCCCCTACTTCCTATCCTATTTACTTCATGTCTATTGTTAGATGTATTCTGAAAGAAAGCCCAATTCATGCCATTAGGATGCAGAACAGTCACCCAAAGTTAATCAGGGAGCCCAGTCCCATTGAGATTGATGGCAGCCTCCAGCTGAATGAGTCTACTAGATCTGTAGGTTGTGGAAGGGTTGGGGGCTACATAAAGCTTTTCTGGTAAAAACATCTTATTTTCTGTAAAGTGCCATTCTGTGCAATTTTCTCTTACTAATCCCCATCTCTACCATTTCCATGTGTCCACCCACCTCCACACAGCTTAATTAGCTGTGTTCTTTCTCTTTCACATAGCTACGAAATAAAGGAACAGCTTGTTTCCTGGCACGGGGGAACCAACATTGAATGGAACAAGGTGGTCAGTTAAAGGACAATGTTTCTTTTGTAAGATTGCGCAAGAGGAGAATCAATATTGCACCATTTCCAAGATTCATTGTAGAGATGTCAATAAATGAATGTTCTGTTCTTTCCAATGATTATTGTCCTACAGTACATTTCCTTATGGCCCGGTCTAATAATAGCTAAATAAGTGTCTCACTGAATACTGTACACCAAGAGAGGTACTGTATTATTATTATTATTATTATTATTATTATTATTATTATTATTATTATTATTATTATTATTTATTATTAGTAGTAGTATTGTTATTATTATTATTACTCAGATTTTTTGTATAGCTTTTGGTTTAAAATATGAATAGTATTGTACTTATTCTGTTTGAAAAACTATATGTGTTTAATGGTTGCTGTGTTAAATTCAGTTACTGCACAGTGTGACTCACCACCACTGAATGAGGCCTTTATATGTAAAATCTGACCCCAATACAATTAGCATTATCCCTGACCGAACAAAGCAACTCTTTGTGTGTGTTTTTTTTTCAATAATGGCAAAATTATGAACTGTACTTTATAGCTCTGGCAGAATAAGACCAACAGTTTTCCAGTGCTCTTCAGCACCTTTTCAGTGTGAATGTGAGAGGGTGTGAAAAGTGACAAATAAAGGCTGCATTAGAGGCAGCATTGTTTTTCAGATCAATATCTCAATCATGTCCTTCAGCCACCTCCACTAGTAACAAAAACACCAATTTACACAGGCATCCAGAAAATGTGCAGGGTGTAAAATATACTGTCAGGCCCTTTGAAGGGAGTTGTACTTTCTTCATTATGGATCACTTCTCAGTTATCCACAGTGACTTGCGACAAGTGCAGTTGTGTCCTAAATGTTCTGCATGTTCTCTATGTCTCAGCAAAAGGCACTCCTCTGTTTTTTGGTTTTCACAGTAGCGTCTGACTTTAGGCTACCATGGTGATACTACTGGTACGACTGTGTCACTGTGGTACAATTTATACCATTGTAGTTGCCTTGGTACTTTTGTTGCCCCTCAGTGCAAGACCATTGAATTACCACTGCATTGCCACTGAAGATCATCTGGTGAAAAATAAATGAATAAAGGCAGCATTTTCTCTAATGAACCCTTTTAAAATCTAGCTGAGCTACAGTATAGCTGGGACAGAACTGAAGATGACACAGCTGGAGAGAGGAAAAACGAAAAATGCAAACTCAGCTTTGACCGTCTGAAGGAGTTCACCCCCTTTCACTTTATTAAAACACTTACTCTAGACCTTTTCACAGCTTAATAAATAGCTCAGTTTAGTGCTTACATGTTTTGCTTACCTCAGCAAAGGCCCAATTAGTATAAATAATGTCTGTTTGCAAAGGGAACATTGTCTTATGCATTAGTATTAGTAGCCACAGATTGGACAAATGAACGTTGATCAGCATCCAAACCACTGCAAAGCCTCCATTAACCTGTGGGGAAATAATTAAATCAATATATCTGGAACTGTTTTTCTCAACTATCATTGTGCTTTTATAGCAGTACTTCATGCAGAATAGTTTAATTCAGTCCCCAAGGTATTTACCATAAAAGTAGTAGCATTTAATAACCACTGCGGTTTGTTAAATAAATAAATAAATAAATAAATAAATAAGACTTTATAAAACATTGTCTTGACCCTCATTAGCATTCTCACAAGTACCATCATTTGAAAATACAACATGTACAGGTACCTTGTGTATTATTTGCATGACTGGACTTCCTTGGGTTACATTCTCTGTCTCTCTTAAGTCCTACGCCCATCACTAAGACATTTCCCTCTGCTCAGTGAGCGGTACCAGTTCAATCTCTGTAATTAGTCACCTGGATGTCACTGGAAAGTAAAAAGCCTTTATCTAGTTTCCATAAAGGTGAGGGAAGCAGGCACATTAAAACAGCTCCTGCTGCTACAAGGGCACAGCTGTAACACTGCCTACACCAGTCCATGATACTTTTCCACATTTAACTTGACAACTCTTACCCAAACAATAAATTGCATTTCTCAAGCCTGGGTGCTTTCTAAGCCTTTTGTGAGCTCTGACAATATTACAGCTGTCACCCGAGTGACATAATGCTGCCTGGATTAGAATTGAGAAGATGCTGACCTTATACCGTGTTCTGACACTTCTGTCTACAAGACTTTCTGTGGCACCTGGAAATATAATGCCAGAACCTGCTAATATTGTATATTGACTTTACTGTTAAACTTCGGTAAGATACTGTTCCAGATTCCTTATAGAAAACTCAAAACATCTTTTTTTTTTTAACAGTACAGTATTTACATGAAGCCATTTAAGTGCATTCAGATTTTTCTAGTGATGGAAATTATATAATGTAACTTATTGCTGACTTCTGTGGCTTTCTGTAATGTCCCAGAGGACATACTTGTAAGTGATATGTTTTATCGCAGTTGTTTTTTCTGGGTAAAACATTTGAAAATAAATTAATAATGTCTTTAAAAATACCACAATACAGTACACTTCATTTGAACAAGGGGGCTCAGACAATTGAAGCACATTGCTGACAGAACTGCCAAATTCCTTTGACAATGGAACAAGCCCCTTGCAAGTCTATAAAGACTGATATGGAGATGTTTAAGGAGATGAACAAAGATCAATGTTTAACTTTTTAACAGAAAGGCAGGATCTTTTATCCGCCAGCTTGAGAACAATCTCCTGACCAACATAAAACATTTTCCAAATGTTGTATCCTATTGCTCTGCCTTCATTCTCACACATCCTGTGTTGGAGAGGTTAACAGGGCAAAGGTTGGTGCAATGAAATGGTGACGATTGTACTTTCTTCCTGTTTAATGAATGGAGTTCCAATCCTCGCACTTGTTGATTGATTTGTGCTACTGGACATAATGGGACAGGTTTACCAAAGGGTTTATGCCTAAGAGCAATGTTTGTGAAAGAAAAAATCAAACTAGTAATAATGAAGTTTAACTGAAAAAAACTATTTAACTTAAAAGTGTACCCAAGGAACAATTTAAGCACACTTTCTAAAAATAACCATCCAATGGAACATTAACAGCTGCATTTCCCTAACATCATACTCCAATCACACACTGCTGTAATTTCAAAGTTATGAAAATCAGATGCCATTTATAACGCATTGAATGAATTAAAAAAATTAATTAATTAATTGGCTAACACAGTGATAAAAACAGAATAGTATGGGCTTTTTCTTCAAACCTATATATTTTGACTTAGCAACCCTTTGGTATTTAGATATGTTCAGCCCTTCAGAGGTCAGAGATATGTGAAGGTCAATGTTTTAGATTAAATTTGTGAAGTTTCCATGGAATCAAGGAATGCTTTTTATCACTACAGAGCTAGTGGAAGCAATGTCTTTATCACAACTGTTAGCTTTATCTTTACATGTGATGCTTATTTCTTTCCTCATGGAAATCAAATCACCTTTTCTGCCATAATATTATTTGGCATACACCCAGCGTGTTCTAAATGCATGCAAGATGCATCCAGATATAATGGTTACACCCATGGTGACTTGATTTAATTTCTTACCTGAAGGTAATCTTACATTTTTATTAATTATTTACTGTTTATCATTGTACACTACAAGAATAACCTTACCTGCTTTGTTGCTAACTGCTGATGCTAAACATCACCTGGAAGGCTTTTGTTACCAACAAGCAGTCAGTCAGAAACACTTGGTTTTAAACATCCATGAATGACAATTATCATAGGCAGGTCACATTCTCTGAAAGGATGTAGAGGAGCCAATCAACACCTATGCAGTGTATCAGTCAGCCAAAGCTTGGGAAATGATTACAGAAAGACAAAGAACTCTGCAGGGCACCTAGTTACAAACCCAGGTGTTTTTGCAGAGACCTTAGAGCATGCAAGTCTTATTTGACGCTGCAATCAGCAATTTTTGATAAATCAATCTTTAGGCCCCAGCATGTAATTTATTTATTTATTGTGCTTCTTGATGTACAGTAAATATAGCATTAAGAGGTTACAAGAGACACATAGGGCTCTATTCACAAAATGAACAGGTTTACGGATTTGTTTATTTATTTAGGTATTTATTTAAGGGTGTTTATATACATTCTTTTAGGCTAAAACATGCTTTGAAAAATGAGAACAGACTAATAAACAGTTGAAAAAGGTTTACTGATCTGCAAACTTAAATTCGTGAAAATGTGCTTTAAAAACACATTATAAAAACAGTCCTTAAAATTTTTTGAAAAGGGCCTACTAATGATAAAAAGTGATATATCCAAACAATCTGTTTAAAAAAAAAATGATAATGTTTCATTGGAAAAGTGTTTTTTTCCTGAAGCAGAAATTTCCGTTTTGTAGTGAGTGGAGACAATCAATCACATTATCCAGAGAGGCTATACACATGTGTTTTCAGTAAAGAGCTTATTGAATGTTATGACAAGAGGGGTCAAATGTTTGCTATTGCAGGTGTTTTTCGAGCCAGGACATTGTCCTATAAATGAATGTTTGAAATAATAAAATAAAGGCCATAATACAGCTGATAAAGTGGCTCTGTATCATTGAGTTAACATTGTATGGGCTCAAATCAGGAAGCTTAATTTTCTTTTTCAATGTATAGGTTTCTAATATTCAACTGTCATTATACTGACATCTGTATGTGATACTGTAACAGGAAGGCTTGATGGTGACATCCCCAGACCAGGAAGCTGACTGACACACACACAGGAACTGCAAATTGAAGCGCTGGTGGGCGTAACAAAAAGGATTGACAAAAACACAGCTTACAGAGCCAAAATAAACAGTTTGAACAAAACAATCACGACCACAAAAATAATACCTTCCCCAACAACAAGTACCGTGCTGGTCCTTCCAGCACGAGTAGCAATTCTCTATTGTTTATTATTATTATTATTATTATTTATTTCTTAGCAGACGCCCTTATCCAGGGCGACTTACAATTGTAAGCAAATACATTTCAAGTGTTACAGTACAGGTAATACAATAAAAGCAAGATAAATACAATGACAAGTTCAAGCAAGTACAAGTGTGACAAAATACAATTCAATACAGCAGATAAGTGACAGTTACATCAAGATATGAATAAATACCAAATACTACAGTTTAAACATATGGCAGATTACAGTACTCTGAAGTACAGGATTAAATGCAGTAAAATAGGGGCAGGTAAGAGTAAGTAAAGCAAATTTAAGGAAGGGTGAAAGTGTCCCAGGGGAAACAGAGGAGTTCTACAGGTGCTGTCTGAAGAGGTGAGTCTTAAGGAGGCGCGGAATGTGGTCAGGGACTGGGCGGTCCTGACATCTGTAGGTAGGTCATTCCACCACTGCGGAGCGAGGGTGGAGAAGGAGCGGGCCAGAGACTCCCAGGTCAGCGAGAGAGGACAGTAGAATAGAGTGATCAACAGTGTCAAAGGCAGCAGAGAGGTCGAGGAGAATTAGGACAGAGGAGAGAGAGGCAGCTCGGGCAGACTTTAGTGAGTTGGTGACAGACAGGAGGGCGGTTTCAGTGGAGTGAGCAGAGCGGAAGCCAGATTGGAGAGGGTCGAGCAGAGAGTGGTTGGACAGGAAAGCAGAGAGCTGGCGGTGTACAGTCCGCTCAAGGGTTTTGGAGAGGAAGGGTAGGAGGGAGACAGGACGGTAGCTCTGGAGGGAGGTGGGGTCGAGGGTAGGTTTTTGAGGATGGGAGTGATAGAGGCTTTTTGAAGGCAGAGGGAAAGAGACCAGAAAGTAGAGAGGTGTTGAGAAGGGAGGAGATGAAGGGAAGTAGAGCAGGAGCAGCAGCTTGAAAGAGGTGAGTGGGGAGGGGGTCCAGGGCACACGTGGTGGGTTTGTGACCCTGGAGCAGGGAGGAGAGGTCAGAGTCTGAGAGGGGCGAGAAGGTGGAGAAGGAGGGTGAGTTAGTAGGGGATGCAGTGGGTGTAGGGGTTGGAGCAGGAGGAGGTGCGGGGAGGGAGAGGTGTTAAAGAGTTTGCGGATATCTGAGATTTTAGAAGAGAAGAAGGAGGCAAAGTCATCAGGGAGATAGAGGAGGGAGGAGGAGGGGGAGGGTTTAGGAGGGAGGAGAAGGTAGAGAATAGTTTACGTGGGTTGTTAGTGGAGGCTTGGATTACAGATTGGAAATAAGTACATTTAGCAGAGGAGAGAGTAGAGGAGAAGGAGGAGAGGAGAGTGCGGTAAAGGTCTAGGGCAGCAGGGAGTTTGGTTCTCTTCCATTTCTTTTCAGCAGATCGCAGTGTGATTCTTGCGGCGGAGTGCAGAAGAGAGCCAGGGATGGGGAGGGAGGGCGAGCAGGTCGGGAGGTGAGGGACAGAGGGAGTCGAGAGAGGAGGTGAGGGAGGAGAAGAGGGTGGAGGTAGCAGAGTCTACGGAGAGTTGTGAAAAGGAGTCGATAGGAGGGAGGTGAGAGAGAGCAGTGGAGGCAAGGACAGAGGGGAGAGAGAGCGGAGGTTACGGCGAGAGGTGACAGTGGGAGTAGGAGGAGCAGGGAGAGGGGAGAGACAGAGAAAAGGAGATGAAATAGTGATCGGAGAGGTCCAGGGGGGTGACAGAGAGGGTGGAGGGGCAGCAGGCCCTGGAGAAGATGAGGTCCAGTTGACGGCCAGCTTTGTGGGTAGGAGGGGATGGAGAGAGACAGAAGTTGAAGGAGTGAAGGAGAGGGAGGAATCCAGCAGAGTGGCTGGGGTTGGAGAGATGGATGTTGAAGTCACCTAGCAGGACAGTTGGGGTAGACAGAGAGGGGAGGGAGGAGAGTAGATAGTCAAGTTCATCCAGAAAGTGAGCGAGAGGCCCAGGGGCGGTACAGTACAATGAGCAGGAGTTGACAGGGAGAGGTTAGTTGGACTGCGTGAAATTCAAAGGTATTGACAGAGAGTGAGGAGAGATCGGAGGGGACAGAAAAGAGTAAGGAGGGAGAGAGAAGACCAGTCCCACCTCCCGTCCAGTGAGACGCGGGGTATGGGACAGGACATAGAGAGAGGACAGGGCAGCAGGAGTTACAGTGTTATCAGGGGACAGCCAGGTTTCAGTGAGAGCAAGGAAATCGAGAGAGAGGTGGGAGGCAAAGGCAGAGATGAAATCAGCTTTGTTAGCAGAAGAGTGACAGTTCCAGAGTGCACCAGAGAGTGTGCAGGAGGGGAGAGGCAGAGGGATGAGGTTAGAGGGGTTGGAGGAGCAGCAGCGGAGAGAGGGCAGAGGACGGGGACGAGAGGACAGAACAGGGATGTGAGAGACAGTCATAGCAGGACAGGCAAGACAAAAGGCACAGTAGGAGCAGTGGGGTGGAGGGTACAGACCTGACAAGTAGATGGCTTCTTCCAGAGCGCTGTTAGGTTCGGATCTATTCCAACAGCGTCTCGGCGCAGGCCTCCCCTTGCTGGACTCCCACAGCTAGACTCCCGGCTCTTTTGTTGAGGCTCTTCGGTTTGCTGGCGCTTCTTGCTGGCGCTGAAATAGGCTGCTTGATTAAATGTTACGACTGCGTGGCAAAAGAACCAACTAAACTGTGTGGAAACCAATCAAATAGCAAATCAACTTCTAATCAATTTAACCACTCACCTGGTACTAATCACACACTAACTCAGCTAATTCAAACACCACCTTACAATGTTACCAAATGTAGTTAGTTTAAAATTACTTGAAGCAGGAACTTACCTATCTGCCTCGGTCCCTGGTTGCCTGAAGACTGATGGCTATTCGATGCCCACCCTTAAATTAGGTTCCACCTCACACTTTGCAAGGGAACTGGCACAGCTGCTAACTGCTCTGGAGACAATAGTTTCACACACTTCAATGGGATCACACCGATCTGTGTGGAGACCAATCCAAATGCAAACTACTCTAATCAAGTAAATTTAACTACCCTCCCTGATACAATTAACAAGTTGCAAATCAACCTTTTACTCAAATAACCACACTACCTGGGATAAAATCACACACACTCCTCCCTAAATAGAAACACCAAATGAAATGATACTAAAGTAGTCAATTCAAAAATTACTAGGAGCAGGATCAATTACCTATCTTGCCTCAGACGCTGGTTACCTGTAGACTCCCACAGCTAGACTCCCAGCTCTTTTGTTGAGGCTCTTCGGTTTGCTGGCGCTTCTTGCTGGCGCTATCTGCCTCGGTCCCTGGTTGTCTCCCAGCTCTCTGGCCGATCCTCATCTCTGATCACCCACCCAGATCAGCAAACGCTGCAGGTTTTTATACATGTGGTCATCTCCAGATTATCAAACACTTATTCAACCTGGAGATGAACACATTCTACACGATACTTTTATATCTGCGTGGTCGACAGGCAATCTATTAATAATTCATTTGCTGCTGACCACGCATTCTCACGAGAGGTTGTCTGGCAGAGACAAGCTGCAAACATCGCCTCTGTCAAACTACATTCAACTATAACAAAATAATCCTTTTAAACGCCCATGCTACACAACCCCAAACAATACATTTAAATCATAACACATTTCATTTACCTTACGTGCAGGGTTCTGCCCTGCTACAGGTACATTCAAACAGAATCATGTTTATAGTCATAGATCACCACCATGCAAAGCCATATTAATCAAACAAGAGTTGAGGAGGGTGTTTGGGTTGAAGCTACTGTATTTACTCTCTAATACATACTTAGCTTCTTTTTTTAGGCATAGTGTAGTTATTCAGGCCAAAAGTGCACATACTGTATTGTAGTCGCATATAAATTGCTTCATGCATTTTCTTTGCTGAAATTTACCACCTTCTTATACTGAGACATGAGTTGATGTGGTTACGAGCCAGCATTGGATATTGATGTACTGTACTGTCTTTCGTATACTGTACAATCAAACAATCCAACACAATATCCAATGATAATCCTAAGGTCCAGAGACAGACAGAGAAACATCCAATTGTATGCTCTGTGGTTGTCCGTGTACTTGTAAAAGGACTTTTAGTTGTCACTTTGGCATCCATTGCTCAGGCAGCTGCCCACAGGAAATTGCATAGATGTTTTCTTCTAAGATTTCAATTCTGAAATATGAGCAGTATGGTTTATACAGTGTTACATATAAATGAGATATTGACCCTGGACTGCCCTGAACTCATTTTATTTTGCCTTTGCCAATTTCATATTCCAACTTTAAATAAGGAATTTGCATTAAAAACCTATGGAGATATTGGCCTTTAAAAGACGTAGGCTTGGCATAGCTCCCTTTCAGTAATGGTTTGATCCTCCAAGTAATGAATCTCCCTTCATGCACTGCAGTCAATTAAAATATGTAAATGTATTATTGCAATTACATTGCCATCTTGACATATAACTTAATTGACCGGATACAATCTTAAAAAGGCATTTAACACATTTCTTACAACAAGATTACAATCTGTAATTCCTGGCTACAGAACTGTCATTCGGTGCCTGAATAATTAATAATAAGATATACCAATACGTTTCTCTCAAGCTCATTTTGTGGCCAGACTGGTCACATTACAAATTGTCTAGCTGATTGAAGCAATAAAGGACCTCCCTCTCACAAACCTCAGCTTATGGTGTACTGTGGTCAATGTTAAAATGAATGGAAATACACAATATACAAATATGGATTGATAACCTATTCAGTAGTATATCAGGATATATCAGGCTCACATTCGTATATCTTTTTTTGCCATTGAAAATAGGTCTTATTGGTTTCACTCTCACAGCATTGTATTATGTTTTTTTTTCAATGGCAAAAAAGACATAAAAGTTGAAACTGCTCTCTTGCTAACCCTCTCAGCCTGATATATCCGTTGCTATGGCTACCTGGTGATTGCTTATTTTTCTTACATCTTGCAGTGAGCTAAAATAACAAGTACAATTGTAAGTACAGTATTAAACTGAAGAAGTGATACAAAAGTGTGTACAGTGCTAAAAGTACTGGGACAAATATATTTCGAATGTTAGATGGATAGGTCTCTGAAAGCCATTTAGAACTTATGAAGTTAGCATTGATGGGACTTCCCTTGCCTAAAAGTACTATGCTTTTATGATTCTTAGTTACACCATGTATTTAAAAAATATCATGCAAATTCAGAATGTATAAAGCACTCTAGACCACTGAGGTTATTTGACTATGTTACAGTATAATAGTAGTGGGAAAAAATGCTGAAAGACTGAAGGAAATTGTTCCGACAGGTTTGTTTTTACATGACATGTCATATGCATAATGTATATGAAGATTAGTCAGCACTGCTGCAGCTGAATACAGTGTTTTGCATGCATATAAACAGAGCTGCACAGCAGGCGTGGTATGGGTTTGCTGTGTCAACAGATACAGTATTTGGCAGAAACAACTTTTTAAAAGGCTCTTCATTATAACATGACCCACACATAAGAGTACGTATTAAGCCTGAGCTTGGGGTGTGTCCATTACAAAGCAGTTAGACGAGAGTAAATGTCATTGAAACTAAGATGTTTTAACGGACAAAAGCAAAGACATCACCCAGTTAAACTAGTGAGATGATGTGTAATATTCTTTACAAGAAAACTGTCAGTCAAGCTCTACTAGTAAGTTTAAATGACCTGCCCCAAAATAGTTATCTACATTTTAAAAGCTGCCAAAGAAAATACCAACCAAAAATACTAGATAAAAAGTTTCAAAAGAGGAACATATTTTATTTAGATTTAAATAAAAAAAATATTTCCTTGCAGAAAATACATGAAATACAAACCACTTAATATGATGCACCTGTGGTGTTATGTGCTGTATTTATACATGCAGCTGGTACAACTGTGTACAGAGCATGCGATAACAGTCATTTCTTATTTGGTAAGTCATCTACTATAAGAGAGGTGGGTTTATATACACCTTATAGGGTATGACAAAACAAAACCAGATTTTACCTGATTGTCTCCAACATTGTGTGCATGTTTGGAAATAAAGCCAGATTTAAAATCGAGTTACTTGTTATCTTAACTCAGAAACAGCAAAAAATAAACCTAAAAAGAGCTGAACAAAACCACTTCACCCACCTTTTCCCTGTCTAGTCTTTTATAAATATGTTTGTTTTCCTGGGCTTATACCCCCCAGTTCACCAAACAAATGAAGTGTTCCATAATTCCCCTACAAAACCTTAACTACAGCAGGGCTATGGCTGATAGTGAGGGTATCTGACAACGACTTGATTGAGAATACTTGGCTTGGCAACTTCAGTGGAAAAGTGCTCAAATACGTGTGGTAAAGGCTGCCCCCTTGAGGCAGAAGATTACGTAGGCTTTAATAAAAAATGAAAGAACAGTAAGAGGATTTTTGTTCTAACAATGACATACACCATTAGGCACAGGGAGTTTGACACGAGAGGCAATCACATCTTTTGATCAGTGCTCCCCTGGGATGGGGGGAGGCTGATATATGTGCCACCAATTTAATTACTATCACAGTTGCCAAACGGACTGGGCCAAATTACCATATACATTAAAGATAACATATTTAACTGGCAGGCCTGTTGTGTTTCAATAGCAATCTGCAGCAGGGTTACTATCTATAATTGAACCAGAACTTGAACCCAGATCCTCGATACCACCTGCAGTATCCAAGGAGGTTCATTGTGTCAGACACTACTTACTGTATGTAGCCCCTGAATCATTCTCCTATTAGAAATAACAGGTCAAACAGAGGCTGCAAGTTAGTCTGAGGACTGTTGTCTGTATAGTTTTTTTATTGATTTTTTTTTTTTATAATTTCTTGCTTTTTTGGTATTCAAAAAGTGTTGTGGTTTTATTAAATGGTAAAATACATTGTTACACTGATATAAATACATCTAAATAAAGTTTAGTGAATTTAGCTTAATGACTATGATGTAAAAGAGTCAAAATCAAAACCTGCCATGATATAATTTAATATAATGTTAGTAGATGTAAGGCCACCATGGGAACCAATGATTATGATTTGACGCATTAAGTCCACAAGTAGTTCAAACTTACGTGACCATTTTTTAAAAAAGGATTCCCTCCTACTAATTACTTTGGGGAAATTGGGAGTGTAAATATGCAACAATTCTCCAGACTGCCCATAGAGTCATTACTTATGAGCCACTTGTTTCTGCTGTCTTGAATACGCTGCCAATCAACTACCAACCATGAGCCCTCTATCAAAGTCTATCAGATGTGCTGTCTTGCTAGTTGTGACTGAAACTAATTTGCAACAGCGCTTTTAAATTCTGTAGTAAAGAATCCAAGTAAGAGATTCCAATTGCCTAACAATTAATCAGTCATTGTGGGGCATTCTACACAAAAGAATACTACATATCACAGGCGTTTCCATTTGTTCATCTCCATTTGGTATCTTGGCTGTGTAGATAAGAAAGTCTACTCAGCACTTTTAGTGTTACGTCTGCTAAAATACTGAAATAATCTATTCAAAAAAGCCTTAGCTACTCCCAATAGAGTTGAGACAAGTGGCTCATAAGTAATGACTCTATGGGCAGTCTGGAGAATTGTTGCAAATAATCTGTGCTTTGATTTGCGAAACATTAAAGAACACGAGCAAGCCTGGGGAAGGTGAAAGAATAATTATTTAAAACATTTGGGTACAATATAACACATAATGAAAATGTTAAAACAAATCTGCACACCACAGAATTTCTTTAGAGGAACTCGCATAATACTTGACGGCGGACTTCAATGAAAACGAGTGTTCTGCCTCAGGACTTGGTGAATTGTCAGTATCGGAGGGAGGGATACATAAAGCTACAACACAAGCCAACTTCTATCAGGATATCCTGAGGCTTCAGTCATCAGGCACTTAAGCTTGTGGGCCCGATAATACCCCTGACAGGGACGGCCTCCAAATGTTTTTTTTCTGCATCCTGCCTCTTCCCGGCCTATTTTTTTTTTTTCCTGTAACAGGATTATAAAACGTAGCACACTGTTTCCTCTCCACCTCACCACTTTCATTCCAAGCCAAGAGATCAAAGGCGCCCTGGCCTGTAAGGTACATGCAGGCCGAAAGGGCAGGCTAGGGGCCTCCCAGCTTCCATCCCAGAGGGGGCCTAGGGCCTGAAGCAGACACGCAGATGCACAGAGCCCTTTCACATGTTGGGGAGGGGGGCATGGGGGGGTCAGTACTGTTTCTGTGTTTTTCCTACTACAGACACTTGGACATTTAACACCTTGTTTGACTTACAGTGAAAATATTGACATATTAGAAAAAAAAATAACTGTGGTTGGTATAAAAGAAGGCCTATATTGGGGGAGTCAGTTTGGCTTTTACTTGCAACATAGCATGTATTCTGTAGGATTAGTGAAGCTTCTAGAATTTCTCGTTTGGGGAAATGCGGTATTTCACGGTTCCTGTCTGTGGTGGCCTACTGGCAACCCTAAAACCATAGCTGACATTGTATCCACCACTGAGATGGGCACAACAATATAAAAAATATATATTTGTTTGGTTTAAAAAAAAAAAAAAGATTTACACAGGTATTGACTTTAGCACAAGGAATGTGACATTTAAAATATGAAGTTCGAAAGGAAGAAATTAGAAAACGATTATACTAATTCACTATTGTAAGTCAAAATGTTAACTTATAAATCTATGAACTAACATCTAAGATGGATCTTATTGCTACCAAGCACAGTACATAAATGAGGCTTCCAGTGTGGTAAATGGGCCTCTCCATTATCTGTAGGCTTCTGATAATCAGTCCTTGAATTCTAGTACAAAGGGATAGAACTCTCAGAGGAGTGGAGAAAAGCATTAAGCAATTAGGTTTTTTTATTGCACTTGACGACATCTTCCTTTTCCTATGCTTAATTTATCTTGACTTCCTAAGACTGACAGATATACAGTGCATATAAATGTAATTTATATCTAAGGAGGCTGTGTGGTCCAGTGGTTAAAGAAAAGGGCTTGTAACCAGGAGGTCCCCAGTTCAAATCCCACCTCAGCCACTGACTCATTGTGTGACCCTGAGCAAGTCACTTAACCTCCTTGTGCTCCGTCTTTCGGGTGAGACGTAATTGTAAGTGACTCTGCAGCTGATGCACAGTTCATACATCCTAGTCTCTGTAAGTCGCCTTGGATAAAGGCGTCTGCTAAGTAAACAAATAATAATATATCTGCAGCAGGTTTGAATTGTAAGATCTAAGGCATGAATGACGAATAGAAATAGCTGAATATATTCAATACTTAGACCAGGAAGAGCAAATACCAGGCCCCATCTGTTTTGAGAGAAAGATGCTGTACTTTAACCTTTTCACTAGCCCTTATAATTGTGTATATAAGCACTTTGTTGTGTGCACCTTCTAATAACTACTATGAAAACCTAGGTTTAAAATACAGTCCTGTGACTTTCTTTTCAGAAAATGTACTTCATTTCTAGAGTCACCTTTGTGAAACATAATTTCCTTGTTTTCCTTTCGTGTCTGACAGACTATTGCAATCCTTATTTGCTTGACTGACAGGGAAAAAAATAACTTAATGGTAGCCAGTGATGCTTTTTCAGCCTTTGACTTTTTGTTCTAATGATTATACTCCAGCAGACTTGGGAATTATGAAAAGGACTGATAACCTGTCAAAATCACAACAAGAAGAAACAGGCTAAATACAGCTGGGATGCAAGGTGGCAGAACTTTTATACTGCCAGATCTGACATTATTCATTATTGTATCTTATTGTATGTAAGTAATAAAAACTGTCCAAATTAGATTGAAACCTGCATGACAAATGTGTTTGGTTTAGACTGTGTATTATTTGTTGAAATCCATAGTGTGAGATTGTGTTGTGGAGTTTTTATAAATACTGTGTTATATTTTTTCACTCATGGCGTCATACATTTTTTTGTGGAATATTCCACAAAAAAATGGACTGAAAACAAAGAATGTTCTTTTTTTCTTTTAAACAACAGGCCCAGGTTTTAACATTTGAAGTCAGCCCCACAAGTCTATGTATATTTAAAATGTGAAATGTAGTATTCTAAGAGGAATTTAGGAATGCTGCATATTTAAAAGTGAAGCCAGGTCTGCTTTACAAGCTGTATTTGTAAAGTATAATTGAAAAGACATGCAATGTAGAAGTAGCTTAGCTTTACTGTATAACAAATATCACACTACCATTGTGGTTCTCCAGGATACAAATTCGATTTTTGCCGTATATTGTATGGATGTTTACTCTATAAACTTTTATAGTTAGACAAAACTATTTGACGCTGCTTTATTTCCATCAGTAAAAATTATGAAAATACTTTACCCTAGAAATAAGACCTCAATAACAGGCCACGTCTGGCTAATGTCACCTCACTTCTGTTGGCAACACTTTCTTTTGCAGGAGTATTTTAATTGATATGCCCAATTAGTTAACTTTAACTATATAATAAAACAAAAGGCATAAACAAGGTAACCACATGAAAATTACAAGATATCAGTTTTGATGGTATTTCAGAACTGTATTTGTTGGAGCAGGTAACTACCAATACTTAATCATATTATGGTTGAATTGCTCAGACTCACTTCAGTGGTGTAAAACGTAGCATTACATTTGACAAACAAGCTATGTTAAAGAGTGATAACCTCTTAGTAATATCAGGAGCATCCCTGGTCTACTTATTGTGTTTTGTTCTTTGCTTTTTTAACATTTAATTTAGGGATGTGCAGATTTACCACAGTACTGATGAACTTTCAACACAGAGGAAAGATACATCAAAGCTGCAGACCACTGGTAGAATATGACAGATAACTCCACTCAAAACAGCAGAACAGTAAACTAATCTAATATAATAATATGTATATCTAGATCCATTTTAAACATTTTTTGTGTAATTCACTGAAACTTTTTAAATAGGGTAGGCTTTCTTTACTTAATGCTAAGGTTATAAAATGTAGGCCTAATAATAATAAAAGTTGACATACTGCAGTTTGAGTGCAGCTAGACAATTGGCGAGCTATTTCAGGTTTTATAGTGCTGTCACTCAAGAATTGCCCTGGTTACTGTACAGTGGGGCTCTGCAGAACTGTTCGGTTTACAGAATAAATACAGATTGATATCCATATTCAAATGTTGATGTTGCTACCATCATATATTTCTGGAATAAATACAAATTGATATCCATATTAAAATGTTGATGTTGAGTCCGACAGTGTGTATGGATTTGAATTGTGTCACTTAGTACAGTACAGTATATATCTGATGCCACTGTGGCCCTAACATGTAGTCAAAATCACACAACAAACTATGGAGCTATGGAGAACAGAAGTATAAGTTTCATAACCTTGCGGTCGTCACCTCTGTCTATCCGGTGCTGTATATATAAAACAACCCACCCTGAGCTTCACTGGTGCATGTCTGAGGATTGAGAAACTCGACCCTTTCACTCATCTTAAGTAACGGAGACATGAAGCATACAAATCATCACTAAAAATATCAAAAGGAAGAAAAAATGAAGAAGAGGGGGATTAGAAACTCTTAATTTTTTGGTCGCATCATAAAAAATCATCCACATTCCTGTAATGTGATGCAGTTTTTATGGTACCTTTGAAGTGTATGATAATGTGACCTTTTCAGTCCAGTTATCGTTAAAGTAACAGCATCATTTGGAATATATCTTTATTTCGCCAAGCAGGCCATTTTCTTTTTAAATGACTCCGTGACCAGTCTGAAAACCAAGCTCAACCAAGCTCCTGTGGTAAATCATTTCCAGCTGCTCTTGGGATTGTTGAATTTCTAGGGAAATGTTATGAGCTGCACCGTATCTGACACACACGCACATTTTTTCCTGAACGGATCGTTTCTTTTTTTTCAAATGGCATGTCTATTGTTAGATGATGTGTGGCTCAGGCCTAACCTTTTCTTTCTTATTTGTTCTTTCTACTGTTCTGAATTGCACTTAAGTCTATAACCTTTAACACGCAGTACTAGCAAAGGATTCCAGACATCTCATTCACTGCCAATTCAAATGTAATTCTTTTCAATACACCAAGCTTGGTGGCTGTGACCAGGAATAGAATGAAATGTTACATCTTAAATTAGCTCGGTTTCTTTGAGGCTGCTAAGTGGAAATGTTTTTTTGCAGCCCTGTCTCAACATCTTAATTTGAAACAAAAAGTTTAACATTGCAAAGATTCATCCTCTGAAAATAAATGATGAACATTCTGCCTAGCCAGCTCTCTATCTCGTAGTGAGTTCTGTATTTGAGCAAGGACTCTTCTTTTGAAAAGACCTGTTCCCAGGCATTAACCTCAACAAAACTGAAACCATATTATTTTCAACAGAAAGGTGAATAAAAATCTATGAACTACCAATTTTGATTTGTATGTATCACTCCTTTAAACGATTAAAGGAAAAACATGGATATTACTGAATTTAGAAACCCATATTATTTCTGAATTGACTTCAGATATTGGCCAAACAACTGATTAGCAAGTTATTTGCCAGTACAGCAACACAATCACATCACAATAAATCCATTTCATATATTAATAGTCTAGTATTCCATTTTAAACCATAATGTAGCATTGTACAGGAAGAATTTGGTTGGCAATTTTCTATACTGATTGCCTCTATATGCTATATATAACATTGATGCATTACAATGGGTTTGTTTATTTTGACCACAGACATCTCTGCAGAAGCAGCTGTGAATGGGTGTGAAAGGTTTAGTGTGGTATACTATAGTAAAAGCATAGCAACTACTGTATAATAAAGCAAGATAGACAACATACTGTACAAGCATAGTGAATCACAAAGATCACAAATATATGTTCTAGTTAAAGCCTCCTTTTTTAGTGATTTGTTTACTTCATAAATGTTATGATATTTTGAGCTAATTACGTAAGTCTTCTTTATAATTTCACATTATTGATATTGTTCTACTTTCCCTACCTACAGTAAACACACTGGCAGTTCAGTCCAACTTCAATGGCAGTTCAACTTCACTCTGTGCAGCTCAGTGTCCCCAGCCACTGCCACCCTCAGGATCTGTGCCGTGAACACTGCAAGTGATATGGCCTGCCCAGGAGGTGGGCGATATTCATATCACTGGGACTGCAGGAATGCTTTGGGAAACAGATTGGCGATTATTTTGAACAAAAAATCTGCAAAACAAAATATCATTCCCACTACAAAATAACTAGAATTAGATTTATGGATTTCCAAAAGTTTGCAGATGGTACAAAAACTGGGTAAATAACCTGATAAATATAAATAGTCCAACGGGATAGTCTTTAAATCTGTCCCCAGTTCAGTTTAGACAAGGAACTATTGTGCACTTAAACTTTAACTCTCCACTCCTTTTTTGTCTAGATTTTTTTTTTCTTTTTTTAACCTAAAAAATCTTTTCTTTCATTACATGGATGATACTGCCTGTTTTTAAGACAAAACCCAATCCAGCATTTTTTAAAATGACTCATGACCCACGACCCACGACCCACTGGCATTCTTCAGATTCTTTATTTTAGGATTAGGCATGTGGCAAGTCTTAGATTTCTTTTAAAATAGCGTTTTTATTGCTTTGTTAGTTCAAATTGATGCCAGTAGAGATAAGATTGGTGAACAAATTGCCTTGTTATTGAAATCCTCTCAGCAAATTGGATGGCAGCGTATTATCCATCCTAAATCAATGGATTAGCGTGTGTGTAGAGTTCATCCATCTGGAAAGAATGCAATATCATGGTGCATGAGGGCACAGACTGCACACCAACTCAATTACCAGATACTGTTACCACTGGGGATCATATGATATACCTGCAGTTTGTTTCACTGTTATCTTTATGAAAGCGGAATGCCTATCTTCTTTTAAGAAGGTTGAAACCTTCACATAATGAAATATGAACAGTGTAATGGCTCAAATAATTACAGAGAATATCTGCCTTTATATCAGTCTTTATTGGACTCTGGAGGGCAAGCGTTTTTGCTGTTAGGAGATTAGACTCTAATCACATTTGATCATGATTAGCGACCATTCCACTGGAAGGCAGGTTGCAGATACACAAGAATGAATGTTTCTAGTCAAATTCCGTTGATGTAAAATACATACAGCTATGGCCAAATGTTTTACGTCACCCTATTAACTAAAGTCGAATGAAACCTGCTGAATAACTTTACGTTAACATATTGAATTGCATACCGCTTTGTAGTTTTTAAAAATGTTTTATTAGTCCTCAATCCTAAAATTCTAGGGGATGCAAAATGGCCAAAGCTGTACAGTAGTTAAATGCATATTAACTTTTATGGAGCTGATTATGTTTCATATATAATCCTAAATACATAATTCCTAAACTAATAATATACTTTTTACAGTCTTCTAAATTCCACCTTTAAGACAACTGCAGTTTAACAAACTAAATAGTAAATGAGTTTTTGTAGCCAGTAATCTTAAATTACCATTAAGAAAAACAATGTGTCTACACAGCAGATAGACTGCATTCAATGTACAGGTAAACCACAGATACCACATGAGAAAAAAGTGCCCTGCTTTAGATTATAAAAGCTTATAGCAGTATATCAAGGTAAAAGTGTAATAAAGTATAGTGAAAGCATGGTTAATTTTAAACAAGTATGATAAAGCCAACAGATGTTTGAAAATACACATTAAAGCTCTGTACAAGCATAAGCATGGATAAAGGATGGAACACTCCAAATCTTGTGCAAATGTATCATGTTAAACTTCTATAATTACTGCTGTAATCTGCTGTTATTTTTATTCTGGTAAACCAGTCCCCTCATCAAATTGTTTCTGTGCTAAACTTCCAGGTCTCTTGGGCAGCAATCTCTAATATCAATTCTCAGCCTTTTCTATCACGCAGCATGTAGACAAAGTGAATAAAGAAAACATAGGGATATTAATAAGACAGCCCGAGGCCTTTGAAAGACATTCTCCTTTCAACCTCAGAGACCAAGGGGACAAAGTTCAACTCCAGTTCTACATTGGCGTGACAAAAAGGGATTTATATCTGGCGGTCATCTGATACCAAATAAAATTAGTTATGGTTTAGCGAGCTCTGAACTTAGAGGGTTCAAGTCAACATCACAAACACCAGATGCCACTAATTCAAGATCTAAATCTTCAATAAATGAAAACCAAAAAAAAAAAATTCAGTTAAGTTTTGCCCACACAGGGGGTGATGTAAGTATAGGCGCAGTGCAAATAATTGTGGATGCAAAATTCAAATTTCATTGTGGCCAGGTAATTATTTAGCAGTGCTCTCTTTGTAAGCTTAAGAGCAATGCAAATTATTCAAAACACCCAAATAATGATCCGCAACTATAATGTCACAGGAAGG
This sequence comes from Acipenser oxyrinchus oxyrinchus, assembly GCA_030684275.1. Taxonomy (NCBI): domain Eukaryota; kingdom Metazoa; phylum Chordata; class Actinopteri; order Acipenseriformes; family Acipenseridae; genus Acipenser; species Acipenser oxyrinchus. The sequence continues at coordinate 34,994,572 of CM060258.1, forward strand.
GCAGCAAAGTCCTCTTGGCGCACGGAAAAGAAAAGTTTTCTGAGAAGGAGCTGAGAGTCCTTACAGCTGAGGTCACTCAGCATGAAACTGAGTTGTTTGGAAAACCCTCAGCCAACATCAGTTCTACTAGTATCCTTATTATTATTTGTTTATTTAGCAGACACCTTTATCCAAGACGACTTACAGAGACTAGGGTGTGTGAACTATGCATCAGCTGCAGAGTCACTTACAATTAGGTCTCACCCGAAAGACGGAGCACAAGGAGGTTAAGTGACTTGCTTAGGCCATACAATGAGTCAGTGGCTGAGGTGGGATTTGAACTGGGGACCTCCTGGTTGCAAGCCCTTTTCTTTAACCACTGGACCACACAGCCTTATGAAACTATATATATTGGCCTGTCCTTTTTAGTATGACATCCAGAAATTTACCTTGCACACTGGAAAGGTGAAAATCTCTTATGCCTCCTGACATTCCAACTGTGGTCTGAAAGGAACCAGAAACTAAGTAGTGCAGAGAACACAGCACTTTCATATGTGCAGGGATAGCGGTCCCTAGATTGACATTGGGGTATAGCTCATCCCTCAATTCAGCTATTAGTTCTAGAATGACCTGCGGAGTGAGACAATAACACTTTAGCATCGTATCCTCCGGCATCCCAAACAAAGTGACCCTGGGATTGAATATGCAAGGTGTTCTTCTTCTAGCCCTTTTTCTCCGAATGTGTTTCTGCCTCTCCTTAACAAGAGCCAAGTGTCTTTGCATCAGGAAGTGTACCACAGCAGCCATCCTGAAGCCAATGACAGATTTCTGCAGGTGTGTGCTTTTATACAGCTCTTAGTTACTCGCTTCTACAATGGTTTGCACCTTGTAAGAAGGTGTAAAGTTTTTGGAGGGTCAGCAATTGTCTTAGTGCAAGGCAAAATCCTTACATCACATTATAACGTTTGCGCCCGCTTAGTATCCAGATCCTGCCCAATTCCATGCTCTTTTTTTCATTTGAATGCATTTCAATATAATTTTAATGGATTAATGATGGCAAAGTGCAAATTTGATACGGGTGCAGAATGCCAGATGAACACCATTCTTTACATACGCTGCATTTTTAGGGACCGGTAAAATCAGACTGCTAAAGACGATTTACTGCAGCATTATGGGAGTTTTGCCCCCTCAAAACCTGCTGTATACTTGATTCACAAATTCACTGAAGATAAGTGAAGATTAGTACAGTGTTTCTCTTTAATATATATATATATATATATATATATATATATATATATATATATATATATATATATATATATATATATATATATATATATATATATATATATATATATATATATATATATATATATATATATATATATCACTTCATGCATATCTCTAATGGGAATTACAAACATATTGATAGAAAGTCACACAGCATATTGTGGCTTCAAATTGACATTTTTTTTTTTTAGCCATTTTTAGACTATTTATTTTAATGTTTTATGTGGGTGTGTGTAAGCCAGAAAACGGATGGAGACAATCAGCTCTAGCATCTGGTTCAGTCACTGAAGAGGAGGAGGGCCCTGACATGCAGGCTGAACTCCTTGATGAAGAGCTGATGCAGGAGGATGAGGAGGAGGAGAGTGATCTGGAGGAGCCCCAGCTCAGCACTTCAACCGCAGGGTAGTTTTGAAAATAAATAAATACAGCACAATATGGAAGGTTTTTTTGTCTCCCTCCCTCCCAAATAAAATTCTTAATTTCAAAGTTTTATTTATAATATACTTTTTTTTTTCAAATAAAAAAATAATCATTTTACTTGATAACTTGTGTGTTGTTTCTTTATTTTTATACTGAAATATAATTGTATCTCAAACAGGGCAATAGTGTTTCCAGTCTCACTTTTTGCCAAGTTTTAACCCTAGTGTGCCTTTGCCATTTCGGAGGTTGATTTTTGTAAAATACTATGCATTGCAAAACCTTATCTAGCTCTGCAACTGTACAAGATATTTCAATTCTGATTTGAAATCCTTGACAAATTGTGAAGCTACAATATACTCTAAGTTTTTTTTTCTGTAAAACTTGGAAAGAGGTTGAAATTGCCAATTTTTAAAAATGTTATTTATTATTTTACATTTGCCATTCGGAGGTTGATTTTTTTGTAAAATACTATACATCATAAAAGCTTATCTAGCTCTGCAACTGTTCAAGATATTTCAATTCTGATTTCAGATTTGAGATCCTTGGAAAATTGTGCAGCTACAATATGCTCTAAGTTTTTTTATATAACACTTGGAAAGAGGTTGAAATTGACCATTTTTAAAAATATTATTTATAATTTTTCATATTTCGATAATTTTTGGGGGGTGTAGCTCATATGAAAAAAAAAAAAATCACCCAAACAAAATAAATTGTATCAATGGAAAGATCTACTTAATGCCTTTCTGTAGGTGTATTGGGTTTTAATTTCTGATTTAAGGTTTCAAAACTACAAGCGTTTAAACAGAAAGTGTTCATATTTATGACCGAATATGGTCGTTCCCCGTAGGCAGCATAGGGTTAAGGGCTGGGTTTACTTGTGTGTGGAGAGCTGGAAAAAGGTGATTACACATGTATTTTGTATGCATATGTGTTTTTAAACTGCTTTGTTTGTTGCCCAATGTTTGTTAGACGGTACTGTCAGATTGTTTGTCTTGAGTTCAGTTTGGCATTTCCTGTTTTTAATCCTCAATGCAAAAGCAAATTAAACCATGACAGGAATTCAAGTATTGAAACAATACAAAACTGGCAATAAATAATGCAGTTTAAGCAGCAAGACATTGTGTGTTTTATACTGTTGAAACATTTGTATTGACTGTATCTGCTAATTGCAACAAGTACAGAATGCTTTTTATACACCATTAAATAAGAATGACAGCTCTGCTGCCAAAAACCTCAGATTTCGCAGTTCTGACAGTATCAGAAAGCAGCTCTTAACTTCATTTTTGTCACTGTGTGAATTCAACATCTTCCATATTGAATTCTAACAAGTTTCCACATCTAAGACCTGGAGCGTGGAGCCATACTGATCTCCCTTATTATTTCACAATGTGAACAAGCAATATGCACTTAAAAATCCACAGCATGAACATTTTTCTTCAATAATTTATATTTTTCTGTGTAATGTTCCAAAAGAAAGAATACTGTACAGTAATAGATGAAAAGGCCAAACTGTATGGTTCATATTAATAGGTAAAGGAGTTATAACCAGGCCATTACAACATTTCTTTTTTTATTCACATTAGCATAACATTCACTTATTCCCTTAAGGTTTTGCTAGAGTTTTCAAGACTTAAGTTCACTTCCAGTGCAAAAGGTATCATAGCTTCACATTAATGTTGCTGCACAGGGACTTAAAGTGGAGGCAGGATAGGTGGACTTTATCACCCATGTCAAAGGGAAAACTAAACAGCACAATGATAAGGAACTTGTGTTGTTGTAGAAAATGTGCTGTTATTATGCCTTTTAAGGGCCCAGAAAACATCAGAACAATTTAACTATTAAAAATAAAACAAGATATCCAGCATTCCCATTTGTATCTGCGCTTGACTAATATTTTGAAAGCGAGAGCATAAAGAAACAACTTTCTCCCTTCACACTACCAGGGACTATTGTTTTATTTTTGGCACTGTATCCCCACTACTATTTGTATGAACAGTAAATACCATAACATCTGTGTGCTCTCCAGTCCAGCACTTGACATATTTCGATTGGAAATGAAAGTGAGAAGCACCAGAATGCTGGACAGATGGAAGCCTGTTATCATTAACATGTGGCCAATTAGGTGGAGTTAAAAATTCATGAAAAACTGCTTGTGTTCTAATGAGCCGGTAGCTCACATCGGGGGGCAGTGTAGCACTGGCCATTCCCTGGAGTGTGTGTGTTCCCATTTCTAACTTTAGATGCAACTTTACTGTAATACAAAAAGCCAGATAACATTAACAGTTCTCCTAGCTGGCGTAGCATTCTAATAGCCCTGCCTTTGCCCCTGTAATTTATTTCTTCTTCACAGGTACACTTCTTGGGGGATACACAACAGTCTCAATCTTTTGTTAATTGGTCGTCATGGCTCAAGAGGAATCCTGTTGGTACCTCAGTGATTGAATTAACCACTTACCCTTTTAAGGGAAGGAGGGGGGTCCTCTCCAGACCACTGCTGAGGCATAGTGTGAAAACAATGCTGGGCACTGTGCTTGGCCATGCTGTAACTAATCAATAGATGCAGTCACTGGTTGTGGTAGTACCTTATTCTTTCATAACAGTAGTGTATGTGTAAGTGACTCTGAAACAAAAACAAGTTATCAAATGTGCCCAGCCATTTAAATTGGAGATATCAAAAACACAAGCCAAGTTTCAAGAAGGCATTGGGGCAACCTTGCCCAGCACAAAGCAAATAGGCACAACTGTAAAACCGATGGGGGCCAAGGTTGCCCCAATTGTTTCTTCTAACTTGTATAAAAAACACAAGTTAAGTCAGAAGAAACAATTGGGGCAACCTTGGCCAGCACCAAGCAAATAGGCACAACTGTAAAAGCGGTATGGGCCAAGGTTGCCCCAATTGTTTCTACTAACCTGGCTTGTGTTTTTCATGCAAGTTCGATCCACTTTTATTGTGCCTGAAAAACACAAGCCAAGTTGGTCCCGCTGCTGTTCCGCTCATCAACAAGTCACATCCATGCTTTGCACCCCCCAAAAACAGCAACACACATTCTCTCCACTCATTCACTCACTCCTCCTTCCCATGCTAAGTAACGGCGTGACCCGTTACTCTTACAATACATGTAACATAAAAGGCAGATGAGACAAACTGAACAGACAGCAAGTCCTGCAACAAAACAATTGTCCAGGTCGCTACAATATATATTTTTTTAAATTTGAAAGTAAAAATATGTAAAAGAATGACGACCTTTATGTACAAAAATCTTCACTAATATACAATTGAACAAGAACTGTTGAGTATTTGTTTTTGTTTCATACAGTATTAAATGGCAGTGTTTATATCTAATAGTGAAAAAGAAATAAATGCATATCAAGACAGATAAAGAAAGAAAGAAATGTCTATGTATTGATTTATGTATTCATTTATTTCAATATTTATTAATGTATTTGTTTTTTTATGTTTTAGTTTTACCAAATATATAGGCTATCCTTCAGCATAGCAAATTCTCAGAAACTAACGTTTCTTTTTGTCCAGTGGGGATCACAAATAGCATTACTCTCATCAACCAGTATCGAGAGAAACCGTACTTCCTTGCACCAATAGGGACCACAATGAGCATTACACTGACAGGAAACCAACATTTTTCAGAGATCAATATCAGAATCTCAGAATGATGATGATGATGATGAATGAAGATGAAGACTAGAAAAATCTCCAAAATGTAGTGTTCCCCCTGAGAATTTTCAGCTGGCTGACTTCATCTTTCAAAATACTGCTTGTTTTCTCAACTGATTATAGAGCACTGACAGTAACACAATACGCTTGTAAACTGATGGTTATAGTTATAGTTTCCCATGCTAGACCTTTTTGTATAAAAAATATAGTTTTTTGCATGCAAATGTTCAATTTTAAAACAGAAATAAATAATTTAATATACATGATATAGATGTCACAATAAGTGTGTTCCCTAGTATATTTCCATTTTGACAAGACAAGTTAATTGTCATTAAAATCGGATGTCCTTTAATATACATATGCATGGATAAAACTCCCTGGGGTCTTTAAAAATGTTTTGGGTTTTTTCTGCATGCGATGCATGCAACTAGGCCATTTTAAAATATCAATAAATCGTTTAATATAAATGATACAGACGTCAGAATAAATGCATTCCCTTATATATTTCCATGTTGACAGAACAAGTTAATTGTCATTAAACTCGGATGTCCTGTAATATACATAAATATGAGTGGATAAAAGTGCCTGGGGTCTGCAAAAATCAGCAAAAAAACGTTGGGAGAAAAAGAAGAAGAAGAAGAAGAAGAAGAAGAAGGTCATTTTTACCTTCCTTTGGCGACTTATTTCTCTTACTGTATGACAAGTATTGACTTTTTTTACATGTCACCTAAGAGTGTTGGGAACTACAAATTAATAGTGAAATGGTGCTTTTGTCTGATTTACATTTGCTGCGCCAATACCCTGAAAACACGTAATCTATCCTTGCTGTATAGAGAGTCTCTGGCAGTTCTCACTGATAACTTGCCGCGAGGAACTATCGTTCCTCTCAATGTGTATGTATGCTTTTGTGTGACTTGTCAGGGTTACTCTCAAATCATTGATAATTGGCAGTTCTGCAATAGATTCATTTAAAGCCGCACCACTAAGAAGGCCTGGAGGCACTAGGCCTGCTTTAATTTTCCAGTGGTCTCAATGCCTTAGCACAGGCACAAATTCCTTTTACACAAAATAACTTTTGCCTTTATGGGGCTGCATGTTTTGATTTGGGTTTGGGATCCGGAACATGAAATCTGTTCAGTGTTTCATATTTAGTTTGGAACTGGAAGTTACTGGAAGGGTGCATGTTTCTCACACTCAGTTACGCCCCCTGATTGTATTATAGATATGAATAAAACCAACCTCTGCTGCCAGACTGCAAGTTGGGGTTGCATGATGTTGGTTGCAGACAACAAGGAATTATATCATGCCATCTGGTTTGCAACATTGGCTGCTGAAATAGGGATGCTGAAATATACTGCAAGTGATGTTGTAAAGCCTTGTGGTGACACATTAACCTAGCCAGTATCTTTCTTGCTAATTGCTGCAAAAACTGAATGCACTTTTCAAAATGATAAGAGTAGGTGTCCTTTCAACACACAGTAAAACTTCAAATAATTGCCGGGTCTCAAACAATCGCCTGGGTCTAAAATTGTAAATAAACGATGTTGGTACAATGTTGTGTGTTAGCGGTTTCTCAATGACCGCATGAAGCATGTGAAGCTAGTGATCTAATATAAACGCTGGTCTCAAATAATCGCCGGTCTCCAATACACACTGGGTTTTACAGTATTAATATACTCTGCTATCCTCCTTCCAGTCTGCTGAATTCAGTCATTATTTTCCGCTCTGATCTGGATTAATCTAGCCTGTAAAGGAATGATTGCAGATATCATGTGCACAACTTTTATACCTGCTGGCTATCCTCTTTTGAGGTTGACAAAGATAGCAAAGCTCATGTGGACAACCGAGTGATACAAGCAAAACAAGAAAGTATGGTTTTACATCCTGTATTAAAAATTATTAGAAAATTCACCATTTTATTTAAGCTGTACAGGTGCTCTTCTTACACTCCCTATTCAGTTCAAGGACAACCCTGTTTTAGAAAAAAAAAATAAAAAAACATTGAAATCTTTTACTTAACCATCTCTCTGGGATATTTTCACTAAATGGGATACTTTACCAAGGTGCAAATCGTTTTGGAAATTGGTGCTAAACTCTTTTGAAAGTTTAGCACCAGATAGCCTACTGGTGCTAAATTATCAAACCCTGCTCTTCAATGAGTTTTTGTGCAGTTAAACTTTCCACACGACACAAACCTTCTCTCCTGTGTATGTGGATGAGTTTGGGTGAGCCATGTAAGTTGTCCAGACCCAATGAGAAACTATCATCATCTATGGTTGCTAAGGAATAATAATTAGAACAAAAATTAAACAGGTCTACTGCCACCAGGATTGAATGTTACTGGCACTATATGAGGTACCCTGGCAATAGACTCTAGAGCCATAGCACCAAATGTACACCTCTACTTCAACAGCCACTTCACTAGGTCATTATCTGAAATGAAAACACCCATTTAGAGAAATATGGACATGTCTAAATTCTTGGTGACAACAGAAACCTGACTTCAGATTTACTTAAAGTACCAAGAAATACAAAGACTAAACTTATGAATAATATGTATGTCCTTTCCTAAGGCACTGTATAATCCATGTGTTCAGTCTTCAGTTATGACAATACAGTGAAAAATATTAGAATGCAGAGATTACTGGCTAAACAGAAATGGCTTGACCAAGGTCATTACAGTCTTGAGAAATAAAGCTCAGGGACCAATATGCAATCTGTGCATTGGGTGATGATATCCCGGATCATTACATGGAGTTACTAAGGATTTTTCTTCTATCTTTCCCCTTGCACATTTATGCAGATTCATGCACATATAAATAACCAAATTTATCACCAAAGTATTAGGATGTAGCAAATCTAGCAAAGCCATTAAAGTATAATTGTATCTTACCATTTCTGCATTGAATAGGCATTTGACAGATTGCAGACTCCAAGCCTAATGCTTATTACTGCTTTTCATATTAAATTGGTACTAAGGCTCACTGTGTATTTCCACGATAGATAATACCATTTCTGAGGCTCAAGGTGGTGGGATTATATATCAATGATATATAAATAAACCTGTCTGAAGTAGTGGTACTCAGTGTCCTCATTGTGCCGTCAAATCAAGAAATGATGACTTTCCAAAAACATTCTCTTAGAATTGTCAGTGTTACAAGCTTGTGACTTTATCACAACACACTCAAACTTTGCAAACATACAGTATACAATACAAACACTCTTTAAAAAACTGTTTTGTGTTTCATGAATAGGACCTGAATTTTAGAAATAGAAAAAATAAAAATAGAATTCTGAATACTCATTGATCAGTTTGGAACCTCACGTAACTATCTACCTAGCAGCAGTGTGGAGTAGTGATTAGGGCTCTGGACTCTTGACTGGAGGGTTGGGGGTTCAATCCCAGGTGGGGACACTGCTGCTGTACCCTTGAGCAAGGTACTTTACCTAGATTGCTCCAGTAAAAACCCAACTGTATAAATGGGTAATTGTATGTAAAAATAATGTGATATCTTGTAATAATTGTAAGTCGCCCTGGATAAGGGCGTCTGCTAAGAAATAAATAATAATAATAATACCTAGTAGTATGTGCTTTCCTTGTTTGTTGCTAAAATCGGTTTTGTAATGAGAAATGTAAAAATGGAATGTTCTCCTGATTTTAATACTACAATGAATAGCTATAATATACACTTAAAGGCTTTTGTGTAGTACACAGTTATATTTTATTATCTGTCCGATATTGAGAATAGCGCAACCAGGTATGGATGGTATTATTTCATTAAAAAATGGTATGTAAAATGAACCATTTCCCCACCTTTTTAAAGTCAGGGAAACGCCATAAGTTGATAGTTCCTAAGCACATTTTCTTACATCTCAAAACACAGTAATATGCATTTTAGTTCTATCCAGATGCAGAGTACTGTAGCTGGCAACATCAATCTGTTGTTCCAAGGGCTGAACCACACATGCAGTGTTTTACTTCTATTATGGGAATCAAAAGCTTGAACTGAAGCAACGAAAGGAAATGCCTAAGATTACATGAATTCTGTAAACTTGGCTCTTCGAGAAAAAAAAAATCTGAGGATAGGAACAATACCAGTACTTGTTCCTATGCTACAGATTTAATTTTGTTAATAAAGAATTAAAAGGAGAATGGTTTGCATGTTTGAAAAGAGGATGCAACCAAATCAGATACAATGCAGAATTCATAGTATCTGCAGTTGTAAATATATTTTGATTAAATAGAGGATACTTCCTGATCATTCATGAAGTATTGTAGTTATTTCATAAACGAGGATGGCCAAAAGAATAATGTACGAGCCTCTGAAGGGATCCAGTGTGTTGTCTCCAGACTTCCTCATGAGTGAATAAACACAGCACATCAAGAACATTTATTCACTATTCTGTTTATAAAGTTTGAACCTAAATTAAACAGATTTGTAAAATCAAGCCCAGTATCTAGTTAGCAATGCAGTGTGATTCGCTCGTCATTCTTTTGTTGAATTGGAATGAATTAGAAAAATGAATAATAAATACTCAGCAGCTTTGAATATGAAAACATTATTCAAAGCTAGCACGCTGCTGCATGAAAGAATATTATCTATTTCCATCAATTTTTGTATGGTAAGTATCATACGTGTATAAGGGCCTGTTGAAGGTGAGGTGTTTACAATGTAGATTTGAGGGGGAAAAATCTGTTCTATCAATAGCTGCTGTTACACGAAATGTCATTGGATCCATTACAATCAGAGTATATTACTATGAAACATTAGCAGGACCATTAATAGACCACTGCATTACCAGGAATAGAATGGCAATGCAATAGATTTGGAACAAATAATACACAGTGGTCCTTATGTGGCAGTACATCAATACTGCTACAGGTTGCAGTGTGTATTGGTTCAGACTATTGTGATACAATTGGTATGTCACCATTATACTACAAGCTCATTCCATTGCCCAGCTGCCTTTGTGCAACTTCTGCCCCTTTACAGAACCATTACATTGCCATTGGAAATAATTTGGTAAGGGTACATTGACAAGAGATAAATAGTGTATGAATAAAGGACTTTTCCTTTTATGACTTTTTGCCAGTAGATCCCAGCAAATTTAATAACAGATGCTGTAACTTTAAACAGCTTCTGACACTCCAAGCAGAATTGTTGTATTTAAAAATGTAATTATTATAACTATTTTTTTTTTTCTTTTTAAAGCTTATTGCCCAACCAAGCAATAATATGTGTTCAAAAATCCATATCAAATGAATTGTAATCTATTTGAAAACCAACTAAAAGTGCTCAACTAGAAATTCTGTAAGGGTGTGCATAATTGTTAAAGTAAATCATTTTTCCTAATTATTTCTTATTGAATGCATAAGTGTTATAAATGATCTACGTAACTGTTACATTTATATAAAGCTAGACCTGGGAAATATATTGATGCCACACAGGATGCAATGAATTTTAGTAAATGAGGCCACATACAGTCATCCTCCATATGCACAATGATAGTCTACTATCCCTTATCTGTGAAGACCTTGACAAAAGAGTATGCCTGTGTGAGTGGTGGCTTCAGGTTGCATTTTTCCTATATGCAGTTAGGGAGCTGCTAGAACTAACTGGACTTAGAGCAGAAGATATTATCATTCCATTTTCAATTCTCGAATGAATAAACCCATGATATTAAATACATTTCAGAAAGAAAACAGATGATACCAGTGTCTCTTTGAATAAAAAGAGCCAATAAGACAACATTCATAAACCTGCTTTGTAATAGAATCATGCATGTTTAATTGCCAGTTCCTCATCATTAACTACCAGCAGTTAGCCAAGAGGCATCTGTTTCCTATTACAGACAGCACATGGTTCAAGTGGTTTTTTCATTACCTTGCACCTACTGAGAGATGGAATATTCTATTTATATCTAAACTAGGACAGTCGCTGCCTTAACACCGAGCTGCCAGAAACGCTTGTCTAGGCCCTAGACTCTAGGGGAAGCATCTCCACAGTGCAAGATGTCCCTGGCTCTGTAAGCACAAGGATTTACTAACCTACTGTGTATTTACTGTTTACCAATGCAATGTTAACACCTGAGTCCAGACATCTGTACAGGTGACACAAATGGAAGCAGTTTTTCAGAAGTGCATTTTAAAGACCATTTTGATTAATTAAATTAAGTATTTTAGAGAGGGTTAACATGCGTAATCTAAGATAATATGTATAAACACTTTAAAAACAACACCCCTTAAATAAATATATAAATAAATACATACATACATAAGCACATTCCTCAAAACAGTCCTTAAAGTTTTGTGAATTTCTTGTTTATTCTCTTGGAATAAATGAACTAAGATGCATGTGCCCTTACAACATCTTAAACATCTAACATCCAACATTATGGGAGCTAGGTGCATTTATGACGACTGTACTGCTATAGCATAAGCATAGGTTTAACAACAGTCAGAGAGCAATATAGGGCATTATTAGAGGATCAAAAAAAGCAAGATCAGAACGGAACACCCAGGTTTGAAACTCCCAGAGAATAATCTGGGGTTTACTGGGGTCATCAGGAATGATTGGAGTCTGCTAATTGGAGACTGATAACATGATAGCAACGGGCCATTCAGCAGTCATGTTTGTTTACTACGTTCTTTAATAAATAACTCAGAATTGTTTTCATTGGGGGATGATACCAATCTTTGCTCCTGGTTCTTACCATACTAACCTGAGTCAATTAACCCCAAGTATAATCTGTTTATTTCCGTCACATTGCTGTAAATTACCATAGTTACCATCCTAATGATTGCCAAGGACTGTTTCAAATAGAGTGTACTTATTATTATTATTATTATTATTATTTATTTCTTAGCAGACGCCCTTATCTTATAATTGTTACAAGATATCACACTATACATTATACAGACATCACATTATTTTTACATACAATTACCCATTTATACAGTTGGGTTTTTACTGGAGCAATCTTGGTAAAGTACCTTGCTCAAGGGTACAACAACAGTGTCCTCCACCTGGGATTGAACCCACAACCCTCCGGTCAAGAGTCCAGAGCCCTAACCACTACTCCACAAAAGGTTACCCTAGCATCATCATTAATTGATCTGGATTACTGAGATAGTATACTGAATATCCATTATTTAATATAAAAAAACACATTTTTATCATACAATGACTACTACCTCTGCTTGTTTTTAGCTCTCTGTCCATACCTCTCATTATGCTTTGTGTGTTATATTTCAAGGTGCTTTTAGAAATGGGCATTTGATATTTTGCTTAAAAGTCAAGTCTGGCCAGCATGTCATCCATTACTGTAAATGGCACATTTAAAAAAAGAAATGCCATTTGCAGTAATGGATGACCTGTTGCAAAGCAGCGTATTTGACTAATTTAGTTAAATGATACATTAGGCACCCCATGCCATTTCTCTTTTGTTATTAATGTAATTAGGTACTTTTGTGCCATAATGGTATAATGGAATCCCATTCTGCCTTTTTGGCATTGAGTTTTTGATGCAGGCAGATCATGGCTTGAACCATAGGGCAGTAAAACCATGTTAGGTATTAATAATTTGTGATGGTCATACAAATATTAAAGGGGTTGTTTGAACAATGTAGAAGAGAAAAATACTGTACATGCATACATAATATGTGACACCTTGAATCAAAGTCTTTAGCCTTAGGCTAATATTTCAGTCATATTCTTTTTTGTTTTACCCCTAAGGAGTATATGTTATGTATTGTAGACTAAAGGCAGGTTTATATAGCAGAAATACTATTCTTTAAAAAGCTGTGTTTTAGAGAAGCTTAGTAACTGGCACAACCTTGCACGCAGGGGGAATTATTCTCAATTCCAGTGGAAAGTTTGACTGGATTTCCTTTTTTAGAATTTCATCAGGTATTCCTTACAAGATTAAATATTTCCAGACTTTCTCACAGTTATACATAGCAAGGAGCTTTGAAGTCTTAAAATATTTGTGTTATAAAAGGAGCTAGGGCTCTGTTTGGTATGTTTATATCAATTCCACAGACCTTTGGATTTCAAATAAAGGGAAAGGGGGGTCACACTGTGGTGAGCTCATTCCGACAGATGATCTTTCTCTGGGGAAATACTATTGTACTCTGTTTCTAACGTGTTCATACAAATATGGTTTCTGTAAAAGAGGTTCTCAGATGATGGAATCTGAGGTCCAACTGTCAATGTCACATCTCAAACCGCTAATATTGATTGTTTATGCAGAGAAACAGGCAAATCAATCTATCTGTCTTACCCTAATGTTACAGTTCAAGTTGAGTCTGTTCTAGAGTTCATGGTAAAGACTCAGGGATGCTGTGCCTACCTTATATCTTTAGTGTGCACAAACCTTACATTGTTTGACGTAATTCCCATAGACAAATATAAGAACATAAGAACATAAGAAAGTTTACAAACGAGAGGAGGCCATTCAGCCCATCTTGCTTGTTTGGTTGTTAGTAGCTTATTGATCCCAGAATCTCATCAAGCAGCTTCTTGAAGGATCCCAGGGTGTCAGCTTCAACAACACTACTGGGGAGTTGGTTCCAGACCCTCACAATTCTCTGTGTAAAAAAGTGCCTCCTATTTTCTGTTCTGAATGCCCCTTTATCTTATCTCCATTTGTGACCCCTGGTCCTTGTTTCTTTTTTCAGGTCAAAAAAGTCCCCTGGGTCGCCATCAAATGGACATGTTTGCTTCTGAGGCCCCCACCCCTATACAAATTCCACAACCCACCATATACATTATATACATAAACACACATCAGTGATGGAAATAAGACTCATTTTGCTATTGCATAGCAGTTTCTTCCATTCCAGGTTTTACAACAAGCTTGATTAGCCCCAGTGTGAACAAGTTCAGGTTTATGTTTTTTACTCACAACACCACCTCTTCGCTGTTCTTCAGCCCTTACAGTTGAACTTGTTGAAGGAAGTTCTTTATCATCATTCTGTGAGTTTTGTTGTTTTGATGCTGATGGTCGAATAAAAAATGTATCCATATCTGCTATTTATTGTGTGCGTTTCCAACGATTTTAAATGGTCAGTAATTTTCCACTATAGCCCTCCTCTCCAGTCCATATATATGAGAGAGAGAGAGAGAGAGAGAGAGAGAGAGATTAACATAGTTTCACACACTAGAGTAAGTCATTACTACTGTATATTTGTTATCTAACTCTCTAATGTAAAGCAATAGACCAAACAGTGATTTAGTTGCTAATAAAAATGTCTTATGTTACATAACTAATACTGTTAATCTGGCACTATATCTATATGAAATTATTTGTATTTTTGATACAGTAGATCTACATGTATAAGAAGGAAATACCTTTTATATGTACATTTCAATTTAATATTCCACGTAATAGTGAAGCATAATTAACATTCGCTAACCTTTGAGATCTCTTTGATGGAGTTTGACATTCTCGCCTCGTGCAATAATTATTGTGAGTGTTGCACTGTTTAATAAAACATTACAAGGTCTCCTCTTGAATTAGGTCAAATATGTACGATAAGGATTTCCTCTTGGCCTGTCAGGTTGAATTATACCTTTCATAGATTATATATTATTTGACAAAATGTCAAACCAGATTTGAACATTTGACTTCCACAAAAACCATATCAATTAAAAAAAAACACTTGTGATGTGATCCCTATATAATGCAAATAAAGGATATTAATTAAACCACTCAGAACAATCAACTAATCTCTATTTGCAAATACAGACAGCTGTAATTTGTAAGCAACCAATTTTAATTGACTAGCCTTGTATTCTCTTTGTTAGTGAAATCCAATATCATTGTATGAAAAGTGTTTAAAAACTTTAACATTGAAAAAAACCCAGCTGGTCTGCAGTGAATTTCGCCATAAAAACCTGCTTAGTTTGTCAGCTTCTTTCCTTCCAGGCTTTGGGTTATTATTCAGCTGTCTGTCCCCCACCTCCCATTAGTGCCAGAGGCCATTAAGTAGCCAATCCATTCTATCACAGAAACAACAGGACAGCTCCTCATACTGGTGGGAACAGTGGGGAAGGAATTGTAAAACTCCTGATTGGATAATTACAGGCAGCGGGGAATCCAATCAGAGTCTTTCAGTTCTTCTACCCATGTTCAACTAAAATGGCAGGTGCTGCTTTCTTCCAGGGTGAGGTAATGACCCCTATGTCATAATTCACAATATGTCACAGTTATTGCTTTATTCAAATGCTCCTGCATCAGGCAGGGGGAAAAAACACTTTTATTTTTTATTAACGTCATCTATGTTTTGAAAGGGGGTAACCGTGGAAACTAAGCAACAGAACAAAGGCTTCAACTTGAAATGTGTTGTTCTGCTACTTCTGTACTGCTCGCCTATTTGCCTTGCCTATTTACTGTAGTTCGTTGTTATTTAATTTTTACTGCGACAATTAAGTCATACCCTTTTCTAATACTACTGTAGTATTATATAAAACTAAAATGGGAACAATCATGTAGTCACGGCCACATCTGAGCCAGCATGGTTTGTTGTAATTAGTCAATATTTAATATGTTTGCGAGTCTGCTGACATTAAAGCATTGGCATTTCTTAAAACAAAAAGTCTCCCTCAATAATACCAAGACTTGGAAAAGGGCACATTTTAATGAGACCTGCTGTTTTAATTGTATACCATATTGCACATAAAGAAGGCAGCATTGGCTGCTTCTAATAGTTTTATATGGGGTTCCATTACCAACAGCAATACTGCACTGTTGCACTGCAGCAAGCATGTTTGTTTGATGTTAATTAATAGACTTTAATGTGTAATACTTCAGCACAGAAAAATATAAACATAAAATATCAGAACCAGCCTATTTGACAGAGGAATGCCATTTATCAGGAACATATCTTGCGATACCATCATTTCCAAAAAGGCAGACTGTTTCAGACAATATATTTGTAGTAGTAGTGCATTCCCTGAAAGTAGCAGAAACTGAGCAAAGTCACCTGCGTATAAGGGAAGGATATCACTGTCCTGGAAATTATACTTTTTTTTATAAATTGCTTATTTATTCTCTGTTTAACCAGGTAGAAACACACACTGAGATCTCATTAAGTAAAATCCCACTTTTTTATTATTGGTTTTAATAAACTACAACTAGAAGACTATTGTATATATGTATTGAAATGTTAGATATATTTTTGATCAATTCCATAATTATAATAATTAATATATTCAATATGTTCATCAGAAATCTTAGACATATTAAATAATAACACAAAATGAACAACACATACACTTCTCAGACAAATAACACGTTAAAGCCATGCTCCCAACAGAGAGAGGCATCAGCACCAAGAACAGGTGATGTACTGCAGAGGCTAAAACAAACTGTATTAAAACAAGTAAAGCCTCACAGAGTTCCTTCAATCACGCTCATCATGCTCTTTACATTCGTTTTTATTTCCTCTATGTTTCCATTAACAGAAGATGACTAGCCTAGAGCTTTCTGTCAGAAGCAATGTTTCATACAGGAAGCAAGACCAGGGCTGACCGACCCACAAAGTACCTGTTTATTATTATTATTATTATTATTATTATTATTATTATTATTATTATTATTATTATCTTGTATGTTTTCTGTATACATCTATATTGTTGTTGTTTTTCTCAGATCATTATTTGCCATGCTTACAAACTATCTCAGCAAAAATGGCTTCTGAAGCTAATTTTCTGAAGATTTCTGAAAAGACTCCAGAAGCAGATTTTCTGCAGTGCGGAGGGGAAGCATGAGTTTCCGTGCACAGAACAATGTTAACTACTTCACCACGACAGAATGTTTGCTGGAATAGTTAGCATGCCTGCTATTGATCTCAGCAGAAACAATATATATGATTATACAGAACATACACAATAGACTATAAAGCAGGTAAGAAATCAAATACAAGAAAATGTGAATGATATCAATTAAACCAGCTAGGCTAACAAGTGAAATGACCAGCATTAAAGAGAAACTTGGTACAAGAATGAAATATTAGCGTTATTGTAACTAATGTATTGTTCTTGTTGTGAAGAATCATTTTGTATATCACTTTCTACTCCAGTTATCACATCCTGATGACTTATTAAAACCCAGAAGCTTCATATCTTTTTTCTAAATACAGCTGGTACTGAACCCCAGAGTGTAACCATTAACTTGTGCACCTGCTACATTCTCCATTATTCAATGTAAGAAATTACCCATTTGTTCTATTTGGTACTTCTTACATTCACTGGAGGCAGTGCTGGGGGGGGGCATTTCCAGGATGCTCGAGTAAAACGAAACTACTGTATGAGTTGCTCCTTTTAAAATTCTTTTCAACAAAATCTCAAGGATCATGTGCAGCATAATGCACTCTATGGGTTTCATAATTAGAGTTTGACCGAAAAATCTGTCTTCCCAGTTCACACAACATTACCAACACAATGCTTCTCCCTGGAGGTCTGTGCTGTCATGTGACCAGTGTCTGCTCGACATCACCTTCAAATCGCTAGCAATCTGCAGGAAGTGGAGGATCTGAAACTATTTGTCAAATTAAACATTTGGTATAAAAAGTTGTTCAAAAGCTCATGCACTAAGACGTAATACAATTGTGTTGCTGTATTGTGCACAAAATGGTAAATTCTGTTTCATTATTGAATAAAAAGGCAGCTAAGTTACCAAATGCAACAAATTCCAGTATTTTTGAAAATTCTGTTCTATATCCCATCAATCCGCCCTGCAAGTCATCAAATCTTGTGTTGCAGCTGGTCCACATAGGGCTACCCAAACTCTGAATTATAGGTCAAATATGTGACTTGGGTTGGAAGTGAAAGAAAGTAAAGACTTTCTTTAACAGTCTGCCATCTAGTGGGTGATAACGTACAGACCTGAGGTGATCTAAAACTTCAGTAGACAATTTTTAAAATCTACACAAAATACTGGATTACACAACTGCTCAAAAAGGCACATTATAATGTTATCAGATTAGACCTATGGTGTATGTTGGAAGATATGCCTGAAATAATTGCCACATGGCTTTTATTGAGAATGTTAAACAGCTGATGGGCAGATGATATATAGGTAGATATGTGTGTGTATAGCATATAATCTGCTGGTTTTGTCAAAAACTGTAATTAGTCAAACAAACAAAAAGTTTTGAAAATATGATTTCTAAAGGCAACACATTGTACAAGTCAGTGTTTTGTTTAAGTTTACATAGTCATACTATATTACAAAAAAAGAAGTTCATCAATAAGTATTATTGCTCACTTTATTCCTAAATAAATGCCTTCTAGTTTAAATATTGACTCTAATAGATTTTAAAAAGCCATTAAATATTCCATCATTTAAAAACATTATTGCATTTGCAAAATTGCAATCTTTAATGTTTGAAGAACAACTAGTCATCAATCAGAGGCTGATTATATAATTTATAGGTAATTGCATTTCCCTTCCCAGATCTGGAGAGCTTATTCTCCTGATTTCCCAAGTCCCTGGATTTCAAACCGCTAATAATATTTTTGTTTATCTGCATGCTACACCATATGCACATCCGCTGTCCCCGGGACGCAATCAAATTAGCGTACCCCCTTAGATATATCACTGACAAACTGTTTATTAAACAAAAAGGGGTCGATTGAATTATTAATGACAAAGATTCATTTCTGCACGGCTCTGCATCAAGGAGTGTGGCCTGGGGTCACGTTCAACTATGAATTAATTGCCAAATGGTTTTTATTTGTAATATTGATGTTTGTAAGATTGGAGGTGATATAAAGAAAAAAATCCATAATGAACCTTGACCATTAAGATTTACTTACTAATTTACATGCGGATATAACCAAACAATAGAGCCGGAGTTTCTGTCTGTCTTGAAAATAAATATATCACACAGTATGTATAATTCATTGCTGTATAAAAATGTATGAAGTTTGTCGTAGCAATAACATTTAGCCATAGTGTCACATGACTTTGAATGGGACTCTATTTCAATACAATCTAAATACACACTCAGAATGCTAAGACCAGTCTTGTTATCTCTTTAAAAGCTGCCGTTTTTACACTCTAAACAATTTGAATTACCAAACCTTGTCACATCACACAGTTTGTGATAAACGTCACATTGTAAGACAGGTTACTTTCTATTTTTTTAATGCTCATGAAAGCTGAGGAACGACAGCCCTGGTTTCAGTCAGGTATCTTGAAAGCTTTCTTCGTAGCTCTGCTTACTAATCTAGTGCTTATCTTAAACACCATTTGTGTGGAATTATGTGCTGGTTTTGTGATGCGGATCAATGTACTCTCGGAATAAGTTGAGACCAAACTCCTTTCACGTGTGACATGAGCTGAATTCTAACTAAGATCAAATACTGTACATTCTGTGTTCATTTTTGAGTGTGTCAAATAAGGGTTGGAATAAGGATGTTCGTATGAATACCAGTAACATGACAATTGTTAAGTGTTTCTAGAATGTCTAGTACTGTATAACAACTTGATAATAACAGCCACAAATGCCAGTGTAATATTTTATTGAAAATAACAGATTCCATGGCAGGTACTATTGCAATTCATATGGATTTGCTGGAATTATTTTATTGCTTTCAAAATGTTAAAGTTAATTGATGCCTGCATAAAGAACTGTTTATACATATTTGTTGGTATTATACTCTGCTACTGGCATTTAATAAAATGTTAAGGTATGTTTTATTTTGTTTGATTAAAGATATCATGTTTGTAGTTCATGAAACCTTTTCCCAACTGTTTGAGAGGGGTTTTTGACTATACAAAAGACTGTATAATCTATGAGAATGTTTATAAACCTTCAAAATTCATTACTTTACATTTTTATGCATATAGCCCTCAACCTGAATCAGTAAAGATGCCTCACAGAAAAAAAAGTGATGTGATACTGCAAAATAAAATAAATCAATACATGAAATTCATCAAAACAAGATAGGTGACAACAAAAACATAAAAGTAATTACCCTTAACCTTGACTGAACACGTTAAACCATTAGTGATCAGAGGATTAGTAGCTGCCAGTACATCAATAGCCTGCAGCAGACAAACGGACAAGCAGACAAGCAGGCAAACAGACAACTGAAGGAGAGAGAGTACATAGTAAGAATCAAATCATGAGACTGCACAAATATATTTCTGGCTTGGCCTACATTTCTTTTGTCATTTTCAGCATGATTTTAACATTGGCCCCAGACATAATTGTTAATAATATTGAGTGTTTATTGCCATCACCAAAGTATAATATATGTATATATTCAAGTCATCCCCTTTGATAACGGAATCTTAGGTTTGGTCATCTGGGTTAGGGTTTATTTGAAAGGAATAATACACAGTGGCTGGTGTGCCTTGTTTTTCCATTCCTGTTATCACAACTTAGAAAACCAGGGGTCGTAAGGTCCCAGAGAGTCTCACCAGAGATACCCCTATACAAGTTTACCAAAAAGCATGGTGGAATGTAATAAAGCATATTAAAGCATAGGAAAGTATTGGAAAGCCCAGAGAGGCATGGTAAAGCATATTTAAACTCTTGCAAATGAATAGTAAAACCATGGAAAAACTTACCATGCAAATTTACAGTGGTAAACATTGATAAGGAAGGGCACACCTTTGTGCTCTGTAGAGTGAGTCATACAGTCAGGGTAGCGCAGGTTTGTATCCTGACTGTACAAATGTACTGGTCTTCCCTGGGGAAGCCACAGGGAACGTTGAATTGGTAGGGACTGTTTCTCCTCCTCGCGCTACAGCAGACCCTCCTGCTCTTCATTTCTCCTCAGCTGTTGAAGGGTTTGTTGCGGTGAGGGAACAGAATTGGACATTTGATATAATTGGACATTCTAAATTGAGGAGAAAATAACTGGGCACACTAAAACCAAAAAAGAAAACCAGGAGCTAATGTAAAGACAAAGGCGAATTGTCAGAGAAGAATACAATAATTGTATAATGCAAGCAGGTTTTACACCGTTAGAATATTTGTTTTCCTCTGTAGATTTGCCTTTGCTTTTTCATTTCACAATAGGGACCTCGGTGCACAGTAAAATGGTGGATTACATATGGACACACTGGGGGCCATTATAAAAGTATAAAGAAAATGTGTATTTTGGAGCGTGTGTCGACACTTCAAAAGACTGCAACCAACCAGAATGAATATTGTTAGTTTTCCAGTGCCACTTGAATGCCTGTACCAGAGCAGGTCTGTTGACAGCTGATGTATTGGTTAATAATGCTGTGCAAGTTAAAACATGTCACCATGGTTACAGTAAAGTCCATCCACTGTAGTTTGTTAGTCAAAATGCTTATACTGGAATCTCAGTTTATATAAAAAAGAAAACACTTGTGCCGGTATTAACCGATTGCGGTATATAAAACATATAATACATTTTCCTGGCCAAGATAAACTGATATTCTCAGGCACATTTAATTAAAATCGGATTATCTTAATTTAATTGCTTGGTTTTATTATTATTATTATTATTGTGTCAATTAACTGGAGGTTAATTAAAAACAAACCTGATAATTAAAAAACACAATAGGATACCACATCAAAGGTCATGTTGTAGTGCTGTGTAACGTGATGTTGGATAAGACGGTTGGTTTCTCTTACAATGTTTGTTTATCTCTGGATACTGCTGGATTTGAAGTCTGTCCAGGGTTCAGGCTTTTACTGGATTTCCATATGGTTCATTGAGATTTGGCGATCTAAACCCAATTT
The DNA here is from genome assembly GCA_030684275.1 of Acipenser oxyrinchus oxyrinchus. NCBI lineage: Eukaryota > Metazoa > Chordata > Actinopteri > Acipenseriformes > Acipenseridae > Acipenser > Acipenser oxyrinchus. The sequence continues at coordinate 35,016,666 of CM060258.1, forward strand.
GGAGCAAAATCACTTCCGTAGTAATTCCTACAGAATTTGACAGTGATCTGCATAAACCCCAAAGGGTGGATTGTGTGCTCAGTAAGAATGCACAGACTGCTGCAGTCATGCACTCTGTATGGTGGCAGGAGCAGATGTGTATTGTCAAGAGGATAAAGAATGCATCCTTTGAGGTTGCTGCCAAGACTGTGCCTGCATTTTAGAAAACTTAATTTTTCACTTTTACGACACTACCGTCCTCAAGCAGTAGGACTGCCAAATTTGCAATTATACATTTATACTTTTTATAATTTATCATTTTTAGCAAGCACATATTCCCACTTAGGAACCCTGTAGGAGGTTTTCACTGTCATATTAGCGCCACCCTCCTATGGTCTTCACAAGTAAAGAAGTAAACTGAGCCATACATCTATAACAGCTTGGACTATGTGAATAGGGGCTACGAAATAAGACCGATACACTTGTTTTAGTGTCTTTGTTTATATGGATATGGACATGTGGCATGATGTTTTAAGAATGATTAGAACTTGCTTTTCTGTGTTGCCTAATATATATATATATATATATATATATATATATATATATATATATATATATATATATATATATATATATATATATATTGTTCTAAAGGTAAGCTGCAGGCAATAGAGGACCTTCATAGCTTAACGTTTAGTCTGGCAATACAACAGCAGTCACACTTTATTCGTGAATAAATTAACTGCAAACTTCCAATAAGATCACTGCAGTCAAATTATACAGCACTGCTACAGCCAAAGCTTAACAACCTCTGTATGAGATAAGAAAAGTGTCCATCATGTGCTGTGAATAGTGTCTGTAATCATAAAGTAATGCGACTCGGAATAAAGATTTCCAGATGGTAGTAAGGTTATTTTACTATAGTTCATTCAGTTAAATTGTGTCCAGAACCGGTACAGTTTTATATGTCTGCTCATAAACTACCATGTTTGTTTTTCCTAGAATTCAATGTAAGAAATTGACGTACGAGAAAACTGTTTTTGAAGGATGATACTAAAGGTTTTATGTAATAACAATGGAACTACTTACATCATGCAGAAAAATAGCACTGGTACTATAAAAACAGCTGCCTGTATTAGCCTTCAAGGACTATCTGTAAAATACCAAGATGAAAACAGAGGCCACAAACCTCAGTGGTCACCTGGGATGCTATTTTAGATCTTAAAATATATCATTTTAACAGCACCTACACTAAATAATTGCTTGATGTTGTTGCAAGACTTGGAACCTCAGCTGTGAAACAGATTAATAGACTTCTTTCCCTGAGGCTCCAGGCATCCTCCCCAAACCAGTACAAAATACCCAGCATAGCAGCAGGTAGTGTGCAGTAGGATAAACAGCAATTTCTCTTGAAAAAGGAAGATAGTTACGTTTTCAGGGGGATAGTCTACCAAACATGAACAATCTTACCTTGACAATTAAAAGGAGTAACATTATATATTATGTGTATCTTATTGCACTGTTATTACACTGTAATTGCAACAATGCTAGTCAAACCTTACATGTCACATGACCGTTATTTTATATCATCTTGCTTGAAGATGGTGTCACAGGGGGGAACATGTGGGTTTGATAGCTGGATCTTCAAAGAATGTTTTGAGCTGCAGGGCAACCAAACAAAAACAAATTGTGCAAGAGAAGTAACTATTTGTAATTGTAACTATTTGCATTTTCTTTTCAAAGTAAAAAGTTACTGAAACAATTTTGTTCAAGTAATTTGTAACTGTAGAGGATTAACTGTAAAGGGAGTTAAAAGTAAGTTCCCCAACAATGGTAGTTTCACTAACTATATTGTAAATACACAACCATATGTGTAAATACAGAGTAATAACAAAATAAGTTAGCAACTGCATTGTAGTTACATAACCATCTGTGCAATTACTATTATATTTTAATGTGATTACTGTAATCATAATGTACATTTGAAAATGATTTAACATCATCAATCAAGCAAACACTTAGTAAAGCAAATACTTAGTAAAGATACATTTTCCTCATCACATGTTTAATCAACGATTTGACTCAAAAACTGCTGTATAAGATAGAACCCTCTCACTGGATCTAACTCCTGGTAAAGGAACTTGATTTTCATTGGTGCCCTTGCCTTTAGCACGGGAGGCATAACTCCTGTCATGGTCCACTGCTGGAGCCTTCATTGACGGCCACTATGACTTACTGTGTAGAAACCAAAGGAGCAAACAGTGACTTTATTGTAAATGTACAACGTGTAATAGAGTAAAAACATCTCCCAGCCTCTGTCTGTTGCAGTTTTTCTTCCAAAGCCCTAGCATTGTTGAAGCACTACTTCTTAATTGCCAGTGTCTTGGTTGTTTATAACTGGACAGTATATGATTCATGAATTCAATAAGTACTGGTTGGCACATATTAACCCAGCCTGATTTGTGATTAACTATTTTTTCTTAATCTTTTTCATATGTATGTTGATGGGCCATACATCTTTGCAGAGAGTTATTATTCTCTGTTACCGCAGGAGACTAATAACCTTTATTTTTTCTTATCATCTAACATGCATGTGTGATGGCTAAACACATTACTGCATCAGACTAATTGCATTACATTTTTTTTCAATGCTATTACATTTCAAACTGTTCAACATGATTTTGAATTGAATAGCAATGCAAAACAGTGGAAACTTTATTCTAAGCTAATGTATGTCATCCGATGGCAGATGGTATGCTTTCTCCTAGCATTGGTTACATTTTTTTCTAAATTGTCTTTTGGAATGAATTTATTAGATGTTAAGGAGACTGTGGCTTTGTAAAAGCACAGTATCTCACACATGAAAAACCATGAAAGATGGCCGAGGCACTTGTCACTAACGTTTTTATAACGGAAGAAAAAAGATATGAGGGCATTATTATATGCTGGGTTTTTTTTTAATACAAAAGTTTAGTTAACTTTTTTTTTTTGCTCTCAATAAGATACTATTAGAGAATTTTGAGTACCTGAGGTTCTAAATTTGCAGGACCTGTGTGGTTTTGTACAGACAGGGCAAATAAGTACTGTAGCTTTTTCTTTGCCTGCTGTGTCCATCACAAATTGTCTGAAATAAACCTTGAACTACCCACTTACTTCAAATGCAAAAGTCAAATGCTTTTAAATACACCAGAACGGATGTTTAGGGTTTCTGGTTTTCGGGTTTTATTTCTGAGTGCTATATGCACAACAAGGGGTGAAATGCATTTTATTTTGCAGCAAAGCAACATGTAAAAGGGCCTAAATAAATAATTATTAGTATGATTTTAACTGAGGCCCGTGCCTCAGGTGCCTCATTGCTGGCTACGGTCTTGCACATGATACATGTATTAAAATTGCTTTCTTGCAATGATTACAATTGTGAGCATACAAACTAGCAGAACTATAAAGAAATGACAACATACTGTATGTGGTGAAGGTGTTTGCACCTGTGAATATATATTTCACTGGAATCCTTTGTGTTTTGTTTGTCTCTTAACATTGGAAATGCAGAATGCTTAAAGACAATATATATGTAATATAAAGACTGCTTAAGAAGCATGTTTTGTTGGCAAATAAAAACGACAGCAATGAGCTTAACTGTACTATGCCATCAAGGGATGTATTTTCAAAGTGTTTACTCCAGTCTTTTAATTTAATCCAGTTTTTTTGAAAGGAGAAAAATCCATAAAGTTAATGTTACAAAGTGAGAAATAAATTGCAGACTGGAGTAAATACTTTGAAAATCATGCCCCATTTATCTAAAAAAAGATTCAAATAATAGCTCAGTTTAAGACACAGCCTGTTCTTTGTTAAAAATAAATATGTTCAACCAGGTTGCCATGGCGTTGGTGCTTTCAGCCTCCATACTCTTGCCTTTCTTTTGCTCTTTTTATTTCAATTACATTTTTAACAATTCTGTTGTATCTCAAATTGTATTTATATTAATTTTTTTTGTATAGAATATAGTGTAACTGTGAGAATTATTAATATAACTACTGGTATCTCTTTTATTTAACCAGAAATAAATACATAGAATCATATTTGCATATTGTTGGTGTGGGCTTGATTTTTGACAAGCTCACCTATGCAGAACCATATCTAAGATACTAGTATATCAATTATTATATGACAGTGATATTGACTGCCTCACTTACTTGTATAAGGATTCAAAGTTGGTATACCCCACAACACACCAATTAAGTACACAATGTGTATTTGCTGTAATAAATACACTTTGTTATCAGTTAATTCCATTGAATTCCATTTTTGAACCACAAAATATATTCTAATCATAAATGATGGACTATACAGTAATTGAGAAAGTCTAACATCATTTTCAGGCAAAATTATGCATAATGAATGCCTATTTAAAGTATCATGACAAAGTAACGGGATAAAGAAGTTTGATGTAATTATATTGAACTATATTTGAACTTCATAGCAGAGGATGCCACCAGTCTAGAAACTCTTTTGTTGATTTCTGTTTCTTGTTAACATTTCCATGATGACTTGCTTGTGGTAAGAAGTCGTGGACTTGCTTTTGACCAACCCCATCTTATTTAAAGGCCACAAAAGGCCACCTCCCCCAAAAGGTTCTTTGAGCCGCTATAATTAAACATTGATGGTGAGAGTTACATTTTTTTGTTTTTTATGAAACCTGTTCAATCAGGCTCAGAGGTCTGTTTCCATATTGCTAGACTCATTTTGAAGTGTAATAGACAACTGGATCTATAATACATTCCAAAAGCTCTTGAAACACTGATATTCTCCTATTTTCACCTCTCGTTTTGAGCGCACAAGGGATGACAGCCAGTCCTGAAATGAAATTAAGTGAAACAACTGCTAAATGGAGACATGATTGTAGGTCTAAATGAAACAACCTGTCAAATTTCAAAATGCATCCCTCTTCAAAGAAGTCACACTGTCAAGTTCCACTTTTTTTTGGCGATGACACTGCTTGCACTTGATTTCCAACACCAGGGCTTCCCATAATCTGTGTATCAAAGTCACAGCTAGAATTCTGGCTAATAGTATTACTCTCAATAGCAGATTAGTGCTAAGTACCCTTACAGACAGAGAGCTGTCAGGTAGTTATTGTTTTCCACTTAATGTGATTTGGTGTAACATTGAACAAAGGGAGCTATGGACCCTGTGGATCACATTACAAATCTGCAGATTTAAAAAAAAAATCTAATTAAAGGGGTTCTTAGCAGCTGGTGATGGGTGAGTGTTGGGCTGGGTACCTGCAGTCTATGTTAGCAGATGGGGGTTGTTATTGGAAACAGAACTGTAACTGGTAGCCAAGCAATGTATGCCCACATGGGTACAAATTAAAGCAGATAAACAAAGTTACATTGAAAATCAAACAAGAAGGATTATCTGTTGACCGTTTTAGTTAAAGTATGACCACTTTTTTTTCATTCTGCTTGTGGTTAACTGTTATTAAATCAAAACACAACTAAATCAATTAGTTAGACAATTATCAGCCTCAATAAAGGTTGGCTATCTATATAGTAAAATACACAAGACAAAATACTTCTACCAGAAAAAGAAGACAAGCGTTGAATTGACAACAGAACTGGCAGAAGGCACAAGTGTCGTTGTCCATCCATCAACAGTCCAAACCACCTTTGACCATTGTTCCATAGTCCCATTTCTGTGTTCTTGTGCATATTTCAGCCTTTTAGTCATGTTCCCCTTTCTTAACAGAGGTATTCTTACTGCAACACATCCTTTAAGCCCTGATTTCAAGAGTGACCTTCGTACTGTTGATTTGATGGACCTGTGCCTTCTGCCAGTTCTGTTGTCAATTCAACGCTTGTCTTCTTCCTATTCCTTAAGGATATTATCTTCAAGTATTGCTCATCCTTGTTAGACAGCTTTTTGGGTTCCAGTCCTGGGTTTGTCAATTACAGATGATGTTTCTCTGTACGTGTTGATTATGCTTCGGATACCACACCTTGAAAATCGAGTGATGCAAGCTATTTCACTCAATGTTTTTCCTTCATTATGCAAGTCAAGGTTGTTATAATAGTAGAAAACACCCAGTGGAGGCTTTGAGTAAATTGCTTATGCTCATAATGCATCAGAGTAGAAAAATGCAACATGTCTGAGACTTTTGCACAGCAGTATATATATATATATATATATATATATATATATATATATATATATATATATATATATATTACTAATCTGCTTTCCTTGTTTGTTTCAAAAGGTCAAACTAATAGCACAAGCACTGCTATTTGTTACTTGATGAAACCAGGCACCAGGGGGAAAAAATTGTGCAGAACTGTTGGCAGATACAGTAGGTCTGTATCATGCTAAGTCACAAGATTTGTAGTTTAGTACATATTAGCTGCATTGGACTTTAGGAAGTAATTACCAAAAGTAATTGAGTCACAGCATATCCCATCTGCCTGTAGAGCAAAGCAAATCCTTAGCAAATTTTCGAAAGTACACAGACTGAGAGAATTGCGTAGATCCGACTCCAGGAAAGTAACAGCTGAATATGTGTAAGAATATCCATATCAACCAATCCTGATGAGAAAAGTAGGTGTGTTCACTCTTTTCTGAAACCGGATTGCTGAATGCTCTCAAAGTGTGACCATATCAGAAAAGAAGACAGGAGGAGGGGTGTGCGGGGGGGGGGGATTAACTATGGAATTGTGGGGATTGTCCTGCGCTGGCAATTACTTAATGTACTGTATTGTAACTGAAAGGAACAAGAAAAAACATGCATGATAAAAAATAGCCAAACCGCCAAAAACAATATTTACCTGCTAGATGTTTTAAAAACAAGCCAAATTTGGCTCGAAACCCGCCAATCTGGCAGCCCTGTGAGCATTACTCACAGAACGAGGAAGACGTTCGGATTCATTAGCAACAAAAAATAGTGCTGCTTAAAATCACAAAAGAAAACAAAGAGGGCATCAGTGTGGAGTAGTGGTTAGGGCACTGGCTCTTGACTGGAGGGTCGTGGGTTCAATCCCAGGTGGGGACACTGCTGCTGTACCCTTGAGCAAGGTACTTTACCTAGATTGCTCGAGTAAAAACCCAACTGTATAAATGGGTAATTGTATGTAAAAAATAATGTGATATCTTGTAACAATTGTAAGTCGCCCTGGATAAGGGCGTCTGCTAAGAAATAAATAATAAACAGAAAAACTATCCATTTTCAAATAGCAATAGAACCCTCATAAGAGGGCTTTATCGCCTGGTAAGGCCCTCCTTGTTATGTTAAATGGCCTCGCCTTTGGCCCTCTTCTATGGTTCTGTTGGTGGAAACAAAACATTCAAAAACAGCAAAATTTTTTGTATGATTTTGCTAAATTAATGTGTTTTAATAGCTATATGGAGAAGCACAATGAGACCCCCCACCCCCCCAAGCTGTAACAAGTGCCTCTGCTGTTGTTCAATGCAGTTAGACCTTTTATTCTAAGCTAACGGTCTGACTTCTAATCATTATTGTTTCCATAATTCACTGGAATGTGCATTCTGATCAGTTAGGAATAAGATCAATAAACCAGCATTTACGTTGGAACTACTTGTGATAATATGATTTCTGGGCATTGTTTTTTACTCACCATTATTTCAAGACACAAACAGGATTAATCAAATGGGTTTGAACTTTAACACAGCACTCAGGGTTCGTATTATCCAAAGCCTGTCAAAAGAGGGAAATTCATTGTTGTAAGAATTTTTAATAAAAACATCACTTGAGATTTAATTTCTCACTAACCCGTTTGTTTATTCTTAAATTTCTATGCAAATATTCAGGCCTGTTTGACAGATGTCCTGAAATTGGTTTTGGGGGGGAGAGGGGGGGGTTATGAAAGAGAAAAGAGCTCATGTTTCTAATTCTTAGGGAAAACAAACTCTTATTTTAAAAGGTAATGAGTTTCCTTTTCAAATTCTGCCTGGCTTTGGGTGGTCCTGGAATGAAAGGGGTTAATCTTCTACTCTTCAGTCTGAGGGTTAAGCAGCACTTTGTACTTCAAAGCCTCTGTCTGCATCCTCAGGAGTCTGTGTGTGTGTGTGTGTGTGTGTGTGTGTGAGTTTCCATCTCTGTAAAGCTTTAACGGAATTTGTTGTTTAAGAGAAACTGGATCTTCTAATAGAGGCTCCTGGCAAGTGAAGAGGAAAGGAGAACAGAGTATTGCCCAGGGGAGGGTAATTTTCAAATGTTCAGATTGCTCTCATTATCTATTCTTTGCCTTCTTAGCAACCTTGTACTCCCATTTTGAAACCGTAAGGTGTTTTTATAGAACTGCAAAGTATGTCAAGTAGCAGCCCACCCCTCCCAAATACATTGTGAAGAGCATCAGGCAGAATGGTTCTAAAAGTTGCACGCTGTGCTGGTATGGTGACATATCTACACAGGTTGGAACATATTGGTTGATATCTAATGAGATTGCTCCTTCTATTCTTGCCATTGTATAATATATGGTTTTGAATGCCTCAGTGAGGTGCTACCAGAGTAACTTTTACTTGTAGTCGGCTTATGGTCTTGACAATTTAGAAAACCATTTTTCTCTATTTCTATATGTTATGGAAAAAGTGGCACTTGATTGAGATCCAACAAGTACATTTGCAACATACATCCCTACCAAGGCTGTAAATAAAAGCTAGAGCTATCAATATCGAAGTACAGAGAAATCACGAAAAAAAAGTGCAGTGTATACTTTTTTTACGTTTCAGCTTATTATGTGAACATCTTCAGATAAAAATGTATGTGCAGTTTTCTGTTTATTTTAGAATATGCATTCAAAATTTCATAAAGCAGGTACATTTTTAGGCTTTGAGTATTTCTCTTTTGTTTCCCGTTTCTTTAACATTTTTACTGTTGCTTAATTTTTTTTCTGGAAATACCATAGCTGTGCTTGCATACTTTGAGAAAAAGCATGTTTTTTTTATTTATTTTTTTCAACTATCAGTTTCAAGGATTTCATGTTGAATCTTTCATTTTTGTGTAGGATAATTACAATAAAGATATATAAAGTTGTCGATGCACAAAGCTATGTAAAGGGGAAGGGGAAGGGGCGTCTACTCAGTTTGTGCAACCTAGCAAAACCTTTTAACTAATGATGATTGGACAATTATTACCAGACCTTACAAATGGCAACAATTAGAGTTCTCACTGGGCACAGAAGCACTGCCTCTTATCTACAATGCTGGATTGTTAATGGCTGGGTTAAAGTCTATAGACACCACTGTACTTTTGTTGGAACCTCCAACCCCAACAATTGATATACTGAAATGGGTTGTATAAACCAAAAGAAAGACATACTGTACGTCACATTTTACAGTAAGTGCTTTTAGTTTGACTATTTGCTCTTTAGTTGAATGGCGAGACGCTCGTCTTTCAACCGTATAGTTTGTGGTTCGCGTCCAGCCTTGCCATTCTATTCCAAGGGCTGAGATGCCAATTTATTACAGTGGCGCCCTATGGGTAAGAATACTGACCCCTTGTGGTAATTCAATATCTGTGTTCTTTGCATTATTATAAGCTATAGCATGTATGCTGGCTTGCGAGACACATGATTCTGTAAAGTCGCTCCAGATTCTGGGGGACAGCGAGTGATTGCTATTACAAGCCTGATATTGAAACTCCCTCCCTGAGCCTAGGTAGGTGCACACATGTGTTTAATCTCAAGGACAAGCTTTGATTAATCAGGGGGATAATGTAATGAATCTCCTTAGCAACTGATGAGTTAATGATAATACTGACATCAAGCTCTCAACTACAGAGCTTGCTCTTTAGTTAAATGGTAAAACGTTCATCTTTGAACCCTATGGTTTGCAGTTCGTTTCCAGCCCTTGTCTTTCCAGTCAATTCAATGGGCTGAGATACCAATTCATTACAATATGATAATATGTATTGTAAGGCAGCGGGATGTGTGAGACAGCAGGGAGGGGGTTAAAACCTCCCTGAAGAGAAAAAAATGCACCTTTTGTATTGTTTAATTGTTTTACTTTATTGTGTAATTGATTTGGTAATTGTTTTATTATGAATCACTCCCTGCACCTGGTGCTTATTATTAAATTAGAGCCAGGTGCAGGGTATTTAAGGGAAGCAGTCAGTCTGCTCAAGGCTGCTGAGTAGAAGGAGGCAGAAGGAAGGTGCTCTGCTTCCGAGCAGTCCTAGAAGTAAGTGCTGTTTAAACCTGTGAGGTTTTCTGTTTGTATGCCAGGTAAACGGCTTAGCCGTCCTGCAAGTTAGTCAGGGAAATTACCTGTGTAGTAAGTGCTCCAAATTGGAGTTAGGTGTTTGTTTTGTTTCGCTGTATTTATTTTGTGTTTATTAAAATATTAGCGCAACCGCGCTAGAAAATCCATTTCTGTGTGCTGGGTCGTAGTTTTTAAAGGGGCACGAACCCGTGAGTGGTGCAATCATTTCACAGTATGTATTGAAGTTTAGGTGATAGACAGTTGATAGATATGCAATAGGGTTGTTTGTGTGAATCCACCATTAGACACCACTTCTCATAGACTGCCACTGCTCATTATTATTATTATTATTATTATTATTTATTTCTTAGCAGATGCCCTTATACAGGGCGACTTACAATTGTAAGCAAATACATTTCAAGTGTTTCAGTACAGGTAATACAATAAGAGCAAGATAAATACAATGACAAGTTCAAGCAAGTACAAGTGTGACAAAATACAATTCAATACAGCAGATAAGTGACAGTGATAGTTTCATCAAGATATGATTAAATACCAAATACTACAGTTTAAACATATGGCAGGTTACAGTACTCTGAAGTACAGGATTAAATGCAGTAAAGTAGGGGGCAGGTAAGAGTAAGTAAAGCAAATTTAAGGAAGGGTGAAAGTGTCCCAGGGGGAAACAGAGGAGTTCTACAGGTGCTGTCTGAAGAGGTGAGTCTTAAGGAGGCGCCGAATGTGGTCAGGGACTGGGCAGTCCTGACATCTGTAGGTCATTCCACCACTGCGGAGCGAGGGTGGAGAAGGAGCGGGCTCTGGAGGCAGGGGAGCGTAGAGGAGGTAGAGCCAGTCTTCTAGTGCCAGCGGAGCGGAGAGGTCGAGTGGGGGTGTATATATATATATATATATATATATATATATATATATACAGTACTGTGCAAAAGTTTTAGGCAGGTGTGAAAAAATGCTGTAAAGTAAGAATGCTTTCAAAAATAGACATGTTAATAGATTATATTTATCAATTAACTAAATGCAAAGTGAGTGAACAGAAGAAAAATCTAAATCAAATCCATATTTGGTGTGACAACCCTTTGCCTTCAAAACAGCATCAATTCTTCTAGGTACACTTGCACAAAGTCAGGGATTTTGTAGGCATATAGTCAGGGTGTATGATTAAACAATTATACCAAACAGGTGCTAATGATCATCAATTCAATATGTAGGTTGAAACACAATCATTAACTGAAACAGACACAACTGTGTAGGAGGAATA